>CM057828.1:113213614-115613614 GCA_030068075.1 Paguma larvata
ACAGGATATAGTTTATTTAATGAAAGACCTCTATGCGTAAGTGGAATCCCAGATTCAAACCTATCTGGTTTCAAGGGTCAGGGAAACATACCTATATGATGTTCTCCTAATATTTGACTGCTGTAACGTTACATACCCCATACTAAGAAAATCAAATACCATTCTAAATTTCCCATTTTTTTCTTGACAGTACTGCCATTTTATTATCCTTCAGAAATCTACACATTTAAAAAACTACTCTTGGGTCCCTGGGTGCCTTCATTCATTAGGCACCCGACTTTGGCTCAGGTCATGATCTCATAGTTCATGACTTCAAGTCCCGCATTCACTCTCTGTGCCTCAGCACAGAGCCTGCTTTGCATCTTCTGTCTCCCCCTCTCTCTCTCAAAAATAAACAAACATTCAAAAATGTAAAAAGTATCCTTAAACTTAGTAAGTCACTCTATACCACTGTGATCATTTTGTCTTTTATTTCTATAGCACCCTTTGCAGGTTACAAAGTGTTACCATTTTTGTTCATTAACGTTTACCAAGAGGCTGGTATTAGTACCATTTTTATGAATGAGATTGTTGACATTCAATGGTCGAAAAAGTTTTTCTGAGATCCCATAGCTAGTAAGTTATGCAACGAGGATGCTGGCATGACTTTTGACTTCAGATACAGTGCTTGTAGCACTGTAGAGCAGCTGCCTGTGTCAAAGAGATCGGGCCCTTTTTATCTCTTACCATAGTTGTCACGTTAGAATAGGTCACCGTTACTTACTAACTGACTATGAGTATAGCTGCCATGTTATTTTAACTCTCAAAATGGTTTTTACTTCCTAAAGCACCACTAAAGCAAACTGTAGCCATCATAATCCCAGTGCTCCTTGTACATCTCCTTGATAATCCAAATCTAACATTTTCAGATCCCAGGCAATATCTTTTGATGTTTCAAGATGTAAAACTATAATCCAAACTCTTTCTGGATGTCATCAGGAGACTGACACATCCATAGACACCACAGAATCACATATGTGGCCATAGGTTGACCTAGACTAATTCTTTAGTGTTTTAGATAATTCCCTCTTAGCCTTAGTTTTGTGCACAAATACTGCGCAACTTTCATTAAGTTTGCAAGTTAGCAGAAGTCTATTATGCTGTATTGTCATAATGAACACATAATTATTTTAGCACTTATACGTAAAAATATACTGAAATAGTTTCTATGGGCAAATGCAGAGATAACACACTAAAGACAACGTATCGCTTTTAGATTTTAACATCACTCAATGCTTATATTTAAAAATAAGAACAACACAGTACCTCAGAACTCCAAGGTGGTTCTATATCTTCCTCTCCTGATCCTAAGGCTGACTTCATATCTATAAAATATAGCCACCGATGAATGAATGGTAACATGGATTACTCTGAATTTTAAACACATATACAAGTCTATCTCCATTCATGTGTATTTAGGCAAAATCAAAGCAACAGCAGAAAAGATTTTCAGGGGGTCGAAGATTGTCAGGAAGAAAATGTTGGTAGTACTTGGGATACTTAACAAGAGAGATAGCAACAGAAAAATATCTTAAGGAAATGGATAATATATTTGGATCTACATACTTTCAGATTTTGGGATACTCGCATTTAATCATAGAAAAAACTCACAGTGTTTCACTAACTTACCACTTCTATTGTTTTTATGTGCTCCATCGGAAGTCAAATTGCCATTCATCGTTTGATCTTGTGGAGATTTTTCAATAAGAATACCACTTAACTTTTTTTCAGTGGCTGACTTTTCCTTTCCTTCCTATAAAAACAACACACAACAATAACCCGACTTCAGGAAACATCACATTAATTCATTTGGTCATGCACTCACCCACTCAGAAAGACAAACACATACTATATCTGTCAAGTCATAGACACTATCCTGGGAGAAACTGAAAATATAAATAAAAGACGAAGTCTGTTCTATACGCTAGTAGGGGTAGAGATGCATGAAAACAAGTAAGAACAGAAAAATATCAACCACTAGTTCTAAAAGGTAAGTGCACAAAGTACAGAGAAGGCACAAAGGAGAAAACAGTTGCATTTGGGAAGTGTGGGATTGTATTTGGATAAGAGAAAACTTCTCTGGACCATGGGCATGCAAGAGGTGCAGAGAGCCAGCTTCTATTTTGCAAAACAGTCTTAGAAGCTAAAGATGAGAAATTTCAATGGTGCGGGACTTTCTCTGGACCTGAGCTGCCTGTGCGCACACCTGGTGGGTGTAATAATCACCACGAATATGAATGGAAAAAATGCCCCATTCCAAAGATACAGCGTAATAGAACGGATAAAAAACAAAAAATAACAAGATTCATCTACACGCTGTCTACAAGAGACTCATTTTAAACCTGAGGCACCTGCAGATTGAAAGTGAAGGTTTGAGGAACCATCGTTCATGCTACTGGAAGTCAAAAGAAAGCTGGAGTAGCCATACTTACATCAGACAAACTAGATTTTTAACCAATGACTGTAACGACAGGTTAAGAAGGGCATTATATCATAATAAAGGCGTCTAGCCATCAAGAAGAGCTAACAATTGTAAATGTTTAGGCCCCTAAAGAGAAAACTCCCAAATATATGAATCTATTAAACACAAACATGAATAAATGTATAGATACCAATACCATTATTGTAGAGGACTTCGAGACTCCACTTACAGCAATTGACAGATCATCTAGGCAGGAAACCATTAAGGAAAAATGACTCCTATGTGTCAGTGGGCTGGGTATATTGAGATATATCTATCTATCTTTCTATCTATCTATCTATCTATCTATCCATCCATCATCTATCTACCTTGGACCTGTCTATATATATATATATATATATATATTCTCCAAAATAGATAGCATACTGAGTCGCAAAACAGCCCTCAACAGAAATGAAAGCATTGAGATCATACCATGCCTATTTTCAGATCACAATACTCTGAACCTTAAAATCAACCACAAGGAAAACTTGGAAGGGCTCCAATTACATGGCAGTCCACGAACACCATACTAAAAATGAATGGGTCAAGCAGACAATTAAGGAAGAAATAAAAAAATATGGAAGCACATGAAAATGAAAACATGACATCCAAACCGTTTAAGATGCCGCAAAGGCAATCCTGAGAGGAAAATACATTGCAATCCAGTCCTATCTCAAGAAGCAAGAAGGGTCCCCAATACAGAAACTGACTTCACTCCTAAAGGAACTATAAACAGAGCAGCAAAGAAAGCCCAAAGTCAGCAGCAGAAGAGAAATAATACAGAATAAAGCAGAAATAAATACCATAGAATCCAAAAACAAGGATGAACACATCAATGAATCTAAGAGTTGTTTTTTTTTAATAAACAAAGTTGATAAACCCCGACTCAGACTTCTCAAAAAGATAACAGAGAGGCCCAAATAGATAAAATTGCAAATCAAAGAGGAGAGATCACAACCAACACCACAGAAATACAAACGATAATTAGAGAAGACTATGAAACAGTATATGCCAACAAACCGGACAACCTGGAAGAAATAGACAAATTCCTAGGCACGTACACACTACCAACACTCAAACGGGAAGAAATAGAAAATTTGAATAGACCCGTAACCAGCGAAAAATTCAATCAGTTATCAAAAATCTCTCCACAAAGTAAAGTCCTGGGCCAGAAGACCAAATGTCGGATTCTACAAATACCTGTCCTTCTCAAATTGTTCCAAAAAACAGAAACGGAAGGAAACTTCTTGACACATCCTATGAAACCAGCATTACCTTGATTCAAAACCTGACAGACACCCCACTAAAAAGGAGAATTACAGGCCAATATCCCTGATGAACATGGACGCAAACATTCCCAAACAAGATACTAGGAAATGAAATTCAACAATATAAAAAAAAATTATTCACCATGATCAAGTGGGATTCATTCCTGGGCTGCAGGGCTGGTTCCATTTTCACAAATCAGTCAGCATAATACATCACATTAGCAGAAGAAAGGACAAGAAACACTTTATCCTGACAAGAGATGCAGAAAAAGCTTTCAAAAAAATATAGCACCCTTTCGTAATAAAACCCTCAACAAAGCCGGGATAGAAAGAATATAGTGTACCATTATAAAAGTCACATATGAATGGCCCGCAGCTAATATCATCCTCAATGAGTTAAACACTGAGAGCTTTCCCCCTGAGATCAGGAACACGAAGGGACTTCCACTCTCACCACTGTTGTTTAACATAACGTGGAAAGTCCTAGCCTCAACAATCACACTACAAAATGAAAACAAAGGCATCCAAATTGGCAGAGAAGTCAAACTTTCACTCTTTGCAGATGACACGATACTCCACATGGAAAACCTAAAAGACTCCACCAAAAAACTGCTAAAACTGATACACGAATTCAGCAAAGCTACAGGATAAAAATCAACGTGCAGGAATCGGTTGCATTTCTATACACCAATAATGAAGCAATACAAAGAGAGATCAAGGAATTGATCCCATTTACCACTGCACGAAACCATCAAATACCTAGGAATAAACCTAACCAAAGCGGTACAAGATCTATTTGCTGTAAAATGTAGAAAACTAATGAAAGGAACTGAAGAAGACACAAAGTAATCGAAAAATATTCCGTGCTCATGGATTGCAAGAACAAAAATTGTTCAAACCTCAACACTACCCAAGGCAATCTACACATTCAATGCAATCCCAATCTAAATAGCACCAGTAGACTTCGCAGAGATAGAACAAACAATCCTAAAATTTGTATGAAACCACAAAAGACCCAGAATATCCCAAGTAATGATGAAAAAGAAACCAACGTGGGAGGCATCACAATCCTGGACTTTAGCCTGCACTACAAAGCGGTAATAATCAAAATGCATGGTACTGGCTCAAAAAACAAACACATACAACGACGGAATACAACAGAGAACCCAGGAATAGACCCACAAATCTATGGTCAACTAATCTTCAACAAAGCAGGAAAGAGTATCCAATGGAAAAAAGACAATCTCTTTAGCTAATAGTGCTGGGAGAACTGGACAGCAACATGCAGAAGAATGAAATTGGACCACTTCCTTAGGCCTTACAGAAAATTAAAATCAAATGGATGAAAGAGCTCATCGTGAGACAGGAAACCATCAAAATCCTTGAGGAGAAACCAGGCAACAAACTCTCGGGGTTCGGCTGCAACAATTTCTTACTTGACAGGTCTCCGAAGGCAAGAGAAATAAAAGCCAAAATGAACTATGAGGACCCCATCAAAATAAAAAGCTTCCACACAGCAAAGAAAACAATCAACAAAACTAAATGACAACCCACGGAATGGAAGAAGATATTTGCAAATGATAGATAAAGAGTTAGTATACAAATTCCCTAAAGAACTTAACAAACTCAACACTCGAAAAACAAATAAGTAAAGAAATGGGCAAAAGACATGAAGAGACACATTTCCAAGGAAGACATCCAGATGACCAACGGACACATGAAAAGATGCTTAACATCGCTCATCACCAGGGAAATACAAATCAAAACCCCATCGAGATACCACCTCAACCTGTCAGAGTGGCCAAATTTAACAACTCAGGCAATAACAGATGTGGCGAAGATGTGGAAAAATGGGGACGCTCTTGCGCTCTTGGTGGGAATGCAAACTGGTGCAACCCCTCTGGAGAACAGTGTGGAGCTTCCTCAAAAAATTAAAAATACAGTTACCCTACGGCCCAGCAATAGCAATACCAGGAATTTATTCAAAGGATACAGGAATGCTGATTCATAGGAACAGTTGTACCCCAACGCTTACAGCAGTTCTATCAACAAAAGCCAAATTATGCAAAGAGCACAAATGTTCATCAACTGATGAACGGATAAAGAAGATGTGGTTTCTATATACAACAGAATACTGCTTGGCATGAGAAAGAATGAAATCTTCCCATTGGCAACAACGCGGATGGAACTGGACAGTAGTATGCTAAGTGAAATAAGTGACTCAGAGAAACACAGATATCATGTTTTCACCCGTATGTGGAGTTTGAGAAACTTAACAGAAGACCATAGGGGAAGAGAAAGAAGAAATTTGTTACAAATACAGAGAGAGGCAAACCATAAGAGACTCTTAAATACAGAGAACAAACTGAGGGTGATGAGGGTGGGAAAAATGGATGATGGGCATTGAGGAGGGCACTTGTTGGAATGAGCACTGGGGTTATATGTAAGTGATGAATCACGGGAACCTACTCCCAAAGCCAAGACTGCACTGTATACACTGTATGTTACCTAAGCTGACAATAAGTTGTAAAATATTGAAAGAAAGAAATAAGAAGAAGAAGAAAAGCAGAGGAGGGGCGCTGGGGGGCTCGTTGGCTAAGCCTCCGACTTTGGCTCAGGTCATGATCTCTTGGTCATGAGTCGAGTCCCGCATGAGGCTCGCTGCAGTCAGCACTGAGCCTGCTTTGGATCTTCTGTCCTCCTTTCTCTACCCCTCCCCTTCTTGCTCGCCTACTCTCTCTCTCTCAAAAATAAAAAACATTAAAAACAGTTTTTAAAAAATGAAAACTAGTTATAAAAGGAGGGGAAAATACATAGCATTCAACATTTCAAGTCTATATTTCAACATTAGTTTTAAGGATGTAAAATATACTTTCACTAATATAGATAAATATTCCTGCCTGTGATGAACAAATTCAAGATTTTATGAGAATACTCTTCTAAAAATTATTCTTGGGGTGACTGGGTGGTCAGTTCATGAGCGTCCAACACTTGGTTTTAGCTCATGTCATGATCCCAAGGTCTTGGGATCAAGCCCTGCATCGGGCTCCACACTAAGCATGGAGTTGGCTTGAGATTCAGATTCTCTCTCACTCTCTCTCAAAAATAAACATTAAAAAAAATAAAACCAGTAAAGATTAATCTTAAAGAATAAGATTTAAATTATGGAAGAGAAATACAGGATTATAGAATATTGAGCCATTTTTAAACACTAACATGATGCATTAGAAAAATCTAAAACCCTACGTTAAAGTTCACATAGTTTTCTTATTCCACAGTGAAGAGCATATGCACAGCTCTAATTTCCTATTGACACCGTATAGGATGATAGTTAAGGACTGGAGAAAGAATCTAGTATTAAGGAACTAATACATTATGATCATGCATTTCAAGGTTTTAAAGTCTCCAGATACACATATGATTATCACCCAGGACTCAAAATTCACAGGAGGAAAGATGAAAGGGACAAAACAAAATCTACTGACCAGTTTTTTTGAGTTTTAGATATGAAAGGATTTCCATGCTAAATGGAACAACTATGAATACTAACGTTTCCTGAGAATAATATAAAATGTACGTGGGGTGCCAGGGTGGCTCAGTCGGCTAAGCATCCGACCTTGGTTCAGGTCACGACCTCATGGTTCGTGAGTTCGAGCCCCACGTCGGGCTCTGTGCTGACAGCTCAGAGCTTGGAACTTGATTCAGATTCTGTGTCCTTCCTCTCTCTCTGCCCTCCCCTCACTCAGCTCCATCTCTCTCAATGATAAACAAATACTTTTTTAAATGTATCTATTGTAGGAGATATTCAAATGAGTAAACATCATCATCGAGAAATAATTGTGTACACTCTATTGGCAACCTTCCCTTCCTGATGATTTTATCATGACAAATAGTTCATAATAGAAAACAATTTATAAATTTTGAGTTCATCCATTTCTACGTGTGTATGTGGTTCTCATACACAGATACTATTAAAAAAAGAGGGGCACTTGGGTAGCTCAGGTGGTCAAGTATCCACCTGATTTTCCCTCAGGCTACTCAAGCTGTGTGTCAGGCTCTATGCTGACAGAACAGAGCCTGCTTGGGATTCTCTGTCTCCCTCTCTCTGTGTCTCTCTCACTCTCTCTCTCAAAACAAATAAATAAACATTTAAACAATTGAAATTGAAATTTAAAAAGATAAATCAGGGTGCAAAACAAATATTTATATCTTTTTTTTCTCTTTAGGACTGTTGCAGCTGAAGTGGCACCTGCGTGGCTCAGTGAGTTAAGCGTGCGACTCTTGATTTTGGCTCAGGTAGTCATCTTGCGGTTTGTGAGTTTGAGCTCCGCATTGAGCTCTGTGCTGACAATGAAGAGCCTGTTTGGGATTCTCTCTCTCTTCCCTCTCTCCCTGTCCCTACTCCTGTTTGTTCTCCTCTCAAAAGAAATAAATAAACATAAAAAAGAAAATAGTGTTGCAGCTTAAAATATATTTTTTCATTTAATGGATAAAGAGCCTAATTATCATAATCAGAAATTTTGATTAATGGAAAGAATAAATGTTTAGTTTCTCTTGTTATTCGTAAATGCCAGGATATAAGAAGACAAGAACAGAATTATGGCTGGTTTGACTCTGAAGGAGGGCTGGTTAGCCAGAGACGGGTAAGAACCCTCAGGGAGGAACAACCTAAGACAAGCACAGCGGCAGTAAGAGTCACCAGGACACCTGGCTATCGGGTCACTGGGCCTCAGTGTCGATTTGTGATTCATCCTAATTTCCTCCTGAAGAAGATGCGCCATAGAAAACAGGAGTGGCTCCCCAGCTTGCCGCCACACTTTATTAATAGTAAAATAATGTGGAGAATCATGGAAATAAAATCTCTAAGAAATCAATAGAGTTTAGAATGTATTTTGATCTATTGAGACTGATGTCAGACCCTCAGGAATGTGATTATTGCTGTGAGTCTCGAAACAAAATTGTAATAGGGAATAGAAGTTAGAATAATATTTTAAGAAAATTATGATGTTTTTCATGTAATCTTTCAACTGTAACCGGCAATCTATGATGAAAACCTATGTACTTTGTACTTGCTCTTTCAACCTATACCACTTATTAGAATGTGCCCATTTGTTATACCTTGCTTACGTGTGAATTGTTTTTAACCTTTCAACCGAAATTGTCTTTGAACATTTCTATTGTTAATCATGGGAACAATCAAGGGGGGCTGAGATCATTTTGTTAATCATTATGAAATATATATCTGTACTGGTTCAAAAACTTCATAAAAACCCAGAAAGAAAAATAAAAAATAAAAAGAAATAAAAAATAAAAATAAACTTTGAGCAGTCTGGAAAAGAGGCTGTCTCCATGTCGTTTGTGTGTCTTGTCTTGATTTTATGTTTCAGCCCTTACATAAGGAGCCGTGGACCAGTCCTGATACGAGGCTGACTCCAAGAGACTGACTTCGTGACATCTCTCGCGCCTAGACCAACCCTCATGCAGGTGAAACCCTGGACCAGCCAGAAGCCCTGAAGTAGGAGCTGGCCTCTTCTCAGGGCAGACCCCGGCAGGATTTCATAGGGAGCCTCGAAATGTTACTTTCCTTACCTGTCACAGATTAGGACACAAATACTTTACCAAAATAACCCAAGATAAAAATGTATCCCTAGGTAATGGAAAGTATACGAAAAACCTAACGCTTCTTAGTGTTAAGTTAAATTATTCGTTATATTTTGAAATATCTGCATGATTTCTTTTGGTATGAGTTTTCTCTTGTAAAAGAAAATATAAAAATGTACGTTTTAGCAGTATCTTAGTTTGGTAAGTTGGAATTGCAAACAGTTTAAGTGGCTTCTCTGTCAAAACACTAAAGACAAAAATGACTCTTTAAATTGAGGTCCTTCTGGGGTGCTTGGATGGCTCAGTCCACTTAACTGTGGCGGACTCTTTTTTTCAGCTCATGATCTCATGGTGGGGGTGCTCAAGCCCCACAGCAGGCTCTGTGCTGACAGCACTAAACATGCTTGGGATTCTCTCCCTCCCTGTCTCTCTGCCTCTCCCTACTAACACTTGTTCATTCTCTCTCTCTCCAAAATAAATTAAAACATTACAAATTTCGTTCAGCTCCTTCCAAGAAAGAGAAAAAAAGAATAATAAACCTTGTGGGGCAATGATTCAGGGAGGAAAACCAGACACAGACAACAGAATGCCATAACCAAACATGTTGACAATGGAGACAGAAGTAGATGCACTAAAGAACAGACATTAAAAAGAAATGTTCTCTGCAAGGAAAAATTAGGGTAGGGGTAAACCATTAAGAAAAGCATGGAGTGTAGGTGAGGGGACCCTGGGTGGCTCAGTCAATTAAGCGTCCAACTTCAGCTTAGGTCATAATCTCGCAGTTTGAGCCCCACATTGGGCTCCGTGTTGACAGTCAGAGTCCGGAGTCTGCTTTGGAGTCTGGGTCTCCCTCTATCTCTTTCCCCCAGCCAACTTTCACTCTGTCTCTCTCTCTCTCTCTGAAAAATAAATAAACATTAAAAAATAAATTAAAAGTCCACCTATCCATTGGGGAAGAGAAGTGGGAAAGAAAACTAAAAAGCCACAGAGAGGGAGAAGACATAACATAAGAGACTCTCAAAGACTAAGAACAAACTGAGGGGAGAGGGCGGTTTGGGAGGGACGACAGTGGGTGATGGGCACAGAGGAGGGCATTTGTTGGGATGAGCACTGGGTGTTGTATGGAAACCAATTTGACAATAAATTATTTAAAAAATAAATAAAAAATAAAAATAAAAATGTAATAAATATAAAAGCATGGCGGGAGAAAAGAAAAAAAAGGGAAAACAATAAGACATGACCAGTCAATCACCCATGAGCTTAAGACAAGGAAACAAAGGAAAAATGTGAGCAAAATAATGTATGTGGCATAAATATATATTTTTCACTAGGTATATGAGTATGATTAGAGATATACAATAGCCTGTTTAAAAATTTTTATTCTATATTATATCATCTACATAAATCAGATGCTTTTATTCATAGTATACACCTAATAATCCTGACTTTTATCTCTCCACAATTATCTGTTTATAAATACTGTCACAAAGAATTTAATTTTTTCACTATCAAATAAATCGTTCAATTAGTGATCATCTATCAATTCCTATAAACTAAAAATTATTACTAGACAAAGAAAAAACAGAGAAAGAAACGTTCCTAACACAACAACTTTCAATATGGAGAAAGACTTGGTAATGAGAATTCTAAGAAGAAATGTATACCATCAAAGGATGTATCTTATTGGACACAGATGGGGTTAAAAAAAAAAGCTGAGGAATTTTTATCTAAAATTCTAAGCTCGCAATTGGAGGATACTATGAAGTATACTGTAACCTACTTTCATATTTAACTCCTGAGTCCCTCACTAGGATTCATTTGAATTTATAAATCCTAACCATTAAAAGGGAACATAAACTTAAGCCATATCTATAAAATTCATATATTTATAATATGTTATGCATATGACATTACTTATAAAATTCCAAAATAAAGAATTTCGTTTCTCTGCTCATTTATTCATATTCAAAAAATAATAAGCTTCTTCTTCCAAGCAAGACTTTTTTCTAGGTGTTCCAGTAGATACATAAGTATGTGTCCCAATCTCCAGTAGCTTACAAATATTTAGGTGCTTTCAAATGAATATTTAAATAAATATAAAATGTCTGAAGCTTTACATTTAAGAATCTGATACAAGGACTATGAGTAGATATATTTAAAAACCATAATATGAAAGATTTCTGAAAGTGGATATTTCACAACATGGCTATGAAGAGCCGCTGGTTATAGAGCTGACTACCATTTTGAGTAAAACTTGTATATTTCAGTTAGATGCAGAATTTTACTTATATTCTTAATGGAATTATTTCAAACACATAGTGAAATATCTTTGTAAGATAAATTTTGAGAAATAATTTAAAGACCTAAATTTCTACAATAATTAATATTATTTTAGTTTACATGCAGAATGCAAAGGATAGACACAAAGGAAAAAAACAACTATATCCTATCAAAATAAAACGTGCCCAAGAAAAAAAAACCTACAATAGATTATTGGATCCACTAAAGATCTCATTTAGGCATGAGTATTATAAAAGACATGTTAGTATAGTTTAAAACTCCCAGTGAGAATACTTATCCGTAAGCAACAGTTGTATTTCCTCCATTATGGGAAAGCTATTCCCAGTATAATTTTCCTGTCGTTAGATTTTTTCCAGCCCATTCTTTTACCAGCCTCTACCTCTACAATTTACCAAAGGATAACAAAACAACACAAAAATTCAACTTGTCGTATTTCTATAAAGTGATTTGTTCCTGGTAACTTTCCATTACAAACATACAATGATGATAACAGGCTATTGTTAAAGGTGAAGGGTGAATAATACAGGAAACTAAATTCAGAGCAGGAAGATCAGTTTCACAGAAGTATTTTACCTTGGGACCAAAATTGGAGTCTTCTCTCTCTGATGTAGGCCATGAATCATTAATATCAGGTTTGTTGGAAAGCCTTTAGAGCAAAAATATACAACAAAACCAAGTTTCATTTATTTTTTTTAAAAAATTAAGTGAAAGGTCAGCTGTTTATTAAATGAATTTTCTTGATGTAATTAAACTTTGGCGTCTGTATTTTTTTCATTAATTTTTATTTTAATTCCAGTATCATCGACATTCAGTGTTACATTAGCTTACGTTGTACAATATAGTGATTCACCAACTCCATACGCACCCGGTGCTCACCATGACAAGTGTACTCATTAATTCCCATCACCTATTTCACCCCTTCCTCCATTCACCTCCCCTCTAGTAACCATCTGTTTCTTATCTGTAGTAAAGAGCCTGTTTCTTGGTTTGTCTCTCCCTTTTTTTCCCCTTTGCTCATTTGTTGTTTCTTAAATTCTACATGAAGAAAATCATATGGTATTTGTCTTTCTCTGATTTTGCTTAGCATAATACTCGCTAGCTCCATCCATGTCACTGCAAATGGAACGAATTCATGGTTTCATGGTTGAATAACATTCCATTGTATGTGTGTGTGTGTGTGTGTGTGTGTGTGTGTGAATGACACATGCGCTGGCTCTTGTAAATAATGCTGTAATAAACACAGGGTGCATGTATCCCATTGAATTCGTGTTTTTGTATTTTTTCGATTAGTATCCAGTAGTGCAATTACTGGATCGTAGGATAGTTCTGCTTTTAATTTGTGGTGGAAGCTCCATACTGTTTTTCACAGTGGCTGCGTCCATTTGCATTTCCACCAACAATGCAAGGGGTTTCCTCTTTCTCTGATTCTTGGGAACACTTGCTTCCTGTGTTTTGGATTTGAGCCATTCTGAAAGGTGCGAGGTGGTATCTCATGGTAGCTTAGAGGAGCACCTTTTCATGAGTCTGTTGACTATCTGTATGTTGTCTTTGGGAAAATGTCTGTTTATGTCTTCTGCTTATATTGAAACTGGACTTTTTTTGGGGGGAAAGATGCTGAGTTGTATCAATTCTTTTTGTATTTTGGATGCGAACCCTTTCCTGGATATGTCATTTACAAACATTTTGTCTCATTCCATAGGTTGTCTTTTAGTTTTGATTGTTTCCTTTACTGTGCAAAAGATTTTTATTTTGATGGAGTCCCCATAGTTTCTTTTGGCTTTATTTCCCTTGCCTCAGTAGGCATAATGAGAAAAACGTCGCTACAGCCAAAGTCAGAGTAATAACTGCCTGTGCTCTCTAAAAAGGATGTTTATGGTTTCAGGTCTTCCATTTAGATCTTTAATTCATTGTGAGTTTATTTTTGCATATACTAAAGAAATTGGTCCAGTTACATTCTTTTGCATGTGGCTGTCCAGTTTCCCTAACACCACTTGTTGAAGAGACTGCCTTTTCCCCACTTTTCCTGTTTGTCAAAGAGTAACTGACCATACAGCTGTGGATTTATTTTTGGGTTTTCTGTTCTATTCCATTGATCTGTGTTGACTATTTCTTTGCCAATACCATACTGTTTTGATGACTCTAGCTTTGTAATATACCTTGAAATCTGAAATTGTGAGACCTCCAGGTTTGTTTTTCTTTTTCAATATGGTGTTGCCCATTCAAGGTCTTTTGTGGCTCTATACAAATTTTAGGATCGAGTGTCTAGCTCTGTGAAAATTGGCTTGTTGGTGTTTTGACACGGATCCCATGAAATCTGTAGAGTGCTTTGGATAGTAGAGACATTTAAAAAATGTTTGGCATGGCTCACCGACACTCTCCGATCTTTAAATCTTTAGCTTATGAACACACAGACTCCCAAAACAACGATGGGCTCAAATCCCCAAGGGTAGGAGCTATGTCCTACTCCTGGAGAACAAGCTAGATGGAGCCTCAGTCATCCACGCAGTCACCTCAACATAGGCACATTATCAACAATCCAGATGAAGCTCTGTTCCTGACTTGACAAGCCAGTCCTACCCAACCCTACATGTATATGGGAAGGGCACCACAGATCGAGGAAGAGAGGCCGAGTGAGGAGACAGCTGCCTTGGGCCATACATCTCTGAAGTTCAGAATCTCCACACCCCTATTACTTCAGAGGATCTAAGCCACGCTCTGTAAGTTGGGGTGGAAGTAGATGATATCCCCCATTCCTGTTTGCTCTCAAGAGACTCTTCCCTGTAACTCAAATGATTTTAATATCTCTCCACAGAACATTTGAAGTATGCTAGTGCCTTCAACTTAACCAACAAACAAAAAGGCAGAAATCTGTTCAGGACCTTCTCGAACTCTCTATTTTAATATGCCTTTCTGAACAACTGCCAGTATCCTAGGTCCTTCTTTCCTGTAATTCATCTCTATCTAACTAGTCATAAATCCCAATATCCTGACATCCTTTCTAAAGCTCATTTCTATCCACGTCAGTGTTGTCCTTCTTGAAACCTGGTCTCCTCTGCTCATTCGATTGTTACCCTCCTTCACTGTGTTTACTAGACCCACTCCCCAGCTTTCTACTCACCAACAAGATGAAAAAAAGAAAGGAAGAAAGGTAGAAAGGATGGAAGGATGGAAGGATGGAAGGAAGGAAGGAAGGAAGGAAGGAAGGAAGGAAGGAAGGAAGAAAGAAAGAAAGAAAGAAAGAAAGAAAGAAAGAAAGAAAGAAAGAAAGAAAGAAAGAAAGAAAGAGAAAGAAAGAAAGAAAGAAAGAAAGAAAGAAAGAAAGAAAGAAAGAAAGAAAGAAAGAAAGAAAAGAAAGAAGAAAAACTTGATATTACATCTGATTTCTGTCACTTATATCCAAATAAGTCGGTTTCATCTGTTTTGGGTTTCAAATTCTGCATTTATACAATGATTTGGCAAGGATGTTAAACATAGGTTGAAGTGCCAGACAGTATTTTGATCAACAAATCTCTAAGGTTCCTTAAATCTTGAGATTCTATGTGCTTTTGGTTTTGCCTATAGAAAAATGGAGAGTCCTTAGCTGGCAGAAGTGGAAAAAGATTATGGAATAAAAGGAATACCAAGAATGCAGAGAAGACAGTAAAGAACCAAAAAAGTAGTATAGAAAAGTCATGGAAAAGAAGGCTACAAAAAAAGAAAAAGCTTCGTAGAACTAGTCAAGGGTACTAGCTCAAAGGGAAGACCAGACTGGGAAGTTAGGAAGCAGAGAATCCTATAGAAATATCCTCTAAATAGAGGCTGAATTTAATTAACATAACACAGTCTATACCTAGATATCCTTCACTCTCAGAAAACTCACTCATCTCAAGAGGAGGAGATATCACTACGTCTAAGAATATGCCTGATTCGGTCTTGCTTATGTGAAAGCTGTGAGACCGTGGGCATAGCTAACTGAGATCTACCCTAAAATCTTTGATGATAAAATCCAGAGACTAGTTACCGCTGCACTAATGACTTCTAGTTATCACTAGTTACCAAATATATTAGGACAAATGCCTACACTAACCTGGTTTCTTAAGAAAACACTAAATTAGAGTTGATACATAACTAAATTTGACATTCTGAGTTGATCTGACTAGGATCTGTATCTTAATCCCAGTGCTGCTGAGGAAAAAAAGAATGGATGTGGAAGCTACCCAGGCTGACAGTCAAACCACGGGTCACCTACTCATTAACTATGGAATCATGGGTCGAGTAGTCAACCTCTCGGAACCACGGTTGCCTAATTAATAAAAAACAGCTACTTTGCAAAGCTATACACTGACTATATAACTTAACGAATGCTAAGCATATGATACAGTGTCTAGCCCAGGGTAGAACATTCAAAAAATGCTTCTTTCCTCTGCATTTCCTTGGGTAACACATAATTGTTTGTTTGTTTGTTTGTTTCATTGTGAGAGACAGTGCACACACAAACATACACACACACATACACACACACACACACACACACACACACACAAGTGAGTGCCAAAGGGTAAAAGAGAGCATATCCCAGGCAGGCTGACAGCACAAATCCCAACGTGGGGATTGAACTCACAAACCTGAACTGTAACCAAGAGTCAAACACTAAACCAATTAAGCCACCCAGGAGCCCCAACACACATAATTGTAAAAAACCCATTAAAATCCTACCTGCTTGAAGAGTCTTCCTCTGAACACTCAACTGCTATTAAAGGAAAAAGTAAAATACATTTTAAATCAACAATAGAATAATATAGGAAATTAAAAGGTTAAGACTAATGATTCATAAAAAAGTATTCCTTTGGGCCACACCTGGAAACCACACTAAAGTGAATGTTAATTATAGGATTGGTATGCTTAACGCACTAAGAAATCTTACGTTCTCCTCTATATTTAAATAAAGCAAGAACGGTTTTTATCACCATTTGATATCTACAAGTGATCTGAGGTTTACAATGACCATAACTGACCCTATGGCACTGGAGGAAAATGGTATCACTAGGAGAATAATTATCATAGACTGACCATGTCAAACTCAAATATCATGATTTTCCTAGACTTCCACTCCCAGAAGGAGTTACAAGAGAATATACTTATTTTGCTGTAACACAGCAGAACTTCCCCAGCTCTTCAGCACAGATCGTTCAGTTTAGGATGAAACACCCCCTCGCAATAGCTTATTGTACTTGGCGGCATGGCAAAACAATAGCAAACACACTCTCTCTGGCCTAATTTCCAGTCACAGGGTAAGTATGAAGGATTTGCGATTCTATTTTTATAAAGTTATAACCTCTTGAGACTGTTGCCTTTCATTGCTAGAGAGTCCATCTAGAGCCACCTCATTAAGGAGGATGGTCCCAATGTTAGTGTTATGTAGTAGTACATGATGTCATTTTTCTCAAGTCACCCCATTATGTGACAAACATCTATAGAAACCATGCTTTTTCATGTAAGGCATATGCCAACAGATCCTACAGTGATGAACATCAAAACAAATCAAAGGACAAAGAATATCTTGAATGACTACATTCAGTTACCTTGGAATTTCAAGTTTTTAAACATTCAAAAAGATAGCCACTGTATGATTCTAACCATATGACACTCTGCAAAAAGCAAGAATATGGATCTAGGGGTTGGGGCAAAGAGAGGGATGAACAGGCACAGCCCAGAGGACTTTTAAGGCAGTGAGACTCCTTCACATGAGACCACAATGGTGGATTCACATCTTTATCCATTTGTTAAAACTCGTAGAATGCATCACACCAAGACTGAGCACTAATGTAAATTAGACACTTTGCATGAAAATGATGAGCTAATGTAAACACAAAAATGTCCTGCAGTCAGGGTGCCTGGGTGGCTCAGATGGTTAAGTGTCCAACTCTTGATCTCGGCCCTGGTCAGGATCCCAGGGATCATGGGGTCTAGTCCTGCATCAGGCTCTGTGCTGACAGCACAGGATCCTTTCTCCCCTCTCTCTCTGCCCCTCTCCTGCTCACAACCGTGCATACTCTGTTGCTCAAAACAAATAAATACACTTAAAAAACAAATACTATGAAAAGTGGTGCAGGATGTTGACAATAGGGGAGGTTATGAGTGTACAGGAACATGATGGTATATGGAGACTCTCTATACTTTCTATTAATTTTGCTGTGAACTTGAAAGTGCTCTAAAAATAAGGCACTTAATCGTAAGTGTAAAAAAAAACAAGGTATCCATTGGAACTACTATTACTTTATATTAAAGCAATACTGCCACGCTGAAAATTAAGACAAAGATCAAAGGAACAGAATAGGGATATTATCTCCTAAATTGAAGTACATAAAAATACATAAAGCAAATACATTTAATTGTATCCTTAGGCAAGAACACAATTGATGAATATGATCAAAAATCTTCTAATTCTACACAGGGATTCAGCACAATATGAATCAAACCTGGGTTATCTATACAATTAAGAGTTTTTATTCTCATTTTAAATCAAAAATCATTATGCTTAATGTATCTACGAATCATAATGAAAGTTTAATCACATACAAAAGATGGTAATTACCTCATCAGCCCCTAGTAAGTTTTGTCCAATACCTACTTAATATGGATGATGCAACTGAAACGAGTACCATCTTATATCATCATATTACTTGCTATTAAAATAAAAATTTAAGATGACACCAAAATTAAGTCAGGGCTACCATTCCTATGCAGAAAAGATTGCAGATAGTAGACCAAAGATTGCCACCCTTAGAACATCCTACTTGAATGGCTGGCCCTTGGGTGTTACCTAGGAACTTGGATGTAAGGAGGGTTCCCACCACTCCCCAGCCACCTGAGAGCGGCTCACTGTGCCTACATGTTGGTACACACAATGCGATTAATGCCATCTCCTTGATTTCCTTCTGGAAACCTGGAATTTTGCTACATGCTAAGGAGAAGAGGCCTACGTGATTAGCATTTCATGAAAACCTCGGGCACAGAGTATCCATAAGCCTGGCAGCCAACATTTCACATGGGCTGTCATAATTTGATGCAGGAGGAATTAAGCACATCCTGGTTAACTCCACAGAGAAAGGATTCTTGGAAGCCTGTGCTCGGTCTCCGCTGGACTTCACTCCAAGCAGCTGTTCTCTGTGCTGATTGGCCTTTGGATCCTTTCACCATAATAAACCACAGGCGTGAGTACAAGTAGATGCTGAGTCCTGTGAATTCTTCTAGTGAATAGTCAAATCTGGGTGCCATTGGGGTGCCTCTAACATAACTGCATTCCATAAAATTTGTATTATTTGGGTTGATGTGTTATACCTGGTTACAGTCAGAAGGTTATTTCACAGAAAACCTTTCCTGGGGTCTGTTTTTCTTGTCCTTTGCCTTGAAAATTCCTATATTCCTATATATCCATTTGAAGAATGGCGTAAAGGAACAGATGAAAGAATGATGTCAGAAAATGGGAAGCAAGCAACAGTCCTATTTTACTCAGAAGAAAAAGAGAATCCTGATGATTGCCGAATATGCTCTACAGGATGAAAGTTCCAATAAATTATGAAAAATCAGTTAATTTTCTCCAAACGCACAGGCTTACTTCATTTTTCCAGTAGATATGAATCAATAAAGTAACAGGGATAATATAGAAAAAACAAAACTATCATCCTTAGTAGAATAGTATACTACTGACTTTTTTTTAAATTTCTTTGTCTTAACTTCCTATAAAATGGAACAATAGAGTTCACCTAGTAAAGACAGTTATTGACAAAATAATCAAAACGTTGGAAATATTGCCTCCAAAATATCGAATGAATTATCCACTCCACCCTGAAAATAGCAGATTTGATCATTAAAGATCAATAGGACTCATCTGGGGGGGAAAGCATAGTGAGTTATCATATATATAAATGGATAAAATCTTGGTATTCAAATTGACCATATATTCTTGGTAAGCCAGAGTTTACTAGTTCTCGAAAAAAAATATAAAAGCATTTCACATTAAAACTGTACCAGATAAAATTTTCTACCAGACAATCCAGAAAGCGCTTTCAATCTTGACAGACCATCGTCACTAACACTGTCACTGTGGTACAGGTACAAAGACGTTTAGCATAAGAAACTGATAAGTTAGGAGACAAACTTTAGATTAGGTACCTCATTACCTTAGAAAGAAATATACATATAGGTCAAACATGCATATGGTGGAAATGTATTCAAATAGTAGTAGATTCCAAGACAACTTTCCTTAGAGCTTTCTTCAGGGATGAAATTCAGAAAGGGAGAGTGAAAGGAGAGATATCAGAAGAAGGCAAATGAAAAGAAAGGAAAGAGAGACAGCATTAACAAAATACAGTCAGGTATTCAAAAAGAACAAACAACACACAAACAAGAATAGTCATGTAGTGACTGTTTTACTGACATCACTAGAATTTGCAAACTACCGAGAACTAGTATAATCAGTGTATCACCTTACATTTTCTTCCTGTTATTAGACTAGTGTCCTTCCATGAAACCATGAAATATTTAAACGAGGTCAGTTTCTCCAAACTGCTGGTCCATAAACTATTTCTGATCAAAACTTCAAACTATTAGAATACAGCTGGATAATGATTCTATTCCAGACACAGGGCCTGACAGTGGCTTCCTGCTGTTGCCGCCAGGATTTTGTTCCAGTATACATCCAGAATTTGTTCCAGAGTTTATCAAGACCTTGAGGAAAAACTCAAGTACTCCCATAAGAGGCAGGTAAGGACAACACTCTTCCTCACACTTGACTCCTAGGTTTTTGGCAATGATGGAAAAATGCTGGGCAAGTATACTCACCAGCCTACACCATTTGCCCTGGACCCTGCCTGTGGAGGTGCTGCATTTACAAAAACGTTAAATAGGACCTTAGTTGATATGTTGTTTTTCTATATTTGGACACAGGAAGTACCAATCATATAAATCACAGGCCTTATACCTCGAAAAATTGTTCTTTTGAAGACGTTACCACCCAAGAGCTTTGAAAAGTTAAATCCAACTTTCTTCTCAGTAATTTGATCAAATACTCCTCCTTGAAATTGCTTAAAGTTGTTCAACATCACTTCCTCTAATTCCTCTCTTACTTTCTCCCTAGCCACTCTTCAGTCTTCTTTACTAACTGCTATTCTTCCATCCATCCCTTCTATATTGGTATTCCCAGGGTTTGTTCACTGGCCTTCTTCTCGAGAATTCTACATGTTCTCCATCATGAACAAGCTCGATCTTATCCAAGCTATGACTTTGCCTATACTTCTCATCAGATTATTTCAAACCAGCATCTCCAATCATGAAGGTCTGTCTCCAGCAGGAAACTCTAATTATTCAATTAGCCAATACCTGAGAATATCCTACAGGGACATTCCATCCAATTCAACAAATACAGAAAAATCCTGGTCTTCCCTATTCCTGTTGCTCTCCTCTATTCATCTGAGAAGTCCTACTCATTCTTCAAGTCCAATGTAAATGCTAGTGCACCACCTGGACACCTAGGAATCTTCCTAGAGGTCTCTCTCCCCTCTAACTTTTTATATTCTAGGATCACAAAGTCCTATTAACTATACGGTTTCAGTTAGATTTCCCCTGCCACTGCCCTAGTCAAACATGAACTCTTAACTGATGACATTCACAAAAGAAAAACCCACCAACTATTATTACTATTTCTTAAATGAATAAAAAAGTTAAGCAGGGCACCTGCTGGCTCAGTTGGTGGAGCCTCCGACTTCGGCTCAGGTCATGAGCCCACACTTTGTGAGGTCGAGCCCCGTGTCCAAATCTGTGCTGACAGCTTAGAGCCTGGAGCCTGCTTGGGGTTCAGGGTCTCCTTCTCTCTGCCCCTCCCTGTCTTGTTCTCTATCTCTGTCTCCCAAATATAAATAAATGTACAAAAATAAACCAAATAAATTTAAAACATTTTTAAGCAAAACAAATGAGAAAGACATAAAGCCCAGAAAACTTTTTCTGTATAAATTGAGCCTCCTGACTTTTTCAGTTATACACAGGTGAGAATTTCATAAGGGACTAATACTAGGCTAAGAAAACCAGAGCTTCGCTTGCCTCCCAGTCTCTTTATGTGGCTTCCTTCAATCTATCCTCCATTTAAGAGTTCAGCAAACTATGGCCCCAGGCCCAATCCAGCCTGCCATCTGGTTGTGTGAATAAAGTTTTATTGCAGCACAGTCACCTGTCTTCACTTACATATTGCTATCACACTACAATGGCAAAGCTGAGAGACCACTTCGTCTAAATCATTCACTGCCCTTTTGGAGAAAAGCTTGGGCATCCCTATTTTATGCCCTAACCAGAGCATCCTAACTCAAATCGAATCTTATTACTCTTCTGCTTCAAATTCTCCAAAATCCCTGCATCAAATCCTGTTAGCTCCCTCCCTAAGAGCCATTCCATATTCTTCATTCTTGCTAGAGAATCACACCTGGATTTGAATATTCATTGTCCCAATACACAAGGAAGGTGGCCTCACCTCAGCTTCCAAACGAAAAATAGGATCATTCTAAGCTAATCACAATACCTGATTTTCCAGGGACTAGTTTAGGAAGGAGCATGTGAAGTAACCTCTTCTTTACTTTACAGGGAGATTACTGCAAGCCTCTTCCTAGTGAAAAGAAACACATAAAGAAAGACAGTTCTTCTAGCCATTGGACATCGTCACGTGAGAATATGATGCCTGGAGCTGTTGCTAATTCGGCAACCAGGAAAGGAGAAGGAAAAATACCACCAGTTTCAAAACGAACAAGAGACAACTGGAATTCTGATGACATCACTGAACCATCAATACAATTCTGGTGCCTACTCTCTTAGTCACTGTTATAAATCGTCTATTATTTGCCACTAACGGCATTCTACCTGATAAATTTCCCAAGGCCTACGGGTAAGATCTACTCCTTTCTATAGCACTGAAAACCTTTCATAAGCTTGCCTTAGCTAAGTAGTCACCTCACTCCCAGCCATTCCCATAGCATACATTTTCTACCAGCACAACTGAACTGCTCATAAATCCTGCAAAGTTCACTCGTACACCTTAGCCTTTGCACTGCTGTTTGCTCCGCCAAACATGCAATCGTATAGAAGTTCCTCCTGCCAAACATCCTCATTCTGACTCTTTACCTGGCAAACTGACTCCTCACTCTGCATCCCTTACCTTAGAATTTACCCAGACTTTTAACACTGTGAGTCCTCACCAGGAGCTTAAGGTCACTTGCACAAATGCCAAGAAACACATAACGATGCTAATAAGCTCTACGAGACTCTGGCACATAGTAAGCACTAAATAGAGTAAATAATAAAAACGACAGTGTTAAGAACAAACTGCTGGAGCGTAGAGACTGTTCTTTGAATGTTTGTATTCTAGAACAGCAGAATAATACTTAGTACCTCAAAGACACTTCATAGTTATTTGTCAAGTGAACACATGAAAATGAATAAAAATGGTGTCTTTGAAAATTATTTAAAAGACCAGAAAATTTTCTGTGTCAAAAACCACAGGGTCAGTTCTATTCTATTAGCAGCACCTTAAAGATCAAGACTCTGTGTATTGTATCTTTGTGTTTCCTGTCACTTGCAAAACCACCCTACAGAAGTTGTTTGGTAACAGTCTACTAAGGTAAAGTTTTCTTCATACATTTCTGATGGTACAATGCACTAGGTGCCACATCTAGGGAGTACCAGTAGCATTTTTGTCCTTGTGAAACATTTTTGGGCTTTTATGATAATTTCTTGATTCCCAGTTGCGCTATTTGAATGTTTATTAGAATAATCTTTTGACTAAAGGCAACAGAGAATCGTATTCTAACAAAATGACAGTGTCATGACAATTATCCCACAAGCAGAAGAACACATTTTCTCTAATGAAGTCAACATATCTCACTCTGAATTTGTTGCTGTTGTTGTTGCTAAACTTTGGTTTGTTTGTTTGTTTGTTTTGAGAGAGATAGAGTTTGCCTGCACAGGGGAGGGGCAGAGAGAGAGGGAAAGGGGAAATCCTAAGCAGGCTCTGAGTTGTCAGCAAAGAGCCCAACAGAGAAGTCTGACACGGGACTGGAACTCACCAACTGTGAGATCATGACCTCAGCTGAAATCAAGAGTTGGACACTTAACCGACTCAGCCACTCAAGTGCCCCTCTCGTTCTGGTTTGATTTATGAGGAATGAAGTTGAGAATGCTGAGACCTTGTTGACACAATGCGTGAAATAACCTATGCTTCTCAATAAGGCATTGCTTTTCTTCTGTGCTGTTGGTCGCTATCTGTAAAACACAGTCTCAGTGGCAGTGCTGCACACGAGCTAAGTTTTGCAGATCTTATTATTTGCCATTTGTTCACAGTACCGGAAAGTATTGGAGAATTCCCAGACTTAAGGATGGTTTATTTTTAATGAGGTAAATCATGATGTAATCATATTTATTAACTATAATCCATTTGTAAAACTTATATAAAAGATCCATTTTTAAAGCAAGTGCTATGCGTTATGTTTCTGCAGGAAACATAAAACATACTAACTTTTAAAAATGTTTTTTTCTTTGGGCACCTGGGTGGCTCAGGTGGTTAAGCATCTGACCTTGGCTCAAGTCAGGATCTCAGGTTCATGACTTCGAGCCCACATCAGGGTCTCTGCTCTCAGTAGCGGAGCCTGCTTTAGATCCTCTGTCTACCTCCTTCTGCCCCTCTCCACCTCAATCTCTCTCTTTCTCAAAAATAAATACACGTTGAAAAAATATTTTCTTCTTAATTACACAAAGATATCATATGATATTTTAGGGGTCATGACTAAAAGAATGAATTTCTTTTCACATAATATTGCCTCCTATTTATCAACTACCTATGATTAACCTCTGAAATAATTCAGAATACTAGACTTGAAAGAAATTAAGAAAGAAAAAGTATACACATGCAATACACACATTGGTGTTTTTCTCCATTGTTCTTTCATTATCAAAACCTTCTTACTCTGACTGTACCTATGTTAGGACCGCCAGGAGCAATTCACTATGTAAAGTCTTACCTGGATGGCTATTTTGTGCAGAATTTCTAAGTGTCTTTCCTTCTTTATATCTGGAAATTAGTTGGTAATTGCTATGTATAAAAAGGGTAATAAATAATATTACTCTTTTAATGTTGATATGAAAAACATTTCCCGAATATATCAAATTCTTAGAGTATCTCAAATCATATCAGAACGAAGATCTAAACTTGAGTTTCCCCATATACTTCAAATTTGTTCATTCTATAAACTTTGCATTCAGTATGTAATTAAAGAAGAAAAAACTATACAATGAACCAGTCATGAATTGAGGGCATTAGAGCTTAGTAAATTAGAATTAGCTTGCCGTGATGGAAAGTGTTTTGAACTCAGAAATTCTAGCTCTATAACCAATAGCTATTTGTTCTTGGATAAGCCACTTCTCTTCGGCGCGAAGTCTTCCTCTATAAAACAAGTACCTTGCTGCCTTATTTTACAAGGTTGATAAGAGGGGTTTTCATGAGCTATTATACCTCTCAGGCAAGGTGGTGCCCATTACTCTGGGAAGGGCAGCATGACACCTTGCATGACCTAAGAAAAGATGCTCCACAGGATTGAAAGCAGGGGTACAGGAGCCCCTGGGTGGCACAGCCACTTGAGCATCCAATTTGTGATCTCAGCTTGAGTGTTGATCTCAAGGTTGTGAGTTCAAGCCCCATATTGGGCTCCACACTGGGCATGAGGCTACTCGAAAGAAAAGAAAAAAAAAGGCAGGGGTACAGATCTACTAAGGCAGGAGAAAAGGAAAGTCAGATCTCTTCCTGCAGCATTATTTGAACCTCTCTCACAGCTCAGTGTGGTCCCAACCAACATCTTCTGGCAGAAAAGACAAACAAGATCCTCAAAGGGTAACTCATAATGAAAGTCTGGGCTAAGATATGGGTTCCCCCTAAGGTTTTTATATTTAATAAATATATTTAATAAATATCCCACGTTAAGATATGGGTTCCACGTAGGGAAAGGGGTGTGTGACTAAAACCAGGAGGCCCAGCTGCCAGGACAGCCGATAGCTGTCAATCGTGAGCAGCCGGCAGAACCAGTTTCAATAGCAATGCAGCAGTGACAGAATCAAAGGAAACAGTAGAATGATCAGAATGTCCTTTTTTCCCTTCCAAAGACTTCTGACAGAGGACTGTCTCTTTGATCTTAGTGTGCTCCTTAGGTTCTTGGAAAATTCACGGGAGAGAGTATAGGAGGCAGCTCTCATAGGAAAGTACAGGGTTTTGTACAAAACTGAACATTTCAAGACCCAAGTAACTAGTTAGGAAAAAAAACAGAGACGTATCATTACGTGTACCCCACACACAGGGGTTACGCTTGGAATGAAATGGATAAGGTTAGGATCCAGGCCTCCAAAGTCCTGAGATAAAGAATCCTGAACCCATTCCTGCTTCTAACTAGTCTGGTCTTTGGCTTGATTTCTGGCTAATGTTGTGGACAAACTCACTGCCATTCCAAAACCGCCTGAACCAAACTATCAACCCCCATCCGTTACATACGAAGTAACAGTTAAATTAGTATAAACCTCAGTTTGGCAGTAAGTAGTATTTTAATAGAAACACTTACTTAAGAAAACCTTTACTACGAGCATATTCATCTGCAGTCCATCCATAACTATCTTGAGGAAAGGCATCAATATCTTTCTGAAGAAGCAGCCTGACTATATTTGTTGATTCATAATTTACAGCAAGCATGAGGGCTGTTCTAAAATAACAGACAGATAAATTCACTCTTAGGAATTTAGAGTTCTTTAAACAGCTCATTTGATATTTTATCAGGTTAACATCTTGCCTATCTGTACAGAATTGACCATTTACATGTTCGAGTGTTCATCTTTGTAAATGATCTCCAATGCTAAAAAGAAGGGATAAAAAGGAAGCTTCTTGTCCCACATGGGTAATGTATTATACAAGTTGCTAATTTAAAATCCTTTCATCAACAAGAAACGATGTTGAGGTCACTTAGCTGAATTGGTAAAGATTTTAAAAAAGAATTCCCCATTTCTTCCTTAATCTGATACAGTGCACTTCAAAGCCAGCTAGAGGTCAAGTAAGTATAAAAACAATCTGCAGGCTTAAAAGGATCATATGTTCATGCTAACAGTAATGAAATAGTCATAATTATAGTTAATGATGCTGATAACCATATGGTAGCCACTAAATTAACTGCTGTGTGTATAAAATAGTATTTATACACAAACACCCTTGAAGGATATATTATTATCCTCCTTTTCATATCAGGAACCATATTTAGTGATGATACGTAATGCTCCCTAGGTCACAACACTTGGCAAGTAGGAAAGCTAGGAATTAAATTAAGTCTTGTGTGACTCGAAAGCCCGTATCTTTCTTCTTTTTCACCCACCAATAGCTTATCCTCGTTAAAGGAAAAGTCTATTCATCTTTCATCTTTCATCTTTCTACCCATACCAATTAAAAATAAAATCAAAATAATATACTGCACATACAAAGAATAAAAACAGATGAGCCTACAGTATTCAGTAATAGTAATTCACTTAGAAATCATCTAACAACATCAGTATTTTTCAAAAAAAAAAATTAAAAAAAAAACAATTTAAAGCAAAGAGTCATCCAAAACACAATACAGCTCCTATTTATGTTTAGTAGGCATATTTTTATTTTTTAGCATTTACTTTAGACAGACAGAGAGAGAGCAGAAGCAGGGAAGAGGCAGAGAGAGAAGGAGACACAGAATCTGAAGCAGCTCCAGCTTCTGAGCTGTCAGCACAGAGCCCAACATGGGGCTGGAACCCACGAACCACAAAATCATGACCTGAGTCAAATCGAAAGATTAACCAGCTGAGCTACTCAGGCACGCCGATATACATCTTTTAAGGAAAAATATATATGAAGTGGAAGTTCTTTTTTTTTTAAGTTTATTATTTTGAGAAAGACAGCACAAGAGTGTGGGCGAGGGACAGAGAGAGAGACAGAGAGACAGAGACAGAGACCAGAGAGAATCCTAAGCAAGCTCTGGACTGTCAGCACAGAGACCAATGTGGACTTTGAACCCAAGAACCCTGAGATAATGACCTGAGCCAAAGTTGGATGCTTAACTGACTGAGCCCCCCAGGCGCCCCTTTAGAAGCAGAATGTTAACAAAATACCATACAAGGGTTAAGAAACCCAATATTGTGTCATAAAGTAAACGAAGAGCTAAGAGTCCACCCTTTAAAAACTCATGTGAAATCCCTTTAGCTAGTATTAAATCATTAAAAAAAAATTGCAGGGGCAACTCAGTGGCTTCTTTGGTTAAGCATCCGACTCTTGACCTCAGCTCGGGTCTTGATCTCAGAGTTATGAGTTCAGGCCCAGTGTAGGGCTCTATGCTGTGCATGGAGCATACTTAAAAATAAAGGTTGCAAATGACATTAGTCAACATTATCAAGGAATACAAATTCTGCTGTACTTTGTTCTTCATGTGGCCCAGGAACAGTAATTGCTTTCTGCCTAGCTGATGACGTGTTATTTTTCACTTTGTAATTATAAATTAATCTTCTTCCTCTTAAGGTAAGCTTCCTGACTTGAATAATTATTACCACTGAGGAACAATGCTAAGGTATAAAAAAAAAATACTATACCTTTTGAGATAATCAACTGCATTTATATTGGTTTCCTTTTCTAATAAAAATTCCACCATTTGCTCTTTGTTTTCATCTACAGCAAGTAGAAGTGGTGTGAGGCCAACCTGTAAAAGAGCAAAAACAATTTATAATTTACAAAATTACCTATCTCCATACTGAATTTTAAAGATTGCAAAAGATGGTCTCAACTTAAACATAAAATACAAAAAGTACATAAAAACTGGTCTCTTCCTTCTCACCCCTGTGCTTGCACCTGCTACTGCTTCTCTTTCAAATACCCTCATCCACTGGGGCACCTGGGTGGTTAAGCATCCGACTTCGGCTCAGGACATGATCTCACTGTTTGTGAGTTTGAGCCCCGCATTGGCGCTCTGTGCTGACAGTGCAGAGCCTGGAACCTGTTTCAGATTCTCTCTCTCATTCTCTTTCTCTGCCCTCCCTCCCTTGCTCATGCTCTCTCTCTCTCTGTCTCTCAAAAATAAATAAAATTAAAAAAATTAATAAAGTAGTCCTCCTTCATCCTCTTCAACAGATTATCTGTAGTCATTCTCCCAAACTCACTTCAAACACTGACTGGTTCCAAGATCTTTGCTTTACCACACTACTTGTCGTGGTATATTGTAGTTATTGTTCTCTGTCTAAACCAAGAGCTTCTTGAGGGCAGGGGCTATTTCTTATCTCTCTATCCCCAACCTCTAAAACATAGCAGAAAGTGCTTTAAGTATTTTTACTGAATTAATAACTAAGTGATGATCTCTAGAGTAGTGTTTCTTAAATTATACTCCAAATAATATATACTTTGCCAGAAGTTAAGTACTCTGCCCCAATGGAAAGATTTCATGACCATCTAAGTTGAGAAATAGTACAAATCTGCGTTATACGTCTACATTACAGAAATCCATTTAAATCTGCTGAATCCCCATTTGACAATACTTTCTGTGGAAAACATTAACATTTGAGGAATTAGACTTTCAGCGATGTAGTTT
Organism: Paguma larvata; assembly: GCA_030068075.1. NCBI lineage: Eukaryota > Metazoa > Chordata > Mammalia > Carnivora > Viverridae > Paguma > Paguma larvata. The sequence goes on from CM057828.1 coordinate 113,242,933, forward strand.
TGAGAGCTTTCCGATAAAGGCGAGGTTTTCTTCAAGTTGTCCAAACTTGCCTCTCTCCTATCCATGGTATCAGGATCCACTGACACCCTGGATGTTAACATAAGGCATTCCTGCTCCAAAGGGGTCACTAAGGAGATGGACTCAGAACTCAAAGAGACAGGTTTCAAATGAACTTTGATTCCTTAATATTAAATAGCCCATGGGCTTTCTCCTGTTCTAAAAGGCTAAACTTTTATCTTAAGTGTTCGAAAGCTTAATGTGAAATTTTATTCTCAATTATAGTAATTCTGGGACTCTCATGCATATCTACCTCTAAAACAAATCTGTTTGTATTCTAGTTACCACTGTAATAGCTACTTACTTTATAGTTAGGCAAAATATAAATCAGAAATGAAAAAAATAATGGCTTATCAATAAAAATTCAAATACTGGCTTATCCAGATCATCGTTAGGATAACGATAGCTACTAAATTATTTGCATTTTTAGGGAACAATGCTGAGGAGAAAGATAAAATTGTCTGCAATACGCATAACCTATTCAATGATATCCATGATTAATCTAATATGACTTCCAAATATTCCAGTAGGAATTGGATATGATTATTTATAGGACACATAAAGAAAGAAGTGTTTGTTTTTTTTTTAACCAACTTACAGGGGCTCTAGGTGGCACAATCGGTTAAAAGTCCGAGTTTGGTTCAGGTCACGATCTCACGGTTTGTGAGTTCGAGTCCCGCGTCAGGATCTACGCTGAGAGCTCAGAGCCTGGACTCCGCTTCAGATTTCCTGTCTCCCTTTCTCTCTGCCCCTCCCCTACTCATGCACCCTCTCTCTCATCTTCAAAAATAAAGAAACAGTAACAAACATAAATAAATAGAATACAAAAACAACTTATACATTCTAACTTGAAAAGTTCAATCCTATTCCTAAGACATTAACATGAAATACAAAATATATATTATAAATTAGTATTGATTGTCTTGAAAACATTGAAACTTTTATCGAAACGTACCATAAAATAGGGGCGCCTGGGTAGCTCACTCAGTTAAGCGTCTGACTCTTGATTTCAAACCCAGTGCCTCCTAGGGATTCTCTCTCTCTCTCTTTCTCTCTCTCTCTCTTTCTCAAAATAAATTTTTAAGAAAGTTACCAAGGTTTCTTTGTGTCCAAGAAGAGATCTGATTAGCATACTCCCCAATATATATATGTATTTATATCATAAACACTACTGGCAAACACAATGCTTATGAAGGCAAGTAGATGACTCGAGGATGGGAAGAACCTGGGTGGGGACAGTGGCAAGTGGAGACACACATGCCTCATATAAACAGGGCAGCCACTGCAAAGCATACCAAATAGTAGAATGGACTCCAAGTACCAAATATGATTCTGTAAGGAAAGCCTGAAATCCAGATTTCTGCATGAGTGTCATAATTTTAAATGTTGACTCAGTTTATGGAGGAAACTAAATCAATTCAGGGGCCAAATTTAGTCAAAAGTCCACTTGTATTTAGGTTGTGCATAAAGCAAATATTTGTACGTAAAACTTTCCTAAAGTATCAGAATCATATTTTGCCAAAAAGTTAGGCCCCAACATGTAATAAATATTGCTAGTAAGACTCCTAAGAGGGGCACCTGGGTGGCTCAGTCAACCACCTGACTCTTGACTTCAGCTCAGCTCATGACCCTAGGGTTGAGGGATTGAGTCCCACATCTGGCTTGGACTGAGTGTGAAGCCTGCTTAAGATTCTCTCTCTCTCCCTCGGCCCCTCTCTCCCATTCATGCTCTGTCTTTCTGTCTGAAATAATCAAAGAAACTCATAGCACGCACTTTAAGAATTTTTCCAATGCTTATTAAAACTGCCATCTATTTGTGTTTAATTCTCCAAGATTGTTAATCAAATAAAATAGACAAATTAGTACATCAGAATGCTGAAACTAAAGTATTAAAACAATTCTCAATTGTATTGTCACTAACTGCATTTTTATGTTTAAGACAACCATTTTGATTTTGCCAGGACTATATGAATTTAACAGACATCATAAGATGGTTTATCACTTAGCTTCGACTAATAAAAAAGAGTCCAGGTCTTCTTGCAATTGGCAAAACTCTGCTTGTAATAACCATTTGGTAACATAATGAACGAGTAACAAAAGACATAAAATCTTTAAAGGGTCAGACTCTACTTATTAAAAGGCTACCCATAACTCTCTGGGTGCCAGGGAATGACCGATGCTTGGATGAAAAATTACTCCTTAAAGCCGTATTCATTTTCACTTTTCACAGAGGCAGAGACAGTTGAAAGGCTAATGTTTTGGAGAGACTCGAAGGAAGAAGCATGTATCAAGTTGAAGGAACTGGCATGTATCAAACTCCAGGTCTTCCAGAGATTTCTTAGGTTCTTGACATCTGTAAATTCATAGACTATACTTACCCAGTCAGTAGTTCTTGTGATTTTATTTTTTAAATTAATTTCTTTATTTAGAGAAAGAGAGAGCATGAGCAAGAGGGGGAGGGTAGGGAGAGAGAGAATCTCAAGTCGCTCGGCACCATCAGCACAGAGCCCAATGTGGGGCTCGAACTCACAAACCATGAGATCACGACCTGAGAGGAGGTCAGACACTTAACCAACTGAGCCACGCAGGTACCCCTCCATTCAGAAGATAGCTTTTATTTTCTTTCTTTTTTAAATGTCCACTTATTTTTTGAGATTTCTCCAACTGAAGCAGACTCCAGGCTCTGTCTGCGCTATCAGTACTAGAGCCCAACACGGGGCTCGAACTTGGGAACCAACAGATGATGACCTGAGCCGAAGTCAGACGCTTAACTGACTGAACCGCCCAGACACCCCAATAGTTCTTAACCAAGAGCTTAACCAATCTCAAAAATATATATATTTCTAAGTATACAAGTCTATGTATACACGTTACTAAGTTTACTCAGTCAAAATCTTCAGGGGAGAGTTTAGGCTTGTGAACATTTTTTAAACTTCCCCGGGTGCCTGGGATTCACCAGCACAATTCTAGCTGAGAGCTCCTGCAGACAATCGCATCAGTCGCATCTCTCACCTAGGTGGCCAACTCCCTCTGTCATTTGAGGATTTAGCCAAAAGAGTGACTTATCAAAACTGCATTTAGTTTCCCCGGGCTTCGGTGGAACAGGGACTAAATGTAAAGTCAAAATGCAACTGGATTTCATTACATGTAAACTTCTTACTTCCCATCAAGATATTCTAGATTTCAGAGCAGAGTTTAGACTCTTCTCTAAGTGGCTGTTTCTGCCAGAATAGGATTATATGTCAGTTCATTGTTGCTTCTTTCCTACCCTTGCCCACTTAATCAACCACCTGGTCACTGCCAATCTGATTTCCTCAGAGTCCTCCTAAAACTGATCTCCAGGCAGGCTTACAACTCACTCTTTCCCTAAGGAACAATGATTATCCCCGAGAATTAAAGACACCTTGCCTAAAAATATAATCTGAAGGGAAAAAAACAAAAACCCTCTTCTTGTTATTGCCTCTCACGTGCCAAATTTCCAAATTGGCCCACATATTTCTGACTACTCCCTCCTTTTCCCTTTACCCTCTAAAGCCTCGGCCAATATGAGATAAATCCCATTTTATAAATCACTTTTTAACAAATACAAGTTTGTTGACAGCAGCAATATTTTCTATTGTAAAATCCATTTGTTTTGTTTGAGTTTTAAGACAAACTCTAGGGCAAATTTTGCCTCTCTGTGTTGTTTTTCACCAATAAAAAAAAAGGAAAAAGAAAAGAAACCTGAATGGGAAAAATTATTTGAAGACACCCTAAGTTTTACCTTTAACAAATACAGTGTTTTCACAAATAATTGCCCTAAATACATAAAACAAAGCTGTATTCTCTAATGCTTCTTTAGGAGGATCCTTATTTAATGTGAAATCCTAGGGCTGCCTAGGTGGCTCAGTTGATTGAGCACCCGACTTCCGCTCAGGGCTTGATCTCATGGCTCATGGGTTTGAGCCCCGCATCGGGCTCTGTGCTGACTGCTGGGAACCTGGATCCTGCTTTCGATTCTGTGTTTCCCTCTGCCCCCCTCTACTCATGCTCGCTCTCGCTCTCTTTCTCTCTCTCTCTCTCTCAAAAATAAATTTAAACAATAATAATAAATAAGGTGAAATCATAGGTAATTAAGATAATTCAAAATATTTTCATTCCGGGAGAACTTGAACTTCCAAATATGTAAAATTGACCGAACTTGGCACCTGCAACCTGCTGCTTCCTCCTCCCACCTGCACATGTCCAAGCTCTCCCTGCTGGGTCTGGGTCTCCATTCCTCCTCCCACCCAGCCCCAGCAGCGCCCCTTTCCTGAGGCCCTGCATAGCACCCAGCCTCCGTCATCACCTCACACCCCTCCAAACCTTTAGTCCTTTATGGGCTCTGAGACTACCTTCCACTAGTCGGCATTCACAAGATGATTTTCTTTCTGGGGTGGAAAGGTGGCTGGGAGACACATCTTTGCCCTTTCTGTGGGCACCACTTTTTTCTAGCCCTCCCTGACTTGGCATTGGAGTTATTTCCATGAAGACAGGGCCTGATGTATAGATTCAGTGTGTGTGTGTGTGTGTGTGTGTGTGTGTGTGTGTGTGTGTTTGTACAAAAAAATTATATTTATATATTTTATATAAATGTCTGTTATATATACATGAAATAAACTATTTTGTGGTTAAAATATATATGTACACATATAAAATTTCAAGTTTTGTATAAATTCGATATTTACCTTATTTCTTGCTTCAATATCTGCATTGTGTAAAAGCAGCTTCTCTGCTATTGATATATTCTGACCGAAGACAGCATAGTGGAGAGCAGTGTTGCCACTGAAGTCCTTCACATTTGGATCGGCGCCGTGTTCTAGCAGAATAGTGACACTTTTCTCATCCTGACACTGTACGGCCTGGAAGTGATACACCAAGAAACAGACTCTAAAGGCTGGGAATTTAAAGGAAGCATGCCTCAGGTTTCACCAATTAGTTTTGTTTAAATGCAATAAATTCATGGTCATTCTAAGTAATTCCATCACATCGATCTCGGGCGGACATAGCTGCTATTACATACCTTTATTAGAGCTGTCTTATCTTCCTTATCACAGAGGTTAAGATGGCATTTCCTCTCTACTAGGACAGTCACGACTTCCGAATGACCATTGGCACAGGCCAAATGGAGAGCAGTCCTAAAAAAGTGAGAGGATTTTTGAGGAAATTACAGTGCACTGAACAGAGAAGTAATTCATGAAATTGTCAACGTTAAGTAGCATGTTATTCCTATGCCTCCAAAACAAAGATTCCGTTTTCCTCTGGAGAAAGTACAATATTTATTAGTGATTCCTCACCACATTAATAAAAGAGCAGCCTATATGAAGAGAAAGAGCTTGACCTCAGGATTCAGCTCAACTTGAGTGAATCCTACTTTAACTCTGGCACTTACTAGTTATTGCTTAGACTTATCCTCAATCTCCTCATCGACACACTGGGGATAAAAATAGTAGTTGTCTCGGGTCACCTGGCTAGCTCAGTCTGATGAGCATGCGACTCTTGACCTCAGGGTCGTGAGTTCGAGCCCCACAGGAGCTGTAGAGATTACTAAAAAAATGATGAGAATCAAATGAAAACAAATCAAATCAAGAAAATAGTTATCTCACATGACCTCACTGTGATGCTGAAATGAGGAGCTATGCAAGTGTTGAGAACAGTTCCTAGCACAAGTAACACCTCCATAATTGTTAGATAATATGATTCTAATTTTTACTACTACTACTTCCCTACAAAGGAAACAGTTCAATTAGGTAATGGATACAATTATATCTACTCTGCAGATATGTTTGAAGGATTAGCAAGAATACTGTGTTTCGATGATTCTAAGATGCTGATTTTGTCACATTTTAATGTCACTGACATTGGAATCCAATTTAAAACTCAAAATGTCTTACAACTGTTAATGGCAGGATTTTTAAAAAAAATTTTTGGTACAAAATATAGTGGGATATCATAAAATCTTGGTGCCTTCCATTACATGAAATGATGGTATATAAACAGGTCTATTGCAGTTCTAGTCATATGACTGGCATTTAAATAAATTTTATTTCTTAAAAGCATCATAGGAAATGAGGAATAATATAATAAAAAAATTTTTTAAGTAATTCCTACTTTGATTTTCAAGAAACCTTAAGCCATAGGAAACTGAGGGTTCCAATGACCAGGAAGAGCTCATTTTATTAAATATTTAGATCTCTACATTGTATGAAAATCAAGTATTTCCAATTATCAATACTTTATTCATAGTATTTAACACGATGTTAAATTTCAAAAGGGCAGGTAAAGGTTATCTTTTACAATTTCCTATCTTCTGAAAGTTTGAAAGGAAAGAGGAAAACTTGAGTCAAAATTAAGTCCTAATACCTCAATTTAAAATTTCTCATCTTAGGGGCACCTTGCCGGCTCATTCTGTAGAGCATACGACCTTGATCTCAGAGTCATAATTTTGAGCCTCACGCTGGGTACAGAGTTTCCTTAAAAATAAAATCTGGTGCAGAGCCCGCTTCGGATCCTCCATCCCTCCTCTCTCCCCCCCTCTCCTCGCTCATGTGTTCACTCTCAACATTAAATAAACATTGAAAATATAAAATAAAGGAAATACAATCTGGTGCCCCTGAGTGGCTCAGTCTGCTAAACATCCACCTCTGGATTTGGGCTCAGATCATGATCTCACGTTCACTGGATCAAGCCCCGTGCCGGGACTGTTTGAAAAGTCTATTTGAAAAGTTCCTGCCTTTGGCACAGGGCCTGCTGGGGATTCTCTCTCTGCCCCTCCATCCCCTCCATCCACCCCATTAAAAAATAAATAAATAAACTAAAAAAAAAATAAAATCTTTAGAAAATAAAGACATAAAATTTCTCATCTTGCTCATAATGGGCAACATGAAGTCTGTGAGAATGAAAGGATCTAGAGAAGAGTATGTCTGCTACATAACAGGTGTGCAGGTTCTATTTGAGAAAGAAATGGATGGACAGAGTGGATAAATACAGTGGGAGAGTTCGGTATCTTTCGAGAAAATGTATATAAAGTAAAGCAATACGTCTGGAACAGCAATAAGCATTTATATAGGCTACTTTTTTTCATAAGGACACAACCAATATACTATTTTGCTTTCATGACTAACATAAATCATTTACCTGTTACATGTAAGAAACCTACATATAATAGGAAACATAGGTATATGTTTAATATATGCATAATAAAATCTACAAGTACAAATAAAAATACTCTTTTCTGATGAGGCCAAAAGTAGTCAGAATATACCAATCCTCAAAAAAAAATTAATCTACTTAGTTTTCTTAAGATGCATCCAAAGTATATTTTTTAAGACAAAGCGAGAAATTATTTTTCTGTGTAGAAGATTCATAGTCTTGCTTTTCTCCAGGATTACTTCAATGAAAATAAACCTTTTTTATTGATAATACACTCTTAATAGGGCTTTTAAACACCTTTTCCTGTAGAAACAACAGGTTTCTTAAAGGAAAAGAAAAATGCACTTCAATACAAATTTAATCACATTTGGTATCGTTTATTGGCTGACATAAAACCATAGTCTGCTTGTGTATACATATAATCAAACCGATTTATTTTTCTCATTTAAGGATGTATTAAGCTCAGCTCTGCATCTCCGTGTATATCTATTACCTATGCCACCTGAGGTGATCACCTATTATTCCATCTTACGGAAACACTGCCGCTTACCTACAAAAGCCATTATATCAGTTCTTCTTAATACATTGCTGTTGTAAATAGTGCTGAGAAAAGCAAAGTGTATGTTATTTATCTCTAGGTATTTCCTAAAGATATTTTAGAATAATGTAAAATTGATGGGCAAAAGGAAAACCTACTTTTTAAACGTGGTACTTCCACCAAATTGTCTATTGGAAAGTCAAGAACAACTAACTTTAAGCGGCAGGTATAAGTGCCATCGCTCTTTATTTTCACAAAGGTTGTTGTAGATGGAAAACGGTATTCCATTCCCTTTCTAACTTAAATTTCTTTTTGGCCAAAGACACTGTATTTCCCTAGGTCCACTGGGCTCTTGTAGCTATACAGTGATGTACTTGGTGCAATTTCAAATTACAGACATTTTTTTCGTTTTGATTTCAAAGACTTCCCTGTAAAAGGAAGATATATTTTTTGTTTGATTCAAAGACGTTGTAAATCTTGGCAAGTGCATTGTCTTTTATTCTACTAATATTATTTTCTGATGGAGGCTTTTGGTTTTTATGTTGCCAACTCAACCTCCAGAATTCTTGCTTTATTTATGTATTTATGTATTTACATATTATTTATTTATTTATTTATTTATTTATTTATTTATCTTAATTTATTTTGAGAGAGAGAGGGCAGAAAGAATTTCAAGCAGGCGCCACACTGAGGGCACAGAGCCCATCCTGGGGCTCCAACCCATGAACTTGTGAGATCATGACCTGAACCAAAATCGAGAGTTAGTGGCTCAACTGAGACACCCAGGCTCTCCCAGAATTCTTGCTTTTAAAGGCTTTCTTAGGATGGGTAAATAGGCATTTGTGCGGGTTTTCTGATACTTTTCTTATTTTGCGTATCAATTTTTTTAAATTTATATTCCATCTGGAACTTCTTTCTGGGAGACAAAATTCAACAAGTTTTCTCCAAATAGCGGATGTTCTTCACAACTTGTGAATAATTCACCTGTTCATACTAATATGAAATAGCACAGGTATCAAACTCTAAAGTCTTCCATATATTTGAGAGTTTGTCATTTTCCATTCTGCACCACTCCTTTATCTGCCTTTTCTGCTGCTAGGAAACGAACACTATGTGGAAATGTAAGGTACATTTTGATATCGGGAAGGCCAAATCTGCCTACACTAGGAAAAAACAAAACAAAACAACACCGAAGTTCTTATTTTTATTCCAGTGAGATAACATATAGTGTTATATTACTTTCAGATATACAATATAGTGATTCCCAAATTCTCTTAATCACATCACAATAAGAGACAGCATGTGTAGCTCAAAAGTCTTAAAACCATGACGCCTTCATTTGCTCTATGTAAAACTCATAAAGACAGGAAGAGTACACATTTTGAATAAAATGGGGCTCCCTGTTTACAGACAGAGCCATCTTCCATTTTGAAATTTCCTTCCAAGGTCCCTCCGTAAATCCCACACACACAGAAGCGTACACAGACATAAACTGGATACTGGATTTTCTTCAAACCCTTTTTAGCGCAGAAGTGGATTTAGGGAATTCTTTCTCCCATTAGGCACCTTTTTGTAACATTCTGGTATAAGAATCAGTTTGTTAACAATGAAATGTTGTATATGTTTAATTTCGTAGCTATGACTATTGAAATTTGGTGACATCAGGTCCAAGTTGACAGTAAAGTGGTCTATTCGGGGAATTAAGAGTACATGCCAGCAAGGCTGCTGAAGATTGTGTTTTGGTCGCTCCTACGGTCAGCCTGGCTGCCACCAGGTAAAGTTCCCACGACCCAGGTGCTGCGGGGCCTCAGGAGGGAAGAGGACCCACCACCCTCGCTGCCAGGACGGCTCGGCTCCACAGGTAGAGCCAGACCAGGTAAGCATTTCTCCCAGGCCCGTCCCCACTCCTCCCCGCCAGCCTCCCAGTCCCTATTACCTGTGCTTTTTGTCTCTATCATTTAAGCCGTTTTTCCCGAAGAACAGAATCTGCTGCACTTTGGCTACTTTGCCCACGCTGGCAGCCTTGTGGATCTTTCCTAGATCTCTGTCTCGGATGTGGTAGCCGGGCAGGGAGTTGTCGATGGAATTAATCTTCCTCCCACCGCGCTTGCAGTACTTCTCCCAGTGATCATCAAAGCCCAGGCGCACATGGCTCTTCTTACTGCCTAAGCCAAAAAATTTTTTCATTGCTGAGCCTACAGGCTTCGCAGAGACTTCACCTCCTCCTCGGTTTCTCGTTGCCTCTGGAGTCCAACAGTAGTAGCGCTAGCGATAAGTCAAACGCTCCTCGCCACAATCTCCCAGCAGGGAAACAGTCGTTATGGAACGCTTCAGCCCACGAGAAACGGAACCAGGCAACGTGCCTCAACACAAGTGCGCTTGCGCGCTTCAGAGGCCAGATCGCTGCGCGTGCGCACAGAGGCCTAACGGGCAAGGGTGCCCAAGCACGTGTGCGCGAGGCCCAAACCTCTCAACTCTCAGAGATTGCCTGTGACCAGTGCTGGGTTCCTTTACGTGGGACTTAGCTGAGTGTTCTGGGCCGTTTGCAAAAGTAGAATCACAACTGTGGAAAGGCAGGCCTTGTATACTTCTGGGGCTAGAGTGAGCGAAACCTTGGGATGCTGGTGACGTCTTCCCCCAGAACATTTCTCTTCAAAAAGTTCTCTAAATCTCCTTATCCTTCAGTTTATTCCTCTTCCATATCCCTTGGGGCCCAAGCCGATCTCCATAGAATTTAGCAGATGCAGCAACAGAAAGTGTTTTCTTGGTCAGAGACTTTGGCAGCGCATGTCATCAAGTGCAAACCGATGGGGGAGGGGGGGGGGGAACAGTGCATTCTCCAGATTAAATGAAGACGCATTTCTACAGGTCTCTGAATCCTCCCCTATGGCCCAAACTTGTGTTGACATTTTCTTTACTGTTAGTGCTGTTATTTCCCAATTAAATCTTGGATCAAGCCAAGATTTATTTTAGAGCATGGTGTAACATTTCAGATATTATATGTTTATTTGCTTGTCCTAAATACTCACCTTTTCTCACCTAGTTTGAAATGCCACTTGCTTGTAAATTAAATTCTCAGCTGTTTTTTCTGTTTCTGGGTTTTCTGTTCCATTGACTAGTCTGCTTCTTGCATTAGTACACTCCTATTTTCAGTTCTGACAACAGCTAATACACAACCAGCTGCACAAAACCCAGCAGATTCTGATTACATTTGTGAATGATTTCAAGAATTAAGCAAAGCAGGAGCCCCTGGTTTGCTCCGTTTATTCCAGCATGCTACTCTTGATCTTGGAGTTGTGACTCCAAGCCCAACATTTGTCATAGCTTTACTTAAAAAAAGTAAAAGAAAGAGAGAGAAGGAGAGAGAGACAATTAACCAAAATAAAAATTAACAGAAACCAGCGTTACATAAGATGTACCAGCAAAATTTGAAAATTTGGTGTCATGTTTTATAGCAAGACAAATGCATATATATTAAATTGGATACTTATTTTTCAAAGGCCCTTTTTGTTATTTTGTGTTTGAACATAGAATTAATTGACAAAAAGTTGTTTGGAACTAGCCACTCAGAAACCAAGTGTCTGCCTCTTTGGCTGAATTTGCTGAGAGCTCTGGAGAGCACTAGAGTCCCCGCTGAGGGAGTGGATAACAAGGCGGGTATCTTCACTGCTGAAAGACCAGTGAACAGAAACAAAAAAAAAAAAACAAAAACAACAACAAACCATTTCTCAGGCCTATCCAGCTTAGCTAGACCAAATGGTTTTGGGGTGTGTGAATGGTTTCGACCACCAAGCATTTGCCTCCTTCAGGTACCCAACTAGAAAATGATCTTCTGTCTCCTATCTGTCTCCTCAGAATTTCCCAGGGTGACTTCTGAGACCAGTAAAACCTCTCTGTAATGACATTTGAAGAGAAGACTCTAACAATTCCTAATGCAGCCTGGAACGCGGGTCAAAGATGTTAGCAGGTGAGATAGGAACTGCACACCAGGACTCCGAGTAAGTTGTAGAATTTGGTTGACTCTAGTGTTTTTATATACATCAGAGATACTCAAAGAGTATATGTTAGGCCAACTCTGAGCTTCTGTGTTCCTTGCGCAAATGTTATGTGGATCCCCAAAGACTTTCTCACAGTCAACTGAAACCTATGGTTTTCTATTCCAGACTTCTGTGGAAACTATTTTCAGATCTAGAACAGACAACCTGTAAAAAGTTCTTGATTGGAACTTCCATTACTTTCTAAGGCTCAAATAGGCCCTTGTTCAAGCTTTGCTACATGCTCATTTAATAGTTGTATAATGTAACTGATGGCTTACAGTAATATTTGTTTTAAGATGAAAAACGACTGAGATATGAATACTATTACAACAAATCCCTTACCTCGGTTTTCCCATTCCAGGTCCGAGGCTATCATGAATGTCTTCTCCTTTTTTTCCCCTATTCTTTGTAGGTTTATTTTGCAAGAGAGAGGAGTGTGTGGGGGGGGGGGAGGGGGGGGCACATGTGCATGTGAATGGGACACGTGTAGAAGGAGAGAGAGAATCCCAAGTCGACTCTAGGCTGTCAGTGCAGAATCCAATATAAGGATTGGACTCATGAACTGTGAGATCATGACCTGAGCTGAAATCTAGAGTCAGACGCTCAACTAACTAAACCATCCAGGCACCCATAATCGCCTTTTAAGAGTTACCAAGAGCATCTTTTCATGTGTCTCTTGGCCATGTGGATGTCGTCTTTGGAAAAGTGTCTATTCATGTCTTGTGCTCACTTCTTCACGGCATTATTTGTTTTTAGGGTGGTGAGTTTGGTAAGTTCTTTATATATTTTGTATACTAATCATTTATCCGATATGTCATTTGCAAATATCATCTCCCATTCTGCCGGTTGCCTTTTAGTTTTGTTGAACGTTCCCTTTGAAGTGCAGAAGCTTTTTTCAGCTCCATAAGGTCCAAATAGTTCATGTTTGGGTTTATTTCCCTTGCCTTTGGAAACATGTTGAGCAAGAAATTGCTGTGGCTGTGGTCAAAGAGGTTGTTGCCTGTTTTCTCCTCTAGAGTTTTGGTGGTTTCCTATTCACATTCAAGTTTCTGCAATGCTATGTCCCACTCTTGTCAGTCTTTAACATGCACTATGAGGGGCGCCTGGGTGGCTGAGTTGGTTGAGCATCCAACCTGTGATTTTTCAGTCAGGTCATAATCTCACATTGCTTGAGATTGATCCCCGCATCAGTTTCCATACTGTCAGGGCAACAGCCTGCTTGGGATTCTCTCTCCCTCTCTATCCATCCCCAACTCATGCACTTTCTCTGTCTCTCTCAAAATAAATAAATAAACTTAAACAATAAAAAAAGGAAGACGAAAGAAAGAAAGAAAGAACGAAAGAAAGAAAGAATGAAAGAAAGAAGAAAGAGTGCCAGGAAATTCATCAAACGCTTTTCCACAGCTGCTTCACTCATTCTTTTGGATGTGTCTTCCCGAACATTGCACTGTATCTATGGAGGAAAACAAACTATATTGTAATTAAACCATGATTACAATATGAGGGATTAAGTGTATTGAGGCTGATCTTCCAGTGTGCCTGCAGATTCCTGATCAGGGAGAACTCCATCAGGGGGCAATAAAGTTAAAACAGAAACATGGACTGAGAATCTTCTTTACTTTAGCATTATGAGAGACAGTCCATGAAGGAATAACAAACATGGCATTCCTATGTTCAGTGAGGGAGGAGAGGTTTGTATTTAGTGTGACATTTAGGGTGAGCACAAAGGGCCTATGGAGTCCTGTAAGATGAGGGTAGTGAGTCGTGGAATGATGCAGGGGAAAAGTAATACCATAGCTAAAATTTAGGGACACCTGGGTGGCTCAGTCGGTTAAGCCTCTGACTTTGACTCAGGTCATGATCTCGTGGTTCTTGAGTCCAGCCCCACATCAGGCTCTCTGCTATCAGCACAGACCCCGCTCTAGATCCTCTGTCCCCCTCTGTCCCTGCCCCTCCCCAACTTGTTCTCTCTCTCTCGTTCAAAATAAATAAAATAAAAAAACCCTAAAACTTAAAGAACGAATAGGGGTTAGCCAATAGAACACGTTCCAGAAAGACAGGATAATATATCAGTGAGGGTCCAATTAGGAGAGAGGGCCATCTCATTTTGGTTTTGATTTATATTTCCCTGATGACAAGTGAGATTGAGCATTTTCTCATATGTCTGTTTGCCGTCTGGGAAGCCCCCAACTCTTGATTTCAGCTCAGGTCATGATCTCAAAGTTTGTGACATCGAGCCCTGCATCAAGCTTTGCACTGACAACATGGTGCCTGCTTGCAGTTCTCTCTCTGACACTCCCCTGCTCACATGCTCACGCTTGCTCTCTCAAAATCAATCAAAAAAAGTGCTCTTTAAACTACTAAAACCTTTATAGTAGAAAGGATATTATTACAAAGAAAACAAAATGGACTACAATACTCAAATGCCACATCTCAAATGTTTCCTTTTAAAAAACGGGAAGCCAAACAGTCTATTTCCAATACAAAGATTTCAAGAGGGGTTAAACACAGATTCTTAACTTAAATTATTTCCCTTACTTATTGGCTGTCGGATCCTTGGAATGTAAAGAGAAATAAGGTATATAAAACAGCATTATCATACAACATAATAACTACTATTACACAGATTTTCAAAACAAAAAGTGGTAAGAAAACAGAGTCCCAAAATTTCCTAAGTCAGATAAACTTCACTGAGGTGAACACCTAATTTGCAAAATGATGGGAGTCTTGGGGTAAAGGGCAAACAAACTATCATCAAAGAGCCTGGAATATTTGTGGTGTAGTCCAAATCAGTGATGGAAGATTAAACTAGAAAGATGGGCTATAAGGCACCTGGCTGGCTCGGTCGGTGGAGCATGTACCTCTTGATCTCAGGGTTGTAAGTTCAAGTCCCACCTTGGGTGTAGTGATTACTTAAATTCTCTTTAAGAAAAAAGAGGAAGAAAGGAAGAAAAAAAGAAAAGAAGGAAGGAAGACATGCAGGCTGTGGTCAAATTGTAAAGAGCCTTGTCTGAATTTATTTCTATAGCGCAGATGATCAGTCTTGTTTTATACCAAGAAAAGAGAAGACAAAGATAATAATAAAGACAAAATACATGTTACACCAAAGATAGTAACAAAAGACAAAGAAAGTCACTATATAATGATACAGGAATCAATAGGTCAATAAGATATAACACTCATAAATATATATGCACTCAACATGAAGAACACCTAAGTATATTAGACAAATACTAAGAGACCTGAAGAGAAAAACAGACAATACAATCTTCATTACCTAACTTTCAACAGTAGACAGATCATCCATACAGAAAATCAACAAGTAAATGTGGGAAAAGAAGGGAAATAATAAAGATCAAAGCAGAAATAAATACAGCAGATAGAGCGCATGGGTGGCTCAGGTGGTTAAGCATCTGACTCTTGATCTCGGCTCAGATCATATTCTCATGGTTCATGAGATTGAGCCCCATGTCGGGCTGTGACAGTGCTAAGCCTGCTTGGGATTCTCTCCCTCTCTCTCAGTCTCTATAAACAAACAAACAAAGGAACCTTAAAAAACAAAGAAAAGAGAAACCTGAATAGTAATGGAAAAGATTAACAAAACTAAAAGAAATACTTGACAAAACTGTAGCTACACTGAGAGGAAAACAAAACGTGACTCAAATAAATAAAATCAGAAATGATTTTCTATTTCTTCCTCATTCAGTTTTGGAAGATTACAGGTTTCTAGGAATTTATCCATTTCTTGCATGTTATCCAATTTGTTGGCATATAATTGTTCATGATATTCTCTTATAATACTTTGTATTACTCTAGTGTCATTTGTTACTTCTCCTATGTCATTTCAGAATTTATTTCTTTGGGTATTTTTCTTTTTTTCTTGATCCCAGAGGCTCTGAAATAAATAAGCCAACCTGGAGTAAGAAAAATGAAGCTGGAGGTATCATGATTCCAGGTTTTAAGATATACTACAAAGCTTTAGTAGCCAAAAGACTATGATATTGAAAAAGAAAAATACATAAAAGCAGACACAGACGCTAATGTTAATTAAAAAAAGAAACATACAATGAGAAAAAAAAAACAAAAATAAAAACAACAGTATGATACAGGCAGAAAAATAGACAAATAGGTCAATGGAACAGAAGAAAGCTCAGAAATACTTCTATACATATTAGATCAATTAATCAATGACAAAGGAGGCAAGAATATAAAATGTGGAAAAGACAGTCTCTTCAATAAACAGTGATGGGAAAAACAGGACAGCTCTATGTAAAAACAATTAAACTGGACTACTTCCTGAACCATACACAAAAATAAGCTCAAAACAGATTAAAGATCTAAATGTGCGACCTGAAACCATAAAAATCCTTAAAGAAAACCTAGGCAGTAATTTCTCTCACATCGATCATATCAACCTTTTTTAAGATATATCTCATGGGACAAGGGAAACAAAAACGAAAATAAACTATTGGCACTACATCAAAATAAATCCTTTTTCACAGCAAAGGAAACCATTAACAAAACAAAAAGGCAACCTACTGACCAGGAGAAGAGATTTGTAAGAGATATATCCAATAAAGGGTTAACATATAGTATATAAAGTATTAATAGGGCACCTGGGTGGCTCAGTCAATAGAACTGTTGAGCATTCAGCCTTGGCTAACGTCATCATCTCACGGTTCTTGTTTCGAGCCTAGCGTTGAGCTCTGTGCTAACAGCTCAGAGCCTACAGCCTGCTTCATATTCTGTGTCTCCTTCTTTCTCTGCCCCTCCACTGCTGGTGCTCTCTCAAAAATGAACAAACATTGAAATGAGCTGAGGACCTGGATACAAATGCTTCAAAAGAAGACATACATATAGCCAAAGACCCATGAAAAGACGTTCAATGTCATTCAACATCAGGGAAATGCAAATCAAAACCACAGTGGATGGGGGAGCTGTAGAGAGGCTTGAATTTCCGTTATTCCTCAAGCACTGCAGTACCGAGGCCAGAAGACTTGGAATTCCAGGAACAAGGGCTAAAGAGTGACAGAACCAGGCATACGGATATGTTTTTTATTTTCTTCCTCTTATTTCTTCCCTTCTCTATTTTGGTTGCAGGTTCATTTAACCAGACATTTTTAATCTACTCTTTTTACAACTCTTCTATATCTCCCTCTTCTTAATTTTCCTCTCTCCCACTCTGGGTTAAGCTGTATACTTTCTATTCTCTGCATTAACCCATATAGTTTCTCTGACTCTGTGCTGGTCGATTTTATTTTTTCTTTTCATATTCTCCACCCTTGTCATTTCTCTTTATATCGGATAAAGATATTTTCACCATCACCTACCTTCTTTTAAGATTTATCTCCACGTTACTTCAACAAGCAAATCAAAGCACTGAAGGTGGAATGTCCAAACCACAACTACAAGTAGGGAGATAAACTAACCAGAGTCACAACAACCGAGACCAAAGAACACACTAGAAAAATATCTCCAGAAAGGCCAGGCCACGTATGATCCCTTTTTAAGGCAGTAGTGCTTGCAGATGCAGAACATAACATGCTACGAAAACACATAAAGGACAGAAAACTAGACAAAATGACAAAACAGAAGTATTCTCCTCAAAGGAAACTCCACGAAGAATGAAAGCCAGAACATTGCTCAAAACAGATATAAACAATGTATCTGTTCAAAAATTTAGAATGATAATCATAAGATGAATAGCTAAGCCTGAAGAAAGCATAGGAGGCAGAAAGAACGTATTGCTACAGAGACCAAAGAACTAAGAAATACTCATGACGAATGAAGATATGCTGTAAATGGGATTCAAAATAAACTAGATGCAGGTACAGCAGGGATGGAGAAAGCAGAAGGGAAAATAAGTGAAATAGAAGATAAAGTTATGGGAAATGATGAAGTTGAGAAAAAGAGAAATAAGAAAATACTCGACCACGAGGGGAGAATCAGAAGCTAAGTGATTCATGAAATGAAATAACATCTGTATCATAGGAATTCCAGAAAAAAGAAGAAGAGAGAAAAGGGCAGAAGGTATATTTGAACAAATTGGAGCTGACAACTTCCCTCCTGTGGCAAAGGAAGCAGACATACAAGTCCAGGAGGCACAGAAACTCCATTCAGATTCAACAAGAACAGGCCAACACCACAGCATATCATAGTGAAAGTGGCAAATTACAAAGATAAAGAGAGAATTCTGAAAACAGCTAGGGACAAATGGGCCTTCACCTACAAGGGTAGATACATAAGGGTAGCAGCAGACCTGTCCACTGAAACTTGGCAGGCCAGAAGGCAGTGGTAGGAAATACTCAATGTGCAGAATAGGAAAAATATGCCTCCGAGAATCTTTTATCCGGCAATGCTATCATTCAGAATGGAAGGAGAGATAAAGGCTTTCCCAAACAAACAAAAACTGAAAGAGTTTCTGACCACTAAACCAGTCCTGCAGGGGAGGCTAAGGAGACTCTGTGAGTGGAATGCTACAAAGACTACAAAGGACCAGAGCCATCATCACAAGCATGAAACCTACAGATACCACACTGACACTAAATGCATATCTTTAAATAATCACTCCGAATGTGAATGGACTAATGATCCAATCAAAAGACATAGAGTGTCAGAAGGGATAAAATAAAATAACCAAGATCCACCTACATGCTGTCTATAAGAGACTTATTTTAGACATGAGGACACCTTTCAATTGAAAGTTTGGGGATGGGAAACCATCTATCATGCTACTGGAATTCAAAAGTAAGCCGGAGTAGCCATACATACATCAGACCAACTAAGTTTTAAACTACCGATCCTAACAAGCGATGAAGTAGGGCATTAGGTCATATTTAAGGGGCCTGTCCATCAAGAGAGTGAACCGTTGTAAATGTTATGCCGACTTGAGAGCTCGCCAATGTAAATATCAATCACAAGCATAAGCAATCTTATAGATAATAATATGGTAATTGTAGGTGACTTGACTACTCCACTTACAGCAATGGACAGATCATCTAGACAGAAAATCAATACAGAAACAATGGCCTTGAATGATACACTGGACCAGATGGATTTGACAGATATATTCAGAACTTTTCATATCAAAGCAGCTTAATACATATTCTTCTCGAGTGCACGTGGAACATTCTCTAAAACAGATCACATACTGATTCACAAAAAAGCCCTCAATAAATACAAAAGAATTGATTTCATACCATGCATATTTTCAGATCACAACACTTTGAAACTTGAAATCAACCACAAGAAAAATATTGGAAGCCTCCAAAGGCATGGAGGTTAAAGAACATCCTAAAACAATGAATGGGTCAACCAGATGTTTAAAGGAGAAATTAAAAAATATATGGAAAAAAATGAAAATGAACACATGACAGTCCAAACCCTTTGGGATGCAGCAAGGGCAGGCCTAAAGGAGAGTACATTGCAGTCCAGACCGTCTCAAGAAACAAGAAAAATCCCAAATACAAACCCGAATCTCACACCTAGAGAAACGAGAAGCAGAGCAACAAAGACCCCAAAGCCAGCAGAAGAGAAATATAAAGGTTAGAGCTGAAATACATAATATAGAATCCAAAAACACAGTTGAACAGATCAATGAATCCAAGAGTTGTTTTGTTGAAAGAATAAACAAAACTGATAAAAACCTAGCCAGACTTCTCAAAAAGAAAAGAGAGAGGACCCAAATAGATAAATCATGAATGACAGTTGAGAGGTCAAAACCAACACCACAGAAATACAATCAATATTTAGAGACTACTATGAAAATTTATGTGCCACGAAACTGGGCAACGTGGAAGAAATGGACAAATGGCTGGACAACCACATGCTATGAAAACTCGAATGGGAATAAATAGAAGATTTGAAGAGACACATAACCCATAAAGATATTCAATCAGTTATCAACAATCTCCCAACAAAAATGAGTCCTGGGCCAGATAGCTTCCCACAGGGATTCTACCAGACATTTAAAGCAGAGTTGAGAACTATTCTTCTCATGCTGTTCCACAAAATGGAAATGGAAGGAAAGGTTCCAGACTCATTCTATGAAGCTAGCATTACCTTGATTCCCAAACCAGACAGAGACCCCATTTAAAAGGAGAATTACAGGACAGTATCCCTGATGAATAAGGAAGCAAAAATTCTCGATAAGATACTAGCAACACGAATTCCAGAGTATATTAAAAGAACTATTCCCCAGATCATTAGGATTCATTCCTGGGCTGCAAGTCGAGTTCAATATTCACACATTAATCAGTGTGATACATCACATTGACAGAAGAAAGGATAAGAATCAAATGATCCTGTCATTAGATGCAGAAAAAGCAGTTTACAAAATACTGCATCCCTTCTTAATAAAAACTCTCAAGAAAGTTGGGAGAGGAGGAATACGCCTTAACATCATAAAAGCTATATATGAAAGACCCACAGCTAATATCATCCTCAGTGGGGAAATCTGAGAACTTTCCCCCTGAGATCAGGGAACAAGACAGAAATGTTCACTCTCACAACTGTTGTTTAACAGAGGTTTGGAAGTTCTAGCCTCAACAATCACACAACAAAATGAAATAAAAGGCATCCCGATTGGCAAAGAGGAAGTCAAACTTTCACTTTTCACAAGTGATACTCTACAAGGAAACCTGAAAGACTCCGCCCAAAAGCTGCTAGAACTGATCAATGAATTCAGCAAAGTCACAGGACACAAAATCAGTGTACAGAAATCAGTTGCATTTCTATACACCAATAATGAAGTAACAGAAAGAGAAATCAGATCTATTCCATTACAATTTCACCAAGAACCAGAAAATACATAGAATTAAACCTAACAAAGATGTAAAAGGTCTGTATGTGAAAACTATAGAAAACCTAGGAAAGAAGTAGAAGGAGACACAAGGAAATGGAAAAACATTGTGTGCTCATGGATTGGAGGAAAAAATACTCTTAAAATGTCAATACTACCCAAAGCAATCTACACATTGAATGCACTCGCAATCAAAAGTGCACTAGTATTCTTCTCAGAGCTGGAACAAACAATCCTAACATTTGTACGGATCCACAAAAGAACCCACATACCAAAGGAAAGTTGAAAAAGATAGCCAAAGCTGGAGGCATCACAATCCTTGACTTTAGCCTGGATTCCAAAGCTGTAACCATCAAGACCATGTACTATTGCCACAAAAACAGGCACATAGGGCAATGGAATAGAATAGAGAACCCTGAATTGCACCAACAAGTGTATAGCCAAGTAATCTTTGACAAAGCAAGAAAGAGAATCCAATGGAGAAAAGACAGTCTCTTTAGCAAACGGTCCTGGGAGACCTGGACGGCCACATGGAGAAGAATAAAATTGGACGACATTCTTACACCACACACAAAAACAAACTCAAAATGGATTGAAGACCTAAATGTGAGACAGGAAAGCATCAAAATCCTAGAGAACACAGGCAACAACCCCTTTGAGCTCAGCCACAGCAACTTCTTACTCAACACGTCTCCAAAGACAGGGAAATAAAAGCAAACATGAACTATTGGGACCTCATCAAAATAAAGAGCTTCTGCACAGCAAATGAAACTATCAACAAATCTAAAAGGCAGCCAATGGGATGGGAGAAGATATTTGGAAATGACAAATTGGATAGAGAGTTAGTATCCAAAACCTATAAAGAACTTACCAAATCGACACCCAAAAAAACAAATAATCCAGAGAAGAAATGGGCAGAAGACATGAATAGACATTTTTGTCAAAGAAGACATCCAGATCGGTAACAGACATATGACAAAATCCTCAACATCATTCATCATCAGGGAAATACAAATCCAAACCCCATGGAGATACCACTTCACACCAGTCAGAGGGGCTAAAATTTTCAACTCAGGAACAACAGATTTTGGCGACGATGTGGAGAAACGGGAAACCTCTTGCACTGTTGTTGGGAATGCAAACTGGTACAACCCCTCTGGAGAACAGCACAGAGGTTCCTCAAAAAATTAAAAAGAGAATTACCCTATAACACAGGAAGAGCGCTACTAGGATTTATCCAAAGTCTACAGGACTACTGATTCATAGGAACCCATGCACCCCAATGTTTATAGTAGTGCTATCAACAATAACTGAAATACGGAAAGAACCCAACTGTCCATCAATTGATGAATGGCTAAAGATGTGGTTCATACATGTGATGGAATACTACCTGGCAATGAAAAAGAATGAAATCTTGCCATTTGCAACAACATGGATGGAACTGGAGGGTATTATGCT
This sequence comes from Paguma larvata, assembly GCA_030068075.1. Classification (NCBI taxonomy): domain Eukaryota; kingdom Metazoa; phylum Chordata; class Mammalia; order Carnivora; family Viverridae; genus Paguma; species Paguma larvata. Next base: position 113,264,993 of record CM057828.1, read on the forward strand.
AAGTGAAATAAGTCAGTCAGAGAAAGACAGGTGTCATATGTTTGCACTCATATGTGGAAATGAGAAACTTCACAGAAGATCATGGGGGAAGGGAAGGGAAAAAATTGTTCCAAAAAGAGAGGAAGGCAAACCATAAGAGACTCTTAAATACAGAAAACAAACTGAGAGTTGATGGGGGAAGGGTACGGGAGGAGGGGAAAATGGGTGATGGGCATTGAGCAGGGCCCTTGTGGGGATGAGCACTGGGTGTTTTCTGTAAGCGATGAATCATGGGAATCTACTCCCGAAACCGAGAGCACACGACATACACTCTACATTAAAAACAGTCAAAGTCACATTTACATATCACCTTATAGCTCTCAGAATGGCTAAAATCAAAAACGAAAGAAATAACCAGTGTTAGCGAGGATATGAAGAAATAGGAATCCTCGTGCACTGTTGGTGGGAGTGTACATTGGTACAGCCCTTTTGGAAATCAGTAGGATGGTTCCTCAAAAATTTAAAAAGTAGTGTTTGAATATTTGTCCCCACTCACCCAAATCCATGTGTTAAACCTCACTGTCCGATGTGATAGTATTTTGAAGTGGGGGCTTTAGGAACTGAGTAAGTCATGAAGGTGGAGCCCTCATGAATGGAATTAAGGACCTTTATACAGGAGGGTCGTGAGAACTCCCTTGGCCCTGTGCCAAGCAGGAAGACCAGTATCCATGAAGACGGAAGCAGGCCCTCATTGTACACGGCATCTGCCAGTGCCTTGATTTTTGACTTCCCAGCCTCCAGAACTGTGAAAAATAAATTTCTGTTTTTCATAAGACTATGCTGTTTTGTTCTAGCAGCCCAAAAGGACTAAGACAACGTCTAGGAACCATAGGCAACCACTAGGACTGAACGGAAGGCTCTAGCCAACAGCGAGCAACGAGCTGGGGAAATAAGCACAGTCATATAGTTACAATTCTTTTACCAACAAACTTGGTGAGCTTGGAAGCAGATTCTTCCCCAGTTGAGCATCCAAATGAAAGCACAGTCCAGCTGACAGCTTGGTTACAGCTTTGTGAGAACCTGACCTATAAAAATGTAAGATACATGTGTGGGGCTTTAAGATACTATGTCGATGGGGATCTGTTATATATACAGCAATAGCAAACTAATACACTACTAAAAGATACCTATTGTTAAAAACCCCACTATCTACATTGTTATAAAGGATACTTTTTCCTTTTGCGATTTCAACAAGACATAAATACTCACCATCGTCACATTTACTCCACATCATTCTTGTAGTAGGAAAGAAAAAGAAATGAGAGTTCTAGGAATTGGAAAGAAACAAAACTGTCACTATTTATAGATTATATGTCGCTGCATGCACAAAATCCAAAGGAATCTGCAGATAAAATATTTGAATAAGAAACAATATAAGAATTACTATACTGTACACCTGGAACGAATATAGCACTGCATGTTAACTAAATGGAATTAAAATGGAATATTAAATTAAAAAAAGAAACAATATAGTCAGATATTTCAGCAAGGTAGCTGAATCCAAGCTCAAGAGGTAAAACAATTTCATTTCAAGAAGTTAGCCACAAATAGGAAATGAAATTGATTTTTATAATTAACATTGATAATAGGATCAAAAGTATCAAATAACTGGAAATAAATCTAAAAAATATCTGTAAGACCTTTATAGGAAATTTTTTAAACATGGAGAGTTAGACAATTAAAACATCAGTTGTTTGGAAAAATCTGTATTAGAAATATCTTTCCCTACAAACTATTTACAGATTCAATGCAATTCCGATCCGAATCTTTGCTTTGTAGAGCTTGCCAAGTGGTTTATAAAAGACCTATGGAGCCCCTTCTCCCTATCTTCTTTCTCTTCCCTGACGTTTCAGTTCACAGTCGTAGAACCCGAAGCAGGGAGTTGTGGTGGTCCAGCGTGAGGTGCTGGGAGCTTAGAAAGAATGGGACAGTCACCCTGCACAGTGGAGCATCCACTTCATGGAGCTCAAGTGAGAGCATCCCTGAAAAGTGAATGATCTAGAATAATGAAGTATCACAGTCTGAACGGTCGGGAGGCATCTGCACAGGGGAAGAATAGCCCAGCAAGGGTTTTCAGAACCTGCAGGGGGGCAAATCATCTGCAGAAGAGGTGGCCTGGCACAGAGTGTCTGAGAAAGGAGATATTTACATGTCTCAAAGTACTTCCCCATAAACACTAATTAACTGTAACGTGAGAAGTTAACATTCCACGGGAGAAACCTGGCAGATACTACCCCAGACGGTCTACATTAACATCACCAGTATTGGGGCTAGGTCACATGATAGGATGCAATGAGAAGAGTAGATAGTGGTGATACTCTTGCTAAAAATGTATGATCTGAATTGTATCATAAGGACACCGAAGAAAAATCCAGCTTGCAAGACATTCCACATTACTGGAATTTCCTCTTCAAAACATTGGAAGTCCTGAGAGTCCAGGAAAGACAAAGAACTGTTCTAGACGGAAAGGAACTACGACACACAACTGAATTCACTACATAGCTCTGAACAGGACCTTCGTTGCTATAGAGCATACTACAGGTCAGTGACAAAACTGAAAAAGAATATGAGGAATAAATGATAGAATGTATACTTAACCCTTGAACAAAACGGTTTTCATGGGTGCACTTATCACACACAGATTTTTTTCAGTACTATAAATGTATTTTCTAATTTTCCTTACTGTTTTATGGTACTAGTAAGGGTTCTGGTCAACAGCTGATTATTAGGAATTAAGTTATTTGTGGGTTTTGACTGTGGGGTCGGGTCAGCACCCTAAACCCCATCATTCAAGGGTCAGTTGTATTAGTGCTAGTGTTCTGATTGTGAAGGTTGTATGGGAGTGATGTGGAACGTACTGACTTGTGGGATTTAAATGCTACCGGAATCGGGCATAAGGTTAGCAATTGAGTTGCAAATGACTATGAGGGGAATAGCTCTTTATTTTCTCTATTTTTTTTCTGTTTCCAAAAAGTAAATCAAAAATTAATAAATAAAGAGAAAAGGTGAAAAATATTAGGGAAATCTTTTCTCTCCATGTGAAAAGAGCTATGAATCAGTGTTTAAAATGAAAATTATAGATTTCATGGCACTATAAAAACTCTAACACATACAAACATTGGCAATCACCATAGCAGGAACAGATCAAAATAATGTGTACATCTTTAGGTCCATATAGGAGTAAAAATGAGAAAATACAAAAAAGCCATCCACTAACACCACTGAAGTATTAATGACAACTTGGTTGTTTGGGTGCTGTTCAAACAGCTGGTATTGGAGCAGTCTGAAGTATGTAAAACTCGGTAGTGCTGTTTCCACATACAAAATCTTCTTAGAAGGTAATTAGAGGCCAAGAATCATAGTTTAAAATATTATATACATTTTCATTACACACATAGGAGACAAAAATATTTTCCTTTAATAAAGATTTTCACATATAATGAGTTCAATGGGAAACAATAAAAATGTTATGTAACCATCCAGTAAATAAATGTTTACTATTTATCTTTCAGATCATATAATTCTTCCTCAAAATCTGCAAATATTCTTGTGATGCTTTCAATACTGGATCTTCACTTGCACTGTCAGCAGATCCTAAAGGAGAAGTTCTAGGGAATTCTGATGCAAATTCAGCAGCATCTGAAAAGGAAAAGAAAGAATTATATACTTTATCCAAAATTCTTTTAACTACAAGTTAGAAAAAGAAATTGGGGGCCTTTTTGAGTGTTAAGAAAAATGAAAAATACTTACATACACCTGCAATAGGGAACCCAAGATTACTATTAAACATATTTTGCTCAGGGTTGCACACTGAATTGATTGCTATTGTGGGTAAATCCCAGAGCTTCTGGTGATTTCATTACAAGATGAAATTACAAGATGATGACGCAGTTCACCCTGAACTATCATATGCAATAAACTGAAAAATCAAACAGGCATTTCCAAACAGAGTCAAATATACAGGTATAAACCACAGGTAGAAAAAAAAACAATACTGGAACACACAGAAGGGACATCCGAGTTTTGTGTCAATATTGTCTGCTTTCTGGTGAAGGTGATATGTAAGTTGATAGCTGAAGGACAAGGACAAAGTATGCTGGGTGGAGGGAAGAAGCACATACAAAGAGTTAGAAGTGAGGAAGAACACTTGTGGAATTATAAGTCGTTTACTTTGACGGGGTGCTAGAGCAAAGCACCAGAGTAGGGTAAGTAGTGACAGAGAAGGCTGAATAATCTGGCAAGAACCAAACTGATTTGGGTGTTTTGGTTCCATGCTAAGGAATTTGAAGTTTTACCCAAGGGCAAAAGCAATGATAAGTCCATGAGTGAAGATTTAAATGCTACCTTGTCAAGTGACAGCCACATGATCTATAATTACTTCACCAAACATCACTAAACTACTTTGGTTTTTTTGATCTTCTACCACTAGCAGAAACGAAAATTTGATAAAGCACATATTTTCGGAGAACTGTGCAGGTTGACAGTTCCATAGGGATGGCACAAGTGAAGGAAGATTATAGCCAGAAACATTAACAGACATATAGACTTCTGGAGAATTTTTTAAATTGATTTTTAATGTTTATTTATTTTTGACAGAGAGACAGAACACAAGCGAGGAGGGTAGAGAGAGAGGGAGACGGAGACATAGAATCCGAAGCAGGCTCCAGGCTCAGAGCTTTCAGCACAGAGCCCCATGCAGGGCTGGAACCCATGAACGGTGAGGTCATGACCTGAGCTTAAGTCGGTCGCCCAACCGACTGAGCCACCCAGGTGCCCCTACACTTTTGGAGATTTACAAAAAGCTATGAAACATGATGACTCAATGAGGAAGAAGCCTGTTCTTCATTATGCTCATGCTTTTCTCTTTTTTATTAGATATGTACAAAAACTGTGAACGTGGTATGTATTATCCAAACAATGGAAAGGGATGCCATTTTCGATTTATAGCTTATTTCAGAAACCAACGATATCTAAATTCAGAAATTTTGGCAACATACCTTTTTCTAGTTCTCTAGTTATAGCTTTATCCAACTCCTGCCGCATCTGAAACAAGTCAAATATTATTTAGAATGTATAAGGTACACAAAAGACATTATAGGAATAATATGTATAGCTTATGAAATGTGGTCTTGATATAATACTTGTAGAGACTAAACCAAAGTTAGGGATTGCTGAAATAGAAAGACAATCACATAAATAAAAGAAAATAAATTCCTACTTATTTTACTTTTAAATAATTGAGAACAGATATATATATATGTACAGAGATATATATAACAATAATATATATATATAATGCTATTTAAGTGAATCTGATAAAATGTACAATTAATATTGGTCTATTGAATATATATAATTTCTAAAAGGTGATGTTTGGTCTCATTGGTACAGACAAGTTTAAACAAGAGTCATATTTTATACTGAGTGTATTACTTGGAAATTCTTAGAAAAACTGCCTTTTATGAAAGTTTAATCAGTGTTTCACTTTAATCAATTGTTCCTTAAAATGGGCTTTCCATTTTTGCACTTTTAGAGAAACAAAATTTGAAGGCATGTTTTTTGCTATTAATTTTTGAGCAAAGACTCTTAAATACATACAATGAATAAAGTGGGACTGTCATACTGCCATGTGCAAATTCTAAATTCTACTGGCCAAAAAATTGAGTAAAAATATTTTGCTGTATGTTTTATGACTGAAACATTTCTTTTCATGTGGACACAAATATTTCAGAAAATCTGTTGGAAGAAGGGAAAAACATAGGCTTAGAACCAGTTTTCACATTTAGTTTCTGAGTTATAACTTTCTAGAATTAGAAATAAGGAACACGATATACAATTTTTCATCGTAACTTAGTCTTCTTTCTAGAAATCGGACCCGGTTTTGAAACACTTGACTTCTTAAAGTTATAGTTATCTACTTAATTATGAAATGTGTCAGAATATATCGAACTATAGTTGACCCTTGAGTAACACAGGGGTTGGGATGCTGAACCCTGGACTATCAAAAAAACCCGAGTATAATTTTTTGATCCCCCAAAACATAATTACAAATAGCCTACTGTTGACTGGAAGCCTTACTGGTAGCACAAATGGTCGATTAATACATGCTTTGCACAGTAGAATGAGCTAGAGAAAAAAATGTCATTGAGAACAACATAAGGAAGAGGAAATACACTTACAGTACTGTAATGTATCAAAAAAAAAATCCATGTGTCAGTAAAGTAGACCTGCAGAATTCAAAACCATGTTGGTCAAGGGTGAACTGTATAGTATAAGTGTTCCTATCTAGAATGTTCTTATTTAGATCTTTCTTATAAAAGGTATCCTCTCAGTGGATGCCCAAAACAGGGTCTAAAATAGTGTACTGAACACAATCAACATTGTAGTTATAAGGATATCCACTGCCCTTACAAATTTAGGGGTGAAGACAAAAATTTTGGCTAACATGTTTCCCAATACTTTCAGGGACCGTTCTAACAACTTTTTTTAATTGAAGTAGAGTGACATACAAGGTTATACTAGTTTCAATATACAAATTCAGATTTGACAATTTTATACACTATGCTATGCTCACTACCAGAAGTAGTTGTCTGTCTGTCACCAGACAACATTAGTACAATATTATTGATGAAATAGCCTGAGGCTGTATTCTTCATTCCTGTGACTTATTTATTTTATAACTGGATGTTTGTAACTCTTAATCCTCTTCACCTATTTTGCCCATACCTCTCTACCTACCTCCCCTCTAGCAACCACCAATTTGTTTTTTGTGATAATGTTTGTTCCTTTGTTTAGTTTATTATATTCCACATGTAAGTGCAACCATATGGTATTTGTCTTTCTCTGATTTATTTTACCTACCATAATAGCCTCTAGCTCTATCAGTGTTGTCGCAAATGGCAAGATCTCATTCTTTTTTATATCTGAGTTATATTTCATCATATACTTGTAAATCATCTTCTTTAGCCACTCATCTACTAATGGACACTTAGGTTGCTTCCATATTTTGGTTATTGTAAACAATGTTTCAATAAACACAGTGATACATACAACTTTTCATATTAGTGTTTTCATTTTATTTGGGTAAATACCCAAAAGAATTATTGAATTATACTGTATTTCTATTTTTCAGTTTTTGAGGAACCATAACACTTTTTGACATTTGCATTATATTCAGGCCTTACAAAATAAGTAATGTGACAACATTACTGTACCGAACTTATAAAATTAGTAACTCAATACCAGAAGATGGGGGAAGGCTTTATTGAAACGATTGTATATTACCATTATAAATACTATGTAAAATATAAACTGCTTTCTTATATGACACGACTTAAGGAAATACCAATGTAATGTTGTTATCTTTTCTATCTATGAATCAGCAAACTTTAATGCGAAGAATTTTTTTTTAATTTTTTTTTAATGTTCATTTATTTCTGAGACAGGGAGAGACAGAGCATGAGTGCGGGAGGGGCAGAGAGAGAGGGAGACTTAGAATCCGAAGCAGGCTCCAGGCTCTGAGCTGTCAGCACAGACAGCTGGGTCCGACGCGGGGCTCAAACTCACAGACCGCGAGATCATGACCTGAGCCAAAGTCGGACGCTCAACCGACTGAGCCACCCAGGCGCCCCTCGAAGAATTTTTTTTAAAGAATTTTTGATTACAAGCATTTTCTCATTAACCATTAATGTTCAAATATATATACAAATCAAATGTGCCCACAGAAATCTAAGGTTCCACTAGGGACGCTGCAAGATTGAGGGACAAGGAAGTCACAGCTGTACGCTGCGTCTCTCCTTTACCTCGACAGCTCTGATTGTCTCTGTTTTACACAATATAGTTTAATGCAAAAAAAAAATTAAGTACTATTCTTTGAAAAAAAAATTTTTGAAGGTATCAAAGTCACCAATTTAGTCAAAACGGTAATTTTACGTAACAGACAAAAAGGGCTCAGAGAGATTATACTCTGCCTGAGGTCAAGAAAGCAACTAGATGCAGGCCAGGAATGTACTTCTGGTCTTACCAAGCCTAGAATTCTAGGCCAGTTACTTCCTCATAGTCAGGAAAAATACATGTATTTGAACTATAACTATAACTCATAGAAAATGAATACAAAAAAATTGATCATGTAGCTCAATAATGTTTAGGGATGAGACACAAAATAGTAGCTTTCTAACTAAATTACAAATTTTAGTCATGAATGAAAACAAGGAACAGAAATTATCTTAACTCCTTTTCGTAGCAGCTGAGTTTTCAGCACAGAGCTTTTAAACCTCAGGACAGGACAAATGAAAATCTTTAGTTGAACCAAGCAAGCTGAAACTGAGGAAATTCTTCCTTGAAAGAATTATTCATTTCCTCCAAAGAAAATCTGGTTTACAAACCAATCAAAAAATGAATGAATCCATGTGGTGGTTATTTATAGCAAAATTTAAAACACCGCACAGATTTCTCTTTCCCATCTAGCATGCTTCTGTCCAACCTCTCATCGTTAGTTGGTATGTACAAAAGACATGATTAACTTTATTTATGATTTAAATCCAGTCAGAAATTATAGGTGAACCTTCACTTCCCACATGAGGACTTATCTCTACCTTCCTCACCACAGGAAGGGAGATGGACCGAACTGGTGAAGTTGGGAGAAGGAACTAAGCAGTGCTTGTGTGATTCCAGATCTCTTCTTTCAAAAGGTGCGCCTGCCCACAGTAACATGAATTTGGGTCAGCTCTCTGCTCTGTGGTAAGCACCCTGCCCCTGAGATGGGTGTCAAGCATTTGTTTCCTCATTCACAGCTGTGTGGGGAAGTGCCCAATTTGGGATGAAGTAGTGGGAAGCCCACTGTGGCTAACATACCTAAACCATATCTATCCTCCAGGTTGTTAGTGTGTATTAGTAATGACGCTACTAAATTTATCTCCATCTCCCTGACTCCTGTGTTCTGAACTTAGAAAGGGAAGATCAGTATCACTTGCCACCTACCCAGTGTCCCCTGTCAGAACTGCACCGAGAACAATGACTAGACAACACTTACAGAAACGTTCTCTTCTTCCTTGACTTTATAACTATTGTACATAGATCAAAGCAATGTCCACTTTAAAGAGAGAAAACGTTGAAAGGAACCATTTTGGAAACAGACATAAAAGTCAGACAAAATGAGGACTGAGAGGATTCTGTTCCAAATGAAAGAAGAAGACAAAACCAAAGAAGAAGAGCAAAGTGAAACAGAGAGAAGTAATGTGTCTCATAAAGACTTCAAAGTAATGATCATAAAGATGCTCAGTGAACGTGGGAGAAGAATGGATGCACCCAGTGATAACGTCAACAAAGACATAGAAAATATAAAAAAGAACCAATCAGAGCTGAGGAATAGAATAACTGAAATGAAAACTACACTAGAGGGAATCAGCAGCAGATTAGAAGAGGCAGAAAAACAGATCAACAGTCTGCAAAACAGGGTTGTAGAACTCATCCAAGCTGAAAAACAAAAAGAAAAAAGCATTTTAAAAATGAGAATAGGTTAAGGGACCTGAGGGACAACATCAAGTGTCATAAAGCTTGCATTCAAGGGGTTGCAGAAAAGAAGAGAGAAAGGGGCAAAGAACTCATTGGAAGAAATAAAAGCTAAAGTCTACCCTAACCTGGGGAGGAAAACAGACAGCCAGGTCTAGGACACATAGACAGTACCAAAGAAAATGAACCCAAAGAGCTCCACCCTAAGACAGGAAGTAATTAAATTACCAAAAATTAAAGATAAAAGGAGAATTGTAAAGGCAGTAAGAGAAAAGGAACTAGTTCCATAGGAGGGAACCCCCATAAGGCTGACAGTTGATTTTTCAGCACACCAGAAAGGAGTGGAACGATATATTCATGGTACTAAGAGGGAAAAGCATACAACCAAGAATATACTTGGCTAGGCTTATAATTTAGAATTGAAAGAAAGATAAAGGGTTTCCTAGACAAAGGTTAAAAGAGTTTACCACCACTAAGCGGACCTTACAAGAAATGCTGAAAGGACTTTTTTGAGCAGAAAAGGCCATAATTAGAGTAAGAACATTATGTTGTAAGAGGCAGAATTTCCCTGGTAAAAGCAAACACATAGTAAAGGTGATAGATAAAGCCAGTACGAAGGTTCAAAGACAAAAGTAGTAACATCAGTTATATCTACAACAATTGGGTAAGGGATTCACAAAATAAAAGATGTAAATGATGATGTCAAACACAGAAAACAAGGGTGGGAGGTAAAAAGTAGTGCTTTCAAAATGTGTGAGAACTTCTCATCTGAGGAATTTAAGATACTAAACAGATGAACAAGGGGAAGGGAAGCAAAAAGAAATATAAAAACAGGGAGTGGTACAAAAACCTATGAGACTCTTACATATAGAGAAAAAACAGAGGGTTGCTGGAGGGGGGATGGGCTAAAGGCATAAGGGCATTAAGGAATGTACTCCTGAAATCATTGTTGGACTCTATGCTAAATAACGTGGATGTAAATTAAACAATTAATTTATTATTTAATTTAAAATAACCAAATAATAAATAAATAAATATCCAGCCAGATTTCCATGTTAAAAAATAAATTAATTAAATAAAAAAATGTGTGTACTTAAGCAACCATCAACTAATAATAGGCTGATGTGTGTGTGTGTGTATATATATATATATATATATATTCATATATGGTGTTATATATGAACTTCGTGATAACCACCAAACATTGTAATATATATATATATATAAAGAAATGTATATGTAATATATATATATAAAGAAAGGCATCCGAGCATAACACAAAGAAACCAATCAAGTCCGAATATATGAGAGAATAAGGAAACCAAATGAAAGAACAAGTTTGGGCTTCATTTATATATTTATATTAAACATGAGCCTATGCTACTTTTCCCAACATTGAGACCATCAAAATCATAAAACTATGTGCATTGATTGAAATGGATATTTTAAAAACAATGATACAACAGTGGAAACTAGTTGCTACTGAAAAACTCTCTATCATTGCCATCTAGGTCATCCTATTCAAGTGACGGCAAAGGGGATATAAGTGAACTTCATTTTAAAAATTCAAATATTTACTTGATTTAGCAATTTAGAAAATGCTCTACAATTGTTCAGCAAGGCATTTTATAAATATTGAAACAGAAGTGCTCTAAGTCAAAAAAAAAACAAAAAACTAAGAGCGCAGTAAGTAAGAAAGCCATTAAGGATGTATTCTCATGTATGAACATAGCAAAATTGTAACTTAAAAGAGAAATCAACCTTTTTAGTGTTACAAGTGTATTTAATTCATATAAAAGGACTTACCGTGGATTATTATTGTTTTTTAAGTAGCCCCCGTGCCCAGCGTGGATTCCCATGTGGGACTTTACTCACAACCCTGAAATCAAGACCTGAGCTGAGATCAAGAGTTGGACGCTTCACTGACTGAACCACCGAGGCGCCCCCATGGACTCTTTGAAATAGTAAACGTCCATATGTGGTTCAGTGTTTGGAGGCTAAACATGCACTTACCTACAGGGGTGCAAAAACTGGGTTAGAGCCAAACTTTAATATGCCATGAACCACTGCCGACTGAAAATACGTCAGGGCATCTTAGTGTCACTTTGGTTAGCAGACAGTAATATTTACATTGTAAAATCAAATTTACATGACAGCTTTTCAAGAAATTTAAAATGGGTCAGTTTAGTTATATTTACTGAATAAAGTTAATAATAGGTATCTCTTGTGGGGCAACTGGGTGGCACAGTTGTTTTAAGGGTCCAACACTTGACTTTGACTCAGGTCATAATCTCACGGGTTTGAGACTAGGCCCCACATCGGGCTCTGTGCTGAGTATGAAGCCTGCTTGGGATTCTCTCTCTCCCTCTCCCTTGGCCCCTCCCCTGCATGTACTCACTCTCTCTCTCAATAAAATAAAATAAAGTATTTCTTGAAAATGAGAGAGTCAGATAGTAAAAAAAAAATCATAAAATTTACCTCATTTCTTTATTAGCACATATGAGTATGACTTTTACTTAGTGTATATTAGTCAACTAACTCAGAATTTCACCAAATAAAAGCAAAAATGTATCGGAAATCTGAAACCCAAGGTAAAAAAGGTAATATAACTAACCTTGGTCAAGTAAGTCTCCATGCTAGTATTTGAAGGCGTTGGGTTTGAGGGGGGGATGACTAAGTTTTCTCTAGGAGCAAGATTTCTATTGAGCACCAAATTATTTTTAAGAGTTCCAACAAAAGGTGGTTCCAGGACTGGAGTCACAGGAAGAGAGGTGAGGAAAGTTCTGTGCTGCTCTTTCTCCACCCGAAGTTGGGTGCTGATCTCTGCCAGTCTCTCATTAGCCCTGTGAAGATTAAAAAACACAAATGTATTTTGTTTTTACCCTAAATCATTCCTGACCGACTTATACTTTTTTAAGTTTCCATAATAGTAAATGGAATTTGCCATTTAACACTAAACATGTGACAAACCACACCTCCTACATAAAATTATAGTTTTAAAATTGTTCTAAAGAAATACTTATGTTTCAAGGGGGATTCCTAACTAACAATTCAAATTAGGGAAGGGAAAGAAATGGCTATCAGTGATGTACACAGCTTAACAAGGAATACTGGCCGTATTCTGGAATGGCTGTACTTACAAGATCCCTCAGGATGCCATTATACATACTTACATTTATTTAGTAAACCTGTTCACAGACATAAAAATAAGCAATCCCTCAAAGACCCTGTCAAGCATTTGCCTTCACCACTCTAGTACATTCCACTTCTTATCTCAAAGAAACTGAGCATCTGACTCTGAGGAGTCCTTTAGATCAACAATCTCTAGGGGAGAAGTAGATGGCACAGGTGTGATCAGAAACCACTCAAACAGCTACAGAGGCAATTCCCTTAGAACCGTTAGCAAGGCCCTGGAGGTAGAATCTGCCCTTTCTGTCTTCAGCCTATTTAATAGGTATGGTGCTATTTTTAGCCACTTTGGGAATTATACTACCCTTCAGCCCTATGTGCGTCTTTCCCAATTTCACATGTATGACTTGTGTAAAGTAGAAAAACTATACAGCATAATTTGTCTCAAGGCCCACTCTAGTAATAATACCAACGATCACAATCAAGAAAATAAATTTACCAAGCTGCCAAGATGAGTGGTATTAGTACTTGGACCTTATGGGTTAAAGATGTAATCTTCCAAAGCTAAACTCACTGACATTTCTATTTAGGGTAATTCTGACAAGCAATTTTATAATAATACGCTTCTAAATTAGAAAGCTTCAAACAATTAACTTAAAGACTAGGAGATCTGATTATAGAAAATATAACAGAGAAGTCGTGTAAAACCAAAAAAAAGGGGAAAAGTACAACTGTCCTGGACTAACATTTCCAAAAGGCAAGTTCATTTATAAACATCATTTTCCAAAATTATACTATCTAGTTGGCTTTCACTTCCTACTCATCTCATGATCGTGGCTCCACAAAAATTATGTTTTAGAGGCAAATTAATAAGCTAAATTTCCTTTCTATGATTCTGTTTTGACTTACTCGTTCAACTTATTTGCCAATGAGTTTCTAGCTTTTAATTCTTCTAGGTAGAGTTGCTGGTATTTTTCCAATTCTGTTTTATTAGAATCTTCTAAAGAAGTCTTCATTTTACAGAGTTCGGATTCTAGATCTTTAATTCTGAGTTCCATTTGACTTCTTATTGAAGCATTATAATTTTCTCTTAACAGCTCTAAGTTTTCTTGAGATGCTGCTTGTATCTAAAGGAAATTCGGGGACAAAAACATAAGAGACTCTTAAATATGAGAACGGACAGTGGGTTAGGGGAGGGATTATGGGAGGAGAAATGGGCTAAAGGGGTAAGGGGCATTAAAGTATCTACTCTTTAAATCATCGTTGCATATATGCTAACTAACTTGGATATAAACTCTAAAAAAAATTAATTAAAAAAAAGCAAATTAAAAGTATAATTTTAAAATAGTATTAAACTGAATAATTTTATTTGTTTCCTTTAGTTTTGAGTCAATGATTCAGACAGCAATTTTAAATGAAATAAAGCTGACGTGTAAAATATTTATCATCAGTGTCAACTGAATGAAATCTGATTTATAAAGTTCAATCGTTCTTGTATTAGTATTAATGCAATCTGATAACTCAAATAATAGAACCAATTAAAAAATTTTAAAACCTAATGATAAACTTAAAAATAATCCAAGTACCGTTCATTTTTAAATAATAATTTTTTCATTTCCTCTCAATTTAGTGAGAATAGTGATGAAAACTGAAATCTTTCAAGGGAGGCACAAATGCCTCCAGAAACCTACAAACCAAATTGCTATGAAGGAAGGAGAGGAAACTCCTACAATACATATAACCAAAATGGAATCTGCAGTGAAATAAATTAAAGCACATTACAGATCAATAAATTAACCTGTAAATATGGATTGAATTCCTGTAATTTTTCTACTGCATCCAGTCATGTTGTTTCCTCAATCTCCCGTTTATACTGTTCTACCTGTCTGTGTTGTACCCTATTCATTCCTATGAGACATTCGAGTTTTATTAATTCTAGTTCCAACTTCTTTTTATTGCTCTCTAGTTTTTCACATTTCTTTTCTAACACTTTAATAGATAATAACACCTGTTGAAGAACTTGATTTTTTGCATCCACGTGTAGACATTTTGAAGATAGAGTTTCCAGTTTTGTTGTAAGGTCATCAACCTGCATGAAGAAAATAATATAGTTTGGAAGTGGAGTCACAAGAGTCTAACTCAAAACTATCAAATTGTTTACAGATTTTACTTTTAAGTCATCTCTACACCCAGTGAGGGGCTTGAACTTACAACCTCAAGAGCAAGACTAACTTAGCCAGACAGGCACTCAAATTTTGAAATAATGTCATTTGCAATGTTATCGGTACCATAGTACAGTCTTAGAATGTGGAACCTTAAAGAACTCAGAAAATCAAGAGCAAACTTAGGGCATCGGGTGTTACTAAAACAGATCTTTGCTATCATTGTCTTTACTATACATTTGCACTTGATTTTGTACTTTTATTTTCTATGATTCTTTCATATCTTTCTTCCATGAAATAAGTCACCTTTTGGAGATACTCTCTTACCCCTTCCCCGAACTTAACACTCCACAATTTTTAAAGAAGTTTTAGCAATGTCATATTGACTTCTGTATATTTGAGTCGAAAAATGCTTCCCAAGAGAAGACTTTGAAAATAAGACTCTAATTAGTGGATCTAAAAATAATGATCCTAAAGCCAGAAGACTTTTTCTGAACTACAAATGTTTTATGCTAATTTGAACTGCATTCCCAGGAGAAATGATTCTCAGGGTTAAGGAATCACATCACCCAGTGTAAAAATTTAGTTAGCTGATCCATACAATTCTTTTGATCCAAACAAATATTTTAATTCAATATTGTTATCTTGTAATCCTTTGTTACTTTCTACAAAATAAAAGGTCATACTAAACAACAAAAAAGCAACAAATAATTGCTGGAGTTTCAGCAACAGAAGGACTTCCTTCCATTACATATGACTGGGAAGACAAGGTGACTGGATGTGGTGGTTTTATAAATTCGTTGATATTTTTCTGGTGAAAATCCCTCCCCTTAAATATAAGCTGGCTTCAGTAACAGAATATGGAGAACTGCTGTGATTTTTAAGGGCAGGTTAGAAAATGTGATATAGCTTCCATAGGACTTTCTTTCTCTAGGGAAGCTCGCCCTTAGAACCCAGCCACCCCATTGTGAGGAATCCCAGGCCACCTAGTGAGTCCTCATGTAGATATTCCAGCTGAGACTAGCTAACGTCCTAGCCAAAACCCAGCCTCAACGGCCAAAGACGTGCATGGACAAGCCTTCAGATGATTCTAGTCTGCAGCTGCCAGTTATCTCAGCTGATGCCAAATGAAGAAATGCGTTGCCCTACTCAGCCTTGCCTGAAATAAAGATTGGTGACCAAGATAAATGCTGTTTTGAACCACTAGGATTTGAGGTGCTTTGTTATGCAGCAATAAATTACTACCACAAATACTGATATTAAAAATGGTGTGTCGCTATTTAAAAAACCCTAAAACTAAACCTGCTTTGAACCAGGAGGTCAGTGGAACCTGAAAGGATGTAGAAAAGAATAAGAATGAACCAAAAGGGCCTTCAAGAGACTCGTAGTGGAAACCTGATGGCCAGGGAAGAGGCTGACAGCAAGGGTTTCTAGGCAAGTGAAGAGAGTGACACTGGAGGAAATACAAAGCACCTGACAGTTAAACTGATAGGAAAGATAAACTAAAGAAAGACTATTCAATAGAATATCTTTGACCCCAGGACTTACTGGGTTCAAGTCTCTGTTTCTCATTTACAGCCTCTCCACATGTTGAACTGTCAAATCATGCTAAAATAAAGAAATGGCTTTTGGGTTAAAAGAAAATCCAAGGTGCTACCAGAAAACAGAAGGATTTAAGGTGTGCCTCAAATTTCTTTAAGGACCTTAAGAGCATACGAATTTTTCTTCAAGTAGGTTCCATCCCCGACATGCGGCTTGAACTTATGACCCAGACTGAGATCAAGGGTCACATGCTCTGCTCACGGAGCCAGCCAGGAGCCCCAAGTGTAGAAGAATTTTACAGACATTGTCACATAAGAGCTTCACAGGAAAGCTGAAGTGAAAAGTTTATCTCAAAAAGACTTGGAAGAGTGGCTTTGTTGAAACAGTGCATGAAATCTAGTACTACTTACAGAAAATAAAAAAGTGAAGAGAATTATAGTAGCAAACCTATTTGCTAGCTTGGACTAAATGAGACCAAATAGTGCAAAATGAAAAGAGGCCTTTGGGTCTTAGAAGTCCCACAGGGAGGAAGCAGGACAAAAAAAAAAAAAAAAAAAAAAAAAACAGCTGCAAATACAGATCATTCCTTATGAAAAGGACGGAACCAAGGGCTCAAATAGGAAAGCAGAGAGACATGGAGAAGTATTCCCGTAGTTAGGACTAAGTCCTAACTTAAGAAGTGACAGCAGGCATCAGGCTATATTTCAACACTGTTATGGACTAGGGTGCTTCCCATCTTCTTTTTCTAAATGGGACAGTCTTTAGCAATTTACCAGAATGTTGCATTTGTGAGTGGCAGATACCTGTCTCTTTAATTCTGAAGTCTTCATATTGAGGGCACTTGCATTCAAGGGGCTATACTTTAGATATCATAACCCATGCACCTTATCCCCACTGCACCTGATTAAGAAGGTAAGATCTTGGACTCAAGCCCTGAACCTGATGCCATGATAACTGAGACTTGTAGGAGGTATCAGGAGGAAGTTAATGCATTTATCAAATGGGAGGAATACAGAAATTTGTGGCCAGCAGGTAAATTATACTGTTTTTTAAATGTGTCCATAGGTTTTCAAAATTCATTCGATAAAAAGTAAAAGAAAAGAAGGCCATGGAACAACCTTAGTGACTTGCTCCTGATGAATAGAATATGCGAATATGATGCTGTGTGTATTCTAAGCCTAGGGGACAAAAGGCAGTACAGCTTCTGCCTTGCTCTGTAACTCAGGTTACTTACTTGGAATCTAGCCCCCCATCTAGTGAGGAAGCTCAGGCCACAAAGAGGGTCTAGGTTTGTCAGGGTAAGTGTTTCTGCTCCCTCCCGAACTGAAGTCCCAAGCACAGCCAGCATCAACAACCAGACATGAGTGAACAAGTCTTCAAATGGTTCCAGCCCCAAACCTTTAGGATGCCCCACCTGTAGCTGAGTGGGGCACAGACAGGCTATCGTGGCAACACTTTTCCTAACAGATTTGTGAACAGAAGAAATCTAAACTTTGGGGAGTTTGTTAAGAAAAAAACAAAAAAGATAAATTGAAAAGTGGAAGAAAAAAAAAAGAGGTAAGATACATAAAGTAATAGAGTAGAAACCGGTCTCTATTAAAGTGGGATGTAATAGGGGCGCCTGGGTGATTCAGTCGGTTAAGGGGCCGACTTCGGCTCAGATCATGATCTCACAGTCTGTGAGTTCCAGCCCTGCGTCGGGCTCTGTGCTGATGGCTCAGAGCCTGGGGCCTGCTTTGGATTCTGTGTCTCCCTCTCTCTCTCTGCCCTTCCCCTGCTCACGCTCTGTCTCTATGTCTCTCAAAAATAAATAAAAAAAAAAGTTAAAAAAAAAATTAGGGTGTAATAAATGTTAAGATTAATTTATTAACAACAAACAGTGCTAATGAGAAGAAGCAGATAACTAGAACAAGATGTAAGAAGTTTTTCTCTCAGTTCTTCCCCAGTTAGGATGATATTAGCTGTGCATTTTTTATATACGGCCTTTATTATGTTGAGGTATGTTTCCTCTAAACTTACTTTGTTGAGGGTTTTTATCAAGAATGGATGTTATAGTTTGATGGAAATGATAGTGCAAGGCACTGAATAAGAGACTAAAAGATTGACCAGGAGGGGCACCTGGGTGGCTCAGTCAGCTGAGCATTTAACTCAGGTCATGATCCCAGGGTCCTGGATCAAGACCCATGTCAGCCTCCACACTGAATGTGGAGCCTGCTAAAAATTCGCTTTCTCTCTCTCTCTCTCTCTCTCTCTCTTCTTCTACCCCTCTCCCCATTTCTGGATGCTCTAAAAAAATCATAAATAAAAATAAATAAATAAAACCTTGAACAGATTACAGAAACAGGATTCTATCTTTCTGAACCTGACTTCACATTGAATCATGAGGTCAGCAAAGGCATAAGCTGGTGAAAGGGTCCTTCAAGAAGCAAAAACCTTTACAGGAGTAAAGTTAAATTCTACTACACTGACTTTTTATTAATACATAAGTGACTGGTAATTTGCAAGATAACTAGGAAAGAGTTTTCCTAAAATTTGATTTGGTATTGGAATAGAATAGACATATAGATCAATGTATTAAAATTGAGAATCTAAAAACAAACTCTCACATTATAGTGAACTGATTTCACCAAGGGCACCAGACAATAAAATAGAATAAGAGTAGTCTTCTTAACAAATGGTACTGAGACAAATGGATAGCCACATGCAAACTGATCAAATCAGACTTCTACCTCATAGCATATGTGCCAACTTAACTTCAAATCTAAGAGCTAAAATTATAAAACTCTTAGAAAAAAAGCATAGGTGTCTCTGTTTGTGACTGGATTTGGCAATGGTTTCTTAGATTTGACACCAAAGGACAATAGCAGATTAAGTATATTTCATCCAAATTAAAAACTTGTATGCTTCAAATATCACTATCAAGAAAGTGAAAGGGCAAGCTACTAAATATGAGGAAATATCTGGAAATCCCATCTCTGATAAGGGATTTGTATTTAGGCTACTGAAATAACTCTCGCAATAATGAAAAGACAATCCAATACAAAAATGGGCAAAAGAATTGATTTGTTCTTTAAAGAAGATATAAAAATGCATAATAATCCAATAAAAAGAGAGATGTTCGACATCACTATTATAAGAAAAATGCAAACAAAAAAACTACAAGATATCATTTCACACCCACTAGAACTACTAGAAGAAAAACAACAGGCAATGACAAACATTGGCAAGAATCAGGAAAAATGAGAACCCTCAAAACCTGCTGATGAAAAGTATAATGTTGCTGTCACTTAAGAAAAAGGTCTCCTAGTTCCTCAAAAAGGTGAAACTTTAAAAAAAAGTTTTTTTTAATTATTTTAGAAAGAAAGAGTGCACAACTGGGGAAGAGGAACAGAGGGAGAGAGAAGGACAGATTCCCAACCAGGCTCCATGCTCAGAGCAGAGCCCAATGTGGGGCACAACCCTCAGATCATGACCTGAGTGAAATGAAGAGCCAGCCACTCAACCAGCTGAGCTGAGCCACCCAGGTGCCTCTCCTCAAAAGGTTTAAAAAATAAAAACAAAGACAAAACCAAAAAGGTTTAACAGAGTTACCATTTGAACCAGCAATTCTCTTTATAGGTATATACCCAAGATAAATAAAAACATGTTCACATAAAAAGTTGTACATGTCTGTTCACAGTAACAATATTAATAGCCAAGAAGCAAAACAACCCAAAGGTCCATCAACTGATAAACGAATAAAAATATTGTGGTGTGTCCACACATGGAATATTATTCAGCAATAAAAAGAAATGAAGTACTGCCACATGCCACAATACATGAACCTTGAAAACACTATGCAAAATGAAAGAAGGCTGTCATGAAGAACCACCTTGTGTGATTCCACAGATATGAAATATCTAAAACAGGCAAATCTAGGGGCGCCTGGGTGGCTCAGTCGGTTAAGCGTCCAACTTCGGCCCAGGTCATGATATCGCAGTCTGTGAGTTCGAGCCCCGCGTCGGGCTCTGTGCTGACAAGTCAGAACCTGGAGCCTGCTTCAGATTCTGTGTCTCCCTCTCTCTCTGCCCTTCTCCTGCTCATGTTCTGTCTCTATGTCCCAAAAATAAATAAACGTTAAAAAAATTTTTTTTAAATAAAAAGAAATAAAACAGGCAAATCATGATGAAATCCATGATTTCAGCAAAGTTGCAGGATACAAAATCAATGTATAGACATCGGTGGCATTTCTATACACCAACAATGAAGCAGCAGAAAGAGAAAAAAGAAGCTAATCCCTTTCACAATTGCACCAAAAACCATAAAATACTTAGGAATATAAAAAACTTATGAAGGAAATTGAGGAAGAGACAAGGAAATGGAAAAACATCCCATGCTCATGGATTGGAAGAATAAATATCGTTAAAAGCAATCTACACATTCAATGCAATCCCAATCAAAATTGCACCAGCATTCTTCTCAAAGCTAGAGCAAACAATCCTAAAATTTGTATGGAACCACAAAACACCTCGAATAGCCAAAATAATACTGAAGAATAAAACCAAGGCAGTAGGCATCACAATCCCAGACTTTAACCTTTACTACAAAGCGGTAGTCATCAAGACTGTATGGTATTGGCACAAAAACAGACACATAGACCAATGGAATAGGATAGAAAACTCAGAAATGGACCCGCAAGTATATGGCCAACTAATCTTTGACAAAGTGGGAAAATGTATCCAATGGAAAAAAGACAGCCTCTTTAATAAATGGTGCTGGGAGAATTGGACAGCAACATGCAAAAGAATGAAACTAGACCACTTTCTTACACCACTCACAAAAATAAATTCTAAATGGATAAAAGATCTGAATGTGAGACAGGAAACCGTCAAAAGCCTAGAGGAGAAAGCAGGAAAAAGCCTCTTTGACCTAAGACGCACCAATTTCTTACTCGACACGTCTCCAAAGGCAAGGGAATTAAAAGCAAAGATGAACTATTGGGACCTCGTCAAGATAAAAAGCTTCTGCACAGCAAAAGAAACAACCAACAAAACGAATAGGCAACCAACGGAATGGGAAAAGATCATCGCAAATGACATATCGGATAAAGGACTAATATCTAAAATCTATAAAGAACTTACCAAACTCCACACCCGGAAAACAAACAACCCAGTGAAGAAATGGGCGGAAGATATGAATAGACACTGCTCCAAAGAGGACATTCAGATGGCCAACAGACACATGAAACGATGCTCAATGTCACTCATCATCAGGGAAACACAAATCAAAACCACACTGAGATACCACCTCACACCAGTCAGAGTGGCTAAAATGAACAAATCAGGAAACTATAGATGCTGGCGAGGATGTGGAGAAGTAGGCACCCTCCTACACTGTTGGTGGGAATGCAAACTGGTGCAGCCACTCTGGAAAACGGTGTGGAGATTCCTCAAAAAAACGAAAATAGAGCTACCCTATGACCCAGCAATAGCACTGCTAGGAATCTACCCAAGAGACACAGGAATGCTGATGCATAGGAGCACGTGTACCCCAATGTTCATAGCAGCACTTTCGACAATAGCCAAATCATGGAAAGGGACCAAGTGCCCATCAACTGACGAGTGGATAAAGAAGATGTGGTACATATATACAATGGACTACTACTTGGCAATGAGAAAAAATGAAATCTGGCCATGTGTAGCAACATGGATGGAACTGGAGGGTATTATGTTAAGTGAAATAAGTCAGTCAGAAAAAGACAGATACCATATGTTTCCACGAATAGGTGGACTTTGTGAGACTAAGCAAAAACCAGGGGGAGGGGAAGAGGGGAAAGAAAGAAAAGACACAGAGAGGGAGGGAGATAAAACATAAGAGACTCTCAAAGACTAAGAACAAACTGAGGGTGAGGGGGATGAGGGAGGGGGGAGAGGGGGTGACAGGCATTAAAGAGGGCACATGTTGGGATGAACACTGGGTGTTATATGTAAACCAATTTGAAAATAAACTATTATAAAATTAAAAAAAAAAGAAAATAAACGATTATAAATTTAAAAAAAGAAATAAATAAAAAAAATAAAAAAATAAAACAGGCAAATCTATAGAGGCAGAAAGAGGGTTGTGATTCCTTAGGGCTAAGAAGAGTCAGGAAGTGGAAACTGGCATTGGATGGCAGCTAAAGAGTACAGGATTTCTTTTTAGAGTGATGGAATGTTCTAAGATTGTGGTACTCTGAATATAACAAAAGGCACTGAACTGCATACTTTAAGTGAGAGAACTGCTTGTTAGATTCCTTATATCTCAATAAAACTATTCCCCCCCCCCCACCAAAAAAAAAATGGTTTGGTGTTATGTACCAGTGTGCTGCTTGGCTTTAGATCATCAGCCAGGGTTCGATACATAAGAGAGTCAACAGTGTGGCCTTTTCACTAATTAAGACGTCAAGTATAAAATTAACAGAAAAATCTGTATTTCAGAGCTCCAAACACTGATTTATTTCCCACAATTAAGTGATTTTAGGTCCCAAAATTTGATTAAAAATTACCTTATGTTTTAACCTATTAGTCTGAATATTCATTTCAATTTGATTGGTTAAATCTTCATGGAAACTAAGCTCTCCACTTTCATATTCATTTAACTTTCTTCTTGTCATTTTAAAGAGTTTCTTAAATCTGTAGAAAGTATACAATGAGTTAGGTCCTTTAAGAGTAAATCTTTAATAATTATTTAAATAGATATTATATTCCATCATATAAACAAATCTGTAAATTATGGTCTCTCATCTGTCCCAATCTCACATTATTTGAGAGCATACTAACTAATTTATAATCTTGGGTAAAAAATACAAAGAAAATTTTTATGACACACATGACAGTTAAAGGGTTACTATGGTAACTGTATTAAGAGATCTTATACATAAGTTATTAATATCCATTTCAGTAAGGCAACATAAAAAATTAATCCATTATTAAATATTGGCTATAAAGCAGAGACCAGGATTCAAGGTGAAGAAGAAAAGCAGTATACATACATGAATGTTTTAAAAAGGCATAAAACTACATTTTTGTACCTACTGACTGCAGTCTACAAGAAAAAAAGAAAATATAGAAAACATCAAAGGAGATCATTCAAAATAGAAAGAGAAACAGGAAGGAAACATCTGAGTTGAGTGGAAGAAGGAAAAGAGGGCTTTAGAAGAAAGGAAATCAACAAAGAGATAATGTGAAACAGTCTATGAGGCTGTTTTAGGAAAAAATTTGTATCCCCTGGCTAGCACAGCATTAGCAAAGTGAAAGGGATGCAGAACAATGTACAGAAAGACATTAAATGAGAGAAACATATTGATGAGAATCAGATAACAAATCTAAGTACTCAGCAAATAAATAGAGAAGAAGCCCGGTGGGAGCTTCGGAGACATAATAAACTTTTTTTCTCTTTTAATCTGCGTGGTAAAAATATGATTGCTCATTTTATTCTTCTTTACATCAGACACATATTTTTAGTGTATATTTTATAACTAAAAAATGCAGAAAGAAAATAGAAACCAAACCAAGATAATTTTTGATATTGTTAAATAATGATACAGGCAGGTTGTTAGATATTAAGATATTTGTTTGAAGGGAAGAACACTATTAAAGGGAAAGATTACCAAAGGCCAAAGAAGGTGGTCAGCGAAGAGTGCAGTTAACATTATATGTTAAAGGCATCATTGTTATTAAACAAAAATTAAGAAGTTAAGTGCAATTATTTTGGCATGAATTTGTATTTAAGTTTTAATAAAGTAAAATTACAGTTAAAGCGATTAATTAATGGTTAAAATGATCTGAAATATTAGTCTTACCTACTGATTTCTTTTTCTAATTCACCATTTTTCTTTTGTTCTTGATCCAAACTATATTCCAGAGATTGTTTTAACTCAATCAGTTTTTCTAGTTGTTGCCTGTCATCTTCAAACTTCGAAAAAAAATGTTAAAGAAACTTATTTTTAAAAATTCACAGACTTATTCTTAAGATATTATTTCTCATGAATTCATGAGTAATATGTTTAGATAGGTTTATAAACTAAATTTTATAATTTAAATTTTATGACTTATAACTTATGACTTTAAATTATAAAATGTAGTTGATCAACTTGATGCCAATAAAAACAAATTTCAAAAATAAGGACCTTTCTTGAAACAGCTTAAACTAATTTTACATTTTCCTCTTTATTTTTTCTGGGTTTAAACTGCCAAGATTTACTTGTTAAATATACAGGTTCTTACCTATATTAATACTAAGTGTTAACAAAAAAAGTTTTAAAACTGGTTGTATTTACATTTTAGTTTCTAAAGATGCCCTTAGAAACATTTTCATCACTAGCTTAAGATACTCTAGGTTTTGTGAGATTACATCTTATTAAGATAATCTTGGAAAAATTCCCATGCAATCCTCAATATTTTCTTGATGATCAAATGACTTTACAATGAGATACTCTCATTCTCTGCAAGCATTTCAAGAATTCTCTGCAAGAATTCAATAACTCCTTTTCTATTAACCGTTTGCTTAACTAACTTTTGCAGCTTTGTCTATCACCCTGCTTCTCCCCTTTCACTGACCTCAAACACTCTTTAATGTATCGTCGCTTCCACAGATTCAACTTTTCTTCATTTATTTCCTCCTTTTACACTAAAATCTGACTTTCCATCCTATAATTCCACCAAGAAATTTTGAGTCTCATCAAGGACTTTTTTCAAGTCTTTATCCTGCTTCACTTCTCACCAGCAGGTGATAACATGACCATACCCTCCCCTCTGCTCTTCTAACCCCACTTTATTTTGAAAGGACAGCAACCCCTGACATTTAGTCCTTGACCCTTGCTATTTGTCTTTTCAAATGCTCTCAAGGCTTCAAAACCAGATTCTCTAATCTACATTTCCAGCTTTGACCCCTTCACTGAGGCCATCTGTATTTTCCCCTCTACCTTCTAGCTCCTCATAGACAACAGCCTCAGCCACACACTCAAAATTCTTTTTTATTTTTAGATTTTTTCTATAAACTTTATTTATTCTTGAGAGAGAGAGAGAATGACAGATTGCGAGTGGGGGAGGAACAGAGAGAGAAGGAGAGACAGAATCTGAAACAGGCTCCAGGGTCTGAGCTGTCAGCACAGAGCCCGACATGGGCTTGAACTCATGAACCGCAAGATTATGACCTGAGCCGAAGTCAGATTCTTAGCCGACTGAGCCACCCAGGCGCCCGTCAAAATTCTTTACTTGATGTGGATTACCTTTGTAGACAGCTAATCTTGTACATTTTATTTTGACTCTATTTGCTGTCACTTCGAGTGTATTTTTCTTGTTTAATATTAGCAGGCACCCTTACCCTTAGGATGCTGACCTGCACATTTGTCTTGCTTCACTTTTATAACACGAAAGTTTTTTGCAAGGGCTAGATTATCAATTGTTTGCTTTGTTTCCTTTTGAGTCGTTTGTTATTCCATAGAGACCTCACCTTATGGAAGTCTTCTTCTGAAGTTCCTTTCAGGCACATACTTGACTATGTTGTTAGGAAGGTTAAGTTGGCTAGAGCTACCTCTACTTCCCAATCCAGATTCTTCCCCTCAAAATTGTGTTCATCAAATATCCTAACCCAAATTACTTGACCAAATCCCTTTCTCTGGCCTGGGGATTCATGAGATAAGAACCTTCTAGAGAAGTCAGGGCTATAGACTGAGTTGGTGGAAAGCTATCTAAGTTTTTGTTTCACAAGGGCAGACCTGAAAGTGACAAATCATTTCATGCCATAACCCTAATTCATTTCTAGGAAGCTACAGAAAATCCCTCATTATTTTCTAAAGAGCTGAATCTGGGGTGCCTGGGTGGCTCAGTCAGTTAAGCGTCCGACTTCGGCTCAGGTCATGATCTCACAGTCTGTGAGTTCGAGCCCCGCGTTGGGCTCTGTGCTGACAGCTCAGAGCCTGGAGCCTGCTTCAGATTCTGTGTCTCCCTCTCTCTCTGACCCTCCCCCACTCATGCTTTGTCTCTCTTGCTCTCAAAAATAAATAAAAAAAAGATAAAATAAATTTTTTAAAAAGCTGAATCTGTTCCAGATATTCTTACAAATTTTACTTTTTGATACCTTAAAGATTTCTTTATGACACACCAGAAGGACAACTCCTAGCATCCTCATTCACAGAAGACTTATCAACATAGTGTCATGTTACTTGCATGAAGAGGATGCTAATACAATGTGACTAATTTATAAGAAGTGTCGAAAAAAAATAATTTTCAATGTTTCTTCAGCCACAAAAAGGACCAGTCAACAGAATGTTCTAGTTCCCCTGATGGGTAAGGCTGTCTAATGAAATTTTCATGTATGTAGCTTTTGTGACGGAAAGAAACTAGTTGGTCATTGTATCTACCTCATTACTCCCACTTAGGATTTACAAGGTAGTCTTCTCATCTTAAATCATTGGTAGCCTCTCCTCCAAAGGAGGGTGAGAGTGTTATGACATTACTGTCCTGCTTGGTAAACAGTTCTATAGTCTCACTACATATCACTAAATCAGAATCCTGAATTGAACATTGTCCTTCCTGAGATTGAATTGTTAAATCTTTGAAAGGCTGATGAACTCAAGTGAATGGAAAAAAATTAGTTTCTGAACTTGCAATGGTAGGAGCTCTATGTTATATGTAAGGCCCTGACTGAGCATCCATGTCTACTTTTTCACTGGCATTTCTATTCCTTTACAAAATCCAGCAAACAGAAAATTCCATTCCTTTGAGAAAAAGGTTTTGCATTACGACCTAGTAGTCATTCTGGAGGAAGACAATAAATTGCAAATTTGTAATTATAAATTACAACAAATCATCATTAAAAGAACCCATTCTCCAAATCTCACTGAAGGGTTTAGATTACAAGAAAAAGTCAGAATTCAGGATCAAATAATTACTCAAAGTTTGGGGAATTTTTAAACATACTGAAAAATATTACCGGGAACTCAAGACATCTATCTGTATGCCCACATTCACAGCAGCATTATTAACAGTAGTCAAAAGGTGGAATACAAATGTTCACTGACCGGATAAACAAAATGTGGTATGTAGAACACATATCTTTTTTATTAAAATATTACTTAGACTATCACAATCTTTTTTATTAAAATCTTACTACAAAACATTATTAATTTTTTAATTCAATCAACTTCATCTATAAAGAAGAATTACATCACTAGTAGCAATTAGTCATAATAGGAACCTAAGAAATATTTTTATCAGTGAGGTCTTTCATATTATCCAAAACATTCTTATAGTCTCCTACTAGTGAAATAAGAATTCCTTTTCAGTAGGACAGAAATGAAGAGACTGACTTACCAAACTTGTACTTAACAAGTTTTTCTGCAGGTGTCAATTTTGTCTGCTTGCTTTTCGATTGTAACTTTCAACTGGCCATTTTCAACTTCAAGCCTAACATGCAGATTTTAAAATAATTAGTCTCACACATAAATTTTAAAAATACCCTATAATTTCGGAACAAACAAATGAGAGTATTACATAATTTTTAAAATTTTTAACGAGGAAGATCTGGCAATTTTGCCAGTTTGTTAATTGTGTTTTGTGGATAATGTGCAAATTTTAGAGATAATATGCAAAAATTATGCATTTCAAAATAGCTAGGAGCTGGAATTTTTATCCAGCTCAACAATGCTATATTATCATGACTAATATATTTCTCATACTACACTGCTTATCTGCTTTATAAATACTCAAGTTATCTTCTGTCATGCTTAAATTATACTTTTGCACATGGTCTTCCGTCTTCTCGGCACGTCTTACGGCCTCTGTATATCCATCTTGTGCTTCTTGCAACTAAAATAAAGAAAAAAATACTTTTAACTACTGACAATCTAGTATAACACCATAACCTGTTTATGTAACTAAGAAAAAATTTTTTTTTAATTTTAGAGAGAGAGAGAGAGAGAGAGTGCGCGCACAAACGGGGTACAGGGGCAGAGGGAGAGAAAATCTTAACCAGGCTTCAAGCTCAGGGCGGAGCCTGATTTGGGGCTTCCTCTCACAACCTTGGAATCATGACCTGAGTTGAAATTAAGACTTAGGATGCTAAACCAACTAAGCCACCCAGGTGCCCCTGTAACTAAGAGCTTATTGGGCACAGCCACGCTCTCCTCTACATGCTGATTTATGGCTACTTTTATGCCATAACAGCAGAGTGGAGCTGCTACAACAGTGACCTAAGACCTACAAAGGCTAAAATACTTAAATGGTCTTACAGTATAGTTTATCAACCTTTACGCTACCTGAAAAATATCACATTTTTAATGTTTTTAAATTATATGTTATCAGATAAACATACAACTTTGTATCCTGATCAAATGGAGGAAATATAGGAAATTACCTTATGATAAACGTTTCTATTTTTGTATTCCAAGCACCACATCAAATATAATTTTAAATATTCACATATGTGAATGACTATGGTTATTCTAGTGATTATAAAACTTAACATGCTGTTTTCAGTGACAAAAAGATATTTCATGGAATAGTTTGAAAAGCAGTATCTTAGTAGGAGCCTGAATGCCTGGGTCTGAATTCCCAATCCCGCAAGTAATTAGCTGTATGACCTTGAGCAAATGACCTAAAATTTCTGTGTCTCAGTTTCTTCATCTGTAAAATGAAGATAATAATAGCATCTACTGGGGCTCCTGGGTGGCTTAGTTGCTTAAGCGTCTGGCTCTTGATTTCAGCCCAGGTCATGATCTCAGGGTCATGTGATTGAGCCCTACATCGGGCTCTGCACAGACAGTGAGCAGCCTGCTTGGGCTTCTCTCTCTCTCTCCCTATCTGCCCTTCCCTGCAATATTTCTCCTTCTCTCAAAATAAATAAATGTAAAAAAAATGATCCTAAAAAAATAATAATAGTATCCACCTCACTGGGATGTTGGGAAGAGTCAATTCGGGAATATACATCAACAACTTAGAAGGGTACTTCTAAGTGTCTAAGTGTCTGTAATTAGCAGTATTACTGTTGCTGTATCTGATGTTCCAATAAAATTTGACATTTTAGGCAGATGGCATGCCAATGAAAGTGGTCTCCTCTCCATATTAGACTGAAGTTATTCTTCATATCACTGAAAGTGGCAGCAAATGGGGAGCATGAGGCCCAAAATTTTTGCTCAGTACTTTCAAACACTTTCACCAACAGTACATTTTTTCTACTTATAATAGAAAAAATTATTCCACTAGCCAACAGTACATTTTTTCTACTTATAATAATTTTAACTTACTTCCTCTCTGTACTACTCGGTGGGCAATGCTCATGGACTACAGTACAAATAGTACCTCCTAGATTGAGTCATAAATAATTTACATGACCATCAGAGGGCAAGGTAAAGCCACTGACATGGAAACGACGGACTCTTGCTAAATCAAAGTTCCTCAATCGTTTTATGTTCATACTGTTTATCTTAGCAACTGTTTATGTTAGGGTGCTTTAGCATGTGCTCTGATGAGATTAAGGCTTTGTGGTAAAGGCATATCAGAAAAACTGTGCCCAGAGCTTCACAGTTGGTAAAGTGCTATAAATCTATAAATCCCAGTTCTGGCTGCATAATGAAGAAAGGCAAATTTAGACTGCTTTTTCATAGTGAAGGGAGAAAAAACACAAACATTTGATTGAACACTTCTATTAGATTAAGTGCTTTCAATTTTATATATACATATGTATGTATATAAATATATTTTTTAATGTTTATTTTTTGAGAGAGAGAGAGAGAGCACGAATGGGGGTGAAGCAGAGAGAGAGAGGGAGACAAAGGATCCAAAGCAGGCTCTGCTGACAGCAGAGAGCCCGATGCAGGGCTCAAACTCAGGAACCAGGAGATCATGACCCTAAGATGAATTCAGATGCTGAACTCACTTGAGCCACCCAGGTATCCCTCAATTTTATATTTAATTGCTTAAAGTACATTTAGCATAAAAGCTGTTATACCAATGTTTCCAAGAAGAAATTATTGATATGGTATAAAGTACTTAGATTTATCAAAAAAACTGTGAAGATATTTTCAATTTATACAAGGGTAAGTACCAGACATATCGAATATAATTCCCTTAAATAAATTTATACTTAGAAAGATGAAATTACCTCTGATGAAAAAAAATGAAAACAACGTAAAATAAAGGATGAAATTGTTCTGCACAGACTAGATGACAAGTGTCAAGAGAGTAAGGCCAATGGGAATGAGAACAGTCAGAGAAAGTCCATGAAGAATGAGACTGGGAGCCAGGTCTGAATAATGTAGGTGTAGGCACGAGGAACAGAAACTCAAAAGACAGTAAGGACTGCAGGAGTAAAGGCTGAGTGATGGTGAAATCAACCCAATGAAGTCAGAAGATAAAATCTGATGGCAGGGAAATAAGAACAGATGTCCACACAATATCGAAATGAATGTTCATAAGCAGCATTATTAATAGCCAAAAAGTGGAAACGCCCCAGAGGTCCATCAACTGATGAATGAACAAGGGCCTTAGCCCGCAGTGGAGTACTCCTTGACAAGAAACAGAAATGAAGCACTCTTCGAAGCTATAACCAACACGATGAACCCTGAAAGCATGCAGTGAAGCTAGGCACAAAGGACCACACATGGTGGGACTCCATCTCTATGAAATAGAATAGGCAGCTACCCTGAGACAGAAAGTAGTAGACTGCTGGTTGCCTGAGGCTGGGGGCAACAGGTAAGGGTTTCCTTCCAGGGTGATGAAAACATTCTACCTGATGGCAGTGATGGCTGCACGAGGATACTCAGAGACACGGAACTGTACGTGTCAAATGGGTGAGTTTTATGCTATGTGAACTGTCCCTCAGTAGAGCTTTAAAAAATTCCAATGGCAGGACATAGATAATTTTCTTAATTCTCTCTTTTGGGTGTATATAACATACAGGATCTGAATATTTCCATGCTTTTACAATATATCTAAAAGGGACAAGAAAATGAAGGAAATGTCTAAGTTCAAGTGGTTTGTGAAGTGGTCTTTCTGTACACGTCATCCTGAGGCCGATACAGATCCTTCATAAAAGTGAAGATAATAAGACAATTTTCTGAAACATTCCATTAAACATTATCTTCTGATTTTATCTGGCTTGCCTCATCATGGTAACAGAGATAGCAGTAAAAAACATTGTTTAGTAGGGAAAAGTCTCTTGGGGCACATAGGCAACTAAATCAGTTAAGCGTCCAATTCTTGATTTCAGCTCAGGCCATGATCTCAGGCTTCCTGAGATTGAGCCCCACATTGGGCTCTGGACTGACAGCATGGCGCCTGCTTGGGATTCTCTCTCTCCTTTTCCTGCCCCTCCCCTGTTAACATGCACGCCCGCTCTCTCACTCTCAAACCATAAAAACTTAAAAAAATATATTAAAGAAAAAAAGTTCCCAATTTCTGTGAGTAAAGATACAAAAGCCTCAACTTTCCTAAGAGTGAATGTTTTAAGAGAAAATGTTTAATACAAATAGTAGAAGGAAAGTCAGAGTTTAAGAAATAAATGCATTGTGATGATACTAAAATCATAATAAATTAATTATAACAAAATACAAAAGAAAGCAGTCCATGGAAATTAGCATCCTAAAATACTTTGTATTACTTAACCAGGTATGAATTAACTATTGACAGGTTACATTTAATACATACCTGACTTCTGATTTTATCTAATTTCTTCTTTAGATCCTGTGTCTCATCTTCTAAACTAAGACGATAACGTGATATAATCTCCAGTGAAGCCTCTGACATAGACTGTTTTTTCAGAGTTTCAGCCAGTTCTTCTTGAAGTTGTCTCACAACCACCTAATAAGACATTTCTGTTACTGATACTATAATCCTTATTATTAAATTATGTTAATAATATACAACTCTTACATACGTACTTTGAGAAATATTGCCACATACATCAATTCACCTTCTTTTCCTAACAGGTACATATTCCTGTGTACTGAATTCAGTTAAAGACACTGTTATCTTCCTGCCTAGGCAGAGTTACGTCACTTAGATAATGAATTCAGCCTCACTCTCCATTCCCCACTGATGAATTGGCAAAGCTCCATAACCTACAGAAGTCTCCGAAAGAAATGGGGATATAGGTGGTACTAGCAGTGGTAAATTCCAAATTATGAAATGTTTTCCCTCTTTTTCATTAGAGGCTTAAATTACCGCCAGAGCTCCTCACATATTCAATCCTCTGCTCAAGTCCGTCTAATAGATTCCTACCTCAGAACAAAAGTAAAGTTATTCCAATGGCCTTCAAGGCCCTAGATTACCTGGATCCCACCTCCCTTCCCTGATCTCAGTTCCTACAGCTCTCTCCCCTACTCACTCCATTCCTGCTAAACAAGAATCCTGCAACCCCCTCCTTAGTCTGAAAATGGACATCCAATGCCAAATTAATAAATCAAAGAAAGATACAACTCTCTTTCTACTGGACAAACTTATGCCCAAATGATAGTAATTGAGCTTTGAAATGAGCAAATTATTTGTTAAAATGTTTAAAATAAGTTAGAAATAGCCGTGGGAAGATTAATCAAACATAGCTTTGCTAAAACACACCACAGTTGTCCCAAGTTATGATTTAATGAAAAGTAGATGCCTTTAAAGAATTAAAAAATGTTGTAGGAATACATGATTTGAGACTAAAAATTAAAATTTATGTGAATGAAATTAAAATCATGCGAACTTAAAATGTACAAAAAGCTACAAAAGGAAAAGTACTACCAGATAGAGCGCCTACACTTCATTTGATCTGGGAAATATGGAGTTAACTCTCCAGTTAACCCACTTAATTGAATCTCAGTTTCAAAATACTCACTTTACATTTGAGCATTTTCATTTACCAGTTCATCACAGTAATAAAATGTGGTGGCAAACATTAAACTTATCATTGTAGGGGTGTCTGGGTGGCTTCTTCGGTTAAGCCAATCAACTCTTGGTTTCGGCTCAGGTCATGAATCTCACAGTTCATGAGTTTGAGCCCTGCATCGGGCTCTATGCTGCCAGTGCCGAGCCTGCTTGGGATTCTTTCTCTCTGCTCCTCCCCAGCTCATGTTCTCTCTTTCTCTCTCTCAAAATAAACTTTAAAAAAGTATTATTGTTGCAACGTAAGACTATTATCTATTAACAATTTATAACTTAATGTCTTAAAGTTTCATAGGTGACACAATATCTTTACTCAATTTAAGGCACCTCTCAGGTCTAATTTTTATTTGCAGCATACAAGTTATGCTTTTATGTTGATTGATAGACTGTTTCTTCTTTTAATATACAGCTAGATTCAAAATTCAGCCATAATCAAATACCACCTGTATTTTCTTTCCAGAAATCTGAAAAATACTTATCTTTCTGCATACTTACGTCTCTGTTTGCTTTCTCATTTTCATACTGATCCATTCTTTCCTTTAAATGATTACATT
The DNA here is from genome assembly GCA_030068075.1 of Paguma larvata. Lineage (NCBI taxonomy): Eukaryota > Metazoa > Chordata > Mammalia > Carnivora > Viverridae > Paguma > Paguma larvata. The sequence goes on from CM057828.1 coordinate 113,298,809, forward strand.
CATCGATTAACTCTTTATTTCTTTCTTTCAGCATAAGACCTTGTTTTTCACTTTCGGCTTGAAGGTTCTTTAGGATATCCTGAAAGTGCTCTTGGATATTAATTACTAGCTTTTCTTTATTATCGACTTTGTTGTTAGCATCATCTAATTGCTGTCGAAGCAACATATTTTCACTCTGTAGTTGAGATAATCTCTCCTCTAAGGATTCTTGCTTTCCAATGTATTTATTAACTTTACTTTGTTCGTTCTGATACTTGTGTTCAATTTCCTTCTTCTGACACTGTGTTTGGTTTAGATCTCTTTGTACACATTCTAAAACTAAAGTCTTTTCTCTAAGAGCATCTTTTGTGTGATGGAGCTCAATTTCTAGGGTATTGAATTTAGTTTCAACTTGAGAAAGTTGCTGAGAAAGAATTTCATTGTTATCTTTTAGATTAGACACATCAAAATTCATTTCAGCCTGTAAACGAAACCACTCATCTCTTGCTCTTTGGAAAGCAAGTTCTAGGTCTTTTCTTGACGTCTGACTCTGATCCTGATCTGGTACAGCAGGAGCCAGCCCAGCACGGTACGATTCAACCTCTACTTCCAGTCTCTCTTTATTTTGCTTTTCATTCTCTAATTTAGAGGTTAGCATTGTTATCTCAGCTGTCAGATCATTAACCTTTCCATTATATTGGAGTATTGTTTTCATTAATGTTTCCTCATTCTGTTTTATGGTCTTTTGAAGACTGTCATTCTTATCTTTTACCATTTCAAAGTCTTCACGATATTTCTTTTCCTTTCCCTGGTTCTGATTTTTTATGGTGTCTATTTCCAGTCTTAGCATGGCAATTTCATCCTGCAACATGTGGTTTGTATGCAACAGATCTTGTTGTTTTTCATAACTATCAGAAACCTAAGGAAAACAAAGGAGATTTTCAGATAGCACTCAATAAAATTACATTATCGTGATTTTCTCTGAAATTAAGTATAACCTATGTTTATACAATGAAAAGGTTACAAGGGGCAGCAGGGTGGATCAGTTGGTTAACCCTCTGACTCTTGATTTTGGCTCAGAGTATGACCTCAGATTGGGTGGGTACAAGCCCCGTGTCAGGCTCTGTGCTGACACTACAGAGCCTGCTTGGGATTCTCTCTCTCTCTCTCTCTCTGCTCCTCCCCTACTTGCACTCTCTCCCTCTCTCAAAAATAAATAAGTAAACATAAAAGAGAGAAAAGGAAGGAAGGAAGGAAGGAAGGAACTGAGAAAGAAAGAAGGATATTGGTAAGTGAATAATCAAATGGAAAAAAATAATTTTGGCTCTAAATCTCACATTTCATGAAAGCATAGATTTCCAAAACTTCAAAACGTTAATTGAAGATAATGAATGCATGAAAGAAAGAAAGAATTCAGGAGAAAATTTTAAGAATCTCAGAATTGGAAAGTTCTTCTCTGATTTACAGCAAATCAGAAGACCTGAAATAAAAGATTAATAAATCTGACTACACTTAAAAATTGAGTTTATAGTGGCGCCTGGGTGGCTCAGTCAGTTAAGCGGCCGACTTCAGCTCAGGTCATGATCTCACGGTCTGTGAGTTCGAGCCCCGCGTCGGGCTCTGTGCTGATGGCTCAGAGCCTGGAGCCTGCTTCAGATTCAGCATCTGCCTCTCTCTCTCTCTGCCCTTCCCTTGCTCATGCTATATCTCTCAAAAATAAATAAACGTTAAAAAAATTTTTTTGAAAAATTGAATTTATAGTCTGGTATCTAACACAGCTACCCCACAGTAAAATCCTTAGCCCTTCATATACTTGGATGGATTAAATTTCCTAAACTTCTTTTTTCCTGAGAATATCTCATAGATAACTACTTTTCTAACATTTCTCTGGTCAGTTATAAGAGTTACATCTATTGATCAATGACCAATCTAGGCACTGTACTATAACACTTCTACATACATCAGTGAACATCAAGGATAATTTGGTTATCCCAATTCTAGAATGGAGAGATTAAAAATGTGAGCTGCAGGATTTTACCCAGGTCTTCTCACTCCACAGCTAGCGCTCTTGCCCCAACCACTGCTACATCTCTAGTGTCAAGACATAAATGCAAAAGAAATCTTATATTTCAAAATACTGACAGTAAATATGGTGAAATGTACACATCTCTTAGAAAATCATGAGATTATTTATGCTGCAATAAGTTTTATTTTCTCTTCATGTTTAAAACAGTAATAAATATAAAATAGGAGAAATACACTGAACTATATTATTAGGAATAAAACACCTATGAATAAATTATCACTAAGTGTATATTATAGTATACTGATGTTTTCAAAAGCTCCTTGTAATGAAATAGAAGACTACTTGAAGTAAATTGTTACTTTTCTCAACAGAGGGAGACTCGATACCCAAAATACGGTCTCTAAATTGGCTACACTTGTCCTTCTGACCATTACAGCAGAAGTGTTAAACTAACCTATTTTTATAAAAAGGCAGTTAAATAAGTGTTCAAAACCAAAACATGTGTTGTTAGTAGCAATAGTTTAGAGATTATGGAAAGCTCACCATTTCTTGTGGAAAATAATAAAAGCATTTCATTTGAATGAGGACATTATGAATGTCACTATTTGTTGCAGACAAATACATTTAATTAAGATTATTGTTTTATCCAATGAAACAAAAATGCCACCAAACCCCAACACCCATCCCCAAAATACATGTGCTTTTACTTATTTTTTTAATGTTTATTTAATTTTTGAGAGACAGAGATGAGTGGGGGAGGAGCAGAGAGAAAGGGAGACAGAATCTGAAGCAGGCTCCAGGCTCTGAGCTGTCAGCACAGAGCCCGACGCGGGGCTCGAACTCATGAACGTGAGATCATGACCTGAGCCAAAGTCAGACACCCAACCGCCTGAGCCACCCAGGTGCCCCTATATGTGCTTTTAAACTTTTGAAATCCTCTACACTTTCCACGATGTAAGGTGTCAGGTTTTAAAACATATATACATACATGGAGAAAAAGGTAGCAATAATTAAAAAAGATAAAATATATACAAATACATGCAAGGATGTACTTCGAAATAACTAAAGGAAATATCTCAGAATTCATTTTCTTACTAGCCATTTCTACCACCATTTGTTTGCAAAGGTGACTGCTTAGAATTCCACCTGTAACACTCTAGCATTCTATTCTCCAGAAAGTTGCCACTGAGGGTCATTTTGTTCTTCTTCAAACTAGAGACACATTTCACTACGATTCTGGTCTCATACCATGAAAAAAAAGTCAAAAGCAGAAGAGACCTTAAAAAAAATGTTCAAAGGAACATGACCTCATTTTATTTTATTTTAAACCTAAATAATATACAATGAATAAAAGGGATATTATAAAATATATGTATGATATACTATATAATATTGATGGAAATACACAATTCTTATCAAAAACAAATTTACCTGATTCAAATTATTTTTCACAGTCTTCAATTCCATGTCTAGTGTTCTAAGAGTGACTTCAAGTTGTTGTTTCATCTCAACTTCTTTAGCGTATTGCTCTTGTTTTCTTTGAAACTCTTCCCTAAATTTTTCAGATAACATATCAGCGTTTCTTCTTTTTTCTTCTTCTTGTTTTAGAGTAAACCTGCAATTAAATGTGTTTCTTTTAAAATTTGTTTTGTTGCAAATAAAAAGAGTTAATTTTATGATCTGGTTTCACATATGTTGGATTATTACCCAAATGAAATTTCTATGTTCTGAATTTTTTTTTCCTTTCCAGGCTCAAATTTTTAATTTCTCACTTCAATCTCGTCCAAAAGATATATACAGTTGAAAAGAAGCAGTGAGAAAGCATTATGCAACTTAGTTACTGTTAGTCAGTAATAACTCTGGTAGATGTTGTAGGAAAGGAATTATGAAATTATTCAGGAAGGTTAGAGTTGAAAATTACCCTTTTTCCCACAGGTATAAATATTCCTCCGTAGGACAGATAATTACTAATTAAAATGAGAAGTTGCTGTTTATTAACAAGTTTATAAATTCACTACAAGTGAAATTTAAACTGCACAAAACATTACAGGTACCTCCAAAAATGATTTGCAGTGAAAGACAGCATCTGCCGATGTTGTTTACACCGCATACACGTGCACGTTACTGTCTTCCAAGACTAGGCTAGCGAGTCTAATGTCAGTTGCCCTATGCTTTTAGTATCTTCTTTCCACAGCACTTGCAACTTACCTTGTTAAATATTATCAATTTAATGAATCATTTCAAAATCACTTTTAGAACAAAGGACCCATATTAATTAAGTAAACATTAAAGAGTAGTATGTGCTTTCAGCATAAACTTTTGAATTCATTTTATCTACACAGGACCGAGATGCTGAAAAAACTTAATGGTAATCACTTTCCATATTACTTTTTTTTCCATGTTTATTCATTTTTGAGAGACACAGAGCAAGCACATACAAACAAAGGAGGGGCAGAGAGAGAGGGAGACAATAATCCGAACTGGGCTCTGCACTGACAGCAGACAGCTCGAAGCGGAGCTCGAACTCACTAACACTGAGATCATGACCTCGCCAAAGTCTGACACTTAACTGACTGAGCCACCCAGGCACCCCAATTTTACATTTATTTATTTTGTGGCGGGGAGATGGCACAAGTGAGCAAGAATGGAGAGAGACAAAGAGAGAGAGAATCCCACGAGGGGGCTCGAGCCCACCCAAAGTGGGGCTCATACTCACAAGATCATGACCTGAGCCAAAGTCAGATGCTTAACCAACTGAGCCACCCAGGTGCCCCCCTCTTTACTTTGTAATCCCTGCATATGTTAAGAATAAAACAGAATAAATTGTTGAGAATTGTTCTGTCTTGAGAAAAATGACCATTTGATACTCTGCTGGTGGGTATATAAATTAATATAAACTTTCCTGAAAACAATTTAAAAATGTGGATTGAAGACCTTCTTTAAACATTTTTACACTTTAATCAAATAATACTATATGGAAGAATTTATTCCAAGTAGGTAACCAGAAATGTAGAAACAGATTTCTATAAAAGATATTCCTTACAGCATTAATTAAAACACAGAAAAATGGGGGCGCCTGGGTGGCTCAGTCGGTTAAGCGGCCGACTTCGGCTCAGGTCACGATCTCACGGTCTGTGAGTTCAAGCCCCACATCGGGCTCTGTGCTGATGGCTCATCAGAGCCTGGAGCCTGCTTCGGATTCTGTGTCTCCCTCTCTCTCTGCCCTTCCCCTGCTCATGCTCTATCTCTATGTCTCTCAAAAATAAATAAACGTTAAAAAAAATTTTTAAAAAAACACAGAAAAATGAAAAACAAGCAAAATTCAATCTGTTAAACAATGAAGCTTCCATATGGTGGACTTTTTATGGCCAATAAAATTATGATTTGGAATATACATTAGATTATTAGAAGTAGTCACTGTTCACAGAACTTGCTGTATTATTTCCTAGAATCTCACACTTCACAACACTAAACAAGGTTTCTTTCCTGGAAAATTCCAGAAGGTAAGTTAGCAATTACACAACTTCCCCTACACATCTGTACTATGAAAGCAAACAGTTCAAATATTTCTTTCAAACCAAGATCCTATACCTCAGAGTGGAGAGTTCACGTTCCCATTCCACTTTTTGATGCTCTAGCTGAGATTTCATTTCTTTTGTTTCTGAAAGCTCCTTTTGTAGTGCTTTAACTTTTTTCTCCATTTTTTTATTTTTTCCCAGAAGTAGTTTACAGTGGTTTTCTTTACGTTTTATTAATCTTTCATATGAAAGAACTGCATCCTGGATTTTCAATAAGGCAACAGAATCTGCATCAGAGAAAAAACAAAAACAGAAATAAAATATATGAGTACTTTTTTGCACATACAGGACTGTGCATTTTGAATTTACTCATTCTCGCACTGAATCAACATATAACTTCAATGTAAGACATTATAATAAGCTTTAAAGATAAAACAGATAAGACTCCTGGCCCTTGTTTAGCTGAAAGTCTAGTGAAAAAGAAAGATGACTAAAATGATCATTATAAATTCAAATAGTTCCTATTAGAAAACAGAGTTCTATGATCCTAATTTGATCTAGATTGGGCCCAAGGAAGATTTTGCTGAGGAAGAGATAACTGTACTAAGGATGAAGGAAAAGTAGGAAGCAATTAAGCAAAGAGGGAAGAAGAAAACTCTAGATAGTCAAGAGCATGTGCCAAAGTTTCACTATAATCTGCTTCTGGGTAAGATGAAAAGACACGTACTGATTTATCTTTCTACCAGAAGCAAGCAAAAAAAAAAACAAACAGACAAAATACAGTTTAAAATGATTTTAATGACATGGGACTTCAGGCAATGAAAGACAACGACCCCTGAAAACAAAAAATGTTAGCCTAATATAGTGCCTTGAGAGAATTTTCAGGCCATGACACAGGAGAAAAAAATTAAAAAGACTCCACCAGGCTCCTTGAATTGAGGTGATAAAACTGAGAGTCTGGTGAGGTCGAGGCAGATAGAGATGACAGGTCGGACATACAGGAGAGGAGAAAGCAGAACACAGAAAGAACCCTGGAGACCTGTAGAGGGCCCTCCTTGGGTATTCAGCAGAGTAACAACCAATGCATACATGTAACCAAGTCACCTGTGACCAAGGGAGAAAAACATCTGAAAAGAGTAGAGGAAACATTGCCTGGTGCTCCCACAGCACGAGGGATAGTATCTACTCACATTAGCTAGGATGGAAAAACTCATAATTTGCCTTAGGCTGAGCACTACTTTGGATTCATCTAATAATTAGGAAGAGCAAGACTGAAGGATGAAACTCTTTGTAAGTAACTTAACTATAGCTCAAAATAAAGCATTAAAAGACAAGTAGAGGCATAGAAGCCATTTTTTAAAAACCAAATAGCACTTACAGAGATGTAAATTACGTTCGACATGAAAACTACAATGGATAGAAATAAACACATATTAGACATCACAAAAGAAAAGACTCGGGGCGCCTGGGTGGCTCAGTCGGTTGGGTGGCCGACTTCGGCTCAGGTCACGATCTCACCATCTGTGGGTTCAAGCCCCGCGTCGGGCTCTGTGCTGTTAGCTCAGAGCCTGGAGCCTGCTTCAGATTCTGTCTCCCTCTCTCTCTGCCCTTCCCCTGCTCACGCTCTGTCTCTCTGTCTCTCAAAAAGTAAATAAACGTTAAAAAAAAAAATTAAAAAAAAAAACAAAAGAAAAGACTCAAGTTTAACATTGGAAAATCTTGAGAAAACTTCAAGTGAGAAATACACAATGGCCCAAAGAGGCAGGGGAAAGGGACAGGAAAAAAATATTTAAAGAAAAAAATGACCAAAATCTTTCTAAACTTAATGAAAACTATAATCCCACAGATCCAAGAAGGATCTGTCTAGGAGAGAAGAAATAGAAGCAAACTATTCTAATTTTCTTCAGCTACATATGATGTGGTATAACATTACTGGAAGGAAGACTGTGATACTTAAGTCACATACTATAAACCCTGAACCAACCACTAAAATAGCAAAGCTAAACAGTTATAGCTAGTGAGCATGAATGAATGAATGAATGAATGAATGAATGAATGAATAAGACTAAATCATAAAAATTACTTGATGAAAAGAAAGCAGAAAGAGAAGAGAATGGGAACACAGAGCTGATAGGACACATAGAAAACAAGCAATATGATGACAGATTCAAATCAACTACATCAATAATCACATGAAAGGAAAATGGTCTAAAAGCCTCAATTAAAAGGCAGACTATCAGAATAGATAAAAAAGGAAGACTCAACTATATGCCACCTATAAAAATGTACTTTAAATATAAAGACAAAAATTTGTTAAAAAGACAGAAATATGATATACCACACTAACACTTGACAAAAGGCGGCTGAGCTCGAGTGGCTATATTAATACCAGACAAAAAGTTTTCAAAGCAAAAAATATTACAGCAATAAATAATACTCATTTTATCATGATAAAATGTTATGATAATAACAAACCTAAATGTTCACATATCTGTTAATAGCTTCAAAATACATGAAGCAAAAATTGATACAACTGAAAAAAGAAATAGGCAAATTCACAATTATAGTCTGATATTTCATTAGGCAGAACATCAGCAAGGACACAGTAGACTTGACCACCACCATCCTTCTCAAGGTTCTATGGAACACTTACCAAAAAAGGCTATATTCTGGTTAACATAAGGCTTCATGAAAGGAATAAGTCAAAAGGACTGAAGTCATAAAAGTGTGTTTCCTGACCACAAACCAATCAAATAAGAAATCATGAACAAAAATACCTCTGGAAAATACTCAAATATTTGCAAACTAAATAACACATCTCAATAACCCCTGGGTCAAAGAAGTAATGAAGAAAGAATTTAGAAAATATTCTGAACTGAATGAAAATGAAATGATATTAGAATTTGTAGAATTCTGCTTTAATAGCACTCACATGAACCTTTATAGCACTGAATGTATATATTAAAAAAGAAGAAAGATCTCAAATCGATGACATTTGGTTCCACCTTTAGAAGCTAGAAAAAGAAAAACAAATTAAACCCAAACTAAGCAGTAGAAAGGAAAAAATAAAAATCAAAGACAAAACAACATGATGGAAACCAGAAAAACAATACAGAATAATCGATGAATCCGAAATGTTTTCAAGGAAGTGAATAAAACTGATAAATTTCTACCAAGAGTGATCATTAAAAAAAGAGAAAGACGGGAACTATTAACAATCTATCAGAAATTAGTCATATAACATTGCTACAGATTCTATAGACACTAAAAAATTTAAAAAGTAATATTATTAATGTTATGTAAATAAATGTGACAACTCAGATAAAATGAGTAAATTCCTTGAAAGACAGAAATTATCAAAGTATGATCAAGAGACTAGTACCTGGCTAACTAGGTAGAGAATGTGACTCTTGATCTCTGGGTTGTGAGGTCAAGGACCATGTTAGGTGTAAAGATTACTTAAAAGTAAAATAAAATAATACAATAAAATAAAAGGAGGGAAAAGAACAGATAATCTAACTAACCCGATCAAAGAAAGGGTAATCTAAGAACAGATAATCTAACTAACCCTATCAAATCTAACTAAGTCTATCAAAGAAACTAAAGTCCTAGTTAAAGATTCCCACACAAAAAAAATTCCAGGGCCAACATTTTAGGAAGAAATGTTATCAAATCTACACACAAAGTCTCCCCCAAAAGTGGAGAGGAGAAATATTCTCCTCACTTCATTCTATGAGGCTAGTATTACCCTGAAACCATAACCACACAAAGAGACAACAAGAAAGAAAATTTTGCCATAACCACAGAAGAAAATTTCTAAAGAAAACACAAATCAAATCTAACGATCCATTAAGGAGGGGAAGAGTCAACCGGCAATGAAGCAGGGGGACCTGAAATTACCAAGTCCCTAAAACAGAGCACATTGAGGCCAGACGATGTGGAATTCCAGGAATGTGGGCTTTAGAGTGACAAAAACATTTCCAGAGGTCCATGAGGACAACTTGTCAGGTCATACAAATTTTTAATCTATTCTTTTTGCACTTCTCCTGTATCAGCTTATTTTCCTCTCCCTCCTTCTCTCTCTCTCTCTCTCTGCATTAAGCTGTATAGTTTTTCTGACTTTCTGCCTGGTGAATTTTTATTTTCTTTTCTTTTTCCCCGTCCCCGTCATTTCTCTCTTCGTATGGGATAAGGCATCTTCCACCACCACCCCCAATGTTTAAATTTTTTCCAAGATTATGTTAACGAAAAAATCAAATCACACCTACTGGAACGTCTAAACAACCAATACGAGTAGGGAGATAAAGCAACCACAGTCACAACAACACAGCAAAACTCCCCCAAAATACTTTCTGAAGGACTAGGCCCTGAACCATGTAAGACCCCATTTTAATATAGTAGTGCTCACAGGTGCAGAACACATGACAAACTATTAAAATACATTAAATAAAGACTGAAAACTAGCCAAAATGATGAAATGGAAGAATTCTCCTCAAAAGAAACACCAGGAAGAAATGACAGCTAGAGAATTGCTCAAAACAGATATAAACAATAGATCAAGACTTTAGAATAATAGTTCTAAGATTAATAGCTGCACTAAAAAAGAGCAGAGAGACAGCAGAGAATCTATTGCTCCAGTGATCAAGGAACTAAGAAATAGTCACAAGTTAAGAAATACTGTCAATAAGAGGCAAAATAAACGAGATGCAGTGACAGCAAGGATGGAGGAAGCAGAGGGGAAAATAAGTGAAATAGAAGACAAACTTATGGAACATGATGAAGCCAAGAAAAAGAAAGATAAGAAAATATTAGACCCTGAGGGGACGCTTAGGGAACTAAGGGATTCAAAGAAATGTAATAATATCCATATCATAAGAGTTCCAGAAAAAGAGAGATAGAAAGGAGCAGGTTTAATTGAGCAAATGATAGCTGAGAACTGCCCTAATCTGGAGAAAGAAGCAGACATCCAAATCCAGGAGGCACAGACAACTCTGTTCATATTCAACAAGAATAGGTCTTCTCCAGAGCATATCATTGTGAAACTGGCAAATTACAAAGATAAAAATAACTCTGAAAGCAGCTAGGGACAAACGGGCCTTAACCTACAAGGGTAGACACATATGGGTAGTAGCAGACCTGTCCACTGAAATTTGGTAGGCCAGAGGGGATGGTAGGAAATACTCAATGTGCCGAATAGAAAAATTATGCAGCCAAGGATCCTTTATGCAGCAAGGGTGTCATTCAGAATAGAAGGAAAGATAGTCTTTTCCAGACAAACAAAAACTAAAGGAGTTCATGTCCGCTAAATCACCCTTGCAGGATATCCTAAGGGGGACTCTGTGAGTGGAATGCTACAAAAACTACAAAGGACCAGAGACATCATCACAAGCATGAACCCTACAGATAACACACTGACACTAAATCCATATCTTTAAACAACATTCTGAATTTGAAGGGACTAAATGCCACAATCAAATAACATGGGGTAACAGAATGGATTTAAAAAAAAAAAAACTAAGTTCCATCTATATGCTGTCTGCAAGAGTCTTATTTTAGACACGAGTACACATTCCAATTGAAAGTTAGGGGATGGAGAACCTACATGCTGTCAGAAGTCAAAAGAAAGCTAGAGTAGTCATACTTACATCAGATAAACTAAGTTTTAAACTAAAGACTCTAATAAAAGATGAAGAAAGGCATTATGTCATAATTAAAGGTGACTTTAATACTCCACTTATAGGAATGGACGGATCATCTAGGCAGAAAATCAATACAGAAATAATGGCCTTGAATGATACACTGGACCAGATGGACTTGACAGATATATATTCAGAACTTTTCATCCCAAAGCAGCAGAATACACATTCTTCTCGAGTGCATGTGAAACATTCTCCAAAACAGATCACATACTGGCTCACAAAACTTATTTCATACCATGCATATTTTCAGATCACAACACTATGAAACTTGAAATCAACCACAAGAAACAATTTGGAAAGCCTCCAAATGCATGGAAGTTAAAGAATATCCTACTAAAGAATGAACAGGTCGGGGCGCCTGAGTGGCTCAGTTGGTTAAGTGTCGGACTTCAGCTCAGGTCATGATCTCATAGTTTGTGAGTTCAAGCCCCGTCGGGATCTGTGCTGACAGCTCAGAGCCTGGAGCGTGCTTCAGATTCTGTGTCTCCCCTCTCTCTGCCCCTCCTCTGCTCGTGCTCTGTCTCTACCTCTATCTCTAATGAATAAACATTAAAAAAAAAATGAATAGGTCAACCAGGCAATTAAAGGAGAAATTTAAAAATATATGGAAATAAATGAAAATGAAAATATGACGGTCCAAACCCTTTGAGATGCAGCAAAGGCAGCTGTAAAAGTAAATTCATTGCAGTCCAGACCTATCTAAAGAAACAAGAAAAATCTGAAAGACAAAACCTAACTTGCCACCTAAAGGAACTAGAAACAGAACCGCCAAGAAACCCCAAAACCATTAGAAAAAATATTAAAGATTAGAGCACAAATAAACAAAATAGAGTCCAAAAACAAAAAACAAAAAGTAGAACAGACAATGACTCTAAGAGCTGGTTTTTTGAAAGAATAAACAGGAGGGGAAGAGGGGCTGGGAAAAAAACCACAGAGAGGAAGGAAGAGATAACATAAGAGACTTTAAAAGACTAAGAACAAACTGAGGGGAAGGGGGGTGTGGGAGGGGGAGAGTGGGTGATGAGCACAGAGGAGGGCACTTGTTGGGATGAGCACTGGGTATTGTATGGAAACCAATTTGACAATAAATTATTAGAAAATTAAAAAAAAAACATTTACCTTAGTGGAAATTAAAGCGGAGAAAATCAATCAATCAATAAATAAATAAATAAATAAGAAACAAATTTGATAAACCACTAGTTAGACTTCTCAAAAAGAAAAGAGAACCCAAATAGATAAATTCACAAATGAAAGAGGAGAGATCACGACCAATACTACAGAAATACAATTATTACAGAATACTAGTAAGACTTACATGCCAACAAACTGGACAATGTGGAAAAAATGGATGAATACCAAGATATGCACACACTACCAAAACTTAAATGGCAAGAAATAGAAAATTTGAACAGACCCATAACCAACAAAGAAATCCAGGTATCAAAAATCTCTCAACAAATATGAGTCCTGGGCCAGATGATTTCCCAGGGGAATTCTATCAGACATTTAAAGCAGAGTTAATACCAATTCCTGTCACGTTGGTGAAAAAAGCAGAAATGGAAGGAAAGCTTCTGGACGCATTCTATGGAGCCACCACTACCTTGATTCCCAAACTGTATAGAGACTCCACTAAAAAGGAGAATTACAGGCCAATATCCCTGATGAACATGGATGCAACAATTCTTAACAAGATACTAGCAAAATGAATTCAACACTATATTAAAAGAACTATTTACCATGATCATCGGGGATTCATTCCTGGGCTACAGGGACGGTTCTATATTCACAAATCAATCAATGGAATACATCACATTAATAGAAGAAAGGATAAGAGCATCCATATGATCCTGTCAATAGATGAAGAAAAAGCATTTGACAAAATACAGCATCCTTTCTTAATAAAAAACACTCAAGAAGGTTGAAAGAGAAAGAATATACCTAAACATCCTAAAAGCCATATACGAAAGGCCCACAGTTAATATCCTCAGTGGGGTAAAACTGAGAGCTTTCCCCCTGATCTCTGGAACATGAAAGGGATGTCCACTCTCACCGCTGTTATTTAACATAGTGTTAAAGTCCTACCCTCAGCAAACACACATCAAATGAAATAAAACGCATCCAAATTGGCAAAGAAGAAGTTAAACTTTCACCTTACGCAGATGAAATAATACTCTTCAGTTATGCAGATGAAATAATTCTCTTCAAGCAAAATCTGAAAGACTCCACCAATAAGCTGATAGAACTGATACATGAACTAAGCAAAGTCACAGGATAGAAAATCAACAGATCGAAATTGGTTGCACTTCTATATATCAAAAATGAAGGAACAGAAAGAAAGCTCAGGAAACCGACCTCATAAACAATTGCATCAAGAACCATAAAATACCTAGGAATAAACCTAACCAAAGATATAAAAGATCTATATACTGAAAACTAGAGAAAACTTATCAAAGAAATTAAAGAAGACACAGAGATATGGAAAAACATTCCATGCTCATGGACTGGAAGAACAAATATTGTGAAAATGTCAATACTAACCAAAGCGATCAACACATCCAATGCAATCTCAATCAAAGTTGTACCGGCATTCTTCTCAGAGCTAGAACAAACAATCCTAAAATTTTTATGGATCCACAAAGACCCCGGAGAGCCAGGGTAATGTTAAAAAGAAAACCAAAGCAGGAGGCATCACAACCCCAGACTTTAGCCTCTACTACTAATCATCAAGACAGTATTTTTATTTTATTTTATTGGCATAAAAAGAGATGCAAAGACCAATGGAATATAAGAGAGAACCCAGAAATGGACCCAGAAATGTATGGTGCAACTAATCTTTATGACAAAGCAGGAAAAAGTATGCAATGGAAAAAAGAGAGTCTCTTTAGGAAATGGTGCTGGGAGAACTGGACAACAACATGCAGAAGAATGAAACTGGACAACTTTCCTACACCATACACAAAAATAAACTCCAAATGGATGAAAGACCTAAATTTGAGACAGGAAACCATCAAACCCAAGAGGAGAACACAGAAACAACCTCTTTGACCGCGGCTGCAACAAATTCTTACTCAACACATCTCCGAAGGCAAGAGAAATAAAAGCAAAAATGAACTATTGGGGACCTCTTCAAGGTAAAAAGCTTCTGCACTGCAAAGGAAACAATCAACAAAGTTCAAAGGCAACCAAGGGAATGGGAGAAGATATTTGCATATTACATATCTGATAAAGGGTTAATATCCAAAATCTAGAAAGAGCTTACAAACTCAACACCCAAAAAACAAAGTATCTGGAAAGAAATGGGCAGAAGACACGAATAGACTCTTTTCCAAAAAAGACATCCGGATGGCCAACAGACACATGAAAAGATGTTTAACATTGCTCATCAACAGGGAAATCCAAATCAAAAGCACATTGAGATACCACCTCAACTGGTCAGAGTAGCTAAAATTAATAACCTAGGAAACAAAAGAAACTGGGGACGATGTGGAGAAACTGGAACCCTCTTGCATTGTTGGTGGGAATGCACGGATGGTGCAGCTGCTCTGGAAAACAGTGTGGAGGTTCCTCAAAAACTTAAACATAAAATTACCCTACAATCCACCAATAGCAATACTAAGAGTTTATCCAGAGGATACAGGAGTCCTGAATCATAAAGGCACATGTACCCCAATGTTTATAGCAGCAGTATCGACAATAGCCAAATTATGGAAAGAGCCCAAACGTCCATGAACTGATTAATGGATAAAGAAGATGTGGTTTATATATACAATGGATATTACTTGGTGCTGAGAAAGAATGAAATCTTGCCATTTGCAACAACGTGGATGGAAGTGGAGAGTAGTAAGCTGAGTGAAATAAGTCAATCAGAGGAAGACAAATATCATATGTTTTCACTCATATGTGGATTTTGAGAAATTTAACAGAAAAATATGGAGGATCAGAAGGGGGAATAATCGATTCAAATAGACAGGGAGGCAAACCATAAAAAACTCTTAAATACCGAGAACAAACTGAAGTTTGATGGGGGAGCAAGGAAGAGGGGAAAAGGGGTGATGGGCATTGAGGATGGCACTTGTTGGGAGGAGCACTGGGTGTAGTATGTAAGTAATGCATCATGGGAATCTATACCTGAAGTCAGGAGCACACTGTATACACTGTATGTTAGCTAACGTGACAACAAATTATATTAAATAAATAAATAAATAGCCATGGAAGGAAAAATCCCTAATAATACTTTAAGGGATAATTTTTTATAACCAAATAATGGGGTTTATCCCAGAAAAGCAAGGTTGATTTAACATTCAAAAACCAATTAGTATTAGTCACCATAATAACAAACTAAAAAAGAAAAACTAAATGATCATCTCAGTTGATAAAATTAGTCACTTGACAAAATTCATTATCCAGTCCAGATAAAAAACTTTCGGCAGACCTGGAATACAAGGAAATTTCAATAAGATTAAAAAAAAAAAAAAAAAAAAGAGCTATACCTCTACAGCTACCATTATATACAATGCTAAAAAACTGAATGCATTTCCTATAAGATCAAGAACAAGACAGGAATGACAGTGACTGAATGACTTCTTCTATTCAGCACCATACTAGCAGTTCTAGCCAATGCAATCAAGTAAGACAAGGAAACAGAAGACATCTGGATAGAAAAAAGAAGTAAAACTGTCTCTATTAGCAATGACATGATCACGAAATAGGACTTGGTAAACTCCAACCTGTATAGGCCAGATTACTTGTTTTGGTAAATTAAATTTTATCAAAATATAGCCATGTTCATTAATTTATGTATGATCTACTGACTGCTCCCATAGTACAATGGCACAGGTGATTAGTTGTTACAGAGAATGTATTGCTACGGTCTATAATACTTATGGGGTGCCTGGGTGGCTCAGTAGGTTAAGTGTCCAACTTTTACTCAGGTCATGATCTCATGGTTTGTGAGTTGGAGTCCCACATTAGGCTCCTGACTGACAGCTTGGACCCTGGAGCCTTCTTTGAGTTCTGTGTCTCCCTCTCTCTCTGCCCCACCCCAACTCATGCTCTGTCTCCATCTCTCTCTCAAAAATAAATAAACTTTAGAGGCACCTGGGTGGCTCAGTCGCTTAGCACCGACTTCAGCTCAGGACATGATCTCACGGTTTGTGAGTTCGACCCCCGTGTCGGGCCCTGTGCTGACTGCTCAGGGCCTGGAGCCTGCTTCAGATTCTGTGTCTCCCTCTCTCTCTGCCCCTCTCCTACTTGTACTCGTACTCTGTCTCTCTGTCAACAGTAAATAAACATTAAAAAAGATTTTTTTCAAATAAATAAAGTTTAAAAAAAATTTTTTTTAATTTAAAATAGTTTATTTTCAAATTGGTTTACATAAAACACCCAGTGTTCATCCCAACATGTGCCCTTTTTTAATGCCCATCACCCCCTCTCCCCCCCCAATCTCCCTCACCCTCAGTTTGTTCTTAGTCTTTGAGAGTCTCTTATGTTTTATCTCCCTCCCTCTCTGTGTCTTTTTTTTCTTTCCCCTCTTCCCCTCCCCCTGGTTTTTGCTTAGTCTCACCAATCCACCTATTCGTGGAAACATATGGTATCTGTCTTTTTCTGACTGACTTATTTCACTTAACATAATACCCTCCAGTTCCATCCATGTTGCTACGCATGGCCAGATTTCATTTTTTCTCATTGCCACATAGTAGTCCATTGTATATATGTACCACATCTTCTTTATCCACTCGTCAGTTGATGGGCACTTAGTTTCTTTCCATGTTTTGGCTATTGTCGAAATATTTACCATCATTAGTAAAATAGTAATTAATATGAACCTTAATGACCTTTCCTTATACAGAAAATCTGATAGAATTAAGAAAAATGCTACTAGAATTAATAAATGAATTTATCTTGGCACTTGGGTGACTCAGTCAGTTGAGTATCTGACCCTTGATTTCAGCTCAGGCTATGATCCCAGAGTCATGGGATTGAACCCTATGGTGGCCTCGCACTGAACTTGGAGCCTGCTTAAGATTCTCTCTCGGTCTCCTCTCTCTCCTCTCTCGGCCCCTCTCTCCAGCTCACGCACTCTCTCTAAAATTAAACATATATATAAATTTATCAAGGTTGGAGGATACAGTATCACTATACAAAAATCAACTGTATTATTATCTATAAACAACCAAAAATTAAAATTTAGGGGTGCCTGGGTGGCTCAGTTGGTTAAGCTCCAGGTGCTGGCTCAGGTCATGATCTCATAGTAGGTGAATTAAAGCTCCATGTTGGGCACAGTACTGACAGCTTGGAGCCTGAAGCTTGCTTCAGATTCTTCCTCTCTCTCTGCCCCTCCCCCACTCAGACTCTGTCTCTCTCAAGAGTAAACATTAAAGACTAAGAACAAAATGAGGGGAGAGGGGGGTGCGGGAGGGGGGAGAGTGGGTAATGGGCACAGAGGAGGGCACTTGTTGGGATTATCACGGGGTGTTGTATAGAAACCAAATTGACAATAAATTATTCAAAAAAAAAGTAAACATTAAAAGACCACGAAACTTCTTTTTTTTTTTAAGAAACTGACAAACTGATTAGAAAATTCCTGTGGAAATGCAAAGGATCTAGAGTAGCAAAAGAACTCTGAAAAAGAACAAAGCTAGAGGACTAACACTACCTGATTTCAAAAGTTATTATAAACTGGTAGTAATTAAAACACCATAATATTGGTACAAAGATGGCCAAAGAGATCAATGGGACAGAATAGAGCCCATAAATAAACACACATATATACGGCCAACTGATTATGATCAAGGAGCAATGGCAAAAAGTGGAGAAAACATAGCGTTTTCAACAAACGGTGCTGGACAACTGGATATCCATATGAACGTGGATCCATACTTGTTATCCTAAATAGAAAAGAATATAAAATGGATCACAGATCTAAATGGAAGACTGAAAACTATAAAATTTCTAAAAGAAAGCATGAGAGAAAATCTTTGCGACCTTGTGCTAGGCAAAGGTTTTCTTAGACATGAAAACCAAAAGCTACAATCATAAAAGAACAAATGCATAAACTGGACTTCATCAAAAAGAACAACTTCTCTTCGAAAACAGTTGAGAGAATGAAAAGTCACAGATTGGCAGAAGAAACCTTGCAAAAAAAAAAATAGAGGTGATAAAGGAACTGTATCTAGCTCTTTCCACCATCTTTCTGCACCATTAAAATGGTGCATATGAATGTCGTGGCAGATGCTCTCAAAAGCGTAACAATACCAAAAAGAGAACCAAATGCCAGGTTCTTACTAGGCCACGCTCCAAAGACATCGTCCACTTTCTAACTGTGATGATGAAGCTTGGTTGTTACACTGGCGAATTTGAAATCATTGATGATCACAGAGTTGGGAACATTGTTGTGAACCTCACAGGCAGGTTAACCAAGCACAGAGAGATTGAGCCCAGAATTGATGGACCACGCAAAGATCTAGAAACATGGCAGAATAATCTGCTCAGTTTGGTTTCATTGTACTGACAACCTCAGCTGCATCATGGACCATGAAGAAACAAGATGAAAACACACGGGAGGGAAAGTTCTGGGGTTCTTTTTCTAGGGATGCAATACATACATGCAAATAAAATGCCTCAATCGACAAATACACACACACACACACACACACACACACACACACACAATCCAAAGCAAAACATAAAGGACCTGTGAATATACAAAAAGGAACTAGAATATACAAAGATTTCTGAAAACTCAACAAGTAAGCAAACAAACGACCTAATTTTAAAATAACAAAAATATCTGGACAATTCAAAGAAGATATACAGATGGCAAAGAAGTAGATGAAGTTATTAAAGAAATATGTATTAAAGCTACAATGATATATAGAGACTACATATCCATCACAAGGGCTAGGATTTAACAAGCTGACAATACAAAGTGTTCATGAATATATATGTAGGAATTGGTGGTGGGAATGGAAAATGGTACAACTACTTTAGAAAACAATTTGGCAGCCTCATAATAAGGGAATATAAAGGGACATGAGATTTCTAAGGGTGATGAATATGTTAACTGTCTGGAATATGGTTGTCGTTTCATAAGTGTATACATATGTCAAAACTGTCAAATGATATGCTTCATAGAAGCAAGATGAAAACACACAGGAGGGAAAATCCTGGGATTTCTTTTTCTAGGGATGTAATACATACATGCAAATAAAATGCCTCAAACGACACACACACACACACACACACACACACACACACCCCAAAGTAAAACACAAAGGAACTGTGAATATACAATAAGGAACTCTGAAAACTTGACAGGTAAGAAAACAAACAACCTAATTTTTAAAATGATAAAAGATCTGGACAATTCAAAGAAGATCTACAGATGGCAAAGAAGCAGATGCACATATGCTCAACATCATCAGTTATTAAGGATATATATATTAAAGCCATAATGATACATAGACTACATATCCATCACAAGGGTTAGGATTTAACAAGCTGACAATACTAAGTGTTCATGAATATATATGTAGGAATTGGTGGTGGGAATGGAAAATGGTACAACTACTTTAGAAAACAATTTGGCAACCTCATAATAAGGGAATATAAAGGGACATGAGACTTATAAGGGTGATGAATGTGTTAACTGTCTGGATTATGGTTATCATTTCATACGTGTATACATATGTTGAAACTGTCAAATGATATGCTTCCCACAGGTGCAGTTTACCTAAGTACAGCTGTTGGAAACAAAAAGCTCTCTAACAGGAAAAAACATGCAAAAAAGTGGATAAGACAGATAGAAAGTAGGATGTAAAACAATACAAGACAAAGCTAGATGACTGTAGCCTTTAACCATATAGAAATGAGAAGTAATGGCTAAGGTTTAAGCAAGGGGGTAACACGATGAAATATAAAAATTTTAAAAATATATAATAATTTTGGTTGCAGTGCAGACCAAGGTTCTGGGAGGTGGAATGGCAGGGAAAACAGTCCTGAGGTTCTTTCAGTAATCTAGGAGAAAAATAACGAGCTGACCTTGGGGGCAGGCACCGAAGAGAAGCAGAATTAACAAACACATTGGGTGTGCCATTCCCTCTAAGCAAAGTACAGTAGACATTATGACTCTTTGTCAGAGAGTATACCCTAGTTCTCATTTTATGTTAATGTAAAACATATTTCTGAGATGAGCAGCTCTACAATACATCAGTGTTCTATGGTGCAGTACATCTGACTACAGCAACATACATAAAAAGGCTTCCTACCTCTACAGTCCATGCCAAGTTGTTCAATTAGCAACATGAAATTCTTATAATTAGAGTAAGGTGACTCACAATCCTCTGAAGCTTCAGTTTTGGATGACTGACTTGAGTCAACAAAGTCATGCATAGTATTAATTTGCTTTTTGACCTACAAATAAATAATATATTATTTCAAAACGTCCCCCAAAATATTTATAAACTATTCAAAGTGTAGAGAAGCAATAAACACTCATATTTTTATAAAAGCAAGAACAGGGTCCCTTGGGTGGCTCAGGCGGTGGAACATCCGACTCCCTTTGGGCTTGTGTCATGACCTCATGGTTCCTGAGTTTGAGTCCCAGATTGACCTCCACGCTGACGGCATGGAGCCTGCTTGGGATTCTCTCTATCCCTCTGCCCCTCGCCCACTTTGCCTGCTCTCTCTCAAAATAAATTTTAAAAATAAGTAAATAAACATTTGAAAGCAAGACCATAGGTAGTTTTTAAAAGAACTGATTTTTATCAAAAAGACACCACTATCAATAGATAGTATTTCTAGGTAACTTTTTCACAGAAACTATCTCTACAACAAAAAAAGATTTTCTATTTTTTCCCTATATCTTTCATAAAGTATTTTTTACCACAGAATAATATTTCTAATAAATATTATTTATCAAAATAATATACTAAAATAAAAATAAAATAAATAATACATAAAACAAAATTATATTCTATATTTTTTTACCTTGTCCTTTTTATCACAAATTTTCTTTGCAGATCTGAAAAAACAAACAATTCTTTTCAGGCAAATATTAAATACTATAAAGAAGTTATGGTACTTATATACAATGGACTACTACGTGGCAATGAGAAAAACTGAAATCTGGCCATGTGTAGCCAGATGGATGGAACTGGAGGGTATTATGTTAAGTGAAATAAGTCAGTCAGAAAAAGACAGATACCGTATGTTTCCACGAATAGGTGGACTTTGTGAGACTAAGCAAAAACCAGGGGGAGGGGAAGAGGGGAAAGGAAAAAAAGACACAGAGAGGGAGGGAGATAAAACATAAGAGACTCTCAAAGACTAAGAAAAAAACTGAGGGTAAGGGGGATGAGGGAGGGGGGAGAAGGGGTGATGGGCATTAAAAAGGGCACATTTTGGGATGAACACTGGGTGTTATATGTATTCCAATTTGAAAATAAACTATTATAAAATATAAAAATAAATAAATAAATAAATAAATAAATACAAAGAATATCGAAACCTATTCTTTTTGAAACAAACTCTCTGCATTTGAAACTAATTTTCTACAAAGCCCATTAAAAAATAGAGTAACATTAAACAACACAGAAAATACACTAATAATACTTTAACAAAGGATTAGATGTATCCAATTTTAGTATATGTGCTGACAAAGGGAGCACAACAAAGTACTAAATTTAGATCAAAACTAAGAAAAGCAATGGAAAATCATAATGCTGTTTGCATTATTTGATGGGAATGATACTTTCTTTGTTATCATTTACAATAAAAATTAGCTTTTAATGGCACTAAAACTTATTTGGAAAGTGCAAGTCCCCATGTGAAAGAAACCCCCTTTTAATAATCATGATATTAATGTCTCGAGGACTCACAATGTGACTACTATCTATGCATTATGATGAGCACTTTATGTGTCTTAAAGGTATTTTAAGCCTCACAACACTCCTATGAAGTAGGTTATTATATTGGGTATTTTACACAGGAAGAAAATAAGGCCCAGAAAGTCTGAGTAACTTGCCCCAGCCCATACAGCTGGTCAGGAGCACACTCTGAATTCAAACCCAGGAAATGTGCCTTCAAAGAATGTGTTTTATAATATGTGCTGAAAGTAATATTGAAGTGTTTCTAAGTAATATGATAGCAAATGAATCTATATTGTTATTCAATTTCTAGTATAGTTATACATAACAATTTATGAATCTTACACATATTTTTTTAAATAAAAAGACTTTATACCTAGGCAATATTGGAAATCTACTTTCAATAAACTATAGATTTGCTTCTAGAGAAGTTCATCAACAGGAAGTCATTCATTCATTCATTCATTCATTCACTCACCTGTTTATTGCCACATTCAACACATACTTATCGAGCACACAATCTGTGTCAATGACGCTGTTGGTACAAGAAGCGTGGTGTCTCTAATTTAGATCTTTATAATCCAAAAGGAATACTCTGTTATGGATTACTAGTTTATTTTCAATTGTAAATAAACAAAATCGTCCCCTTTGCCCAGGATCTAAACAAATATTAACTTAATATAATCAGATACTTTAAAGTCTCCAACAAAATCATAGCTATTCGTGATAGTATCAAAGGCAGTGAATATCTAAAATCATCAAGGAATGATTAGTTCTAGTCAGAGTGGCCAAAGTGTATATTATATATATATATACATTTACATGTCTATTTTTTTTAATCTTCACATTCAATTATCTGAGAATACCCCACTGTGGAACCAATTCTAAATGAACAACTTCTTCCACAAAACTACATCAATAGGAGTACTAAGGACAACTACTATAATCTTTAATGATTTTGGATTATAATCAACAAGCTTTCTAATAACTTGGAAATGCAAACATTAGTAAATAAAACAAGCATGTTTATCTCTGTTGATCATTTCGAAAAGCAGAGAAACATACTCTGAAAGACCCCACCTTAGTATAAAAAGCAAAAGAAAATGCCTTTGCATTCCACATTCTTTTTCAATTATCATCCATTTCTCGATTACCTTTCCCAATTAAAATGTTCTAAGGAGTTGTTTACACTTATTCATACCAATCCACCTTCCATAGTGACTACTGAAATAGCTCCTTACCAAAGTCGCTTACCTTCATCTAAACTTTTCAAGTAAAATGTTTGATAGGGCTGAGTATTTCTTGCTTTAGCTTGTACCTACCTTTGCTACATCATTTTCTCTCCACAAAAGGTAATCACTGCTAAAATTCCTTCACAGAGAAATAAAAAACTAATAGATTTTACCTTCCTTCCTCCTGAGTATTCTCACTGAAATGTCTGTCATGATTCATCTGTTGTAGACTACCAGTTAGGGAATAGGCCTTTTCAAATACTCGTGTAATCACAGGTTCTGATGATGTCCATTTTTCATTTTCATCTTCCTTTAACTTCGTAATATGCAAAACAGGTTCACTACTTAAAAAAAATCCATTAAAAATCCATTAAAAAGCCAATGTTTCCTAATAATTTTACTGATAAAGAATAAAAAGACAATTTTCCTAAAATTCTGAATTTAACCATCTGGCTTAATTTATTAATTCTCAGAATAGTTACAAAGTACCAACCAAATATAAGGAAATACACATCTGTTGCTTCAAACACAGATAAATACACAATTATACCACAATGTGATTTGTAAGAGCCGATGTCTGAAAAGCTGTGATTGAGGACAAGAAACGCTTTATTGAAGAGGGAAAATAAACAAGAGCGGTCACCAGGAAAAGAAATGGGAGAAAACCGTTTTCTTAGAGATTAGAATGTGAGCATAAAGATTATATAGATGGAATATAGGTGCTTTGAAAGAGAAAGTATAAACTCTAAGGAATTTGGGGGAAAAAAGCATAAAATACATGGAAGCAAGTAGTAAGAAATCAGTCAGGAAAGAAATTCTTAAGAATCTTGAATATTACACTAAAAAGTTAGAGTTCTCTGCGAAAAGGCAGTGACTCTTAGACATGAAATAATTGGATTTGCGCTATATTTTTGGTTTTGCTTTTAAATATAAAAATGCTTAATTTTAACGAAGTTTTAAATAGCATGAGGTCCATAAAACATGAAAGAAGAAATTAGGGAAATATTTTAGGGGAAAAACTACTTTTGTTTTGTTTTTGTTTTTGTTTTTATTTAAATCGTTTATTTTCTTTTTTTTAATTTTCTGATAGTTTATTTTCAGATTGGTTTACATATAACACCCAGTGTTCATCCCAACTCAGATGTTTCCTTCCTGTTTCTCTTTCTGTTTTGAATGATCTCCTTTGATGTTTTCTATATTTTCTTTTTTTTCTTGTAGACTGCAGTCAGTAGGTACAAAAATGTAGTTTTATGCCTTTTTAAAACATTCATGTATGTATACTGCTTTTCTTCTTCACCTTGAATCCTGGTCTCTGCTTTATAGCCAATATTTAATAATGGATTAATTTTTTATGTTGCCTTACTGAAATGGATATTAATAACTTATGTATAAGATCTCTTAATACAGTTACCATAGTAACCCGTTAACTGTCATGTGTGTCATAAAAATTTTCTTTGTATTTGTTACCCAAGATTATAAATTAGTTAGTATGCTCTCAAATAATGTGAGATTGGGACAGATGAGAGACCATAATTTACAGATTTGTTTATATGATGGAATATAATATCTATTTAAATAATTATTAAAGATTTACTCTTAAAGGACCTAACTCATTGTATACTTTCTACAGATTTAAGAAACTCTTTAAAATGACAAGAAGAAAGTTAAATGAATATGAAAGTGGAGAGCTTAGTTTCCATGAAGATTTAACCAATCAAATTGAAATGAATATTCAGACTAATAGGTTAAAACATAAGGTAATTTTTAATCAAATTTTGGGACCTAAAATCACTTAATTGTGGGAAATAAATCAGTGTTTGGAGCTCTGAAATACAGATTTTTCTGTTAATTTTATACTTGACGTCTTAATTAGTGAAAAGGCCACACTGTTGACTCTCTTATGTATCGAACCCTGGCTGATGATCTAAAGCCAAGCAGCACACTGGTACATAACACCAAACCATTTTTTTTTTTGGTGGGGGGGGGGGAATAGTTTTATTGAGATATAAGGAATCTAACAAGCAGTTCTCTCACTTAAAGTATGCAGTTCAGTGCCTTTTGTTATATTCAGAGTACCACAATCTTAGAACATTCCATCACTCTAAAAAGAAATCCTGTACTCTTTAGCTGCCATCCAATGCCAGTTTCCACTTCCTGACTCTTCTTAGCCCTAAGGAATCACAACCCTCTTTCTGCCTCTATAGATTTGCCTGTTTTATTTTTTTTATTTTTTTTATTTATTTCTTTTTTTTAATTTATAATCGTTTATTTTCTTTTTTTTTAATTTTATAATAGTTTATTTTCAAATTGGTTTACATATAACACCCAGTGTTCATCCCAACATGTGCCCTCTTTAATGCCCGTCACCCCCTCTCCCCCCTCCCTCATCCCCCTTACCCTCAGTTTGTTCTTAGTCTTTGAGAGTCTCTTATGTTTTATCTCCCTCCCTCTCTGTGTCTTTTCTTTCTTTCCCCTCTTCCCCTCCCCCTGGTTTTTGCTTAGTCTCACAAAGTCCACCTATTCGTGGAAACATATGGTATCTGTCTTTTTCTGACTGACTTATTTCACTTTACATAATACCCTCCAGTTCCATCCATGTTGCTACACATGGCCAGATTTCATTTTTTCTCATTGCCAAGTAGTAGTCCATTATATATATGTACCACATCTTCTTTATCCACTCGTTGGTTGATGGGCACTTGGTCTCTTTCCATGATTTGGCTATTGTCGAAAGTGCTGCTGTGAACATTGGGGTACACGTGCTCCTATGCATCAGCATTCCTGTGTCTCTTGGGTAGATTCCTAGCAGTGCTATTGCTGGATCATAGGGTAGCTCTATTTTCATTTTTTTGAGGAACCTCCACACCGTTTTCCAGAGTGGCTGCACCAGTTTGCATTCCCACCAACAGTGTAGGAGGGTGCCTACTTCTCCACATCCTCGCCAGCATCTATAGTTTCCTGATTTGTTCATTTTAGCCACTCTGACTGGTGTGAGGTGTTATCTCAATGTGGTTTTGATTTGTCTTTCCCTGATGATAAGTGACATTGAGGATCGTTTCATGTGTCTGTTGGCCATCTGAATGTCCTCTTTGGAGAAGTGTCTATTCATATCTTCCATCCATTTCTTCACGGGGTTGTTTGTTTTTTGGGTGTGGAGTTTGTAAATCGTTTATTTTCAAATTGGTTTACATATAACACCTAGTGTTCATCCCAAAAAGTGCCCTCTTCAATGCCCGACACCCCCTCTCTCCCCTCCCTCACCCTCAGTTTGTTTAGTCTTTGAGAGTCTCTTATGTTTTATCTCCCTCCCTCTGTCTTTTTTTCCTTTCCACTCTTTCCCTCCCCCATGGTTTTTACTAAATCTTTCAAAATCCACCTATGCGTGGAAACATATGGTATCAATCTTTCTCTACTGACTTATTTCACTCAGCATAATACCCTCCAGTTCCATCCATGTTGCTACACATGGCCAGATTTCATTTTTCTCATTGCCACGTAGTAGTCCATTGTATATATATACCACATCTTCTTTATCAATTCGTCAGTTGATGAACACTTGGTCTCTTCCCATGATTTGGCTACTGTCGAAAATGCTGCTATGAACATTGGGGTACACGTGCCCCTATGCATCAGCACTCGTGTGTCTCTTTGATAGATTCCTAGCAGTGCTACTGCTGGGTCATAGGGTAGCTCTATTTTCATTTTGAGGAACCTCCACACTGGGAAAAACTACTTTTAAAACGCCCAATATGTCAGAGTGATATCAGTATCAGCAATGAATAAGCTATACCTCGTTATGTCCCCTCACCTACAACAAACTGGCATCTATCCATCCACGGACAAAACTGCCTTTGTAGGAGCTGTGGGATCTAGCACCATATACCTAGGGACCTAGGCAAAGTCTTCCCTGCCTGTGCACCAGGTAACAGGCATACATACTCCAGGCTAAGCTGTGGACCTAGCAGTAGCCCATAAACTGCCTCCAAGCCCCTCCCTCTCAGCCACATCTGGGAGTCCCTAGAAAACAGTGTCTAAGATAATCACCCATGGATGAGAGAGCCTTTTTGGAAAACCAGGTTTCCAGCAGAGAATTTGCAGCACACCACTGGAGCAAAAATGTCAGGTTTGGACACACCAAAGAGGTAGTCACTAAAGACTGGAGGAGGTGACTGCTACTTCAAATGCAAAGACAGCGATGCAAAATTGCAAGGAATACAAAATAGTAAGGAAATAGGATACTACCAAAGGATCACAATAATCTTTTCGTAATTAATCCAAAACACACAGAGATCTGTAATTTCTTGAAAAGAGAATTCAAAAGAGCACTTTGAAGGAAACTCAATGAGCTACAAGAAAACACGAAAAGCCCATTCAATAAAATCAGAAAAATACTATATGAATAAAATGAGAGGTTTACAAAGAGCGGGAAATATTAAAAATAACTAAACAAAAATCCTGGAGCTGAAGAGTATAATGAATGAGATGAAAAAAAGCAAGAGTGATCATTGACAGGAAAATGGATGAAGCAAAAAAAAAAATTCTGTGAATTGAAAGACAAGAACTTTCAAATTATCCGATCAGCATAGAACAAAGTGAAAACAAATGAAAAAGACTGAGGAAAGACTGTGTTTACAAGTGAACCGTCCTAAGGCTACTAGCATTTCTCTCCAGAAACCTTACCAGCCAGGAGAAAGTGGGATCACATATTCAAAGTGCTGAGAAAGACGACTACCAATCAAGAATACTTTACTCAGTAAAATTATCCTTCAGAAATCAACCAAAAAAGATAAATTTGATACAACACATTAACACAATAAAAAAATTAGATGATCATCCCAATATGTGCAGAAAAAGCATTTGACAAAATTCAACATCTTTTTACGATAAAAACTCTCAATGAAGTGGGTATTGGATTATCACACCTAAACATATGAAGTCCAATATGATAAGCCCACAGCTGATATCATATGCAGTGGTCAAAAACTGAAAGCTTTTACTCTAAGTTCAAGAACAATGCGAAGCTGCCCACTCTTTACCACTCCTATTCAACATGACAACCCAAGTCCTAGCCAGAGCAGTCAGAAACGAAAAAGAAATAAAAGACATCCAAATCGGAAAGAAAGAAATGAAACTGTCGTCGTTTGCAGATGATATGATCTTTATATAGATAATCCTGAAGATAGCACGAAAAGGCTGCTAGAACTAGTAAACACGAAGGATAAAATCAACATAAAGATGCAGGGGTGCCTGGGCTTCTGAATTCAGTTAAGATCAGATAAGCTTCTAAGCTTCCGAAAGTTAAGCTTCTGTGCTGATAGCTCAGAGCCTAGAGTCTGCTTTGGATTCTGTGTCCTGTCTCTCTCTCTCTCTGCCCCTCTCCTGCTCAGGCTCTCTCTCTTTCTGTCTCTCTATCAAAAATAAACATTAAAATAAACAGTTTTTAAATTTTTTTTAACGTTTATTTATTTTTGAGAGAGAGAGACAGGGCATGAGCATGGGAGGGGCAGAGAGAGAGGGAGACACAGAATCCGAAGCAGGCTCCAGGCTCTGAGCAGTCAGCACAGAGCCCGACACGGGGCTCGAACTCACAGACCATGAGATCATGACCCGAGCCGAAGTCGACTGCTTAACCAACTGAGCCACCCGGGCGTCCCTAAAATAAACTGTTTTTAAATTACACAATCAACATAAAGAAATCACTTGCAGTTCTATATAATAACAATGAAATATAAAGGAAGCATCCCATTTACAAAAACATTAAAAAGAACAAAGTACTTAGGAATAAATTTGATCAAGGACGTTAAAGATATGTATAGTAAAAACTACACGACTTTGATAAAAGAAATGGCAGACACACAAACAAATGGAATTTGTTTATGGATTAGAAACATTAATATCATTAAATATCCACATTACTCAAAACCACCTAAGGATTCAATGCAATCCTTGTCAAAATTCACCTGACATTTTTCTCAGAAATAGGAAAAACAGTCCTCGAATTTGTAAGGAACAAAAAACACCCCAAATAGCCAAAGTGATCCTAAGAAAGGCGGACAAAACTGGAAGCATCACACTTCCTGTTTTCGAACTACTACAAAGCTAAAGTAATAGACACCATATTGAACTTGCAAAAACACAAACACAAAGATGAATGAAACAGAATCAAGAACCCGGAAATAAACCCATGCATAAAGTCAACTAAAATTTGTTAAGAGACTCTAGAATACTCAAAAGAGAAAAGGTAATCTCTTCAAGAAAGGATGTTGAGAAAACTGGATATTCACATGCAAAAGAATAAAACCGTACCCCTACCTTACACCACTCCCAAAAACGAACCGAAACTCAAATAAAGGCTTCTATGTAAAACCTTAAACCATAAAACTCCTAGAAGAAAACATACAAAAGAAGCTCCTTGACCTTAATCTCAACAATGATTTCAGATATGACACCCAAAGTAAAACCAATAAAAGCGAAAACACTCAATGGAATAAACAATGTTTCTGCACAGCAAAAGAAACAAGCAACAAAACAAAAAGCCAACCTACAGAAAGGATGAAAATATTTGCAAACCACAAATATGAAAAACGTCAATATCTAAAATGTAAGGGATTCATGCATTTCAATAGCAAAAAAAATAAAATAAAATAAGACAGTTAAAAACAGGGTAAGGCACCTTAACAGACATGTCTCCTCAGAAGATATTCAAATGGCCGATGGGACACAAAAAGGTGCTCAATATCACTATTCATCAGGGAAAAGCAAATCAAAACTACCGTGATATATATCACTTGGACCCATTAAAATGCCTATTATCAAAAAGACAATAGATACCGTTGGCAAGGATGTACAGAAAAGGAAATCCTGGTACTGTTGTGGACTGTACTTTGGTACGGTCACTATGGGGAACAGTCTGGTGGTTTCTCAAAGAACTAAAAATAGAACCTCCATATGTTCCAATAATCTCATTTCTGGGTATGTATCTTAAAGAAATGAAATCCTGACCTCTGCAGCCCTGTGTGTATTACAGCATTACTTACAATAGTCAAGAAACAACCTAAGCATCCATCAATGGATCGGTGGATTAGAAAATATGGTATGTATTTACAATGGAATATTTTCAGCGGGAGACAAGAAGGAATTCCTGCCATTTGTGACAACATGAGTGAAACTTGAGGGCATCATGCTTAGTGAAAATACGTCAGACACAGGAAGACAAATACAGTATGATCTGACTTATAGGTGGAATCTTAAAAAAGACAAATTCACAGACACAAAACAGACTGGTGGTTGCCAGGGGTAGGAGGCTGTGAGAAATGGGTAGATATTGGTCACAGGGTACAAACTGTCTTTTACAAGATTAGTAAGTTCTGGAGATCTAATGTGATTACAGTTAACAATCTTGTATTATATATTTGAAAGCTGCTCAAAGGGTAGATCATCACAATAAAGAAACGATAATTATGTGAGGTGATGGAAGCAGTAACACTACTGTGGAAATCATTTTACAACATAAAACTGTATCAAATTAATACAGGTATACTTTACAGATACACAGTAGTATGTTAATTATACCTCAATAAATTGGAAAAACTTCAAAAATTCAAAAGTACTCATATGTCATTACATATCATCCCAAGTAGCAATAACCTGATTAGTTATGCTTTTGTTTGAAAAAAATGATTTGTGGGGACTACATGGTTCGGTGCGTTAAGTGGATGAATTGGCTTAGGTTGTGATCTAACGGTTGTGGGCTCAAGGCCACATCAGGCTCTAAGCTGACAGCCCAGAGCCTGGAGCCTACTTCAGAAACTTTATCTCCCTCTCTCTCTGCCCCAACATACTCTCACTTTGTCTCTCTCTCTCAAATATGAGTAAACATTCAAAAAAATTTTTTTTAATGATTTGGTAACTTCTGTAGATATTTAGCCTAGTATCTAATCCTAATATAAACAACTAGATTTACCAAAAAGAAAATTATAATTACTTTTTTTGACAAAATGCATGCAAGAGAATATTATTATCACATAACTCCATAAATTTCCAAAAAGAAATAAATTTCCCACAGATTATTTAGGACTTAAACATGAGCCCCTAGAGCACCAAAAACAAAAACAAAACTAGCAATTATTTTTTCAAAAAATTGTTATACAGGTAACTTTTCTAATTGAAATAACATCCAAGAAAAGAAGGATCTTCCTGAAAGCAATTATTAAACAATTCCTCTTGACCCAAACATCAAAAATACTTCTTTAATTATAGAATTGAAATAGCTTTCATTTTGAACACAGGCAATTGAAGCAAATTTTAAATAGAAAATACCTGACTAAAGTCACCTCAAACTTAGAACAACAACAACCACAAAAACCCTACCATGTAGCCATGGTAATAAGTAGTCACCAGAATCAGTTTTAAATGTGCTTATCAATGACCACCAGCCTTACTCACCAACCAATGAATTTCAGCTCCTTCCTTCTGAGAGAAAGCCAAGATGGGACAAAATCACTCCAATGCACATGCCTCGGAGTGCCAGCCAATCAACAACACTGTTACCCAAATAGCGATGGTGCTTCAGATGATGATACCATTTAATTCTCTGAAAGTCCCCCAATCCTTAAACTCCACTCTTCCTCACACCCTGTATAAGAAAAGCAGACTGGGGCGCCTGGGTGGCTCAGTTGGTTGGGCATCTGACTCCAGCTCAGGTCATGATCTCTCATTTCAAGAGTTCAAGCCCCGCGTCAGGCTCTGTGCTCACATCTTGGAGCCCGGAGCCTGTTTCAGATTCTGTGTCCCCCCCACCCCCCGCTACTCCCTCACTCGCACTCTCTCTCACTCAAAAAAAAAAAAACACTAAAAAAATTTTTTTAAAAAAAAAAAAAAGAAGAAAAGCAGACTGAGAGAGGGTCCACCATGGTGGAGGAGTAGGGTGACCTAGTATTCCTGTGTCTCTCAAACAAAGAAGGAATGAAGCCAAAGGACTCTCATCCCCAAGAGTCTGGGAGGAAAGAAGTAGGAGTTTACAAGAAAGAAAATGCGAAATCCAGGAAGCACCTAAATAAGTGTTTGAGTGCAATCTGGGAGAGATAAAATGGACCGCGTGGAGGTACAGAGGGGAGGGAGCCCCTTCTGTGGAAAGACAAAGGGAAGACAAAGAGCAGCTGGGAAAGCTTAGGACAATTAGTATCTGGACAAGAGAAAAACCTCTGATGCGAACAGACAGCCTATCATCCAGTTCCTAACCACAGGTCTTTTGAAGGGAATTTCCATTTCTAACAGTGGAACTCTCTTCGCACTGGGGCAGGCAGTGGCAGCCCAGACCGCATCACTGAGAGGTGGGAAGTCACCTCCAGATCAGTGTTACACCAGGGGCGAAATTTACACAAGGTAAACCAGGGGTAGTGGTGGAGCAAGATTAAAAGCTCAGATAAGCATGGGGCACATGACTGCCCAACAAATCTCAGTGCGCCTGCATCCCGGGCAGAGTGAGGACGGACACAAAGGGATGACTTGGGACTCCGGTCCGTGAAGAAGGGACTGGGGGGACACCATTGTTGTCCCCCATACCAAAAACACCAGACCCTAGGATTCCTTCCCCCCTGCTGGCAGTGGAGGCTGGACCTGCCTACACCAAACTACGCCTCTCCTCAAACGAGGGATGCTTTTCTCCAGGAGCTGAACAGACGCTGAGACACAAGTACTGCAG
This sequence comes from Paguma larvata, assembly GCA_030068075.1. Classification (NCBI taxonomy): domain Eukaryota; kingdom Metazoa; phylum Chordata; class Mammalia; order Carnivora; family Viverridae; genus Paguma; species Paguma larvata. Next base: position 113,331,831 of record CM057828.1, read on the forward strand.
CACTGCCTGGATGAACTCCAGGTCAATTCTTCTTATTTAGATATATTCTCCCTTTTCTCCTTCTTATCTCTCTCCCCACCCCTGAGCTGGTTACCCGGGATACTGGCTTGCTTAAACAGACATTAAACCCATTCTCTCAACGCATGTTCTACACCTCCTTCTTTACTTTCCAACTTCTCTCTCTGGAATAACCAGGCCACATAGTTCATCTGGGTAACTTTATCTTCATTTCTTTTTCCTCACCTCCTTCCTTCTTCTGATTTCTCTCTCTCTGGATTCAGTCCTTTCAGTCTCTCTACCTGGTGAAAGTTCATTTTCTCTTTCTGCCCGCACCTGTCATTACTCTCTCTGTATATGTTCTTCCATCAGCACAGCACACACCCAATCCTTAACTTGTAGTTGGTATTGGTATTTCAGGTCATATGCCTTCAGAGTGTCATTCATTATTCTTTCTTCTGTTTTGATCTGCTTGCCTGTTTTATTTATCAGTACTTTTGTGTCTCCTTGTTTCCTGTTTGTTTGTCTGACTGTTTTCCTTTCCAGGGCTACCTCAGAAAACAAACCAAAACACACCTGGTAGAGGACACCAAAGTCACAACAACAGAGAGCAAGTAACATTCTCAAAAAAAAAAAACCCCACCTCTCGATGGCCAGGCCCTCGACAGCATATGAGCCCCCCTTAATATAGCAGTACCTGCAGAGGCAGAGCACAAAACAAGCTTATAAAACTTTTAAGGGGGAGAAAACTAACCAAAATAACAAAATGGAAAAATTCTCCTCAAAAAAATTACAGGAAGTAGTGACAGTTCAAAAATTGATAAAAACAGATATAAGTAACATAACAGAACACACTGCTTAAGAAAAGCATAGAAGACAGCAGAGGGTCCCTCGCTGCAGAGATCAAGGACTTTAAAAATGGTCAGGAGGAATTAAAAAATGCTTAAAATGAGGTGCAAAACAAAATGGAGGCGGCCACAGAGCACCTGAAGAGGTAGAAGAGAGAATAGGTGAATTAGAAGATAAAATTATGAAAAAGGAGGAAGCAGAGAAAAAGAGAGAGAATCTGATTCAGGAACTGGAAAGGAGAATTCGAGAGCTCAGCAAAGCAATCAAACGGAACAATATCTGTATCATAGGAATTCCAGAGGAAGAAGAGAGAAAGGAAGGAGCTGAAGGGGTAATTGAACAAATCACTGCTGAGAACTTCCCCAATATGGGGAAGGCAATGGGCATTGAAATCCAAGAGGCACAGAGAACTCCCCTCAGACGTAACTTGAATACACCTTCTGCAGGACACATCAGAGTGAAACTGGCAATATACAAGGACGGAGAGAGAATTCTGAAAGCAGCTAGGGAAAAACGAGCCTTAACATACAAAGGTAGCTAGATAAGGATAGTAGCAGACTTATCTACATAAACTTGGCAGGCGAGAAAGGAATGGCAGGAAATCTTCAATGTGATGAACAGGACAGATATGCACCCATGAATCCTTTATCTGGCCAGTGTGTCATTCAGAATGGAAGGAGAGATAAAGGTCTTCCCAAAACAACAAAAACTGAAGGAATTCATCACGAATAAACCAGCATTGCAAGACAGCCTGGGGGGGGGACTCTATGAAGGAAAGGTCACATGGAATACAAAGTACCAGAGACATCCTTACAAACATGAAACCTACAGATAACACAGTGTCTCTAAACCCATATTTTTCGATATTAACGCTGAATGTAAATGAACTAAACGCTCCAATTAAAAGATACAGGATAACAAAAAGGCTTAAAAAACAAGACCCATCTATTTGCTGTGTTCAAGACTCATTTTAGACCTGAGGACGCCTTCAGATTGAAAGTGAGGGGATAGAGAACTATCTACCATGCTACTGGAAGTCAGAAGAAAGCTGGAGTGGCCACACTTATATCAGACAAACTAGACTTTAAAGTAAAGGCTGCTACAAGAGATAAAGAAGGGCACTATATAATAATAATACTCACAGGGACTATCCAGCAGGAAGAGCTAACAATTATAAATGTCTACATTCCGCCGAATTTGGGGGAACTCAAATTTGTAAAACAATTAATTACAAACATCTTATTGATAAAAATGTGCTAATTGCAGGGGCCTTTAATTCTCCACTTACAACACTGGATAGATCAACTAGACAGAGAATCACCATAGAAACAAAGACCCTGAACGACACATTGGAACAGATAGGCCTGACTGACATTTTCAAGGCTCTACATCCATAGCAAAGGAATTTACATTCTTCTCAAATACACATGGTACATCTTCCAAGACTGACCACGTACTGGGGCGCAAAGAGCTCTCAATAAATATAAAAGAATTGAGATCATACCGTGCACACTTTCAGATCACAATGCTATGAAACTTGAAATCAACCAGAGGAAAAAGTCTGGAAAATCCCGAAAAACATGAAGGCTAAAGAACAACCTAATAAAGAATGAATGGGTCAAGCAAGCAATTAGAGAAGAAATTTTAAAAAATATGGAGGAGGAGGGGCCAACATGGCGGAGGAGTAGGAGGACCCGCTGCTCTCCGGTGTCTCTTAAACTAAAAAGGACTAAAACCGAGGGACTCTCAATCCCAGAGATCTGAAGGAAGAAGAGTTGGAGGCTACAGGGAATAGAACGCAAAATCCAGAAAATCCTGGGAGATTGAGTGAGTGCAATCTGGGAGAAAGAAAGAGAGTCTCGGAGGTGCGGATGTGGTGAGTGGGCCGCAGGCCCTGGGCCCCTTCCTCCATTGCAAGCTTTCTTGGGCCCCAAGGCCCATTGCAAAGATTTCTTCACTCCAGAGCCAGAGACACTATTCCAGTCCGAGACACGGAGAGGTGCCACGCCATCACTGGATCGGTGCTGAGTCAGGGGCACAATGTAAAGAGGGAAAACTGGGCGTACAAGGGGCTCGCAAGCACCCAGCAGGTCGTACTGCCCCTGCAACCCTGACCAAGTCGAGGACGGATACAGAGGAGTGTTCTGAGACCCCAGGTCCATAAAGAGAGGCTAGGGGGAGCCATTGTGGTCGCACAGGTGCTGAGTCAGAGACTAAATTTACGTAAGGTGTGGCGGTCAGAGCGAGTTAAAGGAACTCAGATGAGCGTGCGGATTGCTACCGCCTAGCAAATTGAACTGTGCTGGTAACCTGGATAGAGTTGAGGACGGAAATGAGGAGTGATCTGAGACTGTGCATCCATGAGGAGTGATCTGACACTGTCGTGGCTGCAAGAACGCCATTGTGGTTGCGCACTCCCACAAAGCCAAACCCTAGGACTCCACTCCCCAGTGGTGGAGGCGGGACCCGCCTACACCACACCACTCCCCTCCTCATATGGGAGACACCCTTCTGCAGGAGTGGTTGCTGCGGAAACACAAATATTGCAGCATTGCCTGGATTAATTCTAGGTCAATTCTTCGATTTTAGATATATTCTCCTTCTTCTCCTTCCTATCCCCGCCATACCTCTAAACAGTCACCTGGGGGTTTTGGCTTGCTTAAACAGACATTTAACCCACTCTCTCAATGCATGTTCTACACTTCCCTCTTTAATTTCCTATCTCTCTCAGTGGAACAGTCAGACCACATAGTGCATCTGGGCAACATCTAACTTCATTTCTCTTTCTTCACATCATTCCTTATTTTGATTTCTCTCTTGCAGGATCAAGTCTTCTAATCTCTCTACCCGGTCAAAGTTCAATTTCTATTTCTCCTCACACCTGTCACTACTCTATGTATGCTCTACCATCAGTAGACCACAACCCTATCATTATACTGTAGCTGGTATGTCAAGTCACATGCCTCCAAGAGTGTCGTTCGTTAATCTTTTTTATGTTGTGATTTGTTTGTCTGTATTATTGGTCAGTACCGTTGTGAGTTTGTGCTTCCTGCTTGTCGGTCTGACCCTTTTCCTTAGGGAGTACTAGGAAGTAAACCAATACACACCTAGCCAAAATGACGAAATGGAAGAACTCCCCTCAACAGACTGTACAGGAAATAGTGACAGCACAAGAAATGATGAAAGCAGACATAAGCAACTTAACAGAACAAGAATATAGAATGATAAACATAAATATACTCACTGGGCTTGAAAACGCATAGAAGAAAGCAGGGGGACCCTAGAGGCAGGGATAAAGGTCCTAAAAAATGGTCTGGAGGAATTAACAATGCTTTAAATGAGGTGCAAAAGAAATTGGAGGCGGCCACAGTGAGGATTGAAGAGGAAGAAGAGAGACTAGGGGAATTAGAAGATAAAATTATGGAAAAGGAGGAAGCAGAGAAAAAGAGAGAGAAACTGATTCAGGAACAGGAAAGGAGAATTCGAGAGCTGAGCGATGCAATCAAATGGAATAATATCCATATTATAGGAATTCCAGAAAAAGAAGAGAGAGAGAAAGCAGTCGAAGGGAAACTTGAACAAATCATCGCTGAGAACTTCCCCAACATGAAGAAGGAATTGGGCATTGAAGTCCAAGAGGCAGCGAGAACTCCCCTCAGACGTAACCCGAATAGACCGTCAGCACGACACATCATAGTGAAGCTGGGAAAATACAAAGACAAAGATAGAATTCTGAAAGCAGCTATGGATAAATGGGCCTTGACTTACAAAGGCAGACACATTAGGGTAGTAGCGGACTTATCTACATAAACTTGGCAAGCCAGAAAGGAATGGCAGGAAATCTTCAATGTGATGAACAGGAAGGATATGAAGCCAAGAATCCTTTACCCGGCCAGCCTGTCATTCAAAATGGATGGAGAGATAAACAAAAAAAAAAAAAAAAAACAAACAAAACTGAAGGAATGCATCACAAATAAACCAATCTTACAAGAGATCCTGACGGGGACTGAAGAGAACCTGAAGGAAAGGTTGCACCAGAGACATCCTTATAAGCATGAAACCTACAGATAACACCATGACTCTAAACCCATAGTTTTCAATATTAACGCTGAATGTAAACGGACTAAACTCTCCAATTAAAAGACACAGGGAAACAGAATGGATTAAAACACAAACCCATCTATCTGCTGTCCTCAAGAGACCCATTTTTGACCTGAGGACACCTTCAGATTGAAAGTAAGAGAATGGAGAACTATCTACCATGCTACGGGAACTCAGAGGAAAGCTGGAGTAGCCACACTTATATCGGACAAACTAGACTTTAAAGTCAAAGATGTAAAAAGAGATGAAGAAGGGCATTATATAATAATCACAGGGACTATCCAGCAGGAAGAGCTAACAATTATAAATATCTATGCACCGAATTCTGGGGCACCCAAATTTGTAAAGCAACTAATTACAAACATAAGCAATCTTATTGATAAAAATGTGCTAGCTGCAGGGGACCTTAATACCTCACTCACAGTGTTGGATAGATCCACTAAAAAGAATCACCTTAGAAACAATGGACCTGAATGACACATTGGAACAGATGGGGCTGACGGATATCTTCAGGGTCCTCCACCCAGAAGCAAAGGAATTTACATTCTTCTCAAATGCACATGGTACATTTTGCAAGACAGACCATATTTTGGGACAGAAGGAAGCGCTGAATAAATATTAAAAAACTAAGATCATCCCATGCACACTTTCAAACCACAATGCTTTGAAACTTGAAATCAACCACAGGAAAAAGTCTAGAAAACCCCCATAAACATGGAGGCTAAAGAACAACCTACTAAAAGACGAGTGGGTCAACCAAGCAATCAGAGAAGAAATTTAAAATACATGGAAACTAATGAAAATGAAAAGACAACAATCCAAATGCTTTGGGATGCAGCAAAGGCAGTCCTGAGAGGGAAATATATTGCAGTCCAGGCCCATCTCAAGAAACAAGAAAAATCACTAACACAAATTCTAGCAGCACACCTAAAGGAACTAGAAGAAGAACAGCTACACAAAACAAACCCAGCAGAAAGAGAGAAATAACAAAGATCACGGCACAAATTAATCATATGGAAACAGAAAAAGTAGTGGAACAGATCATGAAACCCAGACCTGGTTCTTTGAAAAAATAAACAAAACTGATAAACCTCTAGCCAGGCTCCTCGAAAAGGAAAGAGAGAGAACCCAAATCGATAAAATCACGAACAAAAATGGAGTGATTACAACCAACCCCTCAGAAATACAAGAAATCATCAGAGAATATTATGAAAAACTACATGCCATCAAATGAAACAACCTGAAGAAAGAGACAAATTCCTAAACAGCCACACCTACCAAAACTCACATGAGAAGAAACAGAAAACTTGAACAGACCCATAACTAGTGAAGAAATTGAATCAGTTATCAAAAATCTCCCAGCAAATACGAGTCCTGGACCGATGGCTTCCCTGGGGAATTTTACCCGACATTTAGAACAGAGTTAATACATATCCTCCTGAAACTGTTCCAAAAAATTGAGATGGAAGGAAAACCCCCAGACTCATTCTATGAAGCCAGCATCACTTTGATTCCCAAACCAGATAGAGACCGAGCAAAAAGGGAGAATTACAGGCCAATAGGCTTGATGAACATGGATGCCAAAATTCTTAACAAGTTACTAGCAACTCAAATTCAACAGCATATAAAAAGAATTAACTACCATGATCAAGTAGGATTCATCCCTGGGTTGCAGGGCTGGTTCAACATTCGCAAATCATTCAATGTGATACATCACATTAACAAAAGAAAAGATAAGAACCATATGATCTTGACAATTGGTGCAGAGAAAGCATTTGACAAAATACAACATTCCTTCTTAATAAAAACTCTGGAGAAAGTCAGGATAGAAGGAACATACTTAGGCATCATAAAAGCCATTTATGAAAAGCCCACAGCTAATATCATTCTCAATGGGGAAAAACTGAGAGCCTTCCCCCTGAGATCAGGAACACGACAGGGATGTCCACTCTCACCACTGCTATTTAACATAGTGTTGGAGGTCCTAGCATCAGCAATCAGACAAGAAAGCAAAATAAAACACATCAGGATAGGCAAGGATGAAGTTAAAATTTCACTTTTTGCAGACGACATGATACTTTACATGGAAAACCCAACAGAATCCACCGAAAGCCTACTAGAACTGATCCATGAATTTGGGAGCGTTGCAGGGTACAAAATCAATGTACAGAAATCGGTTGCATTCCTTTACACGAACAATGACGCAATAGAAAGAGAAATAAAGAAGCGAATCCCATTCACAATTGCACCAAAAACCATCAAATACCTAGGAATAAACCTAACCAAAGACATAAAAGATCTCTATGCTGAAAACTATAAAACACTCATGAAGGAAATTGAGGAAGACACAAAGAAATAGAAAAACGTCCCATGCTCATGGATTGGAAGAATAAATATTGTTACAATGGCAATACTACTCAAAGCAAACTACACATTCAATGCAATCACAATCAAAATTACACCAGCATTCTTCTCAAAGCTAAAGCAAACAATCCTAAAATTTGTATGGAAGCACAAAACACTCCGAATAGCCAAAGAAATATTGAAGAAAACTAAGATGAGAGACATCACAATCACAGAATTTAACCTCTACTACAAAGCAGTAATCATCAACAGTATGGTATAGGGAGCCTGGGTGGCTCAGTCGGTTGAGTGGCCAACTTCGGCTCAGGTCATGATCTCGTGGTCAGTGAGTTCAAGCCCGCGTCAGGCTCTGTGCTGACAGCTCAGAGCCTGGAGCCTGCTTCGGATTCTGTGTGTGTCTCTCTCTCTGCCCTTCTCCTGCTCACGCTCTGTCTCTATGTCTCAAAAATAAATAAACATAAAAAAAAAGACAGTATGGTATTGGCATAATAACAGCCACACAGACCCATGGAATAGAATAGAGAATCCAGAAAAGGACCCACAAGCGTATGGCGAACGAATCTTTGACAAAGCAGGAAAGAGTATCCACTGCAAAAAAGATAGCCTCTTTAACAAATAGTGCTGGAAGAACTAGACAGCAACATATAGAAGAATGAAACTAGACTACTTTCTTACACCATACACAAAAATAAACTCAAAATGGATGAAGGACCTGAAGGTGAGACAGGAAATCATCAAAACCCTAGAGGAGAAAGCAAAAAAACCTTTTTGATCTGAGCTGCAGCAATTTCTTACACGACACATTCCCAAAGGCAAGGGAATTAAAAGCAAAAATGAACTACTTGGATCTCATCAAGATAAAAAGCTTCTGCACTGCAAAGGAAACAATCAACAAAGCTAATAGGCAACCGACGGAATGGGAAAAGATAGTTGCAAATGACATTTTGGATAAGGGGTTAGTATCTAAAATCTATAAAGAACTTACCAAACTCCACATCTGAATAACAAATAATCCAGTGAAGAAATGGGCAGAAGTGAATAGACACTTCTCCAAAGATGACGGACTTCTCCAGATGGCCAACAAACACATGAAATAATGCTCAACGTCACTCATCATCAGGGAAACACAAATCAAAACCACACTGAGATACCACCTCACACCGGTCAGAGTGGCTAAGATGAACAAATCAGGAAACTACAGATGCTGGCCAGGGTGTTCAGAAAGAGGCCCCCTCTTACACTGTCGGTGGGAATGTAAACTGGCAAAGCCGCTCTGGAGAACGGTTCCTCCAAAAAATGGAAATAGAATGACTTTATGACCCATAATGCACTTCTAGGAATTTACCCAAGAGACACAGGAGTGCTGATGTATAGGGGCACGTGTACCCCAATATTTATAGCAGCTCTTTCGACAATAGCCGAATCATAGAAAGAGACTAAGTGTCCCTCAACTGACAAATGGATAAAGAAGATGTGGTATATATATATGTGTGTGTATATATATATGACTATATATATAATACATTATATAATATATATATATTCCACTGTGTGTGTGTATATATATACTGGAATAGTACGCAGCAATGAGAAAGAATGAGGTCTGGCCCTGTGTAGCAACGTGGATGGAACTGGAGGGTAATATGCTAAGTCAGTCAGTCAAAGACAGATACCATATGTTTTCATGCATAGGTGGATTCTGAGAGATGTAGCAGAAAACCATGGGGGAGGAGAAGAGGGAAAAGAAAAAAAAAGCCACAGAGACTGAGGGAGACAAAACACAGGAGACTCTTAAATAGTAAGAACTGAAGGTTGATGGGGGGTATGGGAGCGGGGAGTGTGGGTGAGGTGCACTGAGGAGGGCACTTGTTGGGATGAGCGTTGGGTGTTGTATGGAAACCAATTTGAAAATGAATTGTTAAAAAGAGAAAAGAAAAGCAGACCGCTCTGTTAGAAAAAACTATACCTAACCAGCATATTTCGCTCTTATTTGTAAGCAGTAAATTCTAACTTCATCTTTTTACTTCAGATATTGAGGGCTCATAATCCTTTGGCAAGAATTTTTAAAGTCCTGTAATATTTTGCCACCGCATTTTATTTTCCTTAATAAAATATAAAGGAAGTTTGCTATTCCTTTGATGCATTTTACCATAACTAAAATGACCATAACTAGAGCTAAAAGAATAAGTAGCAAGTAAACACAGTATTGGGCCCCCCAAAATCCAAAAAATGCACATAACTGGCAGGTTTAATTGTCAGATGAGCACACGTCAAACGTTGCATAAGTAAGAATTAGTATTATGTTAAAAACAATACACACAGGTTCAACTCCATTCATTCGAAAAATATTATTGAATAAGTACTATACATACTAGAACATTTTCTAGGCACTGAGGACATGAAAATGAACAGGTAACAATCCTACTAATGAGTGAATTAAACACACAATAACAATAAACTACATATAAGCAAAATATACAGTATTAAGATGAGAAAAAACTGAAGCAGAGAAATCAAATTTTGATGTGTTATAGGGAAAGGGGTAGTTGAAATACTGCTCAGGATGGCCAAGAAAGACCTTGCTGAGAAAGTGACTTTGAAGCAAAAAACTAAAAGGGTAAGAAAAAGAAAAAAAAAAAAGGAAAAAGCAAGCCATGAGGTATGTGAGAAAAAGCATTCCACATAAGAGTCATCAGCAAGTTCAGAAGTATGCCCCCAATGTTTAACGAATAGTGAGAAATTCAGTGTGGCTGGACAGAATGAAAGGGTAGAAAATAGTTCAAGTCAGAGAGAGCGAAGGAGAGACCTGAGAGGAACAGATCATACAGGCCTTGAAGGTATTAGCAAGAGTTGTGGCATGTATTCTGTGTGAAATGGGAGGCAATTAGGCTTTGGGCAGAGGAAGGACACAATTGACTTACATTTTAATAGATCCAATGTGTTTAGAATTAATGGAAACAGAGAAAAAAAAAGAAGAACCAAATAAACAAGATCACCAGTTAATCACCTGTTACACCAATATAGACAACAGAGGATAGTATCTTGGTCATGGACGATGTATTTGGCTTCTGGATATATTTGAAGGAAGATCTGACAAGATTTGCTGACAGATTAGATGCGATGTGTACAAAAAAGAAAAAGAAAAGAAAGAACTCAAAGATGATAACAAGTTTTTTAGAGAGCAACTCGTAGAACTGTTATTAACTCTATTAGGAAAGACATGAGAGGCAGGTATTAAGAAAGAATATCAGGGGCACCTAGGTGGCTCAGTTGGTTAAGTGGCCGACTTCAGCTCAGGTCAGATCTCACAGTCTGTGGGTTCGAGCCCCACGTAGGGCTTTGTGCTGATGGCTCATCAGAGGCTGGAGCCTGCTTCGGATTCTGTGCCTCTCTCTCTCTGCCCTTCCCTTGCTCACATTCTGTCTCTATGTCTCTCAGAAATAAAGAAACGTTTAAAAAAAAAAAAAGAATATCAGTAGTTCAATTTTGGACATGTTAAGTTCGCAATACGCAATAGCTATCCAAAAAGAGAGATCAAGAAGACAGTCTGAGATGTGGGTCTGGAATTATGGAGAGAGGTCTGGGCTGAAGATACAAACTTCAAGATCATTAGAATGTACAAGATTGTAAAAGTCAAGAGAAAGAAGATCAAAGACAAATTCCAGGAAGACATCAATGAGAAAGAGGTGGGGGATGAGGAGAAACAAGCAAGTCAGGCTGAGGTGTACAGTCCAGAAAGGCAGAGGGAAAATCAAGTTAGTGATATCCTAAAAGCTAAGGGGAGAGAGAATTTGGGAGAAGAGAGTTTTCTGTTGGGTCAAGTATTGCTGAAAGGTTGAGTACAATGCGATGTAGGAAATTACATTCAGATTTATGAAAGTGAAAAATCAATGGTAACCTCTGAAGAAACAATTCTGGAGTAGTAAGAGGGAAAATTACTACAATGAATTCAAGAGAGAATGGGAGGGAAATCAGGGTAAAAAAGGACAGATGATTTTTTAAGGATTTTATAGCTAAATGGAATGATCATGGTTGATCTAATTTTCTAGCATTGCTCTAGTTTTCCAATGTTACATAATGATTACATAGTACTTTTGTAATATTCTGAAGTTTTAAAAATTACATACATGTAACACTAGTTTTTTTTTAATGCCAGACTATATAACTCACAAAATTATACAATGAGAAGATTCTTTAAAAATTCCTAGACATATAATATTATCTCCTACCTGGAAAGACCACAGAAAAACGAAATTTCAAGGGCAATATCTCGTGCTTGATAAAGATTATCTAACTCTAAAGGCACCCGGAAGGCCCAGTGAGTTAAGCAATTGACTCTTGATTTTGGCTCAGGTCTTGATCTCTAGGTTCATGAGATCAAGCCCAGCTATCGGACTCTGCACTGACAACATGGAGCCTGCTTGGGATCCTCTCTCTCACTCTCTTTCTGTCCCTCCTGCACTCATGAGTGCATTCTCTCTCTCTCTCTCTCTCTCTCTCTCTCTCTCTCTCAAAATAAATAAATAAAATTTTTAAAAAGTCACCTAACTCTAATATATTTTATGTTATCCAAAATAGCCATATAAAATTTTATAAACAGAAGTCAAAGGGGCTGGGAATGCTGAAAATATTCCTACTCTGTAAAGTGAATTTTCCTAAAGTGTATACTATGAAGGCACTGTTGAAAAATTTGGGGTGGTGCATGTTGAAATGTATTCTCTCGAAAAAGGAAAATAATGGCCTGCAAGCAAGGTATCTTTACAAAAAAGATTCACTGCATTAGCGGCATCGTGGCTTATAGCACAGGGGTCATCAAATGTTTATACAGAATATGAGACAAGATGCCATGTGAAACCTCTTGGCGATATTCAGATTAATCCGAGAGTCCAACACTTGAGCACTCACGCACTGGGAACCAAAACCAAAAACCTAATAACCAGCAATTTCATTGGTAAGAAAGTAGACTGCCAGTGCAGCAGGTAACTTCCTTTGGCAATTCAGTAGCTTTTAAAACTATTCTAACAAATTTACATGAGACATGGCATCAAACCAAATGTTTTATATATACTTTGTTACACCATCATTACACTGTAGACTTAAATTAATTTTTTTAATTTTTTTAACATTTATTTATTTTTGAGAGACATAGAGACAGAGCATGAGCAGGGGAAGGGCAGAAGAGAGGGAGATACAGAATCAGAAGCAGGCTCCAGGCTCTGAGCTGTCAGCACAGAGCCCAACGCGGGGCTCGAACTCACAGACCGTGAGATCATGACCTGAGCCGAAGTCGGCCGCTTAACCAACTGAGCCACCCAGGCGCCCCCCTAAATTCATTTCTTAAAATGGACACATACTACATTATTTAATAGATGTGAAAATTTACTTCCTCATTCATGGATATTTAGCCTATCTCCGGGGCCCTTAGATGGCTCAGTCCGGTGAGCATCTGACTCTTGATATTGACTCAGGTCGTGATCTCATGGTGGTGAGATACAGCTCTGTGTTGGCCTCTGCATTGTTAGCATGGAGTCTGCTTGGGATTCTCTCCCTGTCTGTCTCTGCCCAAAGCTTGGGCTGACAAACATGCACACTCTTTCTCTCTCTCAAAGTAATAAATAAACATTTAGATCATCTCCAATTTTTGGATATGGGAATGCTATAATAAATATCCTTAAAAATATGTAACATATTTATGTAAGTAACCTTAATATATCTATACTATTTTTTATCTATAATAATATATAATAAGTGTCCTTAGAGTGTGTGTGTGTGTGTGTGTGTGTGTGTGTCTGTGTGTGTTGACAGAAGTTAGGTTTTCCTGTAGAACCCAGTCCTGGCAAAGAAGCCATTGAAATATCAGGATGACATATCTGAAAAAAATTTCTAATGTTTTATTATTTACTTTTGAGAGTGAGAGAGACAGAGCACAAGCAGGGAAGGGGCAGAGACAGGGAGACACAGAATCTGAAGCAGGCTTCAGCCTCTGAGCTGTCACCAAGGATCTGACGAGAGGCTCAAACTCAAGAACTGCAAGATCATGACCTGAGTTGAAGTTGGGATGCTTAAGACTGAGCCACCCAGGAGCCCTGACATACCTGAAATTTTGAAACACACTGATCAACCACCCTTCAGCAAGGATTTACCAATTTCATTTAGCCACAGGGTATAAGAATGTCCTTTTCCTCATATTTCTTAACTCTGGTTACTGTTTTTAAATAATATATTTATCGCTATGACTGCAAAAACTAGTATCGTTTATATTGGCATTTCTGATTAGCACGTAAGGTGGAATATCTCCACTAAAAATATAAAATCTGTTCGTCATGAACATTAGCTCAAACCATAACATTTTGTTTCATAAGAAAATAACAATTACCTAATATCTAAATCTTGCTCTAGGCTCACCTATCAGAATCTTCATTTTCTATCATAGGAAATTGACGGTTATCAGTTTTGCCATTCTTTCTTTGTTGAATTATTCCAGCAGCCGCGGCATCAGGTATGTTTTCTGATACTTCCATTTCACTACTTCTGTGCTGCTTCTCTTCTTCAACCTTTAATGGAAGTTTGATACTAAGAATAACTGTTATTTTACTCAAGAAAAAGAAGGTTTTTCATTAATTTATCATTTGACACTTAGTTTGTCATAATTTGAATTGATAAAAATAGTTGGGTTTACTTTATCATTATAAGAAACTGTAATATTTTATAGTCAGCTTCATTTCTGTTTGAATAAAAGCAGAATTTTCCAAAATTTCTAAAAGAGCTTTCTTAATTTTGTACTCTTATTCACATCCATGCTTTGCTAAATAACATTCCCCTCCCCACGCACCCCCACCCAATCTGACCAAGGGATACTAAGAAAGAAAAAGACAAAGACAAAATTTGTCCTTTTCTGGCTTTACTACCCCGGTTTTACATAACAGCCCCGATTTCAAGATGTGACATTGTGGTGCTCCAGTAACAAATAGGGAGCTTTCCTCTTTCTGCACAGAGCTATTCTTTCCCTAACTGCCTTTTACAATTCTTTTTCATATGGATCGTAAGGTTATCACGAAAAGTGACAGTGTTCACTAAAATCTATGAACCAAAGTTTGCCACGACACAAAAGGAACAGAGTGAAATGGACGTTACAGTGGAATTTTGGGATCGGTAAGGCTCTCTAAATTTCACATTCAAAAACCATAAAATTTTATGGGAGAGGTATAAAAGTAATTGCCAACTTGAATTGCATTTTCTACTGATAATGGGAGTAAAACTAAAAACAGGTAGAAAGTATAGGGTACAAAATTGGAAAGGACATAAAAGTAATCATCAACTTTAATCCCATTTTCTGCTGCTAATGGGAATAAAACAAAAAAAGGTTAAATGATTTGTCCAAAGTTCCTCAAGTGGCATTACCCAGCATTTTATGGCACCAAAAGAGACAATACAATTCTTTTAATGCTGAATCAGATAAATTACCACAATTTCATTAAGTTAATCAGATACATTAGAAGTGTGACTTTGGCATGAGAAGTTAATACCTTAATAGGGGACAAAGAGATTAGCTACATTTTCTTTTAAAGGAGAATCTCTGTAGATTTTGTCTGTTTTTAAAACTCAACACATGTCAAAACTAGCTTTTCTCCCTTGGAGTTAAATACTGAAGGTTTGCTGAAGGTTTCTGCTTACCTACTTGCTAAAAATCATAAATGTCAAAATGTACCATACTTCAGTAAACATAATGTGAAGCTTTGACTGAATAAAACATCTCAGAATGATGATAAAAATGCGAGAAATGGTGGTGATAATATAAATATTTGTCATTGAAAATATCTCAAAGTGGTCATATTGAAATTCTAAGTTCCAAGGTGTTGAATACGGCAGATAAGACTGCACATACTGACCCAATCAATAGGTGGGTTTAGCTAGGAATATTTGTCCATATTCCTTCTCTTAGTTATTGCTTCTTTCCCATTTTATTGTTTATGGAAATGCAATTTATACTTAAGCCAATAGACTTAAAAATGAACCCCAGAGATTATTATGCTTTGTAAGCAATTTCTTTATGATTATTCTAGATCATGAAGTCACATGGTACTTATATAGCTAAACTAGTTTCCCAGTTCATATGCTACTTGGAAGACTGACAGAGAAATTTTAAGGAAAACAAATCATAAGAATGTTTTCCTGAACTCCTATTTACTAGAAGCAGAAATCCTCTATTTCCAGACTTGATTACATATTCAGACAATCCCATACTATATACACACCTTTTCTCATAAATGGAAAATCAGAATGATTTGATAAGAGCTAAAGATAGAAAAAAAGAGTAACAGCAAAGTGAACCTCTACCTCTTTTCGAAGTTCAATTTCAAGAACTCTACTTTTAAGATGTATATCTCATTCCTAAACCTTTGCATATCTTTATGTAATTCTTCATTTGGATATACTTTAGATGCTTGGAAACTATATGGTAAAGGAGAACTCACATTTTCCAATTCGGGCTCCATTCCCTTATAATTATTAGTACTATCATTATCTGCAGATAATGGCTTCTGGAACAAGTCCCTTATTAGTTCTGTTTTCTTGTAAATGTCTGGTACAGCAGAAATATCATGCCTTTTTGTTTGAATAATGTGTTTCATGGCATTGGAGGCAGCATGCCACAAATATAAAAAGGCTCTCTGATCTACAAGACTGTGGTGTATGTCCAATGTCTAATTTAACACTCAATGGTATTTTGGTTCATAGTTTTTGTCATGTGCATGTCAAACTCTCGGTCTTCTTTCATTTCAAATGTAATTAGTGGGTTCCTTACTTTTTTAGCTTCTGTATCACTATAAAAATTGTCATTTTTGTTAAAAGTATGCTCAATGTCTGGTTTGTCATCATTTTCACAGTCTGATTTATTTTCATTTAAAGAAAGCTTAGAAGACACCTGGCAAGCACATTCCAAAGACATGAGAGTATGAAGGACAGAGAATGACATTTTCAAGACTAGCCTCTTTTTGTTCAGGAAATGCCTGAAATACTGCAGAGACAGACACCAAAAGCATCTTTTTCCTCACCATCGGCTATGTTATTGGTCAAATTAGAAGGTCTTTCCTTTAAGGTTTTTCCTTCTTGAGAGAGAGCATGTAGTGGTTCTTCCTCTAAGGAGCAATTTTGTATTTTTTATAAAGTTTACCAATCTTCTGCTTTAACTCACTGGGGTTGAGTATTAAGTTATTTTCCCCCTCTAAGTTGCCTTGTTTGAGCCACATTTCCTCATACTTTGGCATAGAAGGAAGTCCTCAATATACAGATAGATGGTCTTCTCTATCACATTCTTTATTGATTTCTGGTTCTTGAGTCTTTTTTTGCACATGCAAAAGTGAAAGGCTAATTTCCTTGGTTTGAGTTTCACATCTCTTTTCTGCCAGGACACATGTTTGTAAAATAACTTTATCCTTAAGTAATCAAGTGTGGACAAAGAAATATTAGAAAACAATTACAATTTAACTGTTCAATTTCTTAATCTATGTTTGGCTGTTCCCAAGTTGTAACTTCCTGTAACAAGTGGAAAACAACTTGCCTTAGCCTAAGACACAAGGAAAACATGAATTCATAAACTTAATTTTGTCACTTTTTTGAACTAAACAACTCATTACATGTTAAACCTACCGAAAAATAAATGAGAGGATTTTCAATGTTACAAATTTAAAAACATTTTACCTTCCCATGCCTTAAATAATGAGCCCTAACGTGCATTTGAGTATTTTTTAAAGATTAACAACTAGAGAATAGGCAAATTTAAAATTACTAGGAGCCAAAAATCAAATAATATCAATGAGAAAGAAAAGTAAAGTCAAATTATCTGTACATCAATATAGAATATCTACTTGTACCCAGCTCTAATACACTGGAATGTCCACTGAGAGTGGATAAGAAAAATGTTAATACTTCCTGATTTCCTATTCTAAAATGAAATAACTTAAAAAGCTATTGTGCATAAATCAACTATAAAAGTCCCATCCTATAAGGTGTGAATTACACTAGGCATTTATGTTCATTGTATAACCTTATCTTCTGAAGTCAACTACAACAAGACCAGAGTTGGAATAAATCTTTAACCTTGGCATTAGTGACTGGCAATATGAAACTGCACATTTTGAACCACTGAAAATAATTACTCCTTCTACATGAATCTAAGTCAGTGGCCATCAATGTTATATTGCTCCTAATCTCAACTGCTGACACAGAGGATTCGGTATTTGATGGTACCTTCTTTATCATGTAAGGAAGTTACAATACTGGAAGAGCAAACATCATTCAGGAATTTTTTGGGGCCTCAATTCCAAGGAAAAAGTTTAGCTCTATGTGACTATAAATTCGAACAATATTTTTTTAAGATTCGTAACTTGAAAAATTTTATAAAAACTCAATTATAATCTATTGACTTTAAAATGCTCATTCAAAAGATAGTATCACTTGAACTGTGTCACATTATTAAAACAGGAAAAACAATATAAAATCTAAAAGTTAAAGTTTAAGTACCTGTGGATGGTTAATTTCACTTCCATCAGGTCTTTCTTGCTCTTCCTCTGATGTCGTTTCTAACACTAGGTCTGCTGACAAATCTATATATGAGGTGAAAATGGATTACTGAAAATGGTTAGATGAAAGCTATAACCTTCATAAAAATAGAAAATACCATTTTATTAACTGAGAGCTTAAAGTAATCTTTAGCTGAATATTGACTTCTTTAAGAAATACTTATAATTATCTAAAACTTCAACAAACCATTTGGGAAATACTAGGTGTCACCAAGTTAAATGCATACGAACATCTCAGAGATTCATTCACAAATGCATCCACCTAACATCAATGAACAAGACAATCAGAAACAAAGCAAAATTTTAAAAATACACTTGAAACATAAAAAGTCACAACAGACTTCTAGCAGTGCCTCTTTAATAACATGCTAAGATTCAACTACAACATTATATGTAATTTCCAACATTACTATTATTTTTATGTTTTCATCAGTGTACACCCTTCTTAAAGGTGTATGTTCCTGATAAGGAAACAGTCCTGAAAAGATTTCCTCTACACTTTGACAATTTTCTTCTCATCTTTTAGGACTCAGACTGCTTGCTAGGGAGAGTCATCCTTGATTAGGGCTATCCTTCCTCAAATGTATAGGTGTCTCTTTCTCTGTGTCCACCTTAGTTCTTGACAGATGTTTCTAGTGTATTTTCACCACCTGAATTGTAAACTATTTCTTTACATATCTTCTGCTTTTGCTCCTAGAGTCTATGAGATCATCTCTTAAACCATCTTTGTATAAAGTCTTTATTTTACACAGTAATTATTTATGGAGTTCCTGCTAAGTACTAGGCACCAGGTTTAGAGAAGCATGTAGATAAAATGTATGAGGAATGGCTTTTCTAGAGAGAATGCCTGAGCTGAGACTGCAACAGTGACATCAGCCTGATTCAAAGGTGTTTGAGGGCAGAAACTGGGGAGAGCATGCAAGGCCTTAGCAAGACAGAGAGAGAAGCACACAACAGGGTGAATATTTGTCCAAACTAGAGGGATCAAAGAGGAAGACATCACCAGCAGTTCAGAATGCCAGAGAAAAGGGCAGCCAGTAGAAAGGCCTCAAGATGGAGAGTTAGGCAGAAGTCAAGATTAGGAAAGCCTCATGCGTAATTTTCGGATGCCTGGACATCATTATGTTTTCCGCAGTGGTTTGTGGTCCTATTTGCATTTGAGACAGATCACTCTACATGCTGTGGGGAGGGGTGAATTTGAGGGCATAGTAATAAAAAGTGGGAGGTGAATTAGAATGCAGGAATACAAAATAAAGATGACACACATCCGAAGTAACAGAATGGTTCCAGAAATACTCAGGATATAAAATTATCAGGGCCCAGCAGGACTAAATCTGTACTAAATGAACAAACACACAATCTTGGGTCCCTGGAACACTAACTCTGTTCGCTACTTTATAAAAAGGCATTAAGTGAGAGATGAGCTACATGAACTGTTTTAAAACTGCTTGTATTTATTTTCTAATTTTTCTATTTCGTATTCTTCTATGTTACAAAAGCTTGGGTAAGAGTTTTCTTTTGAAAGTCCTGCCTCTGGAATCAACCAAGCTCATGAAGAACTAACAGCAAACAAGTCACCTGTAGAAGTAAATAACTTTGGATTTATAGCCTTTAGTCACTTCTCTAGGAGATAGCTGAAAATCTTTTGAAAATACAATGTTAATTCTAGAAATACAGAAAGAAATGAACATAAAACTACAGAGGTGAAAAAATATTGTACGATTTATTAGTATAGACCTGATAAAATGACTGAAAAGGGGCACCGAATTAACCGGAATGTAAAGTAGAACACACATGTCGTTAATCAATAGACTGAGTATCTTGGGAGAATTAAAATTGATTTTCCATATATTATTATTAAGTGACACAGCACTCTTTAAAACGAATATTCCTTGTGAACTCTTTACTCATTAAAAATAATAAAACAAGGTGACAGACTATGTGTACATAGCTGAGAAGATGATACTATAGAATAAATTCTCAATGAGTCATGCTGAGAAAGCCAACTCTAAAATAAAGTCATAGAAAATATAGGAAAGATTTTAATATTTGGTTTGGGAAGGTGCTTTTATAGTTACAGTGATATTAGTTTGACCAATACTTGTAAATTTAGAGCTATAAAACTAAAGCTAAGAAACTATGTTTTCAGTAGTCAATCTTTAGATCTCCACCTAGTTTTCCCAACTAGTCCCAAAGTACTAACTATAAACCTGCTACCCATTCTCCAGGGGACACTAAATACAAACCTAAAAGAAATTACTTTCTCTTTATTTCTCTTTGTTATTTGTGTGTTGCTTTAGTCAGAGGAAGAATGCAAATGTCTTGCTAAGAATACTCTGGTTGTAGGTTACGGAAAAGGAATAAACACAAAGTAAATTTTGCCACAAAATTATTTTCGAAAAATCAGAACTAGAGTGAAGCCACAAAGAGGTTGAATTTTTAATCATCAAAGACACCATTCATACATATATACCTACAAAAATACACACACACACACACACGGTCTGCTAAGCAGAACATGTTTGGCTTAAGATGTTATTTAGATAACATGAAATCAGGTTAAAAACACAAAGGACATGTTAACAAGTGAAGCTTTTCTCTACATAAAGGCAGAATTCCAATAAGCATTTTGAACACTGGAAAAACCTTAGAGTCTAATAATTAATCTCGGAATCTCTAAGAAGTAAAGGGATTCCAAACTGGGAACTTTAGGATTTCAAAGTAAAACAAGAAACATGAGCTAAAGCTTACATTTTTAAATCTCTTTTTCTTTTGCTTATACATATCTTTTGTTCAAACATGGATATCAACAATGGCATCTACCTTATGTATGACAAATCCTTCCTTCCACTCAATTTGCCACCAAAAAAAAAAATTAGGACTAAGAAGACTGTGAGCATTTCAAATATTTTAGTGTACTTCTTTCCACTGTGAAACTTGTAGTGTGAAGTTCACCTGAGCTGGACGTCTGTATAGCCTTCATTCCTACTGTTTTATCAGGAACAAAATTTTCCACTTCCACGGTAGGCTGCATGGGTATTGAAATAATATGATTAAGACATAAGGCACCTTTCATACAGTCTGTAGTTAAAACTTTAGGATAAAAATATAAACGTTTTACCTTCAAGTGAGGATATTTTTCAGGAGCACCTAAAAAACAAAAGGGACATACGGTCAATTTTATTTAAATATGAAAACCAACTATACACTCATGCAAGTTACTACTGAGCTGAATCCTCATGCTTTGCTTCGAAAATGATTACGTCAGGTTTTGGTGTTTTATTTCTTTGGGGATAGGATGGTGGGTTAAGACTGTGACAAGACAGAAATATGAATGCATTATAAGTATTGAAGAAAAACAGGAATATAGGTTCCACAAACATGCAGTTAGGATTTCAATGGAAGATTAGGTTTCAAATGACAAACTAAAATAGAAAAGTGCACATAAACCAATGGGAACATGCTGATTAGTGGGAAGAAAGCAATCTTTAATTAGAGGAGCAAATTCATGCCTCTGAGAGGATAAATGTGAAAGCCGATGGCCGAATGCCATAGCATACCGTGAATGTAGGAGAGCAGAATCATGTATTCCATTATACTACAAGTATTTACCATGTTCTTCAATTTGTCCTATAACTTAGTCAATACACAATAGTGATGACAGTTTAGTTGAAGGCATAATTAATTCTTCATCAGAGAAAGTGTACTGAATTGATCAGCTTGGATACACACTTGTAGAATATTGGTTTAAAAAAGTATTCATTTTTGTCCATACCCATGTGGGCTACTGGTATGCCTACATTTCTTGTATCCTCTCGTTTAGCCATCTTAAAGTTTCTTGATCCACTCATGCAAGAAGGTATATAAAACACATCTAAGAAATAATGTATGATAAGCTTTCAATATGAATTTATGATTATCGAAAAAGAAAAAATAAATTTAATTGCCACAAAATTTTTAGATTCTAAAAAACCTTTCTATTTCAAAATCAGTGTCACATTTACCGAAAATAAACATTTTGGCATTTAGAGAATGAACCCGATCATTTCTTTTGTTTCCAAAATTAGGTTGATTTGGTAGATCATATCAGTCTTTAAAAGACTTTCATGAAATAGCTATCATATCATGGGGCACCTAGGTGGCTTAGTCAGTTGAGCATCCAACTTCAGCTAAGGTCAGGATCTCATGGTTCATGGGATTGAGACCCACATTGCACTCTGTGCTGACAGCTCAGAGCCTGAAGCCTGCTTCAGATTCTGTGTCTCCCACTATCTCTGCACCTCCCCTGGTTGCACTCTGTCTCTCACTCTCAAAAATAAATAAACATTAAAAATTTCTATTAAAAATAGCTACGATATCAAAAACTTAGCAGTCTTAAAAAAAATCAGCCAATGCTTCCATATTCAAATTAATCTCACTTGAATAATGAATACCAATGCAACATATATCTTTGATGCCTGATAGACCTGAGGGGGATAAATGAGTGGCTAGGTGTTACCCCAATTCTAGCACTCAACCTGCTTTTGGTATTCTTTGGAGGAGCTGCGATCTAATCTGCTGTTTTAGAGCAAATCTACTCCAGCCATCTAACATAAATTCTCTCGAGTGTCTTCAACTCCAAAATTTCCTTCCTAACAAACCATGCTTTCCTCTCTCTTTCCCTTCACTATTCCTCCTTTTCCAAAGTAATTTCTGGATATATGGTCTTGATTGTTTCACTTTTATATCCTTTTATCCATTCTCTCCACCACATCTTTCCTCTTTGTTTAGCAGTAGTATCGTACATCTATACCCTCTATTTTTACATCTCTGTGCTCCTCTTTAGCTGTAAACAGGCTCAGAAATAAAAACAAAGTAATACTTTTCCTTCATCCTGGTAAGTCCTCAGCTATCCAATGGCTCTTCAGATGTCTCTACAGGGAAGTTTACACCCTTGCTACTGAGGGCATGACGTCAGGACCACCAACACTGGTCTACCGTCAACCTGAGAGGTTGTCAAAATCCAGAATCCCAGACCTGCTGCTCACAATGTACATTTGTAACAAGGATCTCAAAGGACTCATTCACTAAACTTTGAGAAACTCTGGCCCATATTGAGTCTGCTGCCGCATTCCTTTGCCTTAACGTACCCTTCTGGACTCTAGCCTCAAGTGGGTCACTATCAATTCCCCAAAAATGAAAATGTATTAAAAGCCCTTGACTTTCTTTATCCATTCGTCAGTTGATGGGCACTTGCTCTGTTGTGGCACATATATACAATGGACTACTACATGGCAATGAGAAAAAATGAAATCTGGCCATGTGTAGCAACATGGATGGGACTGGAGGGTATTATGTTAAGTGAAATAAGTCAGTCAGAAAAAGACAGATACCATATGTTTCCACGAATAGGTGGACTTTGTGAGACTAAGCAAAAACCAGGGGGAGGGGAAGAGGGCAGGGAGGGAGATAAAACATAAGAGACTCTCAAAGACTAAGAACAATCTGAGGGTGAGGGAGGTGAGGGAGGTGAGGGAGGGGGAAGAGGGGGTGACGGACATTAAAGAGGGCACGTGTTGGGATGAACACTGGGTGTTATATGTAAACCAATTTGAAAATAAACTATTAAAAAAAAAAAAAAAGCCCTTGACTTTCTAATGGACTTCTTACCAGAACTATACGTTCCTTGATGTCCCCTAACTGACCCTGTTCTCCTCTTCCTTCCAATTCACTTTTACATTAAATGATACTATCTTATAAAGTACCTCCATTTTATACATTAAGGTATATGCATTTATAGCTGACTATATGTTCATCCATGGTAGACAGGACATACTCTGCATAATCAGCTACATCAATCTGTAATGTCTTCCCAACAGTGAGGAAAACAGTAAGTTGGGAAAATTTGAGAATACTACTCTGACAAGTTCTGATACTGGAAGCTCACATTATAATATTGCTGCAGTTCAAATAGACTCCTCCTCCTTTTAAACAACTCTCTTATTTTTACCACTTCCATTATAAACACTATAAACACCTGCTTACCTTCCTTCATTTACTCCCTGTACTCTCTGCCTCTCTCATCATTCCCTCTCTTGCTCTTATTTCCTGAGGTTACTTAGGTCTTAGGGTATCCTGAAGTGGAACTAGTAATTTAGCTCCTTTAGTGGAACTCTCAATTTATCTGTTGCCGACACCAGACAAGATATACAATTATCTCCTTTTCACATCTCTTTCTGCTTTCCTATGGAGTTAATAGATGATTTTCCTTAGATATTAGAATCTATCAGTATTTCTGTTTTAAGTCACCATCTGTCAAATGACCTTTTAATAATATACGGTTCTTACCTTCTCCTTGTCCATTTAATATACTTTGCCCTTTCTGATCTGCGGCTCCAGATAAATGATCAACATATTTGTGCACACTTTCGGAGATCGTCTGTTAAAATCAGCATCAATAATGAGTTGCATAAAGATTACCGAACCCTTTGATCAGGAATTATCTGAATTTCTGACTTGAATAGCAATCAGACTTACAAAGAAAAACGTATTTAAAACCAAAGCATTTAAGTAGAAAATCCCCTAGATTGCTCTCTTGATTAAGTCTATGTTTTAATCTTCATTTGACCATTGACTCGGTAAACTGAACACGGAAGGCCAGAATAAATACTGTCATAGACAAAGATTGACTTCTATGCACGTTTCAAAACAGGAACAAATAAAAGACCTTATGTTGCATTTCCGACCAAAATAAAAGGACATTTAAAATAGGTATTAAAGCAAATTCCTTAAAAGTATACTTGCTATAAATTTAAACCTCCTCTAATGGAATGGCAGAAATTTCCTTAGTGTACATTGATATCTCACATGATAAGAAACCTTGGAGTATATGATGTTGAGTATAAAGGAAACACTGTTGTAGCTGCTGCTTCATTTAGGTAAACAAACCTTGAAATTTTTTATTGATGAAAAAATGGCTGGATCAAATGGCCAAGTAATAAGAAAAACCTTTCTTAAAATTACGTTTAAATAAGAGCAAAAATATTTTAATTAGAGGTATCAAACTCTTCAAAAAGTATAGTAAGTTTTCATAAGACAAGTAAAAACATTTATTTATTAATCACCTAAAATGTGCTAAGCACTTATTTTAGTAGGCACATTTTCTTTTCTATACACAGCAACAATAATGATTATGATGATGGAGTGGGTCTCCTACTTCTTGGGGTTCCAAGACATTAGAGTACACTGATGAACAGATCAGATGTGATCCATGGTTCTCTCTGTCAAGATGTCCTTCTCAAGATCTTCACGTGACTGGTCCCTCTCATCTATCACTGGGCTGCTTTTGCCACACTCACATCTTTTCTGACTACCAACATTCCACTCCCACTCTCATCCTCTTCCTAACTACAAACTCCCCCAATATTCTCTAACCTAACATTCCCCATTTGCTTTCTACGAAGCAATTATAGTGACTTAGAATGGATTGCTCTTTACTTATTTTTCTGCTCCTATCACTACAGCCTAACCTCCTGGTACATATTCGGTATTTAATAAGAAATTTGTTAAGATCAAAACATTTACAATAATCTCACTGAGGAGATCTCAAAGGTACCAAAGCACTATACTGTTGACCCTTGAACAATACAAGAGTTAAAGGCTCTGATGCCCATGCAGTCGAAAATCCCCATATAACTTTCGAATCCCCAAAAACTTAATTATTACTCTCCTACTCAATTTCCTACTATAAAAGCAATTAGACTGAAAAATAGGAAAACTATATATTAAAATCCAGAACATTTAAATACAAGCCCTTGTGTATTTGCTCTCTAGATCTACTCTACCTGTTAATCCTCATTTGGCCATTAACTCTGTAAACTAAGCACGGATGGTCAGAGTTAATATAACCAAGTGCGGACCCTACCAATAACATAAATACTCGTTAACACGTTTTCTATGTTATACGTATTACATACTGTATTCTTAAAATATAAATTAAAGGTTATTAAGAAAATTGTAAAGAAGGGGTGATAGGTGGCTCTGTCGGTTAAGGATCAAGCTCTTCACTTTGGCTCAGGTCATGATCTTACAGTTCGTGGGTTGGAGCCCCATGTCAGGCTCTGTGCTGGCAGTGTGGAGCCTGCTTAAGATTCTCTCTCTTCCCCCCAACTTCCCTGCTCACATACTCTGTCCTCTCTCTCTTTCAAAATAAATAATTTAAAAAAAAAAAAGAAAATCATAAAAAAGAGAAAATACATTTACCAGATGTTCTGTATTTTTTGAAAAAAAACTATGTGTAAATGGACTCCCACATTTCAAACCTATCTTGTTCAAGGGTCAGGTGTATACCTATATGATGTCTCTAATAATTGACTGCTGAAATTTAACATATCCCAAATTAGGAAATCAAATACCCATTCTAACTTTCACATTATTTTCTTGACACTGTTGCCCTTTTATTATCCTTCAGAAATCTACACATTTAAAAAAACTATTCTTGGGGCGCCTGGGTGCCTTCGTCCATTAGGCACCCAACTTTGGCTCAGGTCATGATCTCATAGTTCATGAGTTCAAGTCCCGCATAGGGCTCTCTGCTCCTCAGCACAGAGCCCGCTTCGCATCTTCTGTCTCCCCGCCTCTCTCTCAAAAAGAAACGAACATTCAAAAAAAAAGTATCCTCAATATTTAGAAAGTCACTAAATACCACTGTGATCATTTTATCTTACACTGCTTTAGCACTCTTTACATTTTACAAAATATTACCACATTTGTTCATTACACATAACAAAGAGGCTGGTATTAGGACCATTTTTATGAACAAGATCATTGAAATTCAAACCGGTTAAACAAGTTTTTCCAAGATTCCATAGCTAGTAAGAGATGCTTACTAGAACCAGTATGCTGGCATGTCTTTTAAAAGATTTTAATACAGTGCTTGTAGCACTGTACAGCAGCTGCCTGTATCTAAGAGATCAGGCACTTTTTACATATTTCCATTGTTGTTACCTTAGAATAGGTCACTGTTAGTTTCCTAAATGACTTCCAGCATGGCTGACATGTTATTTTAACTCTCTAAGATGGTTTTTTTCCCTAAAGCACCACGAAAGCAAAATGTTATCATAATTCCAATGCTCCTTGTACATCTACTTGACAATTCAAATCGAATATTTTCAAGTCCCAGGCATTATCTTTTGAAGTGTCAAACTGTAAAAAACTATAGTCCAAACACTTTCTGGATGTCATCAGGAGACTGACACATCCATATAAACCAGAGAATCATACATTTGGCCATAGATTGATCTAGAGTAATTCTTTAGGTTTTTAGATAACTTAACTTCAAAACCCAAAATAATTCCATCTACGCCTTACTTTTCTCCCCTTATACTACACAGCTTTCATTAGTTAAGTTCCCAAATTAGCAGATCTCTACAATGCTGTACTGTCATAATTAACACATAGTTATTTTACCAATTATATGTAAAAATATAAGGAAATAGTTTCTATGGGCAAATGCAGAGATGAGAGAGTAAATTCAAAGTATCTCTTTTATGTTTTAACATCACTCAATGCTTGTATCGAAAAATAAGAAGAAGACAGTACCTCAGAACTACAAGGTGATTCTACATCTTCCTCTTCTCCTAATCCTAAGGCTGACATCATATCTATAAAATATAGTCACAGATAAATTAATGAAAACATGTATTACTCTGAATTTTAAACACATATACAAGTCTAACTCCATTCATGTGTATTTCAATAAAATAAAGCAATAGCAGAAAAGATTTTTGGGGGGGTTGAAGATTTTTGGGAAGAAAATGTTGGTAGTACTTGGGATACTTAACAAGAGAGATAGCAACAGAAAAATATCTTAAGGAAATGGATAATATTTTTGGATCTACATACTTTCAGATTTTTGGATACGTGCATTTAATCATAGAAAAAAAACTCACAGTGTTTCACTAACTTACCACTTCTATTGTTTTTATGTGCTCCATCAGAAGTCAAAGTGTCTTTCATCGTTTGCTCTTGTGGAGCATTTTCAATAACAATATCACTTAACTTTTTTTCAGTGGCTGACTTTTCTGTTCCTTCCTATAAAAACAACACAAAACAAAAACCCGACTTCAGAAAACATCACATTAATTCATTTGGTCATGCACTCGCCCACTCAGAAAGGCAAATGCTTACTGTATCTCTCAAGTCATAGGCACTATCCTGGGAGAAGATGGAAATATAAATAGAAGACGAAGTCTGTTCTGTATGCTAGTAAGGGTAGAGATGCATGAAAACAAGAACAGAAAAATATCACCCACTAGTCTACAAGGGAAGTGCACAAAGTACAGAGAAGGCACGAAGGAGAAAACAGTTGCATTTGGGAAGCACAGGAAATGCTGAGAAGACAGGGCTGTATCTTAAAAGACAGACAAAGTGCACAGGGAGAGTGTGAAGGGCATTCTAGAAAGGGTAGAGTGAGAAAAAAGGGTGAAGTACAAAATAACATAGTAAGCGACAAACAACTATGGAATATGGCAAAACCAGAACACAGTTATTGGGAATGGGATAGAAAGATATTCCTGGAACATCAGACTAAACCAAAAAAAAGGGAAGTGTTATGCTAGACTATCAATTTCTCCCTCATGTAATGGGGATCCAGTAAATCAGAAAAGGAGTTACATTGTCACAAATAAAGTTTAGAAAGGTCACTCTGGCAACCATGTAAAATGAACATAAAGAAAGCAAAACCAGAAGAGTATTCCAAAATTATAGGTGAGAGAGTGAATTACACTAATAAGATATGGAAACTGGTGAGCAGGTACAAAATACTGAATGTGGTGAGTGACAGGATGTGGTGATTTTAGGCAAGTCCAGAGTCTGGCCTTTCCCTGTTTCAGGGCTGCTATTTATTAGGATAAGGAAAAGAAATGACAGAGCAGATTCCAAAGAGTCAGGAAAGAGGAAAGAGTGAGACCAATGCCTTCAAACCAGGACATATTACATTTGAAGTACCCAGAGGACTTAAGAAGAAAATGATAGGGCCACCTGGATGGCTCAGTCAGTTAAGCATCTGACACTTTAATTCATTTCAGGTCATGATCTCACAGTTCATGGGTTCAAGCCCCCATCTGGTTCTGTGCTGACAGTGGAGGCCCTGCTTGGGATAAGCACTCTCTCCCTCCATCTCTCTGCCCCTCTTGTGCTCTGTCTCTCTCTCAAAATAATAAATGAATAAACTTGAAAAAAAAGGAAGAAAATTATAGATAAATACTTTTGGAGTAAGAAACAATGACCTTATCAGGAAAAGCACATAATAAATATCTATAAAATATATTGAACTGATATCATAATGAAAACTTACACAACCCCCTGAATCTTTGTAAATGAAAACAAAAGTGGAGGGGGGAGGAATTAAGATGGCAGAGAGGTAGGGGATCAGAATCTCCCTTGTCCCTCAAACAGCAGTATTGAGTTGAAAACACTTGGAACACCTGGAATACAGGCTGCAGAGTGACAGAAAAATCTCCACAGGTAGAAAGACACAATTGGCAAGACAGAAGTGCGTGTATGCGAACTGAGAGAAAGAAAATGGGCAGTGTAGGCAATGAGTGGGGGAACCCCATTGGTGGAGAAACAAAAGGAAGAGAAAGAGAGGCTGTGGGAAGTGTGTGATTGTATTTGGCTAAGAGAAAACTTCTCTGGACCATGGACCTGCGAGAGGTCCAGAGAGCCAGTTACTTTGCAAAATAGCCTTAGAAGCTAAAGATGAGAAGTTTCAATGTTGCAGGACTTTCTCTGGACCTGAGCTGCTTGTACCCACACCTGGTGGGGAGGGAGCCGTCCCCAGGTTTGGTAGCAATCTCAGGGGCACACTGGGAGAGAATAGTCCCCTCTCTTAAGTACTGTGGAAAGAGGGTATTTTGCCCCTCCACCTCCAGGGATAAAGACACTGCAGGCACCATCCAGAGGTCCTTTGTTGATGGGCAGAGTGGTGGTACCCCAGAACCTGGTACAAGTGAGGCGGGATCCTATAAGGTTTTGAATCCCAGATGAGACTCTGAGAAGCACGGGAGACTGTGGAACAAGGCAAGCCAGCCCCGAGGCTATTCTGTGAGGCCGGCCTGAACAGTGAGGTTTGAGATACCTCAAGCAGGGAGGAGAGACTGGGGTGTCGCCATTTGTTTCCCCATTACCAACATGGTGGGGCTTCAGGGAACAGGGAGTCCCAGTGGAGACAGACCAATTACACCAAACCCCCTCCCCTCTGTGCCTGATAACTACTTATATACCTGAGTGAGACTGACACTAATGGAACCAGACAGCTTCTCTCCAGACCAGCACAACCACTAGGCCCAGGCGCCAGCAGACAACTGTCCTGTGGTTTTGTATGTTAGTCTGTTTTTCTTTTTTTTCAATTCTTCTTCTTTTTTTATCTTTTCTTTACTTTTTAATGTTTATTTCTTTGTTTTGAGACAGAGTGAGTCAACAAGCAGGAGAGGTGCAGGGAGAGGGAGAGAGAGAGAGAGAGAGAGAGAGAGAAAGAATCCCAAGCAGGATCCATGCTATCAATACAGAGCCAGATGCAGGGCTCGAACCCACATGAACAGGGACATCAATCATGACCTGAGCCACAATCCAAAGGTGGACGCTTAACCAACTAAGCCACCCAAACACCCCTCTTTCCTTTCCTTCTCTTCTCTTTTCCCTTCTTTTTCTTTCTACTCACCTATTCTTTTCTTTTTTTGAAAGTCACAAAAATTATTTCTTATATCTTATTTTATAGTATTTATACCTTTAGCTCTTATATTTCTTACAAAATTAAAAAAATTTAATGTCTATTTTTTTTTATTTTTATTTTTTTCTCTAATAGTTTATTTTCAAATTGGTTTACATATAACACCCAATGTTCATCCCAACACGTGCCCTCTTTAATGTCCGTCACCCCCTCTCCCCCCTCCCTCACCTCCCTCACCCTCAGATTGTTCTTAGTCTTTGAGAGTCTCTTATGTTTTATCTCCCTCCCTCTCTGTGTCTTTTTTTCCTTTCCCCTCTTCCCCTCCCCCTGGTTTTTGCTTAGTCTCACAAAGTCCACCTATTCGTGGAAACATATGGTATCTGTCTTTTTCTGACTGACTTATTTCACTTAACATAATAAATCAGGAAACTATAGATGCTGGCGGGGATGTGGAGAAGCAGGCACCCTCCTACACTGTTGGTAGGAATGCAAACTGGTGCAGCCACTCTGGAAAACGGTGTGGAGATTCCTCAAAAAAATGAAAATAGAGCTACCCTATGACCCAGCAATAGCACTGCTAGGAATCTACCCAAGAGACACAGGAATGCTGATGCATAGGGGTACGTGTACCCCAATGTTCATAGCAGCACTTTCGACAATAGCCAAATCATGGAAAGAGACTAAGTGCCCATCAACTGACGAATGGATAAAGAAGTTGTGGCACATATATACAATGGACTACTACATGGCAATGAGAAAAAATGAAATCTGGCCATGTGTAGCAACATGGATGGAACTGGAGGGTATTATGTTAAGTGAAATAAGTCAGTCTACTCACCTATTCTACCTTCACACTCATAGTCTCTGATTTGATTTTTGGTCAATTCTTATTACATTTTTTTTTCTTTTTTCCTTTGTACTGGTTGTTTGTTTGTTTAATGGGGAATTTTTACTCTATTCTTTTCACACCTTTTCTGTATCTTCTTCTTTATTTTCCTCTCTCTCTTTCTGGATTAAGCACTATAGTTTCTTTGATTCTCTGCTTGGTCTATTTTTACACCCCTGTCATTTCTCTTTCTTTGGGATATGGTTTCTTCACCACCCCCTTCTCCTTTTTTCCCGGGTTACTTCAATGAACAAATCAAAGCACACCTGGTAGAAGCTCCAAACCACCACTACAAGTAGTGAGGAAAGCAGCCAAAGACACAAAAACAGAGTGCACAAAACACACTCTAAAAACACTTCCTGAGGTGCGAGGCCCGGGGCAATGTATGACCCCTTTTTATTATAGTAGTACTCGCAGATGCGGGACACATAACAAGCTATTAAAATGCATAAAGGACAATAAACTAGACAAAATGACAAAACAGAAGAATTCTCCTCAAAAAATATTCCAGGAGGAAACCAGAGCCAGAGAATTGCTCGAAACAGATATAAACAATATATCTGATCAAGGATTTAGAATAACTATCATAAGACTAATAGCTGGGCTTGAAAAAAGCATAGAAAACAGAAGAGAATCTACTGCTTCCAAGATCAAGGACATAAAAAATAGTCACGATGAATTAAGAAGTGCTGTAAACAAGATACAAAATAAACTAAATGCAGTGACAGCAAGGATGGGAGAAACAGAGGAGAGAATAAGTGAAACAGAAGATAAAATTATAGACAATGATGAAGTTGAGAAAAGGAAAGCTAGAAAATTACCTGACCATGAGAGGGGAATTAGAGACCTAAATGATTCAGTGAAAGGAAATACTATCTGTATCATAGGAGTCCCAGAGAAGAAGAATGAGAGAAATGGGCAGAAGGTTTATTTGAAGAAATTATAGCTGAGAAGTTTCCTCATCTGGGGAAAAAACAGGAATCCAGCATAGGAGGCACAGCGAATTCCCTTCAAAATTAACAAAAACAAGTCAACACCATGACATGAGATAGTGAAACTGACAAAATACAAAGATAAAGAGAGAATTCTGAAAGCAGCTAGGGACACACAGAACTTAACCTACAAAGGCAGACACATAAGGGTACAGCAGACCTGTCCATTGAAACTTGACAGGCCATGGGGAGTGGTAGGAAATATTCAATGTGCTGAATAGGAAATTATGCGGCTAAGAATCCTTCATCAGCAAGGCTGTCATTTAGAATAGAAGGAGAGATAAAGGTTTTCCCAGACAGACAAAAACTAAAGGAGTTCATGACCACTAAACCAGCCCTGCAGGAGATAGTTAGGGGGATTCTGTGAGTGGAAAGCAGAGGAGACTACAAAGGATCAGAGACATCACCATAAGCATGAAACCTACAGGTACAACAATGACACTAAATCTATATCTTTGAATAATCACTCTGAATATGAATGGCCTAAATGCCCCAATCAAAACACACAGTGTATCAGAATGGATTAAAAAAGCAAAATCCATCTACATGCTGATTAAAAGAGACTCATTTTATACCTGAGGGTACCTGCAGATTCAAAGTGAAGGTTTGGAGAACCTTTATCATGCTACTGGAAGTCAAAAGAAAGCTGGAGTAGCCATACTTACATCAGACAAACTAGCTTTTAAACCAAAGACTGTAACAACAGATTGAGAAGGGCATTATATGATAATTTGGGGGTCTATCAACCAAGAAGAGCTAACAATTATAAATCTTTAGGCCCCTAACGTGAAAGCACCCAAATATATGAGTCAGTTAATCACAAACATGAATAAATGTATACATACCAATTCCATGATTCTAGAGGACCTACAGCAATTGACAGACCATCTAGGCAGAAAATCAATAAGGAAAAATGACTACAATGTGTCTTTCGACCAGATATATTCATATATATATATTGGAACAAACAGATATATTCAAGTCTTTTCCTCCAAAAACAGGAGAATACACATTCTTCTTGAGTGCACATAGAACATTCTCCAAAATGTCCCAGACTGCATACTGGGTCGCAAAACAGCCCTCAACAAAAATGAAAGCATTGAGATCATACTATGCATATTTTCAGATCACAATGCTCTCAACCTTGAAATCAACCACAAGGAAAACTTGGAAGGGCTCCAAATACATGGCAGTCAACGAACACCATACTAAAGAATGAATGGGTCAACCAGGCAATTAAGGAAGAAATGAAAAAAACATATGGAAGCAAATGAAAATTAAAACATGACATCCAAACCCTTTAAGATGCCACAAAGGCAATCTTGAGGGGAAAATACATTGCAATCCAGTCCTATCTCAAGAAGCAAGAAGGGTCCCAAATACAGAAACTGACTTCGCTCCTAAAGGAACTAGAAACACAGCAGCAAAGAAAGCCCAAAGTCAGCAGCAGAAGAGAAATAATACAGAATAGAGCAGAAATAAATCACACAGAATCCAAAGACAAGGTTGAACACATCAATGAATCTAAGAGTTGCTTTTTTTTAAATAAACAGTTGATAAACCCCTAGTCAGGCTTCTCAAAAAGAAAAAAGAAAGGCCCAAATAGATAAAATCACAAATGAAAGAGATCACAACCAACACCACAGAAATACAAACAGAAATTAGAGAATACTATGAAAAAGTATATGCCAACAAACTAGGCAACCTGGAAGAAACAGACAAATTCCTAGACACCTACACACTACCAATACTCAAACGGGAAGAAATAGAAAATTTGAATAGACCCATAACCAGTGAAGAAATTCAATCGGTTATCAAAAATCTCTCAACAGACCAAAGGATGGGCACTGATTAACTGGGGAGCCAACCTTGTGTCTAGAGGATTAGAAATTGCAGTTCCGGGTGTTGGCCAACATGGCGGAGGAGTAGGGGGATCCAAGACACCCCTTGTCTTTCAAACCAAAAAGGACTGAAATCAAAGGACCCTCAACACCAAGAGTCGGAGAAGAAAGGGGTTGCAGTCTACAAGGAACAGAAAGCGACCCCAGAAAAAGCCCCCAAGAACCATGAGTTTACTCTGATCCGGATAAAACAAACTAGGAAACGGAGCTGAGGGGTGGGGGAGCCGTCTTCGGAGAAACCCGGGAAGAGGGGACCGCCAGCAGCCCAGTCAGCCTGCGTCTGGCAGAGGTGCCTGCCGCCTGCAGATCGCTTCTAACCCAGGCATACAATTTGCAGCGAAGCTTGGTGTAGCAGGCGGGGAGAGAGAAGAGGCGAGTTAAAGCCCAGCAAACCGCACTACGCCAGCGCCCGTTGCAGACCGAGGACAGAAATAAAGGGGCGAGGCACAGGACTCGGCTGAAGAGACACCATTGCTGTCTCATAAACACAAACACGAGTCCCAGTAAGTCACCCCGAAAGCCATCCCTGCAGCAGTGGAGGCTGGACCCTCCTACACCAAACCACGCCCCTCCTCACAGGTATAACACCTTTCAGCAGGGAGCTACTGACGCCAAGTTCAGGCTGCTGTCTGGAGTAACTCCAGGTCATATCTTCTTTTTTAAATATATGCTCCGTTTCTCCTTCTTACCGATCCCCACCCCTGAGCTAGCTATCTAGGGTGCAGGCTGGCTTAAACAGACTTTTAACCCACTCTCTCAAGGCATATTCTACACCTCCTTCTGTACTTTCGAATCTCTTTCTCTGGAATAACCAGGCCACATAAGTTCATCTGGGCAACATCTATCTTCATTCCTTTTTCCTTGTATCCGTACTTACTCTGATTTCTCTCAGTCTGGATTAAGCCCTTTAGTTGCTCTACCTGGGCAAAGTCCATTTTCTTATCCCCCCCACACATGTCATTATTCTCTCTGTATATGCTCTGCCACTAGCACACTGCACACCCTGTCCTTAACGTGTAGATGGTACTTCAAGACACTGTCCGTAGACTGTTACTTATTCTTTTTTCTGTTGTGAACTGCTTCTCTGTATCATTTGTTGGTCCGTTTGAATATTTTTGTTTTTTTGTCTGTCAGTCTGTTTTCTTATCCAGGGCGACTTCAAGAAACAATCCAAAACACACCTAACCAAAATGACGAAATGGAAGAATTCTCCTCAAAAGAATCTATAGGAAGTAGTAACAGCTCAAGAATTGATGAATACAGATATAAGCAACATAACAGAATATGAATATAGATAACCATAAAACTAATCACTGGGCTTGAAAGAAGCATAGATGAATGCAAGGGGACCCGTGCAGCAGAGTTCAAGGAACTTAAAAACGGTCAGGACTAATTAAGAAAGGCCTTAAATGAATTGCAAAACAAATGGAGGCAGCCACGGCGTGGATAGAAGAGCAGAAGAGAGAGTAAGTGAGTTAGAAGATAAAATTATGGAAAAAGAGGAAGCAGAGAAAAAGGCAGAGAAGCTGATCCAGGAACAGGAAAGGAGAATTCGAAAGCTAAGTGATGCAATCAAACGAGACAACATCCATATAATAAGAATTCCAGAGGAAGAAGAGAGGGAGAAAGGAGTCGAAGGGGTACTTGAACAAATCTTTGCTGAGAACGTCCCCAACATGAAGAAGGAAACAGGCATGGAAATCCAAGAGGCACAGAGAACTCCCCTCAGACATAACTTGAATAGACCTTCTGCAAGATACATCATAGTGAAACTGGCAAAATATAAAGACAGAGAGAGAATTCTGAAAGCAGCTAGGGAAAAACAGGCCTTAACATACAAAGGTAGACACATAAGGGTTGTAGCAGACTTATCTACAGAAAATTGGCAAGCCAGAAAGGAATGGCAAGATATATTCAATGTGATGAGCAGGAAGGATATGCAACCAAGAATCTTGTATCCCGCTAGCCTGTCATTCACAATAGAAGGAGAGATCAAGGTTTTCCCCAACAAACAAAAACTGAAGGAATTCATCACAAATAAGCCAGCATTTCAAGAGATCCTGAGATGCACTCTATGAAGGAAAGGTTGCAAAGAAAAACTACCAGAGACATTCTTACAAGCATGAAACCTACAGATAACACAGTGACTCTAAACCCATATTTTTCAATATTAACACTGAATGTAAATGGACTAAATGCGCCAATCAAAAGACATAGGGTAACAGAATGGATTAAAAAACAAGACTCATCTATTTGCTGTCTTCAAGAGACTCATCTTAAACCTGAGGACACCTTCAGATTGAAAGTGAGGGGATGGAGAACTATCTATCATGCTACTGAAAGTCAAAAGAAAGCTGGAGTGGCCACACTTATATCAGACAAACTAGACTTTAAAATGAACAATGTAATAAGAGATGAAGAAGGACATTATATAGTAGTCACAGGGACTATCCAGCAGGAAGAGCTAACAATTATAAATATCTACGCGCCGAATTCGGGGGCACCCAAATTTGTAAAACAACTAATTACAAACATAAGCAACCTTATCGATAAAAAATGTCCTAATTGTAGGCGACCTTAACACTCCACTCTCAGCATTGGATAGATCCACAAAACAGAAAATCACCACAGAAACAATGGCCTTGAACGACACATTAGAACAGATGGGCCTAACAGACATCTACAGGGTCCTTCACCCAGAAGCAAAGGAATTTACATTCTTCTCAACTGCACACGGTACATTTTCCAAGATAGACCACATTCTAGAGCATAGGGAAGCCCTGAATAAATATAAAAGAATTGAGATCATACCTTGCACAATTTCAGACCACAATGCTTTGAAACGTGAAATCAACCACAGGAAAAAGTCTGGAAAATATCCAAAATAATGGAGGCTAAGGAACAACCTACTAAAAGACGAGTGGGTCAACCAAGCAATTAGAGAAGAAATTTAAAAATACATGGAAACAAATGAAAATGAAAATACAACAATCCAAATGCTCTGGGATGCGGCGAAGGCAGTCCTGAGAGGGAAATACACTGCAGTTCAGACCCACCTCAAGAAATAAGAAAAATCATTAACACAAATTCTAACAGCACGCCATAAGAGAACTAGAAGCAGAACAACTAAGACAAACCAAACACAGCAGAAAGAGGGAAATAACAAAGATCAGGGCACAAATAAATCCTATGGAAACAAAAAAGTAATCCTATGGAACAGATCAATGAAAACAAGAGCTGGCTCTTTGAAAAAATAAACAAATAGACAAACCTCTAGCCAGGCTTCTCAAAAAGACAAGAGAGAGAACTCAAACAGATAAAATCATGAATGAAAAGGGAGTAATTACAACCAATCCCTCAGAAATACAAGCAATTGTCAGAGAATATATGAAAAATTATATGCCACCAAACTCGGCAACCTGGAAGAAATGGACAAATTCCTGAATAGCCACACGCTACCAAAACTCAAACGGGAAGAAATAGAAAACTAGAACAGACCCATCACTAGTGAAGAAATTTAATCAGTTATCAAAAATATACCAACAAATAAAAGCCCTAGACCAGATGGCTTCCCTGCAGAATTTTACCAAACATTTAAAACAGAGTTAATTCCTATCCTCCTCAAGCTGTTCTAAAAAATTGAAACAGAAGGAAAACTCCCGGAATCATTTTATGAAGCCCAGCATCACTTTGATTCCAAAACCAGAAAAGACCCAGCAAAAAAAAAAGAGAATTACAGGCCAATATCCCTGATGAATATAGATGCAAAAATTCTCAACAAGACACTAGCAAATTGAATCCAACAGCATATAA
Organism: Paguma larvata; assembly: GCA_030068075.1. Classification (NCBI taxonomy): domain Eukaryota; kingdom Metazoa; phylum Chordata; class Mammalia; order Carnivora; family Viverridae; genus Paguma; species Paguma larvata. The sequence continues at coordinate 113,370,023 of CM057828.1, forward strand.
AAAGAATTATTCACCATGATCAAGTAGGATACATCCCTGGGTGGCAGGGCTGGTTCAATATTCACAAATCAATCAACGTGACACATTGCATTAACAAAAGAACAGATAAGAAACATATGATCCTGTGAATAGATGCAGAGAAAGCATTTGACAAAATACAGCACCTTATAAAACCCTTGAGAAAGTCAGATAGAAGGAACATACTTAAACATCATAAAAGTCATATATAAAAAGCCCACAGCTAATATCATCTTCAATGGGGAAAAACTGAGAGCCTTCCCCCCTGAGATCAGGAACACGACAGGGATGTCCACTCTCATCATGGCTATTTAACATAGTGTTGGAGGTCCTAACATCAGCAATCAGACAAGAAAGCAAAATAAAACACATCAGGATAGGCAAGGATGAAGTTAAAATTTCACTTTTTGTAGATGACATGATACTTTACATGGAAAACCCAACAGAATCCACCAAAAGCCTACTAGAACTGATCCATGAATATGGCAGCGTTGCAGGGTACAAAATCAATGTACGGAAATTGGTTGCATTCCTTTACACGAACAATGACGCAATAGAAAGAGAAATAAAGAAGCGAATCCCATTCACAATTGCACCAAAAACCATCAAATACCTAGGAATAAACCTAACCAAAGATGTAAAAGATCTCTGCACTGAAAACTATAAAACACTTACGAAGGAAACTGAGGAAGACACAAGGAAATGGAAAAAAATCCCATGCTCATGGATTGAAAGAATAAATATTGTTAAAATGACAATACTGCCCAAGGCAATCTACACACTCACTGCAATCCCATCAAAATTGCACCAGCATTCTTCTCAAAGCTAGAGCAAACAATCCTAAAATTTGTATGGAACCAAAAAAGACTCCGAATAGCCAAAGTAATATTGAAGAAGAAAACCAAAGCAGGAGGCATCACAATCCCAGATTTTAACCTCTACTACAAAGCCGAAGTCATCAAGACAGCATGGTATTGGCACAAAAACAGACACATAGACCAATGGAAGAAAATAGAAAACTCAGAAATGGACCCACAAGTATCTGGCTAACTAATCTTTGACCAAGCAGGAAAGAGTATCCAATGGAAAAAAGACAGCCTCTTTAACAAATGGTGCTGGGAGAACTGGACAGCAACATGCAGAAGAATGAAACTAGACCACTTCCTTACATCACTCACAAAAATAAACTCTAAATGGATGAAGGACCTGAAGGTGAGACAGGAAACCATCAAATTCCTAGAGGAGAAAGCAGGAAAAAGCCTCTTTGTCCTAAGATGCACCAATATCTCACTTGACACATCTTCAAAGGCAAGGGAGTTAAAAGCAACAATGAACTACTGGGACCTCATCAAAATAAAAAGCTTCTGCACGGCAAAAGAAACAACCAACAGAACTGATAGGCAACCAATGGAATGGGAAAAGATAATCGCAAATGACATATCGGATAAAGGACTAATATCGAAAATCTATAAAGAACTTACCAAACTCCACACCCAAAAAACCAATAATCCAGTGAAGAAATGGGCAGAAGATATGAATAGACACTTCTATAAAGAAGACATCCAGTGCAAACAGACACATGAAACGATGCTCAATGTCACTCACCATCAGGGAAATACAAATCAAAACCACACTGAGATACCACCTCACACCAGTTAGAGTGGCTAAAATGAACAAATTAGGAAACTATAGATGCTTGGCTACGATGTGGAGAAACAGGCACCCTCTTGCACTGTTGGTAGGAATGCAAACTGGTGCGGCCGCTCTGGAGAACTTGTGGAAATTCATCAAAGAAATGAAAACAAAACTCCCCTATGACCCAGCAATAGCACTGTTAGGAATCTACCCAAGAGATACAGGACTGCTGATGCATAGGGGCACGTGTACCCCAATGTTCATAGCAGCACTTTCGACAATAGCCAAATCATGGAAAGAGACTAAGTGTCCATCAAATGACGAATGAATAAAGGGAGATGTGGTATATATATAAATGGAATACTACGCAGCAATGAGAAAGAATGAAATCTGGCCATGTGTGGCAACATGGATGGAACTGAAGGGTATTATGCTGAGTGAAATAAGTCAGGCAGAGAAAGACAGATACCATGTTTCCACGCATAGGTGGGCTTTGTGAGACCTAACAGATAACCAGAGGGGAGGGGAAGGGTGGAAGGAAAAAAAAAAAAAGCCACAGAGAGGGAGGAAGATATAACACAGGAGACTCTCAAAGACTAAGAACAAACTGAGAAGAGAGGGGAGTGTGGGAGGGGGGAGAGTGGGTGATGGGCACAAAGGAGGGCACTTGTTGAGATGAGCACTGGTTGTTGTATGGAAACCAATTTGACAATAAATTATTAAAATTAAAAAAAAAATCTGTCAACAAATAAAACTCCTGGGCCAGATGTCCCAATGTGTAATTCTACCGGATTCTAAAGCAGAGTTAATACCTGTCCTTCTCAAGCTGTTCCAAAAAATAGAAACACAAGGGAAGCTTCTTGACGCATTCTATGAAACCAGCATTACCTTGATTAAAAACCGGACAGACACCCCACTAAAAAGGAGAATTACAGGCCAACATCCCTGATGAACATGGATGCAAAAATTCTCAAAAAGATACTAGCAAATGAAATTCAGCAGTATATTAAAAGAATTGTCCCCTATGATCAAGTGGGATTCATTCCTGGGCTGCAGGCCTGGTTCAATATTCATAAATCAATCAACACGATATACCACATTAACAAAAGAAAGGAAAAGAACCAACTGATACTGTCAACCGATGTAGAAAAAGCATTTGACAAAATACAGCACCCTTTCTTAATAAAACCCTCAACCAAGTCAGGATAGAAGGAATATACCTTACAATCATAAAAGTCACATATGAATGGCCCACAGGTAATATCATCTTCAGTGAGGAAAAACTGAGAGCCTTCCCCCTGAGAGCAGGAACACGAAAGGATTTCTACTCTCACCAATGTTATCTAACATAATGTTGGAAGTCCTAGCCTCAGCAATCACACAACAGAATGAAATAAAAGGCATCCCAAATTGGCAAAGAAGTCAAACTTTCACTCTTTGCAGATGATGTGATACTCTACATGGAAAACCTGAAAGACTCCACCAAAAAACTGCTAGAATTGATACATGTATTCAGCATACATACGGAAATCAACATACGGAAATCGGTCGCAATTCTATACACCAATAATGAAGCAATAGAAATGAATTGATCCCATTTACCATTGCACCAAACCATAAAATACCTAGGAATAAACCTAACCAAAGAGGCAAAAGATCTATATGCTGAAAACTGTGGAAAACTAATGAAAGAAACTGAAGAAGACACAAAGAAATAAAAAAATATTCCATGCTCATGAATTGCAAGAACAAGTATTGTTAAAATGTCAATACTACCCAAAGCAATCTACATATTCAATGCAATCCCAATAAAATAACACCAGAATTCTTTGCAGAGCTAGAACAAACAATCCTAAAATTTGTATAGAACCACAAAAGACCCAGAATACCCCAAGTAATGTTGAAAAAGAAACCAAAGTGGGAGGCATACAATCTTGGACTTTAGCCTGTACTACAAAGTGGTAATAATCAAAACGCATGGTACTGGCTCAAAACAAACACATAGACCAATGGAATACAATAGAGAACCCAGAAATGGACCCACTGGACAGCAACATGCAGAAGAAAAACTGGACCACTTCCTTATGCCATACACAAAAATAAAATCAAATGGATGAAAGGCTTCATTGTGAGACAGGAAACCATCAAAATCCTTGAGGAGAAACCAGGCAATATCCTCTTGGGCTTCGGCTGCAACAATTTCTTACTTGACAGGTCTCCGAAAGCAAGGGAAATAAAAGCCAAAATGAACTACTGGGACATCATCAAGATAAACAGATTCCACACAGCAAACGAAACAATCAACAAAACTAAACGACAACCGATGGAATGGAAGAATATATTTGCAAATGACATATCAGATAAGGGTTAGTATTAAAAATCTATAAAAAACAAACTCAACGCTCAAAAAACGAATAAGTGAGAAACGGGCAGAAGACATGAATAGACACTTTTCCAAAGAAGACATCCAGATGGCCAACAGACACATGAAAAGATGCTCAACATCACTCATCATCAGGGAAATACAAACCAAAATCCCACTGTGATACCACCTCAAGCAGTAAGGGTGGCTAAAATTAACAACTCAGGAAATAACAGATGTTGGTGAGGATGTGGAGAAACGGGAATCTTCACGCACTGTTGGTGGAATGCAAAATGGTGCAACCCCTCTGGAAAACAGTGTGGAGGTTCCTCAAAAAATTAAAAATAGAATTACCCTACAACCCACCAATATCACTATTAGGAATTTATTCAAAGGATTCAGGAGTGCTGATTTGTAGGGGCACATGGTACTCCAACGTTTATAGCAATGCTATCAGCAATAGCCAAATTATGGAAAGAGCCCAAATGTCCATCAACTGATGAGTGGATAAAGAAGATGTGGTTTCTATATACAATGGAATATTACTTAGCAATGAGAAAGAACGAAATCTTGCCATATGCCACAACATGGATGGAATTGGAAGGTATTATGCTAAGTGAAACAGATCAGTCAAGAGAAAGATATCATGTTTTCATTCATATGTGGAATTAGAGAAACTTAACAGAAGACCATACGGGAAGAGAAAGAAAAAAACAGTTACAAATACAGAGAAAGCAAACCATAAGAGACTCTTAAATACAGAGAACAAATTGAGGGTTGATGGGGTGGGATAAATGGATGATGGGCATTGAGGAGAGCACTTGTTGGAATGAGCACTGGGGTTATATGTAAGTGATGAATCACAGGAATCTACTCCCAAAGCCAAGACTGCACTGTATACACTGTATATTACCTAAGTTGACAAAGTGTAAAAAACTGAAATAAACTATAAATAAATAATAATAATAAAAGCAGGGGAGAGGCGCATGGGTGGTTCAGTCAGTTAAGCCTCCGACTTTAGCTCAGGTCATCATCTCTTGCTTCATGAGTTCAAGCCCTGCATCAGGCTCGCTGTGGTCAGCACAGAGTCTGCTTTGGATCCTCTGTCCCCCTTTCTCTACCCCTGCCCTTCTTGCTCTCTTTCTCTCTCTCAAAAATAAACAAACATTAAAAATATTTTTAAAAAATAAAAATAAAAAGATAGTAATAAAGCAAGGGAAAAAAATATGGGCTTCAATATTACCAGTCTATATCTCAACATTAGTTTTAAGGATATAAAAAATACTTTTACTAATTTAGACAAATATTCACTTCTGTAATAAATGGCATTGAGATTAAATAAAAAGATTTAACTCTAAAACACCAATTCGAGATTTTATATGAATACTCTTTTTTATTTTTAATTTTTTAATTTTTTTATTTTTTAACCTTTATTTATTTTCGAGAGACACAGAGACAGAGTGTGAGCAGGAGAAGGGCAGAGAGAGAGGGAGACACAGAATATGAAGCAGGCTCCAGGCTCTGAGCCATCAGCACAGAGCCCGATGCGGGGCCTGAACTCACAGACAGTGAGATCATGACCTGAGCCGAAGTCGGCCACTCAACCGACTGAGCCACCCAGGCGCCCCTGAATACTCTTTTTTAAAAATTAATCTTGGGGTGCCTGGGTGGCTCAGTTCATTGAGCATCCACCTCTCGGTTTCAGCTGGTATCATGATCCGAAGGTCGTGGGATCAAGCCCTGCATCAGGCTTCACACTAAGCATGGAGTCAGCTTGAGATTCAGATTCTCTCTCCCTCTCCGAAAAACAATCATTAAAAAAATAATAATAAAACAAATAAATAAAAATCTTAAAGGACAAGATTTAAATTATAGAAGAGAAATAAAGGATTATAGAATTTTGAGCCATTTTTAAATACTACTATGATGTATAATAAAAATATAAAACCATATTTTAAAGTCCACATAGTTTTCTTATTCCACTGTAAACAACATATTAATAGCTCTAATTTCCTATCTACACCATATAGGATGGTAGGTAAGGACTGGAGAGACAATCTTTTACTAAGGAACTAACATGATTATGATCATCCAACTTGAAAATTTTAAAGTCTCCGAATACACAAACGATTATCAAGCAGGACTCAAAATTCACATGAGGAAAGAAGAAAGGGACTAAAAAAAAAAATCAATTGACCATTATTTCTGAGTTTTAGACATGAAAGAATTTACATGCTAAATGGAACAACTATGAATACTAAAGTATTCTGAGAATAATATAAAATATATCTTGGAGTGCCTGGGTGGCTCAGTCGGCTAAGCATCCGACTTCGGCTCAGGTCATAATTCGCAGTTAGTGAGTTCGAGCCCCACGTCAGGCTCTGTGCTGACAGCTCAGAGCCTGCAGCCTGCTTCAGATTCTGTGTTCTCCCTCTCTCTCTGCCCTTCCCACACTCAAGCTCCATCTTTCTCAAAAATAAATAAATATATTTTTAAACGTATCTAATATTGGAGATACTCAAGTAAGTAAAAATCATCTTCTAGAAATAATTTTGTACACTCTATTGGCAAACTTTCCTATCTGATTATTTGACAATGACAAATACTTCATACTAGAAAAAATTTAAAAATTTTGAGTTCATTCATTTGGTATGTATGTGTCTATTATATGCAGATATTATTTAAAAAGAGGGGTACTTGGGTGGCTCAGCTGGTCAAGAGTCCAACTTGATTTTCGGTCAAGCTACTCAAGCTCTGTGTCAGGCTCTACACTGACAGCACAGCCTGCTTAGGATGCTGTGTCCCTCTCTCTCCGCCTCTCTCTGTTTCTCTCTCTCTCAAATAAATAAACATTAAAAATATTAAAACCAAAATTAAAAGAAATAAATCTGAATGCAGAAAATTTTTTTATATTTTTTTTCTTTAAGAGTGTTGCAGCTTAGTGGCACCTAAGTGGCTCAGTCAGTTAAGCATGCAACTCTTGAGTTTGGCTCAGGTTATCACCTCGTGGTTTGTGAGTTTGTGCTGCGCATCGAGCTCTATGCTGACAATGAAGAGTCTATTTGGGATTCTCTCTCTCTCTCCCCTCTCCCCCTACCCCTACCCCTGCTTGCTCTCTCTCTCAAAATAAATAAACGGGGGCGCCGGGTGGCTCAGTTGATTGAGCGTTCGACTTCGACTCAGGTCATGATCTCACGGTCTGTGAGTTCAAGCCCCACATCGGGCTCTGTGCTGACAGCTCAGAGCCTGGAGCCTGCTTCAGATTCTGTGTCTCCCTCTCTCTCTGCCGTTCCCCTGCTCACACTCTGTCTCTATGTCTCTCAAAAATAAAAAAACATTAAAAAAAATTATTTAAAATAAATAAATAAACTTAAAAAAACAACAACAGAGTGTTGCAGCTTAAAATTTACTTTTTCATTTAATGGATAAAGACCCTTATTTACATAATCAGAAATTTTAATTAATGGAAATAATAAATGCTTATTTCCTCTTATTATTCTCAAAAAGACCTAAAATATACCAAGATTATACCACACAGTAAGTTAAGTGAGAAACCACAAGAAAGACAATAGCCAAAAATTGAAAATTCGTAATAAATCTGGTAAGGTCTAAAACAGATTTCACTTTGCCTTATCTATAAACACAGGTATTAGAAAATTAAATATAAGATATCAGCCTTCATTAAACTTAAAAGTAAGGATAAATTTTCTTCCATTTCTTCACAAAAATCAGCTATAAGATATTTCAAAGAGTGTAAGCATTTTTTTTATTACCTGGCTTTCTTTACTCATATTTTATAATATAAAGAGTACCTCCTCTCCCTTAATCCCACTAATGCTGTTGTGTTTTTATATGAATTTCTCTCAACTCTTCATATTTTAATTCATCTTATCCCTCCCTCTTCAATGAATTCTTCCCCTTCATCTCCCTCCTCATTTTCATATTCATCTAGCTGTTCTTTCCAGTTGCCTTCTAATTCTTTGCTTCCATAATGGCACACCTAAGAATCGTTTATCCCCACCAACCTTTATAAGTCTCAATCCTGTACCTTCCCCTCTGTTATGACACTGTTTTCTCTTATGATCTTGAGGACTTCCATTTCTTCCTAAGATCCTTTTCATCATTATAAGGATCAAAAGGATGGTATGGAAAAAAAAAAACAAGTATAAAACAGAACAACTTACCTCTGCAAGACCAAGGACAGCTAAAGACTTGAGAGAAGGTTTTAGAAGAGATGCGCATGTTGGAAAAGCAGGATGAGAATAGCCATAATCTCCGGGTGGTGGTTTAGAAAGAGTTTCGCCCACATCCTCCTTTTTAGAATCAGAATTATTGTCATCAAATAGGGTTTTTTCTTCTGGTCTCACAGTTCCACATTTTGCTTCCACTTAGGAGAAAACAAAGTAAAGAGTCCATGAAAATATCTGTCATTTCAAATTAGTGAATAACACAAGAATGGACAAGAATTAGTGAATAATACAAGTCTTCAAATAGCTTACTGTTTCTCATATATTGCTGAGAAGCAATCATTAGATCTCTTAAGCTTGGTTTCGGGACACTCTGGAAAAAAAGTTAATAGCTTTAAGGATTATATGTATCAAAGTTGATAAAATAATTATAAGATTCACCATTACCAAATGAATACCATTACACAAGGAACACAGGCTTTGGAATCATTCAAATGTAGGTTCAAATCTCAGTTCTGCCATTTACTATTACCAGTTTACATTTTTTTTTTAATGTTTTTTTAAAGTTTCTCTACTTTTGAGAGAGAGAGACAGAGTATGATCAGAGGAGAGTCAGAGAGAGAGAGAGAGAGAGAGAGAGAGAGAGAGGAAACAGAATATGAAGCTGGCTCCAGGCTCTGAGCTGTCAGCACAGAGCCCAATGCAGGGCTCGAACTCACAAACCGTGAGATCATGACCTGAGCTGAAGTCGGCTTAACTGATTGAGCCACCCAGGCGCCTCCAGTCTACATTTTCTAATGGGGTGAGGATTACGAGGGATTTCATAGATAGCCTCTAAATGTTACATTCCTTACCTGTAACTGATTATTATACAAATACTTTACCAAAATAACCTAAAATAAAAATTTATCCCTAGGTAATTGAAAATATATTGAAAAAACTAACACTACGAAACTAAAATTATTTGTTATATTTTGAAATATCTACATGTTTTGTATTTGCATGAATTATCTCTTATAAAAGAAAATATAAAAATGTACATTTTAGTAGTATCTTATTTAGATAGGCTGGAATTGCAAACAGTTTAAGTTGCTTCTGTTTGTCAAAACACTAAAGACAAAAATGACTGTTTAAATTTAGCTCCTTCTGGGGCACCTGGGTGGCTTGGTCAGTTAAGTGGCGGACTTTTGATTTCAGCTCAAGTCATGATCTCATGGTGGAGGGGGGTCAAGCCCCATGGCAGGCTCTGAGCTGACAGCGAGGAGCCTGCTTGGGATTCCCTCCCTCCCTGTCTCTTGGCCCCTCCCTACTAGCACTTGCTCATTCTCTCTCTCTCCAAAATAAATAAAAACATTACAAAAAAATTTCACTCAGCTCATTCCAAGAAAGAAAAAAAGAATAAAAAACCTTGTGGGGCAATGATTCATGGATAAAAACCATACACAGACAACAGAATGCCATAACCAAACATGTTGACAATGGAGACAGAAAGAGATCTAATAAAAGAACAGACACTAAAGAAACGTTTTCTGCAAGGCAAAATTAGGGTGGGGGTAAACCATTAAAAAGAAGCATGGATCGGGGGCCCCTGGGTGGCTCAGTCAGTTAAGCGTCCAACTTCATCTTATGTCATGATTACAGTTCGTGGGTTTGAGCCCCACATTGGGCTCTGTGTTGACAGCTCAGAGTCTGTAGCCTGCTTGGGATTCTGTGTCTCCCTCTGTCTCCTCCCCTACACCACTTGCACTCTCCTTCTCTCTCTCTCAAAAATAAATAATCATTAAAAATAAATAAATAAAAAAGCACGGGGGGAGAAGAGGAAAAAAGGAAAACAATAAGACATGACCAATCAATCAACCATGAGTTTAAAACAAAGAAAAAAAGGAAAAATGTGAGCAAAATAAGGTATGTGGAAAAAATATATGTTTTTCAATATATATATAGGTTTGATTAGGGATATACTATGAGCAATAGTCTCTTTAAAATTTATTAATTACATGTATTATATACATAAAACAGAGGCTTTTATTCATAGTTATGCCTAATAAATACTGACTTTTATCACTCCATAATTATGTTTATAAATACTGTGACAAAGAATTTAACTTTCTCACTGTAAAATAAATTGCTCAATTAGTGATCATCTATCACTTCCTAAAAGTTACAAATTTTTACTAGACAAACAAAAAACAGGAAAAGAAACATTCCTAACACATAAACTTTCAGTATGGAGAAAGACTTGGTAATGAGAATTCTAAGAAGAAATGTATACCATCAAAGGATGTATGTAATGTGACACAGATGGGGTTAAAAAAAAAAGCTGAGGAATTTTTATCTAAAATTTTTGTTTTTAATTTTAATGTTTGTTTATTTTTGAGAGAGATAGAGTATGAGAGGGGGAAGGGCAGAGAGACAGAGACAAAATCAAAGCAGGCTCCAGGCTCCAACCTGGCAGCACAGAGCCCAAGGTGGGGCTCAAACTCATGAATTGTGAGATCACGACCTGAGCTGAAGTCAGATGCTTAACCAACAGAGCCACCTAGGTGCCCCGATCTAAAATTCTAAGCTCACAATTGGAGGATACTAAAAAGTATACTGTCGAACTACTTTCTTATTTACTCCTGAGTTCAATAATAGAATTCATTTGAATTTATAAATCCTAAACATTAAAAGGGAATATAAATTTAAAGCCACATCTTTAAAATTCATATATTTCTGATACATTATGCATATTACATTACTTACAAAATTCCATGATACAGAATGTCATTTCTCTGCTCATTTATTCACATTCGAAAAATATTAAATTGCTTCTTCCAAGCAAAACTTTATTCTAGGTGCTCCAGGAGATACACAAGTATGTGTCCTAACGTCCAGTAGCTTATAATGATTTAGGGCCTTTCGAATGAATATTTAAATAAATACAAAATGTCTGAAACTTTAAATTTCAGAATCTGATACAAGGACTATGAGTAGATATATTTAAAAACTATAATAGGAAAGATTTCTGAAAGTAGATATTTTACAACATGGCTATGAAGAGCCTCTGCTTATAGAGCTATCATTTTAAGCAAAACATGTCTTCTTCAGTTAAATGCAGAATATTACCTATACTCTTAATGGAATTAATTTCAAACACATAGTAAAATACCTTTGTAAGATAAATTTTGAGAAATCATTTAAATACCTAAATTTCTACAATTTCTAATATTATTTTATATACATATAGAGGGCAAAGGATAGACACAAAGGAAAAAAAACTATATCCTATCAAAATAAAAAGTGCCCAAGAAAAAAATCTACAATAGATCACTGGATCCACTAAAGATTTCATTTAGGCATGAGTATTATAAAAGTCATGTTAGTATACTTTAAAACTCACAGTAAGAATCCTTATCCTTAACCAACCGTCATATTTTCTCCATTATGGGAAAGCTTTTCCCAGTATAATTTTCCTGTTGTTAGATATTTTCCAGCCCATTCTTTTATCAGCCTCTATCTCTACTATTTACCAAAGGAAAACAAAACAAAACAAAAATTCAACTTGTCATATTTCTATAAAGTGGTTTGTTCTTGCTAACTTTCCATTACAAACATACAATGATAATAACAGGCTATTGTTAAAGGTGAAGAGTAAATAATATAGGAAACTAAATTCAGACAGGAAAATCGGTTTCACAAGAGAGTACTTAACCTTGGGACCAAAACTGTAGTCTTCGCTATCTGATGTAGGCCATGAATCATCAATATCAGGTTTGTTGGAAAGCCTTTAGAGCAAAAATATACAACAAAAAAAAGTTCATTTATTTTTTAAAAAATTAAGTGCAAGGTCAGCTATCTGTTTATTAAACGAAGTTTCATGATGTAATTAAAATTTGGCCTGTGTTTTTTTCATTAAGTTTTTATTTTAATTCCAGTATCATCGACATTCAGTGTTATATTAGTTTAAGTTGTACAATATAGTGATTCACCAACTCCATACTCACCCCGTGCTCATCATGACAAGTGCACTCCTTAATCCCCATCACCTATTTCACCCCTTCCACCATTCACCTCTCCTCTAGTAACCATCTGTTTGTTGTCTGTAGTGAAGAGCCTGTTTCTTGGTTGGTCTCTCCCTTTATTTTCCGTTGCTCATTTGTTGTTTCTTAAATTCTATGTGAGGAAAATCATATGGTATTTGTCTTTCTCTGATTTTGCTTAGCATAATACTGGCTAGCTCCATCCATGTCACTGCAAATGGCAAGATTTCATGGTTTTATGGTTGAATAATATTGTATTATATATATATATATGACTTCTTTATCCATTCATCTGTTAATGGACACTTGTGCTGGCTCTTGTAAATAATGCTGTAATAAACACAGGGTGCATGTGTCCCATTGAATTCGTGTTTTTGTATTTTTTTGGTTAGTATCCAGTAGTGCAATTACTGGATCGAAGGATAGTTCTGTTTTTAATTTTTGAAGGGAGCTCCATACTGTTTTCCACAGTGGCTGCACCCATTTGCATTTCCATCAACAGTGCAAGAGGTTTTCTTTTTCTCCCATCCTTGCGAACACTTCCTTCCTGTGTTTTGGATTTGAGCCATTCTGACAGGTGCGAGGTGGTATCTCATTGTAGCTTGGAGGAGCATCTTTTCATGAGTCTGTTGACCACCTATATGTTGTCTTTGGAAAAATGTCTGTTTATGTCTTCTACTCATATTTAAACTGGACGTTTTTGGAGGGACGGATGCTGAGTTGTATCAATTCTTTACTCAATTCTTTACACACATTGGATACTAACCCTTTACTGGATATGTCATTTACAAACATTTTGTCCCATTTCATAGGTTGTCTTTTAGTTTTGATTGTTTCCTTCACTGTGCAAAAGCTTTTTATTTTGATGGAGTACCCATACTTTCTTTTTGCTTTATTTCCCTTGCCTCAGGAGGCATAACGAGAAAAATGTCGCTACAGCCAAAGTCAGAGTAATAACTCCCTGAGCTCTCTAAAAAGGATGTTTATGGTTTCAGTCTCTCATTTAGATCTTTAATTCATTGTGGGTTTATTTTTGCGTATGCTAAAGAAATTGGTCCAGTTACATTCTTTTGCATGTGGCTGTCCAGTTTTCCTAACACCACTTGTCGAAGAGACTGCCTTTTCCCCACTTTTCCTGTTTGTCAAAGAGTAACTGACCATACAGATGTGGATTTATTTTTGGGTTTTCTGTTCTATTCCATTGATCTGTGTGACTATCTCTTTGCCAATACCATACTGTTTTGATTACTATAGCTTTGTAATATACCTTGAAATCTGAAATTGTGAGACCTCCAGGTTTGTTTTTCTTTTTCAATATTGCGTTGCCCATTCAAGGTCTTTTGTGGCTCTATACAAATTTTAGGATCGAGTGTCTAGCTCTGTGAAAAATGGCTGTTGGTATTTTGACAGAGATCACATGAAATCTGTAGAGTGCTCTGGGTAGTATAGACATTTAAAAAATATGTATTCTTCCAATCTATGAGCATGGAATGTCTATCTATTTCTTTGTGTCATCTTCAATTTCTTTCATCAGTGTTGTATAGTTTCCAGAGTAGAGGTTTTTCAAAATTTGGCCCCTCTTTTAAAAAAGCTTTTAGTTATTTTGCCTCCACTCTCCTAACCTGTGAAATATCCAGCACAGACCCTGTCTTAGTTCCCATAAGCAAGTGTGACAGGCAGGGAAATCTCTGAAATGTTTAAACATTAAATTTATAAATGTTCCCACAGTGACTTATCACCTTACATCTGTCAGCATGGCTAAAATTCAAAACACAAGAAACAACAAGTGTTGGTCAGGGTATGGAGAAAAAAGAACACTTGTGCACTGGTGATGGGATGTAAATTGGTATATCTACTGTGAGAAACAGTATGCAGTTTCCTGAAAAATTAAAAATAGAAATACCATATGATCCAGTAATTACAGTGGGTAATGAAAGTACTAATTTGAAAAAATATATGCATCCCTATCTTTATTGCAGCATTATGTACAAAAGCCAAGATATGGAAGCAACCTAAGTGTCCATCAACAGATGAATAGATCACACACACACACACACACACACACACACACACACACACACACACACACACACACAGAAGAATATTACTCAGCTATAAAACAGAATGACATCTTGCAATTTGCAAAATCATGGATGTACCAACAGGGTATTATGTTAAGTGAAATACGTCAGACAGAAAAAGACAAACACTATACGATTTCACTTATCTGCAGAATATTAAAAAGAACAAATGAACAGAGAAGAAGCAGGAACAGACCCATAAATACAGAGAAATGATTGTTGTCAGAAGGGAGGGGAGGTTGGGGGAAAGACAAAATGGGTGAAGGGGAGAGGGAAGTTCAGGTTTCCAGTTATACAATGAGTAAATTACAGGGATAAAAAGTACCGCATAGGGAATATAGTCAATGGTACTGTATTAGCGATATACATTAACGGATGGTAGCTGCGCTTATGGTGAGCACAGTGTAACACACAGAGTTGTTGAATCACATATTACATTCCTTGTCAACTATACCTCAGTTTAAGTAAATATGCAAAAGTTAAAGAACAGATTTCTATATTACTAGTGGAAATACTATTGCAAGAGATTAAGTGATTAACAATTATAAAGTCCAATTTATTTCCTACACAGGTCTTGCTGTATTTAGATCCATATAAACAAAGAAGAACTGGGGCACTTCGGTGGCCCAGTCAGTTGGGCGTCCAACTTTGACTCAGGTCATGATCTCTCCGTTTCAGACTCTGTGTCTCCCTCTCTGTCTATGCCCGCCCCCGCTCATGCTCTGTCTGTCTGTCTCTCTCTCTCTCAAACACAAATAAACATTGATAAAAAAAATTTTTTTAAAAAAACAAGCAAGACCTTAAAAACCTTCAGGGGCATTCAGATACCCAAGGAGAGAGACCGCTATAAAAACACTCCTGGTAGTTGTGTCTCTATTTCTCTATACACTGCCTGAATATTTTTGATCCCACAAGCTCCCACTTCTACATCACTGTTCAGCACAGCTCAGTAACACTTTCCAATCTTTAAATCTTTAGCCTATGAAGGCACAGACTCCCAAAACAACGATGGGCTCAAATCCCCAAGGGTAGGAACTACGTCCTGCTCCTGGAGAACAAGCTAAATGGAGCCTCAGTCATCCGCGCAGTCACTTCAACATAGGCATGTTATCAACTATCCAGATGTAGCTCCGTTACTGGTTTGACAAGCCAGTCCTACCCCGTCCAACCCTACATGAACACGGCAAAGGCAACACAGATTGAGGAAAAGAGGCGGAGCGAGGAGACAGCTGCCTTGGGCCATACATCTCGGAAGTTTAGAATCTCCACACCCCTATTACTTGAGAAGCTCTAAGCCACCTCTGTAAGTTGGGGTGGAAGTAGATGATATCCCCCATTCCTATTTGAGTCTCTTCCCTGTAACTCAAATGATTTTAATATCTCTCAACAGAACACTTGAAGTATGCTAGCACCTTCAACTAAACCAACAAACAAAAAAGCAGAAACCTGTTCAGGACCTTCTCAAACTCTCTATTTTAATATGCCTTTCTAAATAACTCCCAATATCCAAAGTCCTTCTCTCCTGTAATTCATCTCTATCTAACTAGTCATAAATCCCAATATTCTGACATCTTTTCTAAAACTCATTTCTATCCAAGTGAGTGTTGTCCTTCTTGAAACCTGGTCTCCTCTACTCATTCGATTGTTAACCTCCTTCACTGTGTTTACTAGACCCTCTCCCCAGCTTTCTATTATTAAAACATTCACCTACATGACAAAAAAAAAAACAAAACAAAAAAAAGGAACCTGAATTTAAATCTGATTTCTGTCACTTACCATATCCAAATAAGTCGGTTTAATCTCTTTTGAGTTTCAAATTCTGCATTTAAACAACCATGTGGCAAGGATGTTAAACATAGGTTGAAGTACCAGAGGGTATTTTGATTAACTAATCTCTAAGGTTCCTTAAATATGAGACCCTATGTGCTTTTGGTTTTGCCTATAGAAAAACGGAGAGTGCTTAGCTGGCAGAAGTGGAAAAATTATGGAATAAAAGAAATTCCAAGAAAAGCAGGGAAGACAGTAAATAAGCAAAAAAGTAGTATAGAAAAGTCATGGAAAAGAAGGCTACAAAAAAAGACAATTCCATAGAACTAGTCAAGGGTACTAGCACAAGGGGAAAACCAGACTGGGAAGTTAGGAAGCAGAGAATCATATAGAAATATCCTCTAAATAGAGGCTGAATTTAATTAACATAACACAGTCTATACCTAGATAGCCTTCACTCTCAGAAAACTCACCAATCTCAAGAGGAGGAGATATCACTACATCTAAGAACATGCCTGATTCGGTCTTGCTTATGTGAAAGCTGTGAGACCGTGGGCATAGCTAACTGAGATCTACCCTAAAATCTTTGATGATAAAATGAAGAGACTAGTTACCACTGCACTAATTACTTCTAGTTATCACTAGTTCCCAAATATATTAGGACAAATGCCTGCACTAACCTGGTTTCTTAAGAAAACACTAAATTAGAGTTGATACATAACTGAATTTGACATTCTGAGTTGATCTGACTAGGATCTGTATCTTAATCCCAGTGCTGCTGAGGAAAAAAAGAATGGATGTGGAAGCTACCCAAGCTGACAGTCAAACCACAGGGTCACCTACTCATTAACTATGGAATCACGGGTCGAGTAGTCAACCTCTCGGAACCACAGTTGCCTAATTAATAAAAAGTAGGCTATACCAACACAGCTAAGCTATATAATCACTATATAACCTAAGAATTATTAAGGACATAATAATAGTGTCTAGCCCAGGGTAGAACAATCAACAAATGCTACTTTTCTCTGCATTTCCCTAGGTAACACATAATTATTTTGTTTCTTTGTTTACATTTTCAGAGAGAGAGCACACACAGACACATACACATGCACGAGCTAGTCAGTGTCAAAGAGTGAAAGAGAGAATATCCCAGGCAGGCTGACAGCACAAATCCCAACATGGGGCGTGAACTCACAAGCCTGAGCTGAAATCAAGAGTCAGACATTTAACTGACTAAGCCACCCAGGCGCCCCAACACACGTAATTGTAAAAAATCAATTAAAATCCTACCTGCTTGAAGAGTCTTCCTCTGAACACTCATCTGCTATTAAAGGAAAAAGTAAAATACAATTTAAATCAACAATAGAATAATATAGGAAATTAAAAGGTTAAGACTAATGATTCATGAAAAAGTATTCCTTTGGGCCACCACCTGGAAACCACACTAAAGTGAATGTTAATTATAGGATTGGTATGCTTAACGCACTAAGAAATCTTACGTTCTCCTCTATATTTAAATAAAGCAAGAATGGCTTTTATCGCCATTTGATACCTACAAGTGATCTGAGGTTTACAATGACCATAACTGACCCTATGGCACTGGAGGAAAATGGTATCACTAGGAGAATAATTATCATAGACTGACCATGTCAAACTCAAATATCATGATTTTCCTAGACTTCCACTCCCAGAAGGAGTTACAAGAGAATATACTTATTTTGCTGTAACACAGCAGAACTTCCCCAGCTCTTCAGCACAGATCGTTCAGTTTAGGATGAAACACCCCCTCGCAATAGCTTATTGTACTTGGCGGCATGGCAAAACAATAGCAAACACACTCTCTCTGGCCTAATTTCCAGTCACAGGGTAAGTATGAAGGATTTACGATTCTACTTTTATAAAGTTATAACCTCTTGAGACTGTTGCCTTTCATTGCTAGAGAGTCCATCTAGAGCCACCTCATTAAGGAGGATGGTCCCAATGTTAGTGTTACGTAGTAGTACATGATGTCATTTTTCTCAAGTCACCCCATTATGTGACAAACATCTATAGAAACCATGCTTTTTCATGTAAGGCATATGCCAACAGATCCTACAGTGATGAACACCAAAACAAATCAAAGGACAAAGAATATCTTGAATGACTACATTCAGTTACCTTGGAATTTCAAGTTTTTAAACATTCAAAAAGATAGCCACTGTATGATTCTAACCATATGACACTCTGCAAAAAGCAAGAATATGGATCTAGGGGTTGGGGCAAAGAGAGGGATGAACAGGCACAGCCCAGAGGACTTTTAAGGCAGTGAGACTCCTTCACATGAGACCACAATGGTGGATTCACATCTTTATCCATTTGTTAAAACTCGTAGAATGCATCACACCAAGACTGAGCACTAATGTAAATTAGACACTTTGCATGAAAATGATGAGCTAATGTAAACACAAAAATGTCCTGCAGTCAGGGTGCCTGGGTGGCTCAGATGGTTAAGTGTCCAACTCTTGATCTCAGCCCTGGTCAGGATCCCAGGGATCATGGGGTCTAGTCCTGCATCAGGCTCTGTGCTGACAGCACAGGATCCTTTCTCCCCTCTCTCTCTGCCCCTCTCCTGCTCACAACCGTGCATACTCTGTTGCTCAAAACAAATAAATACACTTGAAAAACAAATACTATGAAAAGTGGTGCAGGATGTTGACAATAGGGGAGGTTATGAGTGTACAGGAACATGATGGTATATGGAGACTCTCTATACTTTCTATTAATTTTGCTGTGAACTTGAAAGTGCTCTAAAAATAAGGCACTTAATCCTAAGTGTAAAAAAAAAACAAGGTATCCATTGGAACTACTATTACTTTATATTAAAGCAATACTGCCACGTTGAAAATTAAGACAAAGATCAAAGGAACAGAATAGGGATATTATCTCCTAAATTGAAGTACATAAAAATACATAAAGCAAATACATTTAATTGTATCCTTAGGCAAGAACACAATTGATGAATATGATCAAAAATCTTCTAATTCTACACAGGGATTCAGCACAATATGAATCAAACCTGGGTTATCTATACAATTAAGAGTTTTTATTCTCATTTTAAATCAAAAATCATTATGCTTAATGTATCTACGAATCATAATGAAAGTTTAATCACATACAAAAGATGGTAATTACCTCATCAGCCCCTAGTAAGTTTAGTCCAATACCTACTTAATATGGATGATGCAACTGAAACGAGTACCATCTTATATCATCATATTACTTGCTATTAAAATAAAAATTTAAGATGACACCAAAATTAAGTCAGGGCTACCATTCCTATGCAGAAAAGATTGCAGATAGTAGACCAAAGATTGCCACCCTTAGAACATCCTACTTGAATGGCTGGCCCTTGGGTGTTACCTAGGAACTTGGATGTAAGGAGGGTTCCCACCACTCCCCAGCCACCTGAGAGCGGCTCACTGTGCCTACATGTTGGTACACACAATGTGATTAATGCCATCTCCTTGATTTCCTTCTGGAAACCTGGAATTTTGCTACATGCTAAGGAGAAGAGGCCTACGTGATTAGCATTTCATGAAAACCTCGGGCACAGAGTATCCATAAGCCTGGCAGCCAACATTTCACATGAGCTGTCATAATTTGATGCAGGAGGAATTAAGCACATCCTGGTTAACTCCACAGAGAAAGGATTCTTGGAAGCCTGTGCTTGGTCTCCGCTGGACTTCACTCCAAGCAGCTGTTCTCTGTGCTGATTGGCCTTTGGATCCTTTCACCATAATAAACCACAGGCATGAGTACAAGTAGATGCTGAGTCCTGTGAATTCTTCTAGTGAATAGTCAAATCTGGGTGCCATTGGGGTGCCTCTAACATAACTGCATTCCATAAAATTTGTATTATTTGGGTTGATGTGTTATACCTGGTTACAGTCAGAAGGTTATTTCACAGAAAACCTTTCCTGGGGTCTGTTTTTCTTGTCCTTTGCCTTGAAAATTCCTATATTCCTATATATCCATTTGAAGAATGGCATAAAGGAACAGATGAAAGAATGATGTCAGAAAATGGGAAGCAAGCAACAGTCCTATTTTACTCAGAAGAAAAAGAGAATCCTGATGATTGCCGAATATGCTCTACAGGATGAAAGTTCCAATAAATTATGAAAAATCAGTTAATTTTCTCCAAATGCACAGGCTTACTTCATTTTTCCAGTAGATATGAATCAATAAAGCAACAGGGATAATATAGAAAAAACAAAACTAACATCTCTAGTATAACAGTATACTAATAATGCCTTTTTTTGTTTCTTTGTCTTAACTTCCTATACAATGGAACAATATAGTTCACCTAGTAAAGGCAGTTATTGACAAAATAATCAAAACGTTGGAAACTTGCGTCCAAAATATCGAATGAATTATCCACTCCACCCTGAAAATAGCAGATTTGATCATTAAAGATCAATAGGACTCATCTGGGGGGGAAAGCATAGTGAGTTATCATATATATAAATGGATAAAATCTTGGTATTCGAATTGACCATATATTCTTGGTAAGCCAGAGTTTACCAGTTTTTGAAAAAAATATAAGAGCATTTCACATTAAAACTGTACCAGATAAAAATTTCTACCAGACAATCCAGAAAACGCTTTCAATCTTGACAGATCATCGTCACGAACACTGTCACTGTGGTACAGGTACGAAGACGTTTAGCATAAGAAACTAATAAGTTAGGAGATAAACTTTAGATTAGGTACCTCATTACCTTAGAAAGAAATATACATATAGGTCAAACATGCATATGGTGGAAATGTATTCAAATAGTAGTAGATTCCAAGACAACTTTCCTTAGAGCTTTCTTCAGGGATGAAATTCAGAAAGGGAGAGTGAAAGGAGAGATATCAGAAGAAGGCAAATGAAAAGAAGGAAAGAGACAGCATTAACAAAACACAGTCGGGTATTCAAAAAGAACAAACAACACACAAACAAGAATAGTCATGTAGTGACTGTTTTACTGACATCACTAGAATTTGCAAACTACCGAGACCTAGTATAATCAGTGTATCACCTTACATTTTCTTCCTGTTATTAGACTAGTGTCCTTCCATGAAACCATGAAATATTTAAACGAGGTCAGTTTCTCCAAACTGCTGGTCTGTAAACTATTTCTGATCAAAACTTCAAACTATTAGAATACAGCTGGATCATGATTCCATTCCAGACACAGGACCTGACAGTGGCTTCCTGCTGTTGCCGCCAGGATTTTGTTCCAGTATACATCCAGAATTTGTTCCAGAGTTTATCAAGACCTTGAGGAAAAACTCAAGTACTCCCATAAGAGGCAGGTAAGGACAACACTCTTCCTCACACTTGACTCCTAGGTTTTGGCAATGATGGAAAAATGCTGGGCAAGTATACGTACCAGCCTAGACCATTTGCCCTGGACCCTGCCTGTGGACGTGCTGCATTTACAAAAACGTTAAATAGGACCTTAGCTGATATGTTGTTTTCCTATATTTGGACACAGGAAGGACCAATCATATAAATCACAGGCCTTATAACTCGAAAAATTGTTCTTTTGAAGACGTTACCACCCAAGAGCTTTGAAAAGTTAAATCCAACTTTCTTCTCAGTAATTTGATCAAATACTCCTCCTTGAAATTGCTTAAAGTTGTTCAACATCGCTTCCTCTAATTCCTCTCCTACTTCCTCCCTAGCCACTCTTCAGTCTTCTTTACTAACTGGTATTCTTCCATCCATCCCGTCTATATTGGTATTCCCAGGGTTTGTTCACTGGCCTTCTTCTCAAGAATTCTACATGTTCTCCATCATGAACAAGCTCAATCTTATCCAAGCTATGACTTTGCCTATACTTCTCATCAGATTATTTCAAATCAGCATCTCCTATCTTGAAGGTCTATCTCCAGCAGGAAACTCTAATTATTCAATTAGCCAATACCTGAGAATATCCTACAGGGACATTCCATCCAATTCAACAAATACAGAAAAATCCTGGTCTTCCCTATTCCTGTTGCTCTCCTCTATTCATCTGAGAAGTCCTACTCATTCTTCAAGTCCAATGTAAATGCTAGTGCACCACCTGGAAACCTAGAAATCTTCCTAGAGTTCTCTCTCCCCGCTAACTTTTTATATTCTAGGATCACAAAGTCACATTAACTATACGGTTTCAGTGTCTGCTTTAGATTTCCCCTGCCACTGCCCTAGTCAAACATAAACTCTTAACTGATGACTTTTGCAGGGGAAAAAAAAAGCCACCAACTATTATTGTTATTTCTTAAATGAATAAAAAGTTTAAGTGGGGTGCCTGGGTGGCTCAGTAGATTGAGCATCCAACTTCGGTTCAGGTCATGAGCTCACACTTTGTGAGGACAAGCCCCACATCGGGCTCTGTACTGACAGCTCAGACCCTGGAGCCTGCTTCAGATTCTGAGTCTCCTTCTCTCTACCCCTCCTCGACTTGTGCTCTGTCTCTGTTTCCCAAATATAAATAAATGTACAAAAATAAACAAAATAAATTTAAAAATTTAAAACACTTTTAAGCAAAACAAATTACAAAAACGTAAGTCTCAGAAAAAAAAGTGTTTTTTCTGCATAAATTGAGCCTCCTGACTTTTTCAGTTATACACAGGTGAGAATTTCAAAAGGGACTAATACTAGGCTAAGAAAATCAGAGCTTCACTTGCCTCCCAGTCTCTTTATCTGGCTTCTTTCAATCTATCCTCCATTTAAGAGTTCAGCAAACTATGGCCACAGGCCCAATCCAGCCTGCCATCTGGTTGTGTAAATACAGTTTTATTGCAGCATAGTCACCTGTCTTCACTTACATATTGCTACGGCTGCTATCACACTACAATGGCAAAGCTGAGAGACCACTTCGTCTAAATCATTCACTGCCCTTTTGGAGAAAAGCTTGGGCATCCCTATTTTATGCCCTAACCAGAGCATCCTAACTCAAATCGAATCTTAGTACTCTTCTGCTTCAAATTCTCCAAAATCCCTGCATCAAATCCTGCTAGCTCCCTAAGAGCCATTCCATACTCTTCATTCTTGCTAGAGAATCACACCTGGATTTGAATATTCATTGTCCCAATACGCAAGGAAGGTGGCCTCACCTCAGCTTCCAAACGAAAAATAGGATCATTCTAAGCTAATCACAGTACCTGATTTTCCAGGGACTAGTTTAGGAAGGAGCATGTGATGTAACCTCGTCTTTACAACATTAGAGGAAGATTACTGCAAGCCTCTTCCTAGTGAAAAGAAACACATAAAGAAAAACAGTCCTTCTAGCCATTGGACATCGTCACGTGAGAATATGATGCCTGGAGCTGTTGCTATTTAGGCAACCAGGAAAGGAGAAGGAAAAATACCACCAGCTTCAAAACGGAACAAGAGACAACTGGAATCCTGATGACATCACTGAACCATCAATACAATTCTGGTGCCTACTCTCTTAGTCACTGTTATAAATCATCTATTATTTGCCACTAACAGCATTCTATCTGATAGATTTCCCAAGGCCTACGGGTAATATCTACTCCTTTCTATAGCACTGAAAACCTTTCAGAAGCTTGTCTTGTCTAAGTAGTCACCTCATTCCCAGCCATTCCTATAGCATACATTTTCTACCAGCACAACTGAACTGCTCATAAATCCTGCAAAGTTCACTCGTACACCTTAGCCTTTGCACTGCTGTTTGTTCCGCCAAACACGGAATCGTAATAGAAGTTCCTCCTGCCAAACATCCTCATTCTGCCTCTTTACCTGGCAAACTGACTACTCACTCTGCATCCCTTACCTTAGAATTTGCCCAGACTTTTAACACTGTGAGTCCTCACCAGGAGCTTAAGGTCACTTGAACAAATGCCAAGAGGGGCGCCTGGGTGGCTCAGTCGGTTGGGCGACCGACTTCGGCTCAGGTCATGATCTCGCGGTCTGTGAGTTCGAGCCCCGCATCGGGCTCTGTGCTGACAGCTCAGAGCCTGGAGCCTGCTTCTGACTCTGTGTCTCCCTCTCTCTCTGCCCTTCCCCTGTTCACGCTGTGCCTCTATGTCTCTCAAAAATAAATAAACATTAAAAAAAAACTTAAAAAAAAAAAAAAAACACAAATGCCAAGAAACACATAACGATCCTTATAAGCTCTACGAGACTCTGGCACATAGTAAGCACTAAATAGAGTAAATAATAAAAATGACAGTGTTAAGAACGAACTGCTGGAGGGTAGAGACTGTTCTTTGAATGTTTGTATTCTAGAACAGCAGAATAATACTTAGTACCTCAAAGACACTTCATAGTTATTTGTCAAGTGAACACATGAAAATGAATAAAAATGGTTTCTTTGAAAATTATTTTTTAAAAACACAGAAAATTTTCTTTTTAAAAAAACACAGGGACAGTTCTATTCTATTACAAGCACCTTAAAGATCAAGACTCTGTCTATTCTATCTTTGTGTTTCCTGTCACTTGCAAAATCTCCCTACAGAAGTTGCTTGGTAACAGTCTACTAAGGTAAAGCTTTCTTCATACATTTTAGATGGTACAATGCACTAGGTGCCACATCTAGGGAGTACCAGTAGCATTTTTGTTCTTGTGAAACATTTTTGGGCTTTTATGATAATTTCCTGAACCTAAGTTGCCCTATTTTAATGTTTATTATGATAATCCTTTGACTAATGGCAACAAAGTATTGTATTCTTTTTTTTTTTTTAATGTTTATTTCTTTTTGAGAGACATAGAAAGGCTGAAGGAGGAGTAGAGTGAGGAAGACAGAGGATTCGAAGCATGCTCTGCATTGACAGCAGAGAGCCTGACACGGGGCTCGAACTCACGAGCTGCAAGATCATGACCTGAGCCCATGTCGGGCGCTCAACTGACCGAGCCACCCAGGGGCCCCTAAAGTTTCGTATTCTAACAAAATTACAGCATCATGACAATTATCCTACAAGCAGAAGAATATTCTCTAATGAAGTCAACATATCTCACTCTGGATTTGTTGTTGTTGTTGTTGTTAAATGTCTATCTATATACTTTGAGAGACAGAGCATGTATGCAAAGGGGAGGGGCAGAGAGAGACGGAAACGGAAAATCCTAAGCAGGCTCTGAGTTGTCAGCAAAGAGCCCAAGAGAGAAGTCTGACACGGGACTCGAACTCACCAACTGTGAGATCATGACCTCAGCTGAAATCAAGAGTTGGACATTTAACCGACTCAGCCACTCAAGTGCCCCTCTTGTTCTGGTTTGATTTATGAGGAATGAAGTTGAGAATGCTGACACCTTGTTGACACAATACGTGAAATAACCTATGCTTCTCAATAAGGCATTGCTTTTCCTCTGTACTGTTGGTCGCTATCTGTAAAAAACAGTCTCAGTGGCAGTGCTGCACACGAGCTAAGTTTTGCAGATTTTATTATTTTGTTCACACCAGGATAGTATTGGAGAATTCCCAGATTTAAGGATGGATCATTTTTTAATCAGACAAATAATTATGTAATAATATTTACTAACTATAATTCATTTATAAAAATTATATAAAAAATCCATTTTTAGGGGCGCCTGGGTGGCTCAATTAGTTAGGCAGCCGACTTCAGCTCAGGTCATTATCTCACGGCATGTGAGTTCAAGCTCCGCCTTGGGGTCTGTGCTGGTGGCTTGGAGCCTGGAGCCTGCTTCAGATTCTGTGTCTCCCTCTCTCTGCCCTTCTCCTGCTCATACTCTGACTCTATGTCTCTCAAAAATAAATAAACCTTAAAAAAATCCATTTTTAAAGCAAGTGCAATGTTATGTTTATGGAGGAAACATAAAACATACTAACTTTTAAAAATCTTTTTTTCTTTGGGCACCTGGGTGTCTCAGGTGGTTAAGCATCTGACC
The DNA here is from genome assembly GCA_030068075.1 of Paguma larvata. Taxonomy (NCBI): domain Eukaryota; kingdom Metazoa; phylum Chordata; class Mammalia; order Carnivora; family Viverridae; genus Paguma; species Paguma larvata. The sequence continues at coordinate 113,395,975 of CM057828.1, forward strand.
TTGGTTCAGGTCATGATGTCATTGATCATGAGTTAGACGCCCACATCAGGGTCTCTGCTCTCAGTAGCGGAGCCTGCTTTAGATCCTCTGTCTACCTCCTTCTGCCCCTCTCCACCTCAATCTCTATCTCTCTCAAAAATAAACATCTAAAAAGTATTTTTTTCTTATTTACACAAAGATATCATATGGTATTTCAGGGGTCATGACTAAAAGAATGAATTTCTTTTCAGATAATACTGCCTCATATTTTCAATTACCTACGATTAACCTCTGAAATAATTCTGAATATTAGACTACAAAGAAAGAAATTAAGAAAGAAAAAATATACACATGCAATATACACATTGGTGTTTTTTTCTCCATTGTTCTTTCATTATGAAAACTTTCTTACTCTGACTGTACCTATGTTAGGACCGCCAGGAGCAATTCACTATGTAAAGTCTTACCTGGATGGCTATTTTGTGCAGAATTTCTAAGTGTCTTTCCTTCTTTATATCTGGAAATTAGTTGGTAATTGCTATGTATAAAAAAGGGTAAAAAATAATATTACTCTTTTAATACTGATATGAAAAACATTTCCCAAATATATCAAATTCTTACAGTATTTCAAATCATATCAGAACGAAGATCTAAACTTGAGTTTCCCCATATACTTCATATTTGTACATTCTATTAACTTTTCATTCAGTATGTAATTAAAGAAGAAAAAACAGTAAGATGAACCAGTCATGAATTGAGGGCAGTAGAGCTTAGTAAATTAGAATTAGCTTGCCGTGATGGAAAGTGTTTTGAACTCAGAAATTCTAGCTCTATAACCAATAGCTATTTGTTCTTGGATAAGCCGCTTCTCTTTGGCACGAAGTCTTCCTCTATAAAACAAGTACCTTGCTGCCTTATTTTACAAGGTTGATAAGAGGGGTTCATGAGCTATTATATCCAAAACAAGGCCTCTCACGCAAGGTGGTGCCCATTACTATAGGAAGGGCAACATGACACCTTCCATGACCTAAGAAAAGATGCTCCGCAGGATTGAAAGCAGGGGTACAGGAGCCCCTGGGTGGCACAGCCACTTGAGCATCCAACTTGTGATCTCAGTTTGAGTGTTGATCTCAAGGTCGTGAGTTCCAGCCCCATATTGGGCTCCATACCGGGCATGGAGCCTACTTGAAAGAAAAGAAAAAAAAAGGCAGGGGTACAGATCTACTAATGCAGGAGAAAAAGAAACTCTCATGTCTGCCTGCAGCATTATTTGAACCTCTCTCACTGCTCAGTATGGTCCCAACTAACATCTTCTGGCAGAAAAGAATAAAAAGATTCTCAAAGGGTAACTCATAATGAAAGTCTGGGCTAAGACATGGGTTCCCCCTAAGGTTTTTATATTTAATAAATATATTTAATAAATATCCCACATAAGATATAGGTTCCATGTAGGGAAAGGGGTGTGTGACTAAAGCCAGGAGGCCCAGCTGCCAGAACAGGGTGCCGGTGCTTTGGAATAGCCGCTAGCACACGTGTACGTGGTGTGAACTAAAAAAGTTGTAACTCTGAAGTCTAAGTGTGGATCACCTTGAAGACTGAAAAATCTGGATCAGCAAGGGCATCCTGGGAGCAAAGGTCAATCGTGACCAGACAGCAGAACCAGTGTCAATAGCAATGCAGGAGCGACAGAATCAAAGGAAACAGTAGAATAATCGGAATGTCCTTTTTTCCCCTCCAAAGACTTCTGACAGAGGACTGTCTCTTTGGTCTTAGGGTGCTCCTTAAGTTCTTGGAAAATTCACGGGAGAGAGTATAGGAGGCAGCTCTCAAAGGAAAGTACAGGGTTTTCTACAAAACTGAACATTTCAAGACCCAAGTAACTAGTTAGAAAAAAAAAAAGATGTAACATTACATGTACCCCAAGCACAGGGGTTACACTTGGAATGAAATGGATAAGGTTAGGATCCTTAAGGACAAAGGTCTCAAAAGTCCTGAGATAAAGAATCTGAACCCATTCCTGCTTCTAACTAGTCTGGTCTTTGGCTTGATTTCTGGCTAATGTTGTGGACGAACTCACTGCCATTCCAAAACTGCCTGAACCAAACTATCAACTCCCATCTGTTACATACAAAGTAACAGTTAAATTAGTTTAAACCTCAGTTTGGCAGTAAGTAGCATTTTAATAGAAACACTTACTTAAGAAAACCTTTACTATGAGCATATTCATCTGCAGTCCATCCATATCTATCTTGAGGAAAGGCATCAATATCTTGCTGAAGAAGCAGCCTGACTATATTTGTTGATTCATAATTTACAGCAAGCATGAGGGCTGTTCTAAAATAACAGACAGATAAATTCACTCTTAGGAATTTAGAGTTCTTTAAACAGCTCATTTGATATATTTTATCAGGTTAACATCTTGCCTATCTGTACAGAATTGACCATTTACATATTCGAGTGTTCATTTTTGTAAATGATCTCCAATGCTAAAAAGAAGGGATAAAAAGGAAGCTTCTTGTCCCATGTGGGTAATGTATTATACAAGTTACTAATTTAAAATCCTTTGATCGACAAGAAACCATGCTGAGGTCACTTATCTGAATAGGTAAAGATTTTAAAAAAGAATTTCCCATTTCTTCCTTAATCTGATACAGTGCACTTCAAAGCCATCTAGAGGTCAAGTAAGTATAAAAATTGTCTGCAGGCTTAAAATGATAATATTTTAATGCTAATGGTAATCAAATAGTCATAATTATAGTTAATGATACCATTAAGCATATGGTAGGCACAAAATTAAATGCTATGTATATAAAATATTATTTATACACAACCACCCTTGAAGGATATATTATTATCCTTCTTTTCATATCAGGAAACATATTTAGTGATGATACATAATGCTCCCTAGGTCACAACACCTAGCAGGTAGGAAAGCTAGGAATTAAATCGAGTCTTGTGGGAATCTAAAGCCTGTCTATGTTTTCCTTATCACCCACCTATAACTTATCCTCATTAAAGGAAAAGTCTATTCAATTAAAGTTATCTTTCATCTTTCTACCCAAATCAATTAAAAATAAAATCAAAACAATATTCTGGACATGAAAAAGGATAAAAACTGATGAGCCTATAGTATCTGGTAATAGTAATTAATCATCACCTAGAGATCATCTAACAACATCACTATTTCTCAAAAAAAAAAAAAAAGGCAATTTAAAGCAAAGAGTCATCCAAGAGACAAAGCAACTCCTATTTATGTTTAATATGCATCTTTTTTTAACATTTATTTACTTTTGAGAGACACAGTACAAGCAGGGGAGAGGCAGAGAGAGAGGGAGACACGGAATCTGAAGCAGGCTCCAAGCTCTTAGCTGTCAGCACAGAGCCCAACATGGGGCTGAAACACAAGAACCATGATATCATGACCTGAGGCGAAAGTCGGAGGCTTAACCAACTGAGCCATCCAGGAACCCCAATATACATCTTTTTAAGGAAAAATATACATTAAGTGGAAGTTCTTTTTAAGTTTATTATTTTGAGAAAAAGTGAGCACAAGAGCATGGCCGAGGGACAGAATGAGACAGAGAGAGAGAATCCTAAGTAGGCTCTGGACTGTCAGCACAGAGCCCAATGTGGAATTCGAACCCATGAACCGTGAGATAATGATCTGAGCCAAAGTCGGATGCTTAACCAACTAATTCACCCAGGAGCTCCTATGAGGCAGAAGTTTAAAAAAATACCATAAAAGGGTTAAGAAGCCCAATATTGTGTCATAAAGTAAACTAAGAGCTGCAAGGCCACCCTTTAAAATCTCATATGAAATCCCTTTAGCTAATATTAAATCATTAAAAAAAAAATTGCGGGGACAACTGAGTGGCTCAGTTGGTTAAGCATTCGACTCTTGATCTCAGTTCAGGTCTTGATCTCAGAGTTATGAGTTCAGGCCCAGCGTAGGACTCTAGGCTGAGCAATGAACGTACTTAAAACTAAAGACTGCAAATGACATTAGTCAACATTATCAAGGAATACAAATTCTGCTGTACCTTGTTCTGCATGTGGCCCAGGCACAATTGCTTTCTTCCTAGCTGATGACATGTTGACATTTTTCACTATGTAACTATAAATTAGTCTTCTTCTTATTAAGTCATCCTTCCTGACTTGAATAATTACCACCACTCAGGAACAATACTAAGTTTAAAGAAAAAAAAAAACTACTGCACCTTTTCATATTATCAACTGCATGTATATTTGCTTTCTTTTCTACTAAAAATTCCACCATTTGCTCTTTGTTTTCATTTACAGCAACCAGAAGTGGTGTGAGGCAAGCCTGTAAAAGAGCAAAAACAATTTATAATTTACAAAATTACATACTTCCATACTGAATTTTAAAACTTACAAAAGATCCTCTAAACTTAAATATATAATACAAAAAGTAAATAAAAACTGGTCTCTTCCTTCTCACCCCTGTACTTGCACCTGCTGTTGCTTCTCTTTCAAATACCCTCCTCCATCAGGGCGCCTGGGTGGCTCAGTTGGTTAAGCGTCGGACTTTGGCTCAGGTCATGATCTCACTGTTTGTGAGTTTGAGTCCCGCACTGGACTCTCTGCTGACAGTGCAGAGACTGCAGCCTGTCTCAGATTGTGTGTCTCCCCCCCTCTTTCTCCCTCTCTTTCTCTACCCTCCCTCCCTTGCTCATGCTCTCTTTCTCTCTCAAATATAAACATTAAAAAAAAAATTTTTTTAAGTAAAAAAATTCTTCTTCAACAGATTATCTGCAGTCATTCTCCCAAACTCACTTCAAACACTGACTGGTTCCAAGATCTTTGCTTTATCACAGTACTTGTCATATAATAACTGCAAAAAAAATACTGCAGTTATTGTTCTAAACCAATAAGCTTCTTGAGGGCAGGGGCTATTTCTTATCTCTCTATCTCCAAGCTCCTAAACATAGCAGTAAACACTTTAAGTACTTTTACCAAATTAATAACTAAATGATGAACTCTGGAGTAGTGTTTCTTAAATTATATAACAAATAATATATACTTTGCCAGAAGTTAAGTACTCTGCCCCAATGGAAAGATTTCATGACCATCTAAGTTGAGAAATAGTACAAATCTGCGTTATATGTCTACATTACAGAAATCCATTTAAATCTGCTGAATCCCCATTTGACAATACTTTTTGTGGCAAACATTAACATTTGAGGAATTAGACTTTCAGGGATGTAGTTTTGAGAGCTTTCCGATAAAGGCGAGGTTTTCTCCAAGTTGCACAAACTTGCCTCTCTCCTATCCATGGTATCAGGATCCACTGACACCCTGGATGTTAACATAAGGCATTTCTGCTCCAAAGGGGTCACTAAGGAGATGGACTCAGAACTCAAAGAGATAGGTTTCAAATGAACTTTGATTTCTTAATATTAAATAGCCCATGGGCTTTCTCCTGTTCTAAAGGCTAAACTTTTATCTTAAGTGTTCGAAAGCTTAATGTGAAATTTTATTCTCAATTATAGTAATTCTGGGACCCTCATGCATATCTACTTCTAAAAAAAATCTGTATTTTAGTTACCACTATAATGGCTACTTACTTTATAGTTTAGGCAAAATATAAATCAGAAATAAAAATATAATGGCTTATCAATGAAAATAAAAATACTGACTTATCCAGATCATTTTTAGCATAATGAAAGCTACTAAATTATTTGCATTTTTAGGGAAGAATGCTGAGGAGAAAGATAATATTGTCTGCAATACACATAACCTATTCAATGATATCCAGGATTAATCTAATATGACTTCCAAATATTCCAGTAGGAATTGGATATGATTATTTATAGCACACATAAAGAAAAAAGTGTTTTTTTAAAACCAACTTATAGGGGCACTAGGTGACTCACTAAGTTAAGAATCCGAGTTTGGTTCAGGGCATGATCTCATGGATTGTGAGTTCGAGCCCCACAAGGGGCTCTATGCTGACAACTCAGAACCTGGACCCCATTTCAGATTTCCTGTCTCCCTTTCTCTCTGCCCCTCCCCTACTCCTGTGCGCGCTCTCTAATTCGTCTTCAAAAATAAATAAACATTAAAAACTATAATTAAATAGAATACAAAAACAACTTACAAATTCTAACTTGGAAAATTCAATCGTAAACCTAAAACATTAACATAAAATACAAAATATATGTTATAAATTAATATTGATTGTCTTGAAAACCTAGAAAATTTATCAAAATATACCATAAAATAAGAGCACCTGGGTAGCACAGTCAGTTAAGTGTCTGACTCTTGATTTTGGCTCAGGTCATGATCTCCTGATTCATAAGTTCAAACTCAGTGCCTCCTAGGGATTCTCTCTCTCTCTTTCTGTCTCTCAAAATAAACTTAAAAAAAAAATTACCAAGGTTTCTTTGTGTCCAAGAAGAGATCTGATTAGCATACTCCTCAAAAAAAAAGATATATATATATATATATATATCATAAAACAGTACTTGCAAACACAATGCTTATGGAGGCAAGTAGATGACTCGAGGATGGGAAGAACCTAGGTGGGGACAGTGGCAAGTGGAGACACACATGCCTCATATAAACAGGGCAGCCACTGCAATCATACCAAATAGTAGTATGGACTCCAAGTACCAGATATGATTCTATAAGGAAAGTCTGGGGGCGCCTGGGTGGCTCAGTCGATTGAGCGTTTGACTTCGGCTCAGGTCATGATCACATGGTCTGTGAGTTCAAGCCCCACATCAGGCTCTGTGCTGACAGCTCGGAGCCTGGAGCCGGTTTTGGATTCTGTGTCTCCCTCTCTCTCTCTCTCTCTCTCTCTGCCCCTCACCCACTCATGCTCTGTCTCTCTCTGTCTCAAAAATAAATAAACATTAAAAAAAATCACTATTAAAAAAAAATGGAAAGTCTGAAATCCAGATTTCTGCATGAGTGTCATAATTTTAAATGTTGACTCAATTTATGGAAGAAACTAAATCTATCCAGGGGCCAAATTTAGTCAATAGCCCACTTGTATTTAGGTTGTGCATAAAGCAAATATTTGTATGTAAAACTTTCTTAACGTATCAGTATCATGTTTTACCAAAAGCTTAGGCCCCAACATGTAATAATATTGCTAATAAGACTTCTAAGAGGGGCACCTGGGTGGTTCAGCCAGCCATCTGACTCTTGACTTCAGCTCAGCTCATGATCGTATGGTTGAAGGATTGAGTCCGAAATCAGGCTTGGCACTGAGTGTGAAGCCTGCTTAAGATTCTCTCTCTCTTGGGGCGCCTGGGTGGCTCAGTCAGTTGAGCGCCTGACTTCGGCTCAGGTCATGATCTCGCGGCTTGTGAGTTCGAGCCCTACATCGGGCTCTGTGCTGACAGCTCAGAGCCTGGAGCCTGCTTCGGAATCTGTGTCTACATCTCTCTCTGTGCTCCTCGCCCACTCACACTTTGTCTCTCTCTCTCTCTCAAAAATAAACATTAAAAAAAAATTTATTTTTTTTTTTAAGTTTATTTATTTTTGAGAGACATAGAGGCACAGCGTGAACAGGGGGAGGGCAGAGAGAGAGGGAGACACAGAATCGGAAGCAGGCTCCAGGCTCCGAGCCGTCAGCACAGAGCCCGACGCGGGGCTCGAACTCACAGAGCGCGAGATCATGACCTGAGCTGAAGTCGGCCGCCCAACCGACTGAGCCACCCAGGCGCCCCTTTAAAATATTTTCTTTAATTTTTTTTTTTTTTAATGTTTATTCATTTTTGAGAGAGAGAGACAGAGCAGAGCGTTAGCAGGGGAAGGACAGAGAGAGAGGGAAACACAGAATCTGAAGCAGGCTCCAGGTTCTGAGCTGTCAGCACAGAGCCCGATGTGGGGCTCGAACCCACGAACTGTGAGATCATGACCTGAGCCAAAGTCGGAGGCTTAACCGACTGAGCCACTCAGGCGCCCCAAAAAAAATTTTTTTTAAAAAGATTCTCTCTCTCTCCCTCTGCCCCTCTCTCCCATTCATGCTCTGTCTTTCTGTCTGAAATAATTAAACAAAAAGACTCGTAACACTCACTTTAAGAATTTTTCCAATGCTTATTAAAACTGCCATCTATTTGTGTTTAATTCTCCCAGATTGTTAATCAAATAAAATAGACAAATTAGTACATGAGAATGCTGAAACTAAAGTATTAAAACAATTCTCAATTGTATTGTCACTAACTGCGTTTTTATGTTTAAGACTACCATTTGGATTATGCCAGGACTATATGAATTTAACAGACATCATAAGACTGTCTATCACTTAGCTTCAACTAATAAAGAAGGTTCGAGATCTTCTTGCAATCGGGAAAACTCTGCTTGTAATAACCATTTGGTAACATAACGGGTAACAAAAGACATAAAATCTTTAAAGGGTCAGAGTCTACTTATTAAAAGGCTACCCATAACCCTCTGGGTGCCAGGGAATGACCGATGGTTGGATGAAAAATTACTCCTTAAGCCGTATTCATTTTCACTTTTCACAGAGGCAGAGACAGTTGAAAGGCTAATGTTTTGGAGAGACTCCAAGGAAGAAGCATGTATCAAGTTGAAGGAACTGGCATGTATCAAACTCCAGGTCTTCCAGAGATTTCTTAGGTTTTTGACATCTGTAAATTTATATACTATACTTACCCATTCAGTAGTTCTTTCGATTTTATGTTTTTTAATTAATTTATTTATTTTGAGAGAGAGAGAGCATGAGCAAGAGGGGGAGGGTAGGGAGAGAGAGAATCTCAAGTGGTGCGGCACCATCAGCACAGAGCCCAGTGTGGGGCTCGAACTCACAAACCATGAGATCACGACCTGAGAGGAGGTCAGACACTTAACCAACTGAGCCACGCAGGTACCCCTCCATTCAGAAGATAGCTTTTATTTTCTTTCTTTTTTAAATGTCCACTTATTTTTTGAGATTTCTCCAACTGAAGCAGACTCCAGGCTCTGTCTGAGCTATCAGTACTAGAGCCCAACACGGGGCTCGAACTTGGGAACGAACAGATGATGACCTGAGCCGAAGTCAGACGCTTAACTGACTGAGCCGCCCAGACACCCCAATAGTTCTTAACCAAGAGCTTAACCAATCTCAAAAATATATATATTTCTAAGTATACAAGTCTATGTATACACGTTACTAAGTTTACTCAGTCAAAATCTTCAGGGGAGAGTTTAGGCTTGTGAACATTTTTTAAACTTCCCCGGGTGCCTGGGATTCACCAGCACAATTCTAGCTGAGAGCTCGTGCAGACAATCGCTCGTGCAGACAATTGCACCAGTCGCATCTCTCACCTAGGTGGCCAACTCCCTCTGTCATTTGAGGATTTAGCTAAAAGAGTGACTTATCAAAACTGCTTTTAGTTTCCCCGGGCTTCGGTGGAACAGGGACTAAATGTAAAGTCAAAATGCAACTGGATTTCATTACATGTAAACTTCTTACTTCCCATCAAGATATTCTAGATTTCAGAGCAGAGTTTAGACTCTTCTCTAAGTGGCTGTTTCTGTCAAAATAGGATTATATGTCAGTTCATTGTTGCTTCTTTCCTACCCTTGCCCACTTAATCATTGACCTGTTCACTACCAATCTGATTTCCTCAGAGTCCTCCTGAAATTGATGTCTAGGCAGGCTTACAACTCACTCTTTCCTTTAAGTAACAATTTTTATCTCCGAGAATTAAAGACACCTTGCCTAAAAATATAATCTGAGGGGAAAAAAACAAAACCCTCTTCATGTTATTTCCTCTCACGTGCCAAATTTCCAAATTGGCCCACATATTTCTGACTATGCCCTCCTTTTCCCTTTACCCTCTAAAGCCTCGGCCAATATGAGATAAATCCCATTTTATAAATCACTTTTTTATCAAATAGGAACTTGTCGACAGCAGCAATATTTTTTATTGTAAAATGCTTTTGTTCTGCTTGAGTTTTAAGACAAACCGTAGGGCAAATTTTGCCTCTCTGTGTTGTTTTTCACTAATATGAAAAAAAAAAAACTGGATGGGAAAAAATATCTGAAAACATCCTTATTTAAAGTGAAATCTTAGGGGTGCCTAGGTGGTTCAGTAGATTGAGCACCCAACGTTGGCTCAGGTCTTGATCTCATGGCTCATGAGTACAAGCCCCGCATCGGAGTCTGTGCTGACAGCTGGGAATCTGGAGCCTGCTTCAGATTCTCTGTCTCCCTCTCTCTCTGCGCCCCACTCCAACTCATGCTGTGTCTCTCTTTCTCCCTCTCTCTCAAAAATAAATTTTAAAATAATAATAATAAAGTGAAATCTTAGATAATTAACTTATTTCAAAATATTTTCATTCAGGGAATACGATAACTTCCAAATATGTAAAATTGACCCCACCCGTGTCAACCAAGGGGGTTCCTACAGAGGGTTCAGCAGTGAGAGATAATGCATTTCAAAGAAAAAGCAGGTGGGCCAGCAAACGTGGCCATCATCTACTCCCCACGTTTACCACGACCCCACTGAGGAGCCACATAAGCTTGAGTAGAAGCTAATCTCTGAACTGGGGGACCCCAACGGGTACACAGCTGGAAGAGTGGCTACCAACACAAGTAGATGCCTTTCCGGATGTCAAGACATGACCTGACCCCAACGCCCTCATCTTCAGAGCCCCGGGGTCGGAAGTGTTGAGCACCTGCAAGTTGCTGCTTTCTCCTCTCACTTGCACACATCCAAGCTCTCCCTGCTGGATCTGGGTCTCCATTCCTCCTCCCACCGAGCCCAAGCAGCACCCCTTTCCTGAGACCCTGCATAGCACCCAGCCTCCATCATCACCTCACACCCCTCCAGACCTTTAGTCCTTTATGGGCTCTGAGACTATCATCCACTTGTAGGCACTCACAGGAAGATTTTCTTTCTGGGGTGGAAGGGTGGTTGGGAGACACAACTTTGCCCTTTCTGTGGGCACCACCTTTTTCTAGCCCTCCCTGACTTGGGATTAGAGTTATTTCCACGAAGACAGGGCCTGATGTATAGATTCAGTGTGTGTATATAAATATACACATACATACATATATATATATGTATGTGTATATATATATACACATATATATACATACATACATACATACATAAAACGTTTTGTGGTAAAAATATATAGGTACATATATAAAATTTCAAGTATTGTATAAATTCGATATTTACCTTATTTCTTGCTTCAATATCTGCATTGTGTAAAAGCAGCTTCTCTGCTATTGATATATTCTGACCGAAGACAGCATAGTGGAGAGCAGTGTTGCCACTGATGTCCTTCACATTTGGATCCGCGCCGTGTTCTAGCAGAATAGTGACACTTTTCTCATCCTGACACTGTACGGCCTGGAAGTGATACACCAAGAAACAGACTCTAAAGGCTGGGAATTTAAAGGAAGCATGCCTCAGGTTTCACCAATTAGTTTTGTTTAAATGCAATAAATTCATGGTCATTCTAAGTAATTCCATCACATCCATCTCGGGCGGACATAGCTGCTATTACATACCTTTATTAGAGCTGTCTTATCTTCCTTATCACAGAGGTTAAGATGGCATTTCCTCTCTACTAGGACAGTCACGACTTCCGAATGACCATTGGCACAGGCCAAATGGAGAGCAGTCCTAAAAAAGTGAGAGAACTTTTCAAGAAATTACAGTGCACTGAACAGGCAAGTAATTCACGAAATCGTAAACTTTAAGTAGCATGTTATTCCTATGCCTCCAAAACAAAGATTCTGTTTGCCTCTGGAGAAAGTACAATATTTATTAGTGATTCCTCACCACATTAATAAAAGAGCAGCCTATATGAAGAGAAAGAGCTTGACCTTGACAGCTCAACTTGGGTGAATCCTACTTTGACTCTGGCACTTACTAGTTATCGCTTAGACTTCTCCTCAATCTCCTCATCGACACACTGGGGATAAAAATAGTAGTTGTCCCGGGTCACCTGGCTAGCTCAGTCTGATGAGCATGCGACTCTTGACCTCAGGGTCATGAGTTCGAGCCCCACTAGGGTGTAAAGATTACTAAAATAATGATGATAATAAAATGAAATGAAATCAAAAGAAATAAATAGAAGTTATCTATCTCACAAGACCTCATTGTGATGCTTACATGAGGAGCTATGCAAGTGTTGAGGACAGTTCCTAGCACAAATAACATCTCAATAATAGTTGGATAATACGATTATAATTTTTACTATTACCACTGCTTTACATAGACAACACTTCGGTAGGTAACAGGATACAATTATACCTACTCCGCAGATATGTTTTAAGCATTAGCAAGAATACTGAGTTTCAATGATTCTAAGATGCTCATTTTTTCACATTTTAATGTCACTGACATTGGAATCCAATTTAAAATTCAAAATGTCTTCGGGCGCCTGGGTGGCTCAGTCGGTTGGGCGGCCGACTTCGGCTCAGGTCATGATCTCGCGGTCTGTGAGTTCGAGCCCCGTGTCGGGCTCTGTGCTGACCGCTCAGAGCCTGGAGCCTGCTTCCGATTCTGTGTCTCCCTCTCTCTCTGCCCTTCTCCTGCTCATACTCTGTCTTTATGTCTTTCAAAAATAAATAAACCACACTTTGTCTTTAAAAAATTAAAATAAAAAAATAAAATAAAATTCAAAATGTCTTACAAATATCTGGCAGGATTTTTAAAAATTTTTTATTAGTACATAATAACGGGACATCATACAATCTTGGTGCCTTACATTATGTGAAATGAAGGTATATAAAGAGGTCTATTGCAGTTCTAGTCATATGATTGGCATTTAAATAAATTTTATTTCTTAAAAGCATTATAGGAAAAGGGGACTAAATTAACAAAAGAAAAAAAGTGTTAAGTAATTCTTACCTTGTATTTCAAGAAACTTTAAGCCAAAGGAAACTCAGGGTTCCAATGACCAGAAACAGATCATTTTATTAAATATTTAGATCTGTACATTATATGAAAATCAAGTTTTTCCAATTATCAATACTTTATTTATAGTATTTAACACGATGTTAAATTTCAAAAGGGCAGGTAAAGGTTATCTTTTACAATTTCCTATCTTCTGAAAGTTTGAAAGGAAAGGGGAAAACTTGAGTCAAAATTAAGTCCTAATACTTGAATTTAAAATTTCTCATCTTAGGGGTAGCTTGCTGGCTCAGTCATTAGAGCATATGATCTTGATCTCAGAGTCATAATTTTGAGCCCCACGTTGGATATAGAGTTTACTTAAAAATAAAATCTGGTGCAGAGCCTGCTTTGGATCCTCCATCCCTCTTCTCTCTCCCCCTCTCCTCGCTCATGTGTTCATTCTCAACATTAAATAAACAGTTAAAAAATAAAATAAATAAAATACAATCTGGGGCACCTGGATGGCTCAGTCTGTTAAGCATCCAACTCTTGATTTTGGCTCAGATCATGATCTCATGTTCACTAGATCATGCCCCGTGTCGGGACTGTTTGAAAAGTCTATTTGAAAGTTCCTACTTTCAGGGGCACCTGGGTGGCTCAGTCGGTTAAGCGGCCGACTTCAGCTCAGGTCATGATCTCACGGTCTGTGAGTTCGAGCCCCTGTCAGGCTCTGTCCTGATGGCTCAGAGCCTGGAGCCTGCTTCAGATTCTGTATCTCCCTCTCTCTCTGCCCTTCCTTTGCTCATGCTCTGTCGTTATGTCTCTCAAAAATAAAATAAAAACGCTAAAAAAAATTTTTTTTAAATAAATAAAATTTTAAAAAAAGTTCCTGCTTTCAGCACAGGGCCTGCTTGGGATTCTCTATCTGCCCCTCCATGCCCTCTAACCTGCCCCTCTCAAAAAATAAAAATAAAATATTTAGAATATAAATAAATAAAATTTCTCATCTTGCTCATACTGGGCAACATCAAACCTTTGAGAATGAAAGGATCTAGAGTAGAGTATGTCTGCTACATAACGTGTGGAGATTCTATTTGATAAATAAATGGACTGACAGAGTGGATAAATACAATTGGAGACTTTAATATTTTTAAAGAAAACTTATGTAAAGTAAAGCAATACTTCTGAAACCGCAATTTTCATTTATATTTGTTATTTATTTTTGTCATAGGGACACAACCATTTTATTTGTTTTATACTATTTTATTTTCATATTTAATATAAATCATTTACAATTATATGTAATAAAGCTACATATATTAGAAAATGTATGTATATGTTTAATAAATGCATAATCAAATCTACAAGTACAAATGAAAATACTCCCGAAGAGGTCAATAGTTGTCAGAATATACCAATCATCAAAAAAATTTTTAATTAACTTATTTTTCTTAATTTATATCCGAAAAATATTATTTAAATTTTAGTAAGTGAGAAACTATTTTTATGTGTAGAAGATTCATATTCTTGCTTTTCACCTGGATTACCTCAATGATAATAAAGCTTTTTTACTGATAATAAACTTTTAATATGACTTTAAATACCTTTTCCTGTAGAAATCATACAGGAAATGAAAAATGCACTTAAATACAAATTTGATCACATTTTGTCCACTTTTTTGGCTAACATAAAACCAGAGTCTGCTGGTATATACATATAATCAAACTGATTTTCTCACTTAACGATCAACTAAAGCCCAGCTCTGCATCTCCGTGTATATCTATTATCTATTCTACCTTCAGTGATCACATATTATTCCATCTTATGGAAACACTGCCACTTACCTACAAAAGCCATTATATGAGTTTTTCTTAATAAATTGCTATTTTAAATAGTGCTGAGAAGAAAAAAATAAATAAATAAATAGTGCTGAGAAAAGCAAAGTGTATGTTATTTATCTCTAGTTATTTCCTAAACACATTTTAGTATAAATAAAATTGATGGGTAAAAGGAATACATAGTTTTTAAAGGTGTACTTTCACCAAATTGTCTATTGGAGGGGCGCCTGGGTGGCTCAGTCGGTTAAGCGGCCAACTTCGGTTCAGGTCATGATCTCGTGGTCTGTGAGTTCGAGCCCCGTGTCGGGCTCTGTGCTGACAGCTCAGAGCCTGGAGCCTGCTTGGGATTCTGTGTCTCCCTCTCTCTCTGCCCTTCTCCTGCTCACGCTCTGTCTCTATGTCTCAAAAATAAATAAACGTTAAAAAAATGTTTAAAAAAAATTGTCTATTGGAAAGTCAGAAACAACTTAAAACTTAAGCAGCAGTAGAAGTAGCATCGCTCCTTATTTTCACAAAGGTTGTATATGGAAAACTGTATTTCATTCCTCTTTTAACTTAAATTTCTTTTTTACCAACGACACTATATTTTCCTAGGTCCACTGGCCTCTTGTAGATATGCAAAGAAGTACTTTGCACAATTTCAAATTACAGAGGTTTCTTTCGTCTTGATATCAAAGACTTCCCTGTAAAACGAAGATGTATTTTTTTGTCTGATACAACCTACGTTGTAAATATTTGCAAGTGCATTGTCTTTTATTTTATTAATATTATTTTCTGATAGAGGCTTTTGGTTTTTATGTTGCTAAATCAACCTCCAGAATTCTTGCTTTTATTTCATTATTTTTATTTATTTTGAGAAAGAAAGTGCAAGAGAAAATATCAAGCAGGCTCCACTCTGACAGCACAGAACCCAACGTGGAGCCCAACCCCATGAACCTGTAAGATTAGGACCTGACCCGAAATCAGCCACCCAGGCAACCCCAGAAATCTTGATTTTAAAGTCATTCTTAGGATGAGTAAATAGGCATGGGGGGGTACTTTTCTTATTTTGCATATTAAAATATTTAATTTATATTCCATCTGGAACTTATTTTTGGGAGATAAAATTCTAACAAGTTTTCTCCAAATAGTTAACTGATGTTTCTCCACGACTTATGAATAATTCACCTTTTCCTACTAATTTTCCTACTAAATCACAGGTATCAAACTCCAAAGTCTTACATATATTTGAGAGTTGGTCATTTTCTATTCTGCACCACTCTTTTATCTGTCTTTTCCGACATTAGGAAACGAGCAATTTGTGGAAATTTAAGGTACATTTTTATATCTGGAAGTCCAAATCTGCGTACTATAAATATTAAAAAAAAAAAAACACTGAAGTTCCTATTTTTATTCCAGTTAGATAACATACAATGTTATATTAGTTTCAGCTGTACAATATAGTATTTCCAAAGATTCTCTTAATTACATCAAATTAAGAGACAGCATGTGCAGCTCAAATTTCTTAAAACCATGATGCTTTCATTTGCTTTATGTAAAACTGATAAATACAGGAAGAGTACATATATCGAGAAAAATGAGTCTTCCTATTCATGGACAGAGCCATCTTCCACTTCAAAATTTCCTTCCGAGGTCCCTCAGTAAATAACACACACACACAGAAGTGTACACAGACATAAATTGGATACTGGATTTTCTCCAAAGACTTTTTAGCGGAGAAGTCGATTACGGGAATTATTTCTCCCATTAGGCACCTTTCTGTAACATGATGGTATAAGAATGAGTCCATTAATAATAAAATATTGTATATACTTAATTTAGTGTCTATGACTTGAAATTTGGTTAAATCACGTCAAACTTGACAGTAAAGTGGTTTATTCGGGGAATTAAGATTACGTGCCAGCAAAGCAGCTGAAGATTTTGTTTTTGCCGCTCCTATGGTCGGCCTGGACGCCACCGGGTAAAGTTCCCACGACCCAGGTGCTGCGGGGACCCAGGTGCTGCGGGCACCCAGGTGCTGCGGGGCCTCAGGAGGGAAGAGGACCCACCACCGTCCTTGACAGGACGGCTCGGCTCCACAGGTAGAGCCAGACCAGGTGCGCGCTTCTCCCAGGCCCGTCCCGCCTCCTCCCCGCCAGCCTCCAAGTCCCTATTACCTGTGCATTTTGTCTCTATCATTTAAGCCGTTTTTCCCGAACAACAGAATCTGCTGCACTTTCGCTACGTTGCCCACGCTGGCAGCCTTGTGGATCTTTCCGAGATCTCTGTCTCGGATGTGGTAGCCGGGCAGGGAGTTGTCGATTAAATTAGTCTTCCGCCCAACACGTTTGCGGTACCTCCGGGAGCTAGAAGCAGAGCCCAAGGGCGACTCACCCTTCTTACTCCCTAAGCCAAAAATCTTCTTCATTGCTAAGCGTGTGTCTTCACGGAGACTTCACCTACCCCTCGGTTTGTCTCTGCCTCCGGAACACAACACCAGCGCTAGCGATAACCCAAAGCGGCCTCGCCACAATATCGCAGCAGCGAGGTTCCGCGGTTATGAATCTTTTAGCCCGCAATGACCGTAACCAAGCAACGCCGCTATACACAAGTGCGCTTGCGCGCTTCAGGAGACGTATCACTGCGCGTGCGTACAGAGACCTAGCGGTCAAGGGTGCCCAAAGCGCATGTGCGATGCCCAAACCTCCCAAATCTCAGAGATTGCTTGTGAACTGGGCTGGGTTCCTTTCGGTGGGAGTTAGCTGAGCATTTCCGGATTTGCAAAAGTTACAATCGCAGATGTAGAAAGTCAGTCCGTCTGTACGACTGGGGCTAGAATGGCGCGAAACTTCGGGATACTGAAGACGTCATCCCTCAGAAAACATTCCTTAAAACAGCTCTCCAAATATCCTTATCCCTCAGTTTATTCCTCTTCCATATCCCTTTGGGCCCTAGCCGGTCTCCATAGAACTGAGCAGATGCAGCAAGAGAAAGCGTTTTCTTGGTCGGACTTTGGCCCCGTGTGACATCAAGTGCAACTTTATTGGGGGGGGGGGGAGGGGAAACAATGCATTCTCCATATTAAATGAAGTCGCGTTTCTGCACGCCTCTTAATCCTCTCCTTTGGTCCAACCTTACGTTTACATTTCCTTTACTTTTATTTGTTGCTGTTATTTCCCAATTAAATCTTTAATCAAGCCAAGATTTATTTTGGAGCATGGTGTAACATTTCTGACTTTTTTTACAAAAATGTTTATTTGCTTGTCCTAAATAAGCCATTTTTTCTCACCTAATTTAAAATGCCACTTGATCGTAAATTAAATTCTCAGGTAGGTTTTTTCTGTTTCTGGGTCTTCTATTCCATTGACTAGTCTGCTTCTTGCAAGAGTACACTCCATTTTAACTTCTGACAACAACTAATACAAAACCAGCCACCCAAAATTCAGCAGATTCCTATTACATTTGTTAATGACTTCAAGAATTAACCAAAGTAGGAAACTGTGGCTGGCTCAGTTTACTCAAGCATGCAACTCTTAATCTTGGAGTCTGAATCCAAGCCTCACTTTGGTCATAGACCTTGTTTAAAAAAGACAGGAAGGAAAGAAGGAGGGAGGGAGGATTAACCAAAATAAAAATTAACAGAAACCACTGTTGCACAAGATGCACCAGCAAAATTTGAAAATTCGGTGCCCATGTTTTATAGCAAGACAAATGCATAGATATTAATTGAGGTACTTATTCTTAAGAGGCTATTTAATGTCATTTTGTGTTTGTAGGTGGAATGAGTTGACAAAAAGTTGTTTGGAATTAGCAACTCAGAAACCAAGTGTCTACATCTTCAGTGGAATTTGCTGAGAGCTCTGGAGAGCACTAGAGTCCGTGCCAAGGGAGTGGATAACAAGACGGGTATCTTCATCGGTGAAAGAGCAGTGAACAAAAACAAAGAAACAAAAACAACAAACCATTTCTCAGGCCTATCCACCTTAGCTAGACCAAATGGTTTTGGTGTGTGTGAATGGTTTCAACTATGACCACCAAGCATTTACCTTCTACAGACGCCCAACTTGAAAATTATCTTCTGTCTCTTATTTGTCTCCTCAGAATTCCCCAGGGTGACTTATAAGACCAGTAAAGGATCTCTGTAATGACATTTGAAGAGAAGACTCTAACAATTCCTAATGCAGCCTGGAATGAGAGTCAAAGACGTTAGCAGGTGAGATAGGAACTGCATACCAGGACTCCAGGTAAGTTGTAGAATTTGGTTGGATACTCAAAGAGTGTATGTTAGGCCAACTCTGAGCTTTGGTGTTCCTTGCACAAATGCTTTGTGGATCCCCAATGACTTTCTCACAGTCAACTGAAACCTATGATTCCCGTTCCCAGACTCCTGTGGAAACTATTTTGATATCTAGAACAGGCATCCTCTAGAAAGTTCTTGATTAGAACTCCCATTACTATCTAAGGCTCAAATATGCCCTGGTTCAGCTTTGCTACATGCTCATATAATAGTTGTATAATGTAATTGATGGCTTAGAGTAATATTTATTTTAAGATGAAAAACAACTGAGATATGAATGCCATAACAAATCCCTTACCTCAGGTTTGAAGGGTTGAAGGCTCTTGTGAATGTCTTCTCCTTTTTTTTTTTCTGTTTTTCTTTTAAGTTTATTTTTGAGAGAGAGAGAGAGAGAGCGTGTGTGTGCGTGTGTGTGCACATGCGGCTGTGAGCGGGAGAAGTGCAGAGGGAGGGAGAGAATCCCAAGCAGACGCTAGGCTGTCAGTGCAGAACCCAATTCAGGGGTCCAACTCATGAACTGTGAGATCATGACCTGAGCTGAAATCAAGAGGCACCCATAATCTCCATTTAAGAGTTATCAAGAGCGTCTTTTCATGTTTCTGTTGACCATCTGGATGTCTTCTTTGGAAAAGTGTCTATTCATGTCTTGTGCTCATTTCTTCACCGGATTATTTGTTTTTCGGGCATTGAGTTTGGTAAGTTCTCTATACATTTTGGATATTAACCCTTTATCCGATATGTCATTTGCAAATATCTTCTCCCATTCTGTCGGTTGCCTTTTAGTTTTGCTGATTGTTTTCTTTGCAGTGCATAAGCTTTTTATCTTTATAAGGTCCCAATAGTTCATTTTTGCTTTTATTTACCTTGGCTCTGGAGACACGTTTAGCAAGAAATTGCTGCAGCTGAGGTTGAAGAGGTTGTTGCCTGCTTTCTCCTCAGAGTTTCGATGGTTTCATTTCTCACATTTAAGTTTCCACACTGCTATGTCCCATTCTTGTCAGTATTTAACATGCACTATGAGGAGCACCTGGGTAGCTCAGTTGGTTGAGCATCCAACCCTTGATTTTTTGGTTCAGGTCAAGATCTCATGATGCATGAGATTGAGCACCGCATCAGACTCTGCACTGTCAGGGCATAGCCTGCTTGGGATTCTCTCTCTCTCACTGCCCCTCCTCGACTCATGCACTTTCTCTGCATCTCTCAAAATAAATAAATAAACGTTAAACAAAACAAAAGCAAAGAAAGAAAGAAGGAAAGAGTTACCAAGAAATTCTTCAAACACTCTTCCACAGCTGCTTCGCTCATTCTTTTGGATGTGTCTTCCCATACATTGCAATGTATCTATGGAGAAAAACAAACTATATTGTAATTAAACCATAATTACAACCTAAGGGCTTAAGTGTGGTAAGGCAGATCTTCCAGTGTGCCTGCAGATTCCTGACCAGGGAGAACTCCATCAGGGGACCATAAAATTCAAAGAGAAACATGTACTGAGAACCTTCTTTATTTTAGCATTGTGAGAGACAGTCCATGAAGGAATAACAAACATGGCATTCCTATGTCCAGGGAGGGAGGAGAGTTTTATATTTAGTGCCACATTTAGGGTGAGGGTGAGTACAAAGGGCCTACGGAGTCCTGTAAGGATGAGGGTAGTGAGTGCTCGAATGATGCACAGGAAAAACTACTATCATAGCTGTAATTTAGGGACACCTGAGTGGCTCAGTCGGTTAAGTGACTTTGACTCAGGTCATGATCTCATAGTTCTTGATTTCCAGCCCCACATCAGGCTCTCTGCTGTCAGCACAGAACCATATTTGAATCCTCTCTCCCCCCCACTCTCTTCCCCTGCCCAACTTGTTCTCTCTTTCTCTTTCAAAATAAATAAACTTAAAAAAAAAAAAAAGCTAAAACTTAAAGAACGAATAGGGGCCTAGCCAGTAGAGCACATTCCAGAAAGAAAGGATAATTTATCAGTGAGGGTCCAATCAGGAGAGAAACCACTTATTGGTAATTTGAACTGGCAAAGTTTAATATAAAAAATTATTAACTATAACAGTAGGTCAGCTATAAAGCTGAAACGTATCTAAATCCCCTCCGGTGCAAAATTACCCAAGAAAGATTACTCAAATGGGTGACCCAAATCCCTAGTCTGGGATTCAGACCTCACTGAAGAAGATGTGGTTGCGGTTCACTGAGTTGCCTAGGCCAAATCTGGTCCATGATAGTCATGATGCAAGCTGGAAATGTTCTTCAGGAGTGCAGGGAGCCCAGTCTGAAAGATGAATGTATATGCAGGTCAGGGCACAAGGAGCCCACCTACCAGCAGAGCAGTGCATGGCCTCCAGCGTATCATATCCATGTCCAGAAGGGGGCAGCAAACACCTTAGGGATACAGCAGAGTTAAGGCTGAAGACTGGGTGCACAAAGAGAGTAGGGTGTCAAGAGCATTTTCCCAGGGGCATGGTATCCAGGATAGAAGGGTCACTGGCTAGGGTGGAATTGCATGCTATGGGAGTGCACAGCAAGGGCAAAATACTTCTGATGTTGGTGCAGAGGAACAGCAAAAAGAAAACAAAGCACACCAGAACACAGGCCGAGTTCACTTCTCAGTCTCCAGGTAAACAGGAACAACCCACTGGGATATAGATGCGTTGAGGTTAGTAATTGGAGGCACAGAGGAAGCCTGACATACAGGACTCAAACTTCTCCGCTATTCATGCTGTTGCAACCACACCTTCTTCAATAAGTTGGAACACCCCCAAGTTATCCCTTTTGTAGTACTGTCCTTCAGCCCTATGGTACCCTTCAGTAATTCAAAACTTTTCATTTTGAGAGAGAGAGACAGAGAGTGCATGAGCGGATGAGGAGCAGAGAGAAGAAGAGAGAAAATCTCAAGCAGGCTCCACACTGTGAGCACAGAGCCCAACACAGGGCTCACACTCACAAACTGTGAGATCATGACCTAATCCAAAGTCAGACGCTTATCCGACTAAGCCACACAGGTGCCCCATTAAACTTCCACTGTTTAAAATACTGTGCCATATCTGTCTTCTATTGGACCCAGACTAATATAGAAGCCACAGAGTTGCCCTGTTCAGATTTGTCTTCAAGAGAATGTAACATGGAGAGCACAGTTGAACTATAGTTCAAATGGTAGACAGCTGCTACATTTTCATAACCACCATAACACTCACACCAAGGCCTTGTGTCTGCCGGGCTGTGTCCAGCCAATAACTGAGCATGGAATGAATGACAAAAACCAAGTCATTTCTGTGTATCATAGGACTGCCCTACAAGCAGCCTTGTGATGAGGGACTCAACATCAGAACCCCAAGGGCCTGCACTATGATTCTCCTATTGGGGCTTGCCCTAAGATCCAAAGTCAACTTTCCCCACCAATGCTACCACTAATACCATAGTATCTAGTGGATCCTATGACCAAAGCAGCAGGGCTTCTTAAAGCACAGCCTGCACCTACTGCACAACCTCTCTGCTCTGGGCCAACTTAGGTCTAGCATTCTTCAGTGTCACCAAGGTACATGGACAAAAGGAACTCTCAGTGTAGGACAGAGTACTATGGATATATTGGGTTGGATAATTCTTTGTTGTGGGGGCCTCTTTTGTGTAAGGTAGGATGTTTAACAGCATTCCCAACGGCTGCCAACTAGATACCAGAAGCACCCTTAGTTGTGACAATCGAAAATGTCACCAGATGAATCTCTTATTCGTATAGTGTCTATACCTAACAATACTGCATTGTATACCAAGAATTTGCTTAGAGGATAGATCTTGTGGTAAGTGTTCTCACAAGACAATAAATAATAATGAGGGAGGAAACTTTGGGAGGTGATGGGTATGTCTATGGCCTTGAGGTAGTGATGGTTTCACAGGTATATACTTATCCCCTAACTCATTGAATTCTATACATAAAATATGCACAGCTTCTGACATGCGGGAAAAATGTCTCCAGACATTGCCAAATGTCCCCTGAGGAGGAGAATTGTTTTCCCACCCCACCCCCACCCCATGCTCACTGAGAATCAGTGCTGTAAAATATGCTGCCTCCAGAACCCGAAGAGGCCAACCAGCTTCTGTGATTTCTTCTTTGTGAAAAGGTACTAAAAATGCAGCAATTTCCCTCTCGCTCCTGAGCTAGTATCTTGACATAACCCTGACCACTAGATTCCCCTAAAATGTCACCAAAATGACAATTCATGTGATCTTACCAAGGACTAAAGCGTTACAGCCACCACCATGTCAAATTAGCATGATGTCATAAATATGGTAGACCAATGAGATTTTCTGGGGATGTTCAAGTGGTCCAGATCTTTTCAGAATATATGACAGAGAGTGGGAGAATTAACATAATCCTGAGGCAAGACAGAATGAATGCTTTGTCTCTATCATATAAATACAATAGAAACTGCTTCTGATGCACTTTCACAATTGGAATAGGAAAGGATGCACCAAGTCAGTGGTGACATACCATCTACCAAGGTCTTTTTAAATCTCTTCTGGAAGGAATATGAGGTCCACAATAACGACTGTGATTGGGGCTACTGTATGATTGGCTTTACAGTACTCTGCATTTTCCATAATCCATCTAGTTTCTGAAGGGGCCAAGTGAGTGAACCAAACAGAAATATGACAGAATTCACCATCCCCATGCCATTTAGATCTTGAGTGGTAGCACTATCCCTCTGCATCTCTCCTAGAGTCCAATATTGTGTTTGGCTTACTCTTTTAAATGAGGGGTTGGAGACAGTTTCAGAATTTCTACTTGGACTTTTATAATACAATAGCCATTACATACTTATCCCATATGCCAAGTATGTGATGTGGGGGTTATTCTGACTGCCATGTATATGAATCCCAATCATGGGGCACCTAGGTGGCTCAGTTGGTTCAGCATATGACTCTTGATTTCAACTCATGTCATGATCTCATGGCTTGTGAGATCGAGCCCCATATCCAGCTCCTTGCTGACTGTGTAGCCTACTCGCCATTCTCTCTCTTACCCTCTCTCTGCTCCTCCCTAGCTTGTGCTGTCTCGCTCAAAATAAATAAATAAATAAATAAATAAATAAATAAATACTTAAAAGAAAATGTAATTCCAATGATACACTCCGAGACTTGGGAAATGACCATTGCTAAGTGTGCAGACTTTATGAGCCAGACATTAAAATTATTACCTGGTCTCCTAAACTCCTACTGTAATGGCCTAGCTACGATGATGTTTTGGGGCTCCAGGTATCAGTGTCAACTTAGACTCTATGTCCTATAGTCCTTGAATAATGTACAGGATTTCTGTTCTCCCCAGGGTAGAATCGTCCAAGAAATAACATTAGGTCCATTGGAGAAAGATGGGGAAATGCTGTAGCATATGTTTTCCATGGCATTGCAGGCTACGTCCACATCTTTAGTCAGTTGGCTCCAGATCTGGAAATTATCAAGGGATTATGCGTTTTGACTGGGGCGAGGCTCCCATCCCCCTACTCCCTTATTCTTGCCTTTTCTGGTTGTAGATCTTTTCTTTTTTTAATGTTTTATTTATTTTTTGAGAGCAGGAGAGATAAAGCATGAGCAGAGGAGGGGCAGAGAGAGAGAGAGACACAGAATCTGAAGCAGGCTCCAGGCCCTGAGCCATCAGCACAGAGCCCAACGCAGGGCTTGAACTCACAGACTGTGAGATCATGACCTGAGCCGAAGTTGGACACTTAACCGACTGAGCCACCCAGGCGCCCCTGGTTGTAGATCTCAAGCAGCACCCTTTTTGTTCACCTTAAAGGTTTTCACCACAGGACACAATGCTCTTTTAACCTTCTCCACTTGTAACAACTTCACCTTGCCATGTTTGTGTTGGTCTTGACGTGTTCTCAGGGCCTCCCATGAAATGGAGTCCTCTGTTGGGTCTTCTGGCCGTGCATAAAATAACCACCCCAGCACATACATTTCCCTTGGCGTCCCTTTCCCTCATCTGCCACCTGTTAGGGCGTGGTGTAAAAAATGTACTTTGTAATTCTGCCCAGTTCCTGGCACAGAACTCCTAAAACCTTTAGAATTTCCTGAGAAGCAAGAATGTCTGTTTTGTGAACGCTGTTAACCATAACTGAGTTTATGCTAATGAGGGGACCCATTGCAGGAAGAGGGCCTAGAGAGCTTTAGGAAGGGGAGTCATCACCAGAGGATACTACTACATGATTAGAAGGTTGGAACTTTAAGCCCTGCTTCCTTTGTCCCCGATAGCCTCCAAGGAGGGGAGACTGGAGACTGAATTCGGTCACATAGCCAGTGATCTAACCAATCATGCTCACATAATGACACCCCATACAAAAACTCTAAAATGAGGCTCAGGGAGCTTCCTGGTTGTTGAACAGATCGATGTACCGAGAGGGTGGCATGCTTGAAGAGGGCATGGAAACCTTGCCCTGACCTCCCCAGACCTTGCTGCCCCATGTACCTCTTCATCTGGTTGTTCATTTCTTTTATAATAAATCAGTAGTCATACATATAGCACTTTCCCGAGTCACTCTAGTGAAATTATCAAACCTGAAAGAGGATCATGGGAATCCCCAAGTTTGTAGCCAAGTTGCACAGAAGTGTAGGTAGCCTGGGAACTTGGAAGCTGTGGCTGGTATCTGACATGGGAGTAGGGCCTTCCTACATGAAGATGAAGGGCCTGTGAGACTGAGGCCCTTCACCTGTGGGGTCTATCTAGCTTTGGTTAGTTACTTACTGTATTAAATGGAATTGTAAGACGGTTGGTGTTGTAATTGTATGCAACTAAGGCATTTCTGCTTCACTCAATGTTGGGTGTTGCTTCCTCTTGAGTTCTGATTATAGAACCTAACAGCAAATTGCCTCTCTCCCCTAGGGCTCTTGCTTTTTAAATCCTGTTTCCCTCCCAACACCCCCACATCAATGACTATTGCTTATCCACTCTTACACATCTCACTTGATCAAGCCCCTTAATTTCCAATCCCGAGGGTACTCGCCCCAGCTTGTGGCTGTACATACTACTTCTTACAGCTTGTTTGGTGCTTAATCTCTTCTTCCTTTATGAAGCCCAGAACCTCCCCAGCCTGGTTAGGGTGGGATTTAACCCAAACTATTAGCCTAGCAGCCATGAGAGGAGGTGGGTGCAGCTCCGGAGGGGACACCTATTGCCTTGTCTGGGAGAAGCCTCTGCAAAGTCTTCCAACATGGGGTAAGTGCTAGTACTTATGAGGGAAGGCTAGGCCTAGAGAGCTACACCCATGAGGATTTAGTGGGGTCTGCAGAATTGACATCCTCATGAGTATACTACCTGATGTCCCTATCTTAGAGTCTAGATATTCTCAGTAGCCCTGAACTTGGGATAGTGTACTTGCCTTGGCTGAGCATGTAAACATCCCTGGCACTCTGCAACTCTATCAGATCTTCGACTGGTTCTTTCCGTTTCAGCTCTTCCACTGCAGATTAGGGTCTCTGCGTGAACTTCCAAAGAGGTCCTGTAGTGTTCACCTTTACTGCTTGTGAATCTCTGCCAGCTTCTCATTATCCCAACTCATGATGAAGATACAACTTTGTAGCACTCAGACAGATTTTTAAAACAGCTTTATTGAAATATAATTCATATATACTTCACCTGATTAAAATGTACAATTCGATGGTTTTAGACTATTTCGAGAATTGTGCAACTATCAGCACAATTTTAAGACATTGTCATTACCCCAAAACGGAACCCCATACCCACTAGCACTTATAGTCTCCATTTCCTCCCAACCCTTTGGCTCTGGACAACCCCCAACCTATTTTCTGTCTTGAGAGACATCTTTTGGGGGGACACCTTTAAAACCACTACATACAAGTTGCAGGATTTATTAGTACTTTCTTCCATTTTATGGCCAAATCACATTCCATTTGATGGATATGCCACATTTTGTTTATCCATTTTTCACTTGAACATTTAAGCTGCTTCCACTTTGTTCCTATTATGAACAACCTTGCTATGATCATTTGTGTGGATGTGTTTTCATTTCTCTTGTTATATATAGAGAAGTAATCTACCATTTTATAGATATGTTCCCTCCATATCTTTCAGAGTTACTGTACCTGGAAGTTTTTTCAAGGTCACAACCACTTTGTGCTAGGGAATACTCATGCTCCATCTACCAGTCACAATGGTGGGGTTTTTGGCTGGAAGGCAGTCTCAAAACCTGTTTCCTCAGACCACTCCTGGCACCACTTGTGTTAGTTGAGTCCTCAAATAAGCAGATGCTTAGGTAGGACTAAATGTGCAAGAGATTTACTAGGGAAATCCCTATGAAGGAAAAAGGGGAGTGTGGTTATAAGTAGAGATCCCAAAGATGTCCACATCCAGTGATTATTGGAGCCTATGAATGTTGATACCATGGCAAGCAGGTGTATTAAGGTTGCAGATGGAATTAAGGTTGCTAATCAGAAGTTGCTAAAATGAAGAGATTACCGGTCCTTTAAATTAGGAAGAGGGAGATGGAAGTGTCAGAATGGTGTGAGAAGGTCTCCACAGGCCATTGCTGGCTCTGAAGTTGGAAGGGGGCCATAAGCCTAGGAATCCTCTAGAAGTTGGAAAAGACAAAAACATTCATTCTTCCCTAGAACCTCCACAAAAGAAGGCAGCCTTGCCAATACCTTGGCTTTAGTGAGATTTTCTGTCCTCTGACCTCCAAAACTCAAGTGGGTTCCCCAGTGAGCCTAATTAGGACTGGGGGATTCTGGGGACACAGGGATGTTAGTGCTAAGGCCAAGTCTTGGTCCCAGGGTGTAGGCAACATACCATGTATCTCTTTAATCCTTTCTAGGATAATTTCCCCTCATCATAGCAGTTTATGGCTGGAGAATTTTTTCACCATCTCTCCACCCGCTCTTGCCATATTTGCCACCTATCCAGAGCAGACACCATCCGTGACTGAGATTCCTTAGGCAGAGGGGGACATTTGTAATACTTCTTCTTCAATCTTTTTTAATGTTTTATTTCTTTTTGAGAGAGCGTAAGTGGGGAAGGGGCAGAGGGAGAGGGAGACAGAGGGTCCGAAACAGGCTCTGCACTGACAGCACAGACCAATGTGGGGCTTGAACTCATGACCCAAGCTGCAGTTAGATGCTCACCTGACTGAGCCAGCCAGGTATTCCTGTAACTCTTCTAACTCTCAAACATTAAAACTCAAAATAGGAGGGTGCCTGGCTCACTCTCGGTTAAGTGTCCGTTCTTGATTTTGGTTTAGGTCATGCTCTCAGTTTATGAGTTCAAGTCCACACAGGGCTCTGCACTGACAGCATGGAGTCTACTTGGGATTCATGCCCTCTACTGCTCCCATGTTCATTCTCTCTCTCTCTCTCAAAATTAATAGATAAAATAAACTTTTTAAAAAGTCTTAAAGGGGCGCCTGGGTGGCTCGTCGGTTGAGCGGCCGACTTCAGCTCAGGTCATGATCTTATGGTCTGTGAGTTCGAGCCCTGCATCGGGCTCTGTGCTGATGGCTCAGAGCCTAGAGCCTGCTTCAGATTCTATGTCTGCCTCTCTCTCTGCCCTTCCCCTGCTCACGCTGTCTCTCAAAAATAAATAAACATCAAAAAAATTATAAATAAATAAATAAATAAATAAAAGTCTTAAAAAAGACTCAGATTAGGAATGCAAGTTGAATTTTCTATTTGGTCTTCTGTTTTTTTCCTACACTTCTCCCCTACGGAATCCAGGTCACCTCCTGTGTGCCTGACCCCTACATTTTGAGTGGATAGAGCATTGGTTGCCAATGTGACTATTTTAACCCTTCCCACATGGGTCTTTGTTTCCTCTAAGGGAAAAGCACATACTGGCACTATACTTATTTTCTCATGACTACAGCTGATCACTCAATGGACTTCCTATTTTCAACAGAAAAATGAGTAGGCATCTCCACTTCATTAAATTTTAAGTCTTTTTTATTTGTCCCACAATCCGTGAGTCCAAACGTAGGACCTCTAAATTTCATAGGGAGCTGGTGTCAATAGAGTTGTTATAGGCATCCCCTTTGTTGCCACCATTTTTTTTTTTCAATGTAAGCAAATTAAGCAACTCAGTCTACAACCTGGGACTCAAGAGGGTTCTCAAAAGCCCGCAGATGGGAAGGGGGTAGGCAAATCTTAGCATCATCCCTCAGAACCTTGCATGTGGGGAAGTCAACGTTAGGAGAATGCAGCATACCTGTATCCATCTGCCTGCCAGGGACTAGTAGTGCTACATAGTTATTTTCTTATTTCTATTTTCTAACTTTTCAGCAAGAAATTATATGTGCTGCTTTTGCATAAACACACAGGAATTTATTTCTAGTTAAGATAATAAAATAGCTTTAAAAGTGCTTTAAGATTAACAAATGAAACTTTCTGTATTAGATAATAAAGCATAAAATACATCATTCAGGGGCACCTAGGTGGCTCAGTCAGTTAAGCGTCCGACTTCGGCTCAGGTCATGATCTCACGGTCTGTGAGTTCAAGCCCCCGTTGGGCTCTGTGCTGACAGCTCAGAGCCTGGAGCCTGCTTGGGATTTTGTGTCTCCCTCTCTCTCTGCCCTTCTGCTCATGCTCTGTCTCTATGTCTCAAAAATAAATAAATGTTAAAAAAAATATATCATTCAGAAATGTACAAATATAATTTTAAAATAGTATGTTGTCTACAAAAGAAAAAGCATATCAATGGAAAACAATATAGAAGCTGGGAACTTACTAACATAAAAATACACAAATCAATGAGGATGATATGGATTATTAAATAAATGCTTTGGGAAAAATGGAATAATGAGACGAATTTAACCACACATCTCACAACAACTGATCTGATCATTTGTTAAGTTCATGGACAATATAAGAAGAGAAACAAGGGATATGGAAAATGATAAAGAGATTTTCTACTTCTTTTAACATCAAATAATCTATTTCATTTTACACCAAAATAAACTGGATTAGTAAAAGTATTAAATCTGTTTCTTTTTAATGTTTATTTATTTTTGAGAGACAGAGAGAGACAAAGTGCAAGCAGGGGAGAGACAGGGAGAGAGGGAGACACAGAATCTGAAGCAGGCTCCAGGCTCTGAGCTGTCAGTGCAGGGCCCAATGTGGGTCTCGAACTCACGAGCCATGAGATCATGATCTGAGCTGAAGTCAGACGCTTAATCGATGAGCCACCCAGGCACCCAAAAAGTAATCTTTTTAACAAAACCATTACACCATTAAATATTTCAGAAGAAAACATAGGTGAGTGGTACTACTGATGAGTGGTAGATTTTCAAATAAACAATAGAAATTATAATAGAAGGTATCAATTTTGCCAATGAAATTTGAACCAAATAAACTGAGCATAAATGCAAATATAGACAAAAAGGATTAACATGAATGATAAAAACTTCGTATTTGTTTATAATATAGGAACTAAGAAAATGTATTCAATGATCAAAGGATATAATCAGTTTACAAATCAACCATGAGTACCAGAAGCATTCTACTCTTACCCGAGAGGGATACTAGGTTCAACTTCATCATCTTGGGTCAAGACATTAGCTCTTCAGTTCTGTCATAATCTAATCCACTTGAATCTTGACATACTCACAATCATATAGATCATCATTTTTACCCATTTTGTGGACTACTTCATGTTATTATTAGGAACACAGGAAACAATCAAAGTGTTTGTGAAAATTTTTTTGTTACAATTTATGTCAACCCCTTTAAAAAACAAATCAGTGTTATCCATTTAGATTTAAAGAAATACTTCCCCAAAGTTAAGCACACACTCAAGAGATCATTTTGGCATCACATGTAATTGATAAAACATAATGTGAACAATGTAATCTGTTCTAACAGAGACCAAAAGCTTTGGCAGACAATTAAATTGGGGACTTGGGGGGGACAGTGGTATGTCACTTTTAGAAATAATGTACTTCCAAATTTCTAAACCAAGAGACATTCCTTTTCCCTTCTATTCGTTCCTCTAACAACTCTTCGAATTTTATGTAAGATTTAAAGCTCTTTTATAACATCAAGAAGCACTGAACTTAAGAATCTTAAAATCTAACAAAAATTAAAGAAAAAACAACATACAAAAAGCATTACCTTACATGGAGAAAAAGCACAGGCAAATACATGTCTGCCTAGTAATTTCCCACACAGGAAAAAAAATGGTTACATAATATAATTATCCAAGGTATATGATATCACCTGTTTCTGAAGTCTTTTTCTGCTGTAACAGAATGAAGTAATAAGATTTTTCATCAAAATTAAGAATTTTAATTTAATGTTTATATTTGAGAGAGAGAGCCAGAGAGCAAGTGGGGGGGGGGGGGGGCAGAGAGAGAGAGAGACAGGATCTGTAGCAGGCTCCAGGCTCTGAGCTGTCAGCACAGAGCCCGACATGGGTCTCGAACTCAGAGACCACGAGATCACGACCTGAGCCGAAGTCAGACTCTTACCTGACTGAGCCACCCAGGCACCCCCAAGGTTAAAAATGTTTTAAATCAAACCTTTGTCATAGCATAACTAGTACTGGCAACCTGCCATTCTACCTGCTGTGTGCTGTGCTTCCTCCATCCATGAAAATTTAAACCAGGCTTCACATTGCTTCAACCACAAATTTCTTATCACTGTCATTCATATTTTTGACTAAAACTATTATGGCTGCTTTTCAGATAACCATGATTATTTCAAGATAATATAAAAACAAGACTCTCCCTTTTGTTATTCCTGAAAATCCTTTTGCATCCAACTTCTCCAGTTGCCTTTATTTTTTGTCTCATTTTCTTCCATCTTCTTCCAACTCTGTCTTTGTCTCCACCCAGTTCATAATTTCTAGGAGTTAACAGACATAACTACCATCACAGGCTTAAGAACAGCTGGTCTTTAACATGCTTTCAGGACTATGAAGTGTCACAAAACTTGAGGGGAGAGCCTAAAATCATTTCTGCAGAGGAGAAAGGATGAAATGTGAATGATAAGCACATTTAGGTGAAATGTATCCACATAAACATAGTAAGATGGCAGCTACAGAGAGACTCGCCCTATACATCTATTTCCTTCAGTGTCCATGTGATACATTCTTTTGTTTGAATTGTACCCACTGCTATGTAAATCCGGGACCTAGTCAGGAGATGCCCATCTATTCACAAAAACATTCCGATTTGATTTGATCACTTGGTAAGTTCACAGGACAATATAAGAAGAGAAACAAGGGATCTGGACAATGGGAAAGAGTTTTCACTTCTTTGTAACATCAAAGAATCTATTTCATCATTTTTTAACTCCAATAAAAGACTGCATCTGATTACTAATGGTAAAATTCACTAAAAACTCCATTAGAGGTGTGCAGTAAACAAGGCACAGCTTTTTGTTGTTGTTGTTTATTTATTTTTGAGAGAGAGAGAGAGAGAGAGAGACAGCAGGGAAGGGGCAGAAAGGGAGACACAGAATCTGAAGCAGGCTCCAGGCTCTGAGCTGTCAGCACAAAGGCTGACGCAGAGCTTGAACCGACAAACTGTGAGATCATGACCGTAAGTAGTTAGATGCTTAACCCACTGAGCCACCCAGACGCCCCACAAAACATAGCTTGAAAACATACTTCCAAAGGGAAAGCACAGTCACCCACTTTACATGGTCCTAACACATAATAGAAACTGGCTTTTACTTGTGCAAGTTTGGGGAATAAAGAATTTGGCATGGATCTGATTAATGGCTACAGGAAGTCTTTAAATATTTAAAAACTTTTAAATATTTAATTTAAATATTTCATTTTAATATTTAATTTTAAATATTTCAAATGTGATTCATCTGCTTCTAGATGTAAGTCCATCTCCTCTAATTTTAAAATTAAGTCTGGAATCTCCCAACATTACAAATAGATATATGAAAGATTCACAAAACTATCTCTTGAGGTTGAATTTCAAGAGACGTTCAATAATACCAATGTATGTAAGACATTTAATTTAGAACATGAATGGTAGCAACTAGTTGATCAAAGATAAAGCACATCTTCTATGAAATCAATCGAGAACACCTTAAAGAATTTCAGGCTAGAGGTCTTAATCTTTTCATTTGACCGGTCCTTCTCTGTGTCTGATACTTTATAAGCCTGGCACACAATCCTACCTTGCATTTTTTATCTTCTAAAAAGAAATCAGGGGCGCCTGGGTGGCTCAGTCGGTTAAGCGGCCGACTTCGGCTAAGGTCATGATCTCACGATCTGTGAGTTCGAGCCCCGCATCGGGCTCTGTGCTGACAGCTCAGAGCCTGGAGCCTGCTTCTGATTCTGTGTCTCCCTCTCTCTCTGCCCTTCTCCTGCTCACGTTCTGTTTCTATGTCCCAAAAATAAACGTTAAAAAAAAAAAAATTAAAAAGAAATCAGACGTTCCTCTACAATACATTCCAGTCACTTAAAAGATATCTCCTTTACTGTTGTATTCACTGAGATAGTTTCAGAAATGAAAATCACTTAATAGTCTCTACAGCAATATTTAACCTTCTAGGGAGAGTTTAATCCATCCATCCAGGTGACATGCTGCCACCCGATGATGAGAGAATTAGGATAATTAACCTATGAGTGCCTATTATTCTTTCATTCACTGAAAATGTATTAGCTGACTACCTATAAAGCACTTCAATTAGTCCTAGAGATACCAACATGTTCAAGATTGCTCCCTAGAACCCACCATCAGGTGGCAGCATGTCAACCGAGAAACAATAAATTAGAAAACAGCTTATTGCCAGAGGACACATGTAATGATCTGGAGAACCCAAGAAAACAGTTGGACATATAACCATAATAGAAGGGCTGGAGAGAAAGACTACAAAATCACCAATATGCAGATAGAAGAATATGGAGAGAAGCTAAGAGGACATAGTTTACCAATATGAAAGGGAGAGCAAAGAAGGACCCCACAAGATAATTCCTGAATTGGAACATAATCATAGAATGTTATCAACAGAGTAAAGGGGGGATATAAGAGCTGTGGCCAACTAAAAGTTGTCATTGGAAAGGACTTCTCTTGCCTTATTAATTTAGCAATACAATAAGTAAATAATTCTACTAAATTCTTGGATTAGCTCTTTCAATATTAACATATTCATTTTGGGGCGCCTGGGTGGCTCAGTCAGTTCAGCATCTGACTTTGTCTTAGGTCATGATCTCATGGTGCTGGAGTTCAAGCCCCACATCAGGCTCATTGCTGTTAGCACAGAGCCCACTTCAGATCCTCTGTCCTCTTCTCTCTATGCCTCTCCCCCACTCATGCTCTCTCTAAAATAAACATTTAAAAAAAAAGTATTAACTTTCTAAGGTGTATTTATTAAGTTTATTTATTTTGAGAGCAAGTGCACATGAGGAAGGGGCAGAGAAAGAGAGGGAGAGAGGATCCCAAGTAGGCTCCCAGTGTGAGGCTTGAACTCACGAAGCGTGAGATCATGACCTGAACTGAAGTCAGACACAGAACCAACTGAGACATCTAGGCACCCCAAAATAGTACTAATTTTGATAACAATTATGGAAAAATAACAGAACTAAATTTCATAGAAATTTTAAGGGGGAAAGAATACTAAGCTATAATATAGTACAATAAAAAAAATCATATAAAAATACCAATAGAAGTTTTGTTTACAAAGTTAACATGACATATTCACATACATATTCCATACACAATTGTTTTAGAACTCTTTCAGATTTTGAAAAATCATGAATGGAATTGTAGCAACAAAAAAAATGTGTTTAAACAAAAATATTTAATTTTTTTTTTTTTAGTAGCTCCACACCAAACATAAGGCCCGAACTCATGACCCCTGAGATCAAGAGTCACATGCTCTAGGGGTGCCTGGGTGGCTCAGTCTGTTGTTGTGACCAACTTCGGCTCAGGTCATGATCTCGCAGTCCCTGAGTTTGAGCCTGGTGTCTGGCTCTGTGCTGACAGCTCAGAGCCTGAAGCCTGCTTCGGATTCTGTTTCTCCCTCTCTCTCTGTCCCTTCTCCAACTCACGCCCTGTCTCCGTGTCTCAAAAAGAAATAGGGGCGCCTGGGTGGCTCAGTCAGTTGAGCGTCCGACTTTGGCTCAGGTCATGATCTCGATCCTGGGTTCGGGCCCCGCATCGGGCTCTGTGCTGACAGCTCAGAGCCTGGAGCCTGCTTCAGATTCTGTGTCTCCTTCTCTCTCTGCCCTTCCCCTGCTCATGCTCTGTTTCTCTCTCTCTCTCTCTCTCTCTCTCTCAAAATACATAAATGCCAAAAAAAAAAAAAAAAAGGAATAAATGTTAAAAAAAAAAAAGTCCCTTGCTCTAGGAGCACCTGAGTGGCTCATTGGACTGAGTGTCCTACCCTTGATTTCTGCTTAGGTCATGATCTCACGGTTCGTGGGATCGAACCCTGAGTAGGGCTCTCTACTGACCACACGGAGAATCCCTGCTTGGGATTCTCTCTCTCCAGCTCTCTCTGCCCCTCCCCCACTCAGGCATATGCAGACACTCTCTCTCAAAATAAACAAACATTAAAAAAAAAAGAGTCACATGTTCTACCAGCTAAGCCAGCCAGGACCCCATCAGTTATTTAAAAGTTGACTTTTGAGGCACCTGGGTGGCTTAGTCGGTTGAGCATCTGACTTCGGCTCAGGTCATGATCTCACTATTCGTGAGTTTGAGCCCTGCGTCGGCTCTGTGCTGACAGCTCAGAGCCTGGAGCCTGCTTCGGATTCCGTGTCTCCCTCTCTTTCTGCCCCTCCCCTCTCATACCCTGTCTCTCTTTCAAAAATAAATAAAACGTTAAAAAAATAAATAAAAGTTGACTTTCTCTCAGGGGCTTTTGTATTCTTACGGCTGTTCACATCTACAACTCCCTTGAGCTGAGTTAATGCAATCCATTCTGTAGGGCTTTCTTCTGAGCTCTTAAGGAATCCATAGATCCACTTTGGATTGTCCTCTTCTGAGGCCTCTTTGTACCTCTAAGCAACCCTTTTGTACGGTATCTAAAATGGATCCCCCACGGTGGCTCACTCTCCTTCACACTTGACAAACATCTGGTCCTTCCTAAGCTCTCAAGCAGTTTTTGTCAAACCAAATGCTGTGAATGCAGAACAGTCTCAACACATTAGAATTCGTCTCCCTTCATTAGCCAAAGCACCTTACCGGTCCTCTCAGGTTGCAGGTTACCTAAGTATAAGTCAAACCCTTATACTTCCAGAATTGCAAGAAATCTCACATCAAGCCCTCCAAACTAGGTTTTATGAGAAATGAGTACCTTCTCACCCTTCTCCTTTGGCACCTTTGTAATTAGCTGTTT
Source organism: Paguma larvata (assembly GCA_030068075.1). Classification (NCBI taxonomy): domain Eukaryota; kingdom Metazoa; phylum Chordata; class Mammalia; order Carnivora; family Viverridae; genus Paguma; species Paguma larvata. Next base: position 113,432,197 of record CM057828.1, read on the forward strand.
CTTTTTTCTTTCCTATTAAATGCATTCTCAAATTCATAACAGATTACCTACCCATTATATTATTACATGATGCAAGACTGAGAGCAACATAGTATTTATATAGAACTAAGGGAAGTCTGTGGTCTAAATGGGGTGGGGGATCCACATTCTTGCCTAAAAGAACTGGGATTCACTTGTGAAAAACTGGAGGCAGGAAAATTTGCATAGAAATAAAATCCTCAGTTCAAATGTATCAACTCTCCAAATTCTTATAACCACAAATAGGTGTTATTTTTTCAATCCAAAGATCAAGTCTACATTCCACCAACATATTTTATTAAAATACTACATACTTACATTAAGAAATAGAACCAGGAGGGGTGCCTGGGTGGCTCAGGAGGGTTAAGTATCCAACTTTGGCTCAGGTCATGATCTCATGGTTTGTGAGTTCCTGCCCTGTGTTGGGCTCTGTGCTGACAGGTCACAGCCTGGGGCTTCCTTCAGATTCTGTGTCTCCCCCTCTCTCTGCCCCTCCCTTGTTCATGCTCTGTTTCTCTCTGTGTCTCAATAATAAATAAAAACGTCAAAAGACTTACACAAAAAAAAAAAAGAAAGAAAAGAAATAGAACCAGCTGGATTGAAATAATTCAGTATTTACTTTAAAATGAATATAAACAAATACAAGCGTGTAAAATAAAACATGTATCCATTACCAAAGTAATCAACTTAATAGAAGTTACATGTCAAACTGTGGCATTCTGGTCGCTTTGATTGGATAGCTCTGAAAAGTTTACCAGTCCTCTCTAGATCCATTCTTACTCAATGACAATGGTTGAAGTATGATTCAAAATAAGTGAGGGAGATTCACTTTCAGTACGATGAAGTGAGGAAGTTGACAGATCATTCTCACTTTTAAAAACCCAACTAAGCAGCTGAATAAAAAACATGACAGCACTCTAGAACTAACTAAAGACCTACAATAAACTAAAAAGGGTTTATTCATGAAAATCACTGAAACTTGTTAAGAGCTGTGTGAGTCTGTGCTCTCACTTTCCATGCCAGAACTTGCTGCCACTGTCAGAAGGGACTTCTTTGACCTGATGCAGAGTGATTCAAAGTGGTAACATCCGTGCCAAAGCACACAAAGTTATCCAGACTGAGTGTGCAGTCCTGGGAGGTAAGACAGCAATCTGGAATTGAGAAGTACTCCATATACTCCAGATTTACCAGAGGCATTCAGAGTAGAACTGAAGCTGGTTCAAGCCACCCACGTATCCATGGTTGCCAAGGTGTCCGCATACACATAGAGGAGAAGCAAAAAGCCTGTTAGAAAGCAAAAACCAGGGCAGGCCTGAAAATGACCTAAATGTTGAATGGACTTGCAAGTCCACACAGATCCATCGGCAGAGTGGAAAGCATGACTGAATGGGTTTGAACACAACTTCTGTCCAATCTTTGGCTAAATGCAAAGCTATGCAGGCACAGCAGCAACCCTTGAGAAGCAAGATTTTAAAATTTTAAAAATGAATAGAGACATTAATGGCTGTGCCCTCTAGTAGAGACAGACTTCATAAATTTACTGGAGACAAGTTACTGGTACTAAATCAGACTCCATAATTGCTACATTGTCTGAAATTCAACAAGATTACAAAGCAAAGAAACAAGAAAGTGTGACCCTCACTAAGGAAGAAAAGCATTCCATAGAAACTGCCTGAGTATTTCCAGATGGTAGACTTAGCAAAGATTTAAAAGCAGCTATATGAACATGTTCAAAGAACTAACGGAAGCCATGTTTAAAGAATTAATGAAAATCATGATGAAAATGATGCAATGCCTGAAGAACCTCACTAAAAGGATACAAAATAAATGAAAGAATTGAATGGAAACTTAGAGCACAAAAATACAGCACCTGAAATGGAAAATTCAATTGATTTGAGATGGCAGAAGAATCAGTGAACTTAAGAATCGACAGAAATTATTCAATATCAAGAGGACAGGGAAAAAAAACAATAAAGAGAATAAGCAAAGCCTCAGAGACCAGATCAACATTAAGTGCACCAACACACATGTAAGGAGAATCCCAGAAGGAAGAGACAGAAAAGAACAGATAAATATATTTGAAGAAACACCTGCCAAAAATTGCATAAATTTGATGAAAAATCAAATCTACAGATCCATGAAGATCAATAAATCTCAACTAGGAAAAACACAAGGAGATCCATATCTAAACACACTATCATAGTCAAATTGGGGAAAGACAAGTAAAAAGCAAAACAAAACTTTGAAATCAGCAAGAAGAAAAAAAACCTATCACAAAAGTAGACCAAAATTACAATTAACATAAGACTTCTTACAAAGGTAATGGAAGCCAGGAGTCTGTGGGATAACATATTCAAAATGATTAAAGAAAAAAAAATGTCAACAGCGTATTCTATACCTATAAAAACTACCCTCCCCCCCAAAAAAAAACAAAGGCAAAATAAAAAACATTCTCAAAGACTGAAGAAAAGATTATATAAAGCACTAGGTATATCACTGTACTGTTGAGTTGCTGTAACATGCACAGATAGAACGTATGAAAATAAGGGCACAGAGAAGAAAATGAGATGTACTGTAACAACATTCACAATTTTACCAGAATTAAAATAGACTGATAAGATACATACAGTCATCCCTAGATCAACCACTAAGATGTAAATCAAAAAAAGAACAAAAGGATCTCTTCAGATACGAGAAAAACAGGAAACAAAAAGCACAATGGGAGGTATACAACTTATGTCAATACTGAATCTGAATTAACTAAACACTCCATTCAAACAACAGAGACTGTCAACTGGATAGAAAAAGCAAGATAGAGGAACTGTATTTAGAATATACATCTCTTACAACACATAATAAGACAAATAACCCAAAAGTGATGGAAAGGGTGGTCTGAATGGACACTTCTCCAAAGAAAACATACAAATGGCCAATAAAAAAAGGAGAGGATATTCCATATTACTAGTGTAGGTAAATGTAAATTAGATCCATGAGATAATATTTCATTTGCACTAGAATGGCGTTATAGAGAGACAGACTATAAGAAGTACTGTAGAAGATGGAGAGAATAATGCAGATGCAGTTCATCAGGTTCTCAAAAAGGTAAACAAAAAACTTCCTACATGACATTTCAATACTAGAAGTCTATCCAAGAAAAGTAAAAACATCCATCCATACAAAGACACATGTACATATACACATATATACACAGAAAGAGGGAGAGGGAAGGAGAAAAGAGAAAAGAACGGGAGAAAGGGAGGTGGGCAATTCACAAATGGGATGATGTATCTGGACCACGGGTATATAGGAGTTCCTTTTATTATTTTGGTAACATTTCCATAAATTTGAAATTAGATCAAAATTTAAACTCACATAAAAAAAAGAGGCAAGGATATTGTATAGCAAACTCCCTCTATCAACTTCTTCAATGAAGACCATATACAGCTTAAAAGTTAATAGAAAATTGTAGGTAATTTTAATAAAATCACATCAAGAATATAATTTGGTTGTCAAACCAATACAATGAGCTCTAAAATAATTTTTCTTTTGAGTTAAATAAAGTCATCTGTAAATCCTGTAACAGCATGTTCATGTTCACAAGATCTGAATGAAAAGCAAACACACCTTTCCATTTCTAACGCAGGGTAATTCAAAGTTCACTTTGAAGGGACTGAGATTTGGGGTCACTTTTTCTTTCAATACCAAGCATAATTATAGAGTTATTCAGAATGTGAAGTGAGTTTCTTTTAATTTAACAAGATATTTGCTGCTTTGAAACAAATTTCATCAGTAAGAATGATAATGATGTTTAAAAAAGAAAAGACCCTGAAAATGCAAGCTGCATTTCTAAAAGGTTATAATCATTTAAATTCTGATTAGAACTGTATGTTTACAATTCTCTACTCTTTAACAGACAAAAACAGAAACAGAACTATTTTATATATGGACATTCTACAGCATGATTAAGTGCATCGTAATGAAGTTTCCACTGACCTATATAGAAATAACGGTTCACCAATAGCCAAATGGCGTCATTTCTTTATCAAAGATAAATGGGACCATCTAAAAACAAAGACAATCCTTCGACAATTTTACTCTGCCAAGTAAAAATACTTCCCAAGAGCTAAAGGCACAGTTTTTATTCACATCTAGTAGAGGAACCAACCATAAAATCATTACTTATTTTCCACTTAATAACTGATTGACATTGCTCAAACAAGCTGTTTTCAATCCTAACAGTACTTTATTTTCTTTAATATATTTGCTATGGGTTGATAATTTGCAATAGGTGTCATCATGAGAATAACCAAAATTAGATTAAATGTGACAAAAGACTGACAAAGTGTTTCAGACCCTTGAGTGATGATACTAAGTGAAAAATGGGAGAAAAGCATTGCAAAAGGAGACTACTGAAATGCTACTTATATATTCTTGCAGTAAAACCAGCAATGCATCCATTTTAAGAGTTATCATCTCACTTCCAATTTCTTTCCCTCAAGAACAATTTGAATCTCTTTGGCATCCAGAGTCTCATAGGTTAGTAAAGCTTCGGCTAGATTCTTATGCTCTTTTGCATGAGTCTTCAAGATGTGTTTCGCTCGTTCGTATGAGTCCTGAAATGGAAAAAGCAGGTATGTAAGAGGCAGAAAGGAGAAGCAAAAACCATAAATAAGAAACAAATGTTCTATTCTTAACCTCAAAATCTATCACATGGATAACTGAGGACTACTTAGACAAGGAGCTATTTAAAGATATAAAAGTATACACTACTTACTTATTTTTAAAATAAGGTCTGTGAACAAAGAAATCTACTTCTCCGTTCAGTATACATATTAAAAAGGAAAAGAAGGTTTTGTTCCTTTTGCCTTGTGAGATTTCACCCATTTATACAATCAAAATGGCCAGAAAAGATCTACTTTTCTGTTCTTTTCCTTGATAACAACTCACTGTTAGTCTGTGACAACTGTAACACTGTAAAATGAAGTCACCAACACCAAGAAGCACAGTTCATATAAACATAAAACAATTATTACAAATAGACATCATTAGACATTCTGAACGAAACTCTTATGTTCAAGTGAAATAATCAAAATCATGGAAAGCATAAAATATAACTTCCTCTTCTGAAACACCTTCTAAACTCTTCCATTATATAAACTTTTCATACACTTAAGTTCCTTAAAGCATTTCTTCTACCTTCGTGAGTTCATCAAAACCTGGCTGTCCTAGGGGCTCCTGGGTGGCTCAGTTGGTTAAGCATCAACTTCGACTCAAGTCCTAACCACGCAGTTTGTGAGCCCGAGCTCTGCGTTGGGCTCTGTGCTGACAGCTGGGAGCCTGGAGCCTGCTTCAGATTCTGCGTTTCCTTCTCTCTGCCCCTCCCCGGCTCATGCTCTGTCTCTCTCTGTCTCAAAACTAAATAAACATTAAAAGAAATAAACCCTGGCCCTCCTGGGGAGACTCCCTCAAGTGACAGTTATTAATTCACTCTTTGCCCACACATTTCAGGGTAAAGAGCTGAGTTCTTTGTTCCCTTCACCATTGCCAGACCATTACACAAAGCAAGATTCCTTTGAAGTTTACATCATCTGACTATATAGCCCTATTCAATATCCTTCATTTTCCTATGTCCTACCCTTATTACAGTTCTCATTCACTAGACTCCTGGCCTTTAGCTCAGTCTTTTCCATTCCAAAACCTGTCTTCATGCGTATCCTAATGGAATGCAGATATCCAACTTCTGCACTAAGTACCAGACCCATGTATCTCGCCCAACTTGAAATATTCACTAAGACATTTCTAGTTCAACATGTATGAACCTGAGCTTGTGATCTATACACTTCTCCCACCTTAGGCCATCATCAGTGTTTTCTCAGTAAACAGTACATACAACTACTTAGCTACTGGACATTGAAATAAAAAAGCTTTTTGTTTTCAAAGGCCTTTGTTCTTCATTCTCAGCACAGGCACACAGCTAGCACAAAGCAAATAATATTTGTTAAATAAAATAAATGTCAGAAGGATGCACCAATAAAGACTCCAATAATATCTCCCATTCTAACAATTCTATGATTTTACAGCTAAAATAGGATATTTATAATTATTGATATAAACCATTCTTAGCCTATGGCCAGAATAAAATAAAGATCCACTCTATGACCAAAGGCTCCCAAACAACCTATTAAAATCATAGTTGCAATAGTGCACTTATTATCTTTATTATCTATAGTGACATTTCTAAAGAATAGAGGACAACCAATATCACTTGGTAGTACCTTACTATTTACTTATGACTAGATAGATATATAAGCATAGAAAAATATGACCATTACCCTTAGAAGGATTCTAATTTCTTGTTCAATAGCAGATTGAGTTTCTGGACTCAGTTTCCCTGTATCACTGTAGGTCATAACTCCAAGCTAAAACAAATGAGAAGAAAGAAATTAAGTAGAAAAACCCTAAACCACTAATGTAACAAAGGAGGTACTATCCTATACCTAAGGAAACATTCTGGGCGAAAGGAAGAAATTCAAAATAAAAACACTGAGGGCAAAAGATTTCATTTTCTTCTGAAAGAATAAGACTAAAATTAAAAGTATGAGCAAGAGAAAAAATTAACATTATGATTCTGAATACCTTCTTGGAAACTTTCACAGCTATTCCAAATCTAGAAATCCACAATGCAGTGTATTAGAAGTGCTTCATGAAGCCACAGTGATAAGGTAGGAGAGTGAAAGATGTAAAAAAGGGTAAAGTAAGGAGGCTCAGCAAGTAGGTGTTTTATGTCATATGAACAGAAATAGAAGATGTCATCATCTGCTTAGCTCATGAGATACTACCTGTTACTGTCCAGGTAGTTAGAATGCAAGGAGATAGTAAATTTTATCACTCAAAAAATGATATTTAATCATTTGGTTTAGAAGAAGCTGTGACAAATCTACTTGGAATGAGACAGGGGAAAAGAAAATGTTATGAATTTATAATGTGAATCCTCTTTCACAAAGAGACACTTGGCAAATCATCATTTGATCTATGAGGAAGGAATAAAATTAGCTATTATAGAGATGCCTGGGTGGCTTAGTTGGTTAAGCATTGGACTTTGGCTCAGGTCATGATCTCACAGTTCATGAGTTCAAGCCCTGCATCAGGATCTGTGCTGACTGCTCAGACCCTGGAACCTGTTTCGGATTCTGGGTCTCTCTCTCTCTCTCTCTGCCCCTCCCCCGCTCACACTCTTTATCTTTCAAAAATAAACAAGCATTAAAAAAAAGAAATTTAAAAGTAGCTATTACCTTTTCGCTCATTCCAAATTTGGTAACCATCCGCTTTGCTATTTTAGTTGCATTATCAAAATCACTGGAAGCACCTAAAATTTAAAAATATACAAAGAACTCAAATTTTAAAAATATCTTTAAATCAGCAAGCACAATTTGAACTAAAGTCATTCTTTACAGCCAACCTGTTGTGATATGGTCAGTTCCAAATATAAGTTCCTCAGCCACTCTTCCACCCATACTAACATCCATCTGTGCAAGCAGCTGGGCTCTAGTTTCATTCCATCTGTCATTCTCAGGCAACAGGGACACCTAGACAATTGGAAACAAAGAAAAACTTTAGATAGAACTTGAAATACTTATATTAATAATCAGAATTATCATTTGGCTCTCACTATTATACTTAAAATCATGATGCTGACACCTCTAAGACATTTAGTAAAGATGGTCATCGAGTGACTGATGACAAAACTGGCAATATACAAAATAAGAAAAATTATTATAAAGCAAATGTTCATTTTATATGTAATACATACATAACGCTGCAATAGGACACACTTATCCCCAGGTACACAAAAGTGCTTAAAATGTCTATGATTAGAAGAGAAAATAATGAAATTTATACTCAATGAGAAAAATCTTAGAAACACTCTTGAACCACCAACATAGTTTCTCTGTTGAGGGAAGACAGCGATTACATATATAAGAATGATCATTCGTTGTCATTAAAGAAGTAAATTTCATCATGTAAATACATAATATCTGAAATATTAGTATTCTTTATAAGCAGATACATTTCACAAGTATCTGATTTCATGTTGGTTCAGAATGTTTCAGAAGAAAGTGATGAACAAACTTAGGAATTAGTTGAATTTTCTTTTAAATTATTTTCATCAAGAATTTCCTACGTCAGCTTTTGGAGAGTGATATTTGAAAGAAAAAAAAAAAAACTACAAGATGCTTACGTGTCCAAGTGTTGGGCCTCGTGGCATGATTGTAGCTTTGTTTATTGGCATTGCATCTTTCGTGTAATATGCAATAATAGCATGACCAGATTCATGATATGCTGTGATGGTTTTGTTTTTGTTATCAATTTCCACACTCCTACGTTCAGGCCCTAAGAATAAAAATTTAACTGACCAAAATTACTCCATGAGGAAGATATAACTAGAGAATAAAACACATATGCCTTTAAGTAATTCTTAGTGTAACATGACTTAATATAATTAATGAATATTTTAAACAATGTGCCAATTAACAAACAAAATCGTAAGAGCTATCATCTTAATCTTTAATAAACAAAGGAAGTTTAATTCTAGAAAATAAATTTAAATTTTAACAGGAATGTCCTAACCTATTTTGAAATCAATCAAGATTTAAAATCAAATACTGAAAATTAGTAAAATTATTTTTTTTAAAGTCTGTTTATTTATTTTGAGAGAGAGAGAACAGGTACATGAGAGCAGGGGAGGGGCAGAGAGAGAGAGAGAAACAGAGAATCCCAAGCAGGCTCCATGCTTTCAGCACAGAGCTTGACACAGGGCTTGATTTCATGAACCATGAGTTCATGACCTGAGTGGAAATCAAGAGTTGGACGCCTAACCGACTGAGCCACTCAGGTGCCTCAGTTAAATTATTCTTTTATCGGCAATATATCAGACAAGAGGAAACACATGATACCCCTGCCCCCCAAACAGTATAATCATATTAACTATATTTGTTCTGTAAGAGGAACAATTGTATGGCTATTACTGAGTATATATTTTCTTGCTCCTGTACCTTTCTTTTTTATAACCTTTTTCTCAAAAACAAGAATTCATTCTCTAACATACTGAAGAATGTAAGACAGCAGGGAAAAAAAAAGAGAGAGAAAAAACCTACCCATTAGAATTTTATCTTTGGAAAACTCTAGCTCCTTCATGGTAACCATTTCTTTTCCATCAACAGCTGCCTTTAATGCAGCCTGGTTCACAAGATTCTCCAACTCTGCTCCAGAAAAGCCAACAGTACCTCGAGCTATGATTTCTGGATCAACAGCTACGGAAATAGCAGACAACATTAAAATTCCAAAACAGTTCTTCACAAACAACTCATATTCCAAACGAAAAAAGCTATCCTCAACTAGAACTTAAAATATTTATCTCACTGTAAATACAAAATAAATTCACTTTACTAAATTCTAGAGGAAAGAAGCCAAAACTGTCATTAAATACACTATTAATATTGCCAATGAGACAACTCACAAAAGTTCTTAAATTTAAAGAACTTTGTTAAAAACAAAGAAATGCAGAGTTGCCAGACCTGACTTATAAACCTTCCAATTATGACCTAAATTCTTACTAGCCTAACCACAAAATAATAAACTATACTCACATATAAGATTTTATTTTCTGAATTTCATCTTAAAAACCTTACACATAAGTATTTAGTATTCTCTGTACATTTATAAAAGCTGTCCTTCTTACAGGTAATGTATTTGGTTTAACAAAATAATTCACTTATCCTTCAAAATATTACGGCTTAATAGCCGTGTTTATTATTTGAGTACATAATATTTTCATGTGTTCTGTTTTAGTTTGTCTCTTTAAGCCCCAAAGTGATTATATATGCTTTCTAGTATTTCATGTTTTACATTCATCTTAAGAGCATTTATACATACATTTATCTTCAAGTATTATTTACCTGAACACTTACAAGAAAACTTCCTTTAGAATCCAGATTCAAATGCTGGAATCTCTTGCATATACAATAATTAATAAATAAACTTTAAAAATAACATATAAATGGAGAGAAAAAAGGACATATAAAACAAACTGATTTTTTGAGACATCTATCAAGTAAGGACCACAAAGAGTGTGGAATGAAATATTACCATTTTTTACAGAGATAATAATAAAGTCTGTGTTACTGGAATTAGACTTACACTGATCAAACTTTATTTTATTGAGATACCATTTCAAAATTTCTGTTCGACCTTTTACATCTGGTCTTGGAACAGTAACTTGCATGTCAAAACGACCAGGACGTATTAATGCGCTAAAGGGAGAATATAAAAAGAAAATAGAAATTAATAATATGACTGTGCTGAAGTTCCAATTAAATGTGACTGATGCCGTAAAGACAAGATGGACAGATAATGGCAACTGAAGTTAGACTGGAGATTTGACGGTTTTAATTTTAATTCTACTATAGTTAATATACAGCGTTATATTAGTTTCAGGTGTACAATATAGTGATTCAACAATTCCATATTACCCAGTACTCATCACAACACACATACTCTTTAGTCCCCATCACCTATTTGACCTTAGACTGGAGTTTCAAACATTTTTATATAACTCCATTTAAAACATGGCTCAAAGGACACCTGGGTGGCTCAACTGGTTAAGTTTCTGACTTCGGATCAGGTCATGATCTTGTGGTTCATGAGTCGAGCACCCTGCTGGGTTCTGTGCTGACAGCTCAGGGCCGGAACCTGCTTCAGATTGTGTCTCCCTCTCTCTGCCCCTCCCCCACGCACACTCTGTGTCTCTCTCTCCCTCTCTCTCTCTAAATAAACATTAAAAAAAGGTTTTAAATAAATAAATAAATAAAACATTAGGGGTACCTAGGTGGCTAATTTTGTTGAGCGTCCCACTTCAGCTAAAGTCATGATCTTCCTGTTTGAGGGTTCTGGCCCTGCATCGGGCTCTGTGCTGACAGCTCAGAACCTGGAGCCTGCTTCAGATTCCTGTGTCTCCTTCTCTCTCTGCCCCTTCCCCACTTATACTCTACCTTTCTCTCTCAAAAATAAATAAACAACAACAAAACAATTTAAAATAAAGAAAACAAAACAAAACAAAAAAAAAAAAACATGCCTCAAATAATAGTTTCAATAACCTGAAGGCAGAACAAAGTTTGATACAGATAGCACACAACCCTCAAACAAAAGCATGCAACTTAGTCAACCAAGGACTAAGATCACGTCATGATCTCTCGGTTCATGGGTTTTGAGTCCCGTGTTGGGACAGTTCAGAGCTGAGCCTGTTGCAGATTGTGTATATCTCTTTCTCTCTCTGCCTTTCCAGCAATTCTCTCCCACCTCTCTTCCTCAAAAATAAGTAAACTTAAAAAAAATAAAAGTAGGGGCGCCTGGGTGGCTCAGTCAGTTGGGCGGCCGACTTCAGCTCAGGTCATGATCTCATGGTCTGTGAGTTCGAGCCCCACGTCGGGCTCTGTGCTCATGGCTCAGAGCCTGGAGCCTGCCTCGGAAACTGTGTCTCCCTCTCTCTCTGCCCTTCCCTTGCTCACACTCTGTCTCTATGTCTCTCAAAAATAAATAAAAACATTAAAAAAAAAATTTTTTTTTTAAAGAAGAGTAACTTAGGGGTGCGTGGGTGGCTCAGTCCATTGAGCCTGCTAGTATTGATTTCAGCTCAAGTAATGACCACACAATTCTTGAGTTCAATCTCCATGATGGGCTCTGAGCTGATGGTGCTGAGCCTGCTTGGGATTCTCTCTCTCCCTTTCTCTCTACCACTCCCCCGCTCTCTCTCTGTCTCTCAAAAATAAACAAACATATTAAAAAAGAAAAGTAACATGTATGATAAAAAAACAAAAATTTAACTATAAGTTTCATGTTACAAATGCTCACCACCCCCAAAATTTTGATATAAATTTTGTCAAAAGATTCATTTAACAGCTCTACTGAGATATAATTACCATATCACAGAACTTATACTGAGATATAATTAGCATATCACAGAACTTAAAGTAGATAATCCTATGTTTTTAATATATTCAGAGTTGTGCATTTATCGACAATTTCATTTGAATTCTTAAGTAATAAATTAGTAAATAATAAATAATTTTATTCCCCTACCCCAAAAGAAACCCCATAGCCACCAACAGTCACTCCCAATTCTTCCCACCTTCTGACAACCACTAATTTACTTTCTGTTGCTATGGATTTGTTTATTTGGGACATTTCATACAAATGGAATCCTATCTGATGTTTGTGATGGGCTTCCTTCTCTTTTAAAGTTCATCCATGTTCTAGTATGATCGGTACTTATCAAAAGAAGTCTTTTAATACTTACTTATCTAATGCCTCTGGGAAGTTGGTGGCTCCTATGATGATAACTCCTTCATTGGGCTTAAAACTATCAAAACAGAAAAAAGTACCTTTTCATTGAAAATTGAAGCAGTACACATATAGAAATATTCTACCCAAAATGGTTTATCATTAATTTTAGTAACAGCAAAGAAAAGGGATTGATCTTTTTTATATCCAAGGTGATAAGACATCTCTATTATTTTTTGGAAAAAAAAATGTTATCAGGCTACAATACTGCAATAAAATTGCTAAGAATAAATCACAAAGTCATCTATGATTACATATCTTCACAATATGGGTTCCACTTAGGATGGGATGACCTGACACAAAAGGCTTGGGTATCTGACTAATTTGTGAAAAATTATTCTCAAGTTTACCAGGTTAAATGATATGCTCTTAGACTTTCTATTTGGTTTCAAATGCCTTATATGGTTTTAAGAAGTTCTGACTCCTTTCAAAGCAACCCTACCTCTTGTTTTTATTTTATAAAAATTGATACAAACTTTTCATCTACAACAACCTTCAAAGCTAGTCACAAGTTGTGTAGAAACAAGTATACAATCCCTTTACATCTCCAAAGAGACTATGATTCCCAGTACTTTCCTGTCATACACAATTAATGAAAAAGGTGTAGAGGTCAACAATTAAGAAAAGGTGAGATATCAACGACCCCATTAGTAACGGAAACCACACAATACGGAGACTGCAGCTTGTCCTGACTTCTTGCACTAGGGACTACACTATTGTCTACATTTTTCGCAATTTCTCAAATGTTATCAAATATATCACCATATTCCAAACACAAAGGAAGATTCAATTACCCATCCATTTCAGCAAGAAGTTGATTTATAGTCTGCCTTGAATATGGATGCATTGGAGACTCGATTCGCTTCCCGCCAACAGAATCTAATTCATCAATAAATATAACACAGGGAGCATTTGCTTTTGCTTCCCCTAGGAAAACAGAAGAGATTCGAGTCAGTTTAATGACATCAATACTTTTTCAACAAAATCATATAAATACAAAAAACCTGTAAGACTGTCAAAAGCCAACAAAAGACATTCATTTGGGAGAAATAACACAAAAGGAAGTCTCTTTCTTTCTTTCTGAAAACTGATTTCAGACAGTAGCCTCAGAAACACTGTATCAAACAGAATAATATACAATAAAAACTGAGAATTCAACTGTACAAATCATAAACAATCAGATTTGAGGCTAATTATTCTTTAGTTACAAACTATCAAATTAACAAATAAAATGAATAGGGCAACAACAAAAAACCCAGGTTTAAAACAGCCCCTGACTTCATCAAACACCTCTCCTAGCTCTTCTGTTTGGGGGAAAAGTACAGTTCTGTTTTAGCTCACACATTAAATTACCTAAAACCAGAACCCCACAATGGATAGGTCAACTATGAATCATAATCACACATTAAGAAAGGGTTAAGAAGCCCCCTTCCCCTAAAATTAAGAAAATTTTGTATTGTATGAAAGATACCCTAAAACGTACTAAATAGATTTCTTATACGGCTGGCTCCCACACCCACAAACATCTCATCAAATTCTGATCCAGAAGCATAATAAAAAGGAACATCAGCTTCTCCAGCCACAGCTCGAGCAAGAAGTGTCTTTCCTGTCCCTGGTGGTCCAACTAAAAGAATTCCTAAAAGAAAAAAATATGTGAGAATTATTCAAATTAAAAATAAAAACAAACCCTGATGTGAACCTATAAAACAACTAGTTAATAATTTACATAGTTTGGAGGTTGAAGACACATGATCAGTATTTTGAAAGAAAGCAAAACATGTGTCTCATAATGATTCGCTTCAGGATCTTCTCCAAAACAAATTTCCCTCTATACTGTTTATATATCAGTCATAGACTAGTCAGAATCTTTAGAGAAAGGAATATCACTAAACAAATAAAATTCACATCACAACAGATTAAGAGATTAAGCGACAAATATAATGCATGAACCCTGACTTGATGACCTTCTACAAAAACATACTTAAGAAATTCTAGGGCCATTTGATGAAAACTTGAAAACAACCTGGTGTACAAGGTATTAAGGAAATAGTATTTAGTTTTATTTGGTAGGATAAATTATTCTCCTTATTTAGGATAATGTGCTTTGTCTTGGGTGATGCATAACAAAGTATTTAGATGTAAAGTAGTTCATCTCTACACAGCTTTGTAACTTTTTCATATGTGTGAAAATGTTCATAACAGCAGTAAGTTCTTCTGAGTTGGAATAACAGAATGCTTTGGTCTCCATAACTTTTCATTTCTCAGACTACATTTAAAATGGCAAAAAAATATATGAATGCTATATTTTAACATAAAACACTCTTTATAAAGGAGAGCTGAAAAATACCCTTCAGACTATCCCCTTATGTTGTCATGTTATTGTTACTCCTAACTCATCACCATATCAATTTCTATAGAATATATTTTGGGACCTGAGAATTGTCTCACAATTTTATACAATATCCCTTGTGACTGGAAAGAAAACGGTTTTAAAAATGCTCTTTATGATGTTAAAATATTGACTTAATAAGTGAAACCTAAATTAGCAGACTCATGGAAAGTTTTAAATACTCCTGCATATATATTCTCAGGGAAACAGTGCTCAGCACAAAACCAAATGTAAATAGGGGTGTCCCCTTTAACTCACCAATTCCATTTCTAGAATTGGATTCTAGAATAATGAAGAAATGATACATGAGTAAATCTCAAATGTATTCTAAGGAGGTAATTAAGCATGTGGGCTAAGCTTTGAGATACTAAGATGATCATCACGGCACCGATTTTGTTATTTTACTTAAAAAATTTTATTTGAGTATACCTGACACACAGTTGCATTATTTCACATATACCACACAGTGATTTGACAAGTTTGTACATTATGCTGTGCCCACCACAAGTGTAGTTACCATCTGTCAGCATGCACCACTATTACAGTCTCACTGACTGTATTTCCTATGCTGGGCCTTTAATTCCTCTGACTTATTCATTCCGCAACTGGAAGCTTTTCACTATGCCCAGTGCCCACTGTGCTAATTTTAACAGTAAAACACTGAAACCATTTAGAAGTTCAATGTACATGATTGAAGTATAGTACTTTGATCGTATACTACAAGGACACCATGTTACCATTTTGTACCCAATTCTACTATATGGTTTTTCCCTCACACCAACAAGCAATTCTCCAACCCCAGCTGGGTGTCCTGCAATTCAACTCAATTCTGACATGAACTCCCTGGATATCGCATCAAATACTGTAAGGACTTGGTCCCAAAAGACTGCCTCTTACTCCTGCCCCTTCCCATGTCAGTTGCAAGACCAGGTTGTTACCTAGGCTTCTGACCAACAGGCCATAGATAGGAGGTTCCAATGATCCCTTCCTTGGATTTGATTACTTTGCTAAAATGGCTCAGAGAACTCAGAGAAAACACTGTACTTAGTAGATTACTGGTTTCTTATAAAGGGATCTAACTCAGGAACAGTCAGTCAGATGGAAGAGTCACAGGGCAAGGAAAAGGACTGGTGAGCTTCTATGTCCTCTCTGGATCTGCCACTCTTCCCACATCTCCACACTGACCAACCTGGAAGCTCTCTGAACCCTATCCTTTAGGGTTTTTATGGAGGCCTCATTAGACAGGCATGACTGATTCAACCTCCAGCTGCTCTCCCCTCCCAGGTAGTCAGGAGAATGAGACTGAAAGTTTCAGCCATGTAATCACATGGTGGATTCTACTGGCAACCAGCTCCTAATCCGAGGTCCCCTCACAGTGTTGGTCGCAACACTATGAAATTGTAAGAAATGGGATTAAGACTAACTATATATTTCTTATTATAAATCACAATAGTCATTAAAAATCATATTAACTGTGAGAAAACATCAGAGAGGAACATTCTGCGAAGTAGTATGTACTATTTTTAAGGTCATCAAAGATCCAAACCCTCTCCTACAATAAAAGGCTGAAGAATTTTTTCAAATTAAAGAAAAATCTAAATGTTATATAGAAACCTGAATCAGGTCCTAACCTGGAGGACCTCACTATGAAGGATATTAGTCAGAGAAATGCTGAAATTTGAATATAACTGTGAATTTTGTAATAGTGTTGGAACCAACTTAAAGTTCCTGATTTTAATAACTTATATTGGGGTTATGTAATAGAATATCCTTTTTTTTTTTTTTAAGTTTTTATTTTTTTTTGAGACATAGAGACAGAGCATGAGCAGGAGAAGGGCAGAGAGAGAGAGAGACACACAGAATCCGAAGCAGGCTCCAGGCTCTAAGCTGTCAGCACAGAGCCCGATGCGGGGCTGGAACTCACAGACCCTGAGATCATGACCTGAGCCAAAGTCGGCCGCTCATTCAACTGAGCCACCCAGGTGCCCCAGAATATCCTTATTTTTAAGAAAGATATAATAGGTATTTGGGGTTAAAGAAGCATGATATCTATACTTTACTCTCAAAGAATTGAAAAAATACATTTAGGTGAAGAAAGTGAATGAGTAAATGGGACAAAGTGTTAAATAACTGTTGAGTCTGGTTAAGAGGACACAGTTCTCCGTACTGTTCTCACAACTTAAAGTTTGAAATTATAACATAACTCAAAATCTCCTTCCTCCCAAAAAATGTTATACAATGTTATGTTTAGAATGAAGACTTATTTCTGAAATAGCAATTAAGAATTAAACTTTAGGTATTTAAACCTGATAAAAATTAAATTAGCAATGGATGACATTTTTGATGTCAAGTCATGGTAAAGGGAAGATGTCTTACCTTTTGGAAGTTTACCTCCAAGCACAGTAAATTTTTGTGGATTTTTCAAGAATTCAACAACCTCCTGTAATTCTTGTTTAGCTTCCTCCACCTAAAGTGACACAATTTACCAAACAATTCTAAATAAT
The DNA here is from genome assembly GCA_030068075.1 of Paguma larvata. Lineage (NCBI taxonomy): Eukaryota > Metazoa > Chordata > Mammalia > Carnivora > Viverridae > Paguma > Paguma larvata. The sequence goes on from CM057828.1 coordinate 113,449,504, forward strand.
GGGTTATCAAGGCTGCCTCTTTGAAAATAGTAAATGTACCTAGAAATTAACTTGGCTTTCTCTTTGTTTCAGTGAAAGAAGTACACCAGAAGGCCCCCTTATGAACGCAAACACAAAGGGGTTTCCACTTGACTCTTTCTGCCAATGATGCAGTCTCCTTTATCTTTAAGTTTGCTTATTTTGAGAGAGAATACATGTGGGAGCATGGGGGGTGCAGAGAGAGAGGAAAGAGAGAATCCCAACCAGGTTTGGCACTGTCGGCATACAGCCCAATGTGGGCTATGTGCCACAAATACAGAGATTATGAACTGAATCAAAGTCAAGAGTCAGACGCTTACCCAACTGAATCACCCAGGTACCTCCCATCATGCATCTCATTACATATTCCAACAAAGACATTCTCAATTTCCCACATTTCAAGAAACAGTGCTCCCTCCAGTTAACAAGGACTTACATTCAAAATTCTACCTCAATATGTCAATGGCATTTGATGTAAACAGAAAGGCTCACCGACCAAATTTCGTATCCAGACCTTTTGACCTGGTTATAAGCTTCCAGGGAAAACTATGTAGTTTAATATACATCAATGAAAACGGAGTCTGTGTTTAAGTTAAAACATTGATTCATGATTCATTAGGAGATTATTTCCATTATAAGGAATTACTAGTAGATTATAAATGATTTAGTTCCTAGCAAATGCCAAACGACAATGACTAAAATTAAGTTATAGCATACGGATATTGTTTTGTAAATGGTTGTGGCCAAAAAAGTTTAGAATATTAAATCCCCAACTATAAAAAGTCATGTAAGAATTAAGATCCTTAGCAAGAGTAAAGCCCAATCTGGTCAACAAAGATCTCAATAGAACATTAGCTCAACTTTAAAAAGACTCTGATCTAAGATAAGAAAGCTGACTATCAGAAATCAGTCAGCATACAACCAGAAGTAAGAAATGCAAACACCTAGAGCCAGAATGATATCAAAGATGAGCGCAGAAGACCATGTGTAAAACAACAGTGGTGGCAATACACTGAAGTGAAAACCAATAGACCCTCACAAAGGGCAAACAATCACAACTTGGCTCTAACAAGGAACACAAAACTCATGCTCCACTCTAGACTTTAATTTCAAGGAAATATAAAAAAGACATCATTAAAAATATTAAATATCCACTTAAATTAAAAATAGATTTTTGGGGCCACCTGGGTGGCTCAATCAGTTAAGAGTCCAACTCGCTGATTTCAGCTCAAGTCACAATCTCTGGATTATGTACTTGAGCCCTATACTGGGGCTAGACATGGAGCTTGGAGCCTGCTTGAGATTCTCTCTCCCTGTCCGCCTTTACTCCACACCACCTGTGCAAGCTCTCTCTCTTAAAAAAAAACAAAAACAAACAAAAACCCCACAAAAAAAACAATTTTTAAAAATGCGATTGTTATGTATTCTTTCAGGTTATTTATTTTTTAAATTAAAAAAATTTTTAATTATTATTTTGAGAATGAAAATGCAAGTGAGCATAGGGCAGAGGAAGAGGGAAAGAGAAAATCCCAAGGACACTCCAACAGTGCACCCAGGACAGGCTCAATCTCACAAACTGTGAGGTCATGACCTGACCCAAAATCAAGAGTTGTATGCTTAACCAAATGAGCCACACAGGCAACCCTATATTCACTATAGGGTTTATTTATTTTTGAGAGAGAGAGAGAGAGAGAGAGAAACAGAGTGCAAACAGGGGAGGGGCAGAGAGAGAGGGAGACACAGAATCTGAAGCAGGCTCCAGGCCCTGAGCAGTGAGCACAGAGCTCAACGCGGGGCCAGAAGTCACGAAACTTGAGTTTGTGATCTGAGCCAAAGTCAGACGGTTGATTGACTGAGACAACCAGGTGGCACGCCCCTGTATTTATTTTAAATTACACTGTCCAAAGAATGTATTTGTAGCCAATGTGCAACCCTACATGACACAACTGGAAATAATAGCTGTCAATGAGAAGAAAGAACTCAAGTATATTGGGCAGGGCGTAAAAGAAACTACCTGAAAAGAAGTGTAGTTTGAAACACATGAAATATCTCTGGGCCAAAGGGAATTGTGAAAATTTAGAATTAAACTCATGCTTATCTTAGATTTCTACATAATTTCCTAGGACTATTTCTAGGAAGAAATAAAGAGCAAAGAGATTTTTTTTTTTTAGGCTTAGAATGCTCTTTAAAGGTTATTCTGATTAAATTATTAAAATACACTGAGACGTTTATAAAGCTAAGAGTTAAAATTAAAGCTCTGTCCACTCCTAAACCCAGAAGAAATGTGTTAGATATGCTCACCAGGAAACAGGCACAGAATATTCACAGTAGCACTATTTCGGCCAAAACTGGGCACAATTCAATGTCCAGCTAATGTAGAATAAACATACAGTACTACTGCAATATTCACAGAATACTATGCAATGGGGATGAAATGAACTACAACTCCATTTAAAAACATGGATAGGTCTCACAAACATCATGGAGGGTGAAAAAAGCCATATATACTATATGTATTATACACGTTTATATACAATTCAAAAGTAGGGGAAATTAATGTATGTTATTAAACACGACAATGATTATCCTTGGAATGCTAAGAAAGGAACGTTAGGAAGTTTCTGCCAGTATTCTATGTCTTGGCCTGGGTGTCAATAAGTATGAGTTCACTGTATGAGAATTTATTAAGGTATAGATTTATTATTTGTGTAGTTCCGTGTGAATACTAAGCTTTAATGAAATTTAGCTTTAAAAATAGATTGTGTTCTTTATTAAAATGAACTAAAATTTTTAAATAGTCAAAGATATCCATATACTAAAACAAGACCAAACTACATTTGGTCCAGATAATGGATAACTTTGAATTCTAGGAAAAAAGAAAACAGATTAGATGTCACCTACTATTCAAATTACAATTTCTCTCCCCATACTCTGTGGCAAGAGAATTCCCAACATAGGTATATAAAATCTACGTAAGAAAATAGAGTTTAGGGGAATCAAGGCAATGAATGAAGTTATAAAAGCCATTATTAGTATTCTTATGGCAGCTCCATATAAAATTATTCCTACATAACCAGAAATTCTAAGCAAGAAAATGACACTCCAAAACTAGCTCTTTAAGACTTGATAAAACTGGGGCACTTGGGTGGCTCAGTCAGTAAAGCGTCCAACTCTTGTTTCGGCTCAGGTCATGATCTCACGGTTCGTGGGTTTTAGCTCTGGGTCTTGGGCAATGTGTGGAGCCTGCATGGGATTCTCATTCTTATTCTGCACCTCCCCAGCGCGGCTGCTTGCCCTTTCTTTCTCTCTCTCAAGATAAATAAATAAACATAAAAAAAAAAAAAAAGACTTTGTAATACTGATCACAGATACCACCTAATGGTATACCTATTATGGTAAATATTAGAAATTATAACATTTATCTACATATCTATGTACATATATATAACATTTATACATATCTATATATAAACATTTATATATATATCTACATATGAAGTTAGATTTCAAAGCAATGACAGGAATATAAAATAGCAAACGTATAGTATTTGTTTATATTACCACGGAAAACTCTGTGACAATCAGAAAACTTTATGATGTCCTCATTTTATTTTTAATCTTTACTTTGAAAGAAAGTGTGAATATGCAAGCAGAGGGAGGGAGGGAGAGGGAGGGGGAGAGAGAGAGAGAGAGAGAGAGAGAGAGAGAATCTCAAGCAGGCTCTGCACTGTCAGCACAGAGCCCAACGTGGGGCTTGATCCCATCAACCGGTAAAATCATGACCTCACCTGAAATCAGAGATGGACGCTCAACTGACCTAGCCTCTCAGTCACCCCTGCGATGTTCCCATTTCAATATTATCAGCATTTCTTCTTTAGCTTTGTAATCAGAAATGGACTCATTCCAAAAGAACTGTGGTATATTAAGCAATGATGTATGTATACCGCAGGGAGAAAGTAAGAATGCCTTGCTGACCATAGCCTCAGCACAGGTTCAATGTCATGCAGGCTCTCTGCACACCTTAAACACAAGGAGAAGGGCCCTCTCTTCTACGGAGTCAAGTTTTCAAATACTCACTGCGCCAGCCTCCTCCTCAAACATTCCCTTTTCACAATTCCGACACAGTTCAAAGGTGTTTAAATTGCAAAAGGAAGGAAAGGACTACTTGGTATAAAACCAGCATTGTGACTTCTGATACTTTATTCCCTAATAGTCAAGTATGTGAAAAATATTTATGCTTAAATAGGGAACAGAGTATGGAAAGGGGAAGAGCTCTCATTCTATTGCATATTACAAGAAGCCTTTTCATTGGTCAACAACCAAGCCAGGCACAGTAGCTCTTAAGGGTCTTTGCTCTCTATGTTCCTCTGGCTAGAAATGTTCTTCGCTCAAATACATGCATGGTTTTAGGGGCACCTGGCTGGCTCAGTTGGTAAAGCATGCAACTCTTTTTATTTTATTAATAAAGAATGTTCCAAATATCATTAGAGGCACCTAATGAATTTATGTTGTATTTTTATTTTCATTTCTTTTTATTTTATTTTAGATAGAGGAAGAGAGAGAGAGAGAGAGACAGAGGGAACAGAAGAAGGGCGGAGGGAAAGAATCTTAAACAGGCTCCACACTCAATACGGAGTCCCACGTGGGACCCAATCCCACAACCTGGGAGATCATGACCTGAGTCAAACTCAAGACTCAGACGCTCAACCAACTTAGCCACTGAGGAACCCCTGAGGATGAGACTCTTGATCTCAAGTTGTTAGTTCAAGCCTCACGTTGGGTGTAGAGATTACTTAAAAATCTTAAAAAAAAAACAAAAAACATGGTTTACTTTGTCTTCTTTAAATGTTCACTCAAATGTCAACTTCTCAATCATACACTGAATATCACCATTTAAAATTGTGACTTTTGTCTCAGAACCCCTGATCATCTTTACCCTGCTCTATTTTTTTCCCATACGACTTCATCACTTTTGAACATACTCTATTATTTCCTTATATGACATATCATTGTCCAATTTCTGTTAGAATTAAAATCCATAAAGGGAGAGGTTTGTTTTATTCCTTGTATCTCAATATCTAAATTCTAATAATGGCTTGGTCTCTTCTCATGGCCAGTCCCCACCCAGGAGTCCACCCAGAGTTGCCTCAGTACAAAAGACAGTGATATCACCCAACAAATTCCTAGGGATTGCAAAGCCGTATGGCAGAAATCGGGGTCAAAGACCAAACTGTAGAACCAAAAATGCACCTAATACTCTTGTCACTTAGGAAATTACAAGAGTTGTAGTGCCTGGAACTGGAAGTAGAGACCTATATATATATATATATATTTTTTTTTTTTCTATTTTACACCTTTAAAATCAAATATTGGCCCTATATAGTTAGATAATCTTGGAAGAAAGCTAGGTAAACTTCTTAACTTACCCCTTTCACGTGTTCAAAGGTGACATTCTTCATCTGGACAGGATCTACTGCAGAATCAAGTCCTGTTGTTGTCCGAAAGCGGACTAAACAGAAGAAAAGAAATGCTTGTATCTCTGATAGACTTATAAAATTCCAACCACCTTATTTTTCAGATGTAAGAAAGCATAGGAAAACTATATCTAAGCTCACATTCATTAATTCACAGTAAAGTATAGAACCTAGGTCTACTGGATTTCTAGGTCATGTTCAAGGAATAAATGACTCTCATTAAAATGATACCTTTGTACCTTCTAATTAAAATGGAATATTAGTTCCCCCTTCTCCTATAATGTCTGACAATAGAGATTTAAACCGATCATGCTCAAACTCCACTGTGCATAAAAATCACCTGAGAAATGTGGTAATGCAAGTTCCCAGGCCATGGCCCAGAACTTCTGATTTGCAGATTTAAGAAAAGATCCAAGAGTTTGTATTTTTAACATTAAATTCTATTGATACAACCTGTCAGAGATGTACACCATGAAATATACTGCCTTAAACCTAGCATAAAAACTGGCACTAGAATATTTTTTTTAAAGGGTGAACCTTAAAAGAGATTATTTCACCTTTGATAGAGCCTCATTCCTCTAGCAACTGTTATTACTTGCCCTCAGCTGATAGATCAGGAATGATATCATTACATATAAGAGAGACAGTGAGGGGCGAGTGGGTGGCTCAGTCAGTTCAGCATCTGACTTTGGCTCATCTCATGATCTCATGGTTCGTGGGTTTGAGCCACACATCAGGCTCTCTGCTGTCAGTGCAGACTTTCAGATCCTCTGCACCCTCTCTGTCTGCCCCTTCCCTGCTGGTTCTCGCTCTCTCTCGAAAATAAATACGCTTTAAAAATAATAATAGTAGGGGCGCCTGGGTGGCTCAGTTGGTTAAGCGGCCGACTTCGGCTCAGGTCATGATCTCACGGTCTGTGAGTAGGGCTCTATGCTGATGGCTCAGAGCCTGGAGCCTGCTTCGGATTCTGTATCTCCCTCTCTCTCTGCCCTTCCCCAGTTCATACTCTGTCTCTATGGCTCTCAAAAATAAACGTTAAAAAACAAATAAAAATAAATAAATAAAAAAATAAAAATAATAACAGTAGTAAAAAAAAAGACAGTGAAAGCTTGGAAGAACAGTAAAATACTTAAGATCAACTGTAAGGAATGATTTATTAAGAGCTTTCTTCAACCTCTCCCCCTGGGTTAAGCTTCCACAGTAAACGTATAAATGAGCAAAAAGCAATTTCTAATTCCTCAGAAGACAAAGATACTGTCTTTAAGATAGAAATTTAGATGCAAACAAATCAGTAGGTAAAAATACAGAGTTAACAAAAAAACACTTAACATGTCAAGAATATAAAAGTTGGAAGAATACATGTAATATAGTAATTCTAGCATGGACACTAATAGCTTTAGCCACTAAATTGTTTATTTAGGAATCTGTGGGGTGCAGGGCGGGAAGCCTGAGTGGCTCATTCCTTCAGGCATCTGACTTTGCCTCAGGCCATGATCTCATGGTTTGTGAGTTTAAGCCCCTCATTGGGTTCCTGCTGACAATGAGGAGCCTCCTTTGGATTCTCCCTCCCTCTCTCTCTGCTCCTCGCCGATCACAGGCTTTCTCTCTCAAAAACTAATAAAAAAAAATTTTTTTTAAATCTATGGGGTGCCTGAGCGGCTTACTTCAGTTCAGCCTCCAACTCCTGATTTCAGCTTAGATTAATGATCTCAAGGTTGACTGGTCTGAGCACTGGGTCTGGCTCTGTGCTGACAACGCACAGCCTGCTTGGGATTTTCTCTACCCCTCCCCGGCATTCGCATGTGTTCGCTCTCCCTCTCAAAGGAAATAGTTTTTTTTTTAAAAAAAGACTCTATATAGATGGTCTTAATAAATAATGCAAATAAATTAGTAGTTGAACCACTCGAATCTTGTAAGAAATTAATCACTCAAAGACAATTCATTTCATATTTTAATATATGTTTAACTTAACACATTAAGAAAAAAAAAGAAATTAAGAAACATAAAGGAATAATCAGAACTCATCCCACCCTACGGATATTACCTAGTGTCCCTATAATGGTTCTGTTTTGAAAATAAGGAGATGAGAGAAGGTGACACTAGGTATAAAAAGAATATTCCTGGATGTTAAAATTTCATCTCAGGTTTTATGCCACAAAAACTTAAAATATCTGAGGTTACATGTAAGTCCTGGAATGAATTCCTGATCCAGGTCAACCGATACCGTAAATTGTGTATCAGTTTTTCTCTCAAGGTAAGCACACATAAAGAACATAAAAGAAAACAGGGTAAAAGCTGAATACTTGAAAAAGCAAAAGGAACCACCTAAAACTGACATTTCATTTTAGACTGGCAAGCCAAAAAATATGGGACTCATTTAAACCAATGTTTAATAATATATAATTTTTCATAAATTTATTATGTCTTTGAAATAGAGAACAATTTCACTTTGTATTGTATTATACTGCTATTATAAAATATTGTAAAAAATTGCCTCTGACAATAAAGATGGAATACAATGATAACAGATTACAACTTTTCTACTTCAATGCAAAAAAAAAATCTCAAATTGACCCAATCTACAAAGTGTTGACTAGTAGGAACGAGAGACCTAGACACTAGAACTATACGTGTTTTCTCTCTCCTAAGTCTTAGGCAGACTACCTAAGAAAAAGAAAAAAATCAAGTAGTTTAAAGAAAAAAAGTCAGATAAATAATAATAGACATTACCAGATAAAAATGGGTTTTTTAAGAGTCCATAAATGCCAAACAGCAGCAGAACGAAGAGAATCAGACGAGTTCGTCTTAGAGAATCTGGAAGGAGAAAGAAAAAGCCTTAAATCAAATGACATCGATGAGAAAGGACAGCTTGATAACAAGCAAATATGAGGTTCCTGGTAGAAATCATATTTCATCGCAAGTGGTTTTGGAACGTGGCATTCTTTTGGATAACTGCCATGATTTCTTTTCAGCACCCCGTTACCAAAACCTCACGAAGCCGCTCAGGCTTCTGACCTTGCCTTTGGTTTTCACAAAACTGGAAAGTGTCAGCAGATATTTCCATTTTGACACAGCTTACATTACAAATATAATAATATAGCAAACAAAAAGTGGATAATTGTTAGAAAAAAATATGTATAATCACTGCAAGATAGAACTATGACTTCCTTTTAGGTATCTTCCCAAATATGAATAGGGTCAAATCTACTTACCATTGGTTTTTTGTGTTAGTGCTTGAGCTTTCAGAAAACCCTCTGCAAAACCAGTTTTAAATGCATCTTGGTGAGCTTCAGGTATATTTTTGGTCTTCATGAGTTTGTCCAAACTCTCAACATCTGATCCTCTGTCCCGCAAAAGGAACCCCTACGTACACAAACAACACATCAGTATTGGTTGACTATATAGATAACACTGACCAAAAATATAATGACAACTCGCAAAAAAATTCATTCAAAGAGTCTAGAATTTCTAATTTTTATTGTCCATGTGAAGACTTACACTAATACTCAACAATAAATTACTTAATCAATGGCTAGAAAACTAACTTTGGACCTTACACTTGCATCCATCAATTCATATAAAGAAACTCTCTGTACGAACTATACTGAGGGGCGCCTGGGTGGCTCAGTTGGTTAAATGTCCAACTTCAGCTCAGGTCATGATCTCACAGTGTGTGGGTTCAAGCCCCATGTCAGGCTCTGTGCTGACAGCTTGGAAACGGGAGCATGCTTCAGATTCTGTGTCTCCTTTTCTTTCGGCCCCTGCTCACACTCTCTATCTCCCAGAAACAAACAAACAAACAAACAAGAACGCTATTGTGAAAACAATAGGTCACATGTGGACTTAAGGTTCTAATGGTTTGATGTTCACACTCCTTTATCCCTAGTAGAAGAAAAACCTCACCAGTTTTATTAGTTTACTGAGCATCTTTTAAATTCTTGGCCTTGTAGAAGTTCTGAACATGTAAAGATAAATAACCAATGATCTGAATGTTTTCAGTCTACTGGGGAGAGAAATACAAGTAACCAATGTTTTGAAATCATCTTGTTATTTTGTTAGAGGTTCTAGGTCTGGTAACAATAAATGCTAACTCAAGAAGTCAGGAAAGGCATTACACAGAATAGGATTTCTAAATTGTTTAATGTTTTATTTTTATTTTTGAGAAATGGGGGCAGAGAGAAAGGGAAACAGAGAATCTCAAGCGGGCTCTGCACTGAGAGCAACGAGCCCGATGTAGGACTCAAACTCATGAACTGTGAGATCATGACCCAAACCAAAGCTGGCCGCTTAACCGACTAAGCCACCCAGCACCCCAAGAACAGGATTTCTAACCCACAGGGAACACAAAGTATAAACAAGTCGACAGAGCCATGAAATAACAGCCTTCAGTGCTCAAGAACTACGAGCAATCTTGTGCAACAGGACTTAAGAATGCCAAGAGAGGAGTAGGGGAGAGGTTCGGAGGGGATGCCATACTGAAAGAGGAGACCAGAAAAACAGTCGGCACGGGCCCAATGATGAAATGCCCTGTGCACTATGGCACGAATCTGACAATAAAGCAGAGGAATATAATTATTACAATCATACAGTTTAGACAGATTGGTGGGTGGGTGGCAGTCTGGAGGCTAGACTGAAGGCACAAAACTAAAGGCAAGGAGATTAACTATGTGGTGATTAGAGTCACTTGGGCAAAAACTGTTAAAGTCTGTCTATACAGAGGAATTGGGGATGAAAAGAGACAGACCTAAGAAATATTTAAGAGGCTGGATCAATAGGACTTTAGTGATTAATGGATGTGCGAGGAGAGAGAAGATGAACAAATCGAAGTTGGTCATCAGGTTTCTAGCTTGGGGGGATGCTATTCATGAACACGGAGAACACACAAGCTGGTGTAGGTTGGTAGGGAAAAGAACAAAGGGAGATGCCTAAGAGTCCAATGGAGAGACATGATTGGCACTCAGAAAAGATGTAGGTGTAATGACTTAACACAGGCTATTAATGCTTTAGAAAATCAATTGGCCAACAAAAGAAATCAGATAATGAAGGTTCTCATTTTAATAATTTGAAATTTATTGTTTTTTCAAACCACAAAAAGAGGTCTACTTACCTTTACAAATGATGGCGCTATATGCTGTGTTTCTGCTAATCTTTCAGAGGTGGACTGTAGACGCCGTGTTCTCGATTTCAAAGTTTTAAAACCCCGAGACTGTATGAAAACTGAACAAAATAGTATCACATTTACTTCTCAATGGAAATTTGTATAAGAAAAAAGCCTAAGATTTAAAACTGACACGAAGCCTGTATATCCTAGCTTACGATCTCATTTTTTTTTTTTTTTTTTGGAATCATTACTTTTCTTTTTTTTTTTTATTATAATAGTTTATTTTCAAATTGGTTTACATATAAACGATCTCATTTTTTAACATAGTATTTTGTCTGACACTTCATTACACTAGTAATTATAGTTATCAAAATGGATTGAATCTATAAATTAACTTTACAGTTTCTTGGTAATTTTAAAATGTAAAAAAAAAATCCACTGATGAATATCAAATACAAGTCAGTGTCTAATTCCTCAAACTCTAATTCCACTTCCCAGAAGTAACCACTCAACAATTTCATGACTATACTTACTTCTCTGTATTTTAACATACGCTCTTTCTATAAAAATAGTATATAATTTTTTACAATTGTCTTCTTTCACTGAACGTTATATCATGGACATTTTTCAGAACAGGTCAGACAACAGATTCAATTTAATGGCTGTTAATATTTTTCCAACTTAACCAGTGTAGAGCAATTTCAATATTCAACTACTTTTCTATTATGGACAGTAGTTGTTTCCTATTTTCTTATTGCTAAAAATGCTGCAGTTATAATTCTTGTACATATCATCTTTCAGTATATGTAGACAAAATTCTTAAATTGTGAAACTGTGAGGTGTGAATTAACACTAAGAAATTACCCTCTAGAAGGTTGTTATGGATTTATATACCCACCAATGATTAGGAATATACTTTTCTTCACATCCTTTGCAACCCAGGTTAATATAAATGTTTTTCATTTCTACAAATCTGATAAGCAGAGTCTTATTTTCATTTGCATTTTGGATTACAAGGGGAAATTTTGAAAAACATTTTTCTTTCATTGAATATTTTATTTCTTTAGCAAATAGATCATCCATGACCTTTCCCATTTTCAATTGTAAAAGAATGCATTTTGTATTTGTTAACTTTATGTCACATGTATTTGAAATATTTATCTTAACGTCTGACTTTTTATGTAACAATTTATAAAGTTAACGTAGCCTTATCTTTTAATCTTTACTGTTTTCTGTACTGTGTTCTGATTAGAGAGCCTCACCCCTAAACTATGTGTTTAAAATGAGTCTACTTTTTTTTGTTCAGACCTTTACCTATTTGAAACTTATTTAAAATTTAAAAATTGAAAAAAGGATCAGATCCCCTCTAGTTTAGGCTCACGTTTATTTATTTTATTTATTTATAAGTAATCTCTTGAACTCGTGACCCCAGTGGTGAGCCAGAGGGCAACTCATTTTACTAAGTCCAAGTTCATTTATTTTTCCTTTTTCTTTGTTTTAATACAATATATTCTCAAATTGGCTTACACACAACACCCAGTGCTCATCCCAAGTGCCCTGCTCAATGCCCATCCCCCATTTCCCCCTCTCCTCAACCCTCTTGTCCACTGTCAGTTTGTTCACTGTATTTAACAGTCTCTTGGTGTTTTGCTTCTCTCCCTCTTTGTTTGTAACTATTTTTTTCCCCTTCCCTGCCCCCATGGACTTGTTAAGTTTCTCAAGATCCACATAACAGTGAAAACATATGGTATCTGTCTTTCTCTACTGACTTATTTCACTCAGCATAATACCCTCCAGTTCCATCCACGTTGCTACAAATGGCCAGATTTCATTCTTTCTCATTGCCATGTAGTACTCCATTGTATATATAAACCACATCTTCTTTATCCATTTGTCAGTTGTTGGACATTTAGTCTCTTTCCATTATTTGGCTATAGTCAAAAGTGCTGCTATAAACATTGGGTTCCATGTTCCCCTATGCATCAGCACTCTTGTATCCCTTGGGTAGATTCCTAGTAGTGCTATTGCTGGGTCTTTGGGTAGTTGTATTTTTAATTTTTTGAGGAAACTCCACACTGTTTTCTAGAGCGGCAGCACCAGTTTGCATTCCCACCAACACTGCAAGAGGATTCCCATTTCTCCATATCCTCGCCAGCATCTATAGTCTCCTGATTTGTTCATTTTAGCCACTCAGGGTGGTGTGAGGTGGTATCTCAGTGTGACTAAGCCCAAGTTTAAAACCAACTTCCTGGTTTTCATAGCAAGTGTTTAAGGTTTTGATTGGGGATGCACTGAATTAATAAATTTGGGTGTAAATTAAAACTGTTACAGTACTAAGCCCTTTCAAAGAGGATTGTGGCATTCTTTCATTTTACCCTAATACATGCTCAGTTTTTAGAAGTCTTCCATGAATATTTAAAAATATCTCATCCTTCTCGAGTATTCTTCTGTCTTCTGCATTAATGATTTCTTCAGAGGATTACTGGTCTCTGTGCCCTACTTAGTGTCTCTGTCATGCTATCGGTTTTCCCCAAACATAGGGAGATTCTTGCTGATCCGTTTGTAATTATACAGAGAATACGGTGATGAGTCCTAATGGTAGATAGAGATTTCCTTAAAACTACCAAGGTGGTAAATGCATTTATACTATAAAACATGGACTTTTAAAGAAGGAGCAGGATACCTTTAGTGCATGACTCAAGTCCACTGTTTCTCTCCTTGGCATCAATGCTCAAACATAATCTTTGGAGACAGACATCTCTACACACACATACACACACACACACCCTTTATTACACAGGTGTCTTTTGCCAATTGTAGCCTAAAAGTTACAAGCCCTCTCGGGGACTGGCCCCTTTTTGGCAAACTTTCAATTTGACTGTTTATGAATCATCCCAGAGCCCATGGTTATTGACTTGGAAATTGGGTTTTTTCCTGAGTTCGACTAGAAAGAGCAGCCCACACCTATTTCGTGTCACTCTATTTGAAGTTCCATGAAGGTAGGTACATATGTCATTTTCATTTCTAATTATCACTGTTACCTGACACTTGCCACTGGGGTCTGGTATTAAATCAGTACAAATACATGCATTTTTCATTTTGCTACTAATGTGAGGTCATCTATTTTACACGTAATGAAAAGTCCTCAAATTTCTGGTCCATTGATGAAACCCCTCTGTGGTTGCCCTGACTTTTGTCCACTTTAAAAATTTTTTTTCATTGTAATGGATTGAAACAATTTTGAAAATTAAATTTTAAAAACATGGGGAAGTAAACAAATGTGGTTATTAACTATTTTGACGGTGTAGATAAGTTCCCTAGAAGTTGATTTACTGTGGCACTATCCACTCACAATAAAATTCAGCTATTATGTATTTTCCAGATTGAAAATAATGGACATACCCAAACTCACAGATTCCAAATACTCTATCAGTTTATTGTGAGCTACAAATGAAGGCTTACCAACATTAATATGATTAAGAAAGACAAATCAGAATCCACTGAATAAATCTACTATTTTTTTCAAAATAAGTACAGGTGCTTCATACCTGGCCAGTACTGGAGATCTGAACAAATACTTTTAAGAGTTCTTGAATGTTGTCTGGACAGGCAAGAGGAACGTAAAGTACTAAACATATCTAAGAAACCTGGAAGAAAATTGAAAAAAGTAAATTTTCTAGTTACCAACATAAAAGAAGTTATCAACTATCATAATTTACCAAATATTAGAAAAATAAAAATAGGAGTTTACCTTTTATTTGTTCCTATGGCTCTGCTTTTAAGCGTTTCTAAAAGCACTGCTAATCTAATTGCAGTTCTTCCCCACATTACTATCACTTGTCCTTTAGATTATCTTTTTAATCTGATAGATGACCCTGGCTGCCAATAAAATTAAATTCAAACCAAAAGATAAAAGATAATATATGTTTAGCTAAAGTTACTGTTAGTCAAAAGCAAGAAGAGAAAAGAACTGCTATTTTCTAGAGACAATTTCAAACACTCAAATAAATAATGTGATGCGTAAACACTGCAAACTAGAAGCACAGTAATCTTTCTCTCTCAAAGCTTCAGGTCCCTGGGTGCAAAGACAGCTCCTTCCATAGCTGGAAGCCATGACCTCTGGTGATCCTTCTAACTCCTCCTGTTGACTAATGGGCCCCATCCTACTTTACATCCACGAGCCTAGGGAGAAATTAAACAGCAGCAATAGAAACTGATTCTTATCTATCCCAATAGCCTAATTAAGAGTTCAGGGATTTTTCTAGGAATCCTATAGTCACATCAACAAACCCCTTCTCAATACCTCTCCCTGCCTAAGCCAAGAAAACAGCTGGCAGGAAGAGGAACAACTTTAAAAGGAAATGTGAATACACAGAGCAAAAGAGCAATGGTGATACTGCTATTACTATACATCCATGATAGTAACAATACTTTAACTCTACTGGACACTTAACTATGGGCCAAGGAGTAAAGTAGTTTGGGCTAAGTAAACCACTCTGATTATTTAATTTGAGCCTACAAAGTGAGAAAAGTTTTTCCTCAGGCTTCATATGAGGAAACACTAATTTAGAGGAATAAGGTAAATGCCACAGCTCCTCAGTCTCTGGACTGAGTTTGATCCTGGTCAACTCCTCACCCTTAACCACTAAGCTCAAGACTTCTCTCAGGAATGAGGGAGTAGAGCATAAGAAAGAAGAGAAGCAGAGTTTTAGTCCAAGCCCCCAAGCTCAAGAACTTTACCTTTTTCTCACAACTCTTATATGAAATAAGGGCAAAACAATGAAGAATTAGTAAATGAATTAAATGTATGCCAAGTACTGCTTCAAATCACTCCTTTATCACAAAACTACTTAAATCTGTACTTTTGTGTTATAGTTTGTACTGATTTTTAACGATATGTTCTTCCATCAATATAAAACAAGTATTTTTTTCAGGTTTTTAAAATTTCTTTTCAGAAAGAGAGAGAACCTGAGCAGGGGCAGCCCGGAGAGAGAGGGAGAGAGAGAATCCCAAGTAGGCTCCAGGTTGTCAGCACTGAGCCCGATATGGGGCTCAAGCTCATGAACCGTGAGATCATGTCCTGAGCTGAAATCATGAGACAGACACTTAACCGAATGAGCCATCCATGTGCCCCTCAAACAAATACTTTCATAAGGTCTAAGATTCACTGGTCAAAATATCATCCAAAAAGAAATTCATGAAGCAGAAATCCTTTTAACAACTACCCACTCATTATAACTCCAGATTGTTACAAGACTTAACTAAGAAAATATACAGACAGTCTATATAAAAAGGGACCATGACTATTTCTACAATGTATTCTCAGAAATTAATATGGCACCTGGAATCCAATAAAGGTTTGTCACCTAAAATTAAAACAATACTCCACTATTCTAAAATCTGTTTTGTATGCTATTTTACCTCTTGGGACAAATAAAGAACGCTAATGGAAAAACCAGTAATTTAGTAAAATTAAACTTTATTTGGCAAAGTCTAAAAACAGTCTATAGTTTAGTTAAAGGAACTGTACCAATGTTCACTCCTCAGTTTTGACGACTGCACCATGATTAAGTATGCAGTTAACATTAGGAGAAGCCAGGTGACAGATCTATAGGAACTTAGCACTATTTTGCAACTTTTGTATAAATCTAAAATTATTCCAATATGAAAAGTTATAAAAGAAAGAACAAACAAACGAACTCAGGAAAGAACCTGACACACAGTAAATGTGAATAAATGCTGTCTGTTGGGGCGCTTGGGTGGCTTAGTTAAGTGTCCTACTCTCAGGTTCTGCTCAGGTCATGATCTCACAGTTTCATAGGTTCGAGCCCTGCCTGGGACTCTGGACTGACAGCGTGAAGCCTACTTGGGATTCTCTCTTTCTCTCTCTCTGCCAGTCCCCTGTTCATGCTGTCTCTGACTCTCAAGACAAACAAACAACTTTAAAAATAAATAAATGCTATCTGTTAAATTATTAACTGCAGCCACTTACTTAAATTGAAACAAAAAGACACTAACTTACCATATTTATTTTCAAAGAAGGACTGTGCAGAGACATGAGATGTATGCCAATGGGAAGAAATGCTCTTGCCTTTACAAAATCCAGGAAGTAGATGGTCTACCAGTTGATCAATCTGTCCAATTTTTAATTCAGATAATCCAAGGTCTCTTAAATTAAGTACAGGCTGTAAAGCAGTGAGTCAACAAAGAACAAGACTGCGTTATTATCAAGATATTTAACTCAAAGAGTTCTTGTCAGTTGTAATAATATGGATTTTTAAAGTGTAACAATAGTATTGTGAAGTTGTGGACATTTAAAGCCTCCTCCAGTTACTAATAAACAAAAACCTATTTGATTTTAAAAAGAAAAAAAAAAAAAAAGGTGTGCTGTTATCAGAGGACATCTCACTCCTCTGGCCTCATTGCTGAGATCTTTCTTTGAACTAAGAAGCCTTACAGTTACCCATAGCTAATGCCTAATAAGGAAGGAAACTGAACAAAGTGAAAAATGTATGAAACAGGCAAGAAAACAAATTCACATTAAAACAATTCTAAACTAACTACAGATAGGATAGAAGTGAATTATTTTCTTGTCCACGGGAGCTGTCAAGCAGACATTAAAGACAAGTAACAATTACAAGGCTCAGACAGCTAAAAGTTGAAGGAAGGAAAGCAAAAATAAACAGCCCAAGCATCAACTTATGATGACTGATGTGAAGTTAGGTACATAACATTGCACGCAGAAAAAAATAAAGTTAGATCCATGGATTATTTAGCTCTGGGTTGATGTCCAGGGGTTTGTCACTTACTACCTTTGTGACAAGTCATTCATATTCTTTAATTTTTTTTAATGTTTATTTTTGAGAGGGAGAGAGAGGGAGAGAGATACAGTGCAGGAGCAGGAGAGGGGCAAAGAGAAAGGAAGACACAGAATCCGAAGCAGGCTTCAGGCTCCGAGCTGTCACAGAGCCCGATGCGGGGCTTGAACTCACGAACTGTGAGATCATGACCTAAGCCAAAATTGGACACTTAAGAGAGCTTACCCAGGCACCCCGACAGTCATTCCTATTCTTGGAATCCATTTCCTCATTAGTAAATTGACTGTGAAATATGCCAGCTTCACCAGAAGATAGTATGGATTAAGAGCAAAGATCATGCCTTGCTCATCTGACATATCCTAACATACACAGGAAGATAGTTAAAGGCATGATGAAGTAAAATATTTAAAGGTGCTCTTTAAATGACTGGGGCACCTGGGCGGCTCAGTCAGTTCAGCATCCAACTCTTTTTGTTTTTAATTATTGTTTAATTTACATCTAAGTTAGCTAGCATACAGTGCAACAATGATTTCAGTAGTAGACTCCTTAATGCCCCTTACCTATTTAGCCCATCCCCCCTCCCAAAAACCCCTCTAGCAACCCTCTGTTTGCTCTCCGTATTTAAGAGTCTCTTATGTTTTGTCCGCCTCCCTGTTTTTATATTCTTTCTGCTTCCCTTCCCTTATGTTAATCTGTTCAGTATCATAAATTCCTCATATGAGTGAAGTCATTTGATATTTGTCTTTCTCTGACTGACTAATTTTCCTTAGCACAATACCCTCCAGTTCCATCCATGTAGTTGCAAATGGCAAGATATCATTCTTTTTGATTGCGGGTAACACTCCATTGTGTATGTATATATACACACCACTTCTTCTTTATCCATTCATCCTTCAGTAAACATTTGGGCTCCTTCCATACTCTGGCTATTGTCGATAGCACTGCTATTAACATTAGGATGCATATGCCCCTTTGAAATGGCACACCTGTATCCCTTGGGTAAATACCTAGTAGTGCAACTGCTGGGTCGTAGGGTAGTTCTATTTTTAATTTTTTGAGGAACTTCCATACTGTTTTCCAGAGTAGCTGCACCAGTTTGCATTCCCACCAGCAGTGCAAAAGAGATCCTTTTTCTCCACATCCTCACCAACATCTGTTGTTGCCTGAGTTGTTAACATTAGCCATTCTGACAGGTGTGAGGTGGTATCTCATTGTGGTTTTGATTTGTATTTCCCTGATGATGAGTGATGTTGAGCATTTTTTCATGTGTCTGTCTGCCATCTGTTAAATATCAAACTCTTGATTTCGGCTCAGGTCATGGTCTCATAGTTTGTGAGATCGAGTCCTGCATCAAGCTTTGCACTGACAGCACGGAGCCTGCCTGCGATTCTCTCTCTGCCCCTCCCGTGCTCGCATGCCCACGCTTGCTCTCTCAAAAATAAACTTGAAAAAAAAAGTGCACTCCAAACTACTGAAAACTATACAATAGAAAGGATATTATTACAATGAAAACAAAAGGACTACAATACTGAAAAACCACTTTTCAAAAGTTACCTTTTAAAAAACAGGAAGCCAAAAAGTCTATTTACAATACAAAGATTTCAAGAGGGAAATGCGGATTTTTAACTTAGAAGTATTTCCCTTAGTTATTGGCTGTCAAGTCCTTCAAATTTAAGGAGAAATAAGGTGCATATAAACATAGCAATTTTCATACAACATAATAACCGCTATTACAGACATTTTTAAAACAAAAAGTGGTAAGAAAACACAGAGTCCCCAATTTCCTAAGTCAGATAAGCTTCACTGAGGTGAACACCTAATTTGCAAAATGATGGGAAGTCTTGGAGTAAAAGGCAAACAAACTATCATCAAAGGGCCTGGAATGTCTGAGATGTAGTCCAAAGATCAGTGATGGAAGAATAAACTAGAAAGATGAGCTATGGAGCACCTGGGTGGTTCAGTTGGTGGAATATGTAACTCTTTGTCTCAGGGTTGTAAGTTCAAGTCCCACACTGGGTGTAGTTATTACTTAAAATTTTTTAAGAAAAAAAAAAAAAGAAAGAAAGAAAGATAAAAGAACGGAAGGTAGGAAGACAGGCAGAGTGTGGTCGAATTGTAAAGAGCCTTGTCTGAATTTAATTCTATAGCTAATATGATTAGTTTTTTTATACCAAGAAAATAGAAGATAAAGATAATAAACTGGGTAAGTAAAGGTTGATGGAAAAAATAATAGAAAAAAGGCTGACAGAACAAGAGAAAAGTGGTATGTGCCCAAACCAAGGTCTAATTAAAGATAAAATAACAAATCATAAATAAGAGATACTTGGAGAAACCAATAAAGTCTCATGATTGAGAGGGAGGAGGTTTCTGGATGGATGTGCTAGTTACCATTTTACTGTCTCCTAGCTCCTCTTTATCCTTTTTGTTGGCTCCATCAACAATGACCTGGTCTCTTTAAATATTTTTTCTTTGCCAGCTGGGACAATGTGAAGCTTTGTCAGCAGAGAGCACTGGAGACACAGGAGTGTTTTTGT
Source organism: Paguma larvata (assembly GCA_030068075.1). Lineage (NCBI taxonomy): Eukaryota > Metazoa > Chordata > Mammalia > Carnivora > Viverridae > Paguma > Paguma larvata. The sequence continues at coordinate 113,469,449 of CM057828.1, forward strand.
TCCTGGTTCCAGTGTGGTCATTCAGCAGGCTCCTGTCTGCAACACCCATTGTTACTCTAGCATCTGGCTGCCACTTGTACAGCTTCTCCAAAACTTGGCTCCTACAGTAAACAGTAGCCAGCAGTATAGTACCGTGCAGTTTTTCCAGGAAGAGACATCCCCATGAATGGCATTCCCCGGTGCCCTAGGTGGCAGATTGCCATCAAGTCCTCCCTGCCATTCAGTGGGCCAAGGCCATGCCCTCTTCCAGCAAGGTCAGGACAGCAGCCTGTGGGCGGAGAACTCTTCCCAGGATGCTCTATCTCAGTCCTAGGAGTATTTGCCACACCTTAAATCTGCTCGTCCTGTATATTCTAGAGTTTACTTATTATTAGCCAACCCCTAGATACTCCAATCCCATATAAAAATAGGGCTTTAAAATTTTAAACTACAAAATTACACTAATTTTTTACACTACACTTTTACCACTCACATGACTAAGTGGTTTCTCTTTCCTGCTCCTGATAAAAAGGGGCTAAATCCACTATAACTTCAAATACACTGAAATTTGACAGTAGTTGAGTTCTGGACATCTTAATTTTGAGGTCCCTGAAATTCCCTTCAGGGCAGGTATTTTAACAAGGCACTAAATAAATTACTTCAAAGGCTTAAAGAGAATTTAGGGCTAGAGACATATTTGGGAGTTATCAGCATATGTATATAAGTATATACCTCTAGATGTTAGGTGAAGGTATGAAAATGGGTAACATAACTTAGAAAAATGTGTATAACAAAAATTAGATCAAGGATAAACACACACCAAATATTTAAGAAGCTGGCAAACAAAGATAAGCCAGCAAAACAGAAAGAGAAAACACCATCATCAATGTAATATCACTCAATTCAAGGGAGTATTTAGAATCTTTGAGGGAGAGAGAGAGAACCCCAAGCAGGCTCTGCGTGACTCAATCTCGTGAATCCTGAGATCATGACTTGAGTGGAAATCAATAGTTGGAGACTTAACTTGACTGAGCCACCCAGGCGCCCCAGGAGTATTTTGAAAGTAGTAAATGTTCAGTAAGATCAAATGCTCAGGAAAAGTTGAGTACAATACGGATTTTTTTTTAGAGGCCTATATTTAGCACAAAAGAAATCAAGGACTTTAGCAAAGTCTGTAAAATGGTACAAGTAATAGCCAAACTATGATGAGATACAGTGTGAATAAAAGTTTAGCAAGTAGTTACATGTGCAGACTGCTATTTCAAGAAGTCTGAAAGGGAAGGGAAAATAAGTCAGTAGCTTGAAGGAAGTTGAAAGGAAGGTTCTAACACTTCCATTGTACAGTGTTTGGATGAACAAGACTTGATGAAAGCAAAGCCATCTGCATGGCAAAGGTAGAAATGAGATTGGAGATGAGATAGGATGCTTTAGGACAAAGAAAAGGTTCTTTAAAGTAATAAGGAACACTCACTAAAGACAGACAATAGGAATAATGAGAGTGTATCAGAGAGTAAGAAGCCAATTCTATATTTGAGACCATTACTCATAACTTCAACGCTGGCTTCTAGAATTTAGCTACTTTTTAAGCCCCTGACCTAGCAATTTCACTTAATGAAACAGTCAAAGATTTAGCAACACAAACAGTAAAAGTAATAATATTTATAGCAAAAAAAAAAAATTGGGAACAATATCCAATAATGGGATATCATACAGTGAACATTCTGAAGTCACTAAAAATACAGAAAATGTATGGCATAACAAGTTCATAATGACTATCAAACTAACAAAGCAGAATCTAAATCAGCATATGCAATATGACCCCATTATAAAATAAAAAAGTACAAGAGAAAAAGAGACATGAAATATAAATACAAAATGTTAACAGCATTATCTCTGGGGAACAGGATCACAGGTGAATTTTATTTCTTCTACCTACACAGTATTTTCCAAAATTTCTAAAATGAATATAATATTGCTATATGCAGCAATTTTGATACATGTGGTATTTTCATTAGGCAGGCTCCCTGTGACTGTAATTTAGGAGAAGGGTATCACCACAGTAGAAAAGACAATGGATTTCCTAGAAAAAGCAATAGGAGTTAGGTAAATATTATAAAAGGAAAGCATAAAGACATCGAAGACAAATTTTTCATCTAAATTAAAATTTTACCTTAATGCTGACTCCCAACCTCCCCCTCCATGAAAGTTAACATTTTGTCAACTCTTCCTCTGTCCTTTGCCACAGCCTGATATCAGGACTAAGAACATAAGCTATTTATGGATTCAAAAGGGTTTTAGGAAATTTAACTAGAGTATAATGTTTTCTATGAAAAATGTATTCAGAACTACATGCGCCTACCTTATTAATAAACCTTGTGAACAAAGGTTCCTAGGCTGGAAATTCCCTGTATCCTAGGTAACAATGATTTTATAATTCTCTGAACACTGATCGTAGTTTCATAGCTTATACATTTCACTTTCAAGTCCCTGTATTCTAACTTTTCAATTACATTGAAATCTCCTGTAAGGCAGTAGATAATAACTTCTTACTATTCTACCTTCCTTGAGACTTGGGAGGCAATTATGGTCGGTTAACTATGGGTTCACTACTACTGCTAGAGCAACACAAAATATCTAAATGGTATCACACAATTAGCAATCTAGGAAGTGAATACCAAACACACTGCCACAGGATTTTTTTTTATTTTTCTTAATGTTTTATTTTATTTTTGAGAGAGAGAGAGCGTAAGCGGGCAAAGGGCAGACAGAGAGGGTGACAGATTCCGAAGGAGGCTCCAGGTTCAACTATCAGCAAAGAGCCCGATATGGAGCCCAAGCCCACAAACCTTGAGATCATGACCTGAGCCGAAGTTGGACCCTTAGCTGACTGAGCCACTCAGGCATCCCATGAAATTTTTTTTTTTTTTAAGTAGACTCCATGTCCAACGTGGGACATGAACTTACACCCCTGAGATTAAGAGTCGCACGCTCTACCAACTAAGCCAAGTACCCCTGCCACATGAAATCTTTAATAAATTAAATGTTAAAGAATAAGGCAAAGTAACTTTTCTATATGTCCAATAAAGCCAGAATTAGACATCTTTAGTCATAAAAGAGATTAAGCTGAAGACAGAAATCACCTTGTTACAAATGCCTAAACATAGACATTTCAGACATGTTTACAACATACTAAATCAAAATAGCTGTTTCTCACACAATTAGGGTAAAAACTATTACCTCACTGCCAGGACACTCATGCTCAGGAGCTACATCTCGATGTTGGTTTTGTGAAGCTGATGCACTGACAGAGACAGGTGTGTTTTTTGGTGAATGGAAGGCATTGATGAGATGACTCAGAGGAACTGTAACCTAAAAGAAGGTAAAAGTTGAAATTTAGTAGTGTGCTTTTTAAAATTAAAACAAGAAAAATTCTTTTTATTGTCAGGATCTGGAATTTGTAAAAAGTTAAACATACACTGTAGATAAGAACTATATATTTAAAAATGTAAATACTCAGATTTATTGCTGGTGGGAAGAAAACTGGTGAATTCTTCCAAGATAGTATTCTAGCTATATGAATCAAAAGTATTTAAAAAACATACATTTAATTTCCCATCAATCTAATTTCTAGTAATTTATTCTAAGGACATAATGTGTAAAGTATTTGTTGTACAACAATTTTTTATTAATATAATTTATTGTCACGTTGGTTTCCATACAACACCCAGTGCTCATCCCAACAACTGCCCTCCTCAATACCCATCACCCACTTTCCCCTCTCCTCCATCCCCCCATCAAACATCAGTTTGTTCTCTGTATTTAAAAGTCTTTTATGGTTTGCCTCCCTCCCTCTCTGTAACTTTTTTTAAGTCTTCTGTTAAGTTTCTCAAGATCCACATATGAGTGAAAACATATGGTATCTGTCTTTCTTTGACTGATGTATTTCACTTAGGATAATACCCTCCAGCAGTTCCATCCATGTTGCTACAAATGGCATTTCATTCTTTCTCTTTGCCAAGTAGTATTCCATTGTATATATATAAACCACATCTTCTTTATCCATTCATCAGTTAGTGGACATTTAGGCTCTTTCCATAATTTGGCTATTGTTGAAAGTGCTGCTATAAACATTGGGGTACATGCACCCTATGCCTCAGCACTCCTGTATCCCTTGGGTGAATTCCTAGCAGTGCTATTGCTGGGTCATAGGGTAGTTCTATTTTTAATTTTTTGACGAACCTCCACACTGTTTTCCAGAGCAGCTGCACCAATTTGCATTCTCACCAACAGCGCAAGAGGGTTCCTGTTTCTCCACATCCTTGCCAGCATCTATAGTCTCCTGACTTGTTCATTTAACCACTCTGAATGGCGTGAGGTGGTATCTTAGTGTGGCTAACAAATGACAATTTTCATCAAAATTTTTAAAAAGCAGTGGAAAGGTAGAAATGTCCACCATTAAGGGAATGGGCTAAATAAATGACACCACCATGAAATGAAATAATGAAATATTTCAGACTTAGAAAAAAGCATATATCCAGAATTTTATTCTTAACTTCCTCACTGCACCATCCTGTTCTCATCCTATTCCAAGTCACCATCATCTGTGTGTGGATTTTGCAATAGCCCTCCTACTCTCCCTGAATCTGCTCTAATAAAAACAAAGTCAGATCTCATCACTCCTCTGCTCAAAAGCCTCCAATGGCTTCTTTCCTCACTTACTACAATAAAAGTAGAAGTCCTCAGCACTATGATGTAGAAAGACTCTATGGTTCTTTATTACCTCTCCAAATTTATCTACCACTACATTCTCCTTCATCTTCTCTACTCCAGACATACTGGCCTCCTTGCTGTTTCTGGAACACACCTAGCAAAGCCCTCACTTCAAGGACTCTGCATTGCTTTTATTTTCCTTTGTCTGCCTTGCTCTCTGACTTCCTTCAGTTCTTAGTTCTTAACTCAAAAGTCATCTTTTCTTGAGTCTTTTCCATAGCCAACCTATTTAAAATTTCAAGAACCCTCCCCTAAAATATATTCCTATTCTTTCACTACTCCATTTTTGCTTCCTGACACTTTCAGTTTCTAACACTTTAAACATAATCTACCTATTTATCTGTATGCTATTTCTCTGTTTTTCTCTAACCAATTCTGACACCAGCTGACTGTCCAACAATTCAATTCTGAAACTACTTACCCAGTATTAGTATACACCCACCAAGTTAAAGGCTCAGCCCCACAAGACAGGTCCCATTTCAGATACCAGTCACAAGTCCCAGGCCATTCATACTTCTGATCTACCAGCTGTAAATCAGGGCTTCCCACAACCCCCTCCTCAGGTTTGATAATCTGCTAAAATAGCTCATAGAACTAAGAAACATACTTCACATTTATTGGTCCATTATGAAAGATAGACACGAACAGCCAGATGATTAAGTACACAAGGGTACAGCCAGAAGGGCCCCAAGCACTGGATGTGGAGTGGATTACCCTTCTTCATGGTTAATCTCTGTACTGCATATCACTGTTCAAGAGCTTTTACAGAGATTAATCCTGAAGCTACAAGGGTGAGACTAAGAATTTCCACCTTCTAATCAACAGGTCTTTCAAGTGGCCAGCCCAGCCCTGGGCTGTTTAAAGACCGTAGCCTAAGTCATCTCATTGGCGTAAATCTAGGTGTGATTCCTAAGGGGTACCTTAAGAACAGTAAGACGCGACTACCACACAGGAAATTCCAAGGGTCTTAAGAGCTCCTGGGCCAAGAAATGGGAACAAAGACCATTGTGAACTCAAATGTAAGTTCAAAGTGGCAAGGGATTTTTTCCTCTATTTTATTCTTTGACTTTTCTCTATTTTACTTTATTTACATACTTATTTAATGTAAAATTGTAAACAGACATAGCTTTCTTCACGTAAGGCTTCCTGGTCATCTTGTGAAAGAATGTAAGAACAGCCACTATGAGGCCAGGAGATAGCCTAATCATATCAGGGACAATTAAGTCAGTGGCAAAACTCCCAGTGCTAGTTCAAAAGTGAAGATTGACCTGACTTATTTGTGAAGGATCTAAACTCCTTTGAGCACTCAGATACTGAATCAACTGGAGTCAGAGAATTGATGATGCTTATCCTTGCTGGCCCTTATAACTCTGACCTGGATTCAGTCACCTGAACTGCCCCAATTCCATGATGTATTCCCCACTGCACAAGCCTCGTCATAAATATGTATGAACCCCTAGCATAAAACTGCCCCAATTTTGTTATTCTGGGAGACACTGCTTTGGGAAAGATCCCTGGTGTTCTCCTTTACTTGTTCCAAGTAAAACCTTTCCTTTTCCTTTTCTTTGGCTTGACTGTGTATTTTGGCTTGACATTCACCAAGAGGCAAACCCAGTTTTGGGTTAACAAAATGTTTTTACACAATACTTAGTATACATACTTTATATTTTTCTGTTTTATTCATACTGTATCCCAGTGCAACAATAATGCACACAGTAGATGTCAAATAAAGATTTCTTGAGGGAATGAATAAATTAAATGGGTTCTTACCATATAGGCATATCTCATTTTACTGTGCTTCACTTTATGGTACTTCGCAAATACTGTACTTTTTATAAATTAAGGTTTGTGACAGCACTGCATCAAGCATGTCTTTTGGTGCCATTTTTTCCAACAGCATTTGCTCACTTCATGTCTGTGTCACATTTCAGGAATTATCACAATATTTCAAACTTTTTCATTATATTTGTTATGGTGATCTATGATTAGCAATCTTTGATGTTAATGCTGTAATTGTTTTGGGATGTCACAAATCATACCTATATAAGACTCTGAGCTTAATCAATAACTGTTGTGTGTGTTCTGATTACTCCACCAAGGGGACCTTCATATCTCTCTCCTTGGGCTTCCCCATTCCCTGAGTCACAACAATATTGAAGTTAGAACAATTAATAACCCTACAATGGCATCTAAGTGTTCAAGTGAAAGAGTCATACATCTCTCACTTTCAATCAAAATCTAGACATGATTAAGCTTGGTAAGGAAAGCAGGTTGAAAGGCAAGATAGCCTAAAAGATAAGCCTTTTGCATCAGTTTACCAAGTTGTGCATGCAAAATGAAAGTTGTTAAAGGAAATTAAAAGTGCTATTCAAGTGAGCACACAAATGATAAAAAACCAGCACAGCCCACTGCTGAAAGTTTTAGTGGTCTAGACAGAAAATCAGACTAACCATAACATTCTCTTAAGCCAAAGCCTAATCCAGAGTAAGGCCCTAAACGTATTTATTTGTATGAAGGCTGAAAGAGGTGAGGAAGCTGCAGAAGCAAAGTCTGAAGCTAGCAGAGGTTGGCTCATGAGGTTTAAGAACCCATTTCCGTGACACAAAAGTGCAAGATGAAGCAGCAAACACTGAGTAGAAGCTGCAGCAAATCCTCCAGAAGATCTAGATAAGACAGATAACTAATGAAGGTGGCTACACTAAATAGATTTTCAACTACAGGAAGCAGCCTTAACATGCCATTTAGGATTTTCACAGCTGGGGAGAAGTCAATGCCTGCCTTCAAAGTTTTGAAGGACAGGCTGACTCTCTTGTTAGGGACTGATGTAGCTGACTTTAAGTTGAAGCCTGTGCTTATTTATCATTCTGAAAAATCCTAGGCCCTTAAGAATAGTGCTAAACCCAAGCTGCCTGTGCCCTATACATGGAACAAAGCCTGCTTGACAGTACATCTATTTACAACAGGGTTTACTGAATACTCTGGACCCCCTATTAAGAGACCTACTGTTCATAAAAAATGATTCCTTTAAAAATATGACTGCTCATTGATAAAGTATTTGGTGATCCAAGAGCCCTGTTGGAAGTATACCATTTAGAGTAATGTTGCTTTCATGTCTGCTACAATATCCATTCTGCGGCCCGTGAGTCAGGAGCAATTTGGGACTTTCAAGTCTTATTATTTAAGAAATGCATTTTGTAAAGACTATATAGCTCATAGATCATGATTCCTCTTATGGATCTGGGCAAAGTAAACTGAAAACCTTCACCATTTTAGATGCCATTCAGAACATTTTCATAAGAAGAGGTCAAAACATCAACATCAACCAGAGTTTGGAAGAAATTGATTCCAAGCCTCACGGTTGACTTTGAGGGGTTTAAGACTTCACTGGAGGAAGTAACTGTAGATGGGGTGGAAATAACAAGAAAATGAGAAGTGGACCCTGAAGATGTGAGTGAAGTGCTGCAATCTCATGATCAAACTAACATGAATGAGCTGCTTCTTATGGATGAGCAAAGAAACTGGTTACTTGAGATGGAAATTACTCCTGGTGAAGATGCTGTGAAGATGAACTCTGTTGATAAAGCAGCAGCAGGGTTTGAGAGGATTCAGTCCAATACTGAGAGAAGTTCTACGTGGGTCAAATGATATCAAATAGTATCATATGTTACAGAAAAATCACTCATGAAAGAGTCCATCCATAGAGCAAACTTCACTGGTGTCTTAAGATCTGCCACAGCCATCCCCACCTGTAACAGCCACTACTGTGATCAGTCTCAAGCAATCAACCGTGAAGCAAGACCCTCCAACCAGCGAAAAGATTGACTCACTGAAAGCACAGATGATGGTTAACATTTTTTTAACAAGTATTTTTTACTTAAGGTATTACATTGCTTTTAGATATACTAATATTGCACACCCACAGATTATAGTATAGTGTAAGCATAACCTTTATATGCACTGGGAAACCCAAAAATTCATTTGACTTGTGTTATTGTGGTACTCTCTTTACTGTGGTAGTACTGAACCAAACCCTCATTATCTTCAATCCCATTTAATCATATAACAGGCATAAACACTATTATACTTCCTATTTAACTGATAAAGACATCGAGAATTTACACAGGTTCAGTGGCATGTTCAAAGTCACTTAGCAAGTATATGAGCAAATACTCTAACCAAGATAATTTGACTCTAGACTCTTGTTAGACTCTCCATAGTTACTGACACAGAAATCAATCCATAATATGTTGAATGAAAAAAAAATGTTAAACGTAAAACTACAACAATTTGGGGTGCCTGGGTGGCTGAGTCGGTTGAGCATCCAACTCTTGATTTTGGCTCAGGTCATGATCCCAGGTTGTGGGACTTAGCCTGTGTCAGGCTCTGTGTTGAGCATGGGGCCTGCTTAAGATTCTCTCTCTCCCTCTGCCCCTATTTCCTGTTTGCACACGTCTCTAAAAAAAAAAAAAAAAAAGTTAAAGAACTAAAAAAACTATAACATCTTTTTTAAAAAGCATGAATACACACATATTTGTGTAAAGGTAAAAAGTATGAAAGAATATATTCTAAAATATATCTTTGCACAATGAGATTATGAAGGTTTTTTATTTTCTTATTTGTATTTTTTCTTTTCGGCATTTTTGGCAATCAGCATGTATTCTTTTCAGGGTAAGAAACAATAAGCTCTTTTAAAACTACAGGAATCACGGGTCGCCTGGATGGCTTAGTTGGTTAAGTGTCCAACTTCAGCTCTGGTCATGATCTCCCGCTTCACAGGTTCGAGCCCCACATAGGGCTCTCTGCTGACAGCTAAGAGCCCGGAGCCCGCTTTGGATTCTGTGTCTCCCTCTCTCTCTCTGCCCCTTTCCCACTCATGCTCTCTCTCTCAAAATTAAATCTATATTAAAAAAAAAAAAACACTATAGGAATCAATTTTTTATATTTAAAATTTTTTATTTTAGAGAAAGACAGCGTTAGGCAGGGGAGAGGGGCAGAGGAGGAGAAAGGAGGAGGGATAGAGAAGGGGAGAGAGAGATGGAGGGAGGGAGGGGGAGAGAGAGAGAGAGAGAGAAAGAATCCCAAGCAGGCCCCATGTTCAGCACAGAGCCTGACGCAAGGGCTTGATCCCACAACCCTGGGATCATGACCTGAGCCGAAATCAAAAGTCCGATGCTCAATGGAATGAGTCACCCAGACACCCCTGAAAAGCTTTATTCTAATTAGTTATATCTCTTCTCATTCAAAAAAGGATTTACATTTCTAAAAGATGGTTTGACCTCTTCTCAATGAAAAAGTTCACTTTCCATATCTAGCTTCACAGTTTATATTCAAGTGTATTCAATGATTAAGCAACCAGGAATTACAAATATGCGTACCATCTTTCATAGTATAAAATGCGTAAGAGTCCTATATGAGCCCAGTTAAGCCTGCCTGCAGTACACAAAATGCCTTCATCATCTTTACCAACATCAGGTACCACTAACTCTCCATCCAGGTTATGATAAATTCTCCTAAAATTGGGTCTTCTTGATATAAACTTCTTGAACTTCAGTTTTAAGAGGTTTAATACTGTATTCAACAGGCCAAGTCAGACTCATTTTTCAAACAACTGGTAGGACTCTTCCAGGACTGAAGGTTATCAGCAGAAGAGATGAAGGGAAGGGACAAAAGCAGGCAAGGAATATGTTTTGTTTTGTAGAACTGACACTTCCAGCCAAGGAGACTAGTTGTTTCACGTGAGAGCCCCTTGCTAGTGTCTCACCTGACAGCCAGGTGTGTCTTACCTGACAGCCAGCCCCCTATGTCTTACCTGACAGACAAGTGTGTCTTACCTGACAGCCAGCCCCCTATGTGAGCCAATATGAGCTGGATTGGACCTGAGGACTTCACGGAATCCCCTCTGAGTTGTCCTGAGTTACCTTTGCTCCCTGTAACACCAAGATCTCCTAGATGTGTTTTCCATCATTTTTTTTTAAGTATAATGTACGCACTAGCATGTTGACATGCTAGGCATGAGTAACTGAACTGAAGTGCTTATGCAAGCTCCCTGCCCCACCCCCTAATACACAGAATAAAACCTTCCTGTACTAACCCACAAAGAGACAGTGCTTTGAAAGTCATTTGTTTCCTTACTTGTAACAAGTAATAAAGTTCTTCGTTTTCAACATTTTCTTGGGTTGTGTCCAATCTGATGTACCTCAAGTGGTGAACCCTTTGAGTTTGGTTACACAGCTTGGCAAATAACATTTTCACCCATCTAGCTGACCAAACCAGAAACACTTCTGTCATTCCTAATATTCAATCCCTCATTAAATTCTACTCTTTGTTCAAAACAAACAAACTCATCCTCTTCTTTCCATAACCACTGCCACCACTTGAGCGGTGTTATTATCCCTTTCCTGGGCTACTGCAATAGCATCCTTAACTGAAAACACTTCTGATCAGGTTATTCTATGCTTACACTTAAAATGAAATCCAAAGTCCCTTATAATTTCCTATATGATCTGCCTCAAGGCTTCACCCTAACCTTAATTCTGTCATCATGCCCTTTAATCACTACATTGTAGCCACACTGGCATTATTTTTGTTCTTCCAATCAGCTAAGCTCTTCCCTATCTCAGGATCTCCAGATATCCTTGCATATACCCAGGATACTGGATCACTTCTATTAACTAACTCTTCACTTGGCTAACTCCTATTCAACTTCTCTTATGACTATAAAGATTCCACATTTGCTCTGTCCACCTGGCCCATTACTGATGTCCAATAAATAACTAACCACTTCATTTTCGATTATCCAGCCAGTGCTAGCAAAAAAATAAAAATAAAAAATAAAAATAAAAAGCAAAAAACAAAGAGTGGGGGTTAGAAAAGAACCTAATTAAAAGTTGAAACTGGGGGCGCCTGGGTGGCTCAGTCGGTTAAGTGGCCGGCTTCAGCTCAGGTCATGATCTCACGGTCTGTGAGTTCGAGCCCCGCGTCGGGCTCTGTGCTGACGGCTCGGAGCCTGGAGCCTGCTTTGGATTCTGCATCTCCCTCTCTCTCTCTGCCCTTCCCCTGCTCATGCTCTGTCTCTATGTCTCTCAAAAATAAATAAACGTTTAAAAAAAAAAAAAAAAAGCTGAAACTGAAGAATGCTAAAAAGTTATTTTTATATCTGAATGTGTTCAAAAGCTATGTGCAAACCTGAGAAGCGCCCCCCAGGAACAAACTATCAGAATGTTGCCATCAAAAAAGATTTTTAAATGAAACAAGGACAAGACACTGTCACAAGTGATTACTCCCAAAAGATAATTAAAAATCCTACAAATACTTTTTTTTTCTTGATGAAAAAATGGTAAAGAGTATGAAGAAAAATAGTAACCGCAAGCAATCAATAGCTTTAAAATGTGTTATTAGTCATTTCTGGCCAAAAAAGAAAAAAAAAAGAGAGAGAAAGAAAGCATTCGTAGTATTCAAATTATTGTAATATGTTTGGGTTAAATTTCATTTAAAAAGGAAAGAAAGAGTTGAGTATCCGGGTTCTGAACAGTAAAATCTCTGGAGAGGTGATCAGATGGAAAGAGAACATTATTTGCTCTCTTTACATCAAAGGCAAAGGCGTTTCCCCCATCCTCACTCTGCTCCCCCCACCCAGAATGTCCGGCACTGAACAATGCCTAATGGATTCTCTAGTAAAAATTCCACGCTATCAACTCGATAAACCAAGGTCTCCATCATCTCCTGCCTCTGCTGCAATATCAGCCTTTTATTCTCAGCGTGATCGCTGATCCCTTCTCAACCCTAGCACTAGCTTGGGTCTGATGGCCCCCCTCCTACGATCCCAAACGAGAAATCGCTTCCACGAAACGCGAACAGCAAAGAGCCGCTGGCAGGAGGAAAGAAAAAAAAAAGGACCGGATGCCAGACTCACCTGGGGCTGCACCGTACTCGAGAGGGAAAACATCTCCTCCGGGCCCTCAGCGACCTCACCCGCCTGCCGAAAGTGCCCCTCTGTCCACGGCTCGGCGGGGAGGCGCTGAGCCCTTTGTTCCCCTTCTTTCTCCCTCTCCCCTAGCCCTCACTCTTCCTAGAAACAGAAAATGGCCTCCTCTTGTTACAGCTGCTGCAACGACAGACGATCTGCCCCGGAAGGCAAGGCTCCAATGCAACACTGCTTCCGGGGCAGGTGGGCTACACCATCAGCGGGTAAACGTCAGCGCTAGCGCTCCACCTTTTTTAGGTCTAAAGTTTGTAACTACTACAGCAGCAGAGGCTGGCCCCCAGACTCGTTGCTGTTGACGGGAATAATACAGGTGCTGGATCCCCAAGCTCTCTGGCCATATATATATCTCTTTTCTTAAGAGGGGACGGCATTGACCCTGTTAAATCTTTTTACACTTATGAAATCTTCGAACATAGTCTCCTTTTCCGACTGTTTTGCTAAAGTTTAGTGCTCTTTATCTTCCCCACAATAAATCGAAAATTCTTCCTGTTGGTCCTGATCTTCTTCAGTCGGGCAAGTTACATTCTATTAATATTGTCAGATGACAGGGCCAGTCACCTGCTTCCTGCTTATCCAGTTTCTCCACATTCTATGATTTCGACTAGCCAAACGAAACTGGCTTAATTTTCGCGCGGAGGAGCGAGGTCGCGAGGTTTAGGTAAAAAACAACAAAACCAAGCAAAAGGGTGAGAACCGGTCCCATCAACCTTGTTTGGAGGTCAGGAGAAACCCAGTCAATCCCGCGACTGAGAGCCCGAGTGGCCCGGCTTCTTGTAGGCAAAAGACGGTCGGTGCCTTCCCAGTTATTACTAAATGAAGTAATCGGGCCACGGTCACCGCCCTCGAAGAGTCTGTGGTTGGTTGGAGAATTTCCCAGCGTCCTAGCCTTCTCCTCCATTGGGTACTTCCGCGCCCAAAGAGCAGGAAGTGACAGGGGCGGGGTTGCGCTGGGCTCGGCGCGAGCACGGGAACGCGGTGACGTCACTCCGACGCACTGCGTGGGCGGGGCCTCACTTTGAACCTAGTTGGCGGGACTTGTGGCTTGGGAAGAGGCCTTAGCTGATGCTACAGGCTTACATCTGGGCTGGCCTGATATGGAGCTCACCGCGGGGAGCGAGGAGAGTGGTGGAGACGCAGTGACAGTGGAATGCGTGAATAGGATCCCGGTGCCAAGACCTCCCTCCATTGAGGAATTCACCATAGTGAAACCTATTAGCCGTGGCGCCTTTGGGAAGGTGTATCTTGGGCAGAAAGGCGGCAAGTTGTATGCGGTGAAGGTAAGAAGGCGAGGAGTAAAAGAGAGAGAAAGAGTTCGGACCTTCGGCCCTCTCTCTCCCCCCCGAATTGGGCAGGCCCCAGGGCGGTAGGGGCCTCCACAGCCGAGTGAGATGATTCTTACTTGGGGTGACCTGAGCGCTGTTAGGCGGGGTATCTCGCCTCTGCCACGCCCTTTTCACACCCCCAGTGCTTAGGAGACAGCCAGTGCTGAGGAGACATCAGGAATTCTGAATCCTTTTTACCGCCTTGACCTTTACCAGGATTAAGTTTGAAACATTAAATGTGAAACAATAAAGACTAAACCGAAACTTGTTAGAACATGTCACTCCTTTTATCCTTGCAGCAGTATATATCATTCCAAAAGCATTCAAGAGTTTTCAATGTATTTGAAGCTCTTCTGGCCACACTTGGTCCTCACCCACTCCCATAGTTTCGGATTACTCTTATTTAAGCACTGAATGAACGTGATAAAGAAACCAGTAGTTTTACTGCTAATGCAGTTTCAACTTCCTGTTGAACATTCCTATGTGAATATCTACCAAGTACCTTGAAACTGTACTTGCCTGACCTTGAACAATCCTCCCACCTAACTGCTTAAACACTGAACCTTCTATATTCCCTCTCTCCGCTTAATAAAACTACCTTAATCCCTGTGGTTCAAGCTAGAAAGGTGAGTCATTTTCATTTCCCTCTACTCCATCTGTATAACCCATGTCTCAATTAGTCCTGTCAGTTTTATCTCATATTCCTTCTTTTGTTTTAATTTTTTTAAGTTTATTTATTAATTTCAAGAGAGACAGAGTGCCGGGGGAGGAACAGAGAGAGAGAATCCCAAGCAGGTTGCCAGTGTGAGCCTAATGAGAGACTCGAACTCATGGAATGTGAGAGCATGACCTGAGCTGAAACCAAGAGTTAGAAGCTCAACCTACTGAGCCACCCAGGCGCCCCAACTGCTATTCCTTCTTATTATCTCTTCCATTCTATTACATTCCCAAGTCTGCCCCCAAACACAGGACTTCATTTTTTCTCTTTCTTGTCTTTTCTTCTTCCCTCCCTCTCTCCCTTCCTTTTTTAAAGTACAAGTCAGCTTTTAGGAAATTAAAAATTGGGTAACTATTACCACAATCCAATTTTAGAACATTTCCATCTCCCCAAAAAGACTTCCTGCCCATCTGCAGTACCTACCCCTTAACACCCCTAGCCCCAGGTAACCTCCAATCTTTCTATCTCTGCAGGTTTGCCTTTTCTCTTCATTGCATGTAAATGGAATCATACAATGCATGGCCTTTTGCTTCTGTTTTGTTTTTTGTGTGTGTGTTTTGTGTTTTGTTTTGTTTTGTTTACCTGATAATGTTTTTGAGACTCATCAGGCCTTCATTTCCATACATAGTCTATTGGAATAGGCTGTTTTTGCATCCATTCCTCAGGCTGTAACATGCAACCTAACAAACTCCTTAGAAAAGCAATCATACTCCAAATCCTGGCCCTAAATGTCCACTGTAACTGCCACAAATCCTATGTTCTAGCCACTCCAGGCAATAGGCTAGTACATGAACGCTGTGTGTTGTCATGCCTCTGAACTTAGGTTTGTGCTTCTAGTGCTTTTCTTCTACCCTTCTCTGCTCTTCTCCACATATGTTATTTATGTATTAAGCTTCATTTTAGCTCCTCTTCAAGCCTTCCCTGACATTTCAGACCCAGCCCATTGAACATAATTCTTCCTTGCTTCATATGTTGCTTTTCCTTCTGCTATACTTACTAACCAGTCACTATCACTTATTGAAATGAAAACACCAATTCATTTTTTCAGTATTTGTTGAGTATCCCTTTTGTGTGTAGGATCCAGGGTACAGTGGTGAACAAAACAAACATGGCCTCACAGAGCTTCCCGTCTCGTGGAGCGATAGGTGAAATCATGTTATGGACTGGCTTTGCCAATTTCTCTGTTTTCTTCAGGAAAGGTTATAAGGCTAGAATTTACAGTGTATTAAAAATTTTGTTAAATATTCTAATGAATCTTTGGAAGAAAGATGACTTTTAATCGCCCTGAGAATTGATCTCAGTGTTGCTGACTTATCAGGTTAGTGCTCCAATTTTAATGTAGATTATATTATAGTTTTGCTTCCAAACCAATTACTTTGAAACTTGAAAAGAGTAGTTTGTTATTTTCTTTAAGACAGCAATTGAGACTCTTAGCTCTCAGTAGTTATAACTCTTCTTAAGATTTTATTTTCCTAGGCAAACAAATTTCCTATGTTTTTCCTCTTTCTGATTCAATTCCCATCCATCAAAGAATCAGAAGTTTAAAAAAATTATTAGCTGCTAATTCTCTGTGTCTAGTTTCCTGATTATGGGGGCTTATTAGGAAGAACATCACTATCTTTTGACTTAGTTAAAAGAATAGTATAATGGAACTGTTTTTCTAATATGCAGGGCACTAAGGGAACATTTGTTTACTTCTTTTTCCTTTTCAAAAAGGATATGATACTTTTGCCACTTGATGCCAAAATAAGCAGTTCTCTTGAAAAAAGTTTTGATTTGTTTTCACCGTATTCCCTGTTTTTCTGAAAGTTTCCTGATAGCAATGTGGAGTCCAAAGGACATCTGTGTTTTCTCTCTTCATCTTTTTCTTTCCTCTGGTTGTTTTCACGAAGACAACTCTGAAACCTGAGAACACTTTGTAGGAAAAAATAAAATAAATGTGTTATCATGTTGTCTACCATAGGTTGTCAAAAAAGCAGATATGATCAACAAAAATATGACGCATCAGGTGCAAGCCGAGAGGGATGCATTAGCACTAAGCAAAAGTCCTTTCATTGTCCATTTGTACTATTCACTACAGTCAGCAAACAATGTCTACTTGGTGAGTAATTTTCCATTTTTTTCTTCATTTAGCAATCACTGAATTCAGTGATTCAAGAAGAATACAGTCTCTGAGTTTAGAGTACTTGCATTTGAATTCCAACTTTTGCACTTACCAGCTTTATGACTTTGGCCAAGTTCCCTTACCTGTTGTTTGAGCCAGGGTTCACCAGAGAAAAAGAATAGGGTGTATGTGGTGCGCATAGAGGGTGGGGATTTAAGGAATTGTTCTATGTGATTGTTGGGGCTTTCAAATCTGAAATCTGCTGGGTAGACCAGCAGTCTGTAGACCTGAAGAGTTTGTGTTGCAACTCAGATCCAAAAGCAGTGCAGAACCAGAATTCCTTCTTGGGTTGAGGTGGGGTAGAGGTGGGAGGCATGGACGACAGTCTTTTTTTCTTTTAGGGTCTTCAACTCACTGGATTGGGCCTACCCAGATTACAGAGGGTCATCAGCTTTTACTCAGAGTCTACCTAGATGTTAATATCATCTAACACACACCTTCATGGCAACATTTAGGTTCATGTTTCACCAAATCTCTGAGTACCATGGCTCAGAGACATGTGTCAAAATGACACATAAAATTCACTATCATGCCTCAGTTTCCTCAACTGCAAAATGGAGATAATAATAGTACCTACTTGAAAGGTCGTTGTGAAATTTTAATAGTGCCTGGCACATAGTGCTAAAAATATTTGGCAAGTAAAGGACATTTAATGGGAATACTATATAAAGTTTGATGTATAATAAGAAAAGATTTGGGGGAAGTGGTGGATATTGGGTGTGAGGACTTTGACCATTGCTTGCTTTTCCTTTCTAAGGAAGAATTTGAGGGCACAGGAATTGATGAGGATATCTCGATTACTAATTCTAAAGATTCTTTTAACTTTTGAGATGGTCTGTGGATTAAATGTTTGTTGACTCCAGTAGCTTCTGTTTGGTATGCACAATGGTTTTCTATGAATGAATGGGTCTTAATATAGATTTTAGACCCCAGATTTGTAGTTTACCAGGGGAATGCTCATTCCTTTCATAATTTGATTGCCTTCAGATGTGGAAACCCTTTATCCTCGATAGGCTAAAGCCCTCTGTGGAACTAAATTGTGCCACACTTCAACTTTTTTGCTACGTCAAAAACTTGGGCGCCTGGATGGCTCAGTCAGTTAAGATTAAGATCTTGGCTCAGGTCATGATCTCACTGTTCATGAGATCTGACAACACGGAACCTACTTGGGATTCTGTCTCTCCTTCTCTCTCTGCCCCTCCCCTGCTTGCACTCTCTCAAACTAAATAAACTTAAAATTATAAAAACTTGAGTCTGAGCAGAACTCTCCTGAGGAAGAACATGATATCCAACTTCAAGTTAAAGACCTGAATGTTCAGGATGGATTATAAAAATAGAGCCAAATCTAAAACTCTTTTGGTACCTGATGATTAAATCCATTTCTTTTAAATTTTGTTTTTAATGTTTATTTATTTTTGAGACAGAGAGAGACAGAGCATGAGTGGAGGAGGGGCAGAGAAAGAGGGAGACACAGAATCCAAAGCAGGCTCCAGGCTATGAGCTGTCAGCATAGAGCCCGACGCGGGGCTCGAACTCACAAACCACGAGATCATGACCTAAGCCAAAGTTGGATGTCAACCAACTGAGCCACCCAGGCGCCCCTGATTAAATCCATTTCTAGTGTTTCAGTAAATTTGTGAGTATATTTAGACCACATTAAATATGGTTACAGGAGCACCTGAGTGGCTCAGTCGGATAAGCATCCGACTCTTGATTTCACCTCAGGTCATGATCTCGTGGTTCATGATCTCATGCTTTTATCTTGCTCCTTTTATTACATACTCTGTAAACCATACTTAATGGTTTTATATATATAAATGTAAAACAACATGAGAAAATCTAGGTGGGGCAAATATCCTCTGCCCTGATGGCAAAGAGCGTGCTTGGGATTCTGTCTCTCCCTCTCTCTCTGCCTGCTCACACTTTTTCTCTCTCTCTCAAAATAAATAAACATTTTTTTTAAATGTGGTTACAAAAATTTAATGGGAAGTCCAGAAAACTTTGGAAAGTAAAAAGTTTTTCTAGGACAGTGGTGGGCACCTTATTTTGCATTGTGACTAATTCAGAATCGATAAAAGTTTTTTACACAGTTTATTTCTTTTTCTTTTTTTTATGTTAATTTATTTTTGAGAGAAAGAGAGACAGAGCATTAGCAGGGGAGGGGCAGAGAGAGAGAGAGAGAGAGAGAGAGAGAATCGAAAGGAGGCTCCAGGCTCTGAGCTGTCGGCACAGAGCCCAACACGGGGCTCACAAACCACAAGATCATGACCCGAGCCGAAGTCCGATGCTTAACAAACTGAGCCACCCAGGTGACCCCTACACAGTTCATATAAGTACATGAAATGTGATAGTATTGTAAATACCGTTCTACTTATTTTTTTTCTACTTACTGGTGACCTCATCCTTTTTTTTTAAGCAGGTTTTATTTATTTTTTTTGAGGGAGAGAGAGAGAAAGAGACTGCACTTGTGTGAGCAGAGGAGGGGCAGAGAGAGGGAGGGAGAGAGAAAGAGAGAATCTTAAGCAGGCTCCATGCTCAGTGTGGAGCTGGATGTGGGGGCTCAATCCCACGACCAGACCATGTTCTCATAACCTCAGCCAAAACCAAGAGTTGGATGCGCAACCAGCTAAGCCCCCTAGGTGCCCTAGACCTCATCCTTTTTAATGGCTACACAGAATTACATCGATATATTTAGGACTTACATAATTTTTATAACAAATATCCTATTGATGAGTTGGGTTTTTTACTGTCCTAAAAATCACTCCAATGAATACCTTAGCATGAATTGCAGTACCTGTTGTAATGACCTTGTCTGTGAATCAAGACCCGATATTGCTATGAGGATGAATTTTGGAGCAAAGTTATAAATTTGTATTGGAATTCACCCTAAGATCAGTATTAAAGATAGCCCCTCAGGAGGCACCTTTTTTCTGAGAAAGCCAGAGATATGGGTCTAATTTATAGGATAATTCACTGAGTCAAAAAATATATACAGCTGCAGTAAGAGGGTAAAAAATACTATAAGAATAATTGACTTTCAGGGCACCTGGGTGACTCAGTCGGTTAAGTGTCTGACTTCGGCTCAGGTCATGATCTCTCGGTCTGTGAGTTCGAGCCCTGCGTCAGGCTCTGTGCTGACAGCTCAGAGCCTGGAGCCTGCTTTGGATTCTGTGTCTCCCTCCCTATCTCTGCCCCTCCCCCACTCATGCTTTGTTTCTCCTGCTCTCAAAAATAAATAAAACATAAAAAATTTAAAAATAAAATAAAATAAACCTTAAATTTAAAAAAAGAAAAAAAAAAGAATAATTGACTTTCCATCTTTTATGTCTGTGTAAGCCAAACCTGGCACACTGTTTCTGCACAGCTTGTAAGCTGAGAATAGTTTTTGCATTTTCAAAATGTTGAAAAAAATCAAAGGAAGAATAATATTTTGTGATACATGAAAATTACATGAAATTTGAATTTCAGTGAATAAATACATTTTATTGGAACACAACCACATCCTTTCGTTTAGTTATTATCTATGGCTGCTCTTGTGCTACAACAGAAGAGTGAGGTAGTTGCCACATAGAGCCACATATGGCTCACAAAGGCTAAAATATTTACTATCTGGCTCTTTACAGAAAAAGAAGGAAACACTGATGCATTCCATTCACAAAGACAATAGGGGACTGACTTATCACACACTGCTTATGAAACAGTATGTGGTAAGACCTTACAGAGCACCAGGAAGAATTAAAAGATTAAAAACAATATCTTGTTAGTTTCAGGTATAAATCATAGTGATTCTGTATTTTTATGCATTACGAAATGATCCCCATAAGTCTAGTTACCATCTGTCACCAAATTTAATTGCAATGCCATTGAATATATTTCCTGTGCTGTACTTTCATCCCCATGAGTTATGTATTTTAAAACATTTTTACAGAAAGAGAAAAATATATCATGAGTTCATGCTTCAATTTCCAATTCAATGGAAAATTACAGAATTTTTACTGAACATTTTTAAAAAATATATAACATGTAAAAATATTTTGAAAAAAATATATATGTATTCTTTTACCCTGACTGTGCAGGTTCCTAACAACATTAACATAATTATTCATTTACATTAACATACAACATTATGTATATCTAATATTTTCAAAATAACAATATCAATATTGTTTTACTAACACTAAAACAGCTGGATTCAATTTAGGATTTTTTTTTGCAGTTCCTTTTGCCCTTGGGATATACTGTCATAATTTTGGGAGTGCCTAGGTGACTCAGTTGGTTAGGTGTCCGACTCTTCATTTTGGCTTAGTTCATGATCTCATGGTTTGTAAGATTGAGCCAGGCATTAGGCTCTGTGCTGACATGGCAGAACCAGCTATCAGCATAGAGCCTGACTTGGGGTTCAAACCCACAACCCTGATTCATGACCTGAGCCGAAGTCAGATGCCCAAATGATTGAGCCACCCTGGTGCCCCAGTAAACTTTTTTAAAATTAAAATTCTGTTTTTTGGGGACTTCTGGGTAGCTCAGTTAGGTTAGGCTTCCAACTTCAGCTCAGGTCATGATCTCACAGTTGTGAGTTCAAGCCCCACATCGGGCCCTGTGCTGACAGCTCAGAGCCTGGACCCTGCTTCAGATTCTGTGTCTCCCTCCCTCTCTGCCCCTTCCCTGCTAACACTCTGTCTGTCTCTCAAAAATAAAAATAAACATTAAAAAAATTAAAATTTCCTGCAGTTGTAAAATATAATAATGATAAAAAATAAAATTCTGTTTTCTGAAGTCACATAAAATAATTTCCTGCATGGTTATGAAACTTGACATGGTGCTAGCATCACTTGTTCCCCTTTCATATCATAGATTTCTACTTAAAAAAGGGAATCTATAAAAGTACTAGAAGAAAACCGATGTGAATACTTTTATAATCATAAATTGGTGTAGGTCTTACTAAATATAAAATAAAACATTTTTATACAAAATACCATTTACATAGTCAAACAAACAAGTTTGGAGAAAAAAATTGTTCAAAAGACATACAAAGGGCTAATTTTACTACTGTGTAACAGGTTTTACACATCAATAAGAAATAATTAAATACCCAATAGAAAAATGGGCAAAGAATAGAAGTGATTCACAGAAGATACATAAAATACCAGAAATAGTGTAAATAAAGATCCTGTATTTCCCTAACAGTAAATAAAGTAAATGTTTAAACAAGTCCATTTTTTCTTAGATTGACAAAAATAAAAAGGACTAATAATAATTGTTGACAAGGATGTAAGAAAATAAACATTCTCATGAGCTCAAATACATCTATTTACTTATTTTTCTGCTACTGAATTATAAACTCTTTCAGTGCAGAGACATTTTATTCATGCTTGTATTCCCAGTGCTAGGACAGTGCATAGCATAGATTTTGTGCTTAGTAAATGTTTTAATGAGTGATCTCATCAACAAACATTGACTAATCTCTATATACCAGGGAAATTACTGACCTAAAGGGGAAAGAAAGGACTTTGTTTTCTTAAGTTCTTAGTAGGCAGTATCTTATAGCTTAAAATGATACAAATTTTTGAGAGTAATCACTACTGCATGTAGAAGAAATAGAGCTTTGTAACCATGTAGCAATAGTGAATTCGGACAAGAATCACTTCTAGTCACATGATGTTAAAAATCACTGCGTGAAAATTTGTTGGGAAACAGGTTATTTGCATACTTTCAAAGTATTTCCCCCATTACTTATTATTGACCGAGGGATAAAAAAAGTACTTCTTCAATGGAGAAATCTGGAAGTTACCACCTTAATTAAGTGATCAAAGGCAGTATCACCAGTAATGGAACATGCTGACATTAGGTGTCTCATCTGGTGAGAGTCTCTAGGAAAGAGTCAGCATCACTTATTTAGTAGTCCTGCCAAAAATAAATAACCTGAATTAAATCATAAGGAAATATTCAGACGTCATGAAAAACTCCCCCCCCCCAAAAAAAAAGGCAAAAATCTGTCCCAGATTAAAGGAGACTAAAAAGACATGAGAACTAAATATCATGCATGGGCAGGGGGATGAGGGAAAGTGCTATTGGGAATGGTTATTTAGATACTCAGAGAAATTTGAATATGGACTGCCACAGGCCAGCCGCAGCACTTTTAGGTGTCCCCGGAGGATGAACAGTGTTGGCGAAATGATGACTCGAGAGAGCAGTAAGGCTTCTGGAACCAGGCAGGCATCTCTGCTCTGCTGGTCTCAGTGTCTTTATTTAAAGGCAGTAAGTGACATTACATCAGTAAGCATAGATTGATAACTTTAGCAACAATGTTTTGATCAGCAAAAAGGCAATTTCCTCAGTCTCATGCATGTTGTTTTTCGTCATTCTTTCAGACCATACGAGAGACAACCTTATATTAGCTATTTTTATGATTATGTTTCCTAAGTTAATGAATTTTTTGAAGTAGAGTCAGGTAAATTTTTGGCAGGGGGAGAAAACAGGATGTTTAAGAGGAAAGTTATTATAATCTTGAGCAAGCAGATGGTGCATACACTGTTGCCTTAAAACCTGTGTTAATCATCTATAGATAGATTAGGAGTCATTCTATCCAGCATTCTTAACCATAGTGGGGGAAGTGTAAGTCACTTGGCAGAGACATAATCTCTAATGCTTGTCTAAGTTCCTTTGCTTAAGAGTGAGTGAATTTACACAAGAGGGGCCTAAGATCTACGTAAGTTACACTAATTGTTAACCAGCTCATAACTGCTATTCGGAATAATCAATTTGTGTAACCTATCTCCAAGAGGCAACTTTGAGGTTACTTCTGGCCAGGTTACTCTCGTTCAGATGTTATCCATCAAGGCATCACACTCCAGGTCCCTTTTTTCAAATGCCATAAAACCAAAGGGCATTACATCCCTTGTGGTCAACCAGAGCAGTTCAAGAAGTCCAAGCCTGAAAGGTTATTAGAAGGAAATAGTATTGGGCACCAGCTGGTCGGCAGGAGACCTTGCAACATCTACCTTTTCGACACAGGGAGCCGTTTCAACCTGTGAGCCCAAGATGGCTCCTGACAATGGACTATGGATTAGATAATACATTATAGTAGTATTAAGTTCCTTGAATTTTATTATGCTATAGTTATATAAGAATATCCTTGTTTAGATACATGGTGAAGAATTTGTATCATGACCTCTTCAACTTTATTCTCCAATTATTTAGCAAAAGCTTTAAACTCATATCAGTTGTTAATGTTGCCATGTTTTAAAAAAAAATTTTAATGCTTATTTATTTATTTTGAGAGAAAGAGATAGAGAGAGTGCGAGCAGCGGAGGGGCAGAGAGAGAGGGAGGAAGAATCCCAAGCAGTCTCCATGCTGCCAGCACAGAGCCCAACACGCTCAAATTCACAAACCATGAGATCATGACCTGAGCTGATATCAAGAGTCAGACACTTAACTGACTGAGCCACCCAGGCACCTCACCATATTTTTAAATTAAGTTCTTCAGTCTGAATAAAAATACATGTATTTAAGGTATTTGTGTCAATGTTGATAACTGTGTTATTCTGTTTATTATGTAAGCATAATAATAACATATTTGTTAATTATTTTATATTCATATATGTGGACAGGAAGAAAGCAAATGTGGCAAACTGTTCACAATAGGTAAATCTAGGAAAAGAGTATATGGGACTGTCCTTATACCTTTTATATAAGTTTGAATTTTTTAGATTAAACATTTTAATTTGAATTAAAAAAAACTATATGGCAACATGAGCAAACCTGGTATTAATGTATACTAGTGATATCAAGAAAATGTGTCTGTGCTGGGCGCCTGGGTGGCTCAGTCAGTTAAGCACCTGACTCTTGATTTCAGCTCAGGTCATGAATATGGCTCGTGAGTTCAAGCCCCCCATTGGGTCTGAGCCTGAGGCTCTGTCAGTGGAGGGCCTGCTTGGGATTCTCTCTCCCTCTCTCTGCTCCTCACTTGTTTGCACTCCCCCTCTCTGTCTCTCGCAAAATAAATTTTAAGAAAATGTGTTGGGGATGCCTGGGTGGCTCAGTCAGTTAAGCGGCTGACTTCGGCTCAGGTCATGATCTCTCAGTGCTTGGGTTCAAGCCCCGTGTCAGGCTTGGTGCTGACAGCTTGGAGCCTGGAGTCTGCTTCAGATTCTCTGTCTCCCTCTCTCTCTGCCCCTTTGCTCATGCTCTGTTTCTTGGTCTCTCAAAAAATGAATAAAAACATTAAAAAAAATAAAAATGTATCTGTTACAGAACCATGCTAAAAATATATAACTATAACATGTTTAAAGTAATCATATTATTTGTGTTTTATAATATTTATATTCCTTTTTGATAGGTGATGGAATATCTTATTGGTGGAGATGTCAAGTCTCTCTTACATATATATGGTTACTTTGATGAAGAGATGGCTGTGAAATATATTTCTGAAGTAGCCTTGGCTCTAGACTATCTTCACAGACATGGAATCATCCACAGGTAAAGACTGACTTTTGTACAAACTATTACTTAAAAGCACAAGTCATCAAATTATGTATTAAATATTTGAGTCTGAAATATTTATGTAACCATTTGCCCATGTATCTGGTTACCTAAAGTCTGGTAGTAACTTGTGTAAGTTTAGAAACTCCATCAACTCTTCTTTCATCTCCCCTCCCTTTGTTTTCTGAATATGTCACTTTGAGCATCAGTATGCCTTTTTGTTGTGAAGAATATTGAATCTTTTTTCCACTCCTTTATCATCACACAAATGTGCCGTATTTTATAATTCCAGCTGATTTACAGTGTTTTGCTGTATGCACAGTCATGTTCAAAAAAGTCATGTTCTAAGCAGCTCTTCTCTATTAGGCTTAATCTTACCCTCCTTGAGAGAGGTAAATAGAATTTTGACTTGGCCTGAGGTTTATTTTATCTAGTGAGGTTTATTTGTTTTAATGGAATATCTAATGAATAATGCCAAAGCTAATAAAGCATTAAATCAGTTAAGTTTCTCATAGGTTCAAATATATAAAAGATTATGTACTTTCTGAGAGTCGTTTTCTGCATTTTCAAAGCCGGCAGTAAGTGCTTTATTTTACAGAAAATAAATAGGGTGTGATTCTTCTGTAACCTTCTGGTTTTTTCCTTGCTAATTCTAACATCAACACTAGCTCTTTTTTAGTTATCTGCTGTTTGTCTTTTGTATATGCAGGGATTTGAAACCAGATAATATGCTTATTTCTAATGAGGGTCATATTAAGCTAACGGATTTTGGCCTTTCCAAAGTTACTTTGAATAGAGGTAAGAAAAATAGGAGGTAAGTACCTTTTTAAAAACCCAACAAATTCTAGACACTACATGTTTATTAACTTATGCTATTTCGTTCATTTATAATGACTAAAATTTGATTATTATTTGTTCCAAAAAAGACTAGAAAGGTATACTGGTATTTCCTTTCAATTAAAGATGAAAAATGATAATAATTATTCCTAAATCTTTAAGAGCCCTCAAAGATCGTTGGATCTTCAAAGAAGAACTCACCATTTCTGTTCTTCTGACTTTTTGTCTCTACTGAAACTGGTTTGACCAATTAAACATCAGTTAAATGATTAAAATGAAGTAATACCTACAGAACTTACACACGGACAGGACCACCTTGATAAACTAGGGACAAAGAAACTACATACAAAATTCATACACAGAAACACACACATATGTGTGGGAATATGTTAATTTCACTATTAGTAATGAAAGAAATGCTAATTTAAAAAATAACAAATGAATTATTTCACACTATTAAGCCAGGTTAAAAAAAAGAGAGAGAGAAAGAGAGAACTAAAGATCCAGAATTAGTAAGATTACAAAAACACAGTTTGACATCATAAATTAGCACAGTGCTCGCTAACGGGTATCTACCAATATGTTTTAAGAAACAAAAGTTTTAATTTTTTTTGACCCTAGTGACTGATTATGTCTTAGAATTTATTCTTTTTTTTTAATGTTTATTTATTTATTTTGAGAGCACACGTACAGGGGAGGGGAAGAGAGAGAGGGAGACAGAGAATCCCAAGCAGGGTCGATGCGGTCAGCGTAGAGCCCAATGTGGGGCTCAGGCTTACAACTCTGCGATCATGACCTGAGCCAAAATTAAGAGTCAGATGCTCAGCCACCCAGGTGCCCCCCCTGTCTTGGAATTTATTCTAAGGAAATGGTTCAAGAGAATAAAATAATATGAATAAAACTTTGTAGCAGCATTGTTTCTAATAGAGAGAAACTAGAAATTACTTAAGTTAATCATAGAAATATGGATACTTGAGGGGCACCTGGGCAGTTCAGTCAGTTAAGCGGCTGATGTTGGCACAGGTCATGGTCTCACGATTTGTGAGTTTGAGCCCCTCATTCAGCTCTCTGCTGTCAGTGCAGACCACAGTTTGGATCCTCTGTCTCCCTCCGTCTTCCTCTCTCTCCCTCAAAAATAAATAAGCATTAAAAAAAGAAAGAAGTATCAGATGAACATAAGGAAAGAGAAGCAAAAATAATATAAAAACAGGAAGGGGGACAAAACATAAGAGACTCTTAAATATGGAGAGCAAACAGAGGGTTGCTGGAAGGGTTGGGGGAGGGGAGGTGGGCTAAATGGGTAAGAGGCATTAAGGAATGTACTCCTGAAATCATTGTTGAACTATATGCTAATTAACTTGGATGTAAATCAATAAATTAATTAATTAATTAAAAAGTCTAAAAAAAGAAAAGTGTGGATACTTGAGAGCTTATTGACTTGGTAGCATATTGTATCCTCTATTAAACTGGTAGTAGATAGAAATAAGTGAACAGTAGAAAACAAAATTGGGCTTCCAAATTATAAAGTTTGAGATTATAATTATTTGAAAATAAATACAGATCTATAATTCTTATCTACAAGTAAAATTTCAGAAAGTTTTGAATACCTAAAGGTTTTTCATTTGTTTGATAAAATTTGACCTGAACTGATATGGGCTATTTATGGTTTTTATTAATCGCATTTCACATAACTACCCATACTCTTCACAACAATAATAATATTTGAGCACGGTTGCTAGATGAGATGCTACTAAGGATTATCCTAACTATACAGTATACTGGATATTTACCCAAAGAAAACAAAAATACTAATTTGAAAAGATAATGTGCATCTTTACATTGATTTCAGCAGTATTTACAATAGCCAAGGTACAGAAGCAACCCACATGTCCATCGACATATGAATGGATAAAGAAGATGTGGTGTGTGCACACGCACACACTCACATACACACACCACCCTGTGGAGTATTACTTAGCCATGAAAAAGAGTGAGGTTTTCTTTTTGTGACAACATGGATGAAACTAGAGGGTATTATGCTAAGTGAAATAAGTTGAACAGAAAGAAAAATTCACTTATACGCAGACTCTAAAAAACAAAACAACAAAAAAAGCGAAGATAGACTCATTATCACAGAGAACAGACTGATGGTTTGTTGGTGGGGAGAGGCAAAAGGGCAAGATAGGTAAAAGGGAGTGAGAAGGTACATGCTTCCAGTTATGGAATGAATAAGTCATGGGGATGGAAAATGTAGTATAGAGAATATAGTCAATAGTATCCTAATAGCACTGTGTGGTGACAGATGGTAGCTACACTTCGGGTAAGCACAGCATAATGTGTAGTGTTGTTGAATCACTATGTTGTACACATGAAACTAATGTAACATTGTGTGTCATACTTCAATAAAAAAAAAGCAAAAAAAACACTAGATTTTTCACATTACCTTTCTTTTTTTGTTTTCTTTTTGTTTGTTTGTTTCTTTTTTTAGAGAGAGAGAGACAGTGAGAATCTTAAGGAGGATCTTAAGCAGGCTCCACACTCAGCACAGAGCCTGATGTGGGGCTGGAACCCATTACCCTGGGATCATGACCTGAGCTGAAACCAAGAGTCAGACACTCAACTGACTGAGCGACCCAGGCACCGCTATCACATTACTTAAAATCTAAACATTTTTTACTTGTGAGGCAAATCTAACTTCCCTGGGTTTCAGATAAGATATTGGAAAAAGTCACAAATCAGAAAAATGTTATGTTAAGTAATGTAATGGTTTAATATTTTTTGTTTTTCAATTCATGATTTATTTAAAATTTGGCTCCCATAGGGCACCTGGCTGGCCCAGTTTGTAGAGCATTGAACTCTTGTTCTTAATGTCATGAGTTCAATCCCCATGTTGGGTGTAGAGCTTACATAAAAAAATAAAGTAAAATAAAATGGATCCCAAATAATTCTACATTTGTATAAGTACAAATAGAAATATGACAAACATCTTTTATGTATACGGATTCTGATTTTTTTTTTTTTATAATGGAAAACACTCATAAAAACCAGTTGAAGTGTACACTGGGTATTATTAACCAGATCTCTAGAACTTTTTAATCTTACAAAACTGAAGCATTATACCCTGTTTTTCCATCCCCTCAGCCCTGGCAACCACAATTCTATTTTCTGTATCTGTGAGTTTGATTTACTTTAGATGCCTCATATAAGTAGAATCACAGAGTATTTGTCATTTTGTGACTGACATATCACTTGCATAATGTCCTCAAGGTCATCCATGTTGCAGCATGTAGCAGAATTTCCTTCTTTTTAAAGGCTGAGTGACATTTCATTTTACGCATATATGCCACGTGTCAGCAAACTTGGGTTGCTTCTACCTCCTGGCTATTGTGAACAATGCAATGAACTTGAGTGGTGAATATCTTAGAGACACTGCTCTCAACTCTTCCATGTACATACCCAGTGGTGGAATTCCTGGGTCATATAGTAATTCTATTTTTTTTTAAATGTTTTTATTTATTTTTGAGAGCAGGAGAGACAAAGCATGAGTGGGGGAGGGTCAGAGAGAGAGGGAGACACAGAATCTGAAGCAGGCTCCAGGCTCTGAGCTGTCAGCACAGAGCCCGACGCGGGGCTCGAACTCACAGACTGTGAGATCATGACCTGAGCCGAAGTCGGCCGCTTAACCGACTGAGCCACCCAGGCGCCCCAGTAATTCTATTTTTAATTTTGCGTGGCACCTTTATAGTGTTTTTCATAGTGGCTGCATTATTTAACATACCTACCAGCAATGTACAAGAGTTCCAATTTCTCCACATCCTTAGCAATATTACTTATGTTCTGTTTTTTGATACTAACCATCCTAATGGGTATGAGGTAACATTTCATTATAGTTTTGATTTGCATTTTTCCATTAATTACTGATGTTGCGCATCTTTTCATAACCATGTTGGCAGTTTTTATATCTTCTTTGGAGAAATGTCTGTTCAAGTCCTTTATCCACTTTTTAATTAGATCAGTATATTTTATTGTTGTTGAGTTGTAGTTCTTTATATAGTCTGTACATTAACCCCTTCTCGGATAACTGGTTTGCAGATGTTTTCTCCCATTCTATAGGTTCTTTTTATTCTGTTAATTATTTCCTTTGATGTACAAAAGTTTTTAAGTTTCATATAGCCCCATTTGTCTATTTTTGCCTTTTGTCTGTGCTTTTGGAGTTATATCCAATAAGTCACTGCCATACAATTTTAACATTTAATTTATAAAATATTCTTCAGGATGTTTATTGTTACCTGTTAGTCCTTATTGCTTCATCAATGTGTGGAATAAATAAAATTTGTTAAGTTCAAACCTTCAGTTTACCATTAAAAGTCTGATATCACGGGCACTTAGGTGGCTCCGTCGGCTGAGCATCTGACTCCTGATTTCAGTTGAGGTCATGATACCAGCATCGTGGGATCGATCCCCCACGTCAGGCTCCATGGAAAACATGGAGCCTGCTTAATATTCTCCCTCTCTCTAAAAAAAAATAAAAAAAAGTCTCATAGAAGGGTGCCTAGCTGGCTCAGTCAGTGGAGTGTGTGACTCTTGATCTTGAGGTAGTGAGTTCAAGACCCATGTTGGGTATAGAGATTACTTAATAAAATCTTTAAAAAAAAAAAAAAAGAAGTCTGATACCACATAGAATATTATACTTTTCTTACCATTTCAAGGTGGGGGTGACTATTTTTATTTAATTTTTTTTTAAGTAATGTCTAGGGGTGCCTAGGTGACCAAGTTGGTTAAACATCCAACTTCAGCTCAGGTCATGATCTCACAGTTCATGAGTGTGAGCCCCTCTTCAGGCTCTGTGCTAACAGCTCAGAGCCTGAAGCCTGCTTTAGATTCCGTTTCTCTCTCTCTCTCTCTCTCTCTCTCCTCTCTCCCTCCCCTGCTCACTCTCTCTCTCAAAATAAATAAATTAATTAAAAAAAATTTTTTAATAAAAATAAAAAAAACAATGTCTAAACTCAAAGTGGGGCTTGAACTCATGACCCCAAGATTAAGAATCACATGCTCTAGGGGCGCCTAGGTGGCTCAGTCAGTTAAGCGTCTGACTTCAGCTCAGGTCATGATCTCACAGTTTGTGAGTTCGAGCCCCACGTCGGGCTCTGTGCTGACAGCTCAGAGCCTGGAGCCTCCTTCAGATTCTGTGTCTGCCCCTCCCCTGCTAATGCTCTGTCTCTCTCTGTCTCTTAATAATAAATTTTTAAAAAATGAAAAAAAAAAAAAAAAGAATCACATGCTCTATCAACTGAGCCAGCTGGGTGCCCACTATTTTTGGTATCTAAAGAAAGTAGCATATTATGTGTGAAATGTTGAATTATTTTACAAAGTTATACAATGAAACCGATTTTAAAAATCTGCATCAGTTTCTGTCTTGACTTACACTTGCACACATTAGTTAACAGGAGAGCCCATAATTTGTATTAATTCCTTAAACAGATTGTGATATTGAATTTTAATTTATATTCCTAATGTTCCTTTCTTAATTTTTCTTACCATATCCTTTTCTAGTGTTTGATTTATCAAAAAGTATTTTGTTGCCGGTTAGATAATACTCTTGTTTAGTGACTGAGTACTCCTTTTTTCTTTTTCATGTTTGTTTTTGAGGCAGAGAGAGAATGAGCAGGTGAGGGGCAGAGAGAGAGAGGAGGACAGAGGATCTGAAGCAGGCTCTGTGCTGACAACAGAGAGCCTGATGCAGGGCTCGAACTCACCCCAAGCCATGAGTTCATGACCTGAGCCAAAGTCAGTCAGCCTCAACCGACTGAGCCACCCAAGCACCTCGGTGACTTCTAATTTGGGTCGTTACACTGTGTTCTATTCATTTCAAAGCAAGACTCTGTTTTATCAAATTGTAATGATTTCAAGCACTTGCTTTTTTTTTAAACGTTTTATTTTCGAGATAGAGAAAATGAGCGAGGGGAGGGGCAAAGAGAGAAGGAGAGAGAATCCCAAGCAGGGGCTGCACTGTCACAAAGCCTGATATAGGCCTTGATCTCAAAAACAGTGACATCATGGCCTGAGCTGAAATCAAGAGTCGGTTGCTTCACCAACTGAGCCACCCAGGTGCCCCGCTTTTTTTTTTATAAGGAAATATTTGTCTCTTTAAAAATTTTATATTTGACCCCCTTCATCCATTTCTCCCACCCCCAGCCCCTGCCCCTGGCATCCACCAGTCTGTTCTCTGTATCTGTGAGCTTGGTTTTGTTTTATTTTTTAAGATTCCATATATAAGCGAGATCATACGGTATTCGTCTTTCTCTGTCTGCTTGGTTGTATATGTTTACTCTATGACATGGTGGCTTCACTGGATATGTTCATCTTACACAAGTTAATTTTATAGATAATGTTAATAATGTAGAAAGGGCAACCAAGTTCAGAAGAGATGATTATTGACCAGTAAGTCAATGACATTGAAGTTTTTAAAGAATTTCACATATATTTTTTTCATACTTAGATATCAATATGATGGATATCCTTACAACACCATCAATGGCTAAACCTAGGCAAGATTATTCAAGAACCCCAGGACAAGTGTTATCTCTCATCAGCTCTTTGGGATTTGTAAGTACTTATTTAGAAAAAACTCACATAACATGCCCATTTAAAGTTTTAAATCCTTTTTTTTTAAATGAATGATCAAAATAAATTTATTTTTTTTAATTTTTTTAATGTTTATTGTTGATTTTTGAGAGAGAGGGAGACAGAGCATGAGTGGGGGAGGGGCAGAGAGAGAGGGAGACACAGAATCCGAAGCAGGCTCCAGGCCCTGTGAGCTGTCAGCACACAGCCCCATGTGGGGCTCGAACTCATGTGCTGTGAAATTATAACCAGAGCTGATGTTGGACACTTAACTGACTCAGCCACCCAGGTGCCCCTGATCAAAATAAACTTAAATATTAAACATGTTGAGTTACTTTCACATTTATCTACTTAAGTGGGTGTAACAGTCTATGTATTTAGGTGGTGTTTTTGTGGAGGTAATCTTAGCATTTGTGTTTTTTTTTCTCTCTTTAATAGTACACACCCATTGCAGAAAAAAACAAAGACCCTGCAAGTATTCTTTCAACCCATGTATCTGAAACATCACAGCTTTCTCAAGGACTAATTTGTCCTATGTCTGTAGATCACAAGGATACTACTCCTTATTCTAGCAAACTACTAAACTCATGTGAGTATAAAAAAAAAAAAGGTAGTTTATTCCATTAAGTGTGTCTTTTGAGGAACAACATGTTTTTAAATTTTTTAATTTCCAATATGAGTTGAAATACAATTCCTGAACAGTCTGGGACATTCTTATATTTCCTCACGTCAATGCTGTTTCTAACACAGATTGTCACAGATCTTTTTTTTTTTTTAATAAAGATTTTAAGTAGTCTCTACATCCAACATAGGTCCAGAACTTAACCCCGAGGTCAAGAGTCACATACTCTACTGACTGAGCCAATGAGGCGCCCCTATTGCAGATCTATATGTCAACAGGATAAATGATCTAGCTAATGAGATATTCTTCAATTAGGGTGGTATTAGAATGATCATCAGGTAAATTTCACTGTACTGGGTCATTGGAAATATTACATAAAAAAGATGTAGTATCTGTAATGTTATTTTTAAAAGATTTTCAAAAGATTTTGAAATAAAATGGTTGAAGTAAAGATAAAATTTTTTTCATTAGCACACAATAAAAAACAAAGGTTAAGTAGTAGAGGAAGAGAATGGGACACTTTGTTGCACTTAACTTCACCTTTTATAACTTAGCAACACTGGATGATTTAGTTCTCTGCACTCATGTTCTTCATCTTGGGAATGCATGTTTTCATAGATGTTGCCTCATCTTGAATTTGGTCCTCAAATCTTCACATATTTAAGATATCTCACTCACAAATGAGAAAGCTAATGTTTGAAAATGTTTAGTTACACACTAGTAGGTGGGTTAGCTAAGCCCTGATGACAAATACAATTTTCTGTCCACGGACCCTTTCTTCCAAATTCATTGAGTCTTGTTTCTTCTGTCAAAATCACTTCTATGGAAATCAAAATGGCTGAAAAAAATATATATATAGCTTTGATAAGCACAAAACTACTAAAATACAGAATATGCCGATGTTACTATAGCCTTATTTTGAAGTAAAAATAATTCCTTCTCCCTTAGTTGTTTCTTACTCTAGTCAGAACTAGATCAGGGTAAGGTACTGTGCTGGTCACCAAGTGGTTATCAAGATGAGTAAGAGAGGTCTTTGCCTCAGAAGAACTTGTAATTTTGTGTTGATTATAGATATAAAGGGATAACAATAGCAATCCTATTAAATAAAATCCATAAGAAGGATACTGTGATAGAACACAGAAAGTGTTAAGTGCTAACTGGAAAAATCAGGAATGATTTTCAATAAATATATAGCAGTTGCTCCAAGTATATTGGAAAAGGGCATTTCAGATAGAGGCATGAGCAAAGGCACAGACACTTGAAAGTACTCCATCTTCAGATAAAGGGGACTAAATATGCTATCTGAGAATGAAGCAGCACGTGCAATGGGAAAGGTAAGTTAGCAGATAGATGGGGAAGGATCAAGTATCATTACAGGGAACCTAGAATTTAAGCTGTAGAAAACGGGAGTCATCAAAATTTCCAAAGAAAGGAATGGTCTTATCATATCAGTGATCCAGAAAGGACACATTAGCAGATAAACAGGATGCACTTGGCATTGGAGAGACACAAATTCCCGCATTACTGAGGAAAGGCAGCTGAGCAGTTTAGTCAGATATCAAGGTCAGTGTCCAATGAGTTTCAGGAGTTTCATTGAGAGGGTTTATGTACCAAAACTACAGTCATTTTAGATGAACATTGAAATTCTACTTCTAGTTGTAAAGTTCCAATATTTGTTAAATCAATAAACTGTAAGAATTTACTTGTCATGTTCACCCTCTTTGGGAAAAAGAAAACAAGGTGTATATATATATATATATATATATATATATATACATATATATATCTTTTTATATAAATAGAAAATCTGTGTATGCACATATAATAAACGCATGATTGTCTATCAGGTCTCATGATAAATTAAGGAACCACAAATTTAGCATCATTATAGGATAAAGGAGCAAGTATCAGGTAGATGCTGCTGCTTTCTGTCCTGGCTTGCTGTTAGCCAGTTCACTGTTACTTGTGCTCGGTGGTATTAAAAGAAAATCCCTTATGGAGGTGCGTAACTCACACTTGTAAGCACATAAACCTCAGCATTGGAATAAAGCTATGGTTTTAGTTAAATACAAATTAAACTGTGTAAGTTTAGTCACATTCCAATCTTATATCATATCTGGCTATAGAACATCAGTAATGTTCCTTTATCAAGAACATCCTTTCAAACTGGATAATGCATATTCAAAATGGATTTCCTCCTAATTACAACTTAATTCTTTTGTCCCAATTTTCACTTGTGAATGTTAAGGGGTTCTTTTTATTTTGTTTTGTTTCTCCCTAAACATTCAGAACAGAACTTGTGTGCCAAAAACACCTGAGCCATCATTATGGCTTGGATAATGTTTACCCAGAAAGAGCGCTGATGCGCCACACTTAATACTCTGCCTAATTTTCTGCAAAGTTTCAGGTTCAGTGACGAACTCAGAAAGATGTAATGCAAGCTTCAATATTTTCTCTTCCCTACAGGTCTTGAAACAGTTGCCTCCAATCCTGGGATGCCTGTGAAGTGCCTAACTTCCAATCTCCTGCAGTCCAGGAGAAGGCTGGCTACGTCAAGTGCCAGCAGCCAGTCTCACACCTTCGTGTCTAGTGTGGAGTCCGAGTGCCACAGCAGTCCCACGTGGGAAAGGGATTGCCAGGTGAGAGTGCCACTTATCTGAACCCAAGCCAGTTTTGTGTGGCCCATTGATGACAGAGATACTTTTTCATGTAATTTCTGTAAGGAAATGAAACTGTTACATGAGCTGCAGTCAAGGTAGTCTTCATTACCCTGTATATTCTGTCTAATTATTTTTAAATATTTCATTTCTCATTCAAGTCGTGAAATTATTCATGATTAATAATATATAATGAACTTGTAGAAAATTGATAGTAAATGTTTGGCTCATAGGCATCTAGATGGGCTTTTTTTTTTTTTTTTCTCTTTTTAAATTCCCTACCATGACTAGCCTTCTTGCACTTTTTTTTTAAGTCTTATTTTAAAACTTATACTACCTCCTTCCATAGTGTTTTCTGCCAGTTTCTCATTTAGTGGAATGGTAACTCTTCTGGATCAGAAATAACTTTTAGACCACAAAGGTAACGCAGGTGTGCATTTAAAAGTATTTATTCTAGGGGCGCCTGGTTGGCTCAGTCTGCTGGACATCTCACTCTTGATATCAGCTCAGATCATGATCCCAGAGTCATGGGATCAAGCCCCATGTCCAGCTCCATACTGAACATGGAGCCTGCTTAGAATTTTCTTTCTCACTCTATCCCTCTACCCTGCTCATGCTCTCTCTCTCTCTCTCTCTCAAAAAAAAAACAAAAACGTTATAAATGGAAGAGTGACAGTGGACCACAAGGGAACCCTGATAAACCCTGTGCTAATCTTTGGATGATCTTTCAGATCTACGAGTTGTCATTTAGAGATTTTTGTTGTTTTTGTTCATGACCAAGCACTCATTATTACTAAGTACTTTTAAAAAGTTTGATTCTCACATACCAAAAGTAGGCAGTATTAGAGTTTACTGAAGACACACTCTGAGTAATCTTGTAAAACTCCTGATTACCGGGTACCAGTTTATAAGATTATGTACAAAGCTCCGATCATACGAGAGCACCTGAGGATAGTTGGAATTCAAACAGATTTAACGAAAAGTATTTTGTTATTAGTGCGTCATCATTTCATCTTGTTGACAGTGGATTCTAATTCCTGTTATTTTGGGGTTTAATTAGAAATTATTAGTTTAGCTTCATCTTTATCAGCTTGGTTTTATTTCACTTGTACAAAGTGATATATGTTTACATTAACAAAATTTTTGCCTATAATTTTCCATTAACTATATTTCAAGTCCTGGGCATTTTGTAATTCAAAACAGAATCACCTATACCCCTGTTGCCAAGCAGATATTACATAATGTAACCTTACCCTCAATTTCAACTGAAAATATTGCCTATTAATTTGTCCTACTTAAATAACTTAATAACTTATGTTACAGAATATCAATTATTTGTTATACAAATACATATTATGGAAGGTAATTTGAATTTTAGACTAGTGTTTTACTCAAAATATATATAAATACATGCTATAATTGTTTATATTGTTTTCTAAGTCTCTGTTTTGTTTCTTTTTCTTTTTTCTTTTTTTTTTAATGTTTATTTTTGAGACAGAGAGAGACAGAGTATGAGAGGGGAGGGGCAGAGAGAGAGAGAGACACAGAATCCAAAGCAGGCTCCAGGCTCTGAGCTGTCAGGACAGAACCTGACATGGGGCTCGGATCCACAAACTGTGAGATCATGACCTGAGCTGAAGTCAGATGCTCAACCAACTGAGCCACCCAGGTGCCCCTAATTCTCTGTTATTGTTTTTTTGTTCCATTGGAAAGTGGGAATAGGTTGCATACTAGTTTGTGGGGTCATTTATTCCCCTTAAGTCAACAGATTTAAAAGATTCAATAATCTTAGTTTTATACAACTAAAAAAGTGTTTTTTCTCCCTCTCAGGAAAGTGATGATGCACTTGGCTCTACAATGATGAGTTGGAATATAATTGAAAAGCCTTTATGTACAAAATCTACCAATGCCGTCGAGACCAAAGGTTTCAATAAAAAGGATCTTGAGTTAGCCCTTTCTCCCATTCATGACAGTGGTACCATTCCTGCGACTGGCAGCTCTTGTGTAAACCCTGCTAAAAAATGCTTCCCTGGGGAAGTTTCTTGGGAAGCAAGAGAACTGGATATAAATAACATTAACATGGTCACTGACAAAACACAGTTTGCTTTTCTTCGGTCAGATCCATGGGCTGCGGACTCTGGTGATACAACTGAAGAGCACCTTGGGAAGAGGGGTTTTAAAAGAAATTTTGAGTTAGTTGACTCTAGTCCTTGTCAGAATATTATACAGAATAAAAAAAATTGTATAGAGCTTAAGGGTAGTAATGAAATGAGCGATGGTTGTATAAATCAAAGGACAGGCTTAACGACTGAAGTCCAAGACCTTAAACTGTCAGTATGTAGAGGTCAGCAAAATGACTGTGCTAATAAGGAGAACGTGCTCAATTCTTTCGTTGATAAACAACAAACACCAGAAAAATCACCTATCCCAATGATAGCAAAAAACCTTATGTGTGAACTGGATGAAGATTGCGACAAGAATAATAAGAAGGACCAGTTAAATTCTAGTTTTCTCTGTTCTGATGATGAGAGAGCTTCTAAAAGTATTTGTATGGACTCTGATTCATCTTTTCCTGGAATTTCTGTAATGGAAAGTTCATTAGAAAGGCAGTCCTTGGATCCAGATAAAAGCATCAAAGAATCCTCTTTTGAAGAATCCAACCTTGAAGCTCTACTTACCGTATCACCCAGTTGGCAAGAAAGTGCCTTGCCGAAAGGTGATGAGAATCCTGCTGGGCAAGGCAGTAGCCAAAAAATGTTAGCCCCATCTTCAGAGGTGTTGAAAACATTAACCGTATCTAAAAGAAATGCTGTAGCTTTTCGAAGTTTTAACAGTCCTATTAATGCATCCAATAACTCAGAACCATCCAAAATGAGCATTACCTCTTTAGACGCAATGGATGTTTCCTGCGTTTATAGCGGTTCATATCCCATGGCTATAACCCCAACTCAGAAAGGAACATCCTACAATGCATATCAGGTATGTTATCACTTTTTAACCCTTTGTCTTTAGACTCTGTAACAATAAACTAGTAAAGCCAGATACTTACTTGCCTCTCACCTGGACTATATGAGCTTTACCGTAGAATTCTCTTCTGCTTGTTGGGAATCTATGGATCGATTGTTGGAAGTTTTGATGCAGAAAGGTAAAGCTGGTAGTAATTTTATTATTCTTAACTATAGGGCCTCCTTCATTTGCCCTCTAGACTTTCACATATTTCCAATCCCAGGTTTACGTATTTGCAGTCACCTATTTTCACTCAATGACAGCAACTGAGGTACAATATAGAGTCCGCTCTACCTTGCTGCCTTCTTAGGATCTTCATAGATGATCTCTTTTCTTTACAGAAACAAGTTGGAAAATATATATTTCCAACCGTATGTTGTTTGTATTTTCTAAACTTTTACCTTAAACCCAAAGTTTCATTTTTTTCTTCCTTTGGAGAGGTATCATAAAATAGAAAGTGCAAACCCTGAATTAGGGTCACAAGACTTGGTTGTCTATTCAGAACTTAACTGAGTGACTTAGCAGTCCCTTTCCCTCAGAGCCTGTTTCCTATCCGTCTGTAGAGTATGATGATACCTGTCGTGCTGGTCTCACAGAGTCCTTGTGAGAAAACAGAATATCTTTTTTTGTTTTTAATTTTTGATTTCTTTTTGAGACAGAGAGAGAGAGAGACAGAGCATAAGCAGGGGAGGGGCGGAGAGAGAGGGAGACACAGAAACAGAAGTACGCTCCAGGCTCCAAGCTACCAGCACAGAACCTGATAAGGAGCTCAAATCCACAAACCATGAGAACGTGACCCGAGCCAAAATTGGACGCGTAACCAACTGAGCCACCAGGTGCCCCCAGATAACAGAATATCTTAAAAACTTAAACAGCAATTAGCAGAGTAGGTTTATTTATATTTAGTTCCAACATATCTGTTGTCCCGATAATTTAGTCCTTTGTCACAGTGTCCCTCAGTGACAGTTTTTAAGTGTGTGTTAATCCATTCTATCAAGAAATTTTTTTGGGGCACCCTGGGTAGCTCAGTCAGTCGGGCATCTGACTTCGGCTCCAGTCATGATCTCATAGCTCATGGGTTCAAGCCCCGCAGCGAGATTTGTGCTGACAGCTCAGAGCCAAGATCCTGCCTCGAATTCTCTCTCTATCTCTCTGTGCCCCTCCCCTGCTTGCGCTGTCTCTCTCTAAAATAAATAAAAATTTAAAAAAATTTTTCTTGGGATTTTTTCATTCTTTCTTGCATATCCTGATCTTACTGAAATAATTGGTGTTATCTAAACTGTTGAATTTCACGAGCTTTCAGGACTGTTCAAAATTATAGTTGGTAATGAGTTTATTTTCAAAATTGATCAAGGATTTGAGTATATCTCTTATGCCCACCAGTCTAGATTTGCTTTTGTTTTAGCAATTCTGTTCGCTATAAAAGGAATGGAGATATTTATTGTCTCTTATACTCTTTTTAAATTAGCAGACCCCAAATCAGATCAAATCAGGAACTCCATACCGAACTCCAAAGAGTGTGAGGCGAGGGGCAGCCCCAGTGGATGATGGGCGAATTCTTGGAACCCCAGACTACCTCGCACCTGAGCTGTTACTGGGCAGGGCCCATGGTAAGGCTTCCATAACTTGAGTTTTTGAAGGGTTTTCTATCTCTACATTTTCTTTTGGGGAAAAATGGTTTTAAATTTCTTTGGTACTTGCATTGCCAAGAGTTAAAAAAATGAACTCATGCGATGCCCTTTTCTCATAAATATGACATTTATTATGGTTAAAGAAGACATGCAGCCATTTGTTCTTTGCCTTCCGGTTCAGTCTCAGTGATCCAGAGAAGCCCTACTGTCCACCTGCTCTATTATCTTCGCTCTAAATGTCTCCTCAGGTCTGTTCAGTTTTGGCTCAGGAATACAAAGTTGGGCCTAAACTGCAGAAGCGCACCTGGTTACAGCTTACCCTCACTTACTCCCTCACCACAAGGGTCTAGCCAGAAATGAGCCATCTTCAGGATACAGCCTAGGAAGACAAGAATGGCATTTTTACCTCGCCTTTCTTTTCCCCCCTCTCTCTCTGAAGAACGTTCCGAACCTTCCTGCCTTCTGGAACCAACTGTATTGGTTTCTGAGGGCTACTGTAACAAAGTGCCACAAACTGGATGGTTCAAAATGACAGGAACTACTTGTCTGACAGTTCCTTGAAGCTGGAAGTGTGAAATCAAAGTGTTGACAGGATCATAAGCCCTCCATAACGTGTGGGGGAACTACCCCAACCCTTCCAGCCTCTAGGTTTGCTTGCAGTGTTTGGTGTTCCTTGGCTTGCAGGTGCCTCGCTCCAACTATCATTCTTCATATGCTGTTCTCCCTGTGTCTCCATGGTCACGTGGCTGTGTTTTTATAAGGACACCAGTCACGTTGGATTAGGGGCCCACTCTATTCCAGTATGACCTCAAATAAACCTACCTAACTGTACGTGCAAGGACCGTATTTCCAAATGACATATTCCGAGGACCTCAGGGTTAAGACATCAACGTGTGTTTTCTCAAGGCGACATAATTCAGTCCATGATGTGAGCACCTTTATCTATCAGTTGCTTCCCTTTTCTTTGGGCTCCTTTGGTGATCAACTGTCTCATCTTCCCCACAGCCCCTCCACCCCTTCTATTTTTATTCCTATGCTGCCTTTTCTCCTTAACCCGAAAATAATTTCCATCCTTGTTATCCCCTCACCATCTCCCTTCTTAAAGGTTGCCTCTTTTCCTGGCCTGATATTTTTTTGCTCTGGCAATCTGACTGTTATCCCTACCATTTAACTGACACTGTTTCTTTTTTTAAGATTTTTGTTTTTAAGTGATCTGTGCACCCATTGTTGGGCTCGAACTTACAACCACAAGGTCAAGAGTTGCATACCCTACAGACTGATCCAGCCAGGTGCCTGTCACTGACGCTTTGTAATTAATAGTCCTCAATGATGTCATTCTTGTCAGATATACTGGCTTCTTCTCAGTCTCATTCCTCTGTTGCTACTTCTCTGCTCTTCATCTCTTTAAAACATGGAGACTCTTCTTCACAATCCAGCCCTTTACTTTACCCTTTTTTCCCTACATCTACTTCCTGTTAATCTCATATCTCCCATGACTTCAGTGCTCATGTCCTTGCCGATGCTTCCCAAATATCCAGCTCTAATCCTGACTTTCTCTAGGCAGCAGACACATGGACACAGTACCTACTCAGCTGTCCACTCGCCATACTGTGTGTCAGAAGGGGACTTGTTGTCCAGCTTGCTCTTCCTCCTATCCCTCTCTCAATTCCACCACCTTCATGACAGCACAGACTTTGTCCCCGTATTCAGGCATGTCAATACTATCCCTACAGAATTTCTTCTCATCTTTTCATCTCGGCCACTATCCTCTGTAAGAAACTCCTCTTTCCCTTTCATTAATTTACTAGCTCTCTTCCTGGACCATCAACTTCCTTCTTTTGTCTATAATCACTGCCACCAGATTTTCCCTCTTATGTCTTAAGACATAAAGTGGTCAGGCTATTTCTCTCCTTCAAAAACCATGGTGGCTCCTTCCCACCTGCAAGATAAGATCCAGATTATTGATCACGGCATCGGAGGCTCTAAGATCTCATACTAGCCTCATCTCTCAAACAATCTCTGTTTCTTTTTCTTCTATAAACAACAAAAATGTATTCCTCACACATAGTTCCAGAGCGTGGGAAATCCAAGATGGAGATGCCAGCAGATTCAAAGAATCTCATCATAAGCCTTCTGTTCCCATTCTGCTTCTTAGACACATTTTTCTTCAGGTTTTCCTTATTTTGCGCAAGTATTTTCCCTTAGTTGAGAAAAGCCAGAACCCCATTATCTTCCCATCAGATTTCGGCTCATCTCATCACCTGTTCAAATGTCACCTCTTCCACAAAGCATCCTTGGTCAATTATGGAGAAGTAGCTGTTCACTTTTCTATCGCTTTATTATAAACTGTTTAACTTATGTCATTTTACCTATGTTATTATATTTGTCTCCACTGCAAAACCTTATGAAAATTTCTTAAGACTTGAGTCTGTGTTTTCCTTTTATATAGCACTCCTGAAGGATTCATTGGTTAGCACTCAACTAACACTGTTAACAGTCTCTATGATGTTGAAAGGAGACACATTCTGTATTCCCCATTACTGGCCAAAACAACTAAGTTCCTCTGACTTCTGTACAGTCTCAGTCACAGGTTGCCAGCCCGTTTCCTTTAATCTACATTTTCTCTATTTAGGATACAGTGTGACGGTAAGCTTCAAATTTGAAGATTGCTTTATAGGATCCTGCCACTGTTTTAGTGGGACATCTAATTACCTCAGCTATCTAGTGATAGATTTTAAGATTTTCATCTTTAAAAGGTAATTTGATATGCAGTTTTTAAAATAACAAATAATACAAAGCAATTTATAATTTTTTTTAAATGACCACTTTATATCTCTTTCCCCCAGTCCCAGTAAGGGCAGTTACCACAGCAATCCTGTTTCTTATATTGACCGCTCTATTTCTAAACATCATGCTGAGGACAGCTAAGACTTCTCTGATGCCCACAATGGTCTTCCCCCTTCACCAAGGACTTTGGAACTCCTGCCTGAGTTTCCCATAGCTTCTTGTGCATATTTTTGT
This sequence comes from Paguma larvata, assembly GCA_030068075.1. Lineage (NCBI taxonomy): Eukaryota > Metazoa > Chordata > Mammalia > Carnivora > Viverridae > Paguma > Paguma larvata. Next base: position 113,513,266 of record CM057828.1, read on the forward strand.
TTCATCTCTCTTAACATTGTATCAAATTTATCAATTTTTGTCTTTCCCCAGAGTAGGTTGTTTTCTTCTTGGGAAAAGTTATCTTTCTTATTCGTCTTTGTGTCCCTTGTATCTGGCACAATACTTAGTATCTAGTCCAATGAATGATGTGAAAATGAACTCAGCTTTATTAATACAGTGTACCTAATTACTCTTTTCTTGCGTGCAGGATTTCTGACTTCCGGTGAGTGAACTTCTCTGTAAAGTAATATGGCAAAGCAAATTAAACTGAACAGTCAAAGTATAACTAGATCACATTGCATAGACATTTTTTTTTTCTTTCACCTCACTTAGAAAATATAAAAATAAACTGCATTCTGTCTTCTGAGCAGTAAGATATCCAGAGAAGCTGCCCTTCTCTGTGAAAGCAAATGTAGACATGCAGCATTTTCTAAATTACTTTTAAAAAGGAGCAGAGAGTGAAGATACAGCCTTTCTTATTGCACCCAGGAAAACAGGCTTCTTAAAAATATTAAAATTAGCACCTACAAAAGGGCACGAATTTTCGTAACTATTTAATTCCATTATTATTAGAAAACGGAAAGGTATAACAATATCAAATGTCCAGATTACAGATGTAGGTTTCAAATTAGAAAAACAATAGGGTAAAACAAGTTTATTCTATTTCTCTAGCTAGTGGTTTATAATTGCTACACTCTATGATAATATGTGATCTTATTAGACTTTGACTCAAATATATGGGTATGTGTGGCATATCCATGGAGAAATAAATCATGTATGTTTTTGACATGAGTACATTTTGGCTGAGCTGGGAAAAGGGTTCTAATTTCTAAACCTAAGTAAAATAATGAAAATATATGTTTTTTTCCTGAATTCTCCCCTACTTTTCTGTTATTTGGTTATATTGTCTATCTGCTGGAATAATTCTTTTTCAATGGTGCTTAAAAGAGCTACTAACTGAGGTGGTTTGTATGTTTTTATGGTGATTATTATAGAAATAGAAGCCTATAGACTGTTCTCTTGTTTTTTCCTTACAGAAGACAGGATTACGTGGCTTGCAATAAAAAGGCACTCTAAATACATGTGGTTATTATCATAATGGCAGACTCTCCAGTGCCTTCCTACTTGTTTGAAAATGGAATGGTGGCAGTTGCTTAACCATAATAATGAATTTTGTGAAGTTGATTTTAAAGAGTAATTTCCAAGCAAATTTAGTAGTAGATTAGAATTCCTCTTTTAAATTTATATTAAAGTTAGTCATTTCTTGACTGAAATTAGCCTTTGCTTAGGAAATATTTTTTCATAGACAAGACTAAACAAAAGTATAAACCAGATCCTAAGGTCATGTTTAAAATAGTCATTTAAAACATCTTTGTATTTGAATGATGCTTCCAGTAAAGATATCATTTGGAAATCAGCTTTACATATTTGTCAAACCTTATCTCCTAATTATCTCTGCAGGCCATAGTTTAAGTGAATACTTTCGGTTAAACTAATTTGTTCCTCTATGTTCTTAAAAGGAGTAAGGGGTACATTAAAACACTAAGGCTTTCCCTTGTTAATCAGGCTGTCCTCCAATTACTAATAATGTTGCTACTTCATCTCCTACCCATGTGAAGTAAGTGGAGTACACAATCATCTAAATGTTACTGTTCCCCCAATTTGAAATTGACAACTACTCTATTTTAGACAGTAATCTTTAGATTAAATGTATTCCTTGGGTGTGCTTTAGGATTTAGAACATTTTAAGTATTCAGAATATCAGAAGTTATTAGTGACAAAAGATAGCTTTAACTTTTCTTTAATGATCTATGTTAATTGCTAATCTAAACTTCCTGGAAAACAGAGAAATAAAGTAATTGCCATTTTACTGAAATGAAAGTAATTTGAGTTTTTGCACTTTATGAAGCCAGAAGGAAGCCTTAGGGAAATGAATGCCTTGATTTCGCCCAAATGTCCATGTATTGATGTTTCAGTTGATGAAGCATTTGTACAAAATGCTTGCAAGTTCAACTGATCCCTCTTGAATTCCAGGTCCTGCAGTAGACTGGTGGGCACTTGGAGTTTGCTTGTTTGAGTTTCTAACAGGAATTCCGCCTTTCAATGATGAAACACCACAACAAGTGTTCCAGAATATTCTGAAAAGAGGTGATTCTTTTTCTATTAAGGTAGATGCATTTATCTCTCTGTAAAATGTGAACAATGATCAACAAGCCAATTGTATTTGCAGATATCCCTTGGCCTGAAGGTGAAGAAAAGTTATCTTATAATGCTCAAAATGCAGTAGAAATACTTTTAACTGTTGATAATACAAAGAGAGCTGGAATGAAAGGTAAGGTTTTGTGTTAATAAACTCTTACCCTTGATTTGCTTCAGGTGAATGGTAATAATGATATCAAGTTCTAGTACAACACTACAAATAATCTGACTGCTAAATGAGGTAACAATGTCTTCAGTTTATTTTTGCCTGATATGCATTGATATATTGATCCTTATTCTACATTAAAATTCAATGCATCAGGTAAGGATGTTTACTCACTGAATTTTATTATCTCAAACAATTACCTTAAAACAATCTTGTCAGTGTCTTAGGATTTTTTTTAAAGCCTGATAAAGTTATTCATCAACAAAACTTTTTTTATCAAAATTATCTTCTGTAATTTCTTACTGCTTCATTTCTAATATCATTATTGACTGGCAAATGTACTAGGTGCCAGGTTCCCTCCAATAAGAAAAATTGGTACCTTTGTGACCCATTCAATGGTTTTTTCTAGTGCAGGGGTTATTAAACTCCAATTTTGACCCAAAAAACCCCAGTAGCTTCAATTTAGATTCAAATTATATTTAATGTCACCTGACTTAAAATCTTTTTTGTAACAGAGTATATATAAGCAACAAATAAGCATTTAGGTCCCCAGATGGATTTCCATGTGATGTAAGGTATTTAGAAAAACAAGCTTTGGTAATATGTCACTTTCGACAGCTTCTAGGTGTTCCCGCAAATACGATCAACAGTTTATTTACTTATTTAACAAATCCTATAGAGTGACTTTTGGGTGCCAGGCAATGCTGCTGTGAGCACCAGAGGTATTCCGGGAATGAACCAGACTAAAATCCATGTGCTTGAGAACTTACTCCCTAGTGGAAAGACAAAAAGTAAACAAATATAGCCATGACATAATGCCATCCAGCAGTGAGTCCTTGGAAGAAAAGTTAAGCAAGTGAATAGATACAAAGTATAGACAAGAGATTTTCTAGATAGAGTGGTCAGAAAAACCTCTGTGAAGAGTGAGCTTTGAGAAAAATCCTATGTAAACTGAGGGTGCGGACATTTGAAAGCTCAGTTCTAAAAATTATTTTAGAACAGGAGTTCTCAACTGGGGTAATTTTGCTTCCCAAAGGACAAAATAAGTGAAAATAAGTGGAGACAGAAGAGCAGCATCCTCACCAATGACAGATTTTTGTTCCTTTGTTTAATGAACAATTTACATAGAGAAGCAGATGACAGGAGTAGTCTTCAGTTAAACAGTTGTTTCAACAACTGTTTGTAGAGTTCATCTTAAGCTGGCTTAGAATTCCTTAGTGAGTTCAGTTTAAATAAATAGTTGTGAGAGAGCCATAAAGCATAATATTACATCCAGATATCATAGTTTAAGAGGTACTGCTAAGTAACTCTAAAGTAATCCATGCTCAGGCATTTATTTTGAACAATTAAGAGACAAATTCTCTAAATGTGAGTTATTTTTTCTATTTAATTGTTTCCCTACCAATCTTTTAGTTTAGAGAAAAACCAACTTGTAGACATAGTGATTTCCCAACTCATCACTCGTAGTATAGACACATAATTCTTTCTTGTCTGTGTAGTCTTCTCCCAATATTTTCTTTAAATTGGTTGCTGTTTCTTTTTGAAGTAATTAATGCTTTAATTGTCACTTAATTTTCACTTATTTTTTTTTAATTTTTTAAAAATGTTTATTCATTTTTGAGAGAGAAAGAGACAGAGAACAAGCTGGGGAGGGGCAGAGACACAGAATCTGAAGCAGGTTCCAGGCTTTGAGCTGTCAGCACAGAGCACAACATGGGGCTCAAACCCGTGAACCTTGAGATCATGACCTGAGCTAAAATCGGACACTTAACCAACTGAGCCACCAGGTGCCCGTCATTTAATTTTTTGCCAACATCTTTATTGTTGTCTTACAATGTGAAGGGTTGAAGAGAGGGTAGGTTGTGTCTAGCAACTAAATATCACAAGTGTGATCAAAAGAGCATATTTTCATTTTAGTAGGTAGAAGGAATTCACAATGAGGACAGGTACTGAAAATGTAGTTCAAGAGAGGAACAAGTTGGGGCACCTGGGTGGCTCAGTTGGTTGGGCGGCCGACTTCAGCTCAGGTCATGATCTCACGGTCTGTGGGTTCGAGCCCCACATTGGGCTCTGTGCTGACGGCTCAGAGCCTGGAGCCTGCTTCGGATTCTGTGTCTCCCTCTCTCTCTGCCCTTCCCCTGCTCATGCTCTGTTTCTATGTCTCTCAAAAATAAGTAAGACTTTAAAAAAAAAAAGAGAGAGAGAGGAACAAGTTGAGATCTTATAAGTGAAGCAGTAAAGGTTCCAGACATAGCCATACTGCTAAAGAGGCATGCAATGGAGACACAAGTCAATGAAATCAAAATCAAAGAACCATGAAGAGAATATGTCACAAGTGTCATCAGTGTATGTGTTAGAATCACCACGAAGGATAAGGATGAAGCATATGGAAGAAAGCCAGGTAGTCGAGGATGAGGTTCTTACCAAAGCTACATAGGGCAATAGGTGGTGCCAGGGATTGCAGAGATAGAAAACGGCAGCAAAGACTTGGAATGAGAAGTGCACATTAATCATGAAGATCAGTGGTGTGGAAACTGTATCCTGGAGCAGGAAGTAGGCCACGCTCTTATCTCATCAAGTCAGGGATTATGTGAGAAGTCGGAGGCATGAGAAAGATAGGCTTCTGTTAAAGCAAATCTTTCATTCACTCATTTGACAAATACAGGCCAAGCACCTGTCATATGTCAGGTGTTGTTCAAAATGACACAGTATGCGCCACTGTGAAGTATGTGTTTCCACAGAGATTAAATACATCTGTGAGAAGCAAAACAAGGACAAGATATATGTACGACCTTCTCTTAATTCCTGTAAAACTACTTACTTAGGCAATGATGTCATAATACTCTGTTTTGTTTTCTGTTTTTTCCTAAGAGCTAAAATGTCATCCTCTCTTCAGTGATGTGGACTGGGAAAATCTGCAGCATCAAACTATGCCTTTCATACCCCAACCAGATGATGAAACAGATACATCCTATTTTGAAGCCAGGAATAATGCTCAGCACCTGACTGTATCTGGATTTAGTTTATAGCACATAAATTTTCTCTTTAATCTAGTTTTATAGAATAAGCTAGCATAATTATATATTCCTTCATAGTAGACTGATATAAAGGAGAAAAGAATCATTATGTTACCTGGATTAATGAGCTTTTAAAGTATGTTACAGCTTCTACAGTTAAAAGGCTATCAAGAACATAATCAGTAACTTATCTTAATCTCAGAGTTGTATATAGAGCTTCAAAACCTTTCTCACCTTATTTATTTTCTTACAGCACTTTATGAAAACTAGTCTGTCAACAAAACTAGAATAACACTACTACTTTAAAAGAGGAGCGAGCCTCAAGCCTAGTTTTTCTTTCACATGTTGATTTTAGTCCACCATTCAGTTTGGTGTTAAAATAACAGCATCATATGGTTTTATTGTAATGCAGTTTAGCTGGACATGATTGCCTGCAAAAACTGCAGTCTCAGGAGCAATCATTTAAGGTTGCACTTATGGCCTCAAAACCGTAGCTGAGAAATTCCTTCACTTGGTAGTGTAACTCCTTTAGGGAATGAGGAATAAAAAGGGCAGAGGTTTTAGTTTACCTTACTAGGAATAGTCTTGCTGCCTCGACTGCTTCTGGTGCTTTCTCAACAATACATATTTGCTTACAATTGTACTGGAGGGCTTAGGTGTGATATGCTGTAGCAATTTTAACAGTGTGTTCAATTTTAATTAAAAATGTGATGGTTTGCATCTTAAAAGAATTTGTATAAATAAAACATATGCAACATTACAAGAACCTGATCCTTAAAAATAAATAATAATTTATTTTTCCTTAAAAAATATAACACTTTGAGTATACTGTCAACATCTTTCTGTTAAGTATGTATACACACTAAGATTCAACTTCACTATAATAATTTGTTACCCAGTGGTAAATAAATGGGTGAGTAGTCAGAGAGGAAGATGGTGGCAGAGGACCCTGTGCTCACCTCACCCCAACTAGGTAACGATCAGATCATCTTGAAGACCCCAGAAATAGACATGAAGACTGACAGAACAAACTCCACAACTAAAGGGCTACATCGAAGAAGGTAGGAAGTACGGTGACATTCTTTAGGCAAAAAATAGATCCTGGTTGCTGCAGAGGGCAGGGAGCCATGGTCACAGAGAAGGGCAAGAGAGAGGAGCACACGGGAACACACAAGGAGAAGGTTTCCCCATAGCCATTGGCTTGGGAAACAAGAGGGGCTGAATTTTGTGAATTCTTGCAACTAGGGGAGCTTACACCCTGAAGTTTTAAAGATCAGTGGGGTTGACAGAGCCCAGAGGGCACTACGCTGCTCCTAGAAAGAAGGCAAGCAAAAAACCCAAGGACAGACATCAGGGAAACCGCGATCTGAAGAGTGCGTGGGACACAGGAGTTACTTGCTTTTCTCAGAGCATGTCCCTGACAGGCAGCATTCACAGAGACACCCTTCTGGGCATAAAGGAACCAACTGGTGCCATTTCCGTCCTCCAACCCTCAGCATAAAGACAGAGCCACCTATAGGAGGTAGCATTGTGCCTATACTAGCTACTAACTTGCTCACACCAAGAACCATCCTCCTGTGTCCCAGTGGAGCTGCCCTGAAATTTTCAGTCACATTTGCCTCAGTCTCAGTGCAACAGGCCCTTCCCCAAGAAGATGAGAACAAACGCCTGCCCATACCACGTGTCCCAATCAGAGAGTTTTGCAGGGTCTCATTTCCAGTGGAAGTAGTGACAGGACTCATTTCACAAGCAGACCAAAGCACACCTAGTTAAAACTTGCCACATTCAGGCCAGGGACCAAACACTGCCCACAGCAGGCATGGAGAGCCTCTGCAAATGACTGCCCTGAAGGATAGAGCAGCCCGACCACAACAGCAGAGTACATGCAACACACCAAAGGCACTCCTTGAAGTGCCAGCCCTGGGCACTATAGGACCTCTTTATAAGCCTATTACTATCAACAGCAGGAGACATAACTGGCTTTTCTAACACGCACACACACACATGGCAGAGACTTACACAAAATGAGAAGACAGGAATTTATCCCAAAAGAAAGAACAAGGCCATAGCCAGAGATCTAAGTGAAATAGCTTTAAGTAATATGCCTGATAAAATTTAAATCATAAGGATACTCCCTGGGCTTCAGAAAAGAATAGAAGACATCAGTGAGATATTTACCACAGAGATAAGAGTTAAAAAGAATCAGGGATGGAGAATGTAATAAACAAGATTAGAAACACACTTGATGCACAGAACAGCAGGCTAGAAGAAGCAAAGGAATGAATTATGACCTAGAAGAGAAAGTAACGAAGCAATGAACCTAAACAAAAAGAGAAAGAATTACACAGAATGAGAATACACTTAGGGAACTCAGTGACTCCATCAAACATAATACCGTTTGTATTAAGGAGCCCAGAAGAGAGAAAGGGGCAGAAATTTTATTTGCAGGAATAATATCTGAAAAATTCCCTAATCTGGAGAAGGAAACAGACATCCATCCAGATCTAGGAGGCAGAGAACTCTCATCAAAATCAACAAAAGCAGGCCTACACCAAGACATGCTGTAATTAAATTTGCAAAATATAGTGATAAAAAATCTTAGAAGCAGCAAGACAAAAGAAATCATTAAGGGAAAACCCATAAGGCTAGCATGAGATGTTTCAACAGAAACTTGGCAAATCAGAAGGGAGTGGCATGATGTATTCAAAATGCTGATTAGGAAAAATCGTCAACGAATACTCTATTCAGAAAGGCTAACAAAAACTAAAGGAGTTTGTGATCCCTAAACCAGCTCTGCAAGAAATATTAAAGAGGATTCTTTGCGTGGAAAGGAGAGACAAAAAGTGACGGTAAAAAGGCAGGGAACGTAAAAGCAGTAAAAACATATTTCTGTAAAAAAGAAAAATCAGTCAAGGAGTTCATTTTAAAAAGAATGTAAAATATAGCATATACTTAAAACATGGGGAGGAGAATAGAAAAGAATGAATTCAGATTTAAATAGCCATCAACTAAATATAGACTGCTGTTTGTAGAAGAAGTTATATACAAACCTAATGGTAATGATATATCAAACACCACTAATATGCAAAGAATAAAGAGAAAGAAATCCAAATTTATCAGTAAAGAAAATCATAAAAACATCAACAGACAAAAAAGGATCTGAGAAAATCTGAAACAACAAAACCAGTGATAAAATGGCAGTAAATACATATCTATCAGTACATACTCTGAATATGAATGGACTGAATGGTCCAATCAAAAGACTTAGGGTGTCAAAATGGATCAAAACACAAGACCCATCTGGGGTGCCTGGCAGGCTTAGTCAAGTGGTCAACCTAGACTCAGGTCACGATCTCACGGTTCATGGATTTGAGCCCCACTTGGATTGTGTGCTGACAGCTCGGAGCCTGGAGTCTGTTTCAGATTCTGTGTCTCCCTCTCTCGCTGCCTCACCCCCTCTCGTGCTCTCCCTCTGCCCCTCGAAAATAAATAAAAAACATAAAAAAGACCCATCTATATGCTGCCTACAAGGGGCACATTTTTAGACACCTGCAAATTGAATGTGAGGGGAATGGAGAAACATTTATCATGCAAATGGACATCAAAAGAAGGCCAAAGTAGCAATACTTATATTGGACAAATTAGACTTTAAAACAAAGACTCTGTCAATACAAAAAGGGCACTATATCATAATAAAGAGGACAATCCAACAAGAAGATACAACAATTATAAATATTTATGCACCCAACATGAGAGCACCTGAATACATAAAACAATAACAAAAATAAAGGAACTAATTGATAATAATACAAAAATAGTAGGATACTTTAACATTACACTTACAGCAATGGACAGATCATCTAAACAGAAAACCGACAAGGAAACAGTGGCTTTGAATAAGACACTGGACTAGATGAACTTAACAGATATATTCAGAACATTCCATCTTAAAACAGCAGAATCTACATTCTTTTCAAGTACACATGGAACATTCTTAAGATCACACGTTAGGCCACAAAACAGGCCTTAACAAATACAAGAAGATACAAGTTATACTATGCACCTCTTTCTCTCCACAATGCTATGAAATGAGAAGTCAACCACAAAAAAAAAAAGGAAAAAAATTGGAAAGACCACATACATGGAGGTCAAATAACACGCTACTAAACAATCAATGGGCCAAACAGGAAATAAAAGAAGAAATTTAAAAATGCATGAAAAGAAATGAAAATGAAAACACGTCTAAAACCTTTGGGATGTAACATAAGTGGTCCTTAGAGAGAAGTGTATAAGCAATACAAGCCTATTACAAGAAGCAAAAAAAAATCTCAAACAACCTTAAGTTACATCTAAAGGAGCTAGAAAATGAACAACAAACAAAGCCTAAAGCCAGTAGAAGGAAATAATAAAGATTAGAGCAGAAATAAATGATACAGAAAAAAAACAAAGAACATATCAATGAAAACAGGAGCTGGTTCTTTGAAAAAAATTAATAAAATTGATAAACCTCGAGCTAGACTTATCAAAAAGAAAAGAGAAAGGACCCAAATAAAATCATAAATGGGGTGCCCGCTGGCTCAGTCTGTGGATCATGTGACTATCGATCTTGGGATCATGAGTTCAAGCCCCACGTCGGGTGTGGAATCTACTTTAAAAAAATCACAAGTGAGAGTGGAAGAATAACAACCAATACCACAGAAATACAAACTACTATAAGAGAATGTTATGAAAAGTTATATGCCAATAAATTAGACAACCTAGAAGACATGGATAAATTTCTAAAAAAACATAAAGATCAAAACTGAAACGGAAGAAATAGAAAACTTGAACAGACTGATAACCAGCAATGAAATTGAATCAGTAATCAAACAACTCTCAACAAACAAATGTCCAGGACCAGATGGCTTCACAGGGGAAATTCTACCAAACATTTAAAGAAGAGTTAATACTTATTCTTCTTAAACTATTCCAAAAAAAAAAAAAAAAGAAAGAAAAGAAAAAAGGAAGGAACACATCCAAATTCATTGTATGAGGCCAGCACTTCCCTGATACCAAAACCAGATAAAGACATCACAAAAGAAGAGAACTATAGGCCAATATCTCTGATGAACATAGATGCAAAAATCTTCAACCAAATACTAGCACCCTGAATCTGACAACACATTAAAAAATCATTCACCATGTTCAAGTGGGATTTATTCCTGGTTTGCAAAGGTGGTTCAGTATTCATAAATCGATTATTGTGTGAGTGAGAGAGAGAGAGAGAGAGAGAGAGAGAGAGAGAGAGAATCTTAAGCAGGTTCCACACTTAGTATGGAGCCTGACATGGGGCTCACTCCCAAAACCCTGGGATCATGACCTGAGCTGAAATGAAGAGTTGGACACTCAACTGAATGAGTCACCCAGTCGCCCTTCTACTAACATATTTTTTAAATGCTTTAAAATTTTTCTGAGTATTCTTTTCTTTATACTATACAATATGCAATATCTTTTAAAATCTCACGGGATATTAATGATAATACTTTTGAAGTTGTCTCTCTGTGTGTAGACTCTGTTTCCCTCATTACTTTTTCTCCAAATTGTTTTGTTCTGTATATTTAAAAGACTTTCCTCAGGTATCCAGTAATCTTCGGTTGTTTGTTGATACTTGTGAGAAACTAAAAAGTTGATTGGAGGCTCTGAGTGGGTCTTAGACACAGTAGGCTGCACTGCAGGGTTTTCTGTATAAGCCATTTAAAGTAGGGGAACGTCTATGTCACATCTTTGGATTTTTATTTTTTAAGTAAGCTCTATGCCCAATGCTGGGCTTGAACTCACGACCCCAAGACCAAGAGCCACATGCTCGACCTACTGAGCCAGGTGCCCCATCTTTGGATATTTTTAAAGATCTCTTAAGGTGGTTAACTTCCTGAGAACACTGTACTAATCTCTTGCCTAGAGGATTAGATTGTTTCTATCCATATTCTGAGAGCTGACCGAGGGTCAGGGTTAGAGGTCTGGAGGATTTGGCATTTGGTGTAAGTGTTCCTTTAAAGCCCATTTTAGTGCTATTAACGTATCAGATGGAGACCCAAGAGAAATGGCAAATGCATTTGGGTATGTTGATGAGAGTGTAACAAAGAGCCTATTTATAATGGAATGGGCAGGGCATAAGGAAGAGTTTAGTACTGTATCAGTTTGCAAGGGTGGCCACAACAAAGTACCATAGACTAGGTGACTAAAGCATCCTAATAGTAAATAAAGCAAATAGTCCAAGATCAGCATATTGACAGGGTTGATTTCTTCTGAGGCTTCTCTTCTCAGCTTATAGATGGCCATCCTTTCCCTGCAACTTCACACAGTCTTCCCTCGATACCTGTGTCCTCATCTCCTTTTCTTTAGAAGGACATCATCATTTGGATGAGGGTTCACCCTAATGGCCTCATTTAACTGAATTACCTCTTTATAGAGTATCTCCAAATGCGCTTACAGCGAGGGAGACACAGAATCTGAAGCAAGCTTTAGCCTCTAAGCGGTCAGCCCAAAGCCTGATGCAGGGCTCTAACCCATGAACCATGAGATCATGACCTGAACCAAAGGTGGACGCTTAACCTGAGTCACCCAGGCGCCCCCCTCAAAAAATTTTTTTAATTAAAAAAAAAAACCAAAAAAAAAAACATTGGAGGTAAGTACCAAAACAAAACAAAGCAAAACAACAACAACAACAAAACCCTAAGTAATGTTAAATAGTTGCTTCTGGAAAAGAAAAATATGGCAAAATCCTTGAGGAAAGGGATAAGATCCAGAGGATGAGTGGAAGATACTAGCTCTTGTTAAAAAAAAAAAAAAAAAAAATCTGTACCCTTGTCCTGACATTTCCAGTGTGGGTTTTTTTGTTTGTTTCTTGTTTTTTGTTTTTGTTTTTTGAGAGACAGGTAGGGAACGAGAAAATCCCAAGCAGGCTCTACACTGTTGGCGCAGAGCCCGATGCATGTCTCAGACTCATGAACCATGAGATCATGCATGATCTGAGCTGAAATTAAATCAGATGCTCAACTGATCGAGCCACCCAGGTGCCCCCAGTGTGCACTTTCAAAACCTATGAAAAGGATTTGGACTTTATGTCTTTTTGTCCTACTTCTGTAAAAGGACTGATAGTGAAATAATCAAAGTTATATTGCCATCACAACAGTTATCAGTTTACTATTTACTGTATCCTGAGCACTGTTCTAATTAAACTAGCATGTATTAACCCTATAATGGGATGAGTGGAAGATACTAGCTCTTGTTTAAAAAAAAAAAAATCTGTACCCTTGTCCTGACATTTCCAGTGTGGGTTTTTTTGTTTGTTTCTTGTTTTTTGTTTTTGTTTTTTGAGAGAGAGGTAGGGAACGAGAAAATCCCTAATCCCTATATTATTATCCTAATTTTATAGATGAGGAAACTGAAAGTGACTTTCCAATAACTGCTCACCATTCTAACCTAGACTATCCAGCGTCAGACCCCACACTCTGTTATCAGTCCTGAGAATCAAGAGGTACCTATACTAGTAGGACTCTGGCTGCAAGCGTCAGAAACCTAACGTAAACTACCTTAAGTAGCAAGGGAAATTTATTAATCCATGTAAACAAATTGTATAAATGTGTGTGGTGGGGTGGGGAGTGTTTTCAGAGTTAACTTGAATTCACTGCTTCTGACTTGGGTCTAAGTTCTTATGGCTACATTATGACCTTATTATCTCAGCCTCCTCCAAGTCTCAGGATAGATGGCCCAGAATCTCTAGAGTAATAACCTTACAGGCTATAATTCAAAGAGAAAGAGAATGCAACCACAACGAGAGACCACCACACTCCTGTCAAATGGTGGCAAAGATGTGAAACAAGAACTCTCATTCATTACTGGTGGAAATGCTAAATGGTGCGGCCGCTCTGGAAAACATTTTGGCAGTTTCTTATAAAATGAAACATACCTTTACCATATGATTCAGTAATCATGCTCCTTGGTATTTACCCAAATGAATTATGACCACATAAAACCAAGCAGATGTTCCTATCAGTTTTATTCATAACCGCTAAAATTCAGAAGCAACTAAGGTGTCGTTTAATAGGTGGAGGGATAAATAAACTGTAGTATGTCCCATCCATACAATCAAATATGATCCAGTGCTATAAAGAAATAAGCTACCTAAATCAGAAGTCAGCAAACTACAGCTTATGGGCCAAATCTGGCCCCCTGCTTGTTTTATTTAAAAAAAAAATTTTTTTTAACGTGTATTTATTTTTGAGAGACGTAGAGATAGAGTATGAGCAGGGGAAGGGCAGAGAGAGAGGGAGACACAGAATCCGAAGCAGGCTCCGGGCTCTGAGGCGTCAGCACAGAGCCCGACGTGGGGCTCGAACTCACAGACCGTGAGATCATGACCTGAGCCGAAGTCGGCCGCTCAATCAACTGAGCCACCCAGGCGCCCCCCTCTGCTTGTTTTATAAAGCTCTATGGAAACATAAAATTTTTTTTTAAAATTAGGTATGAAGCTATAAAATTACATAAAGGAACCTCAAGTGCATCTTGCTAAGCGAAAGCAGCAATCTGAAAAGACTACATACTGCACGACTCCAACTATTGCAACATTCTGGAAAAGGCAAAATGCTCTCTCTCCTAGTTTCCTGAAATAAATCCAGAGAATAACACCGCTTGCCCTACTTATGGTCATATGCCCATCCCTGGGACTGTCACCGTGGTCAGTAGAATGGTGTATACACTGGCCGGATTCGAGTCACAGGCCCACTACTGTGGCTTGGGGAGGTCAGGGCTGACATGGCTGGGTGTCCCATTCAGCAGCACCTGAGGAGAGTGGAGGAGGAGGAACTCTCCAAAGGGGGCAGGGACATAGGAGAGCAGAGCTGTTACAGGAAGAGGAAAAGATGGTAGGTGGAATAAGAAAACAATGGCTAGGGGTGCCTGGGTGGCTCAGTTGGTTAGGCGGCCAACTTGGGCTGCGGTCATGATCTCACGGTCTGTGAGTTCAAGCCCCATGTTGTGCTCTGTGCTGGCGGCTCAGAGCCTGGAGCCTGCTTCAGATTCCGTATCTCCCTCTCTCCCTGCCCTTCCCCTGCTCATACTCTGTCTCTATGTCTCTCAAAAATAAATGTTAAAAAGAAAAAATTAAAAAAAAAAAAAGAAAACAATGGCTACCGCCTGTATTGTGGATGTATTTAAAAGTTCTCTTTTAATCCTTTTTTTAAAAGGAAAAGGACATTTATCACTTTCCAGTTTATAAAATGTGGTACCATTTCAAAAGAGGATTAAAGGAGGGGTGCCTGGCTGGCTTAGTCGGAGGAGCGTGTGACTCTCGATCTTGGGGTCATGAGTTCAAGCCCTACATGGAGTGTAGAGGTTAAATAAATAAAACTTAAAGAAAAAGGATGAATGGAGACAAGATCAGTGAGGAGACCAGGGTTGAGAAGCAGAAAGAAAAAAACAAATGGAGAAGGAAGAGAACTTAAGAAGGGTGCATTACAAGCCCCAGACATGGTCTTTCCTATTATATGTGGGCAAAATTGAATTTGTAAAATTATATCTATATAAAGTGGAATAATTATATATATATATTATATTTATATAATTATATAAATATATATATTGGTGCAAAAAGGTGGTTTTATTAAAGCACAGGGACAGGACCCATGGGCAGAAAGAACTGCCTCTTTAATAATATTTTTATAGACAAAGACAACCTGGGAAACCAGTTCTAGCCAATAATATGGAGAGGGAGTGTCCTGTGTGAGAGTTCCAAGAAAGTCACTGTTTCCTGGTCAGATAAGATCTTTACGTGTAAAATAGACATTTAGACCTCGGTGTGCAGGAGCCATCTGGCAAGCATAACGACCAAAGCCACATATCAAAGAGGAGTCTGTGTCTCTAACTGCACTGTGGAAGCCTCGCTAGTCCTAGACTCCCTAACTCTGGACTTGTTTTATTCCATCAAGCCACTGCAGTGAACTTTCTATAACATGCAGAACACTGATCTCTTAAATGATACAAAAAGCTAACATCACTTTAATCACTATCTGTACAAGTCACAAGTTATATATTTGTATTAAAAATACAAAATCTTCTCATCATATTCCACCAAACGCCAACTGTGTATAGTTAAGATGGCTGATTAAGGGTGTGCTGGGTGGCTGTGGGCAGCTGTTTGGTTCTTTTTTTTAAGAAATTTTTAATGTTTATGTATTTATTTTGAAAGAGAGAAAGCAAGGGAGGGGCAGAGAGACAGGGAGAGAGAGAATCCCAAGCAGGCTCTGCACTGCCTGCACAGAGCCTGACCTGGGGCTCGCTCTCACAAACTGTGAGATCATGACCTGAACCAAGAGTCAGATGGCTAACTGACTGGGCCACCCAGGCACCCCTGGGAAGCTATCTATTTGGTGTAAGAATGGAAACTAAGATTCTCACTGGATCAATAACATTCTCAACCAAATGACTAAAGGGGTTCTACTTTATCCCAGTTTCTTGCTTTTATAAAATTATGTATCGCCACATGGCTATATTTTGAAAGAGGCCTGATTACTCTCTATGAATTCCACTGTTTATGCTCCTTTAATCCTAAATACATGGTCAAGGCACTTCTATCAGTAACAAGTAATAAAAACCATATCATTTACCATTAACCTTTTATTTTTAACTTAGTTTTACAATAAAGAAACAGAAAAGAAGTAGATCATTAAAAAAATACCAGCTGTCCATTTAAAATTTTAAATGAGGTTCTTGTTAAACAAAGCAGTAACACTATATCCTATAATTACATCTTTACTTGTATATACAAGAACTGTGTGCAAAGTGCTTTTCAAACTATAAAATAAGACTTTGGAATAGGATATAAATGGTTATCCCTAGCAGTTAGTTACTTCCCACTGCCTGTAATAAATCACAATTGCTTACATTCTTAATTGGCTTTATTTTATTTATTTACTAAGAGAAAAGCCACCATTTTCTGGTACCAAATTGATATCTAATTTTTGAAAATAAGCCCTGATCCACAGGTCTAAACCTTATTTTTACATATAATTCAGTTACTTGCTTCATTTTTCCCCTAAATAAAAGAGGACAGTTTTTAAAAAGCAAATACTAGACACATTTTTAATCAAGATGTGATTAAAAAATAAAAAAACACCCAGTTACATGAAAGAAAAAGATAAGGAAAAAAGGAATTGCTTGAGGAAAGCAAATTGTATTCTTACACTTTTTTCTTCAGGCAAACAAAGAACCATCCTCTATACGAGGGATGGATTACTTTCTTACTGAAAACACTCTGAACACATGATGCTTAACCCAACATTGCACATACCAAGAATGCTTAAAAATTATTTACTACTATGCCTTCGAATGAGAGAAATCTTTAAAGTACAAGGTACATCTAATGAGTGAAGTTCTGGAAGACATACGGGAAGAGTAATTCCAAACAAAGCCTTCAAGGATCTAAATTGCAGTCTTTTTTTTTTTTTAGTCTAAATGGGAGCTGTGGGGAGGACATTTAAGTTTACATCAGTTGGGTGTGCCTTATTCATACGGAAGCATACAGCCCGCTAGCTTGCAGATCCTTCCATTACCCCTGTGAAATGCGTGTATCTCAAATACGATACCCCGAAGGAAAAACGGAGGCACTAGGAGGTTAAGAGTCCAGTCTGTGTAGTTTACCAGTTACAGAAAAGTGATTTTCATGTGTTTCCTTTTTGACCTTTGTAAAAACAGTATAAATAAGTTTTCATTTTATATTTCAAAGCACCCTATGAAGCAGAAACAAGATATCCTCGGTTAAAGAAAAACGATTACAAAGGAATAAATGTGTACGGTTGAATAAAATCTTATCCGCGATCTACAGGCTCAAAGTGTACTTTCCAGACCTACTTGAAGCCCATTCATCATTCCCATCAGTACGTCCTGTCTATCCTGTGTTCATCTGTAGAAAGTAAGCCTGGTACATAGGGCTCTACTTTATAGTAACGACGCCTGAACACTCAGGTCAGCGCTGTGAATGCCCAAGAGAGATCACGGGCGGCCCACCAAGCGGGCCTGGAGACGATTCTTCCAGCAGTTTTGTGCTCCAGGGCATGGCGAATTCAGTGACCAGGATAGAAAGCTGATTTAATCTCATTCGAAATGCACTCCTGGTTTGCATTCTTTCTCATATTTAATTTAGAAAATTAAAAATATCCAGTTATGAATCTGATCTCATTATCGCAACTGTACCTTGGAAAAGCAGCTTATAGTTCTCTATGGGAGATAATCAGGTAAACGTGTTACCAAATGATCATTAATAATTTAATGTCCTTCAAGTTTAAGGGTAGGGCAAATCTATGTACGCTACTTGTTTAACCTAGTTGAGATTAATTATTCAAGTATCAGCAATATTAGTCCTTAAAATGTTATATTTGTGTAGTGCAAAATATATATATGTATATATGTACACAAACCAAACTATTGGATGACAAAAAGAAGTGTAATCATCACAAACAATTAAGATTCTCTTGTGAGCTCCACAGTCCGTTTCATTCTGAGGTCATCCAGGCCCAGTAGTCTTCTGGAGTAAAATACCATTTTCTTCAGTTCATTTTTCTTTAAAGAGAAAGTAAAAACCAATTTCCTATGAATATAAATGCAACCTGATATGAAACACATCCACACCAAAGAACTATCTGAATGAAAACACAACAATAATATTCACATTCAAGATCAAACCATAAAATCACCCACGGTCCTTAAGAAATGACTTCTCATCCTTTTCTAGTTGGCTTAATGCAATTTTGAATTTTTGGGAATTATTTTATGATGGGGAAGTTGTGAAACAAAAAGCTTAATAAAACTACAAAAGGTTGATAGATGTACAACTGAGATTACTCATTTAATGAACGGATAGTCTGTATCTGTGACTTTCCAGACGCTGTGCCAGGCACTGGGAATTCAAACATAAATGAGGCAGGCTTAAAAGAGCTCTCAGGTTAGTTGCTGAGGGTGGGAGTGGGGGGGGGGGGACATGTAAACTAACTAACACCTTGGACAGGTAATGTACGGTCTTAGTGAGAACTAAGTGAATGAATGATCAGAGAAGGGCGGGCTTGTTAGCACAAGATACAACAGTCACATATGATCTGAGGTCTGGGAAAGGTCCCATAGCTACAAAATCTGTACACCCTCCCCAGCACTCAAGACGCCAAAATGCCTGAAACCCTCTCATTACAGATTCATTCATTCCTCACCTCTGTAAAAATGCTCTTATGCAACCCCCTTGGCAGGAGTGATATTGTAAGTAATCAGATCATCCCTTGTCCTCTGTGGAAATCCTCTTATGTACACTTCCCTGGCAGGAGTGACATTTTAAACAACCAGATCAATTTTCACATAACTTTAAAGGAGATCCCTCGAGGCATGATGAAAGAAAAAAAAAAAAGGAACCAGAACAGAATTGTGGGTGGTTCTAAAGACTGTCTGTGTGAGGTTTTAGCAGAAATGTTACCCAGAAGGTGCCTGAACAGTGAGCACACTTACTAAGATTTGTGATGAAGATTTCTACACAAGATCCTCTCCAGGTTTATAAAAAAACCTCACAGCTCTCTGAAGCCCAATCTCCTACTCTAACAGGGAAATAGAAACAGACATAGATGGCCAGCACTATCTTCAGAACTATTTAGAATGTTTTTCAGGTTCTTCATGAGATCTTGCTGTCCTTTTTTCTTTTTAAATTAACTTGCAAAATGTAAGGCAAGGTGTGATAAGAGAAGAAAAGGTACAGAAAACAACAGATAAGGGAAGAGGAAAATGCTCTGCCTTTTCCCTCGCCTCTGAACTATCTGCTCCGGCTGTACCACGGACGTTCTTCCCCCTGCAAGAAGCCTGGACCTGAATTCTCCAGGGGGTACCATCTGTCCCAGGCTCCACTTGAAGAGTGCTCCTACAGAGAGCCTTCCCCTACTTGTCCAGTTTTCATTACCTCTCTACTGAAAGTTCAGTGCCCACAAGAATACTCCATTTGTGTATTTATGCATCTGGGCAGAATGATAAAGAGATGTGGTTACGAACATCCTTTCCTTCAAAGCAATAGCTTAAGAGTAGTCTTTTGGACTGAACGGGTCTGCTTTTAGTATTTTACTAATAGGTAATTTTACTAGAATGGTCAGGTGAGGAAACTGGGAGGAGGGAGACCCACAGGAGACTGCTCAGAACCTAATTTTGAACATGAAAGTCTCCAATTGTTTCTGTTCATATCACATTCAGGAAAAAAAATGTGTGTTTTGTTTTTTTTTTTTTGTCTTTTTCTGATTCACTGCAGAGTGATAATGTGAGAAATTTACTTTTGAATTTTTATTCTTCTATACTGGGGGGAAAAAAAACCAAGTAGTGGACCTTATACATCACTTTTAATGTTTAAAAACAAAACACCTTTTACTTCTCTTTCTCTCGAATAAACTTTTTTTTTTAAACGTTTATTTATTTTTGAGACATAGAGACAGAGCGTGAGCAGGGGAAGGGCAGAGAGAGAGGGAGACACAGAATCTGAAGCAAGCTCCAGGCTCTGAGCTGTCAGCACAGAGCCCGACGCGGGGCTCGAACTCACAGACCGCGAGATCATGACCTGAGCCGAAGTTGGCCGCTGAACCGACTGAGCCACCCAGGCGCCCCTCTCTCGAATAAACTTAAAAAAAGGGGGGGGGGGGGCGCCTGGGTGGCTCAGTCGGTTCAGCGGCCAACTTCGGCTCAGGTCATCTGTGAGTTCGAGCCCCGCGTCGGGCTCTGTGCTGACAGCTCAGAGCCTGGAGCCTGCTTCAGATTCTGTGTCTCCCTCTCTCTCTGCCCTTCTCCTGCTCACGCTCTGTCTCTATGTCTCAAAAATAAATAAACGTTAAAAATAAAAAAAATAAAAAAAACGTTTACCACATATAGCTACTTATTTTATATATACATAGAACTATCTCAGGTTGTTTGTACCCAGATGCATAGTTATTAAATAAAAAGAAAAAATTAAAAATAAATTTTAAAAAATGAAAGTTTTATGTGTCATAGGGTACTTCGGTTTGCCATCCTGCGAATACTGACCATTCAGTCATGCATTCAACACACATTTACCGTAAGCCTCCTACATGCCAGATGTTGTATTAGAGGATGAGACACAGGATGGTTCCTTTTATGAGTGGGGCACATTCACTCCTTTCCACACTTTTTCCACCCTAATTGGATTTCTGGATCTTTCCCCTCATCTCTAACACAGAATTTGCTCCCAACTATACACACGGCTCTCTAGTTTTCATTCCTGTAATTGTCAGATTAAAAATTGCTACACACTTCCAGATTAAAAGATGTCTAAATCCCCTCAAGGCTGAAAGTTTTTTTTTTCTTTTTTTAAAATTATTGTCAAATTGAGGGCACCGGGGTGGCTCCATCGGTTAAGTGGCCGATTTCGGCTCAGGTCATGATCTCACGGTTTGTGGGTTCGAGCCCCGTGTCGGGCTCTGTGCTGACAGCTCAG
Source organism: Paguma larvata (assembly GCA_030068075.1). Taxonomy (NCBI): domain Eukaryota; kingdom Metazoa; phylum Chordata; class Mammalia; order Carnivora; family Viverridae; genus Paguma; species Paguma larvata. Next base: position 113,534,147 of record CM057828.1, read on the forward strand.
AGCCTGGAGCCTGCTTCGATTCTGTGTCTCCCTCCCTCTTTCTCTGCCCCTCCCCTGCTCCTGCTCTGTCTCTCTCTCAAAAATAAAAAAAAATAAATAAAAATAAATATACATTCTAAAACATTTTTTTTAATTTATTGTCAAATCGGTTTCCATATAACACCCAGTGCTCATCCTAGCAAGTCCCCTCTTCTGTGCCGTCACCCACTGAAACTATTTTCCATATCAATTATACCTCTATCTCCAACCTGTCAATCTGTTACATATCTAAGCAAACAATGCCTAAAAACCCTATCTCATCAAAATGCAGTTGCACAGTGTTAAATAACTGGTAATCGGGCAGACTAAACACTTAATATACTGAAAACCTGATAAAAATTCAACAGTAAAAAAGTAGAACATTAAAAATCAGTAAGAGTTTCTCCATTTGGAGCATCTGTAAATAACTGAAAGGGATACTTAAGGGAAATGGTGAGGACGTCCACTAGTAAAGAGTAATCTTAAAAAAATATTCTAGAAAAACTGCAATTTTTGGTGACTGCTGAAGTAAAGTTTTTTCTTTCAGTCTTTAATAAAGTGACAAGCTGTTTCGAACTTTAGCATAAAATAAATTATTAACCAAAGTAAGCTTTAGGGTTTTTGTCCTGTGCCAAATTTCTCTACTCTCCAATCCTCAACTTTCTACAAAGGAAACATGAAAAGGAACTTTGAAATGCACTGCAAAATATGTCAAAACCGATCTGTACTGCCACTGTGCCCTGCGCTTGAATCTAGCATTCTTACTACATAGTGAAAAAAAGGCTGGTTCTTTTCTCCTCCAATTATCAGGGAAATTAAAATTTGAAGCACTGTGTAGCACTAAACCTAACCATCATAGGAGAAATGTAAAATATGTGAAAATCAGAAAGGATTTAAACTGCGGGCCCCTGGGTGACTCAGTCAGTCAAGCACCTGACTTCGACTCAGGCCACGATCTCATGGTTTGTGAGTTCGAGCCCCATGTCAGGCTCTGTGCTGATAGCTCAGAGCCTGGAGCCTGCTTCAGATTCCCGGTCTCTCTCTCTTTCTCTCTCTGCCCCACCCCATCTTGCACTACCTCTATCTCAATCTCTCTCAAAAATAAACAATAAAAAATTTTAAAAAAATAAAAAGAAAGGATTTAAACTAAGGTTTATTGAGAGCCCTTACACACAGCTGAAATGACATCTGTAACACATGCCTTAGAAAAGAGGTAAATACTGTGGAAGTAATCTGTGCTTCTGGAATCCTACTAAAGTTTTTTCAAGTGAGTGGGTGTATTGGAAGAACATTAATGTGGCACAGAACTTATTTAGTTCTTTTATGAACATAAATAAAATTGTCTTAACACAAGCTGGAATCAGGAAGACTGATTCTTCCAAATCCCCAAGCATTTCGGTTTCTCTGCCGTCAACTCTGATCACTGGAGCACTCACACTAACTACTAGCGTGCTGCTTATTCCTTTTCGAGAAGAGAAGGGCAAGTGTCTGGTTTCTGCTTTTGTGGGTGTAGTTAATTAGGAACTTGGGTTGTTTGCTAGAAGAACAACATACCCTTAATTATTTAAACTAGTAGATTTTTTAAAATGTGTCTCTAAAATGTTATGATCAAATACCCTATTTCTGCTCCCCATCTGTTATTACTTAATGCGAAATAGTGATGAAATACAAAAACATAGTAAGTGAAGCCATCAGTGAGGTAAACAATGGGCTCTATGCCCAGCCATGGAAAGTAATTCAGTTTACATAGTATCTAAAAAAAACTGCCTTAAGGATTTCCTTTGACCCAAGAGATTCGCCCTCAGGTTCCTAACCTAGACAATCACAGAGCCCTTTCAAGGATCCCAATCCATTATTCTCATACCTAGTCGAGGTATCTCCTGGCATCCCAAACTGGAATTTTGGCACTCAAATTAGAAAAATCTCTATTTCTAGAGATCGTCAACCACCCAGCTAAAGTCTTCTGAAATGTCAGTGTCTATTACAAACGTACAGAGAGCAGGCAGGCATTTTTTTGTTGTTTTTTTTTTTACCCCTTGTCTAGAGTTCTTTACCATTAGCAAAGGGCTCAAAATAAACACCAGATTTTAATTTTTTAGTCTAAGAAGTACCTAGAAATCCACTAGATATCATTTCCAAGGTAGTTTCAGTCTCAGAATCAGTGCAGTATGTTCAGTATGATAATATATCCATAAAATGGAACTGTCCCCTTAACTGCTGTTGAAAGCTCTGTCTATAAGATTTTGCATACTATTTTGAATAATAAAACTATAGTATTACCTTCTCCTTCTTTGATAATATAAATGCACCAACCACTGGGCAATAAAAGGCCATACGATAGCAAAAGTTAATGCACCAGGAGACATCTCGAAGGGCCACCAGGATGGCCTCTGAGAAAATAAAATAAGCTGGTCACCAATCTATTACATATTGCATGTGTAAACATAAAACTCTACCTAATTCATAATTTTGAGAATATACAACTTAATAACAAATCTCAGTCCTGCTAAAGTGAAGGAAGATATGCAGCATTTCAGAGCATAATTCAGTAAGTAGACTTTTAGGAGAACTTTAAACGATAACAACTATATTTTAACTTCAAAGCTCTAAAGGGTAGATTTTATCTGGAATACTTTAAAAACCTCGTATAATCTAAATTTAGTGTAAGTTATTTGAAACCCTGGGACTTAGATTTAAGAAAAGAATTTCTTACCTGTGAGGGAGGCTGATGACTGGTCTGTAATGCTGATGATTTTGCCTATAAATACAAATGAAAGTGATTTAGCTTTGACAAAATGAGAAAAATAAATAGTAATTTTTCTATTTCCTATCTTCTTTTTTAAGGCTAAAGTATTAGTTTATTATGTTTTTCTGCTAACTATGCTGTGATTATCCTGAAACCCAAATGGCCAAATAACAAGGTCCCTAAAATTGCTAGTCAAATGTATTTGACATTTTATATTTTACAGTTCAAGTTATATAAAATTATCAAAATAAAACCTCAAATTAGTCTACACCATTACTTCTTTTATATTGTTATTAAATTACTGAATCGGGGCACCTGGGTGGCTGTAGGTTAAGAGTCCAGCTCCTGATTTCAGCTTGTCATGATCTCAGGCTCCTGAGATCCAGGCTGTTTCGGGCTCCATGCTGGGCGTGGAGCCAGCTTAAGATTCTTCCTCTCCCTCCCCCTGCCCCGTTAATGTACTCTCTCTCAAAAAGTAATAAAAATTATAGAATCAACTTTTCTTATTTCTTTAATTTCCATACAAATGACCATTTACAAACATATCTGAGAACTGCAGTCTTATTATTAAAATGATTTATAATATCCAAAGATCTGCTTTCAAAGTCCTAAGTTATAACGCAAGAGACAGGTATGAAAAACTGTTAGCATTATAGGTTTTTAAATTTTTCCCCGGCTTTACTGAAGTATAATTGATAATAAAATTATACATATTTACGTGATTTGATGTGTATATGCACTGTGAAATGATTACCATAATCAAATTAATTAATACATTCCTCACCTCACATAGTTTACCTTTTTTGGGGGGAGGAGTACTACTGTAGGGTTTTCAATGAGATATCTAAGTTGAAAAATTTCAAATTAATTTAGGAAACTTACATTCCAATTTGGATCAGAAAACAAGTTTCCTTATGATAATTGTCAGAAACTTATTAGTGCCATTTCTCCATTTATTATAACTTTAGAGAACTGGTAAGAAAATTAATGAGATCATTCATTCATTCATCTAACAAATATTTATTGAGCATCTATTATGTACCAGTTACACTCTGGGCATTAGACATAAAACAGGAAGCAAAATGGCAAAAATCACTGTCCTAATAGAGCTTAAACTCTAATGGAGTGATACGAATAATAATAAATAAGTCAGTAAAATATACAGTATATCAGGTAATGACAAACACCATAAAAATAAAACAGGGCGAGGAGATGAGACATGTTGGAGGAGGAGAGTCTTGCAACTTTAAACAGAGTGAACAGGAAAGGCTTTCCTGACATTCGAGCAAAGACCTAAACAGGAAAACTGTATGCTAAGTGGCTAACAGAGGGAACAATCTTCTGTACACACAGAGTAGCAAGTAAAAACACCCAGGGTGGGAGGGAGCCACAGCATTGAGGTCTGTATGCTGAAACACCAGAAGGAAGTGGTGGGAGGAGACAAGCTTTAAATTTCCTTGTTGTGGGTACTCTGATCTCCAGGACCCCATATGACTCTACCCTACAGGTAAAACTCTTAGTTGCCTCTATGTGCTACATTAGACCTCACAGACCACTAAGGAGTTAAAGAAGAGTATGCTCAAATTGCCAAGAGCTGAAAGAATCTAGACAAGGTAACAATTTTTATATTAGTTGTAACTGTACCTTGTGGGCATAACAATATTTAACCCAGGATTTACCTTAAGGTGCTTCTTCAGACTAAATGGAATTAAGGACAGATTTAAAAAATTGGGCTCCAGGTATAAAATGACTTATCTGAGGTCACATTAGTTAGCATGATCTTGAATGGAACTCGAGGGGATCGAATCCCAATGTGATGACACAGCTATTCTTCATTAAAGCAGCAACTACTAACAAATACTAAGGTAGAGTCAGAACTATGAAATGTTGACTGTCAGTGGAGTTTTTTTATCTAAATAAATAAAATGAAGATTCCCAAAGACCCTTGCTCACATCTAAGAAGCACTGACAGTAGCTGTATAATTAGCAGTATGAGTTTTTGCTTTAGCATTTACCCATACATGTCGTTAAAGAAAAATACAATCAGCGACAACTGTGAAAGCACAGTAAGGAAGACTTTATTCAAGGGAGAAGGGCCCGTCACTGTGGGTACAGGGACTTGTACAGTCAGGGGGAGACAGATGGGGCTCAATTCCCAATACAGCATGGGCGAGGGAGAATTCAGCGTAAGGAGGAGGGCTGGGATCAGTGGACGGAAAATTCCTAAGAGGAAACATCAGGGGTGAGGGAGGTTCTGGTTGAACCGACCTAATGGGATTCCTGCTGAAGGCGGGCCGGAGGATCAGACAGCACCTGGGGTAAGGCGGAGGCTAAGCAGCCTGTCTGGTTAAACTGACAGAGCAGGGTTCTTGATAAAACTGGATTTTACAAGGAAGAAGTGAAGAGATGGGCCTAAGAGAAGGTTCAAGAGTCTGACTGAAGTTTAACTGAACAAAGAATCTTTGTTGGTATCAGGTGGCTTCTATGTAGTTTGGACATAGTTAGAAATTCTATTTACCATTCTATTGCTGGATTAAGCTAAGGATTACTGAATTTTTTTTGAAACTATTTTTGAAAGGAAAAATTCCATACAATTGTAACCACTGCAAAGAAAATATGAAGACAGAGAATTATTTAAGTTAGGTCCTCTCTAGCTGTGAACTTCCTGAGGGACGAAACGAAGCTGTCTTACTACCACTGCTACTGTCACCATCATCATCTCATGTGACAATATGTAAATGTCACATGGGTGTTCCAGGTACTGTAGTACACATTTTACTTTATCCTCTACACAGTCCTATGATGCAGGCATTATTAGTATTTCTGTTTTACAGATAAGGAAATCGAGACATAGAAAAGTAAAGTAACCTGACTGAAGAGCAAACAACAAGTGGCAGAGGCCACCTGGGTGGCTCAGTCGGTTAAGCGTCAGACTTTGGCTCAGGTCATGATCTAACGGTTCGTGAGTTTGAGCCCTGCATCGGGCTCTGTGCTGACAGCTCAGAGCTGGGAGCCTGCCTCAGATTCTGTGTCTCCCTCTCTCTCTTCCCCTTTTCCTACTCACACTGTCTCTCTCTCTCAAAAATAAATAAATATTAACAAAAAATTAAAAAAATAATAAGTGGCAGAGTCAGAATTTGTTGAACCGAGGTAGTTTGTTCCAAGGTCTGCTACACAGTGCTGTCTCCCTTTTCATTTATGTGTCCACTGCCCAGAAAAGTTTCTGGTATGTGGCCATTCACCAAATATGTATTGAGTGAATGAATGTCAGACAGCTTGCTGTGATGGAAAGTGCACTGCATGAGAAATCAGTTACAGAACTGGCTTTGCCACCAATTAAAGAACGTGTCCTCTCTGTATCTCTCCTTCACCTGCTGAACTAGAGGTACTGAACTAAATTTCCTTTAGTTCTACAATCTACTACTACTCTGCATTCAATTTACTTCTTTTATTCACCCAAATGAATTATGCAAAAAAAAATTGGGGGAGGGGGTGCAAAATGGTGACTTTATTAAAGCATGGGTACAGGACCCACGGGCAGGAAGAGCTGCTGTGAATAATGCAAATTTTAAGGAAAAAGTCCTGAATGCGTTAGAAACTTTTTTTGGTTTATTTTATGTAAGACAAGAGTGAAAAAGAAAACTTCTAAAGAAAAAAAAAAATCAAAAGAACTTTTAACAGAATTTCAATACTAGTGAAGACATTAAATGTATACAAAATATTCTTAAAAAGTCACAAAATGAACTATGAACTATTCAACACGGAGGCGGAAGTCAATAAGCTGGGACTGATGTTCCAGAAAGCTGACTCTGATCTGGATTACTTTCAATACAGGCTGGAATATGAAACCAAGACTAATCCTCCTGGTAGGAGTGACAACAAAAATCCAGTTATGCTCTTAAAGGAACTGTCAGCAACAAAGTCTCGATATCAAACTCTGTATGCATGCTTTAAACCAACTGCTGTGGAGCAGAAAGGGACGAAGAACCGCATCTGTGCTCTCAATAAGACTGTGACCATGAAATAAGAACTACGAGAGCAAACAGACGTGGAGCTGTCACCACTGACTAAAGAAGAGAAAGCTGCGGCAGAGCAATTAAAATCTTTCCTGTCAGACTTAAGAAGAAGGGGACTTGGAAAAGCGAATTTTAACGGAGAGGAGATCCATTCCGGAAAGACTTAAGATGTCTTGTTACACCTGATGACTAGAGGTGTGGGGTGGAGAAGAACGTTTGGCTTGGGTGACTGGACAGCGATGGCTTCCACAAGAGAAGGTCTTATAACAAGGGCGGGTATTATATGAGTGAAGTTCAGCCAAGAAGATGGAATGGGAATACAGGGATTTAAAGATATATATGCGCACACAGTCTTGTAATTTCAGGCAAGGAAATCACATAACTGTTTTGCATTTGCTTTTGTGTAATCGGGATAAATTGGATGTCCTGGCCTGTCATAAAAGGATATTTATGTACTATTGTTCAGTCAGATATGAATGAGCCTGCTTTGGAAACTAAAGGATAGAAAAAAAAAATAAATAAATAATAGATAGATAGATAGATAGATAGATAGATAGATAGATAGATAAAAAGTCACAGAATAAGAAAAGGCAGACTACTGGAACAGTAATATTCAATAATACTAAGTGAATGGATGAGATTTCCCTCATGGTTAGCTCTTCTTTAAGATAGTTTTGTATTAATCTAGGGATAGTTTGAAGAGATCATGGGCCTTAAATACATTTTATTTCTCAAGCTAATACAGAAAGTAGAATTTTCTTATTAATGAAAGATACAAGTAAAAAGTTTGATATCAACAATCCATACGTACCCTTACAAATGAGGTAATGGCATTTATTTAAGGCACTATTCTTTTTTTTTTTTTAATAGTTTATTTTCATATGGTTTATTTTCAATGGTTTACATATAACACCCAGTGTTCATCCCAACATGTGCCCTCTTTAATGCCCATCACCCCCTCTAACTCCTCCCTCACCCCCCTCACCATCAGTTTGTTCTTAGTCTTTGAGAGTCTCTTATGTTTTATCTCCCTCCCTCTCTGTGTCTTTTTTTTCCTTTCCCCTCTTCCCCTCCCCCTGGTTTTTGCTTAGTCTCACAAAGTCCACCTATTTGTGGAAACATATGGTATCTGTCTTTTTCTGACTGACTTATTTCACTTAACATAATACCCTCCAGTTCTATCCATGTTGCTACACATGGCCAGATTTCATTTTTTCTCATAAGGCACTATTCTTAACACCGTTTTCATCATAGCCCCTGTTGAGAATTTGATAAAGGCAACAAACTCTCTCCCTTCAAAAATGTAAAATCAAACATAACTTTGCATGTTATTTTAGGGTGTTCACAGACTCATGAGAATCTACAGATTCATAGTCTAAGTGATGATAAAATGTAACTGACAATCACTGAAACACATACAATTGAGACACCTTGTGATAATTTGAGTTACTCGAAAGAAAAAAATGGTAAAATATTTATCGTTGTTTAAAAAGCCTACAGTATTAGTTTCTTTAAATGCATCTACATTTATCTTGAAATTGAAGCACATCTTTCATTAACCACAAATTCTTCTTAATATCTCTTACAGCATGATGCTTTAATGCTATATGGGTTTTTCTTAATGTTTATTATTTTGAGAGACAGAGAGAGCGAGCGCGTGTGCTCGAGAGAGCAGGGGAGGGGCAGAGAGAGAGGAAGACACAGAATCTGAAGCAGGCTCCAGGCTCTGAGCTGTCAGCAGAGTCTGATGTGGGGCTCTAACCCATGAACTGCGAGATTATGACCTGAGCCGAAGTTAGATGCTCAACCGACAGAGCCACCCAGGTGCCCCAAGCTCTTTTTTTTTTTTTTTTTTAATTTTGAGAGAGAGAGAGAGAGAGAGAGAGATAGAATCCAAGCAGGCTCCACGTTGTCAGCCCAGAACCTTGATGCGGGGCTCGATCTCATGAACTGTGAGATAATGACCTGAGCTGAGATCAAGAATTTAGACACTTAACCATCTGAGCAAGCCAGGAGCCCCTCTTTTTTTTTTTTTTTTTAAAGATTTTATTTTCAAGTAATCTCTGCACCCAACGTGGGGCCTGAACCCATAGTCCCGACATCAAGAGTCCAATGCTCCAGGGACTGAGCCAGCCAGGTAGGTGCCCCTTAACAGCTCTTATTCTTCTAATACCAAGTACCCTACTTCTACCTCCAACATGGTACTGGTAATTTTACACTTGAAAATTTTTTTATGACGTGGTAGTGAATTAGCTTTTGGATCAGTCTTTTCTTAAATAAACAATATTTTCAAAAGTAGATTCTTTTCATTTTTTATTATTTTTGAAAAATTATTTTATAAAATTCATTTTTTAAGTAATCTCTCCACCCAGTGTGGGGCTCAAACTCACAACCCGAGATAAAGAGTTGCATGCTCTATCCACTGAGCCAGCCAAGTGCTCCTAGGTCCTTTTTATTAAAAAACAAAAAAAAAAAAAACAAAAAAAAACCCATTACATTGATTTATGTAAATCTGGTCATCACACTGACACGCTGCTGTACAGGACCAACAGAGAAGACAAATTCCAAAGCTCACCTGTGAAGCCGTTAGCGTTTCCAGTTTATGAAGTCTCTGAAGGACGTTCTGCATATCTTCCTGCAGGCGCATGAGGACGAGAGCAATCTGTTCATTGAGGCTGCCTCTTGACCCTCTGTCTGAGCCCCAGCGTTCCCCATCACCTCCACTTCCTACTTGCCGACCCTTGGATCCTTCACTCAAGTGTTGCATTCTATGCCCTATTTTAAGATAGTAAAATCAGTTAGTTTTAAATAATTCTTAGAAAAGTAGAAAGAGTGTGTTTTATTCATACTCTTGTTATTTCTTTGAGATCAAAATCTCCAAAGTGGAGTGGAAGCAGTCGGGAAGTACACAAAATATCGGGAGCAAAGAAGTAGCTACAGACGCTTCTATTTATGTTGATATACTCAAAGATTCTCTTGGCTAAGGTTTTACAATGTACTTATCACACTAGTACATGACAAAATGCATATAATTCACACATGATTCACATATTTAGGGTGCATTCTCAAAAATTCTTTACTAATAAGGTAAGAAGATTGAAGAAATTCGAAGACTTTTTTTTTAAGTTTATTTTTGAGAGAGAGAGAGCATGTCCACCTGTGAGCGGGGGAGGGGCAGCAAGAGAGGGAGACAGAGATTCCAAAACAGGCTCCACACTGCCAGTGCAAACCCCGATGTGGGGCTTGAACCCATGAACGGCAAGATCATGACCTGGGCCAAAGTAGGACACTCAACGAACTGAGCCACCCAGACATCCCCAAAGACTGCTTCTTTAGAGTTTTTAAAGGCACACTACATAGGTATAGTTTCTTTTTTGGTCATTTTTCATTTCATCACATTATAAATATCCCAAAAGGCTCTTATTATTTTTTAGGTTTATTTATTTATTTGGAGAGAGATAGAGACAGCACAGATTGGGGAGAGGCAGAGAAAGAGGGAAAGAGAGAATCCCAAGCAGGCTCACAGAGCCTGATGTGGGGCTTGAACTCATGAAACCTCAAGATCATGACCTGACCTGAAACTGAGAGTTGGGAGCTTAACCATCTGAGATACCCAGTTGGTTAAAACCAACTAATAAAGGGGAGCTAACAGTAAATAAGTAAGTAATTCAGATTCTTTGCAAATGGTGATTAAGTACTCTGAAGAAAAAAAATGAGTAATTAGATAAAGTGACTGGAGGTGGGAATTACCATAACATGGGAATGGTCTGATCTGATTAATCCTGTCTTTGTGAAGGCTAGTTCACAAAAACCCAAAAGATTTTTTTTTTTAATGTTTATTTATTTTTGTGGGAGAGAGAGGGAAAACACACAAGCAGGGGAGGGGCAGGTGCAGAACCCAAAGCGGTTCCAGGCCGACAGCAGAAAGCTGGATGTGGGGCTCGAACTCATGAACAGGAAGATTATGATGTGAGCCAAAGTCGATGCTTAACTAACTGAGACACCCAGGCACCCCAAACCCAAGGGTTTTTAAATGTATTTCTCATTTTATAAATTCTATTATACTTCCCACTACTAAGATTTTGTTATATATCCATCCATTATTTTTCCTATGCATATATTTACAGAATTGGCATTACCCCTAACAAATAATTTTGTGTTCTTCTCTTAAAAAATATCATCAACATTTATCTGTATTTTTACATCTTATTCTAAAACACTGAAACGGCTACATAAATTCCCCAGTATGACCATGAAAGAATTTACTTAGTCATTCTCCACTTCAGGATAATTCCAAATCTTTGCGATTACAAATAACACTGCAACGGGGCACCTGGGTGGGTCAGTTGGTTGAGTGTCTTATACGTGATCTCAGGTCAGGTCATGGTCTCACGGTTCATGAGATGGAGCACCAGGTGGGGCTCTGTGTTGGGAGTGCAGAACCTGCTTGGGATTCTCTCTCCTCTCTCTTGGTCTCTCTCCTGCTTGAGTTCTCTCTCTCAAAATAATAAACATTAAAACCAAAACAAAAACCCAGGGGCGCCTGGTCAGTCATGGCTTAGGTCATGACCTTGTGGTTCATGAGTTTGAGTCCTGCATCAGGCTCTGTGCTGAAAGCTCTGAGCCTGGAGCCTATTTCCATTCTGTGTCTCTCTCTCTCTCTGCTCCCCCACTACTCATACTCTGTCTCTCTTTCTCTCAAAAATAAACATTAAAAAAAAAAACCCAAACTAAAAAACAATGCAATGAATGTCTTCTATATAAATTCTTGCACGAATGTCTGCTGATTTCTTTAGGAAAAACAGAATCAAAAGAGAAGAATTACGGGGTCAAAGGATGACAACTTTGTAGAAGTTCTCAATGAGTGTTGCCAAGGTATTTTTCAATGTCTGGTAAAATTCTGCAGGAAAGCCGTCTGGTCCAGGGCTTTTATTTGCTGGGAGATTTTTGATAACTGATTCTATTTCTTCACTAGTTATGGGTCTGTTCCATTTTTCTATTTCTTCCTGTTTGAGTTTTGGTAGCGTGTGGCTATTTAGGAAGCTGTCCATTTCTTCCAGATTGCCAAGTTTGGTGGCATATAATTTTTCATAGTATTCTCTGACGATTGTTTGTATCTCTGAGGGATTGGTTGTAATTTCTCCCTTATCATTCACGATTTTATCTATTTGAGTTCTCTCTCTTTTCTTTTTGAGAAGCCTGGCTAGAGGTTTGTCTATTTTGTTTATTTTTTCAAAGAACCAGCTTTTGGTTTCATTGATCTGTTCCACTACCTTTTCTGTCTCCATATGGTTAATTTGTGCTCTGATCTTAGTTATTTCTCAAAAAGGCTACAACAGTTTTATACTGCAGGATATAAAAAGCACAACCACGTAGAAATGGAGTATTGTGAGTTTTTATATGTTTGCCAATACAAGGTAAGTTTTGTTTATTTTGTTTTAAACAATACGTAAACTATTACCTAAATGAAAGGTAAACAGGAAACTGTTTACCTCATTGCCCTTTGGCATTCTGGAGCCCTACAGCAGCAACACATCAAGCAGTGTTTGTTCTTGTAAGGGAAATGGAATTGGAGCTATCTGCCAAATTAAATTTCAAAGAGTAGACTGAGGTGCTGTGTTCAATGCCATTTTCTTCTTTTTCTTTTTCCTTTCTTCCTTTCTTCCTTTCTTTCCTTTCCTTCCTTCCTTCCTTTCTTGTGAGACAGAGAGAGAGAGCATGAGCACAAGAGGGGCAGAGACAGAACCCCATGCAGGCTCCGCCCTGCCAGTGCGGAGCCCGATGCATGGCTTGAGCTCCCGAACCCTGAGATCATGACCTGAGCTGAAATCAAGAGTCAGACGCTCAAATGACTGAGCCACCCAGGTGCCCCGATGCCATTTTCAAGAAGACGTCTACTCTTAAATTGAAAGGAAGTAAATTTTGAAGTGGTTCTTCAAGAAAGGACCACTTCGGCTATTGGTATGGAATTTACAAGGGGAAAAAAAGGAGGAAGTCCGGCCTGAGGCTTAGTTTTTTTCCTTCATCCTTAAGAGACTGAGATATTCTGTGATGGCCTATCAGTGGGTATTGATGGCGCTAGGGAATTACTCTCCTCTCTGCTCACTTTGCTATAGCCTATGTCACAGTCAGCTTTCAAACAAGCCTTTGCAAAGACAGAATTAATCAGACCATTCCCTTGTTATGATAATCCCCACCTCCAGTCACTATCTAATTACTCATTTTTTTTCTTCAGAGCACTTACCATCATTTGCGAAGAATCTCAATTATTTACTTATTTACTGTCAGCTCCCCTTTACTAGAACATGAGCTCTGTGGAAAAAAGGACTTTGTCCTGTTCTCCACAGCATCCCCAGGATCCCAGAACAGGGCCTGACAAAGAAAAGCTCAATAATATTTGTTTAATGCTGAGGCAGATTTACCGTGAAGCTTCAGTTCAGGGGCTGCCACTCGCATGGACCCCTGTGATTGCCGGGAGTTGTAGTGTTTTGTAGGCAGGGTGACATCAGGGTTGTAAATAGGAAGCCTTTCATACATATGATTTTGGGAAATTGCCTAAAGAAACGGATCTGAATTCAAGGCTCTAGTAATATGTTGTAATCTTTCTCTTCTTCATTAAAAATTCACAATTTGGTATATGTTCAAATGGCTATTTTTTAAATAATAATAATGATATTCTTAATACCATTAAGGTATTCCTCTCTTTTTCTTCCCACTGTCCTCATTTGTTTTATTTTATGTAGATTTTTTTCAATCAGAAACACAGCTAATCCTTTAACTTTTTATGACCTCATGAAATTATATAGGGATTTTCCTTTTATTTTAAGTGTAAAATATAATGAGTCAATACTTATAGATATTGCAAAATGATCACCGCAATAAGTCAAGTTAACATCTGTCATCATACAGTTACAGACATTTTCCCCCCCGTGATGATAATTTCTAAGCCCGTATCTTAGCAACTTTCTCTTTTCTTTTCTTTTTTTTTTTTTTTATTCTAGAAAGACAGAGTGCAAGCCAGGGAGGGGGCAGAGGGGGAGAGAGAGAAAGAATCCCAAGCAGGCTCCATGCTCAGCACTGGAGCCACTGTGGGGCCCAATCCCACGATCCCGGGACCATGACCTGAGCCAAAATCAAGAGTTGGACATTCAAATGACTGCATCCCCGAGGCGGCCCAATCTTAGCAACTTTCGAATATGCAATACAGGCATGATTACTGCAGACAGCATGCTGTACATTACATCCCCATGACTTACTTATTTTATAGCTGAAAGTTTTTACCTTTTGACCCCTGTGACCCGTTTCACATCCCTTTACCCCTGCCTCTGGCAGTCATCAATCTATTCTCTGTATCTATAAGCTTGGACTTCTGTTTTTGTTTTTGTTTTTTTTTTAGATTCTACATATAAGAGAGATCATATGGTATTTGTCTTTCCATTAATTCTCTTTTCTGACAGTCCCTATTCATTCCTAACTATAAACAATTAAAAATTAATATATATTTACTTTGCATCCCTCCTCAATTCTGTTACCTGATCACGTTATTATTCTTAATGTTTACCTTTTTTAAATTTTTAAAAAATGTTTATTTATTTATTTTGAGAGATGGGGGGCAGGCAGAGAGAGAAGGAAAGAGACAATCCCAAGCAGGCCCCACACAGGCTGCACTGAGCCCGATTTGGGGCTTAACCCCTCAAACCGTGAGATCCTGACCTGAGCTGAAATCATGAATCAGCGGGATGCTTAAGCGATTACACAACCCAGGCACTCCTTAATGTTTATCTTTGTATTGTTAAATGTTCTTTTATCTCTATTACTTGATTTATCAGTTTTAAACAATACCTTTTGACTTAAGTAGGGAAATGTGCTAAAGACAATTCAAATTTTTATCTATAGAAGGAAACAAAAGCAGAAGGGCATCTGGAGAACCAGTAAGTGACTGTTCAAGAAGAGTGACAGAACATGAATTTGGCTACTTCAAAAAACTGCATAAAAGATGAGGAAATGGGAATGTTATACCCTGTACCTCAGAGATCACACTACGATGCCTGGTAAAGTCTAAGGAGAGAACTGGGTGTGAAGAAAAGTGGTCAGACATTACAGAAGGATAACTTTTAACATTACCTTGGTAGTTTGAGAGTTCTAATGTCTCTCTTTACCTAAAATTTTCCCATTTGCTAATTAGTTTGTAAAGACGCTTAGTGAGAACGAATACGTACCCCTCCCTCTTCTCACGTTGGAGAATTCCTCATTTTCTCCTCCCCGTCTCTCACGGTGTGGTGCTCCACTGTTACTTCGGCCATCTTCTCCTCCGTGCTTTACTTCGCCTTTTCCTTCAACTGCTACCACCTGCATATCCCCAACGTTGTCATTTCCCGGAGATCCTTGACCATCTTCAGGAAAACCAGGACTTTCTAAGGGCTGACTGGGATCACCGCTCAAGTAATATCGAAATGGTCCGCCGTTTGATGTAAAGCTGTCTAAAGACTACAAATTTAAAATAACACTTAGTTAAAAGCTATAAATATAAGGTTTTGTGACAATAGAAGAATTACTATTTTTATAAAACTTTTTTCATGTTATGATAGGAAATATAATCTTTCTAAAAAATTTATTCATCTTCTGCCTCCTATATGTAGGGAAGAAATGGGATAGAAATGATTCATCCATGAGTAAAGTATTGAGAAGTTCTGGCAGTGAATTGTTCTCATGAGTCAGTCATTCACCCAAGAGACTTATAAAATTGTCTACTCTTATTCTAGTTCCTATGCTAAACTCTAAGGATAATATGAAGAAAGAGATAAAAATCTCTGTCTGCAAGAGGGTTCTAATCTTGGTAAGAGAGTGAGAGAAGTAAGATCATTACAGCATAGTTTGATAAGTATTATGAAAAAAGATGGACAAAGGGTGCTTGCTATAGGAACCCACAGGAGGGTGCCTAACTGGAGCTGGGTGGAGGCTTCCTGGAAGAAATGATATGAACTAAGACTTAATAGAATGAGTATAAGCCAAGTCAAAGGTGTAGTAATGATGACAGCCCGTACCAATAAGTAGCAGTGGGACTGAGGGTGCTTTGAGAACTTCTGAGACGAGAGAATCAATAAGAGTTGAAGACTGAATGTGAGAAGTAAGGGAAAGAAAAAGTCCAGATGGTTTTGTGATACTCACCAGATAAGAAATACAGAGGACAAGGGGATTTCAGGGGAACAGAGACAATGGTATAGTTACAGATAAATATAAATCGAGGTTCTTAGGCAAGATGTTTAATAGGTCAGTTAGAATTCAGGAGAGATACAGGTTGGAGATAACACTTTGAGAAACATCAGCATGTGAGTGATGGCTGAAACCAAGAGAGTGGTCATATTCCTAAAGAACACCAAATTTAAGGACTCAAAGAGGAAGGAAAAATTGAAACCAAGTTATTATGCCAAAGGGCATAGTATATAAGAATGGTATATGGGGCGCCTAGGTGGCTCAGTCAGTTAAGCGGCTGACTTTTGGTTTTGGCTCGGGTCATGATCTTGCACATTTGGTGAGTTCAAGTCCCGCACTGGGCTCTGCGCTTACGGTATGGGGCCTACTTGAGATTCTTTCACTTCCTTTCTCTCTCTCTGCCCCTCCCCTGCTCACTCTGTCTCTCTCAAAATGAATAAACTTAAAAAAAAAAAAAGAATAGTTTATATGGTACATCTTTCTAAGTTGTACACAGTTTATTGGAAATTTAATAAAACAACATTTGTTACCATTAAAAAGAATCTCAGAAATCTGATCCACCTAAAAAATTCAAGTACATTGGTCTATATTGGTCTACTGGTTTGCAATGATGTCAGAAGTACATATATATAAAACATATTTCCTATCTCCGAATCTCTTTTCAGTCTCAGAACAGTACTTCCAATCCACTATCTATTCCACTAAATGGTTATTCTAGAACCATTTTCTTTTTTTATTTTATTTTATTTTTCTTAACGTTTATTTATTTATTTTTCTTTTTTTTTTTAACGTTTTTTTATTTATTTTTGAGAGACATAGAGACAGAGTGTGAGCAGGGGAAGGGCAGAGAGAGAGGGAGATACAGAATCTGAAGCAGGCTCCAGGCTCTGAGCCATCAGCACAGAGTCCGATGCGGGGCTCGAACTCACAGACCGTGAGATCATGACCTGAGCTGAAGTTGGCCGCTGAACCGACTGAGCCACCCAGGCGCCCCTAACGTTTATTTATTTTTGAGAGACAGAGAGACAGAGCATGAGCAGGGGAAGGGCAGAGAGAAAGGCAGACACAGAATCCGAAGCAGGCTCCAGGCTCTGAGTCATCAGCACAGAGTCCGATGCGGGGCTCCAACTCACAGACCGTAAGATCATGACCTGAGCCGAAGTCGGCCGCTTAACCAACTGAGCCACCCAGGCGCCCCTAGAACCATTTTCTATTTTTAGCTTCTATGAAGCAGTAACTGCTAACAATTCAATATTTCAAAATTTCAACCTTTTAGAAAGGGATATATAAGCTTCACAATTTATTTAGACTGGACTGAAAACAAAATCTGCAAAAAAAAAAAAAAAAAAACTGTCTTTTAAACAATAATTTCTTAAGTGAGATGAGGCCCTTAAAAACATGAGGTCTTCTAACATGTTCAAAACTCAGTAAAACCACTGAGATGCAATGGTTTCACACCATAAACCCTTTGGAAAGGACAGAAACCAAGGCCATATAAATGCAAGATAAAAAACATTACTGTATGCAAACAGCACCACACCCTCACACCAAGCAGAATGGCTAGTATCAAATGAGAAGAAAGAACAAGCGTTGGTAAGAATAAGAAATGAGAACCCTTGTGCACTGCTGGTAGGAATGTAAATTGGTGCAGCCACTCTGGAATACAGTATAGAGGCTCTTCACATGATTTAAAAATAAAAATACCATACACTCTAGTAATTCCACTACTGGGTATGTACCCAAAGAAAATGAACACACTAATTTGAAAAGATACATGCATATCTATGTTTACTGCAGCATTATTTATAACAGCTAAGATATAGAAGCAGCCCAAGTGTCTATCGACAGATGAATGAAAAAAGAAAATATGTACATATATACAATGGAATATCAACTCAGCCATAATAAAGAATGAAATCTGGCCATTCTTGACAACATAGATGAACCTAGAAGGTATTAGGCTAAGTGAAATAAGTCAGACAAAGAAAGACAAATACTGTATTATTTGACTTAGATGTGGAATCTAAAAAAAAGACAAAAAACCTAAACAAACTCTTAAATACAGAAAACAAACAGGTGGTTGCCAATGCAGACATGGATTTGGGGAGGAATGGGTAAAATAGATAAAGGGGATTAAGAGACACAAACTTCCATTCATAAAATAAGTAAGTGATAAAAGTGGAAAATACAGCATAAGAAATATAGTCAATAATACTGCAATAGCATTGTATGATGACTACACTTCTCATGGTGAGGACTGAGGAATAATGTACAGAATCACTGAATCAACATGTTGTGTGCCTAAAACTAATATAACATCATATGTCAATTATATTTCAAAACTTAACAAAGAAGTCAGTGTGAAGAACAGATAAAAAAATTATTCGATTTTCTTGGATGTCAATGTTTCAAACACAGGGACTAGTGTAAAGTTTACTTTCTGTCTCCCCATCCCACCCCCCTCAGGATATTTACAAATATAAATATAGCACAAGTTATAATATTGAGATATTTTTGAATAATCAGGAATTTTATATATTTTTTAAATTCACAAAAATAATTTGAAATACAAATGTTTAAATATTTTTTAAAAATTTTAGAGGTGTATCTTCAAAGCAATGAACGGAGTATGTACATCTGCCATTAACAGAGTTATGCCCTGAATTCTTGACGCATCACTTTCAAAATTTACCATTTAAAAAGTGTCATTTTTACCTCTTCTTGTCCAAACTGCTCCATGGAATCACAGTAAACTTCACTGTCTGAATCACTTGTCAAATGCTGAATTCCTGAGACATCTTCAACATGATCATCATTTATCTCTGAAAATGAACAAATGTCCAGGTGGAATTATTATTCTTTAATTGAAGAAAAATGCATTTATTCCAGTCTCAAAATTTATCAGCTCTGTATTATTGTCACACTGGAGACAAACTTGATTTATCAAGCCACACTTTTTTTCTTTTAACTTATCAAAACTTCCAATGTAGTCGATAAGTTTTTTTTTTTTTAATGTTTATTTACTTCTGAGAGAGAGAGAGAGAGAGACAGAGTACAAGCAGGTGAGGGGCAGAGAGAGAGGGAGACACAGAATCCGAAGCAGGCTCCAGGCTCTGAGCTGTCAGCAGAGCCCGACGCGGGGCTCGAACCCACAAACCGCGAGATCATGACCTGAGCCGAAGTCGGCCGCTTAACCGACTAAGCCACCCAGGCGCCCCAGTCGGTAAGTTTTATGTGAAAAAACTTATCAAATAATTGTACAAAGACACTGTCCAGATCAAACCTTACAAAACATAACCTTGTAAGGGAAAACTGACTACCAACTAGGAGGCCTAAATTGGTATGCAACTATGCAAGGTCAGTTGTTACATTAAGTAATTATATTTCTTGGTTTCTTTTTTTTTTTAAGTTTTTTTATTATTTATATTTTGGGAGAGTAAGAGAGAGCAAGCTGGGGAGGGTGAGAGAAAGAGGGAGAGAGGATCCAAAGCAGGCTCCACACTGTCCGCACAGAGCTCAACGTGGGGCTCAAATTTCCAAACTGTGAGATCATGACCTGAGCTAAAACCGAGAGTCAGATGCTTAATCGACTGAGCCGCCCAGGCGCCCTTCAAAATTTTATTTTAAAAAACCACACGAAAAAACAATTAAAAATGTCTCAATAAAAATATAAAAGCCCTGCCCCTAATTTACTATCTTTCAAAGCTATACACCTTATAATAATAAACCCTAAGATATTATTGAATAAGAAGTTTTTAAATTCTAAATTGCTCCTAAACATCCTAAAACAATGAAAAGAACATCGCACTCATAGGTAAGAGGCTGAACAGATAATTATCCTGGGACAATACCTTGGTGAATGCAGACAGCAGTTTTTCCAGTTTGCTCCAAGTTTTCATCTACAGCCTTTACTTCTTCAGCACTTTTGCCACTCAAGGAAGAGTTGTCATGAATATCATTCTGTATATCCTGAGCGGAGCTGTCTTTATCATAGCCATTAGTAACAATGATTTCCAAATTCGTATGGTCTGCAGATTTCTTCATCATTTTCTTATCTTTTATAAGAAAGTAAGGAGATTCAGAAAAGTTCACAGTAGGTCGACTTCTGTGTATGTATTCTAATATCAAGTAATCATTTCCCCAACCTATCATAATCCCTTTGCATGGTGTCCTACTTGGATCAGACAGATGGGGTACTCCTTGAAAAGGGGTTTATTATATGCTGAAAGCTCCCTCAAAACTACTTTGGTTCCCTGTGAATGTTCTAGAACCTATTTTATTTTTTTAAGTAGGTTCCACGTCCAACATAGGGCTCAAACTCATGACTCCAAGATCAAAAGTCACACGCTCTACTGACTGAGCCAGCCAGGCATCCCTAGAATCCCCTTTAAAAGATAACCTCTCAAGGTCTTTACACTCTCTCGAGCATAGACAGATTGCCCTATGAGATCAAGCAGTACATAAGTGTCCACATAGTCAATGAAAAGATCCTTCAAAGAAGGTATTATCTATCATACCCTACTGGAAAGTAAAGGCAAAAGTAAGCCATGCAGTTTGTTTTAGCGTCTGTCTGCCTCCCCTTTCTAAAACAGTCTTCTCAGAAATCACTGGTACTGTTACTAAGAAAGCCCCCTCTCCCCCACCACAACGCAGTATCCTGACTCCAATGTTCTCTCTTCATCAAAACTTTCTATATCCAATTCTCTGGATTCCATTCTATTCTTGACAAAGTACTGAGAGTTTAAACATGTCTCCTCTTCTTGGTAAATCACATACACATATTTATATTTATACCTAAAATGAACACATTTCTTCTTTTTGTTTGTTTAAGTAAACTATGCCAAACATGGGGCTCCAACTCACAACCCCATGATCCACAGCTGCATGCTCTACTGACTGAGCCAGCCCAGCACCCCATAAAATGATTACATTTCTTTTTTTTTTTTAATGTTTTATTTTCTTTTTGAGAGAGAGAGAGAGCAGGGGAGGGGCAGACAAAATCTGAAACAGAGTCCAGGCTCTGAACTCTCAGCACAGAGCCTGACATGGGGCTCGAACCCACGAACCGTGAGATCATGACCTGAGCCAACAGAGCCACTCAGGCGCCCCATGAATACATTTCTAATGCAGCATTTCAGGCATTACATTTAGAGGAGTGGTCTATTCTCGTTAGTGTTCAATTCCATCTATGCATAAGGCTGACCCTCGCTGTACTTTTGGTCTATGGAAATCTGGTGATAAGGTCAATAGCCCACATTCCACAATACACACTATTCTCATACAACGCCAAATCAGTCCCAATTTCTCCATATTCTTTTATCTATTTTTTAAAGATTTTATTCTTAAGTAATCCTTACATCCAATGTGGGGCTAAAACTCACAACCCTAATATCAAGCGTCGCGTGGTCTACTGACTGAGACAGTTAGGCGCCCCTTCTTTTATCTAATTGAACATACAATTATTATTAGCTCATCACCAAAGATTACCATTAGCACTTTGTTCTGCTCCTTTCACTTCTTCTTGAGCCTCTTCTTCCTCAGACTCAGCTCCACTATCACTGCTTTCCGCTTTACCATTAACAGTTTTGGCATTTGGAGTAGAAGTTAGAACGTTACCAAGATCTAAAATATGAAATGATCACTTAGTCTCTAGTGCTGTACCACACAATCATGCTGTAATTTAAAAACAATACCATCATTTACAATAACCAATAAAATAATCTTGAAATAAAAGTTAGAATTTTGACATATATCTACAAGTATTGTTTTCTTTGATTGAAAGTATACATACAGAACCTCCTTCAGTTTACAACAAAAGTGATAAAGGTATCTTAAAACCTTCCTGCTGGGGTCCAGTTCCGGCGAATCTAGGGGTCCCCGAAGGATGGTCGGTCAGGCGAAAGGAAATGAGAGAGCCACGAGAAAAGATGTAGTCTGATGACCAAGCAGGCAGCCCTGGCAATTCTGGCGTCTCCGCCCTGCTGGTCTCAGTGTCTTTATTTAAAAGGTAGTGAGTGACATTACATCAATGAGTGACATTCCATAGTTTGATCTCTTTAACAATAATCCATTTTTACCAGCAAGGTGGCAACTTCCTTAATCCTGTATGTTGGTTTCAGGATAGCATATAAATTTAGGGTGGGGGAGAGAACAGGGTGTTTCCTTAAGGCCTTAATGTTAATTATCTGTAAACAGGAGAAATCAGGGCATTGCTTTGAGGGCTATACTTCTAACTACAATGGGGGAGGTGCAATGCATCCCCTAAGATGCAACTTTAAGGTTACTTCTGGCCAGGCTACTCTCATTCAGATGTAAATCCATCAAGGCCTCATGCTCCAGGTCCTTTCCCCTTTATCTAAATGCCATTAAACAAAAGAACATTACATTCCTTGGGGCCAAAGAGAGTAGTTCAAGAAATCCAAGCCCGCCATTTTGGCTGGCGGGAGCTATGCTTCAACTACTTTTCTACATAGGGAAGGGTCTCAACCTGTGAGCCCAAAACAGCTCCCAACACCTTCCAAAACAAGACAGAGGATAAATTATTTTTAAGTTAATATCTATCAAAATAGAAAAGTTGGAGATGAATGATTCTCTTTATACACAGTAAATGAAGAGACAGTTGCTCTTTACTAGCATACTGAAAACATAAACACAATAAGGTCATCAATTATCAATACAACTACATTTAAAAATGTTTTACCCTTTTCTTGCCTTTAAGGTTTTAGGTACACTACCTATATTATTACGTCTTTATATTTATTTTTATTTTAAAGCATCAGTTAATGTGATCAATCATTTAAAAAGGCACATTGTCCTACTGGGATAGTCATATCTCGAGAGGAAATCTGTCAGAACTTTTCAGATGTTAATATGCATAGGAATTCCCCCAGATCTAGCTAAAATGCAGATTCTGAATCAGTAAGTCTGGGGCGGTCTAAGATTCTGCACTACCATAAGGATCCCACAAGATGCCAATGCTTTTGGTTACTGGACCTCATTTTGAGATAGAGGGAATTACATTTCCATCACCCTTTAAGATAATAAAGACCTCCTACGTGGCTACTGGTCAAAAACTGGTCTCTCTCCATTAATTTTTGCGCTTCATTTTCACTTACACAAATGCATTTTGAATGCTTCCCTGCATCCCAAACAACATATTAAATGTCAAAATCTCCATACATTTCAAACAGGAACAAAAGAGTAAAAACTCAAGTCTATCACTGCCGTTATGTTCTACTCTTCTCTTACAGTACCATGACAGCATCAGTTATAAATCTCCCTGCTCTCTCCCTGACAACCAGAAAAATAACAACAACAACAACAACAAAAACAAGAAACAAAAACACCCACCACTCATGAACATGTTCAACAAAACTAAGCAACAGGGAATCCTCCAAATCCCCATTAAATGGCATTTCTGGGATGAGAGGTGTAGAAAGCACATAGAATTATTCACTAGCCCTACTCAACATCCAAAAATCAGTTCATGTGATAGACCATAATAACAGACTAAAGGACAATACCCACATGATTATCACAATAGATGTAAACAAAGCATTTGACATGACAATAATGTTGAAGAAATTTAAAATGTAAGAGAATTTCCTCAATCTGATAAAGCACATCTACAAAAATTCACATCTAACATCATAATTAATGTTAAATGATTGAATGTTTTTTTACTTCTAAAATAAAGGACAAGAAAGAATGGAGAAAAAAAAGTAAAAAATAAAATAAGAAACAAGACAAGGATGTCTGCATTTGCCATCTCTGTTTCATATCGTACAAGAAGTTCTTGCCATGGCAATTAGGCAAGAAACATAAATAAAATGCATCCAGATTGAAAAGGAAGAAGTAAGCACATGACATGCTCTGTATACATGAAATCCTAAGGAAACCAAAAAAAAACTATTAGAACTAACAAATGATTTGGCGAGATTGCAGGATACAAGATCAATAAGCAAAACCAACTGAATTTCTACAAACTAACAATGAACAATCCAAAAATGAAATTAGAAAATTATCTGTAACAGCAGCGAGAAGAATAAAATGGTTGGCAGTACACTTGACAAAAGAAAGTGTAAGAATTGTATACTGTAAATGAGAAAACATTGTTGAAAGAAATTAAAGAACTAAATAGATGGATTGGAAGACAATATTGTTGAGATGACAGAACTCCTCTAAATGATCTACAGTTCATTGCAATCCCTATAAGAATCCCAGATGGTCCCTTTGGCGAAAATTGATAAGCTGATTCTAAAATTCATATGGAAATGCCAAGGATCCAGAATGGTTAAAACAATCTTTATAAAGAACAAAGTTCGACAGTTCATGCTTCCTGATTTCAAAACTCAGTATGTACGTGCCTGAGCGAAACAGATACATCTGCTCTACTGGGCCTAAGTGGCCACTTTTAACATGATTCTTTGTTTAAAAAAAATTGTTTTTTGAAGATTGCAAACTATGAAACACCCATACATTTTGACCTTGGCAGTTAGACTTCTAATATTATTTCTTACAGATATACTTCCACATGCATTAAATGACATTTGTACAGGTTTACTTTCAGTAGCATTTTTGAAGGTCAGAAGAGGAAACTAGTAACTATACTGCAATAAAAATAAAAAACTTAATATGAAAAAAAGAAGAGGAAACAATCAAATGTCCATTAGACTGGTACAGGTTAAATAAGTTATGGTACAGGTCCACATCTGTTACAACTCTTGGTTCCAGCTTTGATTCAAAATCCAGGTTTTTTGTTTTTTGTTTTTTTTTAATTTTCTTTTTTAATGTTTATTTTTGAGACAGAGACAGACAGAGCATGAGTGGGGGAGGGGCAGAGAGAGAGGGAGACACAGAATCCGAAGCAGGCTCCAGGCCCTGGGCTGTCAGCACAGAGCCCGACGCGGGGCTTGATCTCACGAACTGTGAGATCATGACTTGAACTGAAGCCTGACGCTCAACCGACTGAGCTACTCCCAAAATCCAGTTTTCTAATTTTGCAAAGGTCATACACTGTATGTACTATATATTGTGCAACACCTTCAACAGAGTCTAAGGCAGCTCCAGCTAAAAAAAAAATAATAAATAATGTTTTTACAACAAAACATATGAATAGTCACACTAAATACAATAAAGACTTAAAATAGCCCCTTGTCATTTCGGAGGTGTGCTCGTCAGTTAGTTCATTGTGAAGACAGTCTCTCAAATGAATTACAAAAGAGTATCTGGTTTATCAAGCTTTTTGAATTTTTAAATTATAGTTTAGGGACTATGGATCTGAGTCTTTATTATCATTATTCACTCTACCTTCTCTTTATAATTAGTTGTTCAAACATTTGCCTCTGGCAGGACAGATACTACAGGTCCAGATTCCCCTCTGAATCCTAACAACATACTTCATACAAAGGAAATATTTAATTTTTTAAAATTATTTTTAATTATTTTTTAATTTTTTCTACAATAAACAGCATGAATTATAAGGAAGGTTATTTGTTAAAATCTGACTCCTTTAGGCAAATCAGATATACAGGATGTGGTTACATGAGCGTTATGTTCAGCAAGCAGTCTATCAGTTATAATTGCAGATACAAACTGCAGGTCTTATGACAGACGGGAAGATAACTGTTCTGAAATACCTAATATCCATCAATTAGTGAAAGATATCTTGTAAATAGGAAATTAAAACATATATAATTTTCATTTGAAATAATTCTTACAGGCTCATTTCAGTCTGCTTTCTAAAAAAAATTAAAGAGCAAATGTTTACAGTTAATAACAGCAAATTTACCTATTATTCAACTCCTGCTACTATGTAAAAGATAAGCCTTTCAATTCTTTCGTGAGAACATGAAATTAGAATTCTAAAATAAAAGAAAAAAGACTAAGCTAAGTGAATTCACTGATATCTTGTGTCAGGTTGCTGTACTATATTAAACCATACTATAAATAGCTACATTATAATTAGCTAGAAATTCATTTCATTCATGGCATTGTTAACGTAATTCAAAAAACAAATCAGAAAGTATGATCTATCAAAATAAAATCATGAATTCTGTTACAATTTTGTGTATACTTAGTGAATCACTTGTCATGTTTTAATAAATGAAAGGTTAAAACTTAAGCATTTATAATATTTTTGAACTTTATGCAGTATATTTGCTTGGAAAGAAAATTCTTGCATGACAAATTTGTAAGTTTTATAAATTTGTGCAGAATTCTTTAGGATTTAAATTTCAAACAAAATTTGAACATGGATTTCATTATTCCTACCTTCTAAGTATTTAGTGATTTTCTCCAGTCGGACTGGCATGTGAAAGTAAAACAAAAATTAGACATATAAATATTAATGCATGCATAATGTGTCAGTTGCTGAACAAAAAACAAGGTAAAACAGTCCAACCTGAGGTTAAATCAGAACTTTTGCCACTCTTTTTGTCTTCTACAATTTCATAAAATGGGCCTATGACGTGTAGCAACTCTTCCACTTTCTCAGTCATCGGCATAGTTTCAAGAATCTGTAATCAAAAGAAACACATCTTGTGAAATTACAATCTATTATTCTGACCTACCCTACCATCAAATAATATAATACTTACAATTTATTTAGTGATAATTTTGAGATTTGGAGTTCATGTATAGATTCCCCAAAGTAACTATATTAACTACATACTTAATGTGCACATTCTACTAGAAAAGTTTCAAGAAATTAAAGAAATAAAAGTGTCTTAATTTTGAAGACTGTTTTACATAAGCTTCTTTTAAAATTTTACACAATTTCTTCTATAAATTGTGCATTAAAAACTACTAAGAGCACTAATGTTAAATAAAATACAAAAAGTAGTGTTTTAATTAAACACTAAGGCAGTGTTTCTTTTTTTATTTTATTCTTATTTATTTATTTTTTTAAGTTTATTTTTGAGAGAAACAAAGGCAGTGTCAGTGTGGGAGGGGCAGAGAGAGAAGGAGACAGAATCCTAGGCAAGCTCTGTGCCACAGAGCCTGGTGCGGGGCTCGAACACATGAAACAGTGAGATCATGACCTGAGCTGAAACCAAGAGTCGGACACCTAACCAACTGAGCCACCCAGGTGCCCTTCTTTTTTTTTTTTATTTTTTGAGAGAAACAGCATGCACCAGCCTGTGCACACAAGCCAGGAAGGGGCAGGGGAGAGTGGAATCTTAAGCAGATTCCACGCTCAGCACGGAGCCCAATACGGTGCTCGAACTCCCACACTTAACCAACTAAGCCATCTTGGCGCCCCTCACTAAGGTAGTGTCTCTGAAAGGGCAGAAACATAGAGCAGGAAATGGTAATCACTTTCAGACACCTTCATACCTACAGGCCAATTTAGAATCATCAGATTTGAAGAACAAAGTAAATTAACTGAAAAGGCATTCAAATTAATAGCCATCAACAAGCTATTGATAAAAATAATTTTGATAAAAATTTTTTGTCATATAGGAAATATTTTGCAGATACTTAAAAAGAATATGGCTAGCTTTGTGTGTGCTGATGGGGAAAACATCTGAATTTTTTTATAGACCAAAAGGTAGTTAGGGAACAGTATGTTTAATATGATACCATTATTGTTTTTTATCTTCTTTTTAAACAATAGGATACATATACATATAGATACAGATATATCTGTATATACATATAGGTATTTTCTGAATCACTCTACAAAATAGAATTAAAAGTAATTACCACTTAAGGAGTTAAAATGGAAAGAATGGGGAAGATTTACTTCATTTAATACTTCTTTGAAATTTGAATTTTTTTCATTTACATATATTACTTTTATTTTTTTTCTATTACTTTTATTAAGATTAACAAATTAAGCAATGAAAATCTTATATCAATTTTGCATACTTCTCACTTATATACAGTTTTAAAGTGGCCACTTGGATCTTTAAAATTAATAACAACCTCAGACATGTCAGTCACTCTCCCTGATTTATTGTTTCTTTACTGCGTATCTTTCACAATACAACGTAAGCTCAATGAAAAGCGCCTTTATTTGCTTTTGATCACTCCTGTATTTCCAGTGTCTAGCACATACAAGGAATTTAATAAACAAGGTGGGGGTGTGTGGAGAGATTATACAGAATGAATTATGCTAAAAATAATGGGTTTTAGTGATTATAATGTAATTTTATGGCTCATAGTAAATTACCTGTTCCTTTCAATGGACAGGAGTGAAAAAAATTGCTTTAACCATAAAATGTCTTTTTGTAAAAGGAAATGCTTTTTCCTGTAAGGCTGGGGTCATTCAGGAGGGCATTTTTATAGCTTATTACAGATAATATATAAGCATTATAACAGTAATTGTGAGAATTAGATTCAACCCAGATATTAAAACTATCAGAAATTTAAAAAAATTTTCTTTTTTTTTTTTTTTTGGGTAATGTTTACTTTGACATGACCAAAGTCACAGCTAATAAATGGCAGAGATGTAATTTTAACACGTCGGCACCCTTTATGCTGCTCTATACTGGAACAGCGCATACATGTAAAGAGTCAACGGAACCTGGTAAGCCAACCCCATATCCCATCTTGACCTCCCCACCCTCATACCTCCTATGATCCTCTTTCAAACCAGATCTTTTTTAGTTATCTCTAGATTAAAGATTACTTTTTAAACGTCTTTTTCTCAGGGGTCTCTGGGTGTCTCATTTGGTTAAGCTTCCGACTTGATTTCAGCTCGGGTCATGATCCCGGAGTCATGGGATTGAGCCCTGTGTCAGGCTCCCTGCTGTCAGTTTAGGATTTTCTGTTTTCCTCTCTCTCTGTTCCTTCCCACTTGTACTCTCTCTCTCAAAAAAATAAAATACACTGAAAAAAAAACGCTTGCTCAAATTTGTTCTTAAGTAGGGTTACTCAAATCTGTGTTTTGTTTTCCCATACTCTATAGTAACAGAGTGAATTACGGATTTCAAATGTCAGAACTAAATAAACGTAGTATGTGCCAGTGCTAAGCAAACATATGCAGAGTGATTTTTCTTTCAATAAGCTAGCATTTCAGTAGTAAATAAAATTAGGACACAAATGGCCTAGCAAGATACACCCAGAATTTTTTTTTTAATTTTTTTTTTAACGTTTATTTATTTTTGAGAGATATAGAGACAGAGTGTGAGCAGGGGAAGGGCAGAGAGAGCAGGGGAAGGGCTCGAACTCACAGACGGTGAGATCATGACCTGAGCTGAAGTCGGCCGCTTAACCGACAGAGCCACTCAGGCGCCCCAAGATACACCCAGAATTTAAGAGGTTACTCCCTGAAGGAGAAACTTTAAAAATACAAAACCCAGGGGCGCCTGGGTGGCTCAGTCGGTTAAGCGGCCGACTTCAGCTCAGGTCATGATCTCACCGTCTGTGAGTTCGAGTCCCGCGTCGGGCTCTGTGCTGGCGGCTCAGAGCCTGGAGCCTGCTTCAGATTCTGTGTCTCCCTCTCTCTCTGCCCTTCCCCTGCTTATTCTCGGTCTCTATGTCTCTCAAAAATAAATAAACATCAAAAAAAATTAAAAAAAAAAATACAAAACCCAAGAAGAATGAGCTTAGTCATCTGTAGCATTCTCTCCCTCATCCCAGTGCTGGAATAAAATAAATGGCGGATACATACAAATAAACACAAGAGATACTGGCAGAGATAGAGACACAGAGATAAGCAGACACAGGCAAATCTCAGGCTAGGTAACTACTCCTTAACCTCAGAGAAGACTTTATTTACAGTGTAAGTGAATTAAGTTAATTCAATTGGATTGTAACTTATCAAATGAAAATATTTGGTGAGCTGCATGAACTGCAGAAAAGCAGCATTCAGCTTTGGATCCTCTGTACCCCTCCCTCTCCACCCCTGCCCCACTTGTGCACACATGCATGCAGTGTGCTTTCTCTCTCTCAAAAATAAATAAACATTAAAAAAAGAAAGAAAAGTAGCATCCAAATACAATATTTTTTCTAGGTTTCTCTAGCATATTTCCTTGTTAAGAAACACCATTTCTTTCTTTCTTTCATTTTTTGAGGGGTGGGGAGGGCCAGACAGAGAGAAGGGAAAAGACAGAATTTCAAGCAGGCTCCACGCTGAGGCTCCGACTTATGGCTCAATCCCACGGCCCTGGAATTACGATCTGAGCCAAAATCAAGAGTCAGACCAACTGACTGAGTCAACCAGATGCCCCAGAAACATAATTTCTATATGAAGAAAATATTCTGTTAAGATACAGATGTACTATATTATAAAGCAAAGATTAAATTCCTCAGTTGTTTGTTGTTGTTTTTTTGTCAGATGAACATATCTTTTAAAGCCATCCAAATCTCAGTGTTCTACTGTCTGTTCAATAATCTTGGTAATCACTAATCCAGTTTCCCAAGTGCCTCTGAAATTTTGAGGATTGTCTTATATCTCAATCCTGAGTGTGCTGAGTCCTAGAAGAGTGTATCGCCCACTCTAATAGAGAAATTAACACTCTGGAAAAGAAAGAAAAGAAAAAAGAAAAGAAAAGGAAAGAGAAAACAAAACAAAACAAAACAAAAGAGGGGCACCTGGGTGGCTCAGTCAGTTGAGTGGCCGACTTCAGCTCATGTCACGATCTCACAGTCTGTGAGTTCGAGCCCGCGTCTGGCTCTGTGCTGACAGCTCAGAGCCTGGAGCCTGCTTCAGAGTCTGTGTCTCCTTCTCTCTCTGCCCTTCCCCTGCTCACGCTCTGTCTCTATGTCTCTCAAAACTAAATTAAAAAAACGTTAAAAAAAATTTAAAAAAGGAAAGAAAGAAGGAAAGAAGAGAGAGAGAGAGAGAGAGAGAGAAAGAAAGAAAGAAAGAAAGAAAGAAAGAAAGAAAGAAAGAAAGAAAGGAAGGAAGAGAAAAGAGAAAGATAAGGAAGGAAGGAAGGGTGGAAGGAAAGAAAGAAAGGGGGAGAGAGAAAAGAAATTGGCATTCTAGGGGCGCCTGGGAGGCTCAGTTGGTTAAGCGGCCAACTTCGGCTCATGTCATGATCTCACAGTCTGTGAGTTCGAGCCCTGCATCGGGCTCTGTGCTGACGGCTCAGAGCCTGGAGCCTACTTCAGATTCCGTATCTCCCTCTCTCTCTACCCTTCCCCTGCTCATACTTTGTCTCTACGTCTCTCAAAAATAAATAAACGTTAAAAAAAAAAAAAAGAAATTGGCATTCTAGTTTTTCTCTAAATCTCCAAAAGATAGTTATCGTCAGTCTAGCCTTGAAAAGAGTAAGCCAATGTTTTGGACTTGTAGACTTAAGGACCAGACACTCAATCATGGTAACTTTCAGGTTCCATTCTTTATGAGACTGTGTTACAATAATCCTCCCTCTAGTACAGTGATTATCTTATCCTCTTAGAAATCCTGAAATAATTAGTCTGGGGTTATGCTGGGGCATTTTTTTTTTTTTTTAAACAAGATCCCCCAGTGACTTCAACATGCAGCCAATGTTGAGTACACTGATCTCTCATTAAGTCCATCAGACATAATGCATATTATTCAAGTTCTGGCTGAATTCTCCGGAAATCCTCACAAGATAGCCTGCAAAATTTGGGGGCAGCTGGCTGGCTCAGTAGATAGAGCATGTGACTCTTGATCTTGGGGTTGTAAGTTTGAGCCCCTTAAAAACATAACCTCAAAAAAAAAAAAAAGCCTGTAAAAATTTGTAAAGAAAACAGAATTTTATATTTCCTTTTCATTAGGAATCAAAATAACTTTATTTAAAGAAATATGGAATATTTCCCACAAATCACGTTAGTTATTCTGTTCTCTCAAAGTTGTAATTCTATTAAATCATTTTATTAATTAAAAAAAATTTTTTTTAGAGAGAGAGCACAAGCAAGGGAGGGGCAGTGAGAGAGGAAGAGAGAGATTCTTAAGCGGGCTCCAGGCTCAGCACAGAGCCCAACGGAGGGCTCGATCTGAAGATCCTGAGATCATGACCTAAGCCGAAATCAAGAGTAGGATCCTTAAATGACTGAGTTACCCAGCCATCCCCTATTAGATTATTTTAAAAGAATTTTTTATTCCAGGGGCACCCTAGCTCATGCTCTCTCTCTCAAAAATAAATAAGCATTAAAAAAAATTTAAGAAAAAAGGAGTACCTGGATGGCTCAGTATATTAAGCATTGGACTTTGGCTCAGGTCACAATCTCACAGTTCATGAGTTCAGTCCCATGTCGGGCTCTGCGCTGACAGCTCAGAACCTGGAGACTGCTTCAGATTCTCTGTCTCCCTCTCTCTCTGCCCCTCACCTGCTCACACTGTCTCTCTCTCTCTCTCTCTCTCTCTCTCAAAAATAAACATTAAAAAAATTTTTTTTCTTAAAGATTCATTCTCTCTCTCTCCCTCTACCCCACTTGCATGCTCTCTCTCTCAAAAAAAAAAAAAAGTTTCTTTAAAAAAAATAAAAGAGTAGTTCTAAAGAGTAGTAATACAGGGAACTGTATTTATGAATACAATTTAACAATTGCTTCGGTTAGTAAATTATAGCAATTAGAAAAAGTCCCAAATTCAGTAATCAAATTTTTGGGATAATGTACCATCCCACACCATTATTGTATTTTAAGTAATCCCAACACGGAGCTGGAACTCACGACCTCCATATCAAGAGTCGGATGCTCTACCGACAGAGACAGCCATGCACCCCCTCCCACATCATTATTTAGAATATGCAATTTTATCTAATAGTGTCCACAAAGCAAAACTCTGAAAAGACTTTAAAAGGCTAATCAAATTTTCAATCAATGGGCATTCTAACATTTTTAGATTTACCTTTAAAGGTTTACTATAAATTTTATTATATTCACCGTATGAAAAATGAAAATTTAAAAGCCTGAAAGGAAATAGTTGGTATATTCTTTTAATTAGAGAAGTAGTTACAGAAATCTACAGGCACAGTGGAAATATCTTAAGTTAACAGGCAGCAGTATAGTTTAAATCCATCTTCCTCCCACTTTAAACTGTGGCTACATCATTAACTAATCAAAT
This sequence comes from Paguma larvata, assembly GCA_030068075.1. NCBI lineage: Eukaryota > Metazoa > Chordata > Mammalia > Carnivora > Viverridae > Paguma > Paguma larvata. The sequence goes on from CM057828.1 coordinate 113,567,124, forward strand.
TGGACAGGAAAAATGGATAAATTTTACCTAATGTGTCAATTCTCCTTTACATTTTAGAAGTGTATCCTTAAAATTATAATGATATTTAAAAGAAAGAAAAGGAATAGTTACGACACCAAAAAGGCTTTAGATTTTCTTTCTCTTTCTGCTTTTGAAAGACTTCTGCTGTTGTATTACTGATAAGGTTAACAGCCAAAAGGACTAAACTCTGCCTTCTGTTATAGATAAACCAAGTCCACTAAATAAAAATTATGAAAATGTAACAAAGGGCACAGCTTTGAGGAGTATGAAAGAGACTGAAACGAAATGAAACAAATGAGTCTGAATTGTCCAAACAGGAACTACTAATACTGTCAAATCATCTGGCAAAGGAATAGTCCTTTTTAAAGATGTTCTTTATGTTTAAAGATAATTTATTTAAAATTACCAAACAGGGGCGCCTGGGTGGCTCAGTTGGTTAAGCGGCCGACTTCGGCTCAGGTCATGATCTCACGGTCTGTGAGTTCGAGATCCACGTCGGGCTCTGTGCTGATGGCTCAGAGCCTGGAGCCTGCTTCAGATTCTGTGTCTCCTCTCTCTCTGCCCTTCCCTTGCTCATACTCTGTCTCTATGTCTCTCAAAAATAAATAAACGTTAAAAAATATTTAAAAAGAAATAAATAAAAATAAAAATAAAATTACAAAACAGACCTAAATCTCACAGCTTCTGATCCAGTTTCAACATGAAAATGGTCCTTTATAAAGACACTAAGATTATCTTTAAAATTCATGATTTCTTCATAAATTTACTCCTCAAACAATCCCTTGAACAGACTTTAAAGTCAGCAAGGAATGCCCTCCTTACTAATTACCAGAGAAATTAAAAGCATCCTTATCTTATGCTGCTTCTGAAGGACCTCTGCATTCACTGAAAAATGCTTGTTACGAAGAAGTCCAAGGATGGGAATATCTCAATTTGTGAGTCAAAACTTGATGAGAACACTGAGGGGCAGGGTTGTTAACTATTTCTTCTAAATAAAAAATTCCAATGCAGAAATGCTTTCAAGACAGCCCAGATTCTTCCCAGATTCCTGAGCAAGGGACTTCAATATTTTAAAAGACTCCTAGTTCTATACTTTCTATAGAAGTTGGCTATGGAGAAAGGCAGGGAACATGAAAAAAGAAAATCACATCACCACCATATGATCTTAAGGAAAAAACACTTACCTTAAGACGAACTTTGATGAGACAGATAAAGTCCTAATAAATTCAATAACTTAGGTTTTATATTCTAACACATTATAATCTCCTTGTTCCTTAAAGCAGCTAATTTGCCTGATAAAAAAATTAAATTAGACCTGCTCTGAATATTTTCTACTGCGAATTATTTCCCCTACCTTTTTCATTTCTTCAACATATGCAATCATGGCTTCCTCTTTGGTCATATCACCCAGTGAACTCCAAGCATCCCTAGAATTTAAAATATCCAAATAACAAAAGACACTTGTTTTCCAATTGCTTAGAATACAATTTATAGTCAACGCTATATGGTCATTAAAACGGGCTCTCTATATCAACAATAGCCAAAGTATGGAAAGAGCCCAAATGTCCATTGATGGATGAATGGATAAAGATGTCGTGTATATATACACAATGGATATTACTTGGCAATCAAAAAGAATGAAATCTTGCCATTTGCAACTACGTGGATGGAACTAGAAGGTATCATGCTAAGCGAAATAAGTCAGAGAAAGACAAATATATGACTTCACTCATATGAGGACTTTAAGACACAAAACAGATAAACATAAAGGAAGGGAAACAAAAGTAATATAAAAACAGGCATGGAGGGGGACAAAAACATAAGAGACTCTTAAATACGGAGAACAAACAGAGGGTTACTGGAGGGGTTGTGGGGGGAGGGATGGGCTAAATGGGTAAGGGGCATTAAGGAATCTACTCTTGAAATCATTGTTGCCCTATATGCTAACTAACTTGGATGTAAATTAAAAAAGAATCAAATAAAAATTTAAAAAAACCCACAGGCTCTCTACTTAAAGCCTTCACAAAGATATTATGTTGCCAAAGGATCTCTTTAAATGTACCACGATATCAGAGTAAATAAACTATCAAATTGTATAGTATTAAAAACTAGCAAATATATAGCTCATCTACAGATTATAGACTATATAAACTATATTATACACACTATAGAGCAGATACTATAAACTATTGATAAATATTTGCTAAGAACTCTTTGAAGTTTTATATTATAAACAGCAGTGACAGAAAGGAACATTTTAGAAGACTACATGAAATGAACTATCACAACCACGTTTTAAATAAACAGGAGTTTGGGTTAAAAGTTTCCATTAATTTAAATAAGAGTCTAATATATACACTCAAAAAATAGAAATGGTTTCCTACTTCTAAAAAAAACAAAAATGTGAGGCATAGGCAATTTTTAAACCCCTACACAATAATAATACTGTAAAACCTTGGATTGCGAGTAACTTGTTCTGCGAGTGTTCCACAAGATGAGCAAACATTTCTAATAAATTTTAACTTGATAAATGAGCGATATCTTGCAATGAGTAGTACGTGATGCTGAAGTCACATGATTGCAATTGAGCCAATGGTTTTTGAAATTCACTTTGAGGGGCGCTTGGGTGGCTCAGTCGGTTAAGCGTGGGACTTCGGCTCAGGTCATGACCTCTTCGTGAGTTCGAGCCCCGCATCGAGCTCTGTGCTGACAGCTCAGAGCCTGGAGCCTGCTTCAGATTCTGTGTCTTCCTCTCTCTCTTCCCCTCCCCCACTCATGCTCTGTCTCTCAAAAAATATTAAAAAAAAATTGCTCTGATATACGAATGCTTTGGATTTGTCCTCTTTCCAGGACAAATCATGCTTGCAAACTATGGTTTTTACTGTAGTCCTTTGAAATTTTTGCCTAAAATAAAAACCTTTCCTTTTATATATTTTTCCAGAAGCAGTTGAAATCTACCAATGGTCAATTCTGATGAAATATTATAAAGTAAATAAATCAATTTTCTTAAAACAGATTAAATATCATATTGCTATTACACTTAACCTGTTATCTATGACTATTCATAAAGAACCTAGAGGAAAGTATAGTACTAAGAAATCCTCAAAGGACTTTAAGGACTTCCATTCAGGGTAAAGAAATGTCGCCATCAAAATGTGTGGCTCTTAAGACATGCTTCACCAATTAGCACACTCTGTTCATAATGTATAGTCTACGTTACAGAGATAGCTCTGGTTATCTTGTGATTTTTAAGTATATTAAAAATCAAATTTAAAAAAAAGTCAAATTTCTATTCAAGTACAGTGGGAAGGAGTAAGAGCTTAGATAAAAAGTTAGCACAGTAGTACCTGAGTCACGTTCCTAGTTACTTATCATCTAAAAGTTCAAAGCAAACAGTGTCACTTGACAAGTAAAAGTCCTTACTTTTCCTGGCAGGTAAAAGAGGCAGGAGAGTTTGTTTGTTTAACTGAGCTTGAGAGTTGCTCTTGGTATAATAAAATGGAAAGAACTCCATAAAAGGAAAGACTAACTGAAAATGGTTTTTCATCTTTGATGCACCTGTTTTATTGTTTTCCTCTCTTCCTCGAGATTTTTCTATTTGTGTGAAATTGTGTTAAAAGCACATGGAGAATAAAAATTGGGTCCAGTATGTTAGAACACTTTATGCACAAAATAACACATAACCACATAAATAAGTCATATGATAATTATGTCACTAAAATGAAATTTCTTTCATAGCTCTCTATATAAAATTACCATTTATATCTTCCAATAGGATCCCAGAATCCAGGCCTTGATAGTTTACAGGGTCCTTCAGTTGCCTGCTTATAGAAGCTATAGAATTTGAGCATCATTTCATTTGTTGGCTGAAATGAACCTATTGGAGACATAGTAAATACAGATCACCTGGAGAATTCAATTGATAATCTAATAAATCAGCTTAGCTATAAAAGTGATTTTTTTAAATACTTCATTAATAGTACAGACAATCATTTACTTCTGTCTTATAGAAACAAACGTTATGGCTCTGTCAGTTGCTTTAGTCCTTTGACTTAAAAAATGTACACTCTGCTTAATAAAACAACATTATGAAATTTAACTCCTCTTGGCCAAAGTTCAATTTCTCAATGAATAAGGAAGTCTGGCTAAAGTGAACCAATGTCTGCTGTGGTAGAAAAAGAATCCAAGATAAAATAGATTTCTCATTTCTTACCTCTGTAATTTTGGACACATCAATTTCTTTGAAAATCAAATCAGTCTTCATATATGTCTCTAGCATATCTATAATATTTTTTTGTTAAAAACTTCAAACTGTATGAATGAGTGCTCTCAGCTGCAATACTTAGTAACAGAGAAAAATTGGAATGCAAATGTTTTATAATAAATGACTAAATCGTTATGATACATATATACAACAGGAGAGTTTGTAACTAAAGGTCTTAAAAATTATATGGTATGAAAATATAAACGACTAAGAAAAGTTTCACAATCTACTATAAAGTGAGAAAGTAACAGTAATTTAAAAGTAGCATATCCAGTACAACCCATTTTTGCAAAATAAGTATTTATACACATAAAAGGCAGAATAGAAGGAAACACATCAAAATGTTAAAGAAGATATCTCTGGATCGTAAATATATAGATTATTTTCCTTCTTGCTTATTTGTGTCTTAAAATTTTTTACATTCAGTGTTTGTATATTTCTTTTATATCAAAATTATTATAAAAATAAAAATTAAAACTATAAAAAGGTACTTTAAAAACTTTCTAGATTGTGTAATAAACACATAACATGTAGTAATCAAACACTAGTACTTTATAAACATTGTGAAAATTACAACACAGATAAGCTGAGAGCTGGTGTTTCAGGTTTAGCCAGGAATGAATAATTAATTCCAAAATCACAGTAACTGTTATCTATATAATATATGCTCCTTTAGGAGTATTTATTAGATGTGTTATTTCAATAATATTGTCCTCCTTTATATAACAGAGGTAAAAAAGAAATGGGAAAATTACAGTTAAAAGGGTTACATACCTTTTTAAGCTTTGAAATAAAATTTTATTTGAAAAAATATTTAAACGGTTGCCTACTTAAATAACACAAATCTAAATTTAAAACACCAAGAGCCTCATCTCAAAATATCTTCAATAAGTCAAAATAAGATTAAAAATTTGTTTTTAACGTTTATTTATTTATTTGGAGAGAGAGAGAGAGAGAATCCAAAGCAGGCTCCAGCACTGTTAGTGCAGACCCCGACACAGGGCTCAATCCCACGAACTGTGAGATCATGACCTGGCCAGGAATTAAGAGTTGGCCACCCAACCAACTGAGCCACCCAGGTGCCCCAAGTCAAAATATGATTTAAAAGTTTATTTGTTGGGGTGCTTGGGTGGCTCAGTCAGTCTGTTGAGCATCTGCTTCTTGATTTCAATCAGGTTATGATCTCAGGATCCTGGGATTGAGCCCCAAGTCAGGCTCCATGCTGAATGTGGAGCTTGTTTAAGATTCTCGCTCTCACTCTCCCTCTGCCCTTCTCCTTCACTTGTGCTCTGTCTCCCTAAAAAAATTTTTTTTAAAAAGTCTATTTAAGTTGAGTGATATATACATTAGAATATATTACAGCAAAAACTGATAACAAATTGGATATACTCTGTGTGTAAGACACTAGATACCTGTCCTCAAAGTGCTTGCTCACGCATAATATATTCGATATATGTATTTAAAATGTTATCTAAGAATTTAAATTTGTAAAGGCCAAGGGCAAACCAAACAAAGATGCTATAGGATTCATTATAACCTTAGACTTTAAATAAAGATTAAGCAACAAGGAACAAAAAAGTTGTAAGATTTTACTCTTTGCAAAATAGTCCAGGGAAGACCATACCAATTAAAAAGTACTATTATAAAGAGATTTAAAAATTCATTATAATAAGACTTCTAGCTTCAATTACTATCAATTTAATTTCAGGGGATAACAGTACGCTGAATATTGTCCAACAAAGGTGCCATCTGCCAGGGTACCTTAACCTTGCAATAGCTTCTTAAATGTTATGTAAATACAGTTTATATTTATACGGGTTTAATACCAAATATATATCAACAAAGATAGTAGACTAGAGACATCAAGTTCTACCTTTAACAATTCTCAAAAAATTATAAAAACGTGTGGTTTAGGAAAAGGATAAAGATACAACTTATGTATAACTCTTAGAGTGATATCTTTCTATAAACTCTCTTAATCAGGCATTTAAGAAATCAATAGCTAAATAAGTCCTATATTATTTCTTTAGATGTTGTTCATTCACTCTTATTTTTCAACTCCCTCCTATGACCTCCTCCAATTCGATGTTTGAGATCACAGAAGGAATACTATTTTGTGTCTATTTGTTTTCAAAACCCTTCGAATCTGCCTTTCATGAATTTTTATTAAGTGGTGTTGAATATTCATTACCAAGCCAACAGATGATTAATTAAAATCAATTAATTCGAACATATTAAATACTATAACAATATATTAATGAGGTAGTTAGTGATTTTTACACTCTGGCACAGGAACAGTGCTTAAATGCAACATTAAAAAACCACAATTTTATTTTGAAAAATAATTCATATAATGCAGAAGGACATGAAGTAAAAGATAAAAGTCCTCCTCACCAAACCTCTCCACAGAAAAAAATACTTGAATAACCGCTTTAAGCTTCCCAACATTGGTCCAACCCATAGAATTACAAATTTAAAAAGCTCTGTAAATTCTAAACATGCTGAATTTGAAGAAAACCACACCAGGCCACATCACAGTCAAACTGCTGAAAACCAAGGATAAAGAGAAAAGTCTTGAAAACAGCCTGAGAAATGACACATTAAATACAAAAGAACAATTGGAATGACTTTTCTCCTAAACTGCAAGGAAGGCCCAATATAAGTATAAGAAAGAGAACACTAGTGTAAAGAAAATAGCACACACAAAAAAAGTACCAAATACATATGCATTTATTAAAATAAATCATTTTTGAGACGAATATAGCTGTTCTTTCCTTTCTCTCTCTTCACATCAAAAGTTTTTGGAAGGTTTAAATAGTACAGTTGGAGAGTATGCGCACCAGGCATACTACCCAGTTTTGTTTTTTTTTAACAAACCCAAATCCGCAGTCATTAAGTGGGAGACTTTTGTTTCCAGCAATAAAAACTACTCAAAATCTGGATAACATATTTGTCTCTTGCTCGAAAGATGAGCAGGTAATTAATTCACATTCTTTGCCTCTCCGTCAACTACATTCCTTTGAAACGCAGAAACGAAGTAGGTTAAATAAGCAAGACTACAAGCAGAAATAAGGTTAAAGGAGATAAGCTTCAGAAACTGGGGCCTCGGGCCTCTGCAGGAGGTTTCTTCAGCGGGAGCCCAGCGCACTTACCATTTTTCGGCAAACTCTGGATCACCTTCACCGCCGCCTCAAACCTGGTTTCGTGCGCGGATCTCGTGTCCGCCATCTCCAGCCGCCAGCGCCGGCCCCAGTCCCGGTCCCAAGATCTGTCGGCTGGAATCAGGCAGCAGCAGCACCAGCTTTCCCAGGAGCCTGCATGAAACTGGAACATGGAGCGCAGCCGCGGATCAACATGCCAAAGGGAGGAGGCCCACGCAGCTGGTCAGTTCCCCGTTGCCCTGCCCTATCCAGGCCACACAGACCGAGGTGGCCCAGCTCTTTCCTCCTCCCCGGGGCGTGACCTAGGCCGAGAAGCCAGCCCCGCGAAGTCAGAAAAACAACTCACCGAGAGGAAGAGCATCTCTAGCACAACACGGAGGGGCTCCGGCCACCAGCGGTCGCGGAGCCGCTCTCCCACCCGCAAGACCCTAGCAGAGCAGCCACACTTCCCATCCCGGCGGGGTCCGTGGGTCCGTCCGCGCCCTCCCCACAGCCCCGCCCCAGAACCACTAAAAGACCCACTAGCTGCCGTCGCCGCGGCCGCGCAGCCGACTCCACCCACCCGCCCAGCGTCCGAGGAGACTACGCGCGCTGCTGTCGGTCCCCTGAGTAGGGCCAGAGAAGAAGGCAAGGAAGATAAGTGAGATGGACCGGGTCCTCGCTGTTTTGAACAGGCCAGACCGCCGCGTCCGTGCCAGTGCAGCGGGGCAGTGGGAGCGTGCAGCAAACTCGCGGTTGTATCCAGCGCCTGGGGCCAAAGGGTCGGTACCGCTGGGCAAAAAAAACACAACACCTTGCGGTCCACAGCTCCTCTTGCACTCTTAGGTTAAGGTTTGAGGAAGGTGATGAGACATAAGCAAAGGGCTTTAGATCCGGATTCGGGTTCTGTGACCTAGAGCAAGTTACTCAGCCTCTCCATTGGCAATTTTACAGCACCCTCAAGGGTAGATGAAAGAATGAGACTTTGGATGAAAGTGTTTAGCAGTACTTGATCCGCAATTCTTCGACAGCTTTAGCCGCCTAGAGCCAAGAACATCCGAAAGTAACCTAACCCAAAGGAGTGGGGGAGATTGCCTGCCACTAGACTAGGCCGGGGAAGAGGGAGCACCTTCCCCAGCACCACCACTAACATCTTGTCCCTGGGAGACGGGCACAGGCCAACTTAAGCCCGATTTAATAGGGGTTCAGGGGAGGGGGCTTTGAGGAACCAATACGGATTGTCAACCCTACAACGGGGTACCGTGGGCCTTCAACTTTCTACCACGGCGTCTCGCGACCTCAGGCACCTGGAATAGTCCTCAGGCCCAGCGTTTGGGGGCTAATATGAGTTTTGGGGATGGAGTCCCGCGGACCGGAAATCGTCAAATCGCCAGGGCTTTTTTGTCAGGTCAGGTTGAATTAGGCGGATTACTACCAGAAATCTAAGAGCAGACGGCAAATTACTCTTCTCTCTGAGCCGCAGTGGCGGCATTTACCTTGGCATTGCCCGGCAAGGCCCGTCCGGTATTGTCCCCGACGCCCGCCCTTCGCCCAGCCCCGTGGACTTGTGGGAAATGTAGTCCCCCCCGCCCCCCCGTCTTCTCTGCGGCGCTTCCGGATACCTCCTTCCGAGGCTGGCGTTCTTCCCACCTGTTCCGGTTCGGTTTCTCCCTCCCTCAGGCGCTCGAGTCGTTGTGGCGGAAATCCCAGCTTCGCACGGCGTCGCACTCAGCTATTTCAAAATACCACATCCACTTCGCGCGAGAGGGACCTTCAGTGGTCTTTCCGGAGGTGTCCTAATGTGATTGGTGTGATTTGGAGAACTGAAGTGTAATTTTTTTGCTCCTGGTCGCTTACTAACTTTGAGGTCAAGGATAGAAAGCAAGTGTGCTTTAGGTAAAAAGACTACCGCTTTGCTGAGTTCCTGATATTTGCCAAGACAGCGGCACATATTCAAAAACGCTGTAGTGTGTTTACGAATGAAGAAATGGAGGCTTACGGTAAATGATTTGCCCAAGGCCCCACAGTTTAGTAAGTAAGCAGAGCCAGGAGTCAGTCCAAACAACTCTTACTGTAGACCTTGGGCTTTTTCCAGGACACCCAAAGTGTAAGAGACTAGCAATTTCTGTAGTTTACTCAAACTACAAAGACGACATGTTTTAATAATCTGCTACTTCCTCTACTCTTTCTTTGAGTTTTTTATTATATTCTTTTCAAATCCAATCTATTTAGTCATGCATACTTATAAACAGACTTGGGTGTTTATTTCTAATCTACGACTTCATTTTGACAACTCTTCATGAAGTTTATGTAATAAGTAAATTTACAGCATGTTGGTCTTCAGTCAAGGATGAGTAAGAATTCTGTCAGTGATCTATGTCAAAAGAAAATTGAGATTATTCAGATAAAGGTATTTAAAAGTAGTTCATCCATATAGCTGTGCTGGTTCTGATTTGGTAACTCTTACTGGAACACAATGATGAATATGATGAATTGAATTAGTTCCTAAGCCGCTTTCCATTTATGTGAACAACCTATAATTCTACCTAAAATATATAGAAAGGTAAACATCTAAAAAACCTAACAGATAAAAAGACAAAATGAGAAAAAAAATACTTTTGACAGTTAATTGGAAATACCATCTATTATGAATCGAATGTTTGTGTCCCCCAAATTCATATGTTAAGGCCCTAACCCCAAATGTGACTTTATTTGAAGACAGGACCTGTGATAAAGGTTAAATGAGATCATAAGGGTGGACCCCTAATCTACTAGGGCTAGTGCTCTTACAAGAAGAGGAAGAAACACTAGAGCTCTTTTCCTCCACTGTATGAGGACATAGCAAAAGGTGGCCATCTGTAAGCCAGGAGGAGAGCTCTCACCAGAAACCAAATTGGCCAGCAAATTGATCTTGGACTCCCCAGCCTCTAGATGTATGAGAAATAAACTTACATTGTTTAAGCCACTGAGTGTATGGTATTTTAGTGTGACATCCCAAGCAGACAAAGATTCCAGTCACAGTTCTGAAAGCCATAGCCAATGCAAAAGAACAGGAAAAAAAATGAGGCATAAATATATGGAAGGAATTATTTTTTTAATAATTTATTGTCAATTTGGTTTCCATACAACACCTCTTGATAATCCCAACAAGTGCCATCCTCTGTGCCTATCACCCACTCTCCCCCCTCCCACATCCCCCTCTCCCCCTCAGTTTGTTCTTAGTCTTCGAGAGTCTTTTCATGTTATGTCTTCAGGAAGGAATTATTATTTTTCGATACAATTGTCTGTCTAGAAAGATAGCATTGAATAAACTAAAATACTGTTGAAATTAATGTAATACTTGAGAAAGTAAATAATTTAAGATAAATATTCAAAATCTGTAGTTTCCTATTAGAATATTGGACCTAAAAAATCAAGTGCAGACCATTTGCAATAACATGGATGGAACTAGAGGGTATTATGCTAAGCAAAATTAGCCAGAGAAAGAAAAATACATGACTTTACTCATAAGTGGAATTTAAGATACAAAACAGATGAACATATGGGAAGGGAAGCAAAAATAATATAAAGACAGAGAGGGGGACAAAACATAAGAGACTCTTAAATATAGAGAACAAACTGAGGGTTGGTGGAGGGGTTGTGAGGTGGGGATGGGCTAAATGGGCAAGGAACCTTAAGGAAGACACTTGTTGGGATGAATCACTGGTTGCACTATATGCTAACTAACTTGGATGTACATTAAAAAAAAACAATTTTTTTTTAGTTTAAAAATAAAAATATTTTTGAAATATAAAAAAAAAAAACAAGTCCAGAGAGGTTAAAGACTTAAACATGAAAAGAAAAACTACAAACTTTTAGAGAATAAGAAAGTCTTAACTACTGTAAGAAGATTAGGGAAAATAAATGAGATATAAGAATCAGGAAAGAAAAAGTAAATATTACATTATTTGCAGGTGATACGTTGTTCACACAGAAAATTTAACGGAAGCTACTATTATTACAACTAAGAAAAAATTCAGTAAGGTGGTTGAACATAAGATCAACCAATAATGAGCCTTTAAAAGAACAGGTATAAATTTAAAAATATAATAGAAAAAAATGATCACAATAGCAATAAATTCCAAAGTCTAGAAACAAAAGATGTATAACATCTTTTTGGAGAAAATTTATAAAATTTATTTGGACATGAAAGACTGGAATGAAAAGACATATGATAGTTATATCCAAAATTATAAAGATGAAAATTCTTCCCAAATTATCCATAAGTTCAATATAACTCCAATTACAATCTCCATAGGGCTCTGAAGAACTTTATAAACTGACAATAAAAACCCTACAGAAAGGCCCAGAACAGGTAAGATGATTCCAAAAAGAATGTAATGGAATGTTATATTAGTCAGAGGGGGCTAACTGCTACAATCAACAACTGCAGTATTTCAAAGGCTTAACACAATAAAGTTTATCCGTCATGCATATCACAGGCCAATAATAGTCAATGGCAGAAGAGCAAGGGGGAGGATGATTCTGTTCCCTTTAGTCTTCCAGGAATGCAGGATCCTCTGTCTAGTGGCTCCATCATCCCATAGCACCCCAGAGTCTTCCACTGGATCTCCTACATCCAGCCAGAAGAAGAAGTTATAGAGAGAAAGCATGGAGAATCTCAAGGGAGACTTTTAAGAGCCAGGTCTGGAAGTGGCAAATACTGCTTTCTACCAACATTTCATTGGTTCAACTTAACTTCAATCACGACTGAAAAATTTTAGGGGCACCTGGGTGGCTCAGTCGGTTAAGCAATGCACTCTTGATTTTGGCTCAGATCATGATCTCAGTTTGTGAGAGTAAGCCCCACGTCAGGCTCTGTGCTGACAGTGCAGAGCCTGCTTGGGATTCCCTCTCTCTCTCTCTCTCTCTCTCTCTCTCTGTCCCTCTCTCTCTCAACATGAAGAAATAAACTTTTTAAAAAATGACTTAAAATTTTTGTTTAGCTAAGTTTCTACAGAAAAAGAAAACTTGGTGAATAAACAGCAGTCTCTACCACAGAAAATTGGTCCTGCCAAGTAGCATACTTAAGAAGCATAAGCAATTAATAAGTGTGTGATATTGATGGAAGAAAAGCCATTTGGTTTATAGTGGGATAGAATAGAGAACTCAGAGATAGGAATTAAAAATTATGGGAGAAAGAATGAACTATTTAGTAAGTAGCAATGGAATAACTCTGAAACCAAAGACAATGAGATAGATCCTTTCTTCAGATATACACATAATAAATTCCATACAGATTAAGGATTTAATGTGTAAGGTACATCTTTAAAGTCATTAGAAGAAGAATAGAGCTGCTGCATTACACAACTCCAGGGGGCACCATTCATGCTATAATGTATATTAAATAGCTCCCCCTTGTGCAGCACATTGGTCTTGTTTATGGTTAAGGGAAAGGATTACTTAAGCCCCCAAGATAGAATTACAAAGAGAAAATATGGCTACATCTCTAAGTTTAGGCTGCAATAACTAAATGCTGTAAACTGGGTGGACAGATACTTATTTCTCATAATTCTGGAGGATGGGAAGTTGAAGATCAACATGCCATAGAGTGTGGTTCTTGGTGAGGGCCCCCTACCAGGCTTGAAGGTAGCTCTCTTTTTGGTGTATCCTCACATGCCTTTTTTCCTTGATGTGATACATGCTCCTTGAGAGAGAGAGTGAGTGAGAAAGAGAGAGGTCTCTTTCTCTTCATCTTCATATCAAGGCACTGATCTCATCAAGAGAGTCCATAGCCTCAGGACCTAATCTAAACCTAACTACTTCCCCAAAGGACCCGCCTTCAAATAGTATAACACTGGGGGAAAGAGTGTCATTATATGAATTTGGAGTGGACATCAACATTCAATATATAAGCATATGTTTGACTACATTCAGACTGAAAACTTTGGTATGAAAGAAGATACATATATAAAATTAAAGCATGTTATAGATTTGGAGAGAGTACTTTAAACACGTGTTGAGTGATACAGTCTCCCAAATCCATCTCTCTTCTCCTTTGTCTCTGTGGATATTGTAAAAAGCCAAAAATTCAATGTCCTTGACTCCCCTACAGCTAAAGATAGCCGCATGTCACTGGTTTATGCATATAATAGATGTTGCTCGATAGTGCTTCTTTGAAGGTTTAAAAAAAATTTTTTTTAATGTTTATTTATTTTTGAGAGAGAGAGAGACTGAGTGGGGGAGGTGCAGAGAGAGAAGGAGACACAGAATCCAAAGCGGACTCCAGGCTCTGAGCAGTCAGCACAGAGCCTGATGTGGGGCTCAAACTCACAGACCACAAGATCATGACCTGAGCTGAAGCTAGAAGCTTAACAGATGGAGCCACCCAGGCACCCTCGAAGGTTTTTAATTGGTAAAGATTTAGCTGGAGTGCTCCTTTGCCCTTTTTAGCCTTCGCCTTTTACCCTCATCCCTCTTCTTCCTGAAATGTCGAAATAGATTGCAATATAGCAGCTATCTTGTCCCAAGTGATGAAAGCCATGTACCAAAAAGGTGAACATTAGAAGAGAAGAGGAGCCCGGATCCTTGGTAACATCGTGAATGCCTGCACCAGCGTTGCGTGGTCTGTGCAAAATCTCGTAATCCAAGAAAAATAGAAGTATGTCAGTCTGTAGGGCTTTGTTGGTTGAAACAAAATGGAATTTCTATTTTTCGTTTTTTACTTATTTATACTGAGAGAGAGAGAGAGAGTGAGAGAGAGAACACACGAGTAGAGTAGGGGCAGAGAGAGAGAGGGAGACACAGAATCCGAAGCAGGCCCCAGGCTCTGAGCTGTCAGCACAGAGCCTGGTGCGGGGGCTCAAACTCACAGGCTGTGAGATCAAGACCCGAGCCTAAATTGGAGGCTTAACTGACTGAGCCACCTGAGCGCCCAATAGACAAAAAACCGTTTTGTACAGAATAAAGAATTCTTACAGTTAATTAAAGGACAAAGGACAAAAAACTCAATAGAAAAATGGGTAAGGGAAAAGACTGGCACATAGCAGAAGAGGAAAAATAAATGGCCAAAAACACAAATGAGAAAATAATCTCTATGTTGATCAGAAATGCAAATTAAAACAACAATGAGGGGTGCCTGGGTGGCTCAGTCAGGTTAAGCGGCCGACTTTGGCTCAGGTCAAGATCTCGCAGTCTGTGAGTTCGAGCCCCGCGTCGGGCTCTGTGCTAACGGCTCAGAGCCTGGAGCCTGCTTCGGATTCTGTGTCTCCCTCTCTCTCTGCCCTTCCCTTGCTCATGCTCTGTCTCTAGGTCTCTCAAAAATAAATAAACGTTAAAAAAATTAAAAAAACAAACAAACAATGAAATACCATTTTTTTAGTCATCAGTCCTGCTAATGATCTTATGTCTGACAATATAAAATGCTGGTGAGAATATGAACATGTGGAACTCTCGTACACTCCTAACGAGAATGTAAATTGATACACATTACTGGAGACCAATTTGGTATTTTCTACAAAAAGTGAAAATTTGCATACCTAATAATGAAGCAATTTGTTTTTCTAGCATAATTTCTAGAAAACTTTCACCCATGTGTGCATGGAAACAGGTATAAGGAAGGGTATTCATGAGAGAGCGGTTTGTAGTATTAAACAGTTTAAAACAGCCCAAGTACCTTCAAATGGAGAATACATAATGAAAAATGGAACATCAGAACAATGAAATACTATATAGCAATAAAAAGAAATAGAGTTTACTAGACTATAGGAATCTCAAGAATATAATGTTAAGTGAAAAAAATCAATATATAAATATATAAAACTCACAAAATAGAATTATAAATTATTTATAGCAACTTAGTATGTAAAGTTATTTTTCAATAAAAAGAGAAACACTAAATTCATGCTAGTGATTACCTTCGTGGGTAGAGGGGCTTGTTATGGTGCATAAAAGGTCAACTTTTTATCCAAATATTTATTTCCTTTTAAAAAACAAATATGAAAAATGAAATAATTTTTTATCCTTTGTAGAATTTTACCCAATTGCCTTACATTGTTTATTGAATAACTCATCTTTCCCCCCTGATTTGAAGGCCTCCTTGGGTGCCTAGTATTTGGCTCAGGTCATGATCTCATGGTATGTGAGTTCAAGGCCCACATTGGGCTCTGTGCTGAGAGATCAGAGCCTGGAGCCTGCTTCAGATTCTGTGTCTCCCTCCCTCTCACTCTTTTTCTCTCTCTCTCTCTCTCTCTCTGCCCCTCCCCTGCTTGTGCTCTGTCTCTGTCTCTCTCTCTCAAAAATAAACATTAAAAATAAAATAAAATACTAGTTCCCACAACTCAACAACAAGAAACAATCAGATTTTAATATGGGCAAAGGACTTGAATAGACATTTCTCTAAAAAAAGATGCAAATGGCCACTAAACACATTAAATGATGCTTAACATTACTAAATCATCAGGGAAATGCAAATCAGTTGTTTTCACTCTCTTTTTAGATTTTTCTATTTCTTTCCTTTTTTTTAATCAACACTTTTTTAAAAAGTTTATTTTTATTTATTTTGAATGAGAGAGTGGGAGAGTGAGCAGGGGAGGGGCAGAGAGAGAGGGAGAAAGAATCCTAAGCAGGCTCCATGCTGCCAGAGCAGAGCCCGACATGGTGCTCAAACTCATGAACCTCGAGATCATGACCTGAGCTGAAACCAAGAGTTAGACTCTCAACCAACTGAGCCACCCAGGCACCCTGATTTTCTATTTCTTTATTGATTTTTTCATCTTGTTCACATAGTGCTTTCTTGTCTTTCTTCACGTCTTTTTTTTAGTTCTTTGAGCATCTTTAAAAATAGTTGTTTTAAGGGTGCTCAGTCAGTTCAGCGTCTAACTTGATTTCCACTCAGGTCATGATCCCAGGGTTGTGGAGTTGGATTGAGCCCCTCGTCCGGGTCTGTGCTGAGCATGGAGCCTGCTTGAGATTCTTTCTCTCTCTCCCTCTGCCTCTCTCCTCTGTTTGTGCTCTCTCTGTCTAGAATAAAAAACTCATGGTGGTTTTAACATCTGTCTAGCGTGTCTTTGTGGGTGACATTTGCTATTGTTATGTTTTGATTGAATGGGCCGAATTTCCTGTTCTTTGTATGCCTTGTGATTTTGTTGTTGTTTTTGAATACTGGGCATTCAAATCTAATAATGCGGTAACTCTGGATATCAGATTCTCTCTTGTCTCCAGGATTTCCTATTTTTTGTGATTGTTTTTTGTTTATTGTCATTGTTTGTTGATTGTTGTAGGCTGCCTCTGTGCTGCAGATCAGCCTTTGGTATAAACTAAATGTCTTCTCAGATCTTATTTGAGCCTTTCTCTGAACATGTGGTCACTTCTAATTTTTCTTGCATTTGCAGTTGTTTTTCAATGTCATAATGTTTAATATCTGGCTCTGGAAAGGGAATAAAAACTAAAAATGAAGTGGGTGGTAGGGTGCTAGCCCTTTAAAGTCCCTAGAAAGAACTCCAAATGACAGGGAGAGGCTTGCAACCATTGAGAAAGGTGCTACACTTCTCTGACCAGATACAGTAATCAGTGATTAGACCCCCGATCCCTATATTTGGAGGAGAAGGTCTTTTTTGCCCATTCTGGCACCCACGAGCTGTATGCAGGCTGCCCTAGGAATTGAGAGGTCCTGGGCCTAAGAGCCGGCCCCAAACACTTCCTGCTCCAGGGGACCAAGAAGAGAAAGAGAGAAAGAGACTGAGTCTTGCCCCCTCACCAGCCAAGACCAATTAAGGACATGGTCCACACAAAAATCCCTATATGGTAAAGGCTAGTGGCTTGACCAATCGAGAAAAGCCCTGCCAGTATAATCCCTGTAAGGAAGGACCCTGTGCAGGGACCAATCCATAGGGCACCCGTACCCCCCAAATACAAACCCACCAATGAACTAGAGAAACCTGTTTCCCGCCTTGGAATCAGCACCTAAATGTGCTTAAAAGAAGCCTGCGCGCTCCTCTCAGGGTCGCCATTTTACAGAGTGGCTGACCTCCAAATGCTGGAATCTCAAAAAACGCTCTTGCCTTTGCATACATGTTTCGTGGTCTTTGGGGGATGATCCGAGGACCCCAACAGAATACCTACACATCTGCCTGCCTGCCATGTGGCAGGAGGTGGGGGATGGGTAGCTGCTAATGTGCTAAGTGCTGAAAATGACCAAAAGGAACTGCAATTTTCCTTCACATTTTTTCCAGGAAGTTGCAAACTGTCAATAGACTCCAGAATAGTTACATCAGGCAGATTCTGCCAGTACAATTGTTGCCCACTTACATGGGGAGGCAGATTCCTGGTACTTCCTACTCTACCATCTCCCCAGAATCTTCTCATGAACACTCACTTTTACAAATTTTTTTTTAACGTTTATTTATTTTTGAGACATAGAGACAGAGCGTGAGCAGGAGAAGGAGAGAGAGAGAGGGAGACACAGAATCCGAAGCAGGCTCCAGGCTTTGAGCCATCAGCACAGAGCCCGATGAGGGGCTAGAACCCACAGACAGTGAGATCATGACCTGAGCTGAAGTTGGGCCACTTAACTGACCGAGCCACCCAGGCGCCCCTGAACACTCACTTATAAACTCATGGTGTGCCGGGTCCCCTGGGTGGCTGAGCCAGTTAAGATTCTGACTTCGGTTCAGGTCATGATGTCATGATTCTTGGCTTTGAGCCCTGTGTTGGCTCTGTGCTGACAGCTCAGAGCCTGGAGCTGCTTCAGATGCTGTGTTTCCCCCTCTCTGCCCCACCCTTGCTTGTGCTCTGTCTCTCAAAAATGAATAAATTTTTTTAAAAAGTTAGTAAAAAATTAACCCTGGAAATCAAGGAAAATTGATTCAAGAAAAACAGCTGAATCCAAGTAAGAACAGCAAGCTTTGTACTGTTTGAACTTGCTTCTTTCCACTCCTCTTTCTGGCTCCGCAGTAGACTTGAAAAGGAACTGTCTTACTGTCATAGTGCTTTGAAAAGCATCATCCTAGCAGCCTCATGAAGGGGAAGGACAGGTGGGGAAAGTACCCAAAAGTCCGATCCCCAGAGAATTATCACTATTTGACCTCACTGGCACCTCCCTGGAAAAACCCTGTTCTCAGGGCTTATCTTTCACTTGACCTGGAACTCACTTGCACCAACAATCCCATCCTCAGGGCATTTGTCAAAAAACCTATCAGTTGTGGGGTTTTTTTGGTTTGTTTTTAATTTTTTTTAATTATTATTTTTGAGAGAGAGAGAGGGAGTACCATTGCAATGGCTGTGGCTGCAATAACAGATGGGGAAAAGATTGAATCAAAAGCTTAAAAGGAAAATCTGGAGAATGAAATGTCCAGAGAAGATTTGAAAAGCAGCAACGTATAGTTTTAGAAATCTAATTTTTTAATGCTTATTTATTTTTGAGAGAGAGAATGCGAGTTGGGGAGGGGCAGAGAGAGGGAGACACAGATTCTGAAGCAGGCTTCAGGCTCTGAGCTGTCAGCACAGAACTCAGCGCCGGGCTAGAACCCACGAACCAAGAGATCATGAGCTGAGCCCAAGTCTGATGCCTAACCGACTGAGCCACCCAGGCACCCCTATTTTTGGAAATCTAGAATACCACAAATATATGCAGAGTTGTACATGTACCCAGGAGACACTGACACTGAGTAGATAGATACTGCAGTGGCCACAAATGACAAAGAATACAGACATTACAGAATTAGCTCAGAAAAATTATTAAACAAAAAACCCAAATGACAACAACGAACAGGAACAGCATAAAATCCTGGGTAGAAACCCAGATATTTTTGCACCACTGCACATGGTAGTCTTGGATAGCACCCAGGGCTGTATGTATATGTATTGCAAAAATTTTCCCAGTTGTAGTGAACACTTCAAGCTATTAGTTTCTTTGATTACTACCCTCTCTGGAAGAGAGAATACCAATCTCAGGATGTTCAAGTAATTATGCTAATGGATGTTTGAACATGTCTCTATCGCCAAAGCTGATAATTGGAAAGAAGAGCCAATTTCAGTTGGATTAGACAGATTTTCTTTTTGAGGAATATGGGTTTGGAACTGAGGGATTTGAACTGAGGACAGACTTCCGGGATGGTGGAGATGAAAAACTTGGTGCCCAAATTTGCCATGCTTTCTACCATTTAGAAAGGGTAACAAAAACAAAACAAAACAAAACCTTTGCAAAGAAACAGGGCACTAAATGAGAATACTACATGGGTTCCTGATGGTCTTCCAAATGACTGATTGCATTTGTAGTTTTGAGTTCTGCGAGCCTGAATTTTCATAATGAAAATGTTTTCTTCTTTTTCTGTTTTCCTCTTTTGTCTTTTTCCTTCTCACGCTACCTTGGGTTTTGTTTTCTGTAACTTCCAACTAAAGAAATCCTAACTCTACATGGGTTGTCGTCTGTCTTTAGAGCTTTTAAGTATTATTTTGTTCATTTGTCAGGGAAAGAGAAATTCCTCTAGATATTTCCAGCCCTAAGGGATTTATAAAACCATCGGAAGGGTTGGAGAGACGAAGTTCAGGGTAGGGCCATTACTAGCCAGTTCGTGGCAAGGTTCAAAGAATGAGATACTTGTTATTGGTGAGGTCAACCGTTCCAGAAACAGTTCTGATTGTCACAAATGCCTGCAGCATCTTATTGAGGTTGAAAATGGGAGGTGGAGGAGGATGTGTTGATTCAGCAGTTTCCAAAATTAACAAATGATTAATTCATTCAAGCCATGCTGGAAATATTGCAGCTTCTGGAAAAAAAGAAAAAACAACATGAGATTTCACTTAAAGACTATATTTTTCCCTGTAGGATTCCAGGTACTTTACATTTTTTAGCGGCTGTTAATTTTTAATTGTTTCATGATAACAGCTTGCTCCACACTAAAACAACATTGGCATTCTGCAATGGCTTGACTTAACGTGTCTGAGGCAGATCTTTCCCCCCATGTTAAAGGAATAATCAGATTTGCTTGAACACTAGCCTGTAGGTCTGGCCTGCTACATATATGACTCTATATGAAAGGATTTCCACAACCAATTATAATAAAATTTGAAGGAAGCTTTACAACTCATTCTATCTCCTGAAATCTTCTTGTCTTATGTGGGCCTTGCTAAACTGTTTGAGCAGATCATTCCATTAACCCTCTACTTCTCTGGGGATTCCTGGATGGTATTGTTAATTTGAAAAGAAGCGAAGAGAGGTAATAATTGAGGGTTGTAGACTCCTAGAATGTCAGTTAATCCTAGAATGTCCTATAATGGACTAAATTGTGTCCCCTGCAAAATTTATATCATATATTGAAGTCACAACCTCAAGTACCTTAGAGCGTGAATATATTTGGAGATAGGGCCTTTAAATTAGGTAATTAAGGTGAAATGAGGTCAGAGGATATGACCCTAATCTAATATGACTGGTGTCCTTATCAAAAGACAACATTAGGATATAGACACCAGGGAAAAGGCCCTACATGAGGACAAAATGAGAAGATGACCACTACAAGCTAAGAAAAGAGGCTTTAGGAGAAACCACACCTGCTGACACTTTGATTTCTAGACTCCAGAACTTTGAGAAAATAAAATTCTGTTGTTTAAGCCACTCAGTGTGTGGTATTTTGTTTTGGCAGCCTGAGCAGACTAATACATTCCCTCATTCCCCAACCCAACTTCTTTCTGGTAGAGAACACTATCATGTCACATAGTAGTGGTGGATGGGGACAGCAGGGAATTGGGGGGGGAGAACCCTGGTTGCCTTCACTCCTTGTTTATTTCCATTATTCCACATTCTAGTCTATATTCTGGTTTGTTGACCATACACTTCCAATTTATTATCCTGGGATGCAATATTGTGCATTAAGTTTGCAGAAGTCTGAGATTCATTAGGTATGCAGTGTCACTTGTGTCCCACATAACAAGAGAAGCAATTATGTACCTACATAGTCCAAATTGTTATTTCCTGGAACATCTCTTAATCCTTCTGAACTAAGATCTTTATGATTATCAGCAATCTGCTCTTTCAAAGTTGAATATTTGAAATTTCAATTTATCCCCATGCACATGTGCAGAATTTGCAGTTACAAACTGTTTTCCATGACCAAAATGATTATCTTGACTGGACATCCGTTATTTTCAGTTTGAGTGTCAGTATACATCATTTAGTTGAATAGAAACACTCTTATTCTTTATTCTGTTGGGATTCCTTTGAACAACATTTCATTTTAATTTATTTGAACAAAACCCAGAGAAAAATGCTAAATCAGTAAATAGTTTAAAGGTGCACATTTTGGGAGAGAAGCTGGACTTGAAGGGTGTCATGATGTTCATAATTTAGTGTCGTCACATCTACTTGCAATTTTTAATGTTAATTCTTGGTCATTTATCACCTTTGTAACTTGGAAAAGAAAGTTGTCTCCTCTCTTTTTTGGGGGCGGGTTGTATGATTTTTTATCATATCAAAACTAGAAAAATATGTAACTTTTTTCCTCTTCTTTAATATTTAATATTTCTTCTTCTTCATCTGACTGTACTTTTTTGGGGTCAGTTTCAGTTAGGTATAATTTAGTTACAATAAAACTCACTGATTTTAAGTGTGCAATTCAATAAAGTTTGAGAAGTGCATTTAGTCACGTAACCCTCACTACAATCATAATCCAGAACATTTCCACCACCTCCAAAAATTCACTTGTGTCTGTTTGGAGTCTGGCCTCTGGCAAAGCCTGATCTGATTTCTATCACTGGAGTTTTGCCGTTTCTAAAATGTCATATAAATGAAATAATACAATATGTAGTCATATGTGTATCTGTTTTTTTTTTTTTAATATTTTTAAAATGCTTATTTACTTTGAGGGAGAGACAGTGTGTGTGAGAGAGGGGGAGAGGCAGATGGGGAGGGGAAAATAATCCCAAGCAGGATTCCCTATTCGAGGCTCAATCCCATGAACCACGAGACCATGACCTGAGCCAAGATCAAGAATGTGACACCCAACCTACTGAGCCACCCAGGCACCCCGTGTGTCTGTCTTCTTTTACTTAGCAAATTGCATGTGAGATCAATCCATGACTTTGTGTTACATTACATTACATTACATTTTGTTGCTGAAAGGTACTCTATTGTTTGTTTCTCCATAGCTGTTTGAAGGACATTTGAGTTGTTCCCAGCTTTTAGTGATTATATATATACAGCTACCATAAACATTCACACAGTGGTTTTGTGTGAACATAAATTTTCATTTCTCTTGGGTAAATACCTCTGAGTAGGAGTGCTAGGTTATATACTAGGTATATGTTTGGCTTTATAAGAAAGTGCTAAGCTGCTTTCCAAAGTAGCTGTAGCAGTTTGCAGTCAGTAATGTATGATAGTCCAATTATTCTACATTCTCACTAGCACTTGCTCTTGTCAGGATTTTTTTTTTTTAATGTTTGTTAGTTTGTTTATTTTTAGGTGGGGGAGGGACAGAGAGGAGACAGAATCTCAAGCAGGCCCCATTCTGTTAGTGAGCAGCCTGATGCGGGTTCCATCTCACAAACTGTGAGATCATGACCTGAGCCAAAATCACAAGTTAGATGCTCAATCGAGTAAGCCACCTACACCCCTCAGGATTTTTTTAACTTTAGCTATTCTAATGGGTAGTATAGTCTTTTAAAATTTATACTCCAGGGGCGCCTGGGTGAGTCAGTCGGTTAAGCGGCCAATTTCGGCTCAGGTAATGATCTCGTGGTCTATGAGTTCGAGCCCCGCGTCGGGCTCTGGGCTGACAGCTCAGAGCCTGGAGCCTGCTTTGGATTCTGTGTCTCCCTCTCTCTCTGCCCTTCTCCTGCTCACACTCTGTCTCTGTCTCAAAAAATAAACGTTAAAAAAAAATTAAAAAAAATTTATACTCCAGCCGGGTGGAGTGGAGTATTATCTTATTATGGCTTTAATTTTCATCTACTTGATGGATAGTGAGTTGCATACCTTTGCATTTATTTATTGGCCTTTTGTCTTCTTTTGTCCATATTTTTTGAATTGTCTTTTTTTACATTGACGGGACAATTTTTAAAAATTATATTCTGGGTATGATACCTTTGTCAAATGTTTATTTTGCGGCTAATCTTTTCACTTTTTAAATTTTTAAATAAATTTTTTTAATGTTTATTTTTGAGAAAGAGAGAGAGAGTGTGTGCATGAGCAGAGGAGGAGCAGAGAGAGAGGGAGACACAATCCAAAGCAGGCTCCAGGCTCTGAGCGGTCAGCACAGAGCCTGATGCAGGGTTTGAACTCACAAGCCTTGGAGCTGTGAGATAATGACCTGAGCCCAAGTCAGCAGCTCAACCAACAGAGCCACCCAGGCTCCCCCTTTTTTAATATTAATTTATTTTGCGGGAGAGAAAGACAGAGCAAGAGCAGAGGAGGGCAGAGAGAGAGGGAGACTTAGAATCTGAAGTGGGCTCCAGGCTCTGAGCTGTCACCACAGAGCCCAATGCAGGGCTTGAATCCACAAACTGTGGAATCATGAACTGAGCTGAAGTTGGATGCTCAACTGACTGAGCCACACAGGCACCCCTTCACTTTCTTAACAGTATTTTTTAAGGAGCTGAGTGTTTTAACTTTAATGATGGCTATAGTAGGCTGACTAATGGACTTCCACAGATGTCTGTGTCCTAATCCCTGGAAACTATGAGTATGTTACCTCACATGACAAAGGGGACTTTGCTGACATAATTTAGTTAAGGATCTTGAGCTGGGGAGATTATCCTGGATTACCCATTTGGGAAGTATGTAGTCACAGGGTTCTTTCAAGAGTGAAGGATGATGGTCAGAGTCAGAAAGAAGGAGATACGTTTGTAGAAGCAAAGTCAGAGAGAGATTTGAAGATTGAAGAAGGGACCATGAGCCAAGGAATGCAGCTAGCTTCTAGATCCTGGAAAAGGCAAGGAAATGTATTCTCTGGAGTCTCCGAAAGGAACAAAGCCCTATTGACACCTTAATTTTGGGTGACTGTGACTTCTGACCTTCAGAGCTGTAAAGATTATAAATTAGTGTTGCTTTCAGTCACTAAATTTGTTGTAATTTGTTATATCAACATTGGAAATGAATGCAATGGCTTACATTTTCACGTTATTGAAAAGCAACTTTTCAAATTTTTTCCTTTATTTTTTAGTGGTTATTGTATACCGGGTAAGAAATATTTGCCTACCCCATGCTTATGAAGTTATTCTATGTTTTCTTGCAGAAGCTTTATTGCATTCCCTTTTACATTTGGACCTATGATATATCCTGACTAAATTTTGGAGTATGCTGTGAGGTAGGGTCAATGTTCATTAAAAAAATACCCCACAAATATCTAATGGCTCCAATGGCTCCAGCATATCCAAATATGCATTGGCATTTTTGTCATTAATCCAATTTCTGTATATATCGGTGTCTGTTCCTAAGAGTTATTTGTTTATTCCTACATCAAATCCACACTGTCTTAATTTCTGTAGTTTTATAGTATATCTTGAAATTTGGTAGTGTAATTCTTTTACTTTAGTTTTGTCTTGGCTGTACTAGGGTCTTTGCATTTCCAGATAGATTTTAGAATCACCTTGTCAATTTTTACAAAGCTGTTAGGATTTTGAATAGGATTGTACAAGGTAAGCTGTTTTTTATTTTAACTTTTTTTTTTTTTAGCATTTTTATTTTATTTTTGAGAGACATAGAGACAGAGTGTGAGCAAAGGAAGGGCAGAGAGAGAGGGAGACACAGAATCCGAAGCAGGCTCCAGGCTCTGAGCTGTCAGCACAGAGCCCGACGTGGGGCTCGAACCCACAGACCATGAGATCATGACCTGAGCTGAAGTCAGTCGCTTAACAGACTGAGCCACCCAGGCGCCCCACGGTAAGCTGTTTTTGTACAGAAATTTAGATCCTTTACTTCCACTAAATTTTATTCTATTGAATCTTTGCATATATATTTTTTTCTGGCTTATCTGTTAATAACTGTGACTTTGTAATGTTTATAACTTAATGTAAATTTATGGTAGTAACATGTGCTTATGGTATGGAGTCATATTTGCTTAATTTAGTGGAGGGAAAATGGTTTTCAAACTGTGGGTCATGAAATCAATTTAGTAGTCCTTATTAGCATCAAGCGAAATGAAATAGAATATCAGAGTGCATCATATTTAGTTTTGTAAAACTTTTTATTTTATATATTAAAACATTTTTAATGTTTATTATTTAGTTTTGAGAGGGAGACACAGAATTCAAAGCAGGTTCCAGGCTCTGAGCTGTCTGCACAGAGCCTGAGGCAGGGCTCAAACCCACAAACCATGATATCATGACCTGAGGTGAAGTTGGATGCTCCACTGACTGAGCCACCCAGATGCTCCTATTTTTTAATTTCTTTAAAAAATGTTTATTTTGAGAGAGAGAGAGCAGGAACAGAGGGAGACACAGAATCCAAAGCAGGCTCTGCGCTATCAGCGAGATTATGACCTGAGCTGAAGTCAGATGCTTAACTGACTTAGCCACCCAGGCACCCCAATAAAACTTAAAAAAAAATTATTTCTTTATTTTGAGAGAGAGAGAGAGAGAGAGAGAGAGAGAATCTCAAGCAGACTCTGTGCTGTCAGTGCAGAACCAGACATGGGGCTCAAACTCACAAACCACGAGATCATGACCTGAGCTGAAGTCGGACGCTCCACCTATTGAGCCACCCAGGAACCCCTAATAGGTAGTTTTAACTAGATAGTAGGGAAGACCACTGGTCTAGAAGTCAGAGAACTTGATTACTATTTTCAGTACCCTTAGCTAAATCTCTTCGCTTGTCTAAGCTGAAATTTCCTTATTTGGGGGGTGTCTGGGTGGCTCAGTTGGTTAAATGCCAGACTCTTGATTTAAGCTCATGTCATGATCTCGTTGTTTGTGGGTTCGAGGCCACATTGGGTTCTCCACTGACAGTGCACAGTCTGCTTGAGATTCCCTCTCTCTCTCTCTCTCCTTGCCACTCCCCACATCAAAAATAAATAAGCATTAGAAAAAAAAGAATATATCACCTTTCAATAGCTTGGATACAATATTTGGATTAATGAAAATATTAAAGAATGACTACTATGTCTATTCCAGATAATTATGGAGAGTAAGCCATTTATTGATTTATGGACCTGGGAATCTTAGATTGGGAATCCAGCGGCTGGCAGTAGTTCTCTCTTTCACGTAGGAGACTTAAGTTTTTCATTTTACAGGTTTTATGGTCCCTAGTAAAGATTATATTCAATAAATACCTATTGATGGGCCAATTTTTAAAAATTTAATGGAGTCATGTTATTATTCCTATAGTTGTTGTGATTGGAAGTGACTTAATGTAGAGCTGAAAATTGGAGTTTTGTACGATCTTTAAATTAGTTTCCTCTTTGGCCTTTGGACAACACTTTTGAAACAAAAAGCTTGAAATACAGCTTTAAATACTATTACAAAGCAGTTGATAAAGATATCAAAATGATTTTACCCAACATAGAAACAATGCTTACATAACTTAAAAAGTGTAGGAAGACACTTGCAAAGAGAGAAAAAGCGATTAGGACGGGATAACATTGAAATTATGAGTATTTATTTTTAAATTGTGAGTCTTTACGGGTACGGACTATCCTTGTTCAACTCGTACCCCCAAAGTTTAGTACACTGCTTGGTGCAGTGCTGTCAATAATAAACGTTTGCTAAATTTTGGAGGAAGTTTAGAAAGTAAAGCCAGAGTTGCCTTATATCTAAAAAACCAAAGGAAGTAAAGATTTGGTTTTCTTCATATTCTAGCCCTTTTTAATTCCATATCAGAACTGATATCTCTAGTTCACTAACATTTCCTAATCAACCAAATTCTGCCAAGTTTCACAGCTTTCTTGAGGAAAGGATTTTATTCTCTAGAATCACCCTGTGGCGCCGTCTGCCGGAGTTGTCAGGATACTCTGCACTTAAGCCCCTCCCTAGGTCTTCATTTACGCTCCTCCCAGTTCTTTTTCGGAGCCTCCCCTACACGCATGCGCTTTGATGAACCGCGTATGCCGTGACGGACTACATTTCCCAGAAGACCATACCAAAGAAAAAAAATCCCATGGTCGTGGGGCGGAGGAGGGAAAGACATGAAGGCTCGCGAGAGAACGTGATTGAGGCGGCTGCGCGAAGTGGGTGGAGCGGGGTGGAGAGAGTGAGGAGGAAGAGGAGGAGGTGCCGTCCCACAATACCAGGCGGGAGGGCGGTAGGCGGTTTGTATCCGGGCTGTGAGGTGCTCGGTGCCTCCGCGGACCTTGCTGCCTCTGTCTCTTTAACGCGAGAGGAAGCGATGCAGAGGGGTGGAAAATGGCAGAGCTGCAGATGTTACTAGAGGAGGAGATCCCGTCTGGCAAGAGGGCGCTGATAGAGAGTTACCAGAATCTGACCCGGGTGGCGGACTACTGTGAAAACAACTACATACAGGTGAGGACCGCGGGCGGGCGGACGGGCGCTGGCCGGCCGGGCCGAGGATCCGCCGCCTGTCGCCCGAGTGACCAGCCCACTGGGCGGGGTGGGGAACTGCTTTAACCTCAGCGGCTGCCTCAGCCCCAAACCCAACCCCAACCTCAACCCCAACCCCCAGCCGGCTAGAGCAAGTGGCCAGGCTGAGAGTCGGGCTGTGATACAGGAAGTGGCTGTGGTGGTTGAAACCGATAGAAGGGAGAGAGAAAATGGGCGAGGGAGCCCAGAGCTCGCCGCCGTAGCAGCCCGGCGCCCCCCTGCTGTCCGCCTCCCTTCTGGCTGGGCCTCCCGGGTCGCGCTGCCCCCCCATTCCCCGCCCCCCGGCAGCCTTCTTTTCGCCGGGCTTCGGTCCGGGAGAGCCAGCTGCCTCTCCGTCCGGAGAGGGGTCTAGGACCGGGAGAGAGAGGAGAGGAAAGGGCAGGGACGAGGCGCGGGGAGGAGCAGCAGAAGGGAGAGGAAAAGCGGGGTGTGTGTCGAGGGAGGGCGGGGTGGGGGCGATTATGTCAGTTCAACCCAGAGGGTGTGTCTTTTATTTATTTATTTTTTAAAAAATTTGTCATGAGTCACATTACACAGACCTCCCCGAGGAGAGGAGGAAGCTGGTGGGAAGTGAGGGAAGGCGTAGAGAAGTTAATCTCAAAATTCCCTTAATTGAAGGTTTGTAAATTTGCCTGGCTGTTCGTTTTCAAGTCGGGTTTTTCCCTCTCATCATTTTCACTTCCGTCCCACTATAATGTATTCTAGAGGTTGTTAGGACTGTCGTTATTATAAAACAAATTATTCTTAACTACTTGGAAAAGTGACTTACTCTCTCTTACCCAAAAGTTCTTGAACTGTTGGCTTTATAACTAACTTAAAATAGAATGGTGTAACCGCCAGTTGCGTTTTCTGAGGTTTCTCTTTCCGACCAAAGTAAATGCATAGAATATGAATCTAAATAGATTACCGAATATATTTAGTCTTAGGATCCTAACGTAAACTGTTATTGTAAATTTATTAGGAGATTCTTGGGGTCTTATTTATGACAGATTTTCATTTGGTTTGTTTTTATGATTGAAAGTGATTTATGTTGTAGCTTGGTTTGTAGATCTTTAACTGCTTAAACCAACAGCTTGCTATAGAAGCAAATAACCAGCCGAGTTCTTTGTATCAATATAATGGCATCAAAAATTCGCTTGCTAGGATAAGGCATAACCCAGACTTACTTTGAAAGACGAAGGTTATTGTAATTCAGAACTAAAGTATTTATAGAAGTGCCTCCCATGTGATTAGTATTTTTAAGAACCAATAGTTTCTGTGTTGGCAAATGCTTTTCTTTATTTTTAGAAGGAGATACTGTTTTCAGGATATTTTGAATATTTCTCACTTTCGGTATTAGTAATATTTTCAGTAGCACCAGTAGAAATTTATCTCCTAAACTTTTTCAAGTTTTTACTTTAGGAGTTCTGATAAATAAACTTGTTGAATGCTCACCATGTCTACTGTATTATTTGTTTTTGCAAACTTTGTAGTTCGTCTTCTAAAAAATATTCTAAAATCTAAAGAAGTGTGGATATAGTTTTCAAATAGAAAAGTGATCTTGGAGTTTATTGATATTAAAATATACAACTTTTATTCAACTTAACCTTTTGAAAAGCCTTAAAATTGAGGTGAATCTCAATTTGTTGAAGATTCTAAAGATTTTGAAAGTCAAACACAAAGCACAGGAAGTTAATTTGCCCCGAATCCAGAAAAGTCATTTCTTTGTAGAAGTCAGTAAATAAGTACTTCATAAAGGGGTGGCTACTTTTGTTTTGCATGTTGGGAAATCTGACAAATATATGGTGTGGTAACTGCTATGTGTTGGCAACTACAAACGTGTTTTAACTTGTCTGTTGACTACTGATTTTTCAGGTAGTTTTGTGCACTGAGGCTTTTATTTATTTATTTTTCCTCCGTGACCCCTTTCCTCTTTCCTTCCTGCCACCATCATGTAACTCTGAAGCACTTTTTAAAATTCATTGGTAATATTCCTAGTTAAGATAAGTCATGTTATTTCTCCTGCAGTCTCTTTTAAACATGTTAGTACTGTGGTCCCAAGAGCCACTGCCAGTGGCCCCAGGTTGTTTTTGGTGGTCCTAAACTTCATACCAGCGAGGTATTCTGATCTTGGGGGGAAAAAGATAAAATTCACACAATAATCTTAGTAGCCTTAAAACTTTGGGCAGCATTGCAGACTACTAGCTAGCTGCCTTCCTGAGAGGCGCAGACAGACAGGCTGAGAAGATGATGAAGACTGTGGAAGTTGATGTAGCTGTCTTTGTGACATGCTGTGCTGCTAACTGTGGTGCTGTGAATAGGGTACAAATAGTGCTAGACATCCATTTTGGTGTCTTTTGAGATCTTTCTCTTTCTGTGACCCTGATTGGGTTATAACCAATATCTTAGGTAAACATACCACCTCCCAGGAAAAGTGTACAGTCACTTGTGTCTTGAGAATGTTTTATACCCAAGGTGGGTTAATTTATTGCCTGAGGGTTTTTTATCCTGAGAGTTCAATTTTCATTTTGTTGTCCTACAGTTCGGAAGTATAGTTCAGTTTAGATGAGTTGTTTAGCTGACAAGTTCTTTTGGATGTAGTGCAGTTGAGCCTAGAGCACTTTATTAGCTCTTCGGGTCCTGTTGACTTTAATTATTAAATTGTTTTATTAATAGCAAAACTTCTCAAAAGAGTCCCTTATTGTAAAAAAGATGAGCCTTTTGACATTGATATGGGGAAATGATATTAAAAATAGAAAATGTTTTTTATATAGATAGAAAACTCTTTGGATTTTTCTTTGAATTTTTCTGGTGGGTTGTGTCAAGGACAATCACTCCTCAACTTGAACATACTTACTCATCTGACCAGTTCCCTTTGCTCTACATTAGAGTAGAGCCCATTGTCGTGGGCACTATTTTGGGGAATAGGAAGGGAAGCTAAGTGAAAAGGAATAGAAGTTGCTTAAGAAAGGTTTCTCAGCATGTGAATTGCTAGATTGGGTAAGGACGGAAAAGTCTTCCATACAGCTTCCTTACAGCTTAATTTGTTAATTTTTCTGCCTGGAATTCCCCCAACAAGAGCTACATTTGGATTAACAAATATATTCTAAAGTCTGGGAGTATGAAGGGCATATCATTAGTGAGCTCCTTAGTTTAGCATGTTTTCCTTCTCACATGATGTTAGCTTATGCTCATTGCTCATTATGCACATCTGATCTTGGAAGGCAAGTAATTTTTGAGCAGGAATACTTTGGAGTAGGTAAAAGCACAATGTATGCCAGTTTAAAAAAATGTCACTTAATTATTGCAATAATTCTATGATTTTCTCTCTCTCTCTCTCTCTCTCTCTCTCTCTTTCTTTCTTTAACAGATGATCAATCTGCAGTTCAGAATCAAATACCTAGCCTAAAGTTCTGTTCTCGTGTTAAATAGTGTCTGGAATCAAACCCAGATTTTCTGATTCTGTATCTTAAGTTCCTTTTAATGAATACTCACTGAATGGGGTGCTTACCTCAGCAGAGAGGATAAAAAGCTGGTGTGAAGAGGGCAATGTAATTGTTTCTATTTATTGAGTACTTATTCTGTCACAGTCTCTACTGGTTGATTTATATTATCTTTTTAAAAAATTTTTTAAATTTATATTTAAAAGTTTATTTATTTTGAGAAAGAGTGAGTGTATGAGCAGGGCAGGGGCAGAGAGAGAGGGAGAGGGAATCTCAAGCAGGTTCCACACCGTCAGCATGTAGCCCGATGTGGGGCTCAAACTCACAAACAGTGAGATCATGGCCTGAGCTGAAACCAAGAGTCGGACGCTTAACCGATTGAGCCACCCAG
Source organism: Paguma larvata (assembly GCA_030068075.1). Taxonomy (NCBI): domain Eukaryota; kingdom Metazoa; phylum Chordata; class Mammalia; order Carnivora; family Viverridae; genus Paguma; species Paguma larvata. The sequence goes on from CM057828.1 coordinate 113,598,864, forward strand.
GTACCTTGAATTGTATTATCTTTAATCCTTATAAAAACTCTCCATGAGAGGCAGTATTCTCTTACAGATGAGGAAATTATGAGTCAGGAAAGTTAAGTGAGTTTTGTTTGATCATACAGTTAGTATTTAGCTGTCAGGGTTTCTGCCTAGTTCTGAGAGACTTCACAGGCTGCGCTCTTTCCATATGACACTGTCTCTAGACTCGAATAGGTCTAGCACTCAGAGACTAATTCAGAAATGTTATGGGATAAATGCACTCTTGTTGGGCAAACTAGGAACCTAACAACTATTTTACCACTGTTTCTTTTGAGTTCCAAATTGCAAATATAAGAACAGGTATGTTTATAATTTGGGGGCTTGATTTCATCACAAAAGGATGGTAGCTTTGGCACTTGAAGTGTTGAATTATAGGAATCATAGTGTAGTTTTTCATTGAGCTTAGCGAATCCTTTGCATCCTTGCCTGTTTTTTAAATTCTGATTCAGCTTTGCAATTGTGATAAGAAAATTTGTAGAATAATTAGTAGAAGTTAACAAAAAGTCTTGAAATATTGTGGTTATTTCCGACTTACACACAAACTAGTTTCAGGAGATTGATTGAAATTAGGATGGATTGGAAATGGTAGAATTCTTAGAATGGCACTTTGCATTTTGAGTACAGTAGTGGCTAGCAAAATGAGAGATACAGGTTGGAAATCTAAATGAACTAAACAGGATTTTAGTAATGTACAGCATGGCGACTATAGTTAATAATACAGTATTGTGCATTTGAAAGTTGCTAAAAGAATAGCTCTTAAAGATTCTCACCACAAGAAAGAAAAAAATTACAGCTTGTGGTGATGAATGTTAACTAGATTTATCGTGGTGATCATTTTGTAGTATATGCAAATGTTGAATGATGTACATGTGAAACTAATATTAGGACAATTATATTTAAAGTAAAACAAAACAGGGCTTTTCATAATTTTATGAAAGATCCTCAGTTAATTGTTAGATTGATCTATACCATGTCACAACATATTTATGCTGCCGTGAAGCAGACAGGATCTAACCTTCCGTATTAGGTCTTAGGAAAGTCCAGTCATAAGGATAGAATATTATATCAATTCTTAATTAATAATAGTCTCTAGGATATGGACTATTCTTTATGGCTGTATGTCATTTAAAAGTTTGGTGGCTTAGTTGATTGAGTTTCTAACTCTTGATCTCAGCTTAGGTATTGATCATAGAGTCATGAGTTCAACCCCCATGTTGGGATCCATGCTGGGTGTGGAGCCTACTTTAAAAAAAAAAAAAGGTTTGTATTAAACCTCTATTAAAGAGAGTGTCCTGACTTCTTTTTCTTTTTGTAATTTAAAAAAAAATTTTTTTTTAATGTTTATTATTTTTGAGACAGAGAGAGACAGAGCATGAGTGGGGGAGGGGCAGAGAGAGAGGGAGACACAGAATCCAAAGCAGGCTCCAGGCTCTGAGCTGTCACCACAGAGCCCGACGCGGGGCTCGAACTCACAGACGGTGAGATCATGACCTGGGCCGAAGTCAGACGCTCAACCAACTGAGCCACCCAGGCGCCCCTCTTTTTGTAACTTTAATACTAATAACTTTACCTGTGGTGCTTTGATGTAAACCAGGTCTGTTTCGATACTGAGTTTTATCATGCTTATGTCTTTTGGACGTGATTTTTTAGAAAATTGTTAAAATAATCCCTTAGGATGAGGACACTTTTCTAATTCCTCCTGTGTGCTTCTGCTTCCTCTAGTTTATTCTGATAGCCAAAGAATGCTATTACTCCTTGTAGTAGAAGAAAGGTATTTGGGCAAAGGGGGATCTGATGAGTGGTTGTGGTTGTTTAGAATAACTCTATTTATCTTGAGTGAAATATGTCCCAGGAATTACACATTTGTGAGTTGACAGACAGGAATATATTAGCCAGAAAGAAAGAGCAGTAAAATTGGGAGGAGAGGTTGAAGCAAACATTAGGAGTTTATGTAAATGTAATTCCATGAAAATTTCATGTTGGTATGAAAATTAAGGTTAAAATTATAGTTAAATGCTAATTTAAGGGTATTAAAAAAGTTTGAGGGGTGCCTGGCTGGCTCCTTTGGAAGAGCATGTGACTCTTGATGTTGGCTCTTCAAGAGTCGGAGTTGTGGGTTTGAGCCCTACATTGAGTGTAGAGACTACTAAAAAAAAATAATAAACTTAAAAAATTTGAATTTTAGGGGAGCTATATATATTTTTTCTAATGTCTTTCTGTGTTGATCATGATCTCCATTGAAATTATGGTTTGATTTTAGAAGAAATAACAGTCAAACCCCAGAACCAGAAACTTTTTAGTCCTTAATATTTAATAAGACACTATACAACAAAATAAGAGATTTAGAAAAAATTACAGCATTGAGAAGATATTTGGAAAATGGCAATTATTGGGTTTTATTTTTATGTATGTATGTATTTGTTGGGGTACCTGGGTGGCTTGGTTGAGTGTCCAACTGTTGATTTCAGCTCAGGTTCTGATCGTAAGGAAGATAAAGTGTATTTGTTACCAGATAGATTGTAATTTTTTGATATGTATCTATGTTTTAGTAACTTCCGCAAATGTTGGCAAAATTGTGATTTATGTTGATTAAAGAATATTGGTAGGACTATTTCAAATATAGCTTAAAGTGTAAGGAAACTAATTTTAAGTCTTATTTTACTAATAATTAACAGTAATTAAAAATTCATTATGGAAAATTTCAAACATAGAAAAAAATGGAGAGAATAGTATTTTAAACCCTCATATGTTCATCACCCACCCTTAACAATTAACTCATGGCCAGTCTCCTTTCATCTGTATTCCCCTTAGATCTCCCTACTATTATTGTAGAGCCTGTCTTTTACATATCATTTCATCCATAAATATTTTAGTATATACCCTTAGAAGATAAAGTCTTATTATTAAATTTATTGCATAACTTTTATATGTGGGGAAAAAAAGATAATGAATGTTATTATAATTTACTGGTGACAAAAAGGAGTAGAGAGCTTTAAGATAGTTAACGTATATATTTTTATAGTTAATATATTTTTAATTTACAGCTTATTTTGTTAGTGATTCCTGCCACACAGGTTGATGAGATATAGCTATATTATTTGCTTCATCATGGATTTTTTCTTTTTTGAGGATTTAATTGGCTTTATTAAGCAATTCATGAACAAGGATCATCCCACATAACAGGTAGAGGGGAGCTCCCAAGCAGAATTTTTTTATTGGGGTATAATTCATATGATATAAAACCAGCCATTTTACAGTATACAGTTCGGTGGTGTTTAGTACATTCACAGTGTTGTGCAGTCATTACTTTGATCTAGTTCCAAAACATTTTCACCACCCTTCGAAATAACCCTGTACTCATTCAGCAGTTTGTCCCTATCCCTACCCACGTAGTACCTGACATCCACCAATTTGCTTTCGCTGAATTTCTCAGAATTTGCCTAGTCTATATAGTTCATTAAGTGGAACTATGCAATATATGGCCTTTTGTTTCTGGCTTCTTTCATTTGTATTAAGCATAATATATTTTTTAAATGTAAAAATTTTTTTAATGTTTTATTCATTTCTGAGAGAGAGAGAGAGAGAGAGAGAGTGTGAGAGGCAGAGAGAGAGGGAGACACAGAATCTGAAACAGGCTCCAGGCTCTGAGCTGTCAGCACAGAGCCTGATGCGGGGCTCGAACTCACAGACCGTGAGATCATGACTGAGCCGAAGTCGGACGCCCAACCGACTGAGCCACCCAGGCGCCCCTAATTTTTCACTTTCTAAATCAGCTTAATTTCCCCCCTGATTACGGAAGTAGTATTAAATATGGTAATTATGCAAAATTTAAAACTTTTTAGAAATATATTTGTCTTAGATAGTTACAATTGGTGAAGCATATGACTTTTGATCTTTTTTTAAAAAAAATTTTTTTTAATATTTTATTTATTTTTGAGAGAGAGAGAGGGAGACACAGACTCCAAAGCAGGCTCCAGGCTCTGATGAGCCGTCAGCACAGAGCCGGATGCGGGGCTAAAACTCACGAACCATGAGATCATCACCTGTGCTGAAGTCGGATGCTCAACTGACTGAGCCACCCAGGTGCCCCTGACTTTTGATCTTGAGGTTGTGAGTTTGAGCCCCACGTTGGGTATAGAGATTACCTAAAAATGAAATCTTAAAATCACTTCTGTGTACAGCCTTTAATTTTTTTTTTTAGTTGCTTTATTTTTTAGAGCGAGAGTGTATGCCTGGGGGGAAGTTGGGGCAGAGGGAGAGAGAGAGACAGAGAGAATCTTAAGCAGGCTCCATACCCAGGGTGGAGTCCGACATGGGGCTTGATCCCACAACCCTGAGATTATGACCAAAGCCGAAATCAAGAGTCAGGCAGACACCCAACCAACCGAGCCACCCATGAGCCTCTGTGTACAGCCTGTAAAAAATGTATCTAAAGTTTATGCTGTACAATTGGTAAACTCATATTGTTTATTGCAAGGCAAAAAAATATTTCAGTCATTTTAAAAACAAAAAAATCCTGAAAGTTCTATGAGATTATGTAATAATTAAATCAAATGTCAATTCCTACTGAGAGCTTAAATGAAACATAGTATACAAGATGTCATCTGGATAGTTTCGGCTGCTTTTAATTAGAGCAGATTTTTATTTTTTATCTCCTTGAAACTTAAAGGGAACAAAAATTACTAATGAAAGTGTATATTATTATTTTTAATGTCTATTTATTTATTTTGAGAGAGAAAGGGAGAGAGAATGTGCATGCATACGAGTGGGGCAGGGACAGAGAGAGGGAGAGAGAATCCCAAGCAGAGAATCCTGATGCGGGGCTCAGTCTCATGAACTGTGAGATCATGAGTTAAGCTGAAATCAAGAGTCGGACCCTCAGCCGACTGAGCCACCCAGGCGCCACAACAAATACTTATTTTAAAAAGCAATGTGATGGAAAGGGATTATCAGTGCCATTTTAAAATTATGGATACTACTCCAAAGTGGGCCCTTAACAAAGCCCAGCAATCCCCCTATATTTTTCAATATCAGTATGTTCTTCCACTCACCATAAATGGTTTTAAATTTTCTCTTCTGTTCTAAAATCGCTTCCTTTCTCATCTTTTATTCCATAGAGAAAATGTCTTCATTATATAAGACATACCATTTCTTATCACTAGCATCCTTATCCATCCTATTTTATTTCCTTCTTGTACCGGAGGAGAGTTGTCCTTCCTCCTTGCTAAGGTCCGTCCTTATCTTTGCTCCGAGTCCCGTTCTGTCTTACTTTTTCAGAAAATTTACACTCTTCTATCTTTCCTTCTCTTCACTGAATTTGTGCAGTTAGAATAAAAACATCTTAAGTCTCATTATGAGAAAGTTATGCGTTGACTTCATAGATCCATGTAGTAATTGACCTCTTTTTTGTATGTTACTTAGATTTTTATTAAAACTGTTCTCTACACCTTCCTCCCTCCCTCACCTTGCATTCACTCCTTAACCTGTTCTGTTTTGTCTGTCATCTTCACTGTTCCACTGAAATTATGTTCAGCAACCTACATGTCGCAAAATTCATTGAATACTGGTTAGTTCTCATTTTGCTTGTCTTCTCAGCATCATTTCGTACAAGTGACTTTTTTACTTTGAAAAGCTAATCCTTTGGCTTTCTTTCCTACTTTCGACATTCTTTCCTACTTTTCCTGTTAGTCTCTGGCCCCTTATTCTCCTTTAAGTATTTTTTTGAATTAAATTTTGTTTTTTTTAAGGTACTAGGTTTTTTTTTTTTTTTTCCCTAATTGGAGTATAGTTGATACACAGTGTTAAATTAGCTTCAGGTGTATGATGTAATGATTAGAGAGGAGTCTATACATTACGCTGTGCTCAGTATGAGTATAGCTACCGTCTGTCACCATATAATGTCATTACAATATAATTGACTATATTCCCTATGCTGTACCTTTTATCCCTGTGACATTCATTCCATAACTGGAAGCCTGTAGCTCCTATTCCCTTTCAAACGTTTTGTTCAACTCCCTACCCTACTTTCAAGTATTAAAGTGGCTTTGTGTGAGCTCCTTTATATACATACCACTTTGGGCTGTTTTATTTATTCCCATCTGAATGATCTATGTTCCACTGAAGTTTAGATCCATATATCTAATTGCCTAGTTGATATCGCTGCTTGTTTGAATCCCATGTGCTTTAGACTTAAGGTGCTAGAAAATGAATTCATCACCTTTCTGCAGTCTCCTTTACTACTGTTCACTTACTCATTTATTAGAAACCTAGGCATCATTTGTTTTATTTTGGTTTTATTTTTGAGAAAGTGGCAGAGGGGGCAAGAGAGAGAATCTTAAGCAGGCATCATGCAGGGCTCCATCCCATGACTCTGGGATCATGACCTGAGCCAAAACCAAGAGTTGGATGCTCACCCCCCCACACCCAGGCACCCCTAGAACCTAGGCATCATTCTTGACTCCATTATTCCTCTTTGTCCCCTTCTCCCAATTCATCTGTAACTGGTCCTCTTGATTCTTCTTAAGTATCTCTTAAATTTGCCTATTTTATTTCTACCACCCCAGGGTAAAGCTTAGATACTGCTATAGCTTCTAATTGTCTTTATATCATCACATGTCTTCCTCTGGTCACATCCCCATTATCTGCATTGTGACTCGAATGGTATTTTCTTTTTTTCTTTTAGAGAGTGTAAGCAGAGGACAGGAGCAGAGGGAAAGAGAGAATTTTAAGTAGGCTTGACACTCAGTGTGGAACCCGATGTGGGGCTTGATCCTACAACCCTGGGATCACGACCTGAGCCCAAATCAAGAGTTGGATGCTTAACTGAGCCACCCGGGTGCCCCTTGAGTGGTATTTTCAAAAGAGAAATCTGATTATGTCACTCCCTGCTTAAAAATCATTCAGTGACTCCCCATAAGTATGCAATCTCACAGGAAGACCTAAGAGGCCCCTGTATAGCATAGGCTCCCATCTTCTTAGTCTTGCTGCATTCATCCCATTGCCCTCATCTTACCAGTCATATTTGCTTTGAGTTTTTGAAATTTCATTCTTTTCTACCTTTGCAAATGTCATTCTCTCTTTTTTGTTTTTTTGTTTTTCTTCTTAATTTTAAAGAGAGAGCACGAGCAAGGGAGAGACAGAGGGAGAGATCGAGAATCTCAAGCAGGCTCCATGCTTAGCACAGAGCCTGATACAGGGCTCAATCCTACAATCCTGGGATCATGACTTGAGCCAAAATCAAGAGTTAACCGACTGAGCCACCAAGGTGCCCCTAATGTCAGTCTCTTTGACTAGAAAACTAATTTCTCTGTTTGAATACTATCATTTGTCAGGTCTTGTAGTTCAGAAAAAATTAACTGTATTTATTCATTCATTCTTCACTTGGTGAAAATCCTTTGCATACCTACCATGTGTCAGGTATACTCTTAGGTCCCAGAGGTACTATAGTGAGTAAGGCAAGTTACCTATCCTTACGAAGTTTTCGTTATAGAGATGAGGAGACAGACAGTAAACACCAAAAAATAAGACTGTTTCAGATAGCAAAGAGCGTTGTTTGGAAAATTAAATGCGAAAACAAAGTGATTTAAAAAATGAGCAGAGGACCTGAATAGGTATTTTCCCAAAGAAGACATACAGATGGCCAACAGACACATGAAAAGATGCTCAACATTACTAATCATCGGGGAAATGCAAATCAAAACTGCAATGAGATATCACCTCATACCTGTCAGAATGGTTTAAATCACAAAAGACAAGAAATAACAAAAGTTGGTGAGGATATGGAGAAAAAGGAACCCTGTGCATTGTTGGTGGGAATGTAAATTGGGACAGCCACTGTGAGAAATAGTTATGGAGGTTCCTCAAAAAATTTAACATAGAAATACCATATCCAATAATTTCACTACTGGATATTTATCCAAAGAAAATGAAAACACTAATTTGAAACAATATATGTACTCCTGTGTTTGTTGCAACATTATTTACGATAACCAAGATAAGGAAGCAACTTAAGTGTCCATCAATAGACATATGCATAAGGAAGATGTGGTATATGTGTACAATGGAGTATTACTCAGCGTGAAAAAGGGCGAGAATTTACCATTTGTTGCAATGTGGGTGGACCTAGAGGGTGTGATGCTAAGTAAAATAAATTGGACCAAGAAAGACAAATTCCATAGGATTTAGCTCATATGTGGAATCTAAAAAACTAAAACGAATAAACAAAAAGTGATGTCAGACTTATAAACATGTAGAACAAATTGATGGTTGTCAGAGGAAGAGGAGGGGATGAGCAGAATGGATGAAGGGGAGTGGGAGATACAGACTTCCAGTTATAGGATTAATAAGTCATGGGAATAAAAGGCACAGCATAGAGAATGTAGTCAGTGAAACTGTAATATCACTGTATGGTGACAGATGAAAGCTATACCTGTGGTGAACGTAGCATGATGTATAGACTTCTTTTGAGTCACAGTATTGTACACCTGAAACTGACACTGTATGTCAACAATACTCAAAAAACAATTAAATGCAACAAAGCAAATAAACCCACTATTACTCTGACCTGGCTAGGAAAAGGAAAAAAAAAAAGACAAATAGCATGACAAGATACAAAACATTTGAATTGGGAAGAAGAACTTCTTTAAGGAAGTTAGGAGGTGGTACTCTGTGAGGGTGGTATTAGAGCTGAGACCTGGAGAGTAGATACGTCATCTTCCATGTGAAGATCTGAGGAAAAGGAAAGATGGGAAAAATCTTTCTAAGGGTAATGTGACTAGAGGGTACTTAGGGAGAGTGAAACTGGTAGGAGAAAGATCAGAGAGATTGTCAGGATATATAGGGTGTTGAAGGTCTTTTGAAAAGAGGTTTGGTTTTATTCTAAGTGATAGGTTATCATTGAGTGCTTGATTTACTCTTTTTTAAATGATTGTTTATTTTTGAGAAAGCATGAGCAGGGAAGGGGCAGAGAGGGGGACAGAGATCTGAAGCATCACACAGTTGACACAACAGGGCTCTAACTCATGAACCGTGAAATCATGACCTGAGCCAAAGTTGGATGCTTAACCAGCTGAGCCATCCAGGCACCCCTTGATTTACTTTTTGAATGAATCATTCAGTCTACTAAGTGTAAAGCATACTGAAGGGAATGCAAGAGCAGAATCAGGCAGCAGGGAGGGGATTGTTGTAGTGTAGGCAGGAAATGAGAATTGCTCATACTTTAGTGGTAGGGTGGGGAATTGAGGGGAGAGCTTGGATATATTAAAAATAATTTTTTTAATGTTTATTTATTTTGAGAGAGAGAGAGTGAGCAAGCAGGGAAGGGGCAGAGAGAGAGGGAGAGAGAGAAAATCCCAAGCAGGAGCCCAATGCGGGGCTCAGACTCACGAACCGTTGAGATCATGACCTGAGCTGAAATCGAGAGTCAGGAGCTGAACCAACTATGCCACCCAGACACTCCAAAGAACTTGCATATTTTTAAGGCAGAGCTGAACAGGACTTACTGGTGGATTGGATGTGGGGTATGAGGGAAAGAGAGGAATCTGGGGTGCCTGGGTGTCTCAGTTGGTTAAGTGTTCGACTTTGGCTCAGTTCATGATCTCATGGTTCGTGGGTTCAAGCCCTGTGTTGGGCTCTGTGCTGAACAATTGCTCAGAGCCTGGAGCCTGCTTCTGGTTCGGTTTCTTTCTCTCTCTACCCCTCCCCCACTCACGCTCTCTCTCAGAAATAAATAAATGTAATAAAAAATTTAAAAAAAGTGAAAAGAAAGGAATCGAAGGATGACTCCTAGTTAAAATTTTTTTCTAAGTATGCCAGTAGATCATAGTACATGTGTGGGAGTATATCAAGAGTACTGGTTGTTAAGTATGAGATTTAGACAACCAGATAGGCCAGATGGTCATTCTGGAGCTTCGGAAAGAGTCACTCAGACTTAAACTCAGAAAGAGTTTAAGAGTCATCACAGAATAGATTTGCATTAACTCACAGAAATACAATGTGAGGGACATATGTAATTAAAAATTTTTCTGATAGCCACATTAGAAAAACTATGAAGAAACAGTTTGAAATTAATTTTAATAACCTAGTGCATCCAAAATGTAATTATTATAATAAGGAACCAGTATAGTTAGTTAAAGGGATATTTTACTTTTTTTTTTTTTTGGTACTAAGTCTTTGGAATCCGGTGCATTTTATACTTAACAGCACATCTTGATTGGGACATGGATAGTGACAAATGGGGGATTAATGGGTGGGAAGTCCTCTGGTGCGAAAGGATAGTTGAAATTGGGGTCCTAGAGTAAATAAACTGTAGAGGTGGATGTTGTGCGTTTAGAATGTGGAATTTTTGAAATTGGTGTAATTACTAGTGATGACCATGGGAGTTTCTGACTGTGATGAAGAAAAAATGGTAGAAAAAATTGTTTCAGTTCAGGAGATCAAGTGAGAGGCAAGGGTTATTGGTGGATTATCTGAGTGTATGTTGACATCACCAAGAATAAGGAAGGAATAGTGGTGAATTAGGGAGCTAGGTGTTAGAGTCCCTCCAGTGATGTGGATGTTGGTAGATGACAGTTATAAGGAGACTGCTTCCTTAGAAACCTCTTCCCTGTCCCTCCAGGTCATTTTGTGCTGTTGGATGCTCCCGTAGAATCCTATGTATTTCCTTTGTAGCACTCTTTACACCTGTTTGACACTTGATGCCAGTCTCCAAGAAGGCAGGACCAGGTTTGTCTTGTTTATTTCTGTATTTCCAGAGCCTGCTCAATACCTGACACATAAGTTCTCAGAAGTTTACATAAAGTGTAAAAGAGTCTGAAACTTGGTTCTGGTCCTCATTACATCATGAATTAGTTGTATCGTCACCAGCCTTTAACTCTCTTTTATCTTCCAGTTTGAACTAGACAATGTCTGGAGTGACAATTCTTCATTTTTACTTAAAAAATTTTTAAAGTTTTTATTTTAATTCTAGTTAATACACAGTGTTAAAGCCATTTCAGGTGTACGTTATAGTGATTCAGTAATTCCATGCATCACCTGGTACCCATCACAAGTACACTCCTTAATCCCCAGATTGACAATGTTTAAATGTTTACTTTGTTATAATTCAGATATCAAGAAACTTTAATACATAGGTTTTTCAGGAAATGATTCAATTCCAGTTGTTATGAACTATGATTCCTCTTAAACTTTTTCTTAAAACCTTTTTGTTAAAATCAATTTTTCCAAGTCTTACTGAGAGAGGAGTTGTAGGTGAGGATATGTTAGAATATCTTTATTTCTTGAGCAGTTTTCTGCTGATCAATGGTAGTGAAACATATGGTCTCAGGACTTCTTTGTACTCTTCAAGTATTGAGGACCTCAGAGAACTTTATTTTTTCGGTGCTTTGTATCTATCAATATTTACTGTATTAAGAATTAGATTAGGGGCGCCTGGGTGGCTCAGTCGGTTGAGCGTCCGACTTCGGCTCAGGTCATGATCTCGCCGTTCCTGAGTTCGAGTCCCATGTTGGACTCTGTGCTGACAGCTCAGAGCCTGGAGCCTGTTTCAGATGCCGTGTCTCTCTCTCTGTCTGTGCCCCTCCTCTGCTCATGCTCTGTCTCTGTCTCTCTCTCTCTCTCTCAGAAATAAATAAACATTAAAAAATAATTAAAAAAAGGAATTAGATTAAAGCATGTATTAATTCCATGAAAAGAACATGTAATGGATTTGTTAATGTTAATGTAAATGGTATATTTTTTGAAAAACGATAGTCTTCCTAAACAAAACAAAACATAAAAAACATATTTAATGGGTATAATGGCATTGTTTTACATTGTTGCAAATCTGTTTAGTGACTGGCTGATAGTTAAATTTTCATCTATTTCTGCATTCAGCCTGTTATGATGTTTTATTTTGGTTGAAGTGTATGAGAAATTCTAGCTTCATACACTTGTGTAGTTGGAGGAGTTGGATTTTGGAGGAGTACTTTGATTATGTATATAATTGTGGATAATTTTGTACTTATAATAGTTTCTTAAAGGTTGCAGTGTGGACTCTGAAGCCATTATCAGTGAACATTTTATATTCTGTTACATTAGAAATTATTGCATAGGTCATTTGGAAAAGTAGTGAAAAGCTTTCAAGCTCAGGTTGATGAATACAGGTTTTCAAAAATTCTGATTTTTGCTTGAAAGCTTGAATTTTGCATTGACAACAAATATTAACAGTTATTTTCCTTGAAGTGTAAGGCTCATTAACCATAGTCTGTCAGTTATGTTTTAAAGTAGCAATGAGCTTATTTTTAAAGTTGTTTTTTGGGGGCGCCTGGGTGGCTCAGTCGGTTAGGTGTCTGACTTCAGCTCAGGTCATGATCTTGTGATTTGTGGGTTCAGGCCCGCGTCAGGCCCTGTGCTGACAGCTCAGAGCATGAAGCCTGCTTTGGATTCTGTGTCTCCCTCTCTTTCTGCCCCTCCCCTGCTCACCCTGTCTCTCTCTCAAAAATAAATAAACATTAAGAAAAAAAAGTTGTTTTTTGAAGTTCTACCGAATAGTGGCTTTTGCAGCTTGAAGATAAATTTCGTAAGTGCTTTTTCCTAAAGGTAACCATCATACTTAGAATGCAGCAGAAGTATTTTTTGTTTACTCCCATTTTGTCACATAAAAGTCCTCTTAAGGATCAAGATTTAATAAAATTAGTGTTTTTTCCTATTTCTTCAAGAACATTTTTAAATGAAGCTTTTCTCCCTCTGTCCCTGGGAGTGGTTAGCAGTATAAAGCACAACGACTGTTAGTATAGTTGGTGAAACTGATTGATTCGTGCTAGGAACTTGTGGTTTCTCACCTTTGCTTTTTCACTGTTGTTGCAGAAAAGAAGGCAAATATCGTTAGTATTGTGAAAATAGTTTTGATTTTGTGAACCTCCTGAAAGAGTCTTAGGTACCTTCAGAGGTCTGCATACTACACTTTGAGAAACTTGGTATAGATGATTGGTTTAGTATAGTAGACGTAATGTTTTCCTTCTGTGGTAATGACGGGCGTCTGAATTTTAGGTATGACTGTATAGCACTGTGTATATTGGGCATCTCTGACTAAAGTAGCTTGAGTAGTACTTCATAAAAAACTCAAAGTTCCTTATGTAGGAATTCTCTTAGCATATACTACGTTAATTATTTGGGTAGTTCTTATATTCTGGGTCTTATTATTGCTGTGTTTATTTTATCTCTCAGCACTAATTTTGAAATACTTTAAAGTGTTTCATGTATCTGTTTTCTCCAAATTTCAACAGTGCCAAAAATTTTGTAATATGTTGGAATATTTATTTAATAGGAAGTTGTTCAAATTACATGATTTTTATGAAGCAGTATGAAATACTAATTTTAAAATGATAAAAAGATGCCCTCACTTACCCTGGTGTGTCAAAGAAATAATGTTAGAGTTGAGATCTGAAGAGTGAATATATGTTAACCAAAAAGTTTTGAGGGAAGGAAAAACAATGTGCTTACCAGAGGGAGCAGAAACGTGTGTGTGTGCGTGTGTGTGTGTGTGTGTGTATATATATGTATGTATATACATATATAGGCTAAAAGGTGAGTGAGAGTAGAGTGATTTTGAACAAGATACAGATCTGTGTGTGCTTTAGTGTATAGTGAGCAAAGAGTTGGTCTTTTTTATGAGGCTGATGAAAAGATATTGAAAGTTATAAGCAAAGGGATGATGTTATCATTTTTAACTTTTAAAAAAGATTACTCATGTTAAGAGTGGAGAACAGATTGGAAGGAGGCTTGTGTATGGATTGGAAAGAGCCCAAGAAGAGACTGGGGGGAGACTAGTTTAGAATTGATGGTAGCAAGTGTAGTGAATTATCTAAAATCTCCAGTGCCTGGAATCAGTGTGGTAGGTTGTGAGTACTTACTTTTCTTTTCTAGAAAAAGGAGTGTTTGAGTCTATAAGGATGTACTAGAAGTAGTTCAACAAATAGTTATTTTATAGTTACATTTATCAATAAATATTCACTGTCTTTGTGAAAGGCTATGTTAAGTACTGTGATGTCATGTTTGTCATGTCTATTATATGTGACATAGTTATGTAAAACTCATTGACTAATAGAAGATTAAATAGGAGATTAAATAGATTAAATAGAAGCCTTAAATTAAGGGAAGAGAAAATTGATCTTTTAGTACTTATGTTTATATGAGGAAATATTCTGTATGGAAGAAAATAATTGTTATATTGGAAAGGTTTCAATTTTAATTTTGGCAGTCAATCACTAGAATTTTGTCTGTGGAAAGAAAAAAATGTCAAGCAGTGGTTTTTTTTTTTTTATATAAAGAGCATGTAGATATCGAATACGTTCCTATAAAAGATGCAAATAATACTATTGTATTAAAGGCAAAACCTAAAATTCCCCTTTTTTCTTCTACCCATGTTCCTACTCATTCCCTTCCTCAAACTGTTGTCAAGTTTGTTTTGTATCCTTCCACTTTTTACTCAAAGGATGAGGTAGCTTAGGAAGATTCATCTGGCATTGGTGCAGGATGGATTAGCGAAGAGACAGACTGGATGCCATAGGACTAGTTAGAGGACTTGTATTTGTCCAGATGCAAAGAATATTTCTTGAATTGAGATAGCTGCAGTTAAGATTGAACAGGAAGAAATAAATGCAAGCATCAGGAAGTCTTGGTGAAGGAGACATATGTGTAGATAAGGAAAGGGAGAACTCTAAGAGGACTTATTTTACCTGTAGCCATTCTCCTCCAGCATAAAGCTAATGCGCCTACAGAAGGTAATTTGCAGTCACAGAAGTGAATCTATAGACTTTCTCTTTTCAACCGTTAGTACACAGTTGGTTCCAACACTTCCCAGGTTTTACTCCTCCACAGTTAAATTGATTGACAGAGCAGTGGGTTGGAGAATAGGAATAAGGCTTGACTGTTAGCTGGCTGTGTGGGCAGAAGCTAGGAGAGGGAGGAAAGAGAGGAAAGGGACTTCAAGGTCTCTGGCTGTATAGGATGATAGCAGGAGGTTGTGGTGCAGCTTTCTCCTTCTGTTGTTAATTTTGATGTTCTGTCATCTTTGTATTATAGATGTTGATATTTTTAGACACTTAGAATTTTTTTAAAAATACTTTCAAAACATGTATGATATTTATGTAGATTGGGGATTGACCCTTTTTAAAAAAAACTTCGAGATAGACTTCTGAGGAACAGTGCAGTGTTTAGGGGTTTTAGGGAAGACTTCTCATGAAGACTAGGTTTAACTGAGTCATGAGTTTAAAGAGTTAAGGGGCAAGGGAGGTTAGGAGGCAAGGGAGGTAGGTAGTAGGAACAGCGTGTGTGCCAAGGGATGTTTGAGAGAGCTACGAGTAGTTTGCTTTTGATGGTGTCAGATGTAGGGGAGGGTAGTTGAGGAGACGAGATCTCAGCCAGCCAGACCGCTGTCATTACACTGTAGATAATCAGTTCAGTGTTTCCCACATTTGAAAACAGAGAAACTGTGTTTTAAATTTAATACTGATAAGATGAAATCGTGCTTTTGCTGTCCTGATGTGTATTCTGTTCCTTCGTTTAGACATCTTTGGCATAGTAAACAGAAACCAATGAATAAGTGGGTAAATGCAGAAGAATTGATTTATAGGTCTAAAATAAATCTTTTTTTAATGAACTGCTTGCATTAGTGGATTTATTATATTAATGTTTATTAATATCTTGTGGAATATAGAGCCATTTATCTCCAATTCAGTTGTGTGTTTCTCCTACTCATTCTTGTTCCTCACTCCCCCCACCCAAAACAAAAACAAAAAAAAAAAAAAGAAGAAGGAGAAGAAAGGCAGCATGGTGCTATCTGTATGAAAATTCTGGTACTCTCTGGGTTTTTGTTTTGTTTTGCTTTGATTTTTTTTCTTAATTTTTAATGTTTGTTGAGAGAGAGAGAAAGAGAGAGAGAAAGCATGAGCAGGAGAGGGGCAGAGAGGGAGGGAGAATCTGAAACAGGCTCTAGACTCTGAGCTGTCAGCGCAGAGCCCTATGCAGGTCTCGAACTTGGGACTGGCAAGATCATGACCTGAGCTGAAGTTGGACGCTTAATTGATTGAGCCACCAAGGTGACCCAGCTTTGATTTTTAAAAAATGTTTATTTATTTTGAGAGAGAGAGAGCACAAGCAGGGGAGGGACAGAGAAAGAGGGAGAGAGAGAAGCTGCCAGCACAGAGACTTACAGGGGCCTCAATCCCACAAAGTGAGATCATGACCTCAGCTGAAATCGAGTGTCACCCTCAACCAACCGAGCCATCCAGATGCCCCTGTTTTGCTTTGATTTTGAGTGAAGAGGTGAGATGGTTTAAGGTGAGAGGAGGGATAAATATTTACATCACTGAGAAGAATTGAAATAAAACATTACTTTTACAGTTAGAAATCCTAGAAAAAAGTTTGCATCCACCAAGATGTTTTGACTTCATGAATAATGTAAATCATATAATGATTTTGTTTTATCTTTGTGGTTTCTGGGAGATCAGAGCCAAACTATGGCTCTCCAATTTATTAATTAGTATTGCGTGATCTCTCTGATCTGTGTATTAATGTCCTGCCTTTTTATATTACTGGATATCCTGACTTTAACTCATGTATTTTGCTGTTTTATACACATGTTTTTTTGTTCTGATACAGTAATAGCTAATGCCTTTACCCCAGACCAGTGAAATTATAGTCTTTTTTTTTTTTTTGAGCTTGGATGTATTTTATTTTTAAACAACCTATATGACATGTTTTCTTAAAAAAAATATATGTCCTGCTTCACGAATTTGCATGTCATCCTTGCAAAGGGGTCATGCTGATCTTCTCTGTATCGGTCCAATTTTAGTATATGTGCTGCCAAAGCGAGCACAAAATTATAATCTTTTTAGGGATGAAATGAGGATTAGATCAAGTCCAGGCCTCAGGATTAAAAAAAAAAAAATCTCACCAGGAGGTGTTGATATCCTCCTGGGGTTGAGAATCACTCATTCTAGAGCAGGATGTTTTCAACAAAGGGCCAGATAGTAATTATTTTAGCCTTGCAGGCTGTATGATCTGTTGTAACTATTCAGCTCTGACTTTGTAGTAAGAAAGCCAAAGATGATATATAAAGTAATAGATACAACTGTGTTCTAATAAAATTTTGTTTGCAAAAACAGGAACAAATATCTATTAAAAAATTTTTTTTGAGTTTACTTATTTATTTTGAGAGAGAGTGAGTGAGCAGGAGAGGGACAGAAAGAGAGGGACAGAGAATCCCAAGCAGGCTTCACACTGTCAGCACAGAGCCTGACATGGAGCTCAAACTCACAAACTATGAGATCACGACCTGAGCTTAAACCAAAAGTTGGACATTTAACTGACTGAGCCATCCAGGTGCCGCCCAGGAGTAAGTATTTAACTTGAGGGTTGTAGTTTATAGAGCCCTATTCTACAGCCTGAACTTTAGTTACTGTGTTATACTGCTGATGGACCAAAACTGTTTGAAGTAACATATTGACCGAAATGGATTCCTCCCTCCCTCCCTCCCTCCCTCCCTCCCTCCTTCCTTTCTTTCTCTCCCTCTTTCTCTCTCTCTTTCTCTCTCTCTCTCTTTCTTTAATAGACTTCTTTAGAGTAGTTTTAAGTTCATAGCAAAACTGAGTGGAAAGTACAGAGATTTCCCATATACTTTCTACCCCTACACATGCATAACCTCCTGCATTATTAGCATCCCTCACTAGTGTGGGGATTATCACCCAGGATCTATAATTTACTAGTTTTCATAGTTTAGGGTTAACTCTTGGTGGTGTACTTTCTCTGGGTTTTGACAGATATATAATGACAGCTGTCCACTGCCCTAAAAATCCTCTGTGCTTTACCTGTTCATCCTCTATTCTCCTTAGGTCTGCTTTTTCAAGAATATCATATGGTAGTTAGAATCATACGGTATATAGCCTTTCCAGATTGGCTTCTTTCGAAACACAGTAATATGTGTTTAAGGTTTCTCCATGTCTTTTCCTATCTTGATAGCTCATTTGTTTTTAGCTCTGAATAATAATGCATTTTTGGATGTACTACTTAATTTGCTCACCCAGTGAAGGACATCTTGGTTGCTTCCAAGTTTTGGAAGTTAATGAGTGAAAGCTGCTGTAAACCTTTTTGTGCAGGTTTTTATGTGTACGTAAGTTTTCAGTTCCAAAGTGGCTGTACCATTTTGCATTTCCACCATTGATGAATGAAAGTTCTAGTTGCTCCATATCTTTATCAGCATTTGATGTTGTCAGTGTTCTGGATTTTGGCCATTTTAATATGTAGCAATGGGTTTTTTAATTTGCATTCCCCATGATGTACGATGTGGAGCATATTTTCATATGCTTATTTTCTGTGTATCATCTTTGATAAAGTGTCTGTAAGGTCTTTGGCCCATTTTTAATTGGATTGTTTTCTTAGTGTTGAATTTTAACAGTTCTTTGTACCTTTTGGATAATAATTGTTATCAAGTATGTTTTGCAAGTATTTTCTCCCATTCTGTGTCTTTTTCTTCTCTTGACTGTCTTTTGCGGGCAGAAATATTTAATTTAACCTAATTTTTAAGAAATTTTAATTTTAATGAAGTCTAACTTACTAATTCTTTTGTAGATTATGTCTTTAATGTCGTATCTAAAAAGTCATTGCTATTAAGCACCTGTGTGGCTCAGTTGGTTAAGCATCTGACTTTTGGTTTCAGCTCAGGTCATGATCTGATGGTTGGTGAGATCAAGCCCTGCTTGGGGCTTTGTGCCAACAGCACAGCATGGAACCTGCTTGGGATTCTCTGTTTCTCTTTCTCTCTTTCTCAAAATAAATAAATTAGGGGTGTCTGAGTGGCTCAGTCGGTTAAGCGGCCAACTTCGGCTCAGGTCATGATCTCACGGTCCGTGAGTTTGAGCCCCATGTCTGGCTCTGTGCTGACCGCTCCAATCCTGGAGGCTGCTTTGGATTCTGCGTCTCCCTCTCTCTCTACTCCTCCCCCTCTCATGCTCTGTCTCAGTCTCTCAAAAATAAAAATAAACGTTAAAAAAAATTAAAAAAAAAATAAATTAAACTTGGGGGAAAAAGTCATTGCCACACCAAGGGCTTTTAGATTTTTTCTCTGTTATCTTCTAGGAGTTTTATAGTTTTGGAGTTTATGTTTAAGTAGGACTGTGATAAATTTATTTTTAAGTTTATTAATTTTTGAGAGAGAGTACGTGACTGGGTGAGGGGTGGGGGCGGGGATGGGGACAGAATCCAGGTGGACTCACGCTGGACTCAGCACAGAGACCTGTGTGGGGCTTGAACCCACAAACGATGAGATCATGACCCAAGCTGAAGTCGGATGCTTAACTGACTGAGCCACTCAGGCGCCCCAGAGTTGTGATAAATTATTGTGACGGATATCAAGGTCTTTGTTTAGATTCATTGTTTTTTACATGGATGTCCATGTGTTCAGCACAATTTTTTGAAAAGATTTTCTTATTCCATTGTATTGTGTTTGTTGCCTTATCAAAGATCAGTTGACTATATTTATGCGGACCTATTTCTGGACTCTCTTTTGTTCTTTTGATCTATATTTTTGTTCTTCTGTCAGTATCATAGTATTTTGATTACTGTAGCTTTATAGTAAGTCTTGAAGTTGAGTAGTGTCAGTTCTCCAACTTTGTTCTCAAAATTACGTGTCGACTATTCTGAGCCTTTTGTCCATCTATTTTATTTATTAAAATTTTTCCAGGTTCATTGGGGTATAATTGACATGCAAAGTTGTGTAAATTTGAGGTGTACAGTGTGATGGTTGATACACATATACATTACAAAGTGGTTACTAATAGGGTTAGTTAACATTTCCATCATCTCACATATTTACTACTTTGTTTTGTGGTGAGCCTTTATGATCTGCTCTCAGCAAATTTCCAGGTATATGGTACAGTATTGTTAATCACTGTTGTTACCGTGCTGTACCTTAGATTCCCAGGACTTCCTCATCTCATAACTGGTAGTTTGTACCTTTCATCAACATCTCCCCATTTCTCCCACTACCACCCTTGGCAACTGCCATAAACTTTCTGTTTCTATGAGTTTGGCTTTTTTTAATCCCACTTCGTCACAAATGGCAGGATTTCCTATTTTTCATGTCTGGAAATGTTTCTCTTTGAGTATTTGTATTTGCCACATCTTTATTCATCTGTAGATGGACACTTTAGTTTGTTTCCATATCTTGGCCATTATGAATAATGCTGTAGTGAACATTGGAGTACAGGTATCTCTTCAAGATCCTGGTTTCATTTCATTTGGAAATGTACCTAAAAATGGGATTTCTGAATCATATAGTAGTTCCGTTTTTATTTTTTTCAGGAAACTCCATACTGTTTTTCATGTGACTGCACCAGTTACATCTCACCAACTAGGCACAAGGTTTCCCTTTCCTCCACATCCTCACCAACACTTGTTATGTGTTTTCTTTTTGATGACAGCCACTCTGACAGATGTGACAGGTACCTCATTATAGTTTTGATTTGCATTTTTATTTTTTAAAGATATTTCCTGCCTTTTTTGTTATTTTTTTAAATATTAATTTAAGTAAGCTCTATGCCTGGTGTGGGGCTTGAACTCATGACCAATAAAATATCACAAACAGACTCTGAGACCAGGAGTCTCATGCTCTTATGACTGAGGTAGACAGGCACTCCTGACTTGCATTTTTCTGGTGATTAGTGATGTTGAGCATCTTTTCATGTACCTGTTGGCCATTTGTATGTTGTCTTTGGGAAACTCTGTGTTACTTATTCATTTATTTATTTGCTTGCATGCTTGCTTGCTATTGAGTTGTAGGAGTTCTTTATGTATATGTATTAAAATTTTTTTTTTAATATTTATTTAGTTTTGAGAGAAAAAGACAGAACATAAGCAGGGGAGTGGTAGAGACAGACAGAGAGACAGAATCCGAAGCCGGCTCTAGGCTCTGAGCTATTAGCGCAGAGCCTGATGGAGGGCTCGCATGACCTGAGCTGAAGACGGATGCTTAACTGACTGAGCCACCCAGGCGCCCCAAGGGTCCAACTCTTGATTTTAGTTCAGGTCACGATCTCATGGTTAATGAATTCAAGCCCTACAGTTGACTCTGCGCTGACAGTACAGAGCCTGCTTGGGGTACTCTCTCCTTCCTCTCTCTCTGCCTCTTTCTCTGCTCCTCTCCCACCTGCATGTGCTGTCTCTCTCAAAATAAGTAAGTAAACTTAAAAAAAAAAAAAGATTAAAAAAAAGATTACCTCCCTCTGCCCCCCCCCCCTCACATGGGCTCTGTTTCAAAGGTAAAAAAAAAAAAAAAGTTTTCTGCCTTCTTCATTAGGCCATCTCTTCTTGTGAGACTCCAATAGTCACAGATTGTTTCTTTTTATGCTATCCCAAAGTTACGTGGGCTTTTTCTCTGTCTCCAGTGACTGGATAATTTCAAAGTTCCTGTCTTCTGCTTCACAGATTCTTTCTTCCGATTGATTCATGCTTCTGTTGATCGTCTCCATTGCATTTTCTGTTTTATTCATTGTATTTTTTAGCTTTAGAATTTCTGTTTGTTTCTTTATGATTTGTCTGCACTAAACTCATTTCGTTTGTGTATTTTTGCTTGTTTTGTTAAATTATCTTTGTTTTTTTGTAGCTCATTGAGCTTCCTGAAACAGCTGTTTTGAATTTTTTTTTTTAAAGTGTATTTATTTACCTTGAGAGAGAAAGAAAGTGAGCATGAGTGGGGGTGGCAATGAGGGGAGGAGAGAGAGAGAATCTCAAGCAGGCTCTGCACTGTCAGTACAGAGCCCATCACGGGGCTCGAATCCATGAACTGCAAGATCATGATCTGAGCTGAAGAGTCAGACACTTAACTGACTGGGCCACCTAGGCACCCCTATTTTGAATTCTTTGTCTGGTAAATCATAGAACTTGATGTCTTTGGGGTTGTTTACTAGAAAGTTTTTGTGTTTCTTGAATTCTGTGTTGTTGTCTTCACATTTCAAATAGCAGTCACCTCCTCTCGTCTTTACTGATTGACTCAGGACAGAACTGTCTTTCATCGACCCTACTAGGGATTCTGAGGCCTTCACAATCTTCTGTGGCTATGCCTGCTCCAAATTTGCTTCTCTTTATGGCAGAATTCTTAAGCTTCCGTGTTAGATTTTGATTCTACAAAGTGCCACGCTAGGCACTGCAGGCCTGCTTGGCTTTCCCATAGGTGGTGCTTAGGTGCTCATGTCAATGATGTCTCGCAGGCCTGATGATTTGGGCTGACTTTCTGTGTGTGCTCACTGGCTTTTTGGAAAAGTTCACTTTCACCTTCTCAGGTATGCTGACAGAGAGCCAGTTTTGAGATGGGTGTGTGTGTGGGTCAGGCATGTGGGGCACCAGTGGTGCCTGTGGGCCAGTTTGGGGAGGGTCCACAGGCAGTGTGTCCCCAGCAGCTCAAGGTTGGGCCTTCTGTTCTGAAATCTGCCTGCTGGTCTGCTAGCTGCCCACCACCCACTAATTATGTAGCTCACAGCTTAGTATTATGGGTGGGGCAAGAAAGAAATGGGCAGTGTCACACATCTGGAGAAGTCAGGTACTCCCTCACACACTCTCAAGTGTACCGCAGAGGAGAAATCATTGGCTAGAAGTGCTCTCTTGGCACTGAGCTGTGCTGGAGCTGTCTTGGAGGAAGGGTAGCATGGGTAGAGTCAGACTGTTTCTCTTCTCTCAGATTTTTTTCCAGTGGTGTGCAGGGACTTTTCTGATGGACTCTTGGACTTCCACAAATCACTTCCACTCATCTGTGAGTGATTGTCTAAATTCGTGTTCTTCAGGGGCTCGTACTGCAGCTGTGAGAAGCTGGAGCTTGTTCATGGGCCAATTCAGGGTCCATTTCCAGGACCATTTTCTGTATATCTGTTACCTGATGCATGGGGTGGGTGAGATCCTTCCAGGTCTCTCGGCATATGGTGCTAGTGTCTGAACCAAAGCTAAATGGGGTTGTAACCAAGTCAGTCCTCTGTTATGGAGCTGATTCTAAGTCTGTAGCCAAGACCACATTCAAGTCAGCGGCCTGGGTGCTGGCCTGTCTTCTTAGAACAGCTCTCCTCACTCTTGGACTGCACTAGGGTTTCACAGTCTCTTCTCTGGATCTCATAGCTCCCACAAAGTCACGTGTTTGTAGTGGATGCCACATTATTGTGACTAAAGGTGGATTGTTGGGGAATATCTATTTTTGGCTGTCTTGCTGATATCACCTTTCCATGTAAACTTTAGAATCTGCCAGTATTCACAAAATAGCTTGCTAAGAATTTAATTGGTATTGCACTGAATAGGTCAAGTAGGGAATAAGTGACATCTTGACAATGTTGAGTCTTCCTCTTTATGATCATGAAATACCTCTCCATTTTTTAGTTCTTTGATTTTCATCAGAGTTTTATAGTTTTCTCCATGTAGATCTTGTACATATTTTGTTATGTAGCTTTCTTTTTAATGCTGTTGTATCCTCTTAATTGGCATTTTGAGTTCTAATTGGTTAAATTATTTGGTTTGGATTCATCATGTGGTAATTTATTAATAAAGTATTTCTTCCTCTTTTGCCTTTTTCTGTTTTATAACTGATGTGTGTGAATAGAACATCCCTCTGTTCATATCTCAGATTTCTTGGAATAGCTACACAAATGATTCTACATCTGTTTTTTTTGGCATGGCTATAAATTATAAAATTTAGTTGATTTCAGTAAAGATTTAATTGATATACTTTTTAGATCGCATACTTTTGTATTACAGATTAAGAAATCCCAGTAAATATAGGTTGTTAGATAGTGTCATACTGGTCCTGATTTTTGGTTTGGAAAATGTGGTTAATGAATCACTAGGATGGAGACAGCCAAGACTGATTCTGTGAGACTACTGTAAGCTGGTATAAGTGAGGAAATAGGCAGAGTCAGTGGTAGGACAAGGTACTTTTGTTGGTATTTATAGACCTTTTTTTTTTTTTTTTTTTTAAGCAGAAGTACTTTGTTGTTCTCAAGTCAGTTAATTAAGGGTGGTACTGATTGTGACAGTATTAACTACCACCTTACCTAATAGTTTGCAAAACGATGCATTATAGTCCTTAAGTAATTTCCTACAGAGTCACAGTTATTTGAGTATGAATTGAAGTTGTGAATTTGATTCTTTAGTGAGGAATAATTTAGGAAAGTGTTAAAGGTTTAATTTTTTGTTTCTTTTATTTATAGAATCTCTGTACATAGCATCGTTTTGTAGATCAAAAACATTCTCAGCTACCCCGAGAAAGTCAACTTTTTCTATTCTCTTTTCTCTCTCAGTTAATTAGAATTCATTTGGTATATAACTTAGTTAATGATGACTGGGAGTGGTTCATCTTAAGGGAACTACTTCAGTAGTTTCACTCTAACACATTGGAATTGTATTTTATTCACTCTTAGAATTATAGACTGGGAGGCAGTATGGTAGAGTGGAAGACCATGGTTTTTGGAGACATAGTGGTTCTATTCCTTCCTAGGAGTGTTACTTTGGGCAGATTACTTAACATCAATAAGTTTCTTTTTCCTCATTGTAAGTTTTTGAAAATGGGATATTTAACACAAAGATGCCTTTCTTAATGTGTGTGGTACAGAATATGTAACACAATAGAATTCCTGTCTCCATTCTTGTCTTCTCTTCATTTTCCCAGTCTGTTTTATAAAACTAGCTGTAGCGCTCTTCTTAAAACCAAAAACTAGTTCATGTCTTTCCTTCGTGAAAATCCTTTGGTGGATCCCTTAGCCTCAGGATGAATTCCAAATTCCTCAAGGGCCTGTAGGTTTTCTTTAGTCTTGTGGTGTGTTTCCCCATCGGGCCTGCCGACTACTGGAGCTTGCTTGCCTCCAAGCTGATGTTCTTGTTGCTCATTACATTCTGCTTTGAACTCTGTCTTTTGCTCTTTGCCCTTCCCCTTTCTGACCCTCAAGCTGCTTCAGTTGTTTAGACCATTAGATTAAATAAAATTTCAGTCCCTTAAGTACATCTGACAAGAGTGAGAGCTGTGTAGAGACCATTGGACTAAGATGCAGACCTGGGTTCTAGTCCTAGTTCCTCCACTTACTAGTTAGAGGGTCTTTGGACAAATTAGTATCTCTGAGCTTTATCTAGTGTCCTTACCTTTGAAACCAGGGTGTCTGCTTAGTTTACTGTGTGAAAGTGCTTTGGAACATAAATATATAGCTGTTAATAGTATATTTTGGGAGCTCCTGGGGTGGCTCAGTCGGTTAAGTGTCCAACTCTTGATTTTGGCTCAGGACATGATCTCATGATTCGTGGGTTTGAGCCCAGCATCTGACTCTGTGCTGATAGTGTGGAGCCTGCTTAGGATTTTCTCTCTCCGCCTCTCTCTCTCTGCCTCTCCCAGCTATTGCATGCGGTTTCTCCTCTCTCTCTCTCAAAATAAATAAACTTAAAAAATATATTTTGGGTATTTGTAAAATCGCTCTGTTTTCTGATGTTTAAGGAATTAGATTATGGCTCCTTACCCCAAATTTATATGTTGAACCCCCAACCCTCACCCCCCTTGTGACTGTATTAGAGATAGGGCCTTCAAGGAGGTGATTAAGATTAAATGAGATCGTAGGGTGTAGCTCTGATAAAACTGGGGTCCTTTTATTTTATTTTTTATTTTTTTTAAAGACTTTTTAAGTGTTTGTTTATTTTTGAGAGAGAGAGACAGAGCACGAGCAGGGGAGCGGCAGAGAGAGGGAGACAGAAACCGAAGCAGACCCCAGGCTGGGAACAGAGCCCGACGTGGGGCTCGAACCCACAAATGGTGAGATCATGACCTGAGCCGAAGTCGGATGCTCAACTGACTGAGCCACCCAGGCGCCCCAGAACTGGGGTCCTTTTAAAAGAGGAAGAGACACCAGAGATCAATCTCTCTCCACCATGTGAGGACATAATGAAAAGTTTGTCCTCTGTAAGCTGGGAAGAGTGCTCTCACCAGAAACAGAATGCCAATCTTGGATTTTCTGGCCTCTAGAGCTGTAAGAAAATAAATTTCTGTTGTCGAAGCCAATCAACATTTTGTTATGGTACAATAATATATAATACATATATTATTAAAATATAATTGTCTTGTGAGAAGGACAAAGACTGATTTATCAGGTAACATTTAATGAGTAACACAATCAGCCATAAATTTGTGGATGAGTTTAGAAAATGACTTTGGTAATTTGGGAGTTACACTAATAGATTTTTTTGTCTGTGTGACTAGAGGTATTAGTTTAAGTTGTTACTTTCAAGTTTAACCAAAACCTGTTTTTGAGAACTTATTCTGCTCCTCTCCCATATAAAAAGTAAATTTATATGGATGCATTTGGCTATAAATAATGAACAGCTCAGGCTTAAAAGAGGTGGAACATTTATTATTTTATATCACAGGAAATTCCAAGGTAGGATTGTCCCAGGGTTGGTTAATTCTTTAGCTTGGTAGTTAGTATCAAGGATTCAAGTTCTTTCTGTTCTCTTCCTCTTTGGTGGGGTGGTAGTGAGGTATTGTTAGCATTACTTTTAGTTTCCTGCTGTTTGCAAGCTGGTTGCAGTAAAAATGTTACATCGTTATTATAGAACATTTGGAAATTTCACAAAAGGATAAAGATGAAAACACAAATCGTTTATAATCCCACTGTTAACATGATGATGTATCTCCTCTCAATATCTAGTGAGTTAGTTTGTATAGGTATTTAATTATACCAAACAAAATTAGGTCACACTATAAACACAGAAATATATTGTTTTTTTCCATTAAGATTATATAAGGAGAATTCTCTATCAGAATTTCCTTCTTATTGTTGAAGTACTGATCATTGAAAAAATTGGAGACAGAAAAAAATACAGAAATATTAAAAATCACCCATATCTCCTTACCCAGGTATAACTACTAATATATTGATATGTTAATATATTGGTATATTTTTGAGTGTGTGTAAATATATACATGTCTTTAGAAAAAACAGGTACATAATCATTTGTAACGTGCTTTTTACTGAATATACACCTTTTCTTGTGGTTCATACCCCGCCATCTTTGCTTCTTCACTCTCAACCCATACCTGTGGTCTCAGGAGTTTCAGTTGACTGAAGAAGAAAATTCTTAGGGTGAGTTTACAGGTGGTTTTACAGCATATGCTGGTACCACCTGAAGGTGGATAGTTTTAACACTGTAGCCACACTCAGGGGTGACCCAGAAGGGCAGTGGTGAAGGGAAATTCTCCTAATGAGTGGAACTTTGAGCAATGCACCTACTTATTTATTTTGCCTGGAAAGAGAGATGGTTAGAGATGTAGATCCACTCTGACTCATAGCAGTAGCAGTTGTTGGGCTTATTCATTATGGACCTGGAAAGAACATAATTGGAAGTATGGGGAATAGATATATAGATATGCTTCTGAATGGATATCAGGTAGTATTTGTGTTCATTATGAATGCACATCAAAGAGTATCCTCAGCAGAGAAGGATCTCTGAAATCAAGTGGACAAGATGTAACCTCTGGATTCTAGTCTCTTTCCCCAGCCACCTCTGTTCTTGCTCAGTGGGCTCATGAAAATGATGTCAGGGTGGCAGGCTAGAGGTTGTGCATATGCCTAGCAATATGGACTTCCATTCACCATGACCAACCTGGCTACCACGGCTGCTGAATGACCACCTTGCCATTTGGAGAGAGCTGACACTGAATTCCTGATATAGCACCATTCCTCTGGTATTTCATATCATTTACTTTTGACCAGTCAACTAATTTTATGGCAGGTGAAATGTGGCATCAGGTTCACGCTCATGGAATTCCTTATCTTACCATGTTCCCCACTACCCTGAAGCAGCTGAGTTGATACAACAGTGGAATGTTCTTTGAAAACTCACTTCACCAGCTGGCGGCAGTTCTATGTTGTGCTGGGGTAATGTTCTCTAAGGTGTGGGTCCAGTCTCTGAATCAGTCACCAGTGTGTGGGGTATTTCTTTGGTAGCCAGCATTTATAGTTAGGGAATCAAGAGGTTGGCATAGAGTGAATGAACTCCTCTTATTACCCCTAGCAAAACTTCTGCTTCCTTTCTCATAACTCTGGGGTATACTAGTTTAGAGTTCTTATTCCCAAAGAGAGGAATGCTTTTACTGGGAAAAGCAGTATTGGTCCTTTTGAACTGGAAATTGAACACCTGACCACTTCAGCTTTCTCATGCCAGTGAATTGATAGGCAAGAAAAAGATTACTGGATTGGTTAGAGTGATTGAGCCTGACTCCCGAGTCGAAATTGGGTTGCTGCTGCACAGTGAGGGTGAAGAGGAGAATGTGTGGAATGCAGGAGATCATCTGGAGTGCCTCTTAGTACTTCCACCACCTATGATAAAAGTTAACAGAATATGAAAACAATCAAATACAGGCAGGCCTGTTAATGGCAATGATTCGAGTCAGCACACCAGCCAAGGAACAACAACCAGATGAGATGATTGCAGAGGGCAAATGGAATATGAAGTAGATGATAGAAGAAAATTATGAATGCCAGCTATGACCTCATGACCAGTTAACAGAATGAAAACTGTAGTTTTTATGAATATTCTATACCTTAATGTTTGTGTATGCGTAGTCAATTCTTTTTTGCCTCTCTCCCCAGTTCTCCTGTATTTAAGATGTGTTAATCCAAGTTAATACTAAGTTATACTTAGTTAATACTCTTAGGTTAATACTAGGTTAATACTTAGTTAATACTAAGTTAAATGGTTAACCTAGTATTTCAGTATTTAAGTTATAGTATATCAAAGGGGAAGTACAATGAAGCTAGCTAGAAAAGGAATGAACATTACTCAAAGAGAAAGTAGACTTTGTATTCTCTTTTAGGGGGATAGTATCTTTTTGGTTGTATGCAGATGGTTGTATTATGTTAGACTGAAGCATGTTTTTGCTGTTGTCTTTATTCAGGATTTAAATATGATGAAAGAGGTTAGTACATATACCATATTGATAGAGGGTACTGTGGTTGTACTATGTCAGTTTACTTAAGCTGGAACTATGTATCTCATTGTTCAATAATATGGTTCCCTCCCTGTATGGTTGTGGGTTAGAATTGGCCAGGAGAGAATTTATGTAACCAGCATTCATTGACCTCTAAAGGTTTCTCTGGTTAGATGTAGTAAGAGGCACAGAGGTGTTGGTGGGTTCCAGCTTGACCTTGGTCTCCTTTGTTCTGCATCTAGCTCTTTTTCCTGGTTACTGACAGTGTGGTCAACAGTGGCATGAAGCCCCTCACCTGATACGAGACCTACAGAAGCATAGCTTCCCACATCTCCCCAGAAGCATTTCTTTTGCAGTTCCATTTCTGCAGTTGGGCCTGGTTGGCTTCTCAAATTGACTGATGACTCTCTGATCCTCCCATTTGCCTTGTGGACTATCTCAACATCCCCAACTGTCCCTATAATTGTGTAACCTAAAATCCTGTAATTAATTTCTTTTTTAAAAATTTTATTTATTTTGAGAGAGAGAGAGAGCACAAACAGGGGAAGGGCAGAGAGAGAGGAAGAGAGAGAATCCCAGGCGGGCTCTGCCCTGACAGCATGGAAATGTGAGATTTTGACCCAAACTGAAATCAAGAGTTGGTTTTGGCACTTGACCTTTTAAAAAAAAATTTTTTTTTAATGTTTATTTAGTTTTGAAAGACAGAGAGCACGAGTTGGGGAAGGGCATATAGAGGGAGACGGGGGATCTGGAGTGGGCTCTGTGCTGACTGACAGCAGAGACTGCAGTGTGGGGCCTGAACCCATGAACCGCGAGATTATGACCTGAGCCGAAGTCAAATGCTTAACCAGTCGAGCCACTGAGGAGCCTCACTGGCACTTTACCTTTCATTTCTTTTGGGTAAATTTCTAGAAGTGAAGAATATGCATTTTATTTACATTTTTATTTTATTTTTAAATTAGGCTTCACACCCCAGTGAGGAATCCAATGCGGGTCTTGAACTCAAAACTCCTAGATCAAGACCTAAGTTGAAATCAAGAGTCTTGAACCACCCTGGTGCCCCAAGTATATATACATTTTAGAGAATTGTTATATTTGTTGTCTGATTGTACCCTCTTGCAGTTTGTGCAAGTGCTTGCCCAACCTACACTTTTTTTTTTTAACGTTTATTTATTTTTGAGAGACGTGGAGACAGAGCGTGAGCAGGGACATGGCAGAGAGAGTGGGAGACATAGAATCCAAAGCAGGCTCCAGGCTCTGAGCCATCAGCACAGAGCCCGACGTGGGGCTCAAACTCACAGACCGTGAGATCATGACCTGAGCCAAAGTCGGCTGCTCAACCGACTGGGCCACCCAGGCACCCCCAACCTACACTCTTGATCATGGTGGCTCTTTCAGTTTAATTTTATTTTTTTTTTAAGTTTTTATTTAAATTTAAATTTTGTTTAAATTCCAGTTAGCTGTCAGCTCAGATTTTGCTTGGGATTCTCTCTCTCCGCTCTCTCTGCCCCTCCCCACCACGCACCCTTGCTGTCTCTGTCTCAAAATTAATAAACATTAAAAAAAATTGCAGGGGTGCCTGGGTGGCTCAGTCAGTTAAGCATTCAACTTTGTCTCAGGTTCGATCTCAGTTTCCTGAGTTAAAACCTCATATCTGGCTCTGCTGACAGCCCGGAGCCTACTTCAGATTCTGTGTCTCCCTCTCTCTCTGCCCCTCTCCCACTTGCACTCTGTCTCTCTCTCAAAAATAAACATTAAAAAAAAAAATCCAGTTGGTTAACGTACAGTGTAATATTAGTTTCAGGTGTACAGTATAGTGATTCAGCAATTCCATACAACATCTGGCACTCATCACATGTGCTCCTTAATCTCCATCACCTGTTTAACCTATTCCCCCCCCATTTCAATTCTTTTCAGTAGAAAGAAGCTCATATCAGAAGATAATTAGTTAACATGTAAGGAGTTAGTGGAAGGAAGCTTGTGTATCGGACTAAGTATGAATGAAATATATTCTGTCAATAATACTTAAACATGTAACTAATTCTGTGTTTAAATGTAGTTGCTCTATTAGGGGCGCCTGGGTGGCTCAGTTGATTAAATGTCCAACTTCAGCTCAGGTCGTGATCTCCTGGCTAAGTTCAAATCCTGCGTCAGGCTCTGTGCTGACAGGGAGCCTGCTTTGGATTCTGTGTCCCTCTCTCTCTGGCCCTCCCCGGCTTGTGCTCTCTCAGTCTCTCAAAAATAAATAAATGTTAAAAAATTTTTTAAAAATGTAGTTGCTCTTTTGAAAACTGGGTTTTTACAGGTTTTGCATTAAGTATGTTTTTTAAAATATAAGTCTTACAGTATAGAACGGGTTGGTGAAGGAATTAGTCTGGGATGAATGTCATGGACTTAGGCTATAATTATGGCAAAACTTAAAATTTCAGAGTCTGATTAGTTATTGGAAGTGCCCTGGGGATATAAAGTAACTTGTGAAGGTTTAAAAACAATCCTTTTTTTTTTTTCTCTCTAAGTTTGTTTATTTCCAGAGAGGGAGATAGTTCATGAGTGCATGTGGGGTAGGGGCAGAGAGAGAGGGAGGATAGAGAATCTTAAGCAGATTCTGTGCTTAGTGCGGAGCCCCATGTGGGGCTCGATCTCACTAACTGTGAGATCATGACTTGAGCCGAAATCAAGAGTCAAACTCTCAAATGACTAAGCCACCCAGGCGCCCCTAAAAATATATTCTGTATTATTAGTGTTAAATTTTGAATTTTATATAATGAGTATACTAGCTGTTGATGTTTGTGTTACCTCTTCAGTTAAAGACGAGTGCACCACAACTTTCATTGCTTGACCATCAGAACTGTGTGATATGATAGGCACAGTGACTTCCTCTAGATTTTGCTAGAAGCTCATAGGTCTGTTAGTAGTTGCTTCAGTGGGAGGTGGTAGGAGGATCTGTGCTAAGTCTTACAATAGCTAGATTTCAACCTGAAGTGTTAGGCAAACAGTTTGTTCTTTTTGCTGGATATTTGCCATAACCTGGTAGAGTTTGTTTTTTATTTAGTTTTCATTTTTATAGAATGGGAATTGTGTTGGAAAAAATTATATCCTTTCAATGCTCACTGGGTATTGAGTGTATGCATACTCTAATCCCCATGACTCCATGCTTACTGGGTTTATTTGTCAGTAGTGAACCAGCATTTTGTCCATGTGCTCTTTTTCCCCCCTCATCCTATCCACAAAATGATCATGGATTTTTCCTGGAAAGTTTCTTAGGTCTCAAACCAACCAAGCCTTA
Organism: Paguma larvata; assembly: GCA_030068075.1. Taxonomy (NCBI): domain Eukaryota; kingdom Metazoa; phylum Chordata; class Mammalia; order Carnivora; family Viverridae; genus Paguma; species Paguma larvata. Next base: position 113,631,161 of record CM057828.1, read on the forward strand.
GGTTGGGCTTCAGCAAAGTGGATGTTTTGTTTTGTGTACTTTATGGTATATAAAACTCATGTTTTAAATTGTTCCTATTAGTATTAACATACTTCTTTTTTTTTAAGGGCCCTTAGACCACAAAGTGTTCGTTATATACTATATTTGATCAATTCTGATAAACTTCTTCCTCACGCCCACATTTTAACATTTCTGAATTTGGGATGCATTTTACAATTAAAAAACTGTTAGCCAGAGCAGTAGTCATTGTCTGTACTTGTGTGAACTTGGTTGTTTTTGCTGATGGTTTAACTGGTTTATTGAAACCTGTTAACAAATCATTTAAGGACCATTTGAGGAAAGAATAGAGTCCTATGTTTTGCCTTAAGAAAATTTTGGGGGGGCAACAGCTTCTGGTAACATTAAGGTAGCTCTTAGTATCAAAATTTGCAGCATTGGGTGTCAGCAGCTTGGAAGAAAATTCTGGAAATAATGGTAGAGCATTTACTTGAATTATATTGTGTTACTTGCAGTGGGAAGTTCACAGCATTGCATATATAGTATTTTTGCCACTTTGTTTAATCAGAATATAGTTACAAGGAAATAATCAGACAGATCCAGTTTGTAGAACTTTGTTAAGACAACTAGTCTGGATTTTTTTTTTTTCCTTTTTAAGTTTATTTATTTAGAGAGAGGGAGAGAGAGAGTCCCAAGCAGGCTCTGCACTGTCAGAATGGAGCCCCATGCAGGTCTCAAATGCATGAACTGTGAGATCATGACTTGAGCTGAAGTCGAGTTAGATGCTTAACCTACTGAGCCACTCGGGCCCCTAGAATGGGGCCCCTGGATTTTTAAAATATCTGTCCTGAACATAAAAAAAATCAAGGTTGAAGGGTAAGGTTGTTTGAGTTTTAAGGAAACTAGATAGACATGGCAATAGCTGTGTAAAATCTGGTTAGATCTTGGATCATACAAAAGATAGAGTTTTTTTTTTTTCCTTGGAATTTGGATAACTTTGAATATGAATTTTCTAGCAGATTTTATTACTTTCCTTATGATTAAGACTGACCTACAAAGAGACCATCTAAGTAAATCTGAAAAAGCATTTTCTAGAAGTATATTCTTCATAAAAAAGCATTCTGACACAATTTAATTGGCATTTTTTTTCTTAGTCATTAAATAAAAATGGTGCATCTAAGACTATCTGGTTTGTTGGAATCATTGAAGAACTTTTTTTGTAGATACAGGTAATTTTTTTAATGGATTATCATGAAATTGCTTCCATCAAGTAATTGGAAAAAACCTTATTTAAAACATTTAAAATATTCTATGGGAAAAATACTGACTTTGGAAAAAATTCTGGGAGGTTTGGATTAGAGATGAGTTAAAAGTTTTTAAAAGAAAAAAAGGGGGGCGCCTGGGTGGCTTAGTTGGTTAAGCGGCGGACTTCAGCACAGGTCATGATCTCACGGTCTGTGAGTTCGAGCCCCACGTCGAGCTCTGTGCTGACGGCTCAGAGCCTGGAGCCTGCTTCAGATTCTGTATCTCCCTCTCTCTCTGCCCTTCTTTTGCTCACCCTCTGTCTCTATGTCTCTCAGAAATAAAACAAAAACAAAAACAAACAAAAAAACGCTAAAAAGAAAAAAAGGAAGAAAAAAGTTATTAAAAGAAATGATGTGATGACATTTCTAGAAAGGGGGGAGGAAAGGTAAAGACACAAAAGCAGGGGCACCTGAGTTGGCTCAGTAGGTTAAGCGGCCGACTTCGGCTCAGGTCATGATCTCACGGTCTGTGAGTTTGAGCCCCGCGTCGGGCTCTGTGCCCGGAGCCAGGTTCAGATTCTGTATCTCTCTCTCTCTCTGCCCTTCCCCTGCTCATACTCTCTGTCTCTATGTCTCTCAAAAATAAATAAACTTTTAAAAAAAAAAAAGACACAAAAGCAAGATGGCAGAAAACTTTTTTTTTAATGCACATGAGACCACTCTTTGATACCTAATAAGTAGGGTCATTAAGCCACTTGCAGTTACGGCAGAGAGAAATGATTGTTTTTCAAAGAAAGCAAATTATTTTCAAGTCCTCTTGGCAGACTTTCAGGAAGGTTTCAAAGCGAGAAAGGGAATGTTTTAATTCAAGTCATATTATTATTTTGAAATGTTATTTATATAACATTGTAGCATACGTGCTTAGGTATAGACTCTGTTTTCCATATAGGACTTATTTATTTAGCGTTTATTTATTGTTTTTGAGAGAAAGAGAGATGATGAGCCGGGGAGGGGCAGAGAGAGAGGGATAAACAGAATCTGAAGCAGGCTCCAGGCTCCAAACCATCAGCACAGAGCCCTGACGCAGGGCTCAAACTCACAAATTGTGAGGTCATGACCTGAGCAACCCAGGTGTTCTTTTAATGAAGTAGGGCCCTAGTTCAGAACGGCACTTTTTTTTTAAATGTTTATTTTGAGAGAGAGCATGAGCAGGGGTGGGGCAGAGAGAGGGAGAGAGAGAATGAATCCCAAGCAGGCTCCCTGCTCCCAGGACAGAGCCTGACATGGGGCTCAAACTCATGGACCGTGAGATCATGACCAAAGCTGAAATCAGGAGTCTGACGTTCACCTGACAGAGCTACCTAGGTGCCCCTAGAATGGTACTTAAAAAAAATTTTTTTTTAAATGTTTATTAGAGAGAGAGAGAGAGAGAGGGAGAGAAAAGAAGCTGGTGAGGGACACAGAGAGAGAGTGAGTGAGGGAATCCCAAGCAGCCTCCGCACTGTCAGTGTAGAACCCAGTACAGGGGTTGAACCCACGAACAGTGAGATCATGATCTGAGCCAAAATTAAGAAAGAGATACTTAACCAACTGAGTCGCCCAGGTGCCCTTAGAGTGGTACTTTGAATGTTAGCCTACAGGTTTGTTTTTGGAACTTAATTGTACAGCTAACATGTTATGATGAAGAGTTGGAAGAAAATGATTAATTTTATTAAACTTGTAAAATAAATATGTAATTAATAAATGAATGGTGCCTTGAGCGTGAAGAAAACAGATTTAAGGTAGAGCTAAAACAAAATGACAGTGTTAGTGTTTTGGTGCTTATTTCATGTGATTAAAAATGTCCATTTAATAGATATTTAATTTTTAAGATACTTTTTTTTAATTTTGTTTATTTAAAGTTTATTTTGAGAGAGAGAGAGAGAGACAGAGCACAAGCAGGTGTGAGGCAGAGAGAGAGAGGGAGACCCAGAATTCAAAGCAGGCTCCAAGCTCTGAGCCTTCAGCACAAAACCTGACACGGGGCTCGAACACACAAACGGTGAAATCATGACCTTAGCCACAGTCGGACGCCTAACTGACTGAGCCACGCAGACACCCCAATTTTTAAGATACTTTCTATGAAAAGTGTTCTGAGTTCATTTAAAAAATAAGTGAACATTAATTTTTCATGTATTTCAGATATAAATTTTTGTGGGCATTATAAAACCAAGTAAAATGTGAATTTATAAAACTAAATATGATACTGAAGTTGAAGGACAGGTATGTGGGGTTATCATATTGTTCTTTCTACTTGTATGTATATTAACTATTACTCAGGGGAACAGTAGGAGGTATTCATAATCAACTGTACATGTTTTCCTCTGAATGCCTACAACTATTAAATAATGCCATCTCTTGTTTGATCATTTAGAAGAAGTTGGATTTGAATTACTTTTTTTTCACAGGGCTTAATATGTTGATACCCTGATTAAAATCAGCTTAATATTAGAGAATCTAAAATGAGGCAAGTAGGCAACGGACAGGTTACTGCCATAACCATGAAGCAGTTGAAAATTTTTTTTGAAAAAGATGCTCAGGGAGAATAAGCCATGGGGGAATGTCCATGGTACATCATTTAACGAAAAAGCAGGACATGTAACTGTAGGGTGTAATGTGAGATTTTATATTCTTGCATACAAACACGTACTGAGAGACTTGGAAGAAAATACACTAAAATGTTACCATGTTCTCTATGAATGATGGGACCATGTTGCATTTTTTTTTCATTTATATTTTTCTCTTTTTTTTATATTTTTCCGTTAAAAAACAGGCAAAAATTCAAAAACTATATAGCATTTGTTTTTCATTTAGAGTGCTTTTGTTTTTAAGCATAGTCATGACAACGTTCTATGTCTTTTCAAGTCTTCACATGAGATAAAGAGAGGGAGAAGGATTTTTGTTGTGGTAATAGATGAAGGTTGAGAAAATGAGGGAGAAGAAATATGGTTAAAGGTAAACTTATAGATATGAGAGAATTTGCTTATAGTTAGTAATTTCCACTTTAGGGAGTAAAAAAAAGGAGATCACTTTGCCTATGTAGTCACCTTGAGGGACTTACAGGTGTCGATATTACTTGAAAATGTTCTTTAGTCCAGGTAGCAGATCCTGACTCAGTAAAGCTTGATTTCACAGGTAGACAGGGAAGGAAGAAGAGAGCTAGTTTTATGTTTGGGCTGTTCATAAAATTCAGTTATTTAAGGAATTTCCTGTTTAGTTCTTGGCTACATTGTTTATTTTGAGTTTAGCTCATTTAAATAATTAACTTTTTCTTTTAAAGCCAAACATGTTTATTTCCATTTTAAGCAAACCTCATCAGTGGCATAAGACAAGGATGGCAAATGGGTTTCATATCACATCTCAACTTCTAGAGTGATTAGTTAAGAGTTTTTAGATTTTGCAGAGAAAAGACAGCTATATATAATTAACAATGTCTGTTTTAGTTATTTGGAGAAATGCTGGATGTTTGTCTTCTAGTTTATAATCCATTTTGTTTGATACTTGGAATGTACTAAAGCTGTTGGTAATGATGCAGTTAAAGTATAAAAAAAGAACAAGGGAGACTGACTATTGGATACTAAACTTGCAAATCTGAAATAAGCAACAATAGCAATTTTGGTACAGATTTTACTTTTAAATTCAGTGGTCTTTAGAGAAAATTAATTAACTAGACCTATGTCTTCAATAAAGTCATGGCAAACTACATGTAGGTATTGAGCACGTTAAAGTGTGCCTAGTTGGAAAAAATGATTTTTTAAATTTCACTTAATTTTAATTATTTTAAATTTAAATTAAAGATGTAAGCAGTATAAAATACCTTCTATTAAACACAACTCTGTTGTTTTGGTAGGGACTACATTTTACTTTAACAATTGCGTTGGAACATGCATTTCCTACCTATGGGTAGGCCTGGAAGTGACACCCATCTCTGGTGTCACTGCATTGGCAATATTTAGTTGTATGACCATGCAGTTAAGGAAGCTGGGAAATGAAGTATAACTATGTGCTCTGGAGGAAGGGAGATGAGATAGTGCAAAGCTAGTAGTCTCTTACTCTTGTGAAAGGAAAGTGCGCAACTCGTATACTGAAAACTAAAAAGGCAGGTGAAACTCTAGAATTCAGTGGATGACTGAAAAGTATCATTCAGGATTAAGTCTGCTTCGTTTTAAACATACTAAGAATAGAAAGTACTTCCTTAGCTTCATAAAGGGCATATGTCTTTATAAAGGTCAGATTCCCCAAAAGCCAGTGTAATAGAGCAAGAAAAAGAAGATACACAGATTGGAAAGTAAGAATTAAAATCACCTTTCATCATTGTATACGTACAGTAGCCTGAGAAATCTACAAAAAAGCAACTGCAGCAAATAAATGAATTTAATAATGTTGCAGGATAACAAGATCAGTATTCAAAAATCAATTGTATTTCCATAAGCTTGCAGTGAATAATTGGCAATTGAAATGATAAAAACAGTATTCATAATAGCATCAAAAAGTACGAAATACATGAGGTGCCTGGGTGGCTCAATTGGTTGGTGTCTGACTCTTGATTTTGACTCAGATCATGATCTCACAGTTTGTGAGTTCGAGCCCCATGTTGGGCTCCACAGTGTCAGGGTGGAGCTTGCTTGGGATTCTCTCTCTCACTCTATGCCCCTCCCCAGCTTCCTTTCTCAAAATAAATAAACATTAAAAAAAAAGTATGAAGCACATAAGGATAAATTTAACAAAATGCTTGCAGTTGGCATGCAAAAACTTTAAATTCTCTCAGCAAAGTCTTTTTTAGAAGACCTGTGTAATAAGGGAGGATTATTGTGTTCACAGCTGGAAGATGCAGTGTTGTTAAGATGGCAGTTTTCTCCAACTTGATTTCTGGATTCAGTATAATCCCTGTCAAATTTTTAGTGGACTCTTTTGTGGAAATTGACAAAGTGATTCTAAAATTTACATGAAAGTGTAATAGAAATATCCAAAGCAATCTTGAAAAAGGAAAACAGATCTGGGGGACTTTAGTACCTGTCTTCAGGAGTTACTAAAGCTATGGTAATCATACAGTATAGTACTAGATGAAGATCAATAGAACAGTGGAACCCAAAAGAGAGCCCAGAAGTAGACCCGCATATATATAGTCAATTGATTTTTGAGTAGATGCCAAGACAGTTCATTGAAGAAAAGAGTGATCTTCTCAACAAACAATGCTGGAACAATTGGATATATATATATAAGAAAATAATTTTGATTATTACCCTAATTTACACTTCATGCAAAAAGTTGATATGAAATAGATCATAGCTCTATCAAATGTAAGGGCAAAAATTTTAAAACTTCTTTCCTCCATTTCTGGAGGAAAATATGGGGGAAATCTTAGTGACCTTGAGGTTGGCAAAGATTTTCTAAAATAGGACATAAAAATCATTAAACACAAAAGAAAAAGTTGGTAAATGGGGCTTCATCAGAAGAAAAACATTTTTTTTTCTTTGTAAGACTATTAGAATAATGAAAACGCAGGTACGTGACTAGAAGAAATATTTGTAAAACATGTGACAAAAGACTTGTATTTAGTATATATATTTTGCCATATACATATATATATGCAGCTCTGTAATTGTGCAAACAAACCAGTTAAAAGTGGCAAAAGATTTGAACACTTCATTGAAGAAATGGACAGTACACAAGCATTTGAAAAGATATTCAGCATTATGATTTAGTTGGGAAGTTGAAATTAAAACCACTAGTGAAATTAAAAAGACTGACCATACCAAGTGTTGTCAAGGATGTGGAGAAACTAAAACTCATATATGTTGCTGGTGGGAATACAAAATAGTACTGCTGCTTTGGAAAATAGCCTAGCAGTTCTCCTAATGTTAAACAGAAACTTCACTTACCATGGACTTAGCAGTTCTACTCTTAGGTATTACCTAGGTATTATTCAGCGAGAATGAAAACAAAGACTTGGACTCAAATATTTATAGCAATGTTAGTCATAGTAACCCCAAACTGGAAACAAACCAGATACCTGTCAGCTGATGAATAAACATAACACGCTAAATCCATATAATGGAAGCCACACACAAAAGACTATATATATATATATTTGATTCCATTTATATGAAACTCTAGAACAGGCAAAAACTGTAGTGACAGAAAGGGAAATCAGTGGTTTCCAGGGTCCAGAATATGAGGAGGGAGTTGACTCTAAAGGATACAAGAGAAATGTTCTTTATCATCCTTATGATGGTGGTTATACTACTGTACACATTTGTCAAAACTCACTGAAGTGTATGCTTAAAATTTTTGAATTGTATGCATTTCATATTTTAATAAAGCTGATGGGCTGCTCCCTTCCTAAGATGGTCCCTAACACCGTCCCAAACTGGTCAATGACCTTTTTAAAAACATTTTTTAGGGACACCTGGCTGGCTCAGTTGGTCCTAGAGGAGCACGAGACTCTTGATCTTGGGGTTGTGATTTCGAGCTCCATGTTAGATGCAGATATTACTAAAAAAAATTTAAAAATAAAAATTTTAATATTGTTACAAACTCACGTTTAAACATTTCATGTGTTTCATTCCATTGTAGTTATTATCCTCTTTGATGTTTACATTGTATCATCTGTGGCCTGTGGCAGCTTATTCCACTTGATTCCTGAGTCCTTTTGACATGACCCTAGAGTAGCCTTGGGTGGCTTTCACATGCCTTTAGTACACATAGTGCATCTTGTACATTTCATGTCCTAGACTTGTAGTTGGCTAGGAGTCTAGATTCCTTACAGTGGGAGGTAGTACTAGAGATCATAATCCGAGTAATAAGTAGTGTTCCATGGCTATTATTTTTAAGCCCTTTCTTACCCCCCCCCCACCTTTATTTAGGTATAATTGGCAAGTAAAATTGTAATATATTTAAAGTGTATATCATGATAGTTTGATGTACATACACATTGAGGATTCCTCATATCTAGTGAAAATATCTGTCACCTAACATACTTACCTTTTTTTTTTTTTTGGTGAGAACATTTAAGTTCTATTTCTTAGCAAATTTAAGTTATATAATATGGTTTTACCAACTATAGTCACCATGTTTTACAATTAGGCCATTTCTTTGGACAGAGGTAAGATATTGGTATATGATATGATATGATAAAATACAAATTTAGTTCGAACTGATGCTTTCAATTTAAATCCAGAACCTTTTTTTAAAAACTTTTTTTCTTAAAACTTGCTCTTCTTATATCAAGAGTCTCTTGTGAACCATCCCAAAATCTCACCTCTTAATGACATAAACATATAATGACTTGCTTCATCTTACATTACACAAATAACAGTCTCAGAAAAATTCCAAAACTACCGTCAGCAATAAAATGATTGAAAACAATTTCAATTTTAATTTTCTCTTTCAATTATTTTTGTCTTAAGGATAAATCTCATCTTAAGAATGATTGGGGCACTTGGGTGGTTCAGTCAGTTAAGCGTTCTGACACTTGATTTCAGTTCAGGTCATGATCTCACAGTTTGTGAGTTAGTGTTTTACTATTACAAATAGTGCAAATATGAATAACTATATATATATTTTTGCCAGTGATTCTTTGAGATAGATTCTTAAAATGAGATTACTGGGGTAGAAAAAAGAAAATCGATATGTAATTTTGCTCTGTATCAGAGAATCTTTCTGCACAATTTTGCAGAGTACCTTGTCAGACTTTTGTATGTTCGACAGATGGGCAGGTGAGAAATAGTATCTCACATTGGTTTGCATTTGCATTATTTTTTTATAGTAAATGCAGTTGAATGTTTTTTCAAATGGTTAGAAGTGGTTATATTGCCTTTTTTTGTGAACTATTAGATCTGTTTTTTTAAATTGATTCTTGGCCTTTTTCTTTATATTAAGATTACATATTAATGATATTTACACTTTGTTTATGATGTAAGTTGCTGCCCCCACCCTGCTATACAGAGTTTATTGCTTGTCTCTGAACTTGGCTCTGTGAACTTGGCTCTCAGACACTGTGTGTCTAAACTTTTCTTACCACCGGACTCTGAGTTATGTACAGGAGTTTGGGAAGAACAGGTGGGTAAAGGATTGTGTTATAAGGTTCACAGTGGTTTTTGTGAAGATGAGAGACTTGGTGGTAATGGATAATAGGGAGATTGGAATTCTGATGTTGGTTAATGGGTTTAGTCTGTATGATTGTTGGTAGGTGTTGGGATTTTTTGTTAAACATTTGTTAAGTAGAGACTCTGGTTGGTGAGCCAAGGTTCAACAAAGGACTGCAAGGGAAAGTGAAATAGAGAAGTTTATTATTCACAGGTCCAGGGGGTACACAGTATGATGCCTCCAGGGGACACAGAGGAAAGTTCAGTACAGGGTATATGCAGCGAGTGAGCAGCAGGACGTGGGGCACGTCCCTTTAATAGGGTCCTCAGGTGGAATGTGTTGGGGTTCCCAGGCTAAGTCTGGATTGGTTAATTAAAACCCAAAACAGCAGGGTTTTGATAAGCTCCAAAGCAGTCTTACTTAAGGGCACAAAAGGGGAAGGAGTGGGAGACAGGAGATTGTTTATCACAAGGTGGGTTGGGAGAATTATATCAGAAACTTAAATTTACTTGTGACCCTGAGGGCTGTTAATCTAGAGCATTTGCTTGTGGAGGAGATAGGGTCAATTCAAGGCCCCTGTAGGGCACTTAGCCACACAAAAGGGATGCTGAGGCAGCAGTATTCCGGTTTAGCTAAACTCTCAACAGTGCATTGGGAGCTTGGGGCTGGCAGAAGGTTCTAAAGATGTAATATGACAAATTGGTGGTTGAGGGGCTGTAATGTGTACCTCTGATGACAGTCACTTGGGGGCTCCTTAAAAAATGTTGTTTTAATGTTTATTTTTGAGAGTGTGTATGTGTGAGTCGGGGTGGGGGCAGAGAGAGAGACAGAGGATCCAACGTGGGCTCCACGCTGACAGCAGGCGAGCCCAAAGTGGGGCTCAAATTCAGATCCTGACCTGAGCCGAAGTTGGATGCTTAACCAACTGAGCCACTCAGGTGCCTCAGTGTATTGGCTGCCAAGACACAGTGGGTCCCACCCGACAGATAGGGATTTCTGCCATGGCCTCGCTTGTGTCCTGAGACTATCATCAGACTGCTCTCATAATAAGTTTTTTGATTCAGTTGAGCCTTTCTATTAAAAAATATAATTGTAACTCTGCTTTTGTATAGAATATATGTTTAATGAATATTAATCTAAATAAGTGTTGATTGTTTTTGTTTTTATTTTCAGGCTGCAGACAAGAGAAAAGCTTTAGAAGAGACCAAAGCCTACACAACCCAATCCCTAGCTAGTGTTGCTTATCAAATAAATGCATTGGCCAACAATGTACTCCAATTGCTGGATATCCAAGCCTCTCAGCTTCGGAGAATGGAGTCTTCCATCAATCATATCTCTCAGGTAAGAGCTTATAAAAGGCTTTAAATTCACATTTAATCAGCTGGCAGAATAGAAGCAGCATAGTCAAAGAAGTAGAAGCCTGGAAATACAAATTCCTTACTTTCTTACTAACTATAGTTATTATCACTTCTTGCTTCAGCTTTGAATTCAGTAAACCCACTTGTTTTTAAAAATTTTTGGTTTTCGTGGTAACATATACATAACATAAAATTTACCATTTTAACCATTTTTTAGTGTATAGTTCATTGGCATTAAGTATATTCACATTGTTCTGTAGTCATTGCCAGTTACCTTACTGTAAAATGTAAAAGCTTTTTTTTGAAGTAAAATAAATTGCACATAATTAAAGCATGAAATTTAATAAATTTTCATACACATATTACCCAAGAGACCATCAACACATTCTATATAATGAACATCCTCCTCCCCCCAGTTTTTCATACTTCTTTGTTATCCCACCTTTCTGTCCCCTGTCCTCAGACTTTCTGTCACTGTGGATTAGTTTACATTTTCTAGGATTTTATATAAATAGAATTGTATGATACATAATTTTTTTGTATGATTTCTTTCAGCATAATTATGTTGAGATTCATCCATGTTGTATATAAAAATAGTTTACTTTTTTATTGCTGAATACTTCATTTTTCCACTTTTTGTTTATCCATTCACATGTTGATGAACATCTGGATTGTTTTTGGATTTGCCTGTTACAAGTAAAACTTTCGTGAACATTTGTGTACAAGTCTTTGTATGACCATATGCTTTTATTTCTTTTGAGTAAATTAAATACATTTTGAGTGGAATGGATAGGTAACATGGTAGATGTCTGTTTAACTTTATAACCAAATTTATACCTGAATTGTTTCCAAAATGATTATACCATTTCATGTTCCTACCAGCACCGTAGGTGAGTTTCAGTTGCCTCATATCCTCACCAGCACTTGCTATGGTCAGTCCTTTTGGTTTTAGTCATTCTAATAGGTGTTTTAGCCATTCCAATATTTAGGTTTTAGTTTCTATTTCCTAGGTGATTATTAATGATGTTAAACATCTTTTCGTGTGGTTTCTGTAGATTTTAGTGTTTTAAGCCTTGCTTATCTTTGGTCATATTTATTCCAAAGTATATCTTATTTTTATGCTATTGTAGATGGTACTATTTTTATACTCTTAGCTTGATCATTTTTTTGCTTGTATATACAGAAATATATTTGACGTTCGTATATTTACTTTGTATCCTTGTTAAAGTCACTTATAAGTTATGGTAGGTATTGTATAGATTCTGTTATATTTTCTTTTTTCTTTTTTTTTTTTTTACCATTTTTATTTTTATATTTTTAAGAGACATAGAGACAGAGTATGAGCAAGGGAAGGGCAGAGAGAGAGAGGGAGACACAGAATCCGAGGCAGGCTCCAGGCTCTGAGCCGTCAGCACAGAGCCCGACGCGGGGCTTGAAATCACAGACCATGAGATCATGACCTGAGCTGAAGTCGGCCGCTTAACCAACTGAGCCACCCAGGCGCCCCTGTTATATTTTCTTTACAGAAGATTATGTTATCTGTAAATACAGGTTTAGTTTTACTTCTTCCCTTTTCTATTTTTCCTCTCCTGTCCTCTCCTCTTCTCCCCTCCCCCCTCTTCCCCTGCCACCCCCCTGTTTTTTTGCCTTATTGCACTAGTTTGAAGCTTCAAGAAACCGTTGAATAGGAGTAGTGAAAGTGGACATTGACATTGTTGTCTTGTTTTTATCTTAGTGGAAATCATTCAGTTTTTCACATTTATGATTATAGTTTGTAGTTTTTTCAGAAACATGCTTATAAAGGAAGTTTATAAAGATTGAGGAAGTTGCCTTATAAAGGTGCAGTTTGCTGAGAGTTCTTATTAGGAGTGGATGATGGATTTGTCAAATGTTTTTTCTGTGTTATTGAAATGATCTTTTTTATTTTGAATGTTAAACTTGCCTTGCTTTCCTGGGGTAAACTTCACTTGACCATGATATATTCTCCAATTACATAGATCGTTAGACTTCATTTACTAAAATTTCGTTAAGAGCTTTTGCTTCTGTGTTCTTCAGAGTTATTGGTCTGTAGTTTTCTTGTAATGTCTTTGTCTGATTTTGGGGTCAGTGTGCTAGTCTTACAAATATATTGGACAGTGTTCCCTCCTCTTCACTTTTATGGAAAAGTATATGCAGAATTGATACTTGCTCTCTTTTAATTGTTCGGTAGAATTTACCAGGGAAGCCATTGGGCCTGGATATTTTCTTGGCAGGGAGCTTTTAACTATATATTTAATACCTTTAAAAAAGTTAAAATTAAAAAAAATGTTTAATGTTTATTTTTGAGAGACAGAGAGAGAGAGAGGGCACAAGCAGGGGAGGGGCAGAAGGAGAGGGAGACAGAGAATCTGAAGCAGGTTCCAGGCTCAGGCTCTGAGCTGTCAGCACAGACTGACAACTCACAAATTGCAAGATCGTGACTTGAGCTGAAGTCGGATGCTTAACTAACTGAGCCACCCAGTTGCCTCCCCTGCCCCCCTCCAATTTTTTTTTTTTTAAAGTTTATTTATTTATTTTGAGAAAGAGAGAAGGCTCATATGTGGGCCTGGGCAGAGGGGGGGGGGTAAGAGAGTGGGCAAGGGAAGGGAGAGAATTCTAAGTAGGCTCTAAGTGCTGTCAGCAAGGCGCCTGACTTGGGATTTGAACTCATAAACTGTGACATCATGACTTCAGCCAAAATCAAGAGTCAAATGCTTAACTGACTGAGACACCCAAGCACCCCTATTTAATATCTTTAGTAGATATAGGGCTGTTCTCTTTATCTTTTTCTTCTTTTTGAGTAAGCTTTGTCTTTTTCCAGGAATTTGGTCATTTCACCTAAGGTGACATTCATTTGCATAATGGTGTTAATAACATTCTCTTATCCTTTTAATGTTTGTAGACCCTGTAGTGATGTCACATGTCTCATTCTTGATATTCTTTTGGTTTCTTTTTAAACTGATTAGTATGGCTAGTTTATCAATTTTATTGATCTTATAAAAAAGTCCTCAGCATTTGGTTTCATTCATTTTCTGTACTATTTTTCTTGTTTCTGTTGTGTTGATTTTTATTTCGTACTTGATTTTTTCTTCTCCTTTTCCATTACTTCTAATTAATTTACTTTTATTTTATACTTTTTAAAAGTAAAAGTTGAAGTTATTGAGAGCCTTTTGTCTTTTCTAATATAGGTGTTTTAGGTCTATATATTTCCCTTGAAATAGAGTGTTATCTGTATCTCATAAATGTAGATGCATTGTGCTGTCATTTTCATTCAGTTCAAAATAATTTCCAGTTCTCGTTTTTTGTTTCTTTTCTGGCCCAAGACTGTTTGGAAATATTTCAAGATTTTCAAAGGATCTTTCCGCTATTGATGTCTAATTTAATTCTACAGTAGAAGAAAATATGACATGATATGAATCTTTTCACATTTATTAACAGTTGTTTCATAATCCAGAATATAATCTCTCTTGGTAAATGTTTTATGTGCACTTGAGAAGAATATATATTTTGTTGCAGTTGGATAGAATATTCTGTAAATCTCCTCAGGTCGAATTGGTTGATAACATTGTTCAATTCTTTATCCTTAATTGATATTTTTTGTCCACTTGTTTTATTGTTGAGGAAGGTATGTTATAATCTCTGACTCTAAATTTTTGAGTATTCTGTTTTTCTTTGAATTTTTACCATTTTTTAATGTATTTTGGAGCTGTATTGTTTACATAGTAAGGTAAATCTTAGGTTTGTAGTGTGCTTTTGATCAACTTACCATTATGAAAAGACTTTTTGTTTTTCCTCCCTCACACTTTCTGTTCTCAGGCTCCCTTAACACCTTCAATTATATCCAAAGGGCTTTGGTTTATATGGGTAGGTTTTCTAGTATTTATCATATCAGAAATTAAAATGGATAAATATTCAAGTATTTACTAATTTATTTAACAATAAGCTAAATCCATTACATGTTAATACAAACAATATTTTAATGAAAAGCAGCTGTAATCCAAAACAAAAAAATTTGTGGGATTGTTTTTAAGTTTCTGCAAATCTTTATATGTTAAAAATTTTTTAAAAATATCTATTTGTTTTTGAGAGACAGAGGGATAGAGCATGAACTGGGGAGGGAAAGAGAGAGGGAGACACAGAATCTGAAGCAGCTCTAGGCTCTGAGCTGTCAGCACAGAGTCTGACATGAGTCTTGAACCCACGAACTGCGAGATCATGACCCTGGGCCAAAGTCATGACCTGAGCCAAAGTCGGACGCTTAACCAACTGAGCCACCCATGTGCCCCTCTGCAAATCCTTTTAATGTTTTTTTTTGTTTGTTTGTTTTAATTGAGAGAGAGAGGAGGGAGAGAGAAAGGAAAAAGCAGGGCTTACATTCACCAGAAGCAGGGCTCGTGCTCACCTGATGCGGGAACTTGAACTCAAAAACCGTGAGATCATGACCTGAGCCGAAGTCAGATGCTTAACTGACTGAACCACCCAGGCGCCCTAATGTTTTGTTTAATAAATGATAACCGGGTTCTCCTGTTTTTACATTTAATCTGTTGTGATTTATTGCTTTTGTTAAGTATATGAAGAAAGTCTGGCTTCCTGCACATATATAGTTAGAAAAGGCAGGACCCTGAGAGTCTTTGAACCATAGTTGGAGAACCATTGCATTATGGGGTCATTACGGTTTAGTCTATGATATGTATTCTCAATATCATATACTGGCCATCTGCTTCTATTTAAAAAGATTTCCCAAATTTGTAATATAACTCCATCTATAGTTTTTTTCTGGCTCTTTATTGTACAATTCTTGGTTCATCTTTATTGACTTTGGTGATGTTTTTGATGAATTTATCCATAATATTGTAGGACTTCTCCTAATCCCTAGTGGCCTGTTGGTATTTATTTTAGGTTTCTTTAACCAGCTTCTTAAGTACATTTCATGAGTTTTAAGATTAAGCATGCGTCTTTTCTTTGGGGAGTGAGATTGTGTTCCCCTGGAATTCATATGTTGAAGTCCTAATTTCTAGTACCTTTGAATAGGACTATATTTGGAGATAGGCTCTTTAAAGAGGTAAATAAGTTAGAATGGGATCATTGGGGGGCCCTAATCCGCTATGATTGGTGTCCTTACAAGAGGAGAAGATTAGGTAGGACCTAGACACATATAGGAGAAAGACCATGTGAAAGCACAGAGAGATGAGGGCCTTTTACAAGCCTCTTATAAGCCGAAGAGAGAGTCTCTGAAAACCCTGCTGACATGTTCATCTTGGGCTTCTAGCCTCCAGAATCGTGAGAAAATTAATTTCCGTTGTTTAAACTTTTCAGTCTGTAGTCATTTGTGGTGGCAGCCTGTTGTGATGGTCTTGGCTAGGAGTGCCCTAGGCTCTTACCAGGCTTGTATTTACTTATAGCAAGCCTCACACACATTCCTCCAGCTGCCTCTGGGGCCATTGTTTTGGCTCGACCAGCTTTCATGGTTTTTAATGACTCAGGACAACTTCCTAAAACCAATAGGGAACTTTGAAGGACAAGATTTATTACTCATAGGTCTTGAAGAATAAATGGCACTCCCCAGGGCCATATGAGGACTATACATCGAGGCTGCAGGTAGAGAGAGAGGGAGCATGAGCCTGAGGTGGGGTCTGAGGGTGGGGTGTACTAGGGTTTTGTGGGTTCAGTCTTTATTGATGAATTTAACATGTAAGAGCGGGAATTAGGGTGGAGAAGGAAAAAGTGGAGTCACTCAAGCAGTGAGTGACTTGGTTACTCACTTTTTGGAAGGAGAGCTTCATGGATAGGGGTAGCCTGGTTTCTTATCTAGTTGTTTTGCTAGTAGTATGTAATATAGCTGGTAATATGTTTATTGGAGATGGATGTGTTTGGAATAGATGCCTCACCAATCAAAAGCTTAATGTGATACACTTAACACTGTATAGTTCAGGCAAACTAATCTAGCACTGGTTGTCATCTTTAGCACTATAACTTCTACACTTTTTGTTGGCTTTTATAGATTATAAACTGTTCATCAGAATCTGAACTAATAGGTGGAAGGATATAATGCACATTGTTGAGTGTCATTTAAGATAAGAAAGCGGGGCGCCTGGGTGGCTCAGTCGGTTAAGCGGCCGACTTCAGCTCAGGTCATGATCTCAAAGTCTGTGAGTTCGAGTCCCATGTCGGGCTCTGTGCTGACAGCTCAGAGCCTGGAGCCTGCCTCGGATTCTGTGTCTCCCTCTCTCTCTCTGCCCTTCCCCTGCTCATGCTCTGTCTCTCTCTGTCTCAAAAATAAATAAACATTTAAAAAAAAAATAAAATAAAAAAAAAATAAGATAAGAAAGCATGAAAATAAGATAAAAAATAAATGAAAAAGCATTATATGTTGTTAGTTCCCAATGATTGGGAGCATTCAGTAGTACTCATTTGATTGGCTGATTTACCGTGAGAAAAATATATTAACTGCCCTGTTCAGCATTCTAATTGATTTATATACGCATCCGATATTTCTAAGATGGGGTGGGAAATGTATTATTTAATATGACAGAAAGGACCTTGAGAATGTAAGTTAAAGATCTTGAGCTCGGGAGATTATCCTAGACTATCCAGGTATGCTGTAAATGTAATCACAAAGGTCCTTATAAGAGTGAGACAGGGGCGCCTGGGTGGTTCAGTTGGTGAAGTGTCCGACTTCAGCTTAGGTCATGATCTCGTGGCCCATGAGTTCAGGCCCCGCATCGGGCTTTCTGCTGTCAGTGCAGAGCTTGCTTTGAATCCTCTGTCCACCCTCCCTCTCTGCCAGGACCCCACGCATGCTCTCTCTTTCAAAAATAAAATAAACATTAAAAAAATAAAAAAAGGGAGGCAGAAGAGAATTTGACCCAGAAGAACAGAAATCAAAATGGTTATATGAGAACAGAGATTAGAATGCTGTGGTGGCAAGCCCAGGAATGCCAGACACAGGAAGAAGCAAGAAAAAAGGTTTTCCTTTGAAATCTTCCAAGGGAATGTGCCCCTTTTAACCTTGATTTAGTTCTATAAAATTCAGTTTGGATTTCTGACCTGTAGAACTGTAATAGAATAAATTTCTGTTGTTCTAAGCTATTAAGTTTGTAGTAATTTGTTACTGCAGCATTGGAAACTAATACACATGATGATACAACAGATCAGTTTTTTTTTTATGCTTATTTTTGAGAGAGAGAGAGAAACAGAGCACGAGTTGGAGAGGGTTAGAGAGAGAGGGAGACACAGAATCAGGCTTCAGGCTCTGAGCTGTCAGCATGGAGCCTGATGTGGAGCTCGAACTCACGAACTGTCAGATCATTACCTGAGCTGAAGTTGGATGCTTAACTGACTGAGCCACCCAGGTGCCCCACAACAAATGAGTTCTAAATGTGGTATAACTTAATATTTGTAAATCTTCAGTAGAGATTGGTTCTTGTCATCTTCATGATATGGATTAAAGTTGTATTTAAAATTTTTTAAAAAATATTTATTTATTTTGAGAGAGAGACAGAGAGAGACAGAGAGAGAGCACACACACACCAGTGGGGGAGGGGCAGGAGAAGGAAAGACAGAATCCTAAGCAGGTTCCACACCATCAACACAGAGCCTGATGCAGGGCTTGAACTCCCAAACTGTGAGGTCATGACCTGATCTGAGATCAAGAGTCGGATGCTTAACCACCTGCACTACCCAGGCCTCTTTACAGTTGTATTTTTTTTAAAAATTATTCTGGTAATCTTTATTTATTTTCGAGAGAGAGACAGAGCATGAGTGGGGGAGGAACAGAGAGAGAGGGAGACACAGAATCTGAAGCAGGCTCCAAGCTGTCAGCATAGAGCCTGACGTGGGGCTCGAACTCATGGTGAGATCATGACCTGAGCTGAAGCCGGACGCTCAACCGACTGAGCCACCCAGGCACCCCTACAGTTGTATTTTTTAAAGGACGTTATAAAACTGTAGATCTTAAAATCATGAGGAAAAGATGAAAAATTCCTCATGTTTCCTGCCAAAGTTCTGTTATGAGATAGTATTTTATTATCTTCACCTTTGTTATGATTGGTAGATAACCTAAACAGTTGCTAACTTTCCTTTATTTTTCTTATACGTATGAAGAGTCAACAATCAAATGATTGAGGGTAAATTTCTTTACCTCTTTTTTGGATGGAGGACGCCTTTTATTGAGATTAATGAAGCATTCTTGCTTTAATTATAGTTATTAACAAGGCAGATTTATAGGGGAACAAGCTATAGTAAAGGTGTACTAACATAAAATATAGATTCTTCTCTGCATAAAAGTACATGGTGTAGAACATATAAATGTTTATTTGTAGGAGTTGAGGGACTAAACCTTGTCTTGGCACTAAACTTTATTTTACTGTTATGTAAGATAAAATTCTTTTAATTACTGTATGGATAAAAATTTGTTTCAAAATTACTTATTCTGCCAGGGACTCTATGGCACCTAGCATAGTGCCTGGTACTTAATATGTATATGTTCATGTGACTTTACGGAATTTTTGAATTTTAGTATGTTTTAGATATTATCTGAAAATTTCGAAGTTAAATAAAAATACTCTAGAGTATAACAAAGATTTCTGGTATAGCTTTGATCCTCTACTTTCCAGTATATTATTTCTATATACTTACTTGATTTATATTATATGATTTATAACATAATTTGATTTGTAACATATGGTTTAAATCATTAACGCGCATGTGTGTGTGTGTGTGTTACCATAAATTCAGGTTTTGTTTTTTAAGAAAATGTACTAGTCTTGTCCCTCAGATTATTAGTTGTTGGTATGATACTAGAGCTTCATGCCATCAGATGACTTACATGAATTTCAATGTTTATTTGAATAAATAATTTAGTACAGGGATCACTAAACAGTGATCTATGTTGGTTAAATCTAGTCCTCACCCCATTTTTGTGTAAAATAAAAGCTTTATTGGAAATAGCAGTGTTTTTTTGTTTATATGTTGCTATGGCTGTTTTCACTATTGTAATAACATAGTTGAGTAGATATGACAGACACCATGTAGCCTGTAAAACCTAAAATATTTACTCTCTGGCTCTGTTCAGAAAAAGTGTGCTAACCCTTTGTGTAGTGTTATACAAACTTATGTTTCAAAAATATTTTCTTGGGATTTGATACCCACTCTCTCCAACTGCTTACGGTAGTTTTTTGTTTTTTTTTTTTTTTGAGATTATTTTTGTGGGGGCACCTGGGTGGCTTAGTCGGTTAAGCATCTGACTCTTAATGTTGGCTCGGGTCCTGATAACACTGTTGTGGGATTGAGCCCTGTGTTGGTTCCACGCTAAGCTTAGAGCCTGCTTGGGATTCTGTCTTCCTTTTTCTCTGCCCCTCCCCCACTTGCTCTCTCAAATAAACTTTAAAAAAAATAATAAACATAGTTTTTCTGGAGATTGATATGCTGAGCTAGAAATCATAAGGAATGAGGCTTGCATGATGTGGATCGCATTAACATTCTACAAGTTTATGGCTTCAATCTTGTATCCTCAGCATAGAGAAGTTAGATTGTATAAGAAATGATGCTTCGGAGAAGCTCCATTAGAGGTTTGGTATTCTGACGTCACCTCGTATACTGCAGTACTGTTGTGACATTAACCACCCAGAGTCAAGACTGCTCCCATTTCAGATGCTGGTGGCAAGTCGGATCCCTGTTCTACCCACACTTTGGACCAACTGATCATAGATCTTGGAAGGGGAGGGTGTCTCACAGGCTCCCTCGGGTATGAAAATTTATTAGTATGACTCAAAGAATTCAGGAAGACACTATCCTTATGACTACGTGTTGTTTTTTTTTTAAGTGTATGTATTTATTTTGAGAGAGAGAAAGAGAGGGAGAAAGAGAGAGAGAATCTGAAGCAGGTTCCAGGCTGTTAGCTTGAAGCCTGATGCAGGGACCAAACTCATGAATTGTGAGATCCTGACCTCAGCTGAAACTAAGAGTCTGATGCTTAACTGACTGAGCCATGCAACGCCCCAGTTACAGTTTAATTAAGAAATTTATTTTAAATGTTTATTCATTTTTGAGAGAGAAAGAGAGAGAGACAGAGCAGGAGTGGGGGAGGGGCAGAGAGAGAGGGAGACACAGAATCTGAAGCAGGCTCCAGGCTCCGAGCTGTCAGCACAGAGCCCGATGCCAGGCTCTAACTCATGAACCGTGAGATCATGACCTGATCTAGTGTTGGATGCTCAACTGACTGAGCCACTGAGGTGCCCTGACACAGTTTTATTTTAAAACAAACAGATTGGGGCAGCCAAATGAAGAGAGACCCACAGGGTGAAGTCTGGGATGGTCCTGAACATAGAACTTCTATGGAAGTTCCTCTTCTTGTGGAATCAGGGTGCGTCACTCTCCCGGCGTGTCAGTGTGTTATTCATCAACCAGGAAGCTCCACTGAGCTTTGGTGTCAGTTTGTTTCACATGGTGGCACGATTGATTCATTGGCCATGTGACTGAACTTCATCTCCAGCCCTCCCTCCCTATTCAGAAGTTGGGCTGACTCAAAGCCTCAACACTCTAATCACATGGTTAGTCTTTCTGATGATCAGCCCTCACCCTGAGCCATCTTGTTAGCATAAACAAAGACACCCCTATCACTGGGTAAATTCAAAGGATTATAAGCTCCTTCCCAGGAACAGGGATAAAGGCCAGTCAAATTTTTCATTATACAGTAGATATCAAATTTGAGGGTTTAGGGCCTGAAATAAATTTATTAGAACTAAGGGTTAATAATATATTTGTTTCATGGTTGAGTCTGTAATATAATTCTGTTCATATTGAAGTTTATACAAAACTCCTGTTCGGAGGATTGCTTTGTCAATTTGTTTTATAAATTGTTTTTGTTAACATAGAACACTAGATCAAAAGATGTAATTTGTAGAAAGTTTCTTAAAGCTGCTTTTCATATACTGATACTTAAAGTGTAGTGTATTTATAGAAGTAGATTTCTCAAATTGATAATTCTTTAGAAGAGTATTTAGCATTTTAGACAACTGAAATTTCCTATTTTAATCATACTAGTAGAAATTTTTCTGATATATGTTTCTTCTTTTATATTTGCAGGTAAGCTATAGGCACTCCCACTCTTTCTTGTCCCCCATGACAGAATATGCAGGTTTTCTATGCATAAAAGAATCTTGGAACTGCAGATTTGGGTGAATAACCTCAAAACGTTTCTTTTTTTTTTTTTTTTTTAATTATTTTTTAAAGGTTTATTTATTTTGAGACAGACAGCACAAGCAGGGGAGGGACAGAGAGAGAGCCCAAGCAGGCTCTGCACAGAGCCCAGTGTGGGCCTTGAACCCGCAAAACTGAGATCATGACCTGAGCGGAAATTAGGAGTCAGATGCTTAACTGGCTGAGCTACGCAGGCACCCCATAAAACTTGTTTTCTTCTCATGTTTCTTATTTTCTAGGGCAGATCTGATTAGGGTTAGTAATAATAAGATTGATTGGGAAAGTTGGGGTATCAGCTCTTTGAGTTTTCTGTATTCCCTTTTCCTTCCTTTCTGCATCTTTATGAAGCACTATAGCTACCCCAGAATGGTCTTATTTGTAGATTATTTGTGCCAGGATGTAGTTTTGGGACTACTACTGTTCTTTCCACAATTGTTTCTGGTTTGTAAAGAAAGAAAAGGGAGGTAAATCTGGTGTTCATGTATATTCTAAGTTGATGAAATGTCAAGTAAGGTTTCTAAGATTTAAAAAAAAGTTTTTTTTTTAAATGTTTATTTTTGAGAGAGACAGAGAGTAAGTATGAGCGGGGGAGGGGCAGAGAGAGAGAGAGAGAGAGAGAGAGGAAGACACAGAATCAAAGCAGACTCCAGGCTCTGAGCTGTCAGCACAGAGCCCAACGCAGGGCTTGAACTCACAAACCACAGGATCATGATCTGAGCCAAAGTCGGATGCTTAACAAGACTGAGCCACCCAGGTGCCCCAGGTTTCTAAGATTTTTAAAAAATTTTTTATATGATAGTTGATGGTAGTATTTTTGTTTGTTGTTTTTAAAATGTTGTTATTGGCCAATAAAATTGGTAACAGTACTTTTCCTTCTTCCCTTTCTCTTCCATTTTGTGAGTTTTTTGTCTTTCAATCTATCTCTTTTTTCCATTCTTTTTAAAACAATTACTCATCTATGAAATTCTCAGGTACACTAACCCAGGCATTCCAGATTCTCGTCACCTTCTAACACATGGATATACACCAACCCACCATCTACTTCTGAATGAGAGAAGATTGAAAGAGACTTGGATCATCAACCTTAGAGGACCAGAAAAATTAATATATATATTTTAGGCTAATGAGAATAGAGGCAAAGCTATGTATTTAGTTTTTATTCCAGAACTCATAATTGCCCATGTCATAGGCTGACCCTGAACTGTGCATGTGTGGAACAAAATGCAAACAACCTAGCCAACGGTAAAAGAACTGAATAAAATTTTGCGTCAGCTGCTATCCATCTTATAGGAGACACTTTGGAGTTTAAGTTCAGTAAGTTTACTATCAGTACTTTTCAGGGGACTGTAACAGGATTTTGAGTTTCTGCAAGGTATTGGTTACCATGTACAGGAAATCTGTCATTATGAACCTGTAAAGAAATGAGAAACATGACTGTACTCAAGATAAAAGACAGTAAAGCTCAGCTTTTACATAGTGTATGGTGTTGGACAAATACCTGTTTCATTATTTGACCAATTCTGAATACAGGGACTTGAAACTTTTTAAGATACTGATTGTAGTTTCATTCTGCAGTATTCGTTCTCATTGAGCAATATGCCTAGCAGAAAAAAACAGTCATCAGCCTTCCTGAACCATTGTCAGAAGGCCGATTGATGTGATTAAGCCCCTGAAGCAAAAGGAATTTTTGGAAATTGGAAACTCTGTTCTTTGCTTTCAAGGTAAACAGCAGGCTATCTTGTTCGATATGCTTTGGAGAAAAGAATCTTCGAAGCCCATCTTCTGCCTCAAATGCTCTGTTCATGGTGTCGAGGAAGCAAACCTCCAGTCCCCTCCCTGTTGATCACACAGTTTGGGATAAACCACTTTTTCATTCTGTCCTAAGTAATGGTATAACGAGACTGTTCTCATCTCACGTAGAGTAAGGATTACTTTTTTCAAAAAAAAAAAAAGTTTTTTTTAATGTTTATTTTTGAGAGAGAGAGAGACACACACAGAGTGTGAGCAGGGGAGGGGTAGAGAGAGAGGGAGATGCAGAATCTGAAACAGGCTCCAGGCTCTGAGCTGTCAGCACAGAGCCTGACACGGGGCTTGAACTCATGAACTGCGAGATCATGACCTGAGCTGAAGTTGGATGCTCAACCAACTGAGCCACCCAGGCGGCCCCAGGACTACTGTTTTCAAAAAGTGACTTTCTCTTTTTAGAAGAGAATGCTCCTTCTTCTAGCTCGAGTATATAGCTAGTTTGGGAATTTCTTTCCAGATCTTACATTCTTTTGGTTGTCTGTAAGCTGTTTGCCAGGCTACAGCTCGAACCTCCTAATCAGTTTCTGAGTCTTCATAGTAGACTAATCTTCCTGTGGTTTCAACTTTAGATTCCTCAGCATGGCATAAAAGGCTCTTCAACCCCATTTCTTCTAGCTCTTGGTGCATTCCTGCCGTGTTCAACTTCTTAAAGTGTTCTAAACACGGCATGTAAATTTGTGCCTCTTTGCTTTTCCATAATCTGCTTGTCTTACTTGGAATTAACTTTGTCCCGTCTCTTCCGTTTAACAAGCACCATCTGAGGTCTTTACTGATTAGCTCTGGGTAGAGTTACTGCTTCTTTCTTTGTGCTACATCATCTGACTTGTTCCTGCTTTCATTAATGACTTGGTATATATGTTTGTCTCCCCTTTGTCACTCTCAAAAGAGCATGTTTAAATCATCTCTTTTCCTCAATATATAGTAATTGACACTTACATGGTTTCAGGGGTGCTTGGCTGGCTCAGTAGAGCATGTGACTGTTGATCTTGAGGTCAAGAGTTCGAGCCCCACGTTGGGTGTAGAGATTACTTAAAAAAAAGTTATTTGATAGAAACTAATTTGACAAAATTATTTAAAAAAAATTAAAAGTAATTTGAAAGTATTTGTTGAATGGATAGGGCCATGTGGTACGGTGTGCTTTGGAGTCATAAAAACCAGAATTTGAATCTTAATTCAGCCACTGCTAATGTGTTCAGATTACTTCTTTGAGTTTAGTTTTCTCATTATTCAAAATTGGGACAGTCGTGTTGAACTTAGAGATTAAATAAAGAATTGCAAATAAAGCATTTAGCCTAACAATGGGATATAAAATATTGGTATATTAGTCATCATATCTATCATCCATTCTTTCTCTTATATGCAGCCATCTTGTACTCTCCCTTCTAATCAACATGCAAGCATGTTTGTTTTTTCCCATCATAACAGAGCTTTCCTTACTGTAGTCTCAAGATACTATCTTTTCTCTTGACAGTTTCCAGCCCAAGATCTTAAATCTGTTATCTCATGGTGTCTTTTTCCTCTAAACATATGTGTCTCAATCCACTGTGATCTGATTTTGTCTCCGTCTACACCAAGGATGTTGGTTTTGCAAAAAACAGCAATAATATCTTTGTTCTAAATCTAATGGCCTATTTCTTTTCTTTTGAAAGTTTATTTATTTTGAGAGAGAGCGAGCACAGGAGGGGGAGAAAGAGAGAATCCCAAGTGGGCTCCGAGTTTTTAGTGCCGAGCCCAACACGGAGCTCATACTCATGAATCATGAGATCGTGACCTGAGCCAAAATCAAGAGTCGGACGCTTAACTGACTGAGCCATCCAGGTGCCACTAAATCTGATAGCATATTTCTTTTAAACCTCATCCTTGTTGCTTTTATTTGTAGCTCATAACAAATGTAATTATGTTTATTTGTATATTTACTTACTAAATGCCTTCTCGTTCTATTACAGGTAAGTTAAATGATGACAGGAACCTTAATCTGTTTTGTGCATCACTCTATCCCTAGTGACTCCTGTAGGGCTGGCAAGGAGTAGATCCTCAGATCTTTGAATTATCACTGTGGCACTTCTGAGAGTGTATGGTATAGTCCTTTGCAAATAAGGTTGAGGTGTCAGTGTTGTTTTTAGAAAGTTCTCCATTTGAAAGCAACATGAATATGCCCTAGTGTAAATTTTGAATTACCAGTTATTTGGTTGAGAATCTTAAATAAATTATTTAATGTGTTCACTAACAATGTTTCTGTCTGCCTGTTCCCTGAGAAAGTCAAAGCGTGGAGAATTTCAAAAAAAAAAAAAAGAAAAAAGGCTGAAGTTATTTAGAACATGTAATTAGGTATTATTGGTGTTTGCATTCTCCACACTCCCACTCTGGCTTACAGTTCTTGTGAAGTGACCAGGCAAGAGCCATTCAACTAAGAAATAAGAGAATTCACTGCCACGATTAAAAAAAGAAAATCGTGTCTGTTACTTTTATTAAAACCCATATCCACCTCTGTCAGATGATATCATGTCAATGCTTAAACTTTGCCTTCAGGATAAAGGCTAGTTTGTTAGCATGGTGTTGATGCAAGCGTGATCTTGTCTCTCCTTGTATCTCTTGCTTCACTTATTTCCCTTTCTTGCCTCTTATTTTGTGCTTCAGACATCCTAATTGATTTACTTTCGTAGCAATATATCTTTATAGTGGCTAGTCCCTTTGCTTGGAATGTCTGTCTCCCCTACTTCCTTTGCCTGTTAATTCCTGCTCATTCATTAAGCTTCAGCTTAATTGTTCCTGCTCAGGAAACCTTTTTTTTTTTTTTTTTTTTGGTCCTAGAAGTCTAGGTTTGATCTTTCCTCATCTTTCTGTACATAGTTCTACATGACAGATAACTTCTGTTTGATCTTCTTGATCACCTCTGTTTGGTCTTCTAATCTACTCTCTTCCTGCCCTGGTCTTTGCTCTGGGAGGCTTACCTGCATGGATTATGTCATTGGGCATCTGTGACTTCTGGCTTTAGAGTGGGTACAGCCAGTGTGGAACACAGGAACGTAGGAAACAGTAAGGAAGATAAGCTCAGAATATTTATTTCACTGGTTTCTTCCATGTGGGTTGGCTTTGTCCCAAGACAAATCATTACTCCCTTCAAGGTGGCATTCTCTATATGACTTATCTTCTAAATTCTGGTAATCTGTCCTTCCCCAATCCTTTTGGTTTTGTGGTACTGCTCCTACTGCTACTAGTTCCTGTTTGTACCTTCTGGTGTATTCCCCTAGTCCTCATGATTCCTTGTGTTTAGTTCCTTTGTATATAAATGCTTTATGAATTATTCTAATTGGAATATTTCATCTGATTCTGATTGAAAATCTGTCTAATATAACCTAGCATATATTATTTTGATACTGTTTTCTTTTCAGCAGTTGCCTGTTTTCTGCCTTTGCCCTTAGGTAAATAGGTTCAATCTGTGTGGTTCTAAAGTACCTTATTTCCTCTTAAAAATTTTTTTTTAATGTTTCTTTATTTTTGAGAGAGAGAGACAGAGCATGAGCAGGGGAGGGGCAGAGAGAGGGGGAGGCACAGAATCTGAAGCAGGATCCAGGCTCTGAGCTGTCAGCACAGAGCCTTGACGTGGGGCTTGAAGTCACGAACTGGGAGATCATGACATGAGCCAAAGTTGGACACTCAACTGACTAAGCCACCCAGGCGCCCCTCCTTCTTTTTTTTTAAAAGAAAGAGAGAGAGAGAGAGCGAGGAAGCATGATCTCAAGTGAGTGAAAGTGCAGGGGAGGGGCAGAGGGCAAAGGAGAGAAAAAAATCACAATCAGGTTTCATGCCCAATACAAAGCCTGACATGGGATTTGATCCCACGATCATGAGATCATGACCTGAGTCAGAATCAAGAGTCGGACTCTTAACCGACTGAACCACCCGGGTGCCTTCCCTCTCCTCCCGTTTTCTCTTTTAGGTAAGACATTGCTACTTTTGCTACTACTATATATTAGGATTGAACAACAGAAAAGGTTTGAAAGTCCATGACTGCAGAAGAAAGATTCTTAAAGTCTTTTTTTTTTTTTTTTTTTTTTTAAGATTATTTATTTTGAGAGAGTGTGAGCAGGGGAGGGGCAGAGACAGAGAGCAGGCATTGTTTTGGACGTGTTTCACCTAGCTAACTCCCACTCATACTTGAGGTCTTACTCTAAATTTTATTAAAGGGCAGTTTTTCCCTAATACTCCTTTCTGCCCTACCTCCACCTGCACATATATTATTAGAGTTCTTTGTTAACTATTTGTATAGCTTCCTATACTTTCCTTTCATAGCATTTATCGTTAGAATTATATAGTTATTTGTCCTGTTACTCAGTATCTGTCTTACATAGGGGTATGTTGTGTTCATTACCATATTCTCAGTGCCTAGCATGTATGTATCCATTTATTAACAAAGAAAATTAGAATGGAAAGTCATAGAAATTTTTTTTGTATTTTTTTAAAATGTTTATTTTTGAGAGAGACAGACTGAGTGCAAGCAGGGGAGGGGCAGAGAGAGAGAAAGGGAGTGACAGAATCTGAAGCAGGCTCCAGGCTCTGAGCTGTCAGCACAGAGCCTGACACGGGGCTCCAACTCAAGAACCATGAGATCATTACCTGAGCAGAAGTCAGATGCTCAGCCAGCTGAGCCACCCAGGTGCCCCAAAGTCATAGATTTCTTTAGAATAGTGTGATGAAGAGAATTTAGGGCCATTAGAATTTGTCAGTTTTGAACGGGGTCATCCCCTTTTAAGTTTAGTTGATGGAAAAAAAATCAGTATATCCTCTTTTTAGAGATATCTTATTTGGTTCTATTCCTTCATAGATTAATGGAAAATTGATCACTAAATACCTCTGAATCCATGAACTAAAAAACAAAATCCTATGACTAGCAATAAAGATGACTTAAAACTTTTTTGGGGGGAGGGCCGCCTGGCTAATTTAGTTGGTAGAGCATGCAACTCTTGATCTCAGGGTTGTAAGTTTGAGTCCCATGTTAGGGGTAGAGTTTACTTAAAAAAAAATTAAACATTTTGGGGGGAACAGTTTTCAACTTAATAGAAAAATTGCAAGTATGGGATGAAGAACTTTTTGTTTAAAACTGTTTGAGAATAACTTGCTGGTATGTTGGCCTGTCACTACCGAATACTTTGGTGTGTATTTTCTAGGCACAAGTATATTTTGCGTAACCACAACATAATCATCAAAATCAGATGATAGACATTGATACATGTTAACATCTAATCCTCAAATTCCCTTTAAATTTTCCAGTTGTTCCAATAGCTTTGTAAGAAAAAGATCCAGTTCAGAAGCATTTATGGTATCATGTCTCCTTAGCCTTCTTTAATCTGGAGTAGTTCTTCAGTCTTTTCTTACTTTCCCTGACCTCGATATTTTTGAAAATTATAGGCCAGTTAATTTGTAGAATGTATAATGTCAATTATGTATAATGTCCGTTAGGAGCATGTTTACTATTTCCTGATGATTAGATTCAGGTGATAAATTAGAGATGACTCTAGATTCAGCTTCCTATTTAAAAATCACTCCCGTTGTCTTAATTTTTTCAAGGAACTTTTTTGTTTACCTTTTAAGTCTTTTTCTAAGTTTTTTAGGTTTTGGGGCTTGTAAATCCATAATACTCTTCAAAGACAGAGGAAGCGTATAAAGAACCTGGCATGTGCATCAAATATAATATCCCTAAAAATATTTTGTAAGAGACCAACAAAATTTATTGTCATAGGAATTTTTATTTCAACTAGTAAGGAATAATATATTTTGCTATATTTTGTCATTAAGATCATTTTGTATTTAAAAATTCCTTGGCTTCTGAATTGTTAGGGGTGGTTGAGAACTTCTAAGACATAAATAAGTGTATTTAATTATGGCAGAACTTATTTCTGAAATAACCTTCTTGGTTAAAAACAAATTGTACATATTTTAGCTCTCCATTTTAGCTCTGAAATGATTTGAAAAATCCAAATGAAAGCAGTTAGGATCACTGTTCTAAGCCTATTTTAGATTTTTTTTCCTTTTAGTTGGTTTCCTTTCTATCCACTTGCAATATTATGTGCAGTTGCATGTGTTCGTTTTTTCTAAAACTGTCCCCTCACCAGGCTTGGCATGTAAGCAATCTCTTTGATGTGTTTGGTTTATTCTGTTTGAAGAGCAAAGTATAAATTATAAAACCTTCGTTGAATATTTCAATTCATTAAAAATAGTTTTGATAAAATATATCAGTATTATGGAATAAAGAACTGTCTCTAGGAATCTTTTTGATTATAGTTTATTTTGTCTTGATATTAATACAATACATGTTAATATATAGAATATATCTTTTCTATTTGCTTACTTTCAGCTTTTTCTCTTTTTTAAAATTTTTTTAGTGTTTATTTTTTTATTTTTTAAAGAGATACAGAGTACAACTAGAGGAGGGGCAGAGAGAGAGAGGGAGACACAGAATCCAAAGCAGGCTCCAGACTCTGAGCTGCTAGCACAGAGCCCAACGTGGGGCTTGAACTCATGAACCGTGAGATCATGTCCTGAGCTGAAGTCAGATGCTCAACCAACTGAGCCACCCAGGCATCTCCTTTCCTGTTTAATTTTTTAACCTTTGTCTCATCTAAGCATAACTGGATTTATTTATTTATATTTATATTTATTTTTTGGGAGAGCACAAGTTGGGGAGGAGCATAGAGAGGAGGACAGAGGATCTGAAGCAGCTGTGAGCTGACAGGCTCACAGGCAGTGAGCCCAGTGTGGGGCTTGAACTCATGAACCATGAGATCATGGCCTGAGCTGAAGTTGTACACTCAACTGACTGAGCCACCCAGGTGCTCCAAAACATAACTGGATTAAAAAAAAATACTGTGATATTTCTTTTAATTGGGGGTATTTATTGCATTTACACTTAATGTAGTTAGCGATATATTTGGATTCAAATGAATCACCATTATTTTGTACTTTTTATTTATGTTATCTGTTCTATTTTTTTTCTCTTTTCTTTTTCTGGATTAACATTCTCTTTGGATTAACATTCTTTGGAGGCCTTTATTGTGTGCGCATGTGCCTTTATTTGTATTTTGTTTCTTGGCTGTGGTGAATTATTTCCTTACGTGTTTTATAAATTTTTTGTTGTGAGCCTATCTTAAGATCTCCTCTTTGAGATCTCTGTCTAATCTAAGAGGAAT
Source organism: Paguma larvata (assembly GCA_030068075.1). Taxonomy (NCBI): domain Eukaryota; kingdom Metazoa; phylum Chordata; class Mammalia; order Carnivora; family Viverridae; genus Paguma; species Paguma larvata. Next base: position 113,662,097 of record CM057828.1, read on the forward strand.
AGACTGATAAGGTAAACGGAAGATATATTCCTGGTTTTGTTAGGGGTGACAGGAGCCCACATCAGAAATCTCAGGTCATCTTTCTATCACAGGACCCTTAACTTAATCATACCTGCTAAATCCATCAATCCAGAACTGTTTAAAATTTTGAGCCTGAACCTTCATAGGAACATGTTATATCCTCCATAGGACATTTGCCCCCCTACTCCAGTATGTGTATTTTCTGTAGCTTCTGTGACAAATTATCACAAACTTAGTGGCTTAAAACTATACAACTGTACTATCTTGTAGTCACTAAGGTCAGAAGTCTGAAATGGGTTTCACTGGGCCAAAATGGAGATGTAGGCCGGGGCTGTGTTCCTTTTGGACCCCAGTGAGTTTTAATTAGCAACAAAGTCTGTCACTTTTATTTTCCTATTATTTTTTTAATTTAAAATGCTTTTAATTTAGCCTCACTGAAAAAAAAATCGCCTCAATGAATCTCAGCATCGATTAAGATTAAAGTCTGTTAAGTCTGATTAAAATCAGTTTATCTATTTGAACACTGTACGGTATTTTACTCTTATCAACACACTATCTTATTAATTTTAATCTGACCCACTCTTTCCTGGTTTACTACGATTCTACTAACTTACCCAGACCAAGAATCTCTCTCACCACATTTTGCCTCCCTTCTTGACTGCCTGTCTGATCAGGTGGTTCTCTTTCAATAAAAAAATTTATTTTCTGTTTTTCTGTCTGATCTGAGCTAAACGCATGTAGATATTATTCTGTACTAAGCTGTTACCATTGAGCTTCATTTCACAGTTTCCTACCTCCCTTCAATAATATGTGAATGTGGTTAAAAACCATTTAGATGTTCTGTAAAGGATTATAATGATAAGCCAGATTCTGTATGTATTACCCCTTTCTATATCCAGTCTTGCTCTTTAGAGCACTTACATAGTGAATACTGTGTATCAGGCTTTTTATACATGTGAACACCTACAAATGAATTCATCCTCACAACAGTCCCATCTTGCAGATAAAGAAATTGATATACAGAGAGTTATGTGACTTATTTAGGATCATATAGCTATTAAAGGGCATTATTTGAACTAGGCAGTCTGGTTTTAGAATATGCTTTTCACTGGGGTGCAGGGCTGGCTCAGTTGGTGGAGCATGTGACTCTTGATGTTGGGATTGTCAGTTTGAGCCCCACGTTGGGTGTAAAGATTACTTAAAAAAATGAAATCTTAAAAAAAGAATCTGCTTATCACTATGCTGTACTGCTCTTAGTTTTAGACTGAAAATTATTTTCCCTCAGACTTTTAAAGGTGATAATCCATTTCTTCTAGTTTCCAGTATTTTATTGAGTTGTTTGATATGCCTCTGATTTTAGATCCTTTGTATGTAACTTGTCTTTTCCTCTCTGGAAACCTTTGGACTATTTATTGTTTTTAGCTGTGGTGTTTTGAAATTTCATAGGGATATAACTTGATATTGGTCCTTTAAAAGTACTGACGGTCCTTTTGACTTTATGACAATGCAAGAATGATAGCATTCAGTATAAACTGTATTTTGAATTTCGATCACTTCCTGGGCTAGTAATGTGCTGTATGATACTCTTGTGATGCTGGGCAGTGGCAGTGACTACAACTCTTAGCTCCGTCAGCCACGTGGTCACGAGGGTGAACAACTGATGCACTTAACACCATTCTGCACCCATACAGCCTTTTTTTTTTTTTTTTTTTTACTTTCAGTACAGTATCCAATAAATTACTGTTCATTTTACATTTTGTTATAAAATGGCTTTATTCCAAATGAATGTTAATATAAATGTCCTGAGTATATTTACAGTTGGCCAGGCGAAGCTATGATGTTCAGTAGATTATGTGTCTTAAATACATTTTTGGCTTTGCTTCACCATGGTGGTGTGTATGATTGACTGCTCATCGCCATGTCTTCAGTATTCAATGGTTCCTGCCCAAGACACAAAAGCAAAATCATCCTATTCCTCAGTGGATTTGAATAAAAACTGGTAGTAAAATCAGGTATAGCTTTAAGAGGAGGCATTGGAGAAGAACGAAACTGGGTCTATAAGGAGTCACACATGACATGGCACACATTTATCCTGTATTGAGGATACAATACCACTTGTATACCTTGCTTGTAACCATACCACTCTGTAAACATCACTACTCTCTGAGCAATAGACATGTTTTATTGTGGAAAAATTTGTTTTTCCTGTTTCTATGCTTCTGCACTTGTAGGTTGGTTCAGTATTATATGAGACCTTTTGTTTGAAAAAAATGTACTTTTGACTTCCAGTATTTTTCAGCTTCTTGGTTTAACGGGTTGTAACCCCATTGTCAGTTGAGGAAGATCTGTACATTGTGTTGGCAATTGGTGAGCCCTTTCAGTGGAGAGATGCTATTCTCTTTTTGGGATACTGTGTTATATCTTTGCTAATTTTTTTTCCATTGTATACTCTGTTCTTTTTTTCTAGATGTTCTATACAGATATTAGACCTTTTGTGTTAATATTTTACTACTGTTTTCCTTTTTAGTTTCCATCTTTTATGGAGACTTCCTCAACTGTACATTCCAGTGTTATCTATTTTAGTTTTTACTATTCTTTTTAATTTTAAGAGTTTTCTTATTCTTCCTTTTTCACAAACTAAATTCTTATTAATGGATTATCTTTAATTTTTCTGAATACAATGTAAATCCTTGTTTTTAAGTATTCGTCTGGTCTCTGAAAAATCTTTTTTTTTTTTTAAGGTTTTCCCCTCCCCTTTATGAAATATTGCTTCAGACAATCTAGTGATATTTGGCTGTTTCTGTTTCAGAATGAGGAACTAAAATGCTTAAGTAGAAACTCTGTAACTATGTGACAGATTGCTACTTAATGGGATGATTGGGATTTGAGCAGGGACACACCAGATTTTCCATACATAGAAATCTGTTCTTGTGCTATTATATTTCTGTAGTGGAGAATTTTCTAATTTTTGTCTTGAGAGTTACATTCATGAGGGAATGCTGGCATCAGAGAACATGGTGAGGGGAAGGGCTGGGAGGGAACTCCACCACTTAGTATATAGACACACAGTTATCCAACTTTGAGCTTTGTTCCTCACTTTTAAAAAAGAGTTTTATTGGGATATATTGCACGTGCTGTGTAACTCACAAACTTAAAATGTACAGCTGAGTGGCTTTTGATATATTCAGAGAGTTATGCATCTGTCAGCACAAGCCATTTTGAAACACTGTCATTACCCTAAAAAGAAATCCTCTGTACTCCCTAGCTGCCACTCCCCAATCCCTATTTCCTTTCTCCACCCAGCCCTAAACAACTCGAAATCTACTTTTTATCTCTATAGATTTGTCTGTTCTGGATATTTCACATACGGAGTCATATAATATGTATTTCTTTGTGGTGGTTTCTTTCACTTTGCATGATTGTTTTCAAGGTGCATTCATGTTGTAGCATGTATTAGTACTTATTCCATGTTATTGCCAAATAATAGTCTATTCTGTGCATCTGTCACATTTTACTTATCCATTTAGCAGTTAATGGATATTTGAATTATTTCCTGTTTGGAAATTGTTTGGCTGTTTTGATTAATGGTGGAACCTGAACATTTTTTTACAAGTTTCTGTGTGGACATAGGTTTTTAGATATATTAGTTATATACCTAGGAGTGGGATTGTGGGACCATAAGGTAACTCTGTGTTTAACCATTCAAGGAACAGCCAGTTGTTTTCCAAAGTGGCTGCAGCATTCTGCATTTTCACCAGCAGTGCGTGAGAGTTTCAGTTTCTCTACATCCTCGCAAACACGGTTTTATCTATATATTTTTTTATTATAGCCATCCTAGTGGATCTCAAGTGGTATCTCATTGTGGCTTTGATTCTGTTCCTCACTTTTGTAGTCTATAGAACCCGTCACTTTCAAATCCTGAGCCTCTCAAGGGTTATTATTTTTTTCTTTTAGGATAACTTGTCTTGCTGTCTGTAGGCGTTTTGGATTCTAACATCTGTCTGTTCTGATCAGTTAGTTACTTGGACTCCATTTGCTTTCTGATATCCAGAGATTTATTGGAAGTTCTTATCCACTGGTTTTTTTCCCTTTTATTTCCCCTTGTCCTTATAGGGAGGAAATATATATGTGTATATATATGAGTTGCTTCTATATAAAAAATATATATTTTAAAAACTTTTTGAATGTTTGTTTATTTTGAGAGACAGAGATAGAGCATGAGTGGGCGAGGGGCAGAGAGAGGGAGGAGTCACAGAATCTGAAGCAGGCTCCAGGCTCTGAGCTGTCAGCACAGAGCCTGATGTGGGGCTCAAACTCACAGACCATGAGATCCATGACCCAGGCCAAAGTTGGACACTTAATGACCGAGCCACCCAGGCACCCCTAAAATATTTGTGTATTAATTATTATATATAAATTTATTTTTGGCACTTATTTTGGTGAAGTCTCAGAAGTGCCATTAATGTATAATCGGTCAGTCCTCTGAATTGAATCTGAAGTACCAAATTGTACCTTTAAATATCTTCTATGTGCAAATATCCCCAAATGTGCTTGTTACTTATAAGAAAAATTATAGAACCAAAAATATTTTTATGATGAATATGAAAGAAATGAGCAGGCTCAGAAAGAGCTATTATTGAGTATAATTCAGATGTTTTCAAAGTGTTGGATTTGATTCTTTTATCCTAGTAATACTGATTTACACTCCTTATATGTTTAATGTAGCCAGACATCTTAAGTGAACTGAGCAACAATTTTTAATTTCTAAGATTGCTCATAAGGGTGTATTTGTTGGGGTACTGGGTGGCTTAGTGGTTAAGTGTCCAACTCTTGATTTTGACTCAAATCACCATGTCATAGTTCATGAGTTCAAGCCCTGCATCCAGCTCTATGCTGATAGTGCAGATAACAGTATATATAACATATATATAGTGTATATAATAACATAATATTAGAATAATATAATAATAATAATTAAAAGCCAACTTTTTTTTTGTTCTTTCTGCTTCTCAGACACTGCTGAAATTCCTTTATAAATATCAACTCATTTAATCCTCACAATGACAGTGTCAGTTTGATACAGTTTTTTGTTTGTTTTTATATATCATTATATGGTAAGAAACGGAAGGCATGGAGAGGTTAAGCCACTTGCCCAAGGTCACACAGCTAGTAAATAGTAGGGTCTGCTTTTAAATCAATGCAGTCTGGTTCTTGAGCTTGTGCTTAGTCATTAGACTATAATGTTTGACATTTCTACAGAATTTTAAGTACATATTATATTTTTAACAGGGGAGAGACACTCATGAAACACTAAAACAAATGTTAATTCTTAGTAAGGAGTAACAGTTTGGGGAATAAGTACAAATTCATGACCTGGTATTTGGAAGATAAACTGTGATCTAATGTACATTGTCTTTTTTTGTTGCTGTTGTTAATTAATTAATTTATTTATTTTGAGAACGGGGAGTAGGAGCAGAGAGAAAGAGGGAGAGAGAGAGTATTCTAGGCAGGCTCCACGCTGTGAGTGCAGAGCCTGACCTGGGGCTCAATCCGAAGAACTGTGAAATCATGACCTGAATCAAAATCAAGAGTCAGGCACTTAACCATCTGAGCTACCCAGGCACTCCTCATGTTGTCTTAAAAGTTCCTATTTGCCTTACATCCTAGTTCTGATCAAAAATGGATATCACTAAATTAAGCACAAAAATTATTTTTATTTTTATGTTTATTTTATTTATTTATTTTAATTTAAGTAATCTCTACATCCAGTATGGAGTTCGAACTCACAACCCTGAAACCAAGATTTGCATGTTCTTTCAACTGAGCCAGTCAGGTGCCCCACAAAAAATTCTATTTTGATGTAGATGTATAATTACCATGTATAGTTTTCTTCATGGTGTCATATTCATAAGCAGGAAAAGAGGAGACAGAAAAATGTCACTGGATGGTACTAAAAAATTGGGTATGGGCCAAAGTGTTAGTGACAAATCCAGTTTTTCACCGTTTAAAATATTTCAGAATAATTCTGATCCAAGTGTTTTATATTATGCTTTTCCACCAGAGTCTTATTTTGCAGCTCATCTTTTCTAAATAGATCTATTTTATAGTGTGTATATATAGGTCATTCTGAATCAAGTTAACTTTGCAGTTGATTGGGACCTTGTTTCAAGCTTATTGAACAAAGCTCTGTAACACAGAATTTTGGGCATAGGGCCATTTCCAGAGTCTGGTCCAAATAAGCAGCAACAAACAAAGATTGTCTCTTTCTTGGCTGAAGGCTTTCTCTGTGTGGCTTGTCTCAGGACTCTTTTACACTTTTTCTATGCCTTTTATACTCCTCTCCTTTTTCTATTCAGGGCAAAAGTGTTTCGATCTTCATTCTGTAGTTATTCTTTCAGCAAACATTTTTTGTACTTTTACTTATATACAAGATTCTTTGCTTGAAACCTATTATGCCTTCCTGTATTGGTGTAGTGCCAGTTGTGAGGACAGTAGACCTTCCAATATGGTATTGTAGAAAATATGTGAAATATTGAGTAGTTTTGCAGTGTCATACTTCCTTTCTTCTCTGCCTTTTTGTCTTTTGATAATTAAAAAGGATTTTTTTGGAGGATCTGTAAAAGAAGCATGTTTTCCTACCCCTACCCCCAATTGGTAAGGGAAAGGAAAGAGAACATAATGAAAGCAACATTTTTCAGTATAATAGTTTAAAATAATATCTTAAAATATAACTTAAAAATATTATGTACTTAACAAAATTTGTCTTATTTCATACATTTGTATAATAGTTTAAAATAATATCTTAAAATATAACTTAAAAATATTGTGTACTTAACAAAATTTGTCTTATTTCATACATTTGTCTTAAAAAATAATATTTTCCGGGGCGCCTGGGTGGCTCAGTTGGTTAAGCGTCTGACTTCGGCTCAGGTCATGATCTCACAGTCTGTGAGTTCGAGCCCCACGTCAGGCTCTGTGCTGTCAGCTCAGAGCCTGGAGCCTGCTTCAGATTCTGCATCTCCCTCTCTCTGCCCCTCCCCTGCTCCTGCTCTGTCTCTCTCTCTCAAAAATAAATAAACATTAAAAAAAAATATTTTCCATTCTAAATAGAATCACTTGTGAAGTATTTTAATGAGAACCTTCTCTTTCCACAAAATTTATTTTACCTATTAAGTTCCTGATCTGCTTATATTATAAAAGGCCAGCTTAACTTGACTCCAAAACTGGTATTTTAAAAGAAGAGATAAGATAAATCATATAATATGTAAGAAAAACCATAATTCAATATGTCTTAGGAATAAGGCACATTTTCTACCACACAAAATACTTCCTTTCAGAAATCATTACTGGCCGCGGGTGCCAGGGTGGCTCAGTTGGTTAAGAGTCCGACGTCAGCTCAGGTCATGGTCTCATGGTTTGTGAGTTCAAGCCCCACATCAGGCTCTGTGCTGACAGCGCAGAGCCTGGAGCCTGCTTCAGATTCTGTGTCTCCCTCTCTCTGCCCTACTCCTGCTCACGCTCTGTCTCTATGTCTCAAAAAATAAATAAACGTTAAAAAAAATTTAAAAAATATTAAAAAAAAGAAATTGTCAAATATGATTTTCTAATTTCCTTAGTCTTTCTTTAACAACTTTTAGTCAGCAGAGTTTAACTTATTTTATTCTTGCTGTTTAAATTTTTCTCTAACCTCTAAGCAGGTATTGTATTTTCATGTCTATTTGCCTTTGCTTATGCTGTTCCCTCTACTTGAATTTTCTTCTGCTCCCCGTCCTTCTTTCCTCTTTTTGGTCTGCTTAATATGGTTGGCTAAAATGAGATTTCTTTTATGGAGTTTCTTGATGCTGCTTGAGGAATATTAATCATTTTTTTCCCTCTGTGCTCTGTACTTTGTGTGATTAAAGAGTTTTAATTAAATTATACTTAATACATTGAAAAGAATACATGTAAAGTATATTACAACATTCGTAATAATAAAACAAACATTTGGGAGTCCATCACCAAGGTAGAAAAAGATCAATTCTGTTTCTTCTATTTAGGTGCTTCAATCCATACTCCCAAGAAAATATTTATTTCCTTGCTCGTCAAAAAAGCTTATCACATAAGTATTTATTCCTAAGTAATAATCGTTTAATTGTGTTTATATTTGGGTTTAGTAAAAATAGATTCATGCTGTATATAGTCTAGCGTCACTTGCTTTTTTTAAATTAAGCATTGTTTTTAAGATTTATCTATACTTCATCTGTAGTTCATTCATATTAACTTATAATATTTCAAATATAGTTGAGAAGAATGTAAATTCCTTTGCTTCTGGATGAAGGACCCTGAAGATGTCAGTTAGGCCCATCTGTTCTAATATGTCGTTCAGGGCCATTGTTTCTGTTTTGTGGATCTATCCAATGCTAAGAGTGGAGTGTTAAGGTCTCCTAAAATTCGGACATTTTTATCGATAAGGTTGCTTATGTTTGTAATTAGTTGTTTTACAAATTTGGGTGCCCCCGAATTCGGCTCGTAGATATTTATAATTGTTAGCTCTTCCTGCTGGATGGTCCCTGTGATTGTTATATACTGTCCTTCTTCATCTCTTATTACATCGTTTATTTTAAAGTCTAGTTTGTCTGATATAAGTGTGGCTACTCCAGCTTTCTTCTGACTTCCAGTAGCATGGTAGATAGTTCTCCATCCCCTCACTTTCAATCTGAAGGTGTCCTCAGGTCTAAGATGAGTCTCTTGAAGACAGCAAATAGAAGGGTCTTGTTTTTTAATCCATTTTGTTACCCTGTGTCTTTTTTTTTTTTTTTAATGTTTATTTATTTTTGAGAGAGAGAGAGACAGACAGAGCATGAGCAGGGGAGAGGCATAGACAGAAAGGGAGACACAGAATCTGAGACAGGCTCCAGGCTCTGAGCTGTCAGCACAGAGCCCGACGCGGGACTCGAACTCGGGAACGGTGAGATCATGACCTGAGCCGAAGTCGGATGCTCAACCGACTGAGTCACCCAGGTGCCCCTACCCTGTGTCTTATGATTGGCACATTTAGTCCATTTACATTCAGTGTTAATATTGAGAAATATGGGTTTATAGTCACTGTGTTATCTGTAGGTTTCATGTTTGTAAGGCTGTCTCTGGTAGTTTGTGTTCTTTGCAACCTTTCCTTCATAGAGTGCCCCTCAGGATCTCTGTAATGCTGGCTTATTTGTGATGAATTCCTTCAGTTGTTGTTTGTTGGGGAAAACCTTGATCTCTCTTTCTATTCTGAACGACAGACTGGCTGGATACAGGATTCTTGGTTGCATATCCTTCCTGCTCATCACATTGAAGATATTCTGCCATTCCTTTCTGGCTTGCCAGGTTTCTCTAGATAAGTCTGCTACAACCCTTATGTGTCTACCTTTGTATGTTAAGGCCCGTTTTTCCCTAGCTGCTTTCGGAATTCTCTCCCTGTCTTTATATTTTGCCAGTTTTACTATGATGTGTCCTTCAGAAGGTCTATTCAAGTTACGTCTGAGAGGAGTTCTCTGTGCCTCTTGGATTTCCATGCCCGTTTCCTTCCTCATGTTGGGGAAGTTCTCAGCAATGATTTGTTCAAGTACCCCTTCGACTCCTTTCTCTCTCTCTTCTTCCTCTGGAATTCCTATGATATGGATATTGTTTCTTTTGAGTGCATTGCTCAGCTCTCGAATTCTCCTTTCCTGTTCCTGAATCAGCTTCTCTCTCTTTTTCTCTGCTTCCTCTTTTTCCATAATTTTATCTTCTAATTCACTTATTCTCTCTTCTGCCTTTTCAATCTGCACTGTGGCTGCCTCCAATTTGTTTTGCACCTCATTCAAAGGCATTTTTTAATTCTTTCTGACCATTTTTAAGGTCCTTGATCTCTGCCGTGAGGGACCCCTTGCATTCATCTATACTTTTTCCAAGCCCAGCGATTAGTTTTATGATTCTCATTCTGTATTCATGTTCTGTTATGTTGCTTATATCTGTTTTCATCAATTCTTGAGCTGTCACTACTTCCTGTAGATTCTTTTGAGGAGAATTCTTCTGTTTCGTCATTTTGGCTAGGTGTGTTTTGGATTGTTTCTTGAGGTTGCTGTTTCCTGGGGCGTTTTCTGGGCTTTGCTTTCCGTTCCTTATAGACTGCAACACCTTTCCTCCCTGACTCTTGGGGTTGAGATTCCTTTGGTTTCAGTCCTTTTTAGTTTGAAAGACAAGGGGAATATGGGGTCCCCCTACTCCTCCACTATGTTGGTCCCCTCTCTATAATATTCAAATATAAATATGCCCAACTTAATTTGCATTTACATTTAATGGATCTGGAATTGTTTGTTTCTCTGTAGTGTGAGGTAGGGATCCATTTTTAGTGTTTTTTCTCTGTGGAAACTGGTTGCCCCATTTGAATAATGCATTCTTTTCTTTGTGTCATCACTGTGTAAGATTCAAGTTTCCTTGTAAGTGTGAGCGTGTTTCTGAGTTCTCTCTTCCGTTGAATTTGTCTATACTCTTTTACTTAGTTTGGATAACTTTATAATAAATCTTAATGGACAAGTCGCTCCTCCCTACCTCAGCTTTTAAAAAGTTTTATATATTTAAGTAATCTCTACACCCAGCGTAGGGCTCGAACTCAAGATCCTGAGATCAAGTGCTGTATGTATGCTCTTCTGACTGAACCAGCCAGACACCCTCCACTCCTCCCTTTCTAATTTTTTAAAAAACATATCTTGGTCATTCTTTTCTCTTTGCCCATCCATATATATTTTGAAACTATGAAAGACCCTGTTGGGGTTTTTATTGGGAGGCATTGAAGTTGTAGATGAGTTTGGAAGGTTTGGCATCAGTACTTCATTGGATGGGAGTGGAGGAATGAGAGGGATGTCTGGTTGTGAGCAAGTGGGTGTGTGTTATACCTGGCTTTGAAGGCCATATAATTTTTGTTTTCAGGTTAATTTTTCAAACTCCAATTTCACTGTTTCCTCATTTCTTCCTTTATTTATATAACTGGTTAGGGAGAGAGTTTGTTATATTTTTATTCAGGATGTTCTGATCATTTCTGTTAATTATCATATTTTTCCCATTTTCATTATTCTCTCACAACTCTTAATATTATTTGTATTTGTCATATTGAGTCCATCAAAAGAATTTTCTATCTGTGTTATCTAGCTCTAGATTATGCCTCTTACATTACCCAAAATCAGAGGCCTTATTTGCTTTGTATTAGACTGTTGCAACTATGTCTTTGTTACCAGCCCATTGCAGTACAAGTTCATTTTGTGTGCTGAAAATGGAACATAAAGTATTAACAAAATTCAAAAAATTAATTTTATTTTTTTAACGTTTATTTGTTTTTCAGGCATAGAGACAGAGTGTGAGCAGGAGAAGGGCAGAGAGAGAGGGAGACATAGAATCCAAAGTAGGCTCCAGGCTCTGAGCTGTCAGCACAGAGCCCGATGCGGGGCTCGAACTCACAGACTGCGAGATCATGACCCGAGCCAAAATCGGCCGCTTAACCGACTGAGCCACCCAGGCGCCCCAAAAAATTAATTTTAAAATGTGATGGCTTCCTTCAAGTTAAAAACTTCAACAAACCATTGCATAAGTCCTAAACTGGACAAGGAAATTATTATTTTATTGTCATTTGATGTTTAGGCAGCACAGAAATACTGTCCCATATTTAACTTAGTTTTCTGGAAAAAAAAAAAAAATTTTTTTTTTTTTTTTTTTTTTTTTTTGGATTTTTGAATTAAGTCTAACTTCTTCAGGAATATGCTCATGCCTTAAGAGGTGATCCTCTAGGGGCACCTGGGTGGCTCAGTCGGTTAAGTGTCTATCTTCAGCTCAGGTCATGATCTCACAGTTTGTGAGTTCAAGCCCCACGTCGGGCTCTGTGCTGATGGCTCAGAGCCTGGAGCCTCCTTCGGATTCTGTGTCTCCTCCTCTCTCTGCCCCTTCCATGCTCATGCTCTGTCTCTCAATAATAAATAAACGTTTAAAAAAAAAAAAAGAGGTGATCCTCTGAACATGTACATTGTGTCTTTTACTTCCAAATTTCTCATGTACATTCTGTTTTGACTTTATCACTTCATTAGGTGCTGAATCATCAAACATGATCTTCCTTTATTAGAACTTGTCTTTGGGTTTCTAGCTTTTCTCTAGTTTGTCCTGCAGATAGCTACATCTGCGACATGTGCTTTCTTCTTTCAAATGAATTGTAGTCTTTAGGACTTGGAATCATTGAGTTTTAAGCTTCTGGAGTCTTAATTAATGATCATTACACTGGTTCTGAGGGGTTTTCTAAAATCCTACTTCTGCTAATGGCAAAACTGGAGATTTGAACGTAATTCGCATTCATCATCTTACTTTTTTTATTTTCATCTGTTATTTTAAAGTTTTATTTATTTAAGTGATCCCTGCACCCAACGTGGGGCTTGAACTCATCACCTCAAGATCGAGTTGCATGCTCTTCCAACTGCAGGCTCCCCTATTTTACTTTTTAAAATAAAAATTGTATATATTTAAGGTCTGTAATATACACATATATGTAGGGAAATGATTAGTATAGTAAAGCTAATTAACATATCTTTTAACAAAGTTACCTTGTGTATGTGCGTGTGTGTAATGAGAGCACCTGAAATTTCCTTTTTGTAAATTTCTAGTATTCAGTATGGTACTATTAACTGTAGTCATCATGCTCTACATTAGATTGCTAGACTTACTCATTCTATATAACTGTAGCTTTGTTTGTAGCCTTTGACCAATATTTCCCCTTTTCCTGCACTCCCAGTGTCTGATAACCATCTTCTGCTCTGCTTTTTGTACATTCAGCTTTTTATATTGTTCATTTCCTCCATCTCCGTACCCAGTCTCCCTCTGTGCTTTTGACTTTTGTTACATGTAAGTGAGATAATGCAGTTTTTTTCTTTCTGTGTTTGGCTTAGTTCATTTAGCACTTAGTACTCCAGGTTCAACATTCCTTGTATTTCTAATACATAATGTAATATGTCCATATTTTCACAATATTTTAGAAATGCTTTACCTTAAGTGCAGGGTTGTAGACTGGATAGTTTGATAATTAAGACTCAGATTTGTTGAATTTTTTTAGTACTTTTTGTATCAAGCAATATTATTCTGTTATCCCCATTTTATATAAGCAAAATGGAATATTAGTGAGCTGAAAAGCTTGAATAATATGTCACAATTAGTATGTGAAGGAGCCAGTGTTCAAACCTAGATTTGCACGTGTGTGTGTGTTTTCTTTATACCAGTGGTTTTCAGCTGTGCTTCTTAGGTCTGGAGATTGCTGCGAGGTGATCATTTGAATACCTATGGTAGCTCTTAAATGTGATCCCCAGTATATTAGAATTGAAAAACTAATTTTCTTTATATCGAACTGCTTATTTTGCTATTTAAAGATGAAAAAAGTGTGAAAGTAAGGAAATTCAAGTATGAGTAGGAATTAGTCTCCCTGAAAAAGCTAACTTTGGCTTGGTGAGCATATGCATACTGTTATACAAATGTTCCAAGCCTGTTCCCCTCCTCCTACCTGCTTTATTCACTCACTCTGCCATATGGAGGGTTGTGCATTGCAGGAGGGGTTGTGATTCCTACTTGGGAGATTGGAGAGGGAGTGGACTCAGAGAAAAAACCTTCAAGTAATTTGAAATAGTGTCCTGAATACATCTGCAATGTGTAAGGGAAGTGGGATGCGTGAAAAAGATGATTTTAAGGAGAATTGTGCATACTGTGATGTTTGAGAGGATAGTGGGAGAACGTGAGCCATTTTGAATGTCTTTAGACTGGGACCGAGTGGGGTGTTCTCTTAATAGGATTTAAGCAGGTGAGATGTCTTCAAAGTTTTTCATTTTGTTTCTCAACTTTACTGATTTTGTAAAGATCACCATGGTGCACCATAAATAAAGAACAGATTGCAAAGAGAATAGATTGGATGCAAGTGGACTAGTTAGAAGACTGTTGCAGTAACCAAGGTGAGAGACGATACAGTAGATTGACTATGATTAAAGTGTTGGAAACAGAAGGAAACACGTTTCTAGTTTGTATATATGTATGTATTTAAATTGAGGTATAATTGAGACAGTAAATGAACCTGCCCATTGCTCCTGAGAGAGACATTTTATCCTTCATGACTGTTTGCTATACAAACACATTTAACAAGATATTGTGGAACAAAGAGAGGCAATGGCTCTACTCACAAGATATACAGAAATGTTATGGAACCATGGGCAATTTGCCTTCAACAATATTTGCCCCTAATTTTTATACATTTCTTGGCTTCTGGTAAAATTTCCCATGATTATTCTTTTCACTGGTCACTCATTAATTTGTCTGACAAACGCTGGGACCAGAGTTTATCTCTTAAGACATTTAATTAAGGTTATTCACTGTCAGCAGGGTAGCAGGATGAGATCAAACTGCAATATTGACCTCAACTGTGCTCCCTAGGATCCTACACCCAGGCATCTGAACAAGTGCCAGGGTCTGTTTTAGAGAGCCAAGTGGCTTTCTATATAAGATTCCTTGCCAACTTTCTACTTGACCCAGGGCATTAATCTAAGAACTACAGAATGTATTAAGGAATACATAGATTTGGCCTTGGCCTGCAAGGAGGACTTCTGTCATCCATCATAATCCTGGTCAGGAATTGAGACTGACCTGGATGGCCCCAGGGCTGAGGTGATGTCACTAATCACCTTAGCTGAAATCAGGGACAAGTTTCCAGTCGCATTTTGTTTATTTTTTTTTTTTAAGTTTTATTTATTTATGTAGAGAGATAGACGTTGTGAGTGGGCAAGGGGCAGAGAGAGAATCCCAAGCAGGCTTCATGCTGCCTGTGCAGAGCCTGATGCAGGGCCTGAACTCACGAAACTATGAGATCATGACCTGAGCTGAAATCAAGAGGTGGGCGCTTAATCGACTGAGCCACTCAGGTGCATTTTCCAATTGGATGATTCCCATTTTAGGGATAACTGCCTAAGACTGCACATAATTAACAAGTTATCTTTCTGAGAGGCCCAGCTTCCCCCAAATAATTAATAACAGGGCAAAGTTAATGTTTGGCTGCTGCACCAGTATTCCTGTGAAGAATGTGGTGTTTACAGTTGTCCTTTTCTTCCCCAGATAGGTCCTAAGTCAGGGAGCACAGGCTAGCAGTTTCTCCAGTGTTGCTTCCTGGACAGCTGCTAGTCCTTCGAGGTTCCAATTCAGTACAAATAGTTGAGTCTAATGCTAAAACAAATAATGTTTTTGGAGCGATTACCTGAAGGCAGTCAGTCCAATCTGTCCTATTTATCTGTGCCAACCAGCCAGGTAGCATTCGTCTACCCTTTGGAATGACTAAATGATAGCTATAGGAAAGACACCTGGAGGTATTGACATGTTTTTATATGAGAAATGCAGGTGCTGGGCCCTCTGTTTTATATGAGAAGTGCATCCAGTTGTGATCATAGCTGTTCAGCAGGGTACGGCAGACTTAGCAGTCCAATTTAAGACCCTTGCACTGTTTAGGAGAGCCACACTAGGGTATTTTCCTTTGTGAGAAGACCCCAGGGGTGATTTTGAAAGACCGAGATCACTAGAGCCCCTCTTTCTTACCTCCTGAGATCTTAAGCGTTTATTCTGTGAGTGTCAGAGTTGGTGTTCTTCCAGTTACACAAAATTGGTATGTCCAGTACCAGTACAGAACTTCTCCCTTTTCCCCAGTCATCCCTGACTCTCACGCAAACCTTTTGTGTGGAAGGGTCAGATGCAAGAGGGACAAAGGCATTTTTATTAAATGTAATTATGGAGACCCTACTATGTCTCCTGTTCCCGTCCACATGATTCACTGTAAAGGGACTTGGTGAGCAGTATACTTTCTTAACCAATTGGTCATTATCTTTATTATCTAAGTCCACAGAAATCCAACAAGA
The DNA here is from genome assembly GCA_030068075.1 of Paguma larvata. Taxonomy (NCBI): domain Eukaryota; kingdom Metazoa; phylum Chordata; class Mammalia; order Carnivora; family Viverridae; genus Paguma; species Paguma larvata. The sequence goes on from CM057828.1 coordinate 113,678,032, forward strand.
AAATTCAGGTGACTGAACCAGAATTAAGTTAGAATTCCCAAGGCCCTCTTTTGTCTAGGCTGCCATCTAGAGAGAGGGTACAGATGAGGCCAGCTTGGGGTTTCCATTAGGGGAAAGAAAGAAACATCGTGTTTGGGAATGGTCAGGACAGCTCCCACATGGCAAAGAGGAGATGATCTCTTCCTGGGATCATCCACATTCAGTGATCAAACTGCTGTACTGGTATGTGTGAACCAGGAAGAATTAAGGGAGGTACGGTCAGAAATCTTTCTGAGTTGATTAAAAAACCTTTTTTTAAATCGTGGTAAAATACACATGACAAAATTTCCCATCTTAACCATTTTTTTAAAAAAAAATTTATATTTTAACCTCTACATGCAACATGGCGCTCAGAGTCACAACCCTGAGATCAGGAGTCGCATGTTCTACTGACTGAGCCATCCAGTCGGTACTTAACCATTTTAAGTGTTCCGTTCTGTAGTGTTCATAGTGTTGTGCAACCAATTTTCAGAACTCTTTTCATCTTACAAAATTGAAAGTCTATATCCATTAAACAACCACCTCGCATTGCGCTCTCTCTCCAGACCTCAGCAACTGTAATCCTACTTTGTCTCTATGAATCTGACTACTGTAGATACTTCATATAAGTGGAGTCATATATTTTTCCTTTTGTGACTGGCTTATTTCACTTGGCATAATGGTCTCCAAGTTCACACTGGAGTATGTGTCAGAATTTCTTTACTTTCTTGTAAACATTTTTTTCTTTTATGTTTATGTTTGAGAGAGAGTGAGAGGGCATGAGTGGGGGAAGGGCAGAGAGAGGGAGACATAGAATCTGAAGCAGGCTTCAGGTTCTGAGCTATCAGCACAGACCCCGACGCGGGGCTTGAACTCACGAACCGTGAGATCATGACCCGAGCTGAAGTCGGACGCTTAACTGACTAAGCCACCCAGGTGCCCCAGAACTTCTTTACTTTTTAAGGCTGAATAATATTTCATTGTATATATATACCACACTTTGTTCATTCATCCTTCCATTAATAACACTTGGGTTATTCTACCTCTTTTGTAAATAATGCCACTATGGACATAAGTGTACAAATATCTCTGGAGACCCTGCTTTCAGTTCTTTTGGGTATATACCCAGCAGTGGAATTGTTGAGTCATATGATAATTCTAGTTTTAATTTTTTGAGGAACCACTATTCTGAGGAAATACACTGTTTTCCACAGAAGTTGTATCATTTTACGTTCTCACCAGCAATGTCCAGGTGTTCCATGTTCTCCAGATCCTCCTCAACACTTGTTATTTTCAGTTCGTTCTTTGGGGATAGTAGCCATCCTGATGGGTATAATATCTCATTGTGGTTTTGATTTGCATTTCCTCAGTGATTTAGTGATGTTGAGCATCTTTTCATGCACTCATTGGCCATTTGCATATCTTCTTATCTGTCTGTCTGTCTGTATTCTTTGGAGAAATGTCTAATCAAATCCTTTGTCCATTTTTGAATCCAGTTCTTTGTTTTTTGTTCTTGAATTTTTTGGAGTTGAGTTTTGAAGAGGTTGTTCCAGCATCCAGCAATAATGAGATGCCTGTGGATGGTAGGGAGTGTGGAAGGCCATCAAATACTTTGACTAACAGCCCGTTGTTAGTGACTTTCAGAATAAAAACATCATTATCAGACTGTGTGTGGTTTGGAAAGTGAAAAACATGACAGATTAGTGTCAAGGGTAACAGTGATGTGTCTGGAGTCAACTGATAGGACTGAAATAGCAATACCATAACCTGAAAAAGTGTCATTAATGGTAAGGCACCACTAATAGTGTGAAGGGTGGGCGGGGGGGGGGCAGTATCAAAGGTCTGATGTAGCTAATCTGTCAGTAGCAAGTGTGACCTCCTTCACCATGAGACAGATGGATCTTCTGCTGGGAATTATAAGTGTTGGATGTAGTGGTTGCCTCTGCATCAGGAACACAAGAGTTCTTTACTATGTATGTATGCTGTGTACATGTGTTGCTACGTCTGTATGATGACAGATCCTGCAGCAGTAATGGCAATCAGCTTTATTCCATCTGATCCCTTCAGACAATGGACCCTTACCATGGGCATCTGTTTGTGACCTAGAAGATCCTATCAGCCACTGCAATATGTCCCCACAGTTCATGGCCAGTTTTTAATAGGTCAGTCTGTAGTTTTCCAAGTGGTAGAGAAAACAGCTAGGTCATTGGTAATAGACTCAGAGTCAGTAAAAATGTCACAAGGTTTATTAGGGGGAGTATTGGCCAGATGATGAGAGCATCCTTGAATTCTGCCCACAGAGTAAAGCAACCACACCCATTTTCAGTTCTATGTAGCTGGTCCTGAAATTGAACAGCACCGCAGCCCACTGAGCACTGTAGGGTTTCAGTGTAGTTGAATAGTTGGTGAACCAGGTGCAGACATTGATGGGCTCCTCTGTGAATCCAGGGCTTCAATGAGCCAGAGAGTTTGGTTTAGGTGGCAGAGTGGAGAATAAAGTATCTCAAAGGGATAATTGCCATTTTTCATATGAAGCTGAAATACCATAGGGGCCAGGCTGGCTGCATTCCTGAATATCCCACGTCAGTGTGAGAGGAGAGGCTTGATAGGCTCTTCCCACCTTATTAGTCATTGAGTTTGAGTTAACCCATCCTCAAATGGCAAACTCCAAAAGGAGTGTACCTGGTGGCTGTGTCAGGGAGGCAGTTAATCCAAAAATTAAGGGACACCTTTGGTAGGGGCTGCTCCTCCTGTCAGAGACTCCAGTCAGTAAAATCCTCTGTGCATTGAGTCTTGTACTCAAAGGAATCATAAGGATCGTGGGGTGCTAAAGCTACCAGTGCTTTCTACATGGGCTCTTCCCAGTTGGCATAATCCCCTTTGGCACTTAGGAGCATTCACAGTACAGACATGTAAAATCAGTACCAGTTTTACATTCAAGGGGTAGAAGCCACAACAGTAATACACTGAATTGGTCCAAAGATACCAGCTGCAGAGTCCAAGTTAGTTACTTTGTCCCACCGTGAATCCTATCCAAACTTGGTAGCTGAAAGTAGGTATCCTCTCCCTCCACAGAATGGCTATGAAAGTGACATGGGTTCCTGTATCTAACAGCCATAAAATTTTGAGTCTCTCCCTTCCTTAGTGATCTAGCATACTTTGGTATGCTTGATCTTCAGTTCCCCGTAGGGACTAGGAACACTCCATCCCCAATCCTCTTTCTCTGTAAAGCAGCTGAAGCTGGGCTTTGGGGGAGATGGGGAGAGAGCAGCTCTGCACCAGTAAACAAGGTGCATATCCTTTCAGTTTTGAGCAGTGCTGTAGCTGCATGCTGATCAATCAAATAAATCTGTAGTTTTTGATCTACCCAAGGTCCCAGGATCTGTGGCAAGGTCGTCATTACTGGCATTCAGCATCTACAGCCACATAGCTTTCTGACAGGGAGATGAACTTGTGCCCTTTGGATGACTTGGGCTAAGATCTGCACAGTGACAGCATTATTTTTAAGATTCCACCTACAACAGGCTATATGCTGCTCCATTGTCAAGATAACCTCTCTTGAATTTTTGTTTGGTTTCTACATAAGAATTAGAGTTTTCCAAGTTTGGAAGGTCTGACAGCAGGAATGTATCTAGATTTCTTTGAGTTTCTCATTCTCTAATGATCTCCTTCATCATCGTTTTAAACCTAATTTAGAACAATAAGAACCTGAAGACTAGTCAGTGCCTGTAGTAGTTTCTCTCAGTAAAATTTCTGCGGTGGGGGTGGAGTGAGCAAAGCTCCTTATACCAGACAGGACCTACTGCCAAAAATTGCTGAGGTCATTTACTCATTTTGAATGGACTGAATGTTAACAGGATAGACTGCAGAAGGGGCTGAGCAATAACATAGTCTGCTGTTGCCATCTGTAATATGTATTATGTGGGGTGTCCGGTGGCTCAGTCAGTTAAGTGTCTGACTCTTTGAAGAATTTTGGCTCAGGTTATGATCTCACAGTTTGTGAGTTTGAGCCCTGCTTCTGGCTCTACCCTGACAGCACGGAGCCTGCTTGGGGTTCTCACTCTCCCTCCCCTTCCCCTGCTTTCTCACTCTTTCTCAAAATAAATAAATACAACTTTTAAAAGATTTCTTAAAAAAGCATTCTATGCCCCGTCACCACATCTCCTAAGCAAGCTAGCTGGTTCTGACCACAGTGGTTGCAGTTTTTCTCCTTTGGCACCCAGTGAAACTTTGGGTGTAACATTGTCTGAAAGGGAACAGAACTTTGTGTTCCCTACTCCCTCTGCTGGGTAAATCTTAGTACCAGTTGTTCACAGGGCAGACCTGCTGAGGCCAACTGTCAGGTTGATGGAAAGTTAACAGTACTGGGGCATCATTCAGACTGCTGTCTTTGAACCTACAAAGTGGTACTCATCCTGAGTCAGCATTCCATCCTCCTTGCTGAAACCGTCAAAAATTCTAAGGAGTTTAACATTTTACACTTCCTGCAAGCTAAGAAGTTAGCCTGCCACAATAGATACTATTAGGAGACATGAGACTTTTGGGTCAGACCCAGGATGTCATTGCTCATGGCAATAGCAGTAGCCAGTGTCAGCATTTGTGCTAGATAAGTAGCCCTAACTTCCACAGGATCCTGCAAAGAGAGCCAAGTGATACTTGCACACAGAGTTGGTTGCATTACAGGAAAGGACCTCCCATCTTAGGGGACCAGATTTTTTATAACGGGCAATAAGCCTTCCTGACCTTTGCCCCAGGGGTGACATTATTTTTATTATGCTGGACAGAAACAACCCTGTTTTTTCTCTCCAAGAAGACACTATACGAAGGCTGTTTACTATAAAAATACCTAGGACAGAGGGAGTAGTGCCTTTTCTTACAAGATGTGGAAAATTGCTAGACACTTAAGGAGATTCATCTCTCTAATACCTTGTTTTGGAGTTGGGAGAACATTTTTCATTACCAGTTCTTTCCCAATCAATTTTTTAAAATTTGGAAATAGAGGGGCACCTGGGTGGCTTAGTCTGACTCTTGGTTTCATTCAGCTCAGTTGATGATCTCATGAACATGGGATCAAGCCCTGCATCGGGATCTGCACTGAACATGGAACCTGCTTGAAATCTCTCCCTCCCTCCCTCCCTCTCTCCTTCTCCCTCCCTCCCTCCTCTCTCTCTCTCTCTCTCTCTCTCTCTCTCTCTCTCTCTCAATTTCTGCCTCTCCTTCTCCCTTTCCCTCATTCTTCACCTCGCATGCGCATTCTCTGTCTAAAGTAAAAAAAATAAAATTTGGAAATAGAATCTTCAACAGGCATTAACATTAAACTTTTTTTTTCCTGACAATACTCCTCACCCCCTCTTTAGTTCACATCCTTGCTGCTTCTCCACCTAGACTACTGTAATTGCTTCCTACCTGGTCTCACTGCCAGTACTCTTGTTCTGTCTATCCTCAACACTTCTACCAGAGGTATTTTTAAAAATGCACATCTGATGATGTCGCTCAGTTCAGATTTGTTATTGGTTCCTCACTACCACTAGGACGAAGTTTAAATTGTTGAGTAGTTGTGTAATTATTTCTCATGGGCTGACTGCTGTCCAGTTTTAAATGTTGGCAACTAAACAAGAAAAACAATTTTTTTTTATACCATAAAAGCCAGAATTAGGTAGGCTTCATGCTGCCAGTTCATAACCTCTGCTCTAACTTATCTTTTCTAATAATTGCCTTGAATAATTTCCATATCTGCCTCTTCTTTTATTCATGCTTAAAATCCTACATGCTATGTAGTCTTTAAGTGAGCCCTTCTGAACCTAGTTAGGTATCTTGGCTCCTAACACCTTTAGACTAACTTCAGATACATTGTGCATGTGTCACTACAGCACTAACCTCATTGTACTGTAATTATTGTTTTTTTTTCCAGGTGTGCATCCCCAGTAAATAAAGTGTAAGCTTCTCAGAGTAGGACCCCCCTCACTTTCCATCCACACTGAGGTTTTAGGAATGAAAGTTGCTTTCTTGGAAATTGTTTTGGAATCAAATCCATTAAATCAGTTGGTGCTTTTAATCACCTTTAGATATTACCTGTTTTGAGCCTCAAAGATCTTAATTTCCTTAATTTTGAAGGGCAAGATACAGTATTCACTGGAGATTAGACATGTAATTCAGTCTACCATGTATATAGTCCAGTATATATGAACATAATATAATTTACTGCGCCTAATAATATTGTTTTGCTTTGTTTGCATTTAAAATGTAGACTGTGGACATTCATAAAGAGAAAGTGGCTCGAAGAGAGATTGGCATTTTGACAACAAATAAGAATACATCAAGAACTCACAAAATAATAGCACCTGCAAATATGGAGCGCCCTGTAAGGTATATTCGGAAACCTATTGATTATACAGTTCTGGATGATGTGGGCCATGGTGTCAAGGTAAGCATTTTTGTATTATGTTAACTTGAAATAATTTATCTAGTAAATATTTTGGGTAGGAAATAGGGAGGTAAAAATAATTTTCTTTTTTAAAAAATATTTATTTTGAGAGAGAGAGTGTGTGTGAGGGAGGGGCAGAGAGACAGAGAGAATCCCAAGCAGATTCCACACCTGTTAGTTCAGACCCCAAAGCAGGGCTCGATCCCATGAACCATGAGATCATGACCTGAACCCAAATCTGGAGTCAGACCCGCAACCAAGCAAGCCACCCAAGTGCTTCTAATTTTCTTAATTAATAGATTCTCTTAGCTAGTAACTAGCATTACAGTTTTCAAAGAACATTTAATATTAATTATATATTACATATACTAAGCTTAAGGCAGAATTTTAACCTGTGGAATAGGCTGTATTCAAGAAGATAATAAAACTTAAAATGGCTATTCATCAGTTTAGCCATTTGAATTCTAAACTAATATTTCAAATTTGTGAGTATCACGAATGAATGAATGAATGAATGAATGAATGAATATTTAAAAATAAAAAAAATGTTTACAGAGTTGGTTTAGAAAATAATTTATAAGAACTTTAAACCTTTGATTTCTAAATACGTTTTTATATTAGTGCATCTGTGTAGATGTGACTATAATTCCGGCAACTTATGGAAAATAAAAGATTGTAGGTAGTTTTGTTCTGTGCACCACCCCATCTCTTCCTCCCCACCCCCGCCCCCGCCCCTAAAGGCTTTTAGGAAAGATTATTTGTTGCCCATGTTCATTTCTTAGCATGGCAGAATTAACTGCTTTTGAAGGATACCTGTAGCTTGTCAACTTCTTAGGTGTTTGTGTGTCATTTTGTAAACATACTGAATGACCTGAATTCTTTAATCCTCTCTGCTCTGGGTAAATGATTCCTCTGGAACTTGGCAGTCTGTTTCCTAGAGGACCATTATTTTGATTTTGTGTCTAGTTTTCAGAATTTTTATAATAAAATTTTAGGAGTCAGCTAGAATCTTGAAGCTTTCCCTAGCTGGTTGATCTGACAGGTGTTATTGCTGGATCTGTTGCCTTCTGAATTATTTGGGGTTCCTGATCAAGAGGGGGGATATCGGTGACTGACAATGCTGACCTTTGTTCTTCTCTGAGATTATGCAATCTCTTCTTTACTGTGATGCTTGGAAGTTATATGTAAAGTTTGAACAATTTGCACATGTAGAGGAGGCTACTTGTTTGTTTCTTATATTTTTACCCAGAGGATGTGGCTAGGGTTGTATAAAAGAACTTAAATTCAATTTTAACTTAAGATATTTTAGACTAGATTGAGCTATAGAATTTGAATATTGAGAGTCTAGAAGAACTCTTTTATGATTAACTGCCTTGGGATTTTTATATATATGCATGTACACACACAAACCCACTCTCACTTCTCCCCCTTTTTCTTTCTTTCAAAACAGTATACATGCGTTAAAAAAGTTCTGTCACCATCTTAGAAGTGAATATCCTATATTATCCCTCTATTAATAATTATATTTAATCATTTAATACATAGTACTTAGCAGATTAGAAAGCAAATTTTGCAAGGAAATTTTGGGTGAGAAAATGAAGCTATTTCATCATAAATGTATAAATGGGAAATATAAATGCCACATAATATGTATATATTGAAAGCATGCCGATGTGAATTTTGGCAGTCTACTTTTTTAATGGATATTGATCCAAGTTTGTTTTTAATATTGTAAAAAGTGTATATTGGAAAAAATAACTTTTTTTTAACATTTTATTTTATTCTTGAGAGATAGAGAGAGCATGAGCAGGGGAGGGACAGTGGGAGGGGAAGACACAGAATCCAAAGCAGGCTCCCGGCTCTGAGCTGTCAGCACAGAGCCCAATGTGGAGCTTGAACCCACGAACCACGAGATCATGACCTGAGCTGAAGTTGGATGCCCAACCAACTGAGCCACCCAGGGGCCCCATATATATGGAAAAATTATCTTAAGATAAGTCTGGCTTGACTTTTGGAAACAGTATAAGATAAGGATAAGAGAATCCTAACACATGGAAACTAATAGAATAAATATACATAGAGGAGAATGCAAAGAAGATAAACCTTACAGGAAGCATAAGTTTTCAGGGTAAATTAGATTAGAGAAGACCTGAATACTAAGTAGAGATATTTAGATTTATTTTAAATTAACCATAACAGTAATAATTAACAGCTTTATGGCCTTATTCATAATTTACCAAGGACTTTCAATATATATGTTTGTGATCCTAGGAGTTGTTACATTTTATTAGTAGAGACACTAAAGATTTAGGATAGGGATGAATTGAAAAAATGTTTTTTTAATGTTTTATTTATTTTTGAGAGAGACTGAGTATGAGTTGGGGAGGGGCAGAGAGAGAGGGAGACAGAATCTGATGCAGGCTCAAGGCTCTGAGCTGTCAGCACAGAGTCCGACGCAGGGCTCTAACCCATGAACTGTGAGATCATGACCTGAGCTGAAGTCAGATGCCTAACCAACTGAGCCACCCAAGCGCCCCAGGAAAGATATTTTTTGAAGGTTGTCTATATCTAGACAAAGGAGTAAACTAATGAATCATAGGAAAGGATTGGCCAGTCTTAATAGAGTTTTAGCACCTATGGTATTTAAAGCTTTACACAGGACCAGAAGATACCAGAAGATAGGGAGGAATCAAAAAGAATTCTCTTGTTTTCAACTCATAATTCCAGGGAAATGGTAAATGTAAACCTTACAGAAATGAAGTGAGATCTTAAGGAAATAAGAGTCTAGTTTGGATGTGTTTTGGGGACATTTAAGTGGAAAATCTTGTAGATTACTAACAATTAGAGTATTTTAAGCAGTAAGATATACAGATTATTTCCTTCTAACACTCTCAAACTCAAACACTTCTGTATACATAAATACATACTTGGTAGAGGACACTGGGCTCCATACAAGGTTAAAGGTTATACCATTGCATAGTAGCAGAGTTCAGCTAGAATTTTTATTCCCAAATTCTCCATTCATTCTTTCATTTGGGATCAGTTTATACTTGAACACTAATTTTTTTTCTTGTTCCCTGGAAACCACAAATGGGGGAAGATGTGTGGTTATATTTAGAATACTTTTTAAAAAATTTTTTTTATTAAAAAAATTTTTTTTAACGTTTATTTATTTTTGAGAGACATAGAGACAGAGTATGAGCAGGGGAAGGGCAGAGAGAGAGGGAGACACAGAATCTGAAGTAGGCTCCAGGCTCTGAGCCGTCAGCACAGAGCCCGACGCGGGGCTCAAACTCACAGACCGTGAGATCATGAGCCGAAGTCGGCCGCCTAACCAACTGAGCCACCCAGGCACCCCTAGAATACTTTTAATTTACTTTAGATTAGAATAGTATAATATTTGGTGTATTGTAATGCTGTCATGTTAGTATATCTTGTTATCAGGTTTACAGTTTCTAAATCCAGCTGTGATATTAACCAGCTAGGTAAGATTCTAGACATTGATAAGAATGAGCAGTATCATTCTAAACAGACATTAAAGAAAATCAAGATTCTGGCAAAATTTCTAGAAATGAGACTACATCTAAGATAAAGTACAATTCCTTCTTTACATGACTTTTTAAAAAAATGTTCATTTGTTTTAGAGAGAGAGAGAGACAGGGCTCAAACAGGGGAGGGGCAGAGAGAGAGGGAGACGTAGAGTCTGAAGCAGGCTCCAGGCTTGAAGCTCAGCTCAGAGCCTGAACCGGGGCTTGAACTCATGAACTGTGTGATAGCATGACCTGAGCCGAAGTCGGATGCTTAAACAACTGAGCCACCCAGGCGCCCCTGAATGACTTCTGTTTTTTTTTTGTTTGTTTTGTTTTTTTTTTAAATTTTTAATGTCTTATTATTTATTTTTTGAGAGAGATCATGAGCAGGGGAGGGGCAGAGAGAGAGAAGGAGACACAGAATCTGAAACAGGCTCCAGGCTCTGAGCTGTCAGCACAGAGCCTGATGTGGGGCTTGAACTCACAAACCGAGAGATCATGACCTAAGCCGAAGTTGGACACTTAACCAACTGAGCCACCCAGGCACCCCTGAATGACTTTCTTAATGTTGCCTTTATGGTCACCTGAAAAATGGTAGCTGCATATTTAAAAGGGCAAATGTTAAAGAAAGAACTTGAGACCCCAGAATATACAAACTTAGACTCTATAATCTAAAGATATTTTTTCTTAAGTGACACATAGTACAAGTAGTGATGCTTGAGGACTATACACATCTTTTCATGTTATTTATAGTCCATATTATTTCATATATGAGCTAATCATCTTTCATAGAAGTAGCCTTTAGAGCAAAGCAATTTTTCTTCAGTTTTCAATTTTGGCTAAACTGGTTCAGAAGAAAACTTAGAACCAAAGCAACCTGTAACTTCCTACTACTGTTGGCTTGCTCAGATTTGGATTTGTAAGTTACAAATGAGAAGGTTTCCAGACCCCAATTATGCCTTAGAGTCTTAGGAGCTACTGTGTGTGTTTTTAAAAAGTTACTTTTAATTTATTATTGCCTAAAATAAATTAAAAAAAAAGTTATACTTAGGTTTTTTTTTATTTTTATAATAGTTTATTTTCAAATTGGTTTACATATAACACCCAGTGTTCATCCCAACACGTGCCCTCTTTAATGTCCGTCACCTCCTCTCCCCCCTCCCTCACCTCCCTCACCTCCCTCACCTCCCTCACCTCCCTCACCTCCCTCACCTCCCTCACCCTCAGATTGTTCTTAGTCTTTGAGAGTCTCTTATGTTTTATCTCCCTCCCTTCGAATAGGTGGACTTTGTGAGACTAAGCAAAAACCAGGGGGAGGGGAAGAGGGGAAAGGAAAAAAAAATATACTTAGTTTTGAAAGAGAGAAAGTGCTTGATCAGGGGAAGGGCATAGAGAGAAGGGGACAGTGCATCTGAAGCAGGCTTTGACAGCAGAGAGCCCGATGAGGGGCTCAAACTCACAAACTGTGAGATCATGACCTGAGCTGAAGTCAGGCGCTTAACTCAGCTGAGCTACCAGGTGCCCCTGATATTTTTTTAAACATCAAGATGCTGGGGCGCCTGGGTGGCTCAGTTAAGCGTCTGACTTCAGCTCAGGTCATGATCTCATGGTTCGTGGGTTCAGGCCCCGCATCAGTCTTTATGCTGACAGCTCAGAGCCTGGAGTCTGCTTTGGATTCTGTGGCTCCCTCTCTCTCTGCCCCTGCCCTGCCAATGCTTTGTTTCTCCCTGTCTCTCAAAAATAAATAAACGTTAAAAAAAAAACAACAAAGACATCAAGATGCTAGGCCCTTTTCTGAATTTGGAAGCAACATGTTATTTTGAAAGTTAACATTTATAGCTTATCACTTTTTAAAATACTATATTACTATTCAAATAATGAATTCTTGGGCGTTGATTTATTTTTTTTTTTTTTTAGGAAAGCCTTAGTCCTTGTACACTGATGTGTTAACGTGGACTTAAATTTAATGTGTTATGGTGTTTGTGTTTAAATCAATGTTTGTCACCTGTGATTCAGTTGAGTTAGTTTCATAGGATAAATACTGACCTAAGACATCATTGGACCTGCATGAGGTTGGCGTAATTAAGTGGTGGTTTCCTTATGAATATATTCTTTTGAAAAATATTTGAATAACAAGACTATTTCCCTACTGCTTACGGATATTTTTTCTTTATAAAATATTTGAAATATGGCTGGGTAAAAGCTTATTAACATGAACTGAATAACTGTAAATATAAACATGTCCTATCAGATATAATTTATTTAGAATTAATTTCTACTTTTTCCCCCCCTTTTTTGCCAACGTAAAGTGGCTAAAAGCCAAGGTAAGAGATACTACTTATCATTTGATCCACAGTATTCCCTCTATATTGATAGAGGCTGCAGAGCCACTAAAATTTGAAAACTCTTCCTATGTCTGTCTGCTTTTTTCCCCTAGGATTTATGTAGATTAAATATACTCAAACTCAGTTCAAATCAGCAACATTTAGCTTGGATGTGTTAATATATCAAAGATATATTGACATCTGCATTTATATAGGAACATTAATTTTGCTAACATTTATTGCTTTGCTCATTTTTTTGATAGTTGCCTTGCTTTTATTGACTTTAACAATTCGGAGGTTTTCCAGACATATATGACTTTGTTACTGAATTGTTAAGATAATGATGATTTTTCAGATGTATATTTTAGCAAGTTGACACTGAGATCTGTAGTTTTTATTCATGCACATATCTAAAAAATTTGGAGAAATCCGGTATTTGAATGTAGATAAGTTTGATCTCAGTGAACATGTTAAACAATAATAATATATAAAATCCAATAATCACACCTGTGTTTTTGCCATAAATTTGGTATGAATAACAGAAAGATAATAGGATAAGCCAAATGCAAGTGGTTTCTTGACTTTTTAAAATGTGGTACCAAAGTCTGTTATTAAAATTGTCTGGGAATCCTTACTTCACATTCTGATATTAAAAAAATAATACATGGTGTCAAAACACCAACAGAACAATTTGGTATAAAAATAAAAGCTTTTCTTTCCACATTTTAGCATGGAAATAACCAGCCTGCAAGAACTGGCACACTGTCGAGAACAAATCCTCCTACTCAGAAACCACCAAGCCCTCCCATGTCAGGCCGGGGAACACTGGGGTAAGAATTCAACTGCATTTTACAAGAAAATCCATAGGCTAAGGAAAAAGATATTTCTGTGACTTAAGTGAATGTCTGGGTCCTTGCTGTGGCACCCTCTCAGTGTGAGCTACTTGAGTTTTGGGGCAAGGCCAGTTGGAGAAATAGAAAAGGTAACAAGTGGTGGCTTCATCCTTTTCAGTTGTCAGTGCAATAAAAATATTGGATAATTGGTAAGATATTTCTGAAAGATTATTCACCTTAAAATAGGAAGTAATATAATAGATTTCTTGTTTTTGGTAGAGAGGTGAGGAATCATTATTTATAGAATCTTGGTTTCCATTTTCGTTTTGTAAACCTCTGGCCCCTGGAAAAAAAAACCCATGAAGTTATTAAATCAAAAAGTTAAAATCATTTATTGAGAAATACATGGCATTATGTAGGATTGGAAATGTACTTGTTCATATTTCCACACTGAAGTAGGAATAAAATGCAGAGGAGATAGTTTTCATATAATGTACAAGGACAGTGGCTTGTGGGTGACTGAGCTGGGAATAATGTATATTTAAAAGATTAGTATTACTGAACATTAAAAAAATTAGAATCAGGGGCACCTGGGTGGCTCAGTTGGTTGGGCGGCCGACTTCAGCTCAGGTCATGATCTCACAGTCTGTGAGTTTGAGTCCTGCGTCAGGCTCTGTGCCGATGGCTCAGAGCCTGGAGCCTACTTCGGATTCTGTCTCTCTGCTCTTCCCCTGCTCACACTGCCTCTATGTCTCTCACAAATAAATTAAAAAAAAAGTTAAAAAAATTTTTAAAAATTAGAATCATTATTTTAAGAAATAAGGTTAGAACTCTTATATTACCCTTTCCTAGGGTCTTTATAAGAAAAAGTAACAAATTTTAGTTTTTGTGAAAAGTAACAAAATTTCTACACCCCAGTGAAGAATTTATTTATTTATTTACTTACTTACTTACTTACTACTTTTTAAAGAACACTTCCTTTAACTTTTATTTAGTTTTGAGAGACAGAGACAGAACATGAGTGGGGGAGGGGCCGAGAGAGTGGGGGTCAGAATCTGATGCAAGCTCTAGGCTCTGAGCTGTCAGGATAGAGCCCCTAGCGGGGCTTGAGCCCATGAACTATGAGATCATGACCTGAACTGAAGTCAGAAGCTTAAGCGACTGAGCTACCTAGGCACCCCAAGAATTTTTTTTAAACAAAACTTTATTATTACAAATTAAAGAGATAAAAACTTGTGTTACACTTGGTTATGAAGAGACAATCACAGATTTGGGGGGAAATACCACTTAACCTTTCTTATTCATTATTCTTTTCTCTGTTATGCTTCTTTAGACGAAATACTCCTTACAAAACCCTGGAACCTGTTAAACCCCCAACAGTTCCTAATGACTACATGACAAGTCCTGCTAGGCTCGGAAGTCAGCATAGTCCAGGCAGGACAGCTTCTTTAAACCAGAGACCGAGGACACACAGGTAAACCTTCAGTTGAACCTCTGAATATCCATGAGTGGGGGTTCTTGGCTGGTGACAAACTCCTGTAAAGTTGTTGAGTAAAGGTAAGGTACTGCTCTAAGGCTAATGTAGAATATAAAAGATGAGGGTAATAACATTGTAGATGTTTCTGTAAATTCGTGTCATAATTCCTCTGGTTTTTTTTTTTTTTTTTTGGCCGGGGGGGTGGGTTTTAAATATCTGTTTATGCTGATACTGATTGATGGAGGTATAAATGCATATTTGGATCAAGGCCTAAAGAATGTTTTTTAAAACAGCTATTTAAAGACGATCAAGGCAAACCACTCTTAAATAGTTTTGGATAAAAGGTGAAATATCAGAAATTATATAACCTGATTTAAACTTCATGCAGTTGGAAGGGAAAAGACACCTGAATATGAAAAAGAATTTATTAAGAGACTTAGTATACTAGAATATGTAAGTTGCTAAAAAAAAGTTCTAGAAATCACCTCCCCAGTGGGTTTTTAAAAAACTGGGTTATGGAGCATGACATATATGCAGAAAAGTATATAATTTGTAAAGTATACAACTCGATGGCTTAATACAAATTAAATACACTGATATAACCATCCCTAGATCAGAAAATGGAATATTACCAGCAACCCTGAAGTCCCACTTAGGCCCTTCCCCCACTTGGTAGCCTCTACCTTCTTTCCCCCAAAAGTAACCACTCCATGTTTGGATATTATTATACAGCCAGACGAATTTATTGTGTACCTTAATTTATTTTATTCTTCAGTTTTATCTATATCTTAATAACTTGGGCAAGGAACCTCTCTTTACCTTGACTTTTATGTTGGTATATTAGAGAAACTTAGCCAAATCATTTTGAGGGACTCAGTTTAGGGAAGTCAAGCCTCTCAGGTGCTAGTAATGGAAGTTTGTTGTTACTGTACTGTTAGTAAATACATTATTGTATTGATATCTGCAGTTACTGTATCAAGTCCACATCAGTGAGGACCAATTGTTTTTCTTGCTATGATTTTGAATAATAATCCAAAGCATAATTTTTCTTTATAGTGGTATAATAGTTTAATCATATTTAACAACTAGTTACTAAGAGTTACTTCATAAGATACTA
Organism: Paguma larvata; assembly: GCA_030068075.1. Taxonomy (NCBI): domain Eukaryota; kingdom Metazoa; phylum Chordata; class Mammalia; order Carnivora; family Viverridae; genus Paguma; species Paguma larvata. The sequence continues at coordinate 113,693,755 of CM057828.1, forward strand.
AAGATACACCAGGAGAATACAGTTTAATTTTCCAGAAGCTCATTCTGTTAGAACAAGAATCAACAGACTTTTTTAAAATTTTTATTTATTTATTTATTTATTTTGAGAGAAAGTGTGTGTGCTCAGGCACATAAGCACAAGCAGAGAAAGGGCAGAGAGACAGAATTCCCAGCAGGCTCTGTGCTGTCAGTGCAGAGCCCGACCTCACAAAACCGTGAGATCACAACTTGAGCCGAAATCAAAAGTTGGGCACCACCCAGGTGCCCCAAGAAACTTCTTAATAAAAGGTCAGATTGTTAATATTTTAGGGTTTGTGAGCCATGTGGCCTCTGTTGCAGTTACCCAGCTCTGTCATTGCTCATGAAAGCAACCACAGACAACACATAAATGAATGAGTATGTGGCTATGTTCCAATAAAACTTTGTATATGGAACTGAAATTTGAATTTCATATAATTTTAATGTGTCATTAAATAATATTCCTCTTTCAATTTTTAAAAACTGTTTTAAAAATGAAAAGAATGTTCTTAGCGCACACATCATAAAAATGGGCCATGGGCCAAATTTGGCCCATTGGCTGTAATTTTCCAACCCCTATGTGAGAAAAAAGGCTTACCCATAAGCTAATAATTGTAGAAGAGCATAATAAATACAAAAACTTCATATGATTGTGATGCAGTGGTGGCACAAAGCAGCATATTTATTGCCTGGCTTGAGGGAGTAGGGAGGCCTTCACATTCAAGCTATTTATTTTATATAAACAGCTTGCTCTCTTTCTTTTTCTTCCATTAACATATGACAATGTAATTATAGAATAATCATTTTGGAGAAAAAATAAATTTTATCTAAACAGTGCTCTCTTGAGTTTCTGGGCCTATTGAGCCAGTGATGTTGAGTTTAAAACATAATATGGAGCCTAAGGTTACATGTGCACATACACACATTTGTATACATGTTGATGCACACAGTACTAAAAACAACTGGATAATGTAAGGTCATATGCCTAAAAACAGTAAATCCTTAGGAATTAGAATAGTAAGGGGTTGGTTAGAGTTGATAGTATTAACTTTTCTAGACTGCCCCATGTTGAAACTTCTCTATTTTTGTTTGTTTTTGTTTGCTTATTTTCCAGAAAATTTGTTTTATCACCATTCTTTGAATTAGGTGGGGATTTTCATACTCATTCCAGAATAAAAGTGGTTACACTTTTTATTAACTTACTGACTTTCATAATATCCATGTGACACTCATCCATGTGGCATCCAATATGTGGCACCCATCATGCTTTTTTTTTTTTTTTAAAGTTTTTTTTGAGAGGGAGAGACAGAGTGTGAGCTGGAGAGAGGAGGAAGAGAAGGAGGAGAAGGAGGAGGAGCAGAGAGAGAGGGAGAATCTGAAGTAGACTCCAGGCTCTGAGATGTCAACACAGAGCCTGACATAGAGCTCAGACTCATGAGCTGCGAGATTGTGACCTGAGCTGAAGTTGGACGCTTAACTGACTGAGCCACCCAGGCTCCCACATCGTGCTTTTTTTAAATGTCTATTTTCCCATTCTCAGCTGTGAGCTCCATGGGAACCTGGTTCATGTCTTCTTTGGTTACTGCTGTTCATAGTATGTGTTAAAGAAACTTTTTTGGGGGGCACCTGGATGGCTCAGTTGGTTAAGTGTCTGACTTTTGGTTTCAGCCAGGTAATGATCTCATGGTTCGTAGGATTGAGCCCTGCATCAGGTTCTGCGCTGGCAGCACAGAGCCTACTTGGGATTCTCTCTCTCCCTCTCTTCTCTTGGCCCCTCCCTTGCTCTCTGTCTCTCTAAATAAATAAATAAACTTTAAAGAGAATCACCTTTCAATGACTCATTGTAGTGTAAGAATTTATTGGTGATTCATTTATCAATTGGATGATCTCCTGATAGTAATGTGTACTGTGTTATGACTATACTGATTTCCAGTAGATTGAGAAATAGAGTAAAACACAAAAACCACCTTAAGTGTTAGGGTTAAAATTGAATTGAACAGTTTTAAAAACTTTGATACACACACACACACACACACGTGTGTATATATATATATATATATATAAAAAACACGTATACATACGTACATACATATACATATACACAATATAAAAGGAGTATTTAGTGGCTTTAAATTGATTATTACATTGTTTTTGGGTTAATCTCGAGAATGGCCTTTTTCACATCTTTTGCTTTGCAGTGGAAGTAGTGGAGGGAGTGGAAGTCGAGAAAACAGTGGAAGCAGCAGTATTGGCATTCCCATTGCCGTGCCTACACCTTCACCACCCACTATTGGACCAGGTATATTTTTTATTAATCTATTTTAATATGTAGTAGTATTTATGAGATTTATTATAAAGTCTGAAATAGTTTAGTTATTTTAGATAAAATTGCTTGTTAAATTTATGTGGTTGTTGCTAGGAGAAATGCTAACATTTAAAAACATTTTTAGGGAGATTTTCACAGAGACTTTAGTGTTCTACTAGCTGTTTCTTCTTACATACCGAGCTTATTAAATTGCTTTAGAAAGTAGATTTTTGGCCATTTTGCTTAGAAATACTTGCCTTGGGCACCAGTCAAGAGTGATGTTTATTATTTTAAGAGCACAAGTGTCTTTAATATGAATTATATACCAGTGAGTTTTGATGTTACCTTGTAGGCTCATGCCTCACCTCTTGTGTTAGCTCATTCTGTGACTACTACATTTATATATAATATTCCATATATATTTTAGTAAAATGCCATGAATATAAAATAGGATTAAAATAGGAAAAGTCCTTTTACTCTTTAGATTATAGAGAAATTTAAGAAATCATTGCAGAGCATTAAATTAATCCCTTGATTTTTTAGTAAACATTAAAAATACATATTTAAATAGTAAGTATGATAATCAAAACTGTTAGGGAAAAATTCTTAGCTTCTCAAGGAGGTTGTAGAAAAAGGAGAAAAAGCTACTTACAAAAAGGCATATTTTATAGTTAATACAAGTATGAACTCTGTGTCCTTTTTACCTAGTAGAATTCATATTCATTTAGACATGGTTTACATAGGGGTGTCTCTTTTTGTAATTTTTTTTTCCTTTCCAAAACTTTTTACTTTCTTACTGCTTCAGAATGTTTAGTTCTCTTTCTTGCACTCTGACCTGAATTATAAACTATTTTATTAGAAAATATTTCTGTCCCTCCTCCTTCTGGAGCTCCACCAGCACCACCTCCTCCACCACTTCTCCCAGTGAACACTGTGATAGGTGAGATTGCATAACCCCTGGAGTGATTTAACTTCTTTTGCATATTTCATAATAAACTCCTCTGTTAGATTGCTAGCTTTTATAGTTATTAGGTTGTAGGTGGTAACACAATGGTTAAAGTGTTAAATCTAATTTACACTAATTTCTTCTGGTGAAAGGCCTCTGAAGTTACACAGTTAGATGTAAAATCACGTTCTCTGAAATGTGCAATCTTTCTATGCTTAATTTTTAATGTGGTTTGTATTTGTTGCTTGTTTTGAATTTTAAAGGAAAATTATAGCAGTGATTGTTCAAAAAGATATTTTTAAATTAGTAATATAATATTTTTTTAAGTGAAACTTGATTTGGAACTCCCTGCTATATACAACAGTCAAAGGATTGGGGCGACAGTGGATGATAGAAGATAGAAAATACGGACAAGAAAACAATGTGTGGGTATGGGGTGCTCTGAGGCTTTCCTGTGGATAATAGCATGGAAAACTCTGATACAGCTCAGTACTTTTGGCATCTGGGATGCCAGGAAATACCTATTTTTTAATCGAATACATTTGGATTGTTCCTACGTTAGAGGTGACTGGATTGAGCATATAAGGAATTCCAAATATAGACACAGTATGAAACTATTCAATCTAGAAATATAGAGTAGCAGTAATCTGGGTAGAAATGGATAATGAAATGTTTCAAATGACAGCATAGTTTCAGCTTGGGTAAAATGAAGTTGTCTCACTTCATCTTTTCAAATCCATGGTACTTGTACTCAAAGGAAAAGGGGCAGAAGGAGGTAATAACAAAAAGAAGACCCTAATAGTAAAAATTATAGTCAGAAAGTCCATGTGAGAAGAAAATGCCCCCAACCTAGATAATAACAGGAAAATGAAAGATAAAATTACAACAAGATACTACTTTATATCCACTAGATACGGAGAAATATAGAAGTCTACTAGCTTTAAATGTTGATGAGGATGTGTATTAACAGGAAAGGACATTGCTGGTGGGAGTTTATTAGTTGATACAGTATATTCATGTGTCTTAATTTCTGTTATAGTAATTACTATAATTACTCTGTTGCTGTCACCCACCTCTACAAAAGCTTTTTGAGGTTCTCTGATTTTAAAGAGTGGACACTAAGACCATACGATTTGAAACCAGTGTGGTAGAACAGGTGCTTTCAGAATGTGATCCCCAGACCAGCTGCATCATCACCGCAGGGGAACTAGTTAGAAATGTAAATTCTCAGATTCCACTGTACACCTACTTACGTGAAAACTCTGAGCACTGGGCCCAGCAATCTGTGTTATAAGAAGCCCTCAAGATGAAATTCTCATCAGTGCTAAGTTTGAGAACCAGTGTTGTAGAGAAACTCAGGAAAAATATTTAGGCATGTTCATAGTAGTAGCATTAACCCTAGCAAAAATATGGATGCAACCCAAATGTTTAATAACAGTAGAATGGATAAATACATTGTGCATGTTCACATGCAAATAAAGCAACAAAAATGGATGATACAATATTGATATACTTACCAACATGGATGAATCTTAAAAAAGAAAACAAAGGAAAAGAGAAAGCCAGCAGCATGCATAATTATTCCATCATGAAAATTGATAAATTGTAACTTCTCTGTGTGTATTGTTTAAGGCTATATATATCTGTGCTTTAACGAAAGAAACTATAAAGAAAGAATGTTTAACACCTTTTGGTCTGGGGATCTAGAAGGCTCAGACAGGAAGCTTTGGTGCTATTGGTAATATTCTGTTTCTTGGAGCTGAGTATTTATCTTGTTTTTCTTTAAATTACATATAAAAATTATCTATAAATTATATATAATAATTACATATAATTATATATACTATGTATAAGTCAGAGAAGTATAAAAATCATTTTACAGAGGTCTGCATTAAAAGGTTAAAGGTCTACTTCTTTGAGCTCTCTGGAAACCCTGGCTATCCAAAATTACTTACTCATGAATTCTTTTGATCAGGATATTATTTTTAAAATATGTTTCTATTCAGAAAAGGACCATGTGGGTGATTCAAATAATTAGTGACTGCCTATGGCTTGGGAGCTCCAAAATGTTAAATATTATCACTTTTTTAAAACGAACAACCTCTGCTGTATGGTTTTATGTAATAACTTGCATGACCTCTAGGAGAGGTTAAATTACACGACTGAATGAAAATAAACTAGTTTTACCTAATTAGTCATAGTTGTATGTTTGGGTGGGGTGAAGAGGACTAACGTTAATCCTGAAGTTACCTTTGAAAAGTGTGGTTAACTTTAGAGGCTTTGAACTGTATTAACCTTTTAAATATTACACTTTTTTGAAATGTTGGTAAAGATGTTGAATAAAATTTTAAGTATTGTTAGTACTTTAGTCATTTTAGATATGCATGATAATAAAGAAGATTGTTTTGGGTATAGGATGGAAAGACCCTCCAAGTATGGAGAAAGGTAATGGATTTTATACATAAAACAGCTTTAAAATTGTAAAATTATTTTTACAAAGTCTAAAATAATTTCAAATTTTTCAGTTACAGAAATTTAAGTGAAAGGGGAAGTATGTTATTCTTAAAAGTTTGGAAATATATAAGAAATTTGATTCTAGATATGCATACTTTGAAACTAGAAATTTTCCTTCCCATAAAAATTCTGCTGTCATATATATTTGATAATAATTGCTAACACAGTAAACATTCACTAAATATAGTACTAAAATATAGTAGTGTAGGTGGAAAATATGCTTACGTGTTTAAATTTTGTAATTTCACCTGTGCATCTGAAGATTTGGCAATGGAAAGGAAGAAGTTTACCAACTATTAATACATTCACATCTAAAAACCAATGCTTTTCATCTCAGATTATCTTTTGGTACTTATTTTGTTGGAGAGACATAGTTTACATATAAAAGCTATATATTCTAAAATGATACAGAAAATTTGTGTATAATATTAGCAAACTACCATTAGGGATTCTGCTAAATTAAAAAGTTTAAGAATGTTATTTATTCACTTTTGCAGCTTTCCATACAGTATCTGTTTTTCCTTCTGTTTTTAACTTCAGAGGAGCTATTTGTGTTTTATCTTTACTTTTCTCTTTATTTTGTGCTGTGGGCTTTAAAAAGTAAATATTTCTTACTGTGAGTCCTCTTCTCTTTGTTCTGCCCTTGGAGGTGACATATAATGCTCAAGTTCTTTGTTGGTTGCTTTTGACTAATGCTTTGCAGCAGCCCCGGGCTCAGCTCCTGGTTCCCAGTATGGCACAATGACCAGGCAGATTTCTCGACACAACTCTACCACCTCCTCGACATCTTCTGGTGGATACAGACGAACTCCCTCTGTGACTGCTCAATTTTCTGCTCAGCCTCATGTTAATGGAGGTCCACTTTATTCTCAGAATTCAAGTAAGCTTGTGCTTTGCAGGCATACATCACCAGTGGAGTTCCTTTTGAACAAAATTATTTGATGACGTTTTTCTTGCCAGTGATAGACAACAATTGAAACCATGCTATTTCATGTTTATTTTTGCTTTAGGAAGTTCTTGAATTGTGCTATTTTAAGAATAATTGCTTATCATTTTCCATCAAAAAATTCAGACTTACTGAGTATGCTTATGTACTAAAATTTAACTAATGGTTTTTATTACTATAAATAGAACTGGAAGACAAAAATACTGAAATTAATCAAGCTGAATTTATTTTTATTGGCATGTGGCACTGAAAGAACATTGGAAAATTGTTATTTAATATAAAATTGCTGGCTATCACTTTTAAGCTTGTTAACCTGTACTGAAATGAGTTCAGAACCATTAAAAACATTGTGATGCCTGCTTATTCTGTCTCTAATCACTATAACAGTGGTGGGGGAGGGGCGGATTTTCTTCTGATTTCTTTCTCTTCACATCAAATTGCACATCTCAACACTAACTGCAGCTTAAGGGCTTAAAGATATTTAAAGATTAGAAAATAGTTTTGGCATCTAATGACAGGAAGTATGAATTGCTTAGAGTAATCATTAATTTCAGTTTCCATATCAAGATGTTTAATACAAAAAGAAAAAACAATCTGAAATGAGCCTGTTGTCCAGTATTTATTATTGGCTTGAAGAGGTAAATACTGGGCATAAACTGGAACACACTTTCCCATGTGGCTTTTGTAACTGCCTTCTAGAGCTGCATGTTGTATTAGTTTTGTTTTGTTTTGTTTTTTTAATTTTTTTTAACGTTTATTTATTTTTGAGAGACACAGAGACAGAGCATGAGCAGGGGAAGGGCAGAGAGAGAGGCAGACACAGAATCCGAAGCAGGCTCCAGGCTCTGAGCCATCAGCACAGAGCCTGATGCAGGGCCTGAACTCACAGACTGTGTGATCATGACCTGAGCCGAAGTCGGCCACCCAACCAACTGAGCCACCCGGGCGCCCCTGCATGTTGTATTAGTAAAAAACACTGAGTACTCCTTGTTTATCTAGGAAGTTCTAAGTTTATTTATGATGCATATTCTGAACTTGTATTTTAAAGGAGAGCTAGAGGAAAGTTCTCTTATTTGTTTCCAGTGTAAATTTGAGTTAAATATAATGTTATAGCAAAAATTTCCTAAGAATTGAAAAACACTTTAGCAGAAATGTCAAAATTCACAGAGAATCCCCAAATTTATAAGTCCTTTTCCAGACTAAAATTTTCTTCAGGCTACAAAGAAATTTTCCCAGTTAGAATTTTTACCTCACATTTTCCTCAATTTCCTTTTGGTAATGAAAGGTAACTAGAGTCTTAATATTCCACGGATTATCCGATTATTAGCCTCAGTAGTTTGATGATCTTTTAATTCTTTTCCATAATATGTTGTGTTTTTAGATCCCATCTTTATGTTATTTCTCTTTTCCTCACTTAGACATTTAGTTTATTGCACAAATAGGATTTTTGGTGACACTTCACCTAATACGTGTTTGTGCAGTTTTATTTTAACAGTGCTTGGTGGGTTACTTATTCTCAAAGAAGACATTTTCATTACTGAATGACTATGATCTTTTCTATATTATAAAGGAAATTTGGACTCCAATTGAAAAAATACTATGTGTCAAAATAATTATTCTTCAATCTGAGTTACTGTTGGTGTTGTAGCAATCGCGGTATTAGTGGTGGTTGTTACAGTAGTATTAGTATGTAAATGTTTTTAGTGTTTTGATGTGCATATTTCCCCTTGTGTCCAAGTGTGGTGATAATGACTAGTAGCTTCTAGCATAGCTTTTCTTTTTCTCTACATACTAACCAGCATGTCTAGTTACTAAGGGTTGTTTCTGAACACATTTTTTAGGTTTGTGGGAGAGTTTTATTTTTTTAATCAAAACTGTAACATTTTATTTCTTAAAGAGCCTTCTGTATACAAAGTATCAAAATCAGTGAAGACCAGTATCATAGTGAATTGATGTCAATTTTAGTGATACAATGAATATTAATGAACTCATGTTGCTTTGTTATTGTTGCTTTGAATACCTAACCTCTTTCAAATTTTTATGCCTACCAACAAAATTTTACGTTGTGTTAACCGAAACAACCATTCGGTTAAATGATCCTTGGTAACGAATAAGTTGTTTTTCTTTGTCAATTTAGTGTCACGTTTTGGTGACTACCAGTAAATTGAATTTTGCAGTTCAGTCCTGTTGACTTCTCTGGGCAATCTTTGGCAATTACTGTCTTGTTAAAATGAAACAAAGTGGCAGACTTCTGAATGTTTACTTCTAGTTCGTTAACAGTTTTTAATATATTTTCTACCCACATGAGCAGTCGATATCAATTTCCTACAAATTATGTCCTCTCCAGAAAGTTGGAATGTTTACAGCTACTCAGCGATTTGTTAGAAAGTACTTTAATGCAGATAATTGCATATTTTAATCTGTTGTGAGATCAGGTTCCCTTTCTCAGAACAGTGATAAAATGAATAAGGCCACTTTTGAAATACTTATCCTATGAAACTCAAACGAAAAATTAACAGGATATGTAGAGCACTCTTATTCCCTGGTAAATTTGGGAGTGATATCTTTAAAAATAAAAATGTCAACTTAGAAAATAATAATGCCCTTGTTACAAACAAGGGTTTTTCCTGGAGAGCTGTGTACAAATTTGGATATATAATAACTAATTTTTAAAGGAAACCTGTGATCAGTGTATTTATTTATATATGGAATAAACAACTATAACATAACGTACTTATTTGGGCTCTAATTTACAATATTACCTTAAAACTAGACATACCTGTTAGGTTAGAGAGATAGGCAAAGACACAGTATCCTGGAAACCTCCATCTGTATTTTGCTGTTACTCATTTTTTAAAAGTTTTTCCTTAGAATTTGAAAATTCGTTGCATGAAAATGAATGTGATGGTAAATTTAAGTCTTCCCCAAACAGTATAATATTAGGATTAAATCAAATGTATTTCTTTTAAACATAAAATTAACCTGTTGGCAATAAGCACAACTCAGTTTAGGTTTGCTGGTGGGAAATGAACTTGATGAAGGTTCTGCAGGTTTTTGTTTTGTTTTTTTTGTTTTGTTTTGTTTCATTTGCAAACTGTTCTTTGCATACTTATGTTTGTGGTCCTTGTAACTGACTTCTGCTTTTTGTTTGTTTCCTTTTCTTTCCTTTATCTGTTTTACTTCCCCCATACTGTGTTGTTGCTACCAGTTTCTATTGCTCCACCCCCTCCCCCAATGCCTCAGTTGACTCCACAGATACCTCTCACAGGCTTCGTGGCCAGGGTGCAGGAAAACAGTAAGTTTGGAAAAACTGAGCTGTCAAAGAGTAGAGGCTGTCTCCTTATAGCATGCATGGCTGATGAGTCATCGTTTCCTTACTTGTATTGAGACGCTAATCTTACCTTGAAAATAGGTGCAGATATGTTTTTGAAACTGAAGAGCACGATCTTCAGTTTTTCCTCTTGTGTGCATGATTACTGACCCATATAAATTTCAAAACTTCAACTTTCTTATTATTTACATAATTTAAAACTTGAAATCTGATCTTTGCAGATTCTTAAGGAAAGTGTAATCAAACAAAAATTCAAATTGTATGGAAACTGCCAGATTCCAATAGCTGTTAAGGGAATTAGAAAACATTTTTTATTCTGTTGCCAGCAAATTCATCAAGATATAGATAATTATAGTATGAGATTAAATTTATTATGCATTTGGGGCAGTTTCCCCCCCTTTAGTTACATAAAAATTTTAGAGAAAGCTTTGTATCCTCAGATTTTTATACGTAAATAATTTTGAATCTACGTAACGATTTGTTAGGTCGAGAATGAATCTGCAAGAATAACTAATTTACATTAAAGTTATCCATCTAGGAGTGATAATCAACGTTGAGCTTTCTTCATGATTTGGCTATATGCAGACCCATGAGGAATATTTTTGAATTTGCACCTCTGTCAAATTTTAGGTCTTCTCTCAGGAAGGTCAGGTTTACGATTTTTGGAAATTCTTTAGGACACCTGGATTTAATTAGGATAGAGTAGTTTATATTGCTACTTGATTACTGAAGTTCCAGAAAATATATACTCCTAACTACACGATCAGAGTAAATGTTGACAAAATGAAAAAACCACTGTTCCTGAATTATACTATGCCAAAATAGCTGTTGAGATTAAGGTGGTAAGCTGGTCTGGTAGTGATTTACTTCATTTGAGAATCATCACCATGCAAATAAATTTTAGAATGATTTGAACAAATGTGTAGCCCACATGACCGGCCACCCCGTCTTCCAGGAACATACATTGTGGCAGATGTATCCATTGATCAGCCTTTGCTGAGCCTGTTGTGTAATCTTCATATTTCCTCTCTTCCTCTAGTCAAATAATTGTTTACTCAGTGTTATGTGCTAGACTCTGGGAAGAGTTCAGATTTCTACAGAAACATATATGATTGAATGGGCTTTTTATAAAACATCGCAGTTCCAAAATGTTGAAATTTCTGAGTGTAAATCACCCTTATTGTTAATAGTTGTTCAAAAACTCCAATATGTTTAAACTTAGAAAAATAAGTGAATCTTATTTTTAGAAAGAAAGGAATAAGGATAAATTGCTGGTCCTTGATGCTATGAGTTTAAAACCGTGAGCTGCCTTACAGCCAAAATTGGGAGGAAATATTTTAAAATAGCCGTAATAAACGTCCATTTAATGGGCCAAAGCGTATTGACTAGCATTTTGGTAATTCTTTTTTTTTATAGAAATTTAATGTTAACACACACAATTCTAGGTATGCATTGTGTTTCCTAGGGAGGACCATGGTACTTACTACTATTTTAGTTTAGTTCCTTTCCCCAAACTTATGTACTGGAATCAGTTATTTTCCTTGTGCTGCAGAATGCCCAGCTTCGTTTGGCATCTGTTTTCTTTGAAAACATGTTAGGAAGATTGATTATAAACTTTGTGTCAATATCTTACATGTTTTTATGGAGTACAGATTTTCTGTGTTCTTTTAAATACGAAGTTTCTGATGACACTAAAAATTGGTGATAATGAATGCATGTGGTAGTTAACCTATTAAATGTGTTTCAGTTTGAGACCTGAGCCCCTGATAAAGTCACCAGTGTCTTTACATCTGTATATGATTAACAACAGGAAGCATTTTTGAACTAATTATGTATAGTGCTAGACAAAGTATTATGCATAGAGAATTAGATTGACCAGACTTTTGCCCCTGTGTATATAATTTGGAGATGAGCCAGTGTAGAGCAGTTGGACATGAAGACAATGGAATGAAAACATTAAACTAGTAAGTTATATGTAAGTCAAGAGTAAATGCAATTTAGGGATGGCAAATGTGTAATTTACACAGCAAGCCAAATTAAGGATATGAGAGCTATGGCCTTTTGATGTTAGGATGGATTCATACCCGTTTTCTTATCCTCTCAATAATATTAGAAAGCTTTCTGGAGAAGGTAAGGGAAAAATAAAACGGAATCAAGCATTTGATGAAAAAGAAATAGTAGACCTGTTTGATAGCTATCAGAACGAGCATCGCTGCAGGGGATGTGTTTTCTAATAAGTCTTTCTCATACCGCATCAGGATAAAATAAAAATCACAGAATTGAAGCGGTAATGGAAGTAGGGCTCTTATCCGCAAATGTTTTAAATCTGGATCCCTTTGTTACATTCTCAGCACATTACTCCAAATAGGGTGGAGTAAACCTTAAAACCTATATTGACAAGTAGATTATGACTGTTTTCTTTGATCACATAAATAGCCCCAGAAATTGGCATTTGTTAGTATTCTGTATTTCTCCCCTGCAGATATTATGTAATTCCTATATCAATTTGTGTCAAAGAATTTTTACATCTTTAGCTTTATAGATCAAAAATTTGAATTATGAATTATGTCATTATGAATTACGAATTAGTTGTGTGTTTTGGCCTTGGATTCCTTACTTTTGGGGGGAGCATTGTTACCTGGAATCATCATAGTTTGAAGAACCTAGTTCTAGCCTGACATTTTTTCATCTCACTGTTGACACACTTGATTATTTAAGTCACACACGTACATGTACCACACCCATCTACAGCTTGAGGTATGAGTCGTTTTTATTGTTTTCCACGATATAAGTTCCTTTTTGTTTGTTTGTTTTTAATTATATCTTCCCGTAATACTTTATTAATAAAAAAATCTTTATTGTGGATGTATTCTGAGAAAATTTGATTGTTAGGATCTAGTCTTTTCCCCATCCCATGCTTAAGTTTACCAGCAATAATGCAAAAATCTTAGCTTCCTTTCGACATTTAAAAAGTTGATTATGAAAACAAAAATTTTTGAAAATATTCAACAAAATTTTGTATTAGCTTGTAATTATTTGATTTCTAATTTAATCTTCTCATTTAAATAATAGAAAACCTACACATAGAAGCAGACCTGGTACCACCAACCTTTTTCTTGATTAAAACAGATAAAAATAAATATCCCACCCACTGGAGGCTTATTTCTGGGGAACTAAAAGATAACTAAAAGCCAAATCAGGGACCCGAATGTACATAGTTAATGGTTATCAAACCATATATGAAATTGTATTCCTAACACATACAGTAGTCCAAATGAGAAGTGTGATAGAAAACTTATTTAAAAGGAGGTAGGCTAACTAAAGGGTAATGTTTGTTAAGATCTCAGCCTTGGAATAAGGAAACTTTTTTACTCCTATAATCTTTATAAGTAGACGTTGTTTTCTAACCTCCTGCATTCATTGATTTGTAGCACTTCCTAATACCTTTATTTTTAACTCATTTTATTATTGCTCATATTATTATTAAGAGTAGTAGAAGCTCTAACACACCAAGCTTTTATTTCTAATCATTGCATGTTTTATTATAGTGCATGCTATGTACAAATTAGAGCTTTCTTAAATTTTTTTTTTTTAACTTATTTTCATTTACTCCATTTTGGATTCAAATTAATTATCTGAATTCTTTCAGTTGCTGATAGTCCAACTCCACCACCGCCACCTCCCCCAGATGACATTCCTATGTTTGATGACTCTCCACCTCCGCCACCACCACCCCCAGTGGATTATGAAGATGAAGAGGCTGCAGTAGTTCAGTATAATGATCCATATGCAGATGGGGATCCTGCTTGGGCCCCCAAGAATTATATTGAGAAAGGTAAGATACAGTCATCATTGAATTGAGGTGAAGGAAAATAACCTAATTATAGAATTCTTAGAGCTATAAAGAACATCTGATAGTCCAGTGTTTTCAACCTTTTGAATAAACATTCATATTTGTTGGGGGGGGCGGGGTAGAGAGAGGAGGAGACAGAAGATCTGAAATTGGCTCCATGCTGACAGCAGAGAGCCTGACATGGGGTTCAAACCCACAAACCAGGAGGAGATCATAACCTGACCCAGAAGTCAGGCACTTAAATGACTAAGCCACCCAGGTGCCCTGACCCTTTGAATAGCCTTAACCAGCCAAGATAATTTAGTCAAACCTTATTTCCCATATATTTCCATTATAAAGGGATGATCTTTAGTTTTTAAATTAAAAGTGTATTATTATGTTAGATGTGCTTTTTCGAATGACATAGACTGGAGGTGAACTTGCCTGTTGGCATTTTATATATGAAACCAGTAAGACACAAAATAGCAGTTATATGACTTACTAAAGTTATAGAATTCATATAAGATTTAAAGCAAAATTTCTAAACTCTCACAATTAAAGGGAAACCTTTGGAGTTCTGAAAAATGTTTATAATGTGGTTAATCAGTTTGATTGCCTTTGAAATATATTCTTTTCCATTGGCTTTACTTGATTAAATGACTTTAAGCAAGTAGCTATATAGCTTTCAAGACTAGCATTCTCTCGTTTTGAATACATGGCTAAGAGGGAATTTGCTGTTTTCCTTTTATATGTATATGTGCGTATGTTTAAATTTTTAGTTGATAGAATGTTACATTAGTTTCAGGTTTACAGCATAGTGATTCAGCATCTCTGTAGGTTATACTATGCTCACTACAAGTGTGGCTGCCGTCTGTCACTATACAAGCTATTACAATACCATTGCCTACATTCTCTATGCTGTATGTACCTTTTAAAGTATTTTTAAACAGTAAATATTCTACATACTGTTCAGGAAATCTTGAGTATTCTACTTTATATTTAGATTCTTCTGTACCTTCAAGTAGAGATATGTTATGGTTATTTTGAAGGTGATAAACTTAAATAGTCTTGAATTGTGTACATGTATTTCTTGGCTTGGAAAAGCAAATTTAACTTTAAATTGGAACTAATAAAAAGTTGATAAATTTGAAATAATGGTTAATACACTTGGCAATAGAGCAGAATTTAAAAAATGTCTTTACAAATTGAAATATCAGTCTTAAGTTAGTGGTCATCACACATGTTCTATAAAAGACCAGATAATAAATATATATTTTTAAAGTTTATTTATTTCGAGAGAGAGAAGGAGAGGGAGAATCCCAAGTAGGCTCCATACTGCCAGTGCAGAGCCTGACAAAGAGTTTGAACTCACAAACTGTGAGATCATGACCTGAGCCTAAGTCAGATGCTCAACCAGCTGAGCCACCCAGGTGCCCCCAATAAAACTTTATATACAGAGAAGGCAGTGGCTTGAATTTGGCCATGAGCCATTGTTTGCTGACCCATAGTCTGAATCAGAGAGTGAGATTTAGTAGGATTGTATTTAAAGCCTTTTTTCTTTTTTTAAGTTTATGTATTTTGAGAGAGAGCAAGCGAGCTCATGAGCAGGAAGGGACCTGGTGTGTGGGGTGGGGAGAGAATCCCAAGCAGGCTCCGTGCTGTCAGCACAGAGCCCAGCATGGGGCTCAGTCCCATGAACCACAAGATCCATGACCTGAGTCGAAATCAAGAGTTAGATGCTTAACTGATTGAGCCACCCAGACGCCCCTATAGTTAAAGCTTTTTTTAATAGTTACCTTTATAATCACATGATGAATAAGGCCTGGTTTAATAGGATTTTAGTTGAATATATTCATGGTATGTCACAGCTGTTCTAAAAGCCAAATTCTTAGGGTATATTAGCTGAACTTTAACCTACTGTGTACCAATCTTATATCCATTTATATTACACTAGCATTATGTCCAGTATTGAGTATCACACTTTAAGATCCTGCAAACAGGAATGCCTTCAATAGAATATTCAGGAGGCAAAATATCTGGGAAGTACATCTATAATGTGAAACAGTTGAAAGCATTATTTCTAAGTTGAGGAAACGATGGCAGAAGAACTAGATAGCTATCTTCAAATTTTTATCATGTAGAAGTAGGATTAGAGTATTAGATTGTGAGTTCCAAAAAAATCTTACAGTACATACAGAAGAAGGGGGAGTTTTTAGGTATTTATATGAATTAGATTCTGGAGAGTGGAATGGACATCGAATTTTCTTGATGAAATCCTCAGTAGTAAGCATTATTATACGAGAGAATATATTCCTTGGAAGGAGAATATATGCACTGGGTACAATTAGGATTGACTTACAAAAGGACTTGGAAAATAGAAACAACTCATTTGGTTCGGTACTCTTACCAGCTGTTTGTCTAATTGGAACTAAAAGCATGAGAAAAATTCTGCTGAATAACTTTGAGGATATGAGGCTTTTATCATAATTAGTTTAAAAGTCATCTACACTACACAAACTAACCCATTTTGACTCTCAATACAGAGAAATTAGTATTAATAAATAATTATAAATAATCGACAAATGAATAAGTAATATGTTGACTATTTACATTATTACACTGTTTTCCTTACTAATGGTTTTCTAGTAATCACTCATTTTCTTGAGTGGTTATGTAGCCAAAAACAATACGAAGATAATTATGTATTCCGTATGTTGAATAGGTCAGTGAACTTGTAATCACAGTACTGATTCTGTTGCAGGATTAAAATGGAGGTGAATGGACTTGTTGAGATTACTTAATACAGTTTTGTAAAGGGGAAAAAAGGTTGCCTGTTTTAAGTTAGTAAATGGTGCTATGGATCAGTCCTTCAGATCTGTTCTTTATTATAACTCATGAATTCAGTATAATTATGAGGAGAAGCTATCTTTTTTAGGGGAAAAGTGAGTTGCAGAATATCTTAAGTATCTTAAGAACTATTTTAAGAAAAAGATAACATGAGGTAATCAACAAAAATATGACCTACCATTTCACATACACTAGAAAATTGCATATAACTTCAGAACCATCAGGCTATAAAGACAGAATGAAGGAACAATTAAATTCATAAACCAGTTGTTTGGAAAACTCGTGATGTTTTGATGACTGTCCTTTCCACAGTACTGTTACAAAGGAAGTGAATATTTTGAACTGACAATAATCAAATACCACAGAATTGTAAATAGTTCTTTAAGTCTTAATTAATGGGTCTTTTCTCACCTATTTATGCCATGCCTTTAAAAAAAAACATCTTGTTGGGGCTCCTGGGTGGCTCAGTCGGTTAAGTGTCCGACTTCGGTCCAAAACATGATTTCGTGGTTTGTGGGTTTGAGCCCCACATTGGGCTCCGTGCTCACAGCTCAGGGTCTGGAGCTAGCTTCAGGTTCTATGTCTCCCTCTCTCCTGCTCACACTCTTTTAAAATATGTAAATCATTTTCTTAAAAAGATCTAGGGATAGCCCCATAAATTACATGTATATTTCCCGTGGATGAGGAAGATGAGATTTACCTCCCAGGGGATGTGTATTTTCAGATTAGATGGCTTGGGTTGTTACCTGATTTACTGATCGGCTCGGTAGCTTTGCCCAGTACTTTGGAAAATGGTGCTTTGCAGTGGTTGGCACTTAGTAGATATTTGATCAAATGAAACATCCAGTACTAAAATCAGATCTTTCCTGGATAGATTGGTTGAAACTATTGACTTCTAGCTAGTCAAATTGTCAGTTTTGTCCTAAGACCAAGCCAGTGATTTGGGCACATTGGTTGACAAGTCAGTGGACTTACCTGTATTTATTGATGTCAGAATTAACAGTTTTCATACAAATAGTGGGTTTTGCTATACTATAGACTTAATTGGCATTACATTTTAAAATTCATTTAATGTTGGAAATAGCATACTTACACTTAACATGGCACTTCAACTCTTTTTTCCAGTTGTGGCAATATATGATTATACGAAAGACAAGGATGATGAGCTATCATTTATGGAGGGTGCAATCATTTATGTGATAAAGAAGAATGACGACGGCTGGTATGAAGGAGTCTGCAATCGAGTGACTGGTCTGTTCCCTGGGAACTATGTTGAATCAATCATGCACTATGCTGATTAAATTTTTTGCTTTTAAAGTAGGTTCTTATTCAGTCGTACTGTGGGACTATTATGGTTAACAGAGTTGTCTTAAAATGTTTTCAAATGTGCCCATATTTTCAGGACATGCTGTTTTATTGGTATAATTGAATGTCTACCTGTAAGCATAAGTTTTTGAGGCAGTTTGTGTATTGCTAAACAGCAATTAATACAGGAGGCTGTCCATACCTGATTATGCTTATGTACTTACTTACACAGTTAACTTTATGACCAGCCTAAGCATTCTGGGGGTGTGGGGTAGAATATTTAACAAATCATGATTCAGACTGTACCATTACATGTTTCCGTGCAGCATGGTTACTAACGCTATGTCAGACTAATATTAAAATCAGAAAAGTTCAATCCTGGTGCTGGTCATACTTTTTGTTTAGACTTTTCTCATTCTTGAAGTATACTATTTGTTTAAAGCATGCATACAAATTTATGTATTGAAATATACTTAAAAAAATCCAAGATGCTTCCAATTTGTGTAATATTTACTTGGAGTACTCGTACTTAGG
Source organism: Paguma larvata (assembly GCA_030068075.1). NCBI lineage: Eukaryota > Metazoa > Chordata > Mammalia > Carnivora > Viverridae > Paguma > Paguma larvata. The sequence continues at coordinate 113,712,332 of CM057828.1, forward strand.
TCTCTTGAAATGAATTGAGTCTCTAAGGTCTCCATGTGAAAAAAAACAAAGGGTTATCTGTAATGTTGTAATTTGTACCTAAGTTTTTTAATGAGTGAATTTGCATTATAAATTTTTTCCATTCATGAATACGTAAGTGAACCAAAGGTTTTTGTCCTTTCCTTCACTGGTTTGCTTTTAAAATAAATGAATAAATAAATAAATAAATAAATAAAATATACTGATTTATTGCAGAATTATGGTTCTATTTTCTCAATATATTAACTTGGAAAAGAATATTAGCCTTATCTCAACCTGTCCCAATGGCAGTGATGGATTTTTGCAGATTTAAAATCTGAGATGGGTATTTACAAGTCAATCTACTGAATTCCTTTTCTAACGTAATTTTTTCAAAGCTAAGAAAATGTGTCAAAGTGTGTACATTCTGTCCAGTCAGATTCTTGCGGACTGCTGTATGTCCTTCAGTTTTCCAGTGGACTGTTGTATAGTGGCTCAATGAAAGGAAACTATAAGTCTCTTTTACATATTGTTTTTGTAGAAGTGGGTGCAAATGACTTTTCAATAGGCACTATTAATCCAGTACCTGGCACTAGCAACATAAAAAGGTTTTAAAAGAAAATAATTAAAAAAAAGGTGGATCATGTATTAATCAGTGAACAGGGATGTGTACCTGACCAACAGATTTATATTGTCTTTTGAAATAATTGAAATGCAACACATGCACTTTGTGTGTCTCCTCTTAATTTAAGGGAAGGTTGGCGGGATGTTTTTTCTTACCTTGTGTGTAATTCTATATTGCCTAGGATATTAAAGTAGAGCACTCAAGTGTGGGTTTCTGTGTACTGAGGATTTGTTTGGATTTCAAATTGCAGTTATGTACTGGGCGTTACAGACTTATAACAGCATAGTAAATGGTAAGATTAGTGCAAAACATTTATTTCTGAAAATTAAAGGCCATTATTGCTACCAAATCAATGTGACTGTTGTATATGCATTTTGCCTTTGTTAATTTTAAACATGATTTCGGTATCACTAGTGATCAGCTAGCTACTTTTTCATTTTTTCAAGTGGAATGTTCTCTGAATTTTGTATATAACCTGTTGTCTAAATTTTATGTACAGTCTTTTATAATAAACCATTCTCCTATATGAAATTTTGGATACTGTTAAAATCTTAACTAATGTGGATTGAGATATAGACTTCACAATTTTGTGACCTTTACTCCTATGGTGAGACGAGATAAACCGTTTGAATTTTAACATTGATTATTTATTTGTGTAATGGCTTTACATGTGGATCTTAACAGTGTAAACAATACCACATATAACCATCAAGATACCTCGATTAGGATTTACAGGACTAGAGTGACAGATTCGGATGGTTTAATTACATTTAAAAAGTTTTCTGAAAAACTTTGCCAATAAAAAAAATTGCCCATCAATAAGATTGAAATGATTTTCTTTAAAAGATTTTTGGTTATCTGCACGTGAAGCAAAGTATATTTCACAAAATTCCTTAGGCACAGTCTGGTAAAATAGCTGCCAGAAATAAAAGAAAGAGTTGTCATTTATCCCTTGTGAGTACGATTTCTGAAAGCTGTATGAGGGCATCTCTTTCAGGGGACGGTCGAAGTTTACTGATCTCTCTTACTGCTTCGTGGCAGTACCGCTGGGCGAGGTAGGTTGTCTGCTGCACACCGTCACTCTGGGCGGGAGGGGGGGGTATGGAACAAGAACAGATACATCACTCACTGGATCAGCTCTGAAATCCCTGCTACGGTAGAGAATTAAAATGTACTTGGAGATCAGGTTAATCAACAGCCAAACTATGTTTCAGGTGTCCTCCCAACTGCTCGTTCCAGCTGCTTTAGCCACTTTTCTCAGAGTGAAGCTGACAAAGCAGCGAACTTGTTAATTTCAAATAGCCATCTACTTTCTGATTTTTAAGTATTAGTTTTTTAAAGTTCTACATGTATACAGTATTAATTTTTAAGTGAATCTAAAGTTTAAAAAAAAACAATATATAATAAAAGTACAGAGCTCTTATGATGAAAATCAACAGTTCCTTTCTTCCAAAGGCACCCGCTTCATCTGTTGGTTTTGAGGTCTTAAATTAGCAACTTTATTTACTGTCTACGGCCTTTCTTCTAAGGAGGAGGAGGATTTAGCCCACCCACCCTACACCTCTTATTTTGTTACCATGTAGCATCAACAACTCACTTTATCTCAAGGATACCAGTGCTCCTATTCTTCACACTTTTACTCTATAGAGATTTGCATTCTCTTCTCTAACCATGTTTTATGTTGGTTCTAAAAGCTGAACACTAATAAAATACTATTTCCATTATGTAAAAATGTTTACTGCAGAATAAAGTCATGTACTATAATTTCATTTCCCTCTCTATGGTTCCAAGCTCACGAGGCCCCTATTCAGAATAGAATATTAGTAACATCGGTCTGAAAGGTTCTGATTTTCTGTACTTTACCAATTGACACAAAACAGGGCATGTTTCAGTTTGCTCTGCCTTCGTGTACAGAAGCCCACTTCTGAATGTAACTGCTTCCGTTTCTTCCTCTTTGGGAAATGAACTCCTGATCCCTAACTTTCCACTCCCTTCATCATTCTGTTGATTGTTTAGACTCAGCCTTCTAGCTCTAACGGACAGCTGTCTTCATCAAACTCTAGTTCATTCCACTGGTTTGAGTGTCAGGATCTTTTTCTCTTTCTGAGTGTTTCCATGTTGTTACTGAAATACATCTACGGGTAACTCAGAATGGGTACTGGAAGTCAACCTTATATATATTTTTAAAGTTTATTTATTTTGAAAGAGAAAGGAAACACGAGTGAGGGAGGGGCAGAGAGAGAGAGAGAATCCCAAGCAGGCTGTGCACAGGTAACGTGGAGCTGGACGCAGGGCTCAAACCCATTAACTTTGAGATCATAACCTGGGCCAAAGTCGGACGCTTACCCGACTGAGCCACCCAGGCACCCCAACTTTGTAGTTTTTAAGAGTGATGACTTCTGGCTTCATATTTAATGGGTGGTTTGGGTATAAAATTCTTGTTTTAAAATGTTTCCTCATCAAGGTGCCTGAGTGGCTCAGTTGGTTAAGTGTCTGACTCTTGATTTTGGTTCAGGTCATGATCTGAACCCGGTTTGTGAGTTCAAGCCCCACATTGGGCTCTGTGGTGCTAGTGTGGAGCCTGCTGTGGTATCCCTTCTCTCCCTCTCCTGCTCATGCTTGGTCTGTCTCAAATATAAAAATAACCTAAAGAAAAAAGTTCCTCATCGTTTGGAAGGCCTTGCTTTCTGCCTTCTGTCACCCATTGGTTTTGCAATACACTGAGGCCAGTTTTGGTCTCTTCTCCTTTTGTAGGGGCCACTCTTTGATTTTGTTTTTTGTTCTCTTCCTGAACTGTTACCTCATTGTACTGATCCTCTGAAAGCTTTTCTCATTTTCTTCCCTTTGCTGTTTATATTTTCAAAGATCTCCTCAATTTCACGTTCTAACCCTTCTTTGGAGTTTTTCATAATCATTTAAACTTTCTTAGAGCTTGTTCTGTTGTTGTTTTTTTTTTAAATATCCTGTTCTGGTTTTATGCATATGGTATTTTTCATACCCCCTAATATTTTCCCCTGTTTCTGTCCATCTTGGTCTCAGCAAGTTACTCAACTATTTAGTAATCCTACCAAGTAAATCCTACTTATCCATCTTTAATGAAGAAATAGGGACTACTCTGGGTAAAAGGAGCTAGAATTCAGAGGTTTTGGGAGAACTGGCTACAAGAACATTCTCATACTAAGTTTTTAATAGTACTCCCCATCCCCAACTACCCTCCACAAAGGTGGTAGCAAATTATGATGCTTAACAATACAGAGAGTTAAGAGAAATCTATCCTATGGAGGGGCCTTGCTTTTTGGAAATCTTAAAAGTTATTATTTGGAATGCTTTCAAGTACTGCACTCATCGCAGATCTCAGACCACACTTTGGCTTCCTAAAAATTGCTCCATGTCATTCATTACACCTGTTGGCCCCAAATGACTTTGGATTTGGAATTTGAAAACAGCTCATCCTTTACGGACAGTTATCAAAACTATATAAAAAGATCTGGCTTCTACAGAAAAGTTCTGAGGATATGTGGCACTAGATCTGAAATAAGCTCATAGCCCCTGAAGGTTAAACAGTCTGGCTAGTAGGTCTTTTTGTTTTTTTAAAACATTACCATTGATCGCAGTTGTTAAGAGGGACGAGGAAGGACCATGCTGGGTAGGCCACCGCGAGAGCCTGACAACCCTGCTTGGCCGAGACGCGAGCTTGCACCAGGAGGCACAGCTGGGCCGCAGGGAAAACAGTAGTGCTACCAGTGGATTTGGGGCAAGCTGGTTGCAAACTAGTGGGTCTCAGCCCTGACAGCACATTACGATCACTCGGGTAGCGTTAAAAAACAACAACAACAACAACAACCCAATATCCAAGCCTTACCCAAGGCCAATTAAATTAGTCTTTAGAAAGAATTCTAGAAGAAAAAGAATACAAGTTCCTCCTCTGTTTTTGTCAAATCTACAATTGACCACACTTGGTTTTGCATCTAAAACGTGTTACATTATTTGGCTAAAGGACTTTGTCAAGTTGTACCTGCTCCTTTTCTCTTTGTAAGATAATCTTACCTGTAATACATATTGTCGAGCTCTGTCCACATCTCCTGGTAAACTGAACCGTCTCATTATCATAGCATTCATTTCTGGGAACTAATCACAAAGAAAGAAAATCTATTTACTGCTCTTGTGAGAATCAGATGTTCTACCACTTAAGTTTGTAACAACAGGAAAAAACAAAAAAGTGGGTTACATGTTTAGATGATGTTGGGGAGGGGGGCAGTAAACTGTAGCAATTAAAGAAGCCGTGCTACGACAGACACCCATTTTCCACGCCCAGGGACTGTGCTGGTGCTCAGGAGAGGCAGCTGTTGATGCTTGTTCATTCTGGGGTTCTTTCTATTCTATCTTTGGTCCAACACGGAGTAAAAGAGCGAAGGAACAAAGTACATCCCTAAAATCTCACTGGTTGCTCTTCTGGTTCTCAGACTTTAGATTGCACCAGAATCATCAGAGGCCTGTTGGAACACTCCCTCAAAGGTTCCTGTTCAGTGGGGTTGGGGCCCAGGCAGGCATTTCTAACAGGTTCCAGATGCTGTGGATTTTGCTGGTCTCTGCTGACATTTGGAGAAGCACTGGCTTAGGATGAGGGTGGGACTTAGGCATTCTACTTTTAGTGCTAAACAGAGTGACACCGAAAGCTACTGAGGGATCTGAGCAGAGCTCTGCCTTAGCAGCTCATCGAGTGGAAGAGAGCAAGGGGTGCTCAGTGTTGACTGCGCCCTGGAGTCACCTGGGAAGTGTATGGTCGCTTGGATCTGCTCCCAAAGATTGTGATTATATTGGGTGGGGAGTCTGTCCTGGGTGTCAGGATTTGAAAAGATCTCCAGGTGATTTTTAACGTGCAGCCAAGGTTGAGAACCACTCAGAGGAGACCAAGGTAGAGACAGGTTGCTGCTGTTGATTATAAAGAAGATGAAAGTTAAACTGTGGCACTAAGAGAAAAAAAGAAAATGCGTATATTGAAGATAAAAATCTATATTCTGCGATACTTAGCAATAATTCAGGAGAATTATCACCATTAACAAAATCAGGAAGTTAGGGCACCAATCACTTCATTTTCTAGCTGGGAAGCTCTAGTTCTGGTGCTGCCATAAGCTGAGTGAGCTTCCACCTGTGCGTCCTGGCCGCCCCCGCAGTGTCAAGAGGGAGTTTAACTACAGGAGCTGAAATCCATTAGCCCTAACAAGCTTCTGGTTCCATGAAATGAGAGGGAAGATATATTTAGTTTTGGACACATCAGTGCTTACAGCAGTTGCCAGTTTTTCTCTGGCAGTGAGCCTGAAGTTGTTGTCCTGTAACCACCACCACGGTATTAGTAATCCTAGAAGAAAAAATAGGGCACACATAGAAAAACCTCAACCGGATGATGACAGATGAAGAATTAAGAATGTTCCTTTCAGAACAAAGCATGTGTCAGAACAAAGCATGTGTCAGAACAAAGTTCTAAACATGTAGAGGTGCTCACATGCTTACAAAATGTAACGGCCAGAAATTGGTTAGCACTTAAATGAAACCAGTAATTTGTTTTAGTTACTGACCTTTTAAAAGAAAAAGTCTTATAGGAAACAAAATCAGGAAAGCTCAAATCAGTCAATTTTAGTGGTAAAAAGCTAAAGTAAATAGGCATTTGTCTTAATACCAGACTCTAAAGCTGGATTTCTGGAAGGCTGTGCCCTCGAGGCTGATACACTGTCCCGGCCGTCTAGTAAATTACCTTGTTTACAATATATGAGCTTTTCCTGCAACACCAACAAATGTGGTAAAAGGTGCTGCTTGGCTGGCTTCTCTGATTCCTTTTACTATAAAAAGCATCAAGAAAGCAAAGTTTGAAGAAAATATTTGCATATCCTTCCTTTAAACGAGTAGTGTGTGCAATTTTAATATGCAAATACCAAACTCTTCCCTAGGCACTGCCCTGTCCCCTTACTGTGTACGTGGAGAAATGAGGAACCTAACAGAAACCACAGTTGCCTGCTTGCAGATTTAGTGAGAAATAAAACATTTTTTGTTCAAGGTGTTTTAAGAGGAAAACCTTTTTAAGAGTAGGACAACTTCTATTTGGTGAAATGTGTCCAGAAACTAAACCATGAAGGTGATCGATAAATGTAGTGAGCTTGCTGAGACAAAACCTGGGTAATGCTAAGGGACCAGCTAGTCACAACATCAACAGAAGCCTGTGCAGCTGGTGCAGGGGCTGGGGCTGGTGATGGCAGTTGGAAGTACGGCTACAGGCTGACATTTAGGTCTAGTGACTTCTCAAGTAAGGGAAGCAGAAGAAAGGAAAAGATCTTTATTTGAGAACTACTGTAATGTCTCACACGCTCACACACACAAAATCCCCACCGAAAACCACTTCCATTTTGTTTCTGAAGATCTCAAAACCCAACTTTTATACTTTTTAAAGATTTAACATGTTTTTCTTCTTACAGAAAATTTGTATACACATATACATGGAAGGACACTGTCATCACGGGGACCTCTCCAGAAATCCTGAAACTTTCCTGAAAATCCCCTGTACCAAGGTTATCAAGAAATCTCTTCAGAGAGATGTCAAAAATAGTGAATTCCAAAGAGAGGGAGTTTCAGTTAAGTTGCTGGGTCCAACAAATTCCAATCACAAGACAGCCTGCTGTGTTAAGTTAAAAAGGAAAACTGGTTTCCCGAGGTGGTTTGTCCTGGTGGAGACTCAGTGTTCACAAATGGAAAAGTGCTAAGACTCATAGAATTAATTGGCAAACAGAACTCCCCTACCTGCGGAAAAGATGACAAACCTCTTACAGTGACTCCGCTAAACGGGTTAGGCTAAAGACGAGTCATGAAAGCCGACACAGAAGCTCTTCTCCGAGCGCCGCCAGTGCCCGAGAACACCAGTTACCTGCTCTGCGGGAAGCCCCACTGGGGATCGGACCAGCTCCGCAGGTGCCAGCTGTCATCAGCGTCAGCGCTGGCAGTAAGAATACATTGGGTAGTGATAGGAACACTGGTCTTAGAGGAGTGGGTGTGTAATTGTCTGCTGTGCCATTTACCAGATGTTTAATTTTGGCCAAGTTTGCGCATCACTTTCTTATTTGTAGAATGGGCATAATACCTACCACAAAGAGGAGTTGTGAGATTAGAGACAACGTAGGAAAGAATCCTTTGCAAACCATGAAAACAATGCATTTTCATTAAGTGGAGATGCTGCACGGTCTTCTGTGATTTTGGAACTTGTTTTACCCTAAATCACTTTGAGCCTCATAAATCTTTGACACATTTCTGGCCAAGAACCCCCTTTTTGACAGTATAATTTGTTAGTGGAGCCTAAACCTGGCATTTTCTTTGAAAAGAACTTATACTTTTTTTGACTAACTTTGGCCAATATGCCACAGGACAGGAACAGCTGGTCTACTTAGGAAACAGGTTCTGTCCAGAGTCACTTCCTGCTCAGCCTCACTCTGTGTTCCCCTTTCTAAGTGGCTGTGTGCCTTTTAACTCCCTTTTCCTACTGCCTTGTGGGCAGATGGGAACAGCACTGTCTGGTGAGGGTGAGTGGGTACCTCGTGACGCTGTGTTTCCCAGTGAAACACCCGTAGCACTATGGTTAAGGACGCTGTAAACTTGTGTTCCTTTTCCTTGCCCTTTTCTTCTTAAACCAGCATTTTTAATCTCGTATTACTGACCACATATAGGAGTGATCCATTTTCCCCCGACTTTGTCCCACTGTATCTGAAGGGAAAACGATTCACTACTCCTTTGTGTAGGGGAAAGTTAGTTTCTTTCGAAATATGTTCATACTGAAAGTCAGACGAGGCATCCGTTCTCCATCCAACATCTTAAGGTTCAAGGGAAGTCAGCAGTTAGTGTCCTGGGGCTCATGACAATTATTTGCCCTTGTTAAGATTTCTAAAAGGACAGCACCCCAAGCTTCTTGGTAGACTGCAAGTTTCTTTAGGAAAAGGCTTATTCCTTAGTCATCTTGATAACCTTGGGGCCTCACTGAAAGGATCTTCACTGAGCTGCCAGAGTCTCGGCTCCCTCCATTCCTCCCGTTCCTGAGCACATCTGCCAACCAGCGTCTGAGTAGAGGCGTCTGAGTAGACTAACGTTTGGAGTCTGTACAGAGGCAGCCAGTGACTGATCTTTCTGGCCTCAGGCACGTCTTTCCATTTACATGGTTCATGAATCCTCTGTTTTGTGGGTTAATGATGAAAATGAAAATGTTCCTTGCTCATGCTTTAATGTATACTAGGAGATTTTATACTTTTTGTCAGAACTCAGCACATTTATTAATATTGTTCTTGAGTTTTGGGCTGGCAAGTTAGTCTCATGAGGAGAAAGGACCCGTTCACTTCTTACCTCTGCCTCAAAATTCCGAGAGGACGGAGCCTGGTAGTGAGGACAGCTATTTTCACAAAGGGCTCCAACATCTCCATTCCGGTGGGTGAGTGGGTACCCCATTCCTCAGCTGACTGATGTCCCCTAGTGTTGGTCAAGATCATCTGGTCCACCCCGCCCCCCCAACCCCAATTCCCTGAGGGGAATTAGCCTGGTTATGGCTCTGTTAGTGGATAAAAGATGATCTCCTTTCCTGGGTGGAAAATTGATCAAAAGCAAGGTCACTGGTTTTGATAATGTCAAAATGGAATCACTGAGTCCTATGGGAGACATAGTTTATCTTTGTAAGCCGTGAGAAAGAATAGGCAAAATCAAAGACTAAAAGTTACTAAAATTTTAGACCGAAGAGCTAATTCTTCATTTCATGTATTGGTGATGAATATCTTATTATTCTGCTAAATACTGGATTACATATGCTCCAAAGTTAAAATCTATTAAAAAGATGTCCAAATGCCAGCCAATGTCCCACTCGCTTCAAACCCCACTTGGCCAGCCACGAGCCACGTGGCCGGCCTCCAGAGCAGGCTCTCGAGGAAAGTGTCTGCCTCACCAGTCCCTGCAGCATCTCTGAAGCTTCCTAAGCTTTCATCCGCGTGAAGGAGAATATGAAGGCAGCTTTACTTCCTTCCTCAATTGACAGTCCCTCAATCTAGAGAAAGAAAGAACTATATGGTTCTAGTTGTTCTTGTAAATGTTCTTGACATTTTGAGGCAATGGCCATGGATCTCTGAGAGCAGCAAACAGTCCCATTAAACTTCTAGAACTGCAGAATCTCTCAGAATTTCTTATGCTGGGAGGCCCTTTCAGTGCCTTTTTAAGGGGCTCTAAGGCACACCCCAAGTTCAGTCCTATAGTCAAGATGTGGAAACCATTTGCCTGGTCAGTGCCTAAAATATATGGAAATAATCGTAATGCTACCTTAAATGCTACAGCATTTCATTTACAAAGTACTTTGTATTTTCTCAGTCAATCCTCAGTACAAACAACCCTGAGGGGAAAGCTGTAATCTCCTCAGTTTCAAAGAAAAGGACACAGATAAAGCTTAGAAGTAAAATGGCTGGTCCCAACATCTCAGCCCCAGGGCCAGGATCAAATCTAGGTCCTGAGGTCTCTTATCTAAATGCTTTCCCATATCTTCCCATCAGCTGTGCCTGGAACAGACAAAGCAGCGGGTCCAAGGGAGTTCGGAAACCTACCTGTTGGCAAGCGAACAGGACAGGGCCGGTGGCTAACCCAAGCTTCAGATCCGTGGACGTCGGCTTGCCCATCCGGTCAGAACACGAGGTGAAGTCCAACACGTCATCTATTAGCTGGCAGAAGGGAAAGAGGGACGTCAAGAGCACCACACCCCTGCAATCACCGCTGCCCCTCCCGCTGTGCCAACAGGCCACGTTCTTACAAAGCAGCAGACCAACCTGAAAGGCTATTCCCACGTTTTTCCCGTACTGATAGGCAATCTCATGCACCGCTGGGTCAGGGCATCCGAGGACAGAGACCTGAAGCAGAGAGAGAACTCTGAAATGAGCTGCTGGCAGGCCCGAGTTGGGCAGCCCTGCTCTGTGTGCACAGATGCAACCACCTGACCCCTTAAATGAGGCAGCGAGGCTGGTCGGGTACAGCCAAGAGAGTCCGCAGCAGAGGGAGACCAAACATGCACACGATACCGGTGCTTTTAATAAAGGGATGTCAGCCTCAGACGGTTTTCTCAGATTTTAAGGAAACCACTTTCCCCCCCTTTCCCAAGATAAGTCGTCTTCCCCAGTGGTTCCAGCACTCCACGCTAAACCTGGCCTAAACGTTGGCTTTATTTTTCTTTTTGTATCAATGAGACCTTATTTTAGGGATAGCTAGTCTGATCTAATCACACATGATGTTGCCATATATGTATTTCCTCACTTGTAGTTTCTTTAATACTAAAGTTTTGGTGATTTCACTTATTTCTCAAATGCAGCTATTTCCTCACGTCTGAAACAGCCTCGGGCCTCGCGCTTCTGACAGATCCTGTTTTCTCATTCTCAAGGGTCTTCATGGTCCTACTGGTTCTGCATTTCTCTTGCAAGAAGTAATTACATAAAAACTTTCTTTTTCCTTTCTTTTTTAGTGGAGGAGAAATAAGACTTCTAAGTATTTTTTAAAATTCTAAAGAAACTAGCTGGCTCTGGTCACTGGAGCTCATTTCCCGCGGCTCTGCTACGCATGCTAAGCAGGCCCTGCCACATTTCCAGAAAACAAAGACTGGGTAAACACTGAAAGGGGGAACGGGAATGATGTCTGCTCTGCCAGAGAGCAAATGTCTATGTTGACTCCATAAGAAAGGCAGACGAAGTGCAGTCTCCTTCTTGCAGTGGGTCACTGATGATGAAGGACCCTGTCCTCTGTGACTCTCTGGTCAGGACCCTCTTTGCTCGGGTATCCATGTGGTCCAGGGGTGCGGGCTCTGAGGTTAGTCTGCTGGGGGCGCATTAACACCACTTATTACCACGTGTTCTTAGTGTATGACTCGGTATTTCTGGGCTTCGGTTGCCTCAGCTGTAAAACGCGGGATCAAAAGCACGTAGCTCAGAGGGCTGCTGTGAGAAATACACTTTAAAACCTCAGCAGATGCTGGGCATCCGGTCATAACACTAGACGTTTGCTGTTACCGTTAATTCTCCTCCTCCTCCTCCTCCTCATCTCCTGGCTGCAGAAAATGCTCCCTGGCTAATTAAAGCCAGATCATACAACCTGCTCAGCCCAGAGAATGTTTTTGATGACTTAATGAAGTCTGTGACCGCATAATGTTTGGCTGCAGGTCCTCGATAAAAATTTGCCTGTCATGAAAGGTCAGGTGGCCACTTGAGTGAATAATAAACTCCTAACCGCTTTCAACGGCACGACCTGACCACTGACGGGCGCTGATCTAGGAGCTACAGGGAGAGATCCCTCTTTTCAACCAAACGAAAGAATCTATGACACCATCTGGGGGACAATTTAGAAACTTTGACAAGAGTCAAGATAGCCATCGACTTGGCTGAAAGAATACGTGTGGCAAGATCTGGGCAGGCGGGGATGTGCTGAGCTCAGAACACAATGACACCCCCCCTTCCCAGAAATAACTCAGAGAGCAAGCCTGTTCATGCTGTTACCTCAACACAAAACAGCACAGAAATGCCAGCTTTCTTCCTGAAAAGTAAGAGATATTTAAAAATTCCCTGCTATTTCTAAACTCACTGGATTAAAATTTATGGCGTACAAATGATGAGCACTTTATCTTAGTTAAGCCACATGGTGTCCCAGAAGCATTTCTTTGGTGGCTGATGATGATAAGAGCGAACACTTACTGGGCCCTCATCATGTTGCAGGAACTAGCCTGAGATTTCTCCAGTATTAACTCACGTACGGCCAGGCCTGGAGGCACAGAGGGCCCAGATGTTACAGGGCTGAGAAACGGTGGCATCAGAATTTGAACCCAAAGGTCGGGCTCCAGAGACCAGTCTCTTAATCACTTTACTACGCTGCTCCCAATGAGCACAAAATAGAAGCTCGAAGAAGTCCAATCATGTGCCGGAGGAAGCGGAAAGCTGTGCGGTCTGTGCGCACCGCCTGCCTGTAGCTCACACGCTACCACAGAAAGGAGCAGAACTTAGCGGGCAGCGTCCGCCTCACAGGCGGGGAAGGGACGTTTCTGCTCAGATTTCCACACCTGTCGTGCAAAGTCCGCTCCCCACTGCCCAGAGAATCCCGCTCCCCCACGCTGCGTAAGGACCGCCCGGATCTGTCCCGCGCAGCTGGAGAAGTCCCAAGCAGCGCCAACACAAAAAGCAGACAGGAGGTGCGCGGACAGGACACGAGTGCTGCTTGTTCTCAGCTTCAGGGGAGAGGTGCCTCGTATCTTTCCTGATGTGGGCGGAGGTTGAGGAACGACAAAGTAAAAGAAATTAGAACCTGGCTAACCTTTCTGTTGGAAGCAGACCCATAGCCAGGTGATGATGTGCGCGTGTGGCTCTCCTGGGGGAAGAGGAGGAAGGTCTCGGAATGTTCTGAGGAGCCTGGTCTCAGAAAGGCCGGGGAGCACGGGCCGCATTGCAGGGCGCAGCACGTGGTGTTCATCAAGCATCTCTGTCTCGAAGTATGTGCTTCCACCAAGGAAGTTAAGAGAGCTATCCTGACAGACACACGGATGTATTATGTCTTCTTTATTAAAAAAATAGTGGAGATGATTGGAGCTCCATTCTTACATAAAAAATACTGAAATGAGTGTTGTCAAAAACCAACTAAAAATACTGGGGGAGAATATATGCAACATAATATCACAGATAAAGGGCTAATAATTTTTTTTTTAATGTTTATTTTTGAGAAAGAGAGTGAGAGCGCGCGCACATGAATGGGGGAGAGGCAGAGAGAAAACGAGAATCTGCAGCACGCTCCAGGCTCTCAGCTGTCAGCACAGAGCCTGCCATGGGGTTCGAACTCATAAACTGTGAGATCACGATCTGAGCCTAAGTTGGACTCTTAACAACTGAGCCACCCAGGTGCTCCACGGCTAATATTCTTAATATATAAAGAGCTCTTTTTTTTTTTGTTTTGTTTTAAAGTTTATTTTGAGAGAGAGAGAGAGAGAGAGAGAGAGAGAGAGCAAGCTCGAGCAGGAGGGGCAGAGAGAGAGGGAGAAAGAGATAATCCCAAGCAGGCTCCAGGCTGCCGGTGCAGAGGTCATGACCTGAGCAGAAATCAAGAGGCGCTGCTGAACCCACTGAGCCACCCAAGCACCGCTGTAAAGAGCTCTTTAAAACTGGGGGGTGGGGAGGACCAAACACCAGCTAGAAGATGGGCAAAAGACATGGACAGACAAGTAATAAAAATTGAAGATATAAAAATGGCAGTTAAGCACTTGAAAAGATGTTCAAGTTCATTTAGAAAGGAGAAATGCAAATTAGAACCCCACTGCAATACCATTTTCTCATGTATCAAATTGGCAGAAATTGAAAACATTCAGTGAGCGAGACTGTGGGGAAACAGGCAGGATGCTCATATAGGCTGGTGGTGAGAACACACGCCCTTCTGGAGGACAGCCCTCATGGAGCGAAATGCGGTGGGGCAACAGACCCCCACACACAACTACCTTCAAATACACCCTGAGGGTGCATGCTAACCATTCAAAAACACACTGGGTGGCTCCGTCGGCTAAGTGTCCGAATTTGGCTCAAGTCATGATCTCGAGGTTTATGAGTTACAGCTCAGAGCCTGGAGCCTGCTTCAGAGTCTGTGTCTCCCCTTCTCTCTCTGCCCATCCCCCACTCATGCACGCGTGCTCTCTCTCTCTTTCAAGAATAAATAAACACTAAAAAAAATTTAAAAACACAACCATGGTACATCCATTCAATAGAATACGAAGCAGTCATTCAAAAAATGAGGAAGAGGGGCGCCTGGGTGGCTCAGCTGGCTGAGCATTTGACTCTTGATTTTGGCTCAGGTTGTGATCTTAAGGTCATGAGATGGAGCCCACATCAGGCTCTGTGCTGGGCATGAAGCCTGCTTAAGATTCTCTCTCCCTCTCTGTCTCAATAAACAAAATAAATAAAATAAAATAAAATAAAATAAAATAAAATAAAATAAAATAAAATAAAATAAAAGGAAGATTCTGTAGAGCCCGCAAAGGTCAGACAGCCACACAAAAGGTAGCACAGCATATTACTTCTTGTAAGAAAGAAGGGAAAACAACATGCCTGTGGGGCTGTTATCTGTGTAAAAAGAAACACAGGCAGGAGGAAGCAGAAACGAAGAAACGGGTCACTTACAGGGCAGGTGGACAGGATGAGGAGGAGGAAACGGGGACGGCAGGCAGGTACCAGTCTGCACAGTTCCTAATCGAGGAACTATGTTAACATCTCATACGCTCAAAACGACAATAGCAGCAGCCTCCAACCCCCCAAAAGACAAAATCAGTTAAGAACGGGAGGGAACCTCTAAAACGGAGTAAAAAATAACCTAGCTTATAGTTCAGAAAATAAGACAGCCACAATGAAAAGAGGTGAAAGGTAATTTTGAACCCAGATTTTTCATTATATTGTCCTCAGGCTAAAGACAAAAGGAACCATAAACAAATACTGAACTACTAGGTTTTCGTTTTTGTTTTTTTACAGCGATAGGAGTTGCCAACTTTTAAACCCCGCTATGGGTGGTTCAGTCGGTTAAGCGTCTGACATTGGCTCAGGTCATGACCTCACGGTTCGTGAGTTCGAGCCTCACGTCGGGCTCTGTGCTGACAACCTGGAGCCTGCTTGGGATTCTGTGTTTCCTTCTCTGTCTGTCCCTCCCCTGCTCACGCGCGCTCTCTCTCAAAAATAAATAAAACAACAACAAAAAAAATCAAAGTCAAATAAACCCCTACGGTATATTCTAGGGGACTGAGCAAATAAATATATTGTGGAGAACAGGAGTCAAGCTTCTCACTCTTGGGGAAAGGAGCTACGAATACAGTTGACCTCTGAGCAACATGGGGGTCAGGGGTGCTGACAACTCTCCACCTCCTGTGCAGGTGAAAATCTGCTTATAACTTTTGACTCCCCCAAAATTTAACTATTAATAGCCTACCGTTGACCAGAAGCCTCACTGATTAACACATCTGATTAACACATACTCTGTGTTATATGCTGCATTCTTACAATAAAGCTATAGAAAATGTTCTTTAAAAAATAAAAGATAACCCACATATAAGGATCTGGGTTATTCTAACTTATGTTGTTCAAAGGTCAACTGTATGGAAGCACAGTATGTTAGATAAATCATGAATCCTGTGGAATGAGCTATCAGTAGGATACCTCACTGTTTTGGATACACATAGATGGGAAATAAAAAGACCAAGATATAAACAATATACCCATATATGTACATATGGGTATATAAAAACTTTAACATGCATATTAAAATTTCCTAGCTCTGTCCACTGGAAGGACCCAATGATACCTAGTGGAGAGATCCTGGTTTCTAAATACCATTCTCCACCAAAAGAACAGGGCCAGAAAGAACATTGGAGAAATTATGAATCCTAGTGTTGGGAAGGACAAGATGAACCTGGAACATCTCCTGCCAGAAATTAATGAAGCGTTGGGGCACCTCGGTGGCTCAATCAGTTGAGCGTCTGACTCTTGATTTCAGTTTAGATCGTGATCCCAGGGTCGTGGGATGGAGCCCTATGTCCGACTCCACACTGAGCATGGGGCCTGCTTGGGATTCTCTCTTTCTTCCCTTCTCTCTCCTCTCTGTCTCTCGCCTCTGCCCCTCTCCCTCTCTTGCATTCTCTCTAAAATAAAAAGAAAAATAATAAAAATAAAGAAATTAAGTGCTAAAAGAATGACTAAAAGGACACAGGAGTCAGGTTAAAAGGCCTTCCCCACTGGCCAAATATGGGATAATTCGGCATTCAAATAAATAACAGTAAAGAGTTATAATCCATAGAATAAGAAACCGAGAGCCAACAGAGATAAGATCATCCTTAAATCGAATACCCCTCTACTGTAGGAGCATGATGTAGAAGGAACGACGGAATTCACAAAACAGTGACTTGGCAGCCATCGTAGTAATAAGTGTCTCAGGAAAGAATCATAAATAGATGCAAAAACCAGAGTGAGTATTAGATAAGAAGCAGATTTACATAATCCCCAAATCCCTCTCCAAATAGGGAAAAATAGTAACTTGAAAATGAAGTAATAACCTGGCAGCTACCACCTCAAATCAAGTGATCAAAGTGAACGTCACCAGTAATAGCACAAAGGGACGTCATGTGGCCCCTGATGTGACGAACTGAGCAGGTGGCATCCTTTCTGTTGTTTCCTGCCCAAAATGCATAACCTGTTATCTAAGTTTTTGAAGCAGCAGACAAATCCAACTTGAAAGGCTCAACAAATTCAAAAATCAAGGTAACGGGGGCGCCTCGGTGGCTCAGTCAGTTAAGTGTCCGACTCTTGGTTTCAGCTTAGGTCATGACCTTGCAGTTCGTGAGACTGAGCCCTGTGTCGGGCTCTGTGCTGGCAAAGTGGAGCCTGCTTGAGATTCTCTCTCTCTCCCTCCCTCTGGCCCTCCCCCCTGCATATGCTCGCTTGTGCGTGCTCTCTCTTTCCCTCTCAAAATAAATAAACTTAAAAAAAACACTGAGGTAATGTATGAGCAAAGATGGACTGAGGAACTGTTCCAGGCTGAGAGACGGAAAATTCATGACAGTAAATGCAACACGAGCTCCTGGAGTGGATCCTGGACCAGAAAACATTTTCCCCGTTTCTCACGTTCTTAGGACAGCTGGCAAAATAGGAGGAAGGTCCACGTGTAGATTAGATAAGAATATCGTACCAAAAGACACTGTTCTGCAAATACGACCCACAAAACAAAATCCTGTGGTGATACACTGTGGCTTCTGAAATAAAGTAACAGGAAGACAGTCCATTGATTCCAGGCCTCAGGCAGCACTGGAGACTATAGAAATTCAGAAAAAACAAAAACAAATGAATGCAGGATTATCATACCCAGTTCTGGATTCGAATCCCAGCTCATCCACTGTCTGACTGAGTAACACTGAATGGGCCACTGGACCTCTCAGATCTCATTCCCATCAGATTTTCTGGGGAACAAATCATGGCCTCCACTGGCGAGCTCAAGTGTCTTCTGTATGACTAGGCACACAAATAAGTAACCTTTCATTTAAAAATATTACTTCCATTTTCATATCAATCACTGTCATAAAATAATCCCAGAGGGGGGCCTGGCTGGCTCAGTCGGTGGTGCATGGGACTCTCGATCTAGGGGTTGTGAGTTCAAGCCCCACGCTGGGCGTGGAGCCTACCGGAAAGACAGACATAGAAAGACACGACAAGACAGGAAAGGAAAGAAAGGAAAATATAATACTTATTAAAAAAAAAAAAAAAAAAAAACCAAACCAAAAAACCCCACACCAATCCTAGATAGCCCTCTCTTAGTTTTTATACTATCTCTACTAAAAATACAATGAGTGGTTAACAGGATAAATTATAAGCTGCTAAATTTCCTTCAAATTCCCATAACATCTTAGAATTCTATTAATCCACAATAATTCTGATGTTTAAATTCTCTGTATTTCCTCTTTTTGGCACTTCTAGTTTGCTTTGCATGAACTTTTGGAGCCCACATGTCTTTGCATTTTAAATACCAGGCGTACATAAAAATAGCCATTTTGAATATGTAACACCTCTAGAATATTCTATCCATAGGCACTTAAATATAGAACCTTTTATTTAGAGCGCTCACACTATGATTTTCCTTTATTATTCTAGCAGCTCTGGAGTAAAGGAATAAATCATATAAAATGGGAGTAGTTGTGGGATGATGTTGGCATGCCTCCTAGTGGACAGCATGAAGCATTTTTTTAAAAAAAGGGTCGAGCCATGGTAATATACACGTACGTCTGCTGTTTACTTGCTGATCTGTGAAGAACGAAGTGCAATTTATAGATGAATACATGTGCTAGAATGTCTCTGGCTTCCTAAGCGGAGCATCGTGACCACAATGAAGGCTTTCCTTGGTGCCTTGGGGCCATGTCCTTGGCCCTTTGTAGGGTTGGATCATCTGCGAGCTTCATTCAACACCAGAGTGTGCCTCATGAAGTTGGCTCTCCATTTTCATGGAGATTTTGACCATTAATGGTATGATGATCAATGAAGGGTTAAATGTAGCAACTTTATGGCACCCTTTTAAAATGAGTCATTCTTTTATTTGGCATTCTAGCATCTACTGTATTTTCAGCCAACTCTCTTCTTATTTTTATTTTTCTTAATGTTTATTTATTTTGAGAAAGTGAGAGGATGCATGAGCTGGGGAGGGTTAGAGAGAGGAGACAGAATCCTAAGCAGGCTCCTTGCTGTCAGCACAGAGCCCAATGTAGGGCTCGAACTCACGAACCGTGAGGTCATGACTTGAGCCCGAAATCAAGAGCCAGATGATCAACCAGTTGAACCACCCAGACCCCCCAGCCATCTCTCTTTTTAAAAAACCACACTTGTGGGGTGCCTGGGTGGCTCAGTCGGTTAAGCCTCCGACTTCGGCTCAGGTCATGATCTCACGGTCTGTGAGTTCGAGCCCCGCGTCGGGCTCTGTGCTGATGGCTCAGAGCCTGGAGCCTGCTTCCGATTCTGTGTCTACTTCTCTCTCTCTGCCCTTCCTCTGCTCATGCTCTGTCTCTCAAAAATAAAAATAAAAGTTGAAAAAAAAATTAAAAAAAAACACAAAAAACCACACTTGCAATTCTTTGCAAATAAAATATTGGCCCTTTCACTAAAGACAAAAATGGCTGAAGTCATGGCCAGCATGTTCTACATAATTCACACTTCTTAGTGTTTCAATTACGTCTTTTTAAGAAGAAAATGTCTGCATTTTTTTATGATTCACAATTATCCATGTCTTGACACTTTTCAGAATGGAGACACTATTGGCAAGGGGCCTTTTTCACTGAGACACCCGAGGAGAGGTGCTCTTTAACTGCAGGAATATTAAGAGAGGATCACGGCAGCCATGTCCATCTGTCCCTTGAAGATGGGACAGATGTCCATCTGTCTCCCTCTGTTGCTGCTTTGATCGCGGGGGGTTCATGCGTGCCAGGTTTCATCTCTGCCACACTGGTTAGGCGGAGGTAGGTCAGACGAGCAATTCTATGGAGAGAACTGGCTCTTATTTAGGGGCTAGCACCGAATACCACATATTGTAGTCTACACTTTAAGGAGAATACGGACTTTTTTTTTTTGAGAGAGAGACAGAATGAGGAGGGGAGGGACACAGAGAGAGAGGGACAGAGGATCCGAAATGAGCTCTGTGCTGACAGCAGCAAGCCCAATGCAGGCTTGAACTCATAAACTGTGAGACCATGCCCTGGAGCCGCACTTGGTTGTTCAACCGACTGAGCCACCCAGATGTCCTGAGAATACAGACTTTTTTTTTTTTTTTTTAAAGAGCACTCTTCAGCAAATGATGCTTTGAAAACTGGGCAGCGATATGCAGAAAATGAACCTGGACCACTTTCTTACACCATATACAAAAATAAACTCAAAATGGATGAAAGACCTAAACATAAGACAGGAAGCCATCAAAATCCTAGAGAAGAAAGTAGGCAAAAACTTCTTTGACCTTGGCCACAGCAACTTCTTACTCAACACGTCTCTGGAGCCAAGGGAAACAAAAGCAAAAACTAACTACTGGGACCTCATCAAATTAAAAAGCTTCTGCATGTGACAGAAACAATCAGCAAAACTAAAAGGCAACCAATAGAATGGGAGAAGATATTTGCAAATGACATATCAGATAAAGGGTTAGTATCCAAAAATCTATAAAGAACTTATCAAACTCAACAGCCAAAAAACAAATAATGCAGTGAAGACATGGGCAAAAGACATGAATCGATACTTCTTGAAAGAAGACGTCTAGATGGTAAACAGACACATGAAAAAATGCTCAACATCACTCATCATCAGGGAAATACAAATCAAAACCACAATGAGATACCACCTCACACCTGTCAGAATGGCGAAAATAAACAACCCAGGCAACAAGAGATGTTGGTGAGGATGTGGAGAAAGAGGAACCCTTTTGCACTGCTGGTAGGAACGCAAACAGGTGCAGCCACTCTGGAAAACAGTATGGAGGTTCCTCAAAAAATTAAAAATAGAACTACCCTATGAGCCAGCAATTGCGCTACTAGCTTTTTACCTGAGGGATACAGGTGTGCTGTTTTGAAGGGGCACATGCACCACAAGGTTTATAGCAGTGCTATCGACAATACCAAAGTAAGGAAAGAGCCCAATTGTCCATTGGAGGATGAATGGATAAAAAGATGTGGTATACATACATACATACATACATACAATGGAATACTACTCAGTGATGAAAAAGAATGAAATCTTGCCATTTGTAACTACATGGATGGAACTGAGGAGTATTATGCTAAGCAAAATTAGTCAGAGAAAGACAAATATCATGACTTTACTCATATGAGGAATTTAAGATAGAAAACAGACGAACATAAAGGAAGGGAAGCAAAAATAGTATAAAAATAGGGAGGAGGAAAAACATAAGAGACTTAAATACAGAGAACAAAGTGAGGGCTGCTGGAGGGACTGTGGGTGGGGAATGGGCTAAATGGGTGAGGCATTAAGGAAAACACTTGTTGGGATGAATCACTGGAATCTACTCCTGAAATCATTATTGTGCACATATGCTAACTAACTTGGATGTAGATTAAAAAATAAAAATAAAAATAAAAGTGGCTGCAAATCCAAGAAAATGAAAAGCTGGGCCCATGCCTCTGAGAAAGAAGAAAAAGAAAAAAAAAGAAAAAAAAGAAAAAAAAAAAAAAGAGCAGAGGGAAGGCCAGCCAGGGAATTCAAGGGAGAGAAAAAGTTATGGTTCACACTTGATTTATATCCCAAAGAAAAATGGCTTGTTTATATTTCATTCCCCAAAGATTGGAGGATCTACTACTCCTAAAAGGACATAGAACACTAGTACAGTTTAACAGGTATTTTCTTCTGGGCAGATGGTATACTTAAGAACACAGCACTTTGGGGAGCCTGAGTGGCTCAGTCAGTTGAGTGCCCAATTCTTGATTTTGGCTCAGGTCACGATTCCAGGGTCGTGGGATTGAGCCCTGCGTTGGGCTTTGAGCTAGCAGCCTGCTTGAAATTCTCCCCCTCTCTCTCTCTCTCCCTCTCCCTCTGTGCTACCCTCCCGCCCCCCCCCCCACCCCAAACACAGCACTTTGTAATTTTTAAGGATAACATGTCGGAAATCGTATATGGGATAACAACCATTAAAGACATGATTCCATTACTCATGACGAGTTTTTCAAAACGTTACACAGTCCGGAGAGTAGACTGAGCGAAGATAGCATTTTTTGGTTCTGCTCTTGGGAGAGGGAAGGATGAAGAGCGAACGCGTGCACAGCCAAAGAAGAGAGCGAAAATGAAACCCACAGCAGAAGATCCCACTGTTTGGGGATGTAATTCTCTCAATAACCTCTTGAGATTTTGGTTACTATTTTAAGGTTCTCCAGTGAAATGTTTCCCAGGAAAATTAGCTCCCGAGAAAGAGCTATGAGGCTTTTTTTTTTTTTTAACTTGAACAAAGACAGGACGTACATACTGCTTTACAACTGTTGGCTATCAGACTGGCAGTCTTCTTGAAGGTCTTTTCAAGGTAGTGTGCAAATCTCTCGTTTTCATTTTCTTTTGACCCTAGCTGAAGAAACTCGCCTATAAAGAAAGAAAGGGGTCATTTGCGATACGGCCGAATTGCCTGGATAACTGTACTGAGATTGAATAAAAAAGCAGCAGCGTCAGAATTAACCTACCACGCACCAAATCTTCAATAACTTGGGTTAAAATAGATATGACAGTTGTATTTCCAATCCGTGCCAGAGCTATAGATGCTGCAGAAAGAATTAAATCACCAGCAAGAACAGCCTAGAAAAGAAAAAAGAAAAAACTCAGAGAAAAGGATGGGAGCAGTGGAGCCAACAATGAAGCTGGCTCCTCGGAAGATAAATACAGAAAGGGAGGGAGGGGCCATCTTGGCTGTGAGTCTTTCCCTCCCTCTTCCTCAGCAGGATTCTGCAATCATCGGCTACAGATTCGGTACATCGTGGGAATGGGATGAGTTCCAGAGATTACCCACAGTCTCTCTCTCCCATTCAGAGCTGAGGCAGTGGATGCCTGGAGACCGACCATGTCAAAGTCTCTCGCTTCCTCCCCAGGCCGCACCAGGGCACAGCTGCCCTCAGGCCGGCTGCGCTGGACACTCGCCCTTCGCTCACACCGTGCTGTTGTGCCTGTGTACCTACCGTTTCTTCTACTCAGGAAGTCCTTCCCCTTCATCACTGAGCTCACTCCTCTGCACAACTAGCTCAGGGACACTTCCAGGAAGTCCACTTGGATCCCTCAGTCTGAAGCTGCCTCTCTTCTGTGTGAGTACAGCACCCTTTGCATACTGCTGTCTTCTCACTTTTATTCGACTACCGATTCCCTATTTATCAACCCCTTGAGGGCACAAGCTGAGAATTATCCCAGCCAGCACTTAGCATACCCCAGCGCCTGGCACTTTTCCCAATGAGACCCAAACCAAGAAATCTTGGCTCCAAGTTCAATGCTCTTTGTGCTGTATGACACTGCCCCTCGTTCTTAGATGAATTTTTTTGTAGTGAACACCAGATGATCAATATTTTTCCAATCTTCTTTAGATTGGGAGTAGATGCCCATACTGTATTTGTGGCTTATTAAAAATTATATATAATTGATGGGGCGCCTGGGTGGCTCAGTCGGTTAAGCAGCCGACTTCAGCTTGGGTCATGATCTCACAGTCTGTGAGTTCAAGCCCCACATCGGGCTCTGTGCTGACGGCTCATCAGAGCCTGGAGCCTGCTTCGGATTCTGTGTCTCCCCCTCTCTCTGCCCTTCCCTTGCTCACGCTCTATCTCTATGTCTCTCAAAGATAAATAAATGTTAAAAAATTTAAAAAAAATTATATATAGTTGAATTATAAGCTGTAATCAAACATACTCATTTGCATATTTAAAAATATGCCTACATTTTATGTTATAATTAGTTATAAATGGTAGCTCTCACAGACGTTTTAATTCATAGAATTTTCAACATAACATACATTTTAAGTTTTTATGGTCTTTTCTCTAATACCTAAAATTGGTGATGTTCAGTATGTTTACCTAGTTATCATTTTCTATAACATACTGTCCAAGTTACCTCAACATACACATGCATGTACATTTACAGTCATTGTACACATGATGACATACATGTGCACACATGTTGATCCTTCAGCCGCCCTTACATCATTAGCCACTGGAAGGCTTGGGATCTCTAGGCTTGTACGTCTTTCCTCTCCTGGCTCTAGAGATCCCAGAGGCCAGAAGGTTCCAGCCTGTGAAAGTGAAGTCGCCAGACTGGGCACTGGGGACTGCTGGCTGAGAGGTTAAAGGAAAAAAGGGCTGGAACCCAGGCAGGGTGTCGAGGGCTCCTGGAGCAGGTGCTGTGTGAATGGGGTTGTACTGGACGAGAGTCAGTAAAGGGGAGGAGGCAACAGGCAGGCTGTGCAAGGCAGACCAGTCCCAGGCTGAAAGAGGCCCCCAACGGCAGAGGCGATCACGAGGGCGACTAACTAGGCAAGGAGAAGGGCCAAATTTGTTTTTGATTTTTTTTTATGTTTGTTTATTTTTGAAAGAGAGACCGAGTGTGAATGGGGGAGGGGCAGAGGGAGGCGACCTAAAATCCGAAGCAGGCTCCAGGCTCTGAGCTGTCAGCACAGAGCCCGATGTGGGCTCCAACTCACAGCCCTCGACATCATGACCTCAACTGATGTCGGATGCTTAACCTACTGAGCCACTCAGGCGGCCCCCGGGTTTGTTCTCTTAACTAAGGCTTTAGGGACAGTCCCTGAAAATGGACAGCTGACTCAGGGACATGTCATAAAGGTACCCACGACCTCTCCAAAATGAAACTGTACTCTTCCTTTTCTTTTTTTTTAAATAACATTCTGATGTATGGAATTCTGCCCATAGGACACAAAACCTTTCCATATAAAAACTTTGAAATAAGAGGCGCCTGGGTGGCTCAGTTGGTTGAGCGGCCGACTTCGGCTCAGTTCACAATCTCGAGGTCCGTGAGTTCGAGCCCCGCGTCAGGCTCTGTGCTGACAGCTCAGAGCCTGGAGCCTGCTTCACATTCTGTGTCTCCCTCTCTCTCTGCCCCTCCCCCAATCATGCTCTGTCTCTCTCTCTCTGTCTCAAAAATAAAATAAATATTTAAAAAATAAATAAATAAATAAAAACTTTGAAATAAAAGATTTATAAATGAGATCTCAGGACTCGATTACACAGCAAAGTCATGTACATGAAAGCAAAACCAGCACGTGAAGATAACAATTAATATATATTTCTTCTTTCTCATAAGGGGAATTAAAAAATAGGAGGCAACCAGGTACTACAAATATGTGAAGGGAAAAAAATAAATGTGTGAGGGAAGGGAAGGTGAACCAAGGGAAACCTCGTTCACACCAATGTTTCGTGTGCGGCCACGGGAGGCGTGTGGTGGGGGCTGCCCGCCTCACATGAAAGGCCTGTACGTCTTCATGTTTATTCGCGTGGCTTCATTCCCATTCTTCAACCCGTGATTTAAATACCTTTAAACTGAAGTCTCCATTTTATATAGCCCTTCAAGAGATGCTGGTAACATACTATGGAAATATGCTTTAAAATATACATGTATGAACCAAACTCAATTATACAGCCTCTAAAAAATTTTCACAGTGTGTGTGTATATCTTTCTACATACCTATATTTAAAAAAATATAACACACACACATATTTTAGCTTTACTTATTTCCTTGTCATGACACTTGCACACGGCAGTCAACAGATAAAGAATCAAACTGAATCTGGGTAATCTGAGCCCAGAAGTAAAATGTATGCTTCCTCATGAAATATGCTTTTTGGATAACAACAAAAATCTCTTTCTCTATAACCAAAAGGAATTCTATGTAAAACTGTGAATAAACAGAAATATGAAGTTCAGTTTTCTATGGTTTTCTCTATTAGCAAATGCCCCTACACAGACAAGACGTGAATTCTATTTTGAAATTTGGAAGGCCACGTTTGGGGAAGCATACTTTACTTTTTAATGAGACAAATCCAAAAAATAAATGCAACCCAATACAAGTAGATTGGCTGGGTAAGAAGATTGGAAGAAAAAACACCATACCTTCTTTTCGCCCCAGATCTTATTAACCGTGTGTTTTCCTCTCCGAGAACTTGCGTCATCGATGACATCGTCGTGCACCAGACTAGCGGTGTGGATCATTTCTGCAATTAAGGCTATGGAGCGCTGGCCTGCTTGCACGTCTCTAGTTAACAGAAAGCAATGCTTTTTAACAGAGACGCCGCCTATAACCTTCTCAGCAATCATCTTGTGAAAACTGGACATCCGATCTAGGATAAAGAATTTTATTTCTCTAAGAGAAACTGTATAAACACTTTGGCTTCACTACAGAGCCATTTCTACCACTCGGAGAACATTTTAACAGTGTGTGAGCTACCTTGCCGAGGCTATATTTCATAGACAGCACATTCAGAAGTAGAATTTGTATGATTAACAACGAAAAAGTTTAAACATCTCAGATGTCTGGCCATCAGGCTGAAGAATCGCCTGTAGGTCCTAGAATCGTGGTCTTGGGCGTCTTGGGCAGTTGGTCAGTTGTGATTAGGTTACAAGTAGATTTGAGGGTGGGGAAAGGGAAGACAGGTTAAGAAGCACTCTGAAAAAGTATTCTAAAGAACCAACGATCAGTGTGTTTAAAGTTTTTAATGCTGTCTTAAAGGAAATGTTTAGGAAGAAGACCTCAAGCACCCAGATAGAACTTTTGTCACAACGGTCTTCAATCCATACTTCACCTTGGCATTAGAAATGGAAACTTTTCTTTCCCAGCTCTAACACAATATACGGGAGAAGCACTCTCAGTAAGATTCATGGGTATAAGTTCAAAGGGAAGGTGGCCCTTTTAAATCATCATTGTCACCATCATCATCTATGGGAGTTTTTAAAAGCTGAATTTTGAGAAAATCAAATTGGGGAAATAGCGAACTGAATTTTCTGAAACCGAAAACATATGCCTGACTTAAATGCATGCTCACAAAATGTTTCACTTATTCCAATAGCTTCTTACTTTTCAAAATATCATTACGCTATCTCTTCAGGAGAGAAAGAGAGAAGGATGTTGAAACAGAACTTTTTCTTAAAAAAAAAAATCTAGTCTGAACATCTGCAAAAGATAGTGCCCATTCTAGTGCCTCGCATCCAACAGAAAGCGATGGAGAATGCAGCACAGGAACATTAAAGATGTCGGTATTTAACTATGGACACTAAGTCAGCCTTCTGATATTGCTTTAAATATAATTTTAAAATAGGGTGTTTTGCTGGCGACTCTTAGCTAAGATTTCAGAATTAAACCTCAGACCCTTCCAACTGCTTTTAGCCCAGAAGTCGATTGCCAAGTGCAGCTCATTATTTATTAACCTGCCACAATCACAACAGTTCTAAATACTTCCAGATCACACCACGGTCTTCCAAGGTGGGAGAAGTAAAGCAACATGGGGTGGGGACCAGTTCTAACGACACGACCGTGAATGAGAAAACGAAGGTTCCAATGGCTTCAAAGAGCTTGTTGTGAAGCCCTTGATGAGACACTGCTCACGGGCCCTACGGTAGGAGGCTCAGACCTTAAATATCTTTTAGGTGAAGTACCAGACCCTATCTTACTTGAGTTCAAATGCACAGGATAAGAGGTGGACGTTTACAGGTGTTTCGTATAAAAGCCATCTCTCGGAATATTTTCACAATGGCATTTGGTCTAATACACACTCCCTCCTGCTCAGTAGCAGAACTTATCCTGAAAAACAACTGTGAGGGCCTCTAGCCTTTCTCATGCTTTCCTGAGCAGGGCACAGCCTTGGTTATCAGGAACTCTGTCAGCAGACAGGGGTCTCTGCTGGGGAGCTATGGTGAAATGGCAGCGCTCACTGACACACTGGAGTTTTTCCAATTTCAAGATATTAAAACAAAGACAAAGATTTCTTAAAATATTTTGAAATCTCAACAACTACATGCATACAGAAAGGCCATTTTAGGTGGCTAAATTACTGGCTGCAATCACGATTTTTGCTTATCTGGCATTGTGATGTAGAATAAACATCATTATTTCAGATGCCTTTTTAAAAAAATGTTTATTTTTGAGAGAGACAACAATTAAGCAGGGGAGGGGCAGAGAGAGGGAGACAGAGAACCCCAAGCAGGTTCCGCACTGTGAGCACAGGGCCTGATGCAGCGTTTGAACTCATGAGCCTGAACTCATGAACCGTGAGATCATGACCTGAGGTGAAATCCAGAGTGAGACGCTTAACCGACAGGCACCCAGGTGCCTCTCAGATGCTTTCTAATTGTATCTGATGTCCTTATTCCTCACAACTAAGTTTTAACATGTGCCGGCTTATATTCAGAAAATACTGCCACTGCTTTTCATAGCACAGCATAATGGCTAGAACCAAAATTTACAGATTACAGAAAACTCTCACGCTATCTTTAAAGATGAAAGCTCTAAAGTGCCAAACTGAGTCATGCCTTCAGAAAGCTGGGCACCATTTCCACTTCCTACCGTGAAACAGCTGACAAACTTTCCTGGCTTCAGGGAGAGGTGCTAAGAAAAGCCAGACTGGCAAGACGGCCTGAGAAAAGGAGCCCCTTGGTTTGAAAGTTGGCTGTGTGCCCCGTACTTCACACATGGAAGAGTATGTGATGATTCAGCGAGCCTGTTGGGATATTTGTTTTTTTCCCCTTCATTAGATTTAAAGCAACATTTTTTATAAAGGAGTAGGTCAAGTACAGACAAAAATAGATGGAGTAATAAAATGGCACGCCCTACCCTCATGTACTCTTGACTCAGTTACATGTGATTTAAATAAAACGGTTTTTTCCTATTCGCACTATAATGTGAAGTCTTAAATTACAAGTAAACCCCAGGGTGGGGAAATTGTGTCTAAACAGAAATTTAAACGTTGTCAATTGATTATCTTGTTTGGAACGAACGAGGGTAGCAAATTTAAATAGTAAATATGGTTTCACTTTAAAAGCAGATACACAGAATCTTCTAGTCCCAAATCTACAGAGGTTGTATAAAAAACAGAACTCTCAAGTGGTATTTACACAGAAGGCTCTATTTCTATTACAAAATGTTCTTTTTGTCTAACAATTCTAAAAATAAATGTTTCACATTGCTTGTTAGAACTTTGACGAGCTTAGTGTTTCTTAAATATATAGCCCTTGTCCACCACGTCAGAGTCCATACCCTTGAAAATGCAGACTGAGGAATCCGAATCTGACCAAGGGGCTCAGGAATCTGCATTTGTAAAAAGCATGCCAGGAGATTCTGATGCATGAAGTTTGAAAAATGCTGTTCTATCAGGTATTCATTTGGTTTGCCATAAGCCACAAATGGAAGCTTTCCTAGAGAAGGGTTTTTTTGTTTCTGGTACAATCTCAGCCTTTCCTGATCCACTGTTGCACTGCCTCTAAATCGGGGCAAATGAAACAAGAGGCCACTCTCCTAAACATGATCTGCAACTTGGGGGTGGGGCAGTTCAAAGCTCTTATGCTAATGACTCCCCTGGGCTCTTCAGAGAGCAGAATGGCTCACCTGCTCACGTGCAAAATCACAGAGGATGACCTCTCTTCCCTCTTAACATCTGTATCATTATGAATTGGAAAGGGCACGACTGGATACTTTTTAAGCTTGGTACTGAAGACACTCACTACTTAAAATGCAAGTAGAGTCCTTTGCTATCAAATTCTTCAGGATGTAAACTGCTCTTCCTAGTTGTTACCCGTCGCAAACACACTCACTCAGGTTTTCAGTAAGGTGAACAATATATCCATACAGTCTGTCACTGAAAAGACTTCCTACAAGCTGGGGTCCTTCACCCATGAAGACTGTGGGATGTGTCCTGCTTTACCTCTGGTCTGCTTGTATCAGAACTAGTGGATGCGGGGGCATTTCAAGAGTCTGAACTAAAGACTGTGCTGACGGCTCAGAGCCTGGAGCCTGTTTCAGATTCTTTCTCTCCCTTTGTCTCTACCCTTCCCTTGCTCACGCTCTGTCTCTATGTCTCTCAAAAATAAAATAAAAACGCTAAAAAAAATTAAAAAAAAAAAAATAGAACTAGTGGATGCAGAAGAGGCGCCTCCAGAAGGAGAGAGAAGCCCCTCTGGGCCACTCCCTGTGCCGATGTGACACGTAATGATAGGGCCTGTGTTAGTTTCCTGTGGCTGCTGTGACACACTGGGGTGGGTTTTTTTTTTTTAAGTTTATTTATTTATTTTGAGAGAGAGGGCGCATGGCGGGGGAGAGAGAGGGAGGGAGGGAGAGGAAGAGGGAGATGGGGAGAGAGAGAGAGAGAATCCTAAGCAAGCTCTGCACTGCCAGCACACAGCCTGATGTGGGGCCCGAACTCACAAACCACGAGATCATGACCTGAACTGAAACCAAGAGTAGGGCACTTAATCAACTTGAGGCACCCAGGTGCCCCCAAACTTGGTGGTTTAAATCAACAGAAACTCTCTCACAGTTCTGGAGGCCAGAACACAGTTCCACGGAGCACCACCACCCCTTCCAGCCGCGGGCAGCCGTCTGCAGGCTCTGGCTTATGGCCCCGGACTTCAAACTTCAAAATCTCTCTGCTCCACCTTCACACTGCCCTCTCTTCTGTGTGCACCAACCTCCCTCTGCTTTCCTCTTACAGGGAGACATATGACTGCACATAAGGCTCATCAGACAGTCCTAGATAATCTCCCCATTTCAAGAGTCTTAACTAAATCACTTCTGCAAAGACCTTTTCTTGCTACGTGACGTAACAAAGGCTCCAAGGATGAGGATGTGCATACCTTCGATGCGGCCATTTTTCAGCCTAATGGTTTTTTTTATTAAAAAATTTTTTAATGTTTATTTTATTTTCGAGAGACGGAGAGATACACCATGAGCAGGGGAGGGGCAGAGAGAGAGAGAGGGAGACACAGAATCCAAAGCAGGCTCCAGGCTCTGAGCTATTAGCACAGAGCCTGTGGTGGGGCTCGAACCCATGAACCGGGAGATCATGACCTAAGCAGAAGTAAGAAGCTTAACCAACTAAGCTGCCCAGGCACCCCCATCCTAATGGTTTCTTACCTTCACTAGCTCTTTTGTTGATGCTCAAACATTTCCTTGTCAGGGATTCTTCAAATTACCTGCTTTCACTGCACCTGTCTAAAATCTCCTTTTGTCCTCATTATTGATACTACATCAAAGCGTCTCATCTTTCGCAGCGGCATTCAGGTAAAATGAGTGGGACCGCAGGGTTCCCGACCATCTCTCACTCTCTGCTTCTCATGCTTGGTGTCATCTTTCTGTTTCCTGGCCTGTCTAATCTTGTTCCCTTTTCCCGTATTCCTTACAGGCATGTTGAGGATGCTACTGGCATGAACACCAAAGGTACCTTCATCTACAGAACAGCAGAGTGCAGGAGGGATGCCTGCGTTAGCAGGTCACGGTCCTTGGTCCCTGGCTATCCACCTTCCTAAGCCCAAAGGAGCACAGCAGACTCAGTGGAGTCTGTTTCTCTTGGTTTGGCTTGATCGTGAGTCAGGAATGCAGGAGCACTTCTGGCGTCGGGAGAGCGGAACAGACATCCAAGGGCAGCAGCTCCTGAACAGACGCCTGTAAAGCTGCATCACGAATGAGGCAGGGTTCATGCTGTGTATTTTCTTGCCACCGAAGAAGCACTGCAGAAGTTTCGGGATCTTTGGAGGTATGGAGAGCAACCCGCCATGATGATGTCTTAGACCAACAACTTATCCAGCCTGGCTTTGCACAGGGCTTTCTACGCAGATTCTGGACCCTGCAGAATTAACTCAGCCTTTTTTTTTTTCAGACTGGGCACAGTGAATCCAAGCATAGTCGATTCCTTAAGTGATGAAATCATCCTGGTGTGCGCCAGAAGAAAGTGGATGCGTGTTTAAAAGCCCTACAGGCCTCTTGCTCTCACTAATGTTCTCCTTATACTTGAGCTTGACCTCACCAATGAAACAGATGACTGTCTGGTTATCAAAATCTCCTACACCTCAGTAGGTGCCTTTATTATAGACGCTACTTTAAGATCCTTTCCATTTAATCTTAATTTTTTTTCTTTTTAAATTCTAGAGAGAGAGCGCATGAGTGGGGGAGAGGCACAGAGGGAGAGAGAGAATCTTAAGCTACACGCTCAGCTGATGCACAATCAGCTGAACAAACAATCCAATCCAGCGAAGAAATGGGCAGAAGACACGAATAGACACTTTTCCAAAGAAGACATCCAGATGGCTAACAGACACATGAGACGATGCTCAACATCACTCATTATCAGGGAAATACAAATCAAAACCACCTCACGCCAGTCAGAGTGGCTAAAATGAACAAATCAGTAGACTATAGATGCTGGCAAGGATGTGGAGAAACGGGAACCCTCTTACACTGTTGGTAGGGATGCAAACTGGTGCAGCTGCTCTGGAAAAGAGTGTAGAGATTCCTCAAAAAATTAAAAATAGAACTACCCAAGGGATACAGGAGTGCTGATGCATGGGGGCGCATGTACCCCGATGTTTACAGCAGCACTTTCAATAGCCAAATCATGGAAAGAGCCTAAATGTCCATCAACTGACAAATGGATAAAGAAGATGTGATTTATATATACAATGGAATACTACGTGGCAATGAGAAAGAATGAAATCTGGCCATGTGTAGCAACATGGATGGAACTGGAGGGTGTTATGCTAAGTGACATAAGTCAGGCAGAGAAGGACAGATACTATATGTTTTCACTCATATGTGGATCTTGAGAAACTTAACAGAAGACCATGGGGGAAGGGAAGGGGGAAAAAGAGAGGGAGGAAGACAAACATAAGAGACTTAAATACTGAGAACAAACTGCGGGTTGATGGGGGTGGTGGAGAGGGGAAAGTGGGTGATGGGCACTGAGGAGGGCACTTGTTGGGATGAGCACTGGGTGTTGTATGGAAACCAATTTGACAATAAATTATATTAAAAAAAAATTTCTGTAATAGGGCGCCTGGGTGCTTCAGCTGGTTGAGCGTCTCACTATGGCTCAGGTCATGATCTCACAGTTTGTGAGTTCGAGCCCCACACCAGGCTCGCAGCTGTCAGCACAGAGCCCACTTTGGATCTTCTGTCCCCTTCTCTCTCTGCCCTTCCCCCTTCCCTGCTCACACGTGCGTGTGCGTACTCTCTCAATAAACGTTAAAAAATTCTGTTACTGTTTATTAACTCTTGTTAACAGTCCATTTTATAATTGAACATATTCAACATTTCTGAGCACCTCATGTGCTGCTGCTTCCATGTATTTTTTTTAAAGCAGTATTTGTAAATGTCAAAAATTCCCTACCATATATAATTGAAAGTTGGCTATATGACACACAATATGGCCACAAACCTTTAAACAGTTGGTATTTTTTTAAACTTAAGAAACACTGTTTTGTAAATACTAAATCAAACCCCGATTCGGAATCTGAACAACCAGCAAGTACAACTACAAACTTTTCACAATACAACCCACAACGACTTGCGGTTATCTCCATAAGCCAATGGACATCTACACGCTAATCAGTATCTTTAAAACCTTATTAAAAATGAAAGTGAACTGGGGTGGCTGGGTGACTTAGTTGTTTGAGTGCCCGACTCTAGATTTAAGCTCAGGTCATGATCCTGGGGCCGTGGGATCAAGCCCAGTGTTGGGTTCTGTGTTGAGCATGGGGACTGCTCGAGATTCTCTTTTCCTGGGCTCCTCTCCCCTGCTCTGGTGCATATATATATGCACCTCCTTACTTTCTTGGGATTGGGAGGCTTGTGTGGTTTTCTCATTATTTTCCTCCGCATAGGATTCTCTGGAATCTTTCACTGTAGTTGTTTTGCAATCAAACTGAGCACTGAGTTTTCTACTTTGGCTTTTGTAGTCATTTTTCCCTTTATCTTCACAAAGCCAATTCTCATCAAGGGCCCAACATCTGCTGCAATGACGTGGAAGGGCAGGATTCACTTCATTGCACACAGTTCACGTCCAACAGTCAGCTAAGGAAATCTCAGGATCTTTTTCAGATGAATCTGTGTCACTCTCACCTGCCCGATGCAGTTACTCGATACCTCATCATCTTCATCTGATAGTTCTTATCCAATCTCATTAAGGTTATAATCTTCTGAACTGAGACACTCAACTTAAATGCTACACGAAATTGATCTGAAACGGAATCTTGATCTAACTGGTCACTGAATGTTCACTTAGACCAGCATCAAGATCCAGGTTTGAAGTCCCATCCATTCACTGCTACAGCTTCTTTCACAACGTATTTCCCTTACTGCACACAGAGCAAGGCCTTCATCGGAGGAAAGGGAAACTATCAGATCTGTGGTGGGTTGTTGTTCACCAGGTAATGCATCTGAATGTTCCTCTGCCTGACTAACTGCTCTCCTTCTAGATGAGACACATGGTCTAGAAACCAAATCTAAAGACGAAGTTTTCTCTTCCTGTCGCTCTCGCACAGGATTCTTTTGGTCACTCCCACCTTCAGGGTGACACTTGTGTTCACTCACAGATGTGCCCGAATCTGACGGTTCATGCTGACTGACCACTACACCAAGGTTCTGTAGATCTCTGTATAGATTTTCCTGTGCTCTTTCACAGAGAAGCCTGGCACTGGAACCATACACGATATGCTGTTGCTTCTCATCACGTAATCATTTAGTTATACTGGCCAAGATAAAACAGAACTTCATTCCAGGATGATCAGTATACTGTATCATGTAGCTCTAGTGCAGTTCTTAGCCTCAGATCTGTGGATATCCAAGGAGCCATCTTTCATAGTCTAAGCGTCATTTTGTGCACTGACAGACTTCAACAACTTTAAAAGCAATGCCTCTGGTCTAACCAGGGTCTCTTACTCCACAGCTGGACTCTGTGAGGTGCTTGTCAGTAGACACAGACACGTCAGTATTGCATCTGCCTGGACCAGTGTGGAACAAGTGCTCTACATTCGTGACCACAGGTATCTGTCTCTGATCGCCAGCGAATACGGCTGTTCCTCACCAAGTGGGGTTTTCTGCACCGATAGCAGGGGGAATGGGGACCCTTGAGGCTCCCAGTGCCCTTCACTGGGTGCGCTGAAGCCTGACGTCCTGGGCCTTGGCGATCATTCCACTTGCAGGGCCCAGGCCACAGAAGGAGCCCGGCTGGCCCCGGTGCCCTGATGCATGCCGCCTATTGCCCTCAAGGTCCATTTCAGTAATGAATATGGATACACCAAAAGGGCCATCTCCTACGTTAAAGTTGGCACCAACTTTCCTGCCTATCCCATAAATGACTATGATAGTAGCTGGCTCAGTGCTTCGGGACACACAGAAACAGGAATGGTTCCAGAATCATTATTGGCCTGATCTTAGGAATCATTTAAGTGAGATGGTGCTAAAATGACTGTTTTGTATTTTCCTCAGGGTAGGTGTTTGGAATTTCCCATGTCTGTATTAGAATCATAAAAGTCACCTCCTCTGAATATAAGGTTTTTATCACACTTAGACCCTTGACATAGTAACTAAAGTGAAACGGCCTCTTCTAATCTGCACCATATAATCACATCTGGCTTTATAAACTGGACCAGTGGGATTCAGTGCCCCTTGACGATTTGCACAATCACGACAGATATACACATGCCCAGTATAACGTGAGTACCTCAATCACTGGCAGTGATAGCAACTTGGAGTGCTGGAAGATTCCCACACAGGAATGGGTGGTGCCAAGATTGACGACAGAAGTAGGTCCCTTCAATGAGGCTGCTGAACAAGGAGTTTGGCTTGAGAAAGATCAACCCCACGGCTGTGCTGCATTCAGTGAGTGGAGCGATTTTACAGAAATCTATTTACTATAAAGCTCATTTTTGATCTAGTTTCTTTGATAAAGTAAGTCCTGACCTACAGTGAGTTTGCTGAACTCTGTGGCAGGTTGGGTTCTCTGGGAAGCAGACTCTGTAGTTTAAAGTATAGGATGCCTGTGTATGAGGGGGAGAGGAGGAAACAGGCCCGGGGGAGAGCGAAAAGTTTCTGCGACACAGGCCCATTCAGAGCATGCTCTGGAGCCAGAATGGCCCCTCGCCTCCCTCTCAGCCCCTGAATGTGGGCTGGCTTGAGAAGTTCATGGCCTCCAGGAAGAGGATTTTCTGCAGCTGACGGAGCTGAAGAGGCTGAGAACTGAATGTTCTCTGTCAAGGAGACCTGGTCAGCACTGAGTCCTTCATTGGAGCAAGAGTTCTTCAATAAAAAGGATCTAGGAGGCGCACTTTAGAACCACCCCAGCTGTTTTCCAGACCTTTCAAGTCTAAGTTATCTGTTGTGTGCATTCCTACTTTACCAGCCCAGGTACTGTGGTTTTAGGATACGGGCAGGAAATGTAAAGATGAGACTTAAGCTCTTTAGGACCATATTACCTTCTGAGAATATAAGCTTCAGATACTCTTTCCCAGAAAAATGCAAATACACAAAAAATTTTGCATACAATTCTAGGGACTCACAGGCGACCATAACTCCCATGGACCTCAGATCAAGAAGTCCTAGTAATCTAGCAAGAAATATTTAATGGACAACTGAAAAGCTTAATAAAGGAAAAAGAAAAATCAAAAAAGGTAGTTTTCCCCCTTGCTATTTCTTTTTTTTTTTTTTTAATGTTTATTTATTTTGAGAGAAAGAGACAGCATGAGTGTGAGCAGGGGAGGGGCAGCGAGCAAGAGAGAGAGAGAATCCCAAGCAGGTTCCGCACTGTCCGCACAGCGCCTGATTCGGGATTCGACCCAATGAACCATGTGATTAGGACCTGAGCAAAAATCAAGAGTTGGAAGCTTAACCGACTGAGCTACCCAGGCTCCCCTCCCCCTCAATATTTCTTAGGTATCTGTTCTATCAGGTTTTCTAAAACCCTCACCAAGATTATTACTTACCTATATAATACACATTTCACAAGCAAGAAGATAATGTCTGATAAGCCGCAGAGAAGCCATTAAACTTTGATTGTCAAACAATAAAGCAGGGAGCTCTCAATTCTCCCATCACCGGCAAGCAAGCAGACCAAATACTGGAATGGGTTCTGGTGCTACCAGGACTTGGGAACGCCTTTGGTAGCACTGGCTACAAACAACCTCTGTGCCTCCCGCACCTGAATCTATAGCTACCTTTTGTCAATGCTAGGTCTTTCTCGGCAAGCAGAACCAATGGCCCAGGTCTCCAGGAGCTCCCCAGCCCCCACATAACTGCTTGCTTTAAGAGTCATGTAAGTAACAGCTGGATATTTAGCTAATTATGAGCCTGATTCAAAAGGGCTTTTAGGAAGCAAGTATTCTCAAGTTGCTGGATACTGTGGGGTACTACACCACTCAAATGCACACCACCATTGTAACTCCCACCTCAATGCCAGACACTGCCTCTGTACTGTGTCTTCGGTGAGCTCTGCTCTGATCACTTACTGGAGAATGAGGCCACAGCTAAAACACCCTGGAGAAGGCAGTGTTGAACTCACTTTTTATTTTATATAAGTAAACACTACCCAAAACATGGGACTCGAACTCATACCCCTGAAGTCAAGAGTCACCTGCTTTATTGACCAAGCCAGCCAGGTGCCCCCTGAACTCACTTTTTAAACTAGCGATGCTTTTGTTGTGTTATATCCTCCCATGTACTCTGTAACCAACAGTTTATGGTTTAGAGTTTCAGGCACACTGAAAAAACTTGCAACCATGGGGAGAGCTGGAGAGGATTTAGAGTGATGCAGGATGTTTTCCTTCCCATGTCATCTCTGAGGGTAACAGACAGTATTACGCATTAATCTGAGAAATAAAAATATAAACACACACTCTCCCTAGTCCAGTGGTTCTCGATCAGGGATGATTTTGTTCCCTGGGGGACATCTGGCAGTGTCTGGAGACATTTTTGGTGGTCATCAACTCGGTGGGGCATGCAACTGGCATCGTGTGGGTGGAGGCCAGGGACGCTGATACACATCTATAATACACATGATAGCCCCCACACAAAGAATTATCTGCTCAAAAATCAGTTGTCTCAAGGCCGAGAAACCCTGCTCTAGGTTGCGTGAGATGTATTCAAATTTGGTTCATTTCTGCTGCTCCGCCTCCTAGGTGAAGTGGAAGTGGCCATGAGGATGGTGAAAGGCCCACTGCCAGAGATCTCTGTCTGTTCAAACTGCACTGTGAGCACTCAGTGAGTCTCGGGGGGCGGGTTGTGCTGAAGCTGGAGGCACGGTATCAGGGAATAAAAGACCAACATGGGCTGAGGAGGCACTCACTCCTCAAAGTATGATCTACTGGGAGGAGGGGATATCATACAGATGTCCAGCCCTAGGGAAATGGATGAGTACATTATGGAGTACTGGAATTTCCATCAGTACATCACACAATGTAAAAATAACAACCATGAAGACACTCCGGCAACGTGGTAAAGAGTGAAAACACAGCTGGGAGTAAACAAAGCAGAATGCAATCCTATATACACAGTATGACTGACTGGGTACAAGAGTACAGGGTTATGAGGGAACTGCAAAGATGGCTGCCTACGATAATGGGTCAATCCTTTTTCCTTTTAAGATTTCCTTTAATATAGTGGATTTTGATGATTAACAGTTTTATGTATGTTCAAAACACAAAAGTTGAGAACCAACAGTCAAAACGCTTTCTTTCAGGAATTTTCTTTGGCAGATTTCCGAAGGTCATGGGAAGGTAGGCTCTCAGGGGTGTGGTGCCCAGACTCAAAGCACAGTGGGCGTGGCTCATAACTTTATAATGATAACCTTTGGACTAACTGCTCTGTGTGTATTATGATAACATGCATGCATACATCCTGCTGTTCTTTACTTCAGAGAGAGAAAACTAAATTTGGCTTCTAAAATTCTTTTCAAAATGGTTATTTGTAGCTGAAGTTGTTCTTTAAGGACATTAAAGTGTGGAAAAGGAAGATGCCCAGACCAGCGGACTCAGGTGACTCAAAGTAAGAAACTATTCACTACAAAGTAGATTCTTAGATAAATGCTACCTCTTCAACAGGGAACTAAGTGGCAAGCTTGGGAAGGAAGATTTGGCAAATATAAAAAGACGCCAGAAGAGTGAAAGTCAGTAACTCACCGGGAGTTATCATGATGGATATTACACGCCCGGGCCATTAGAACCACAATAACTGGTCGAAAGGCTTTTCCTTTTCCATCGAAGTAGTATTCAGACATTTCCTTAAGTTCGGTTGCAGATATGAATAGTTCCTGGAATAAAGTTTCTCTGTGTCAATACGGCATCACGATGGCACAACAAGTCAACCGGATTTCTTTTACAAAACCCTGATTTGATTTCAGTGGGCTCAGTTGTACCCGGTGTACTCATTTCGCTTGAGAAATTCAACACTCAGTTGGAAAATGTTCCAACACTGTATGGGCACAAACCTGGCTGCCCTGTAGCTGGGCCACAAACAATGTCCGGCCTGCCAGAGTGGCCTAAAGGCGAGGGTGGGCAGTGCCGCCTGCTGCAGTGACTCCAGCAGACTCCAGAGATGAGCAGGAAGTACCAGGTGGCCCAGGGATTCTGGGCCAGTGACAGCTGGATAGAGAAAGGAACAGGGGCCGGTAGCAGCTTGGGAGATGGAGGGGAGAGGACAAAGACGGGGAGTGTGAGAGCTAATGAAGCAGGTATTAAGGGAGTGTCTGGGGCGTGGAAGCAAAGTTGTGTTATCAGGGGCAGGAAGACAAGCTGGCAGCCAGGGAGAAGCACGGTTTAGTAAACCTGATTCAGTTGGATAGGTCGAAGGTTCACAGAGGAAGTTTCAGACACAGTTTGCCTGACTGTGGGCAGCTTACAATTGAGTTGGAGAGATAAAATTTTTTAAAAATATAAAATGTTCAGAGTGGTAACTTGGGCGATGATATAATGAAATTATATGTAGTAATTAATCCACTGAGTCTGGGTGGCTCAGTGGATTAATAGTCTGACTTCAGCTCAGCTCAAGTTATGAACTTGCAGTTTGTGTGTTTGAGCCCTGCATCGGGCTCTGTGCTGACAGCTCAGGGCCTGGAGCCTGCTTCAGATTCTGTGTGTGTCACTCTCAAAAATAAATAAAGATTATATGAATAAATAAATGCAGTAAATTAAATCAAATGCAGTAAAAGTTCAAAGAGGAGAAAAATAAGCATGGGCTATAAAACCAACTATTTAATGGAGGATATAAGCTTTGACCTGGGGTTAAAGAATAAGAAAGATTTTGATTCGTGAAGAGGAGGGAGAGCCTTCCAGGCGATGGATACGTGTTTACTGTATCTGCTTCTCAGGGATTTACTAGGATGAACCACAGCTTATGCCCCCAAAGCAATGGGAGCTAAGAATGGACCCAGAGGACCCTGGCCAGTCTCAGGTGAACACAGTACAGCAGGCCAGGCTTTAAGTCACTAAAATATCGACTTTGGTACCAAACACGGTAATAAATGCAGAGATTACAAAGAAAAACGAGACAGTCCTGTCCTACGAAGAGCTCAGTCCAGAGGGGGAGGTACAACAAAGATCACAATACACAGTGTGACGGGTGCTGCTCTGGAGGTGAGCGCAGCTCTTCCGGGAGCACAAAGGGGGCACTGCTGGCTGGGGAGGCGGAGCCAGAAGAGCAACAGAGACAGGGCCACACAAGCGGGCATGGCCTGGCCTACACTGTGGAGATGGAAGGCAAGAACCAGATGAGGAGGATGTGAAAGAGAAGAGGAACAATTCCAGGATCCTGCCTGGGGTTCCCGGGTGGTACCTTCAACGAATAGGAAAAACGAGAAAAATAGAGAAAAAACAATCAGGAGAGGAAAGTAGAGTTTCAGATAGGTTACATCTGAGACACTCCATGGAGCTGACCAGGGAGTAGTTAGATGCATGGTTCTAGGAGAGACAATCCAATCTGGAACAGACATACTATTTGGGAAGTGTTCCACATAGTTGGGAGTGGTCAACAGGGTCCAAGGTTCAACACGGTCAACGGAGATAAAAACCAAGAGTCCACAGGATTTAGTGGCAGGTGCCACGGAAGCTATGAGCTGGCAAAGGCGGTTTCAGAGGGAGCCTGAAGAGGAAGATGCAGTGGGACGCTGGAGGAAACTTGAAGGGGCCAAAAGAAAGGGGCAGGGAATACCGTACTGGAAGGGAAGGGGGAACGCGGGCTCAAGGGATGGCCCTTTAGAGGATGAACAAGCTGGAAGCACTGACATTGGCTGAGAGAGGTGAAGAGGGAGAGCCTGCAGAGAAAGGAGAGGGAACAAGCAACTGCGGGACTAGTTCCGAAGGCATGGAGGCGGCAAAAGGCACGAGACAAAGCTGGAGGCAAAAGGACTCCTGGAAAGGGAGAGAACATTTACTTCACCACGGTGGGAGGAAAGCGTGCAGATGGGTTTGTAAAAGGTAACAAAGTACGCGCCCAGACAGTGCTACCTCCAGGACTCCCCTTGGTCTATCAAATAGGAAGTGGCTGTTGCTGAGAAAACGGGAGAGTGGGGTAAGGGTTTGAGGAGGAAAGTGGAGAACCTTAAAAGGGAAGGAAGCTGATGAAGGCCATGTGAACATTTCTGGACAGTTATCTGAGAATCCACCAAAAGTTCGGGGAGAAAAAAGCACTTAATGGGTAAAGCCCCATTTGGGGGCAGTCTGGCGCTGATCTTCAAGCACTTCGATATGGCTGGAGCAGGTGAGGAACAGGGGAGGGTAAGTATATGCTGCCCGCGCCAGCGTTGCCAGCTCCCCAACTGTTATAACGCCACTCTGGACGGCGACACGTATTGCACCCTCCATACTGCCCCCCCATGTTGCTCAGGAAACATTTGAAACTTGACACTCGTGAATCAAGTTTGCAATGACAATGTGCACAACTGTACAAAATCGATGTTACTGACAGTGCTGTCAAAATCGCCTTACCTTTCTAATGTCTTCATATAGATCTTTCAAGTCTCTCCAACCGAGTTTGAAAGGATCGGTGTATTTCTCACCACTCTGTGTTTTACTAAAACAGCACACTGCCGACGTTGTGTGATGGAACCTGGGACAAGCATAAACGCAAACAACGTAAGACGGAGCGCCATCCTATTAAGTGAGATAATTTCATTTCTAAGTTGGAATTATATACACATATTCCACATATATATACTTGCTGGAAATTAAGCATGAATGCCAAATGGCCGTTATAATTTAGAACACACAGAATTCTGTTCTTGCTCAACAATACATCAATAGTTTATTTTTATAACCAGGACCTTGAGAACCCACAAAATCAAATACTGAACTGGTTTTTGGGTTCTGACTTTAAATTTTATTATACTCCAACTTTTTGAAAAGGCAGAGGTCACACAGAGCAGATATTGTGTCACATAATGAAACAAACCATTCGATTTGTTGGAGTGGCCCCCAACAAATTTAGAACAGAAATTTACCGGCAATATGGCTAATAATTTTAGCAGTTGTAATACAGATTATAACCTTACCGTGACATACTATACCTATTTGAAACAGCAGATGTTAAACTCTTCGCAAGATTAAAGTAGGGCATCTATAAAATAAAAGTATTAACAAACTTGTAAGACTATTCATGCAAAAGTTGTTTATAATGCCAGATAAATAAAAATCCATAGTTCAAAATAAATACAGTCTTTATCTTTTAGTTGTCCCTTTGTAGGTAGATTGCAAACTTTAGAAAAACGATAATAAAATTTCCTTATTAAAAAACAGTATTTGTCATTACGGAATATATAAGAAAAGAACACATCTATAATCTATCCCTTTCTCCAAAGAAAGCTCCTTCCCATATTTCTATCTATCCTTCCAGGCCTGAAAAGTAGTTTTAAAACAAATTCCTTCCATTTAACTATGATTGGTCAGAGATTACAAACTGCAGATCTTAAAGAATGCAGGGACACAGTCATTTCAAAGATTACTAGTATACTGGGGTTCCAGTCGGTAGAGCATGAGACTCTTGCTCTCAGGAGTCATGAATTCGAGACACACCTTGGGCATAGAGTTTCCTTAAAAAAAAAATCACTAGTTTAGTAATTTAATGTGGTAAGCAAGGGCTCTGTATTTAAAGTATCTATTTTGACAAAAAGGACAAATTTAGCACAAGAAAAATAAAACTAATTCACTCTATTTGTAATAAAGTCTTACTATGTGCTTTTACACTATCTGACCCTCACAACTACTTGCTTTCATACAGCTGGGAAACTTGAAGTTCAGAAAAGTCAATTCTGAAAACGTTATATACGGATGTGTTAACAATATATCAAAAGGAAAAAGCATCTACAAAACCGTACGTATTATGTGATCGTAACAAAAATTTTCACATACATGCATGCACAAATAAGATACACAACAGGGTTTAAAAGTGTATTAACCAGGGTATTAAAAATAGTCATTTCTGAATAAATAGGATTGTGGGAGTTTTTTGTTTTATTCTTTTATTTTCTGACTTTGCTCTAGTGAACACATATTGCTTTACACATATTAAAACGACAATAAAGGTGGACTTTGCCAGGCAGGCAGTCACCAAGGAAGGAAGACTGGCTGAGTTCCAGTCTTTCCACCGTAGCATTATACATTCATTAAACCAATAAGAACATTTATGATGTCCCAAGAAAGCGAGGTGATAATTCTCTCTTTTGATTTTACCATTATATGACATTTAACTTACTTCTTCAGCCTTCGTAATTAGTTCATACAAATGCAGTATTTCATTATAATAATCAGTTTGAGACCTAATCTAACCTGGGGCAAAGAGTTAAAATTACACAGCTAATACGGAGCGCTCTGAATCCCCAGGAAGCTTAACAGTTTTTAAAACCATGGTCTTTGGAAGATAGATCTTTGTTCAAATCCCAACATTTCCTGGCCATGTTACCGTGTGACATCTTTCTGATAATATCTACTCATGGAGAGATGCTGCAATTAATTCGGAGCCTTGTACAAGGCTCTTAGCTCAGAGCCTAACGCATTGTACACATTTAATATATCTCTGCAGATTTATAGTATCTACAGGATTTAATGTCTACTCAGTCAAGGTATCTTCTGCATTTGGAGCAATGTTTTCCAAAGTGAGGCTAGAGGCGCTTAGAAGAGCAGTAAAGTATTACAAGGTGGTTGTGAAACAAGAGCTGTGCCAAGTGGTAGGCTGCTACTGGCAATGGTAACAACTGTTTTCCAATTCCATATCGTTCCCTTCCTTTCCACCACATATTTGCCCCTGAAAGTCAACTTTACCTCTCATGAATTAAAAAAAAAAAAACAAAACACACACATACACAAAGTGCTGAGTAACAATCAAAAACATACCGACCAGTGATTTGGCAATAACAAATGTACATTGGTTTTTATCCTACTACTAGACTTGTTATTTTACTTATTTATTTATTTATTGAGAGTGAGAGAGAGAGATCAATTGCGAGCGGGAGGCACAGACGGAGAGAGAGAATCATAAGCAGCCTAAACAAGGAGACCTATGATGGGCTCAATCTCACAACTGTGAGATCACGACGGGAGCTGAAAGCAAGAGTCTGATGCTTAATGAACTGAGCCACCCAGGTGCCCCTACAAGATTTGTGAATGCTACCAATGGAGGAGTTGGGAGAATGTACATACATGATGAAGTAGAACTGTGTCTGAGGGCTCAGGTGGCTTTACTATCATTGATCTTTGTCCCCAAGGGCTATCAGGCCCTAAGACACTTGAACTAACCAAACTCGCATGCCTGAGGTGGGCATCAGAAGGCTAATGTACTCATGTAAGTGAAAATACCA
The DNA here is from genome assembly GCA_030068075.1 of Paguma larvata. Taxonomy (NCBI): domain Eukaryota; kingdom Metazoa; phylum Chordata; class Mammalia; order Carnivora; family Viverridae; genus Paguma; species Paguma larvata. The sequence continues at coordinate 113,756,830 of CM057828.1, forward strand.
CTGACACAAGAATCAGAAATTTATGGCATTGGCATCATCAGTGCAGTCCCTTCCTGTGGTCATTAAGGCATACGTGGAAGACACTGAGCATATGCTCGCCAGGAAAGCACACTTTCTGTGGCTAAACTCATTTACTCAGTGGGCATGTCATCAAAAAAAAAAAACCCCACAAAAAACCCCAAAAAACAAAAAGGACTGTCAGGACTATAATAAAATAATAAGCTTCTGCACAGCAAAGGAAATAATCAACAAAACGAAAAGACAACCTACTGGGTGGGAGAAGATATTTGCAAATCTTATATATGATAAGGGGTTGGTATTCAAAATATATAAAGAACTCATACAACTCAACACCAAAAAAAATAGACTATCTGTTAAAAATGGGCAGAAGACATCAACTGACATTTCTCCAAAGACATACAGATGGCCAGTAGACACATGAAAAGATGTTCAACATCACTAATTATTAGGGAAATTCAAATCAATCTTGTCATTTACAACAACATGTATGAAGCTAGAGAGTATAGTGCTGACTTTCTAACTGAAATAAGTCAGTCAGGCAAAGACAAATACCAAAGGATTTCATGTGGAATTTAGGAAACAAAACAAATGAACAAAGAAAAAGAGAGACAAACCAAAAAACAGGCTCTTAACTATGGAGAAGAAACTGCAGGTGGGTGGGGGGATGGGTGAAATAGGTGAAGAGTGATGATCAAGAGTAACACTTCTCTTGGGGAGCACAGAGTAACGTATAGAATTGTCAAATCACTACAGTGCACACCTGAAACTAATTTAACACTGCGTTAATTATACTAGAGTTTAAATAAATAAATATAAAGACGTATCAAAGAAAAGAAGTCTCCAGTTCTATCAGATGGTGGGTGCAGACATCTCTCCAGATAATGCCTTCATCTGTGATACTAGAAATATTTGAAGTCTGGCTAGGACAGTACTGAAATGGATCCCAGCAAAGCCCTGAGATTGTCTTTTCCCCTATTATCTTTTTACTGTCGGTCTGCTGGCCCAGCTGCTATTCTCTCTCCAAATGTCCATTTTGGAGAAGTTGTGATATGTATCCACCTTGGTACAAAATAGACATTTATAAATGCTACGTATTTCATCTAGGCACATGGTGTCTGAAGGGTACATGGGAATATGAAATGTCCCAAAGCCAACTAAAACAGAAGAGTCCTAAACGCAGTAAACTTTTTAAAAACGAGACTTGTGGATGAAAGGGAAACATAATAATCACTATGTGACTGGAGAAGTCTCTCAAAAGGACAGCGAGTCTACAGATGTTGCTCAGTTTCTCTAAACAATATGGGCCTACCCCATGGCACGCTGAACATCAATCAGTGCAGGAAAGACACATGGAGCCACAGAACATGTCAATTTACAGGGGCTAACCTGGCCAGAAAGGGAGAAAAATGTGATTGGGCCCAAAGGCTTCAGGGAGGAGAGTCAAGGAGTCATGGTTAGTGCCGAGATTCTGACTCTACTTCAAGAAGTCACATTAAATCAAAGTTCAACGTTTTTCTACTTATAACATCCTCAGGCCTTTCCTCCTTGCAGTGACCTTCTACCCCGTCCAGGTAGGCTCTCCCCAGGAAGTGACTACCACAGGACTGAAATCCGGTCCACCCTGAGCATCAGCCCTAGACGAGGCCTTTTCCGCCTGTTCCGAAGCCACCTGGATCCCCTGGATCCCCTGTATCCCGGAGCGCTCAGAGGACCTTTTGCTCTGAAGTCCTAATTAAGACCGGTCCTCCGGAAGCCCTGGGTATAATTCGAAAGGAAGCAGCTGCAGTCGCTTTCCAGGCTGTACTCGGTCCACACGCCAGGAGACAACCTGGCTGCTCCCCCTCCACATCCCCTGAGACCCGGCTCCTCATCCACCGCTACTTCCCCAAACCCCAAAGCACCTGCGTCTCCAGGACCGCGCTTTGCAGTTTCGCGCAGGGCGCCCACCCCTCCACGACCCCCGGCGGGGCTTGGGCCCATCCCGGCGCCTATCCAGTCCCGGGTCCCACTGCAGCGCAGCCCCGCGGCCCCTCGCCCTGGCGCACGTGCCGCCCGCGCCCATTCATTCATCCGCGCCGCTGTCATTGGCGCTTTGACCTCTGCGCCCAGCCGCAGCGCCCGCCTCAGGGCCTCACCTGCACGCCGGCGTCGGCAGCGGCAGGCGGCCCGGGCGGCCCCGTGCGGCGGGAGGAGCCGGGCCCGGGGCTCCGGACAGCCGGCCTCCAGGAGCAGCAGCGCCGCCAGGGCCACCGGCACGAGGCCATGGGGTCCGAGTCTGAAAGCCGCGGCGGAGCGCTAGCTCCGCCTGTGGCCGGGCGGTCCGCCCCCCGGGACCCGGAGCCGGAAACTTGGCACAGGAAGTGCTATGACCTCGCCCCGGGCCGCGGCGGCTCGCTCCCGCGCAGGGCTTGCGCCGCCGGCGCTCTCCGGTGACGGCCGCGCGGAAGCTCAGTCGCCCTCGCTGCCCTAAGCTCGCGGGAGCCGCCCGTCGCCTCCGTGCGGGTCCCCGTAACTAAGTAGGACCTTCCACTTGGGGGAGCCGTCTCTCCCGAACCCCTGCCCGCCTTCTGGGGGAGTCAGGAGCTCCAGCAGCCGGAACAACAACAACAAAAAGGACTTTTAGGGAACCGGCTGTTAACACCTGCCACGGTGCGCCAGACCTTCAGTCGCCAACTCTTTTGTTCCGCCTATTTAGACAGAGATATGACTCAAAGAGTCGGGTTCCCGTATTGCTGCCTGATCCCGGGTCCCGCGTTACCGCGGATGCTTCTCTTTGGCGTGACCTGCCCAGGCGTTGTCTGCTACCTGTTGCTACCTGACCTCGAAGGAAGTGCCTACCTTTTGCATCTTTCCAGAAACAAGTCGAACCACGAGCTGGGCCATTGTGAGACAGCAGCTAAGTTAGCCTTGTCTCTCGACTTCTGGACTCTATCCTCTGAAAACCTTTTAGGTATATTGTGGCATAGTTTGGCGGTCTTGCTTATAACTGGGTAGGGGACCCAGCCGTGGGTGTACTGAGCTGTGTGAAATTGCTTAATATTTGGTAATGTTGGACGTAAGTTTCCAGCGTGGGAGACACTGGAGAATGCACAGGATTAGTACCTGATGTACCAACCTGATGTAGAAAGACCTTTCCATAATTCTATATAGCCAAATCTGCTTCTCTCATGATAATGAGAGAGCGCATTTATAACAAGTCCGTGCTAAAATTCAACGTGCACACAAACAAGGCCAGTGAGAGAAAGTGTAGGCATTATGGATACAGAATGGAGCACCTGTCTTCAAAAAATTCACCGTCTGGAGTAACAGACCAGCAAAATAGGCAACCGCAATTCTCTGATTTTTTTTCTGTTCTTTTGAACCATGCGTTTTGCATTTAAAAAGTGAAAGTACCCGTAGTATAGTTGAGCACATTATTTTTATATTTATCTTCAAAGTGTTATTTTTTTACTGAATAAAAGCATAAAATAAGATTTGTTTAAGCCCATTTTATGATTTTCTCCCCAATCTTGAAAAGTACAGTACGTAAAAAATAATGTGAGGTGCTTTACAAATAAAGGTTGTTCATACTCATCTATGGCTTATCTTGATATAGGTCTGTATATTAAGAAATATTCAACAGGTAGAATTTGCCATGGTAAAGTGTAGCAATAAATACTTGTATTTATAACTATGCTACGACTCAGATACTATCATTCACAGGGAAACATATGGAAGACTTACATGTTTTGCCAAGCTCCCAGATACAGCACTACACCATTCTGTCAGGCCATTTTCATTTAGAGATCGTTTTCCAAATCAAAACAAAATACCTAGCTCTTTAAAAAAGATGTTTTTTTTTTAATTTAAAATACTTTATTTTCAAATTGGTTTACATAAAACACCCAGTGTTCATCCCAACATGTGCCCTTTTTAATGCCCGTCCCCCCCTCTCCCCCCTCCCTCATCCCCCTCACCCTCAGTTTGTTCTTAGTCTTTGAGAGTCTCTTATGTTTTATCTCCCTCCCTCTCTGTGTCTTTTTTTTTTTTCTTTCCCCTCTTCCCCTCCCCCTGGTTTTGCTTAGTCTCACCAAGTCCACCTATTCGTGGAAACATATGGTATCTGTCTTTTTCTGACTGACTTATTTCACTTAACATAATACCCTCCAGTTCCATCCATGTTGCTACGCATGGCCAGATTTCATTTTTTCTCATTGCCACATAGTAGTCCATTGTATATATGTACCACTAAAAAAGATGTTTTAGGGGCGCCTGGGTGGCTCAATCGGTTAAGTGCCCGACTTCGGCTCAGGTCATGATCTCATGGTCTGTGAGTTCGAGCCCCTTGTCGGGCTCAGTGCTGACAGCTCAGAGCCTGGAGCCTGCTTCGAATTCTGTGTCTCCGTCTCTCACTGCCCTTCTCCTGCTCATGCTCTGTGTCTATGTCTCAAAAGTAAATAAACGTTCAAAAAAAAAAGATGTTTTATGGCTAAGGATATAGCCTTATGCAAGGCAGAGTTGGGAAAGCAGATGAGATTTGTGAAGCTTTGCAACATTATAGGTAGCTAAACTTTTTATGAACAATAACCCATCAATAAGACCTGCAGAATACAAAGTAGCTCTTTTGACCCAACTAAGTTAAGCATATGTCTAGAAGTTAAAACCATTGAGCTGTGTGAGATCTCTTGTGCGCAGACTAGGAACAATTTGGGTCGTTTTGACTGTACTAGGAATGAAGCAGCCAGTATTGACTGATATAAATGGAGTATGTAATTGAAAGCATTTTTGAAGTTACTATTTCGATGTTGGAGAGTTGACTATACTTTAAGACATTTTCTTTCCATAATGATACTGTTTAAAACATTTATGGTGGGACCAGGTATTATAGCCAAGGAGAGACAATATACATAATACCATGTACATATTAGCCATGTCTTGATTCGTAATACTGCATGAAAACATCTCATCTTGATGTTATTAGATAAATAATCAATGAATCATCAAGGTGACTGTGGTAAGAACATTTACTGAGAGAAGAGGTTCAAACATAGTTGCGCTGAAAGGTTAGCAGTTTTTGTGGATTTCATATTCGTAGGCAAAACCGAATTCTAAAGGTTTTAATTTTGGAATTATTGAAATCTCTGAGATGTTAAGATAGAGACTTAATGTACATTTGGGACATACATTTTCTCTTGGGTTTGTAGTCTATGACTGATTCTTTGGGTAAAATGTGGCGAAGGTACGGGTTGGGTGTTTCTGAAGCAGCTGGCCTCTTTTGTTCCCTGACCAGTGATCACATATGACTAATCAACTTCCTTACCAAAATGTGACTCAATCAGTACAAAGTCATGAGTATTAATGAACAGTATATACAGTCTGTGCTCTATTAAAATGTTAGGGCATCATAAAAAATGCATAAATTATAATTTAGTCTATTTCCACACAGTGGATCTCTTAAAAAAGACTTGTTGGATCTTCTACTTTTGATGATATTGTCAGGTTTTCTGTGGTGAATGCTGAATTCATTTGTTTTTTGGTCGACTACGCATTTGTTCTCCATGATGTGCCTTATTTACTATGTATTTAGGGGAAAGTGTAAAGGTTAAATCTGGTCCACATTTGCCTATTTTTATACTCATATGGGAAAGATAGATGATCACTCTTATTTCTGTTATAACTTGCCATTTGGTTCACCTAGGCTTAAGTGGGATAAATAAAAGTTATTCCAAACAGTCAAACCAATTGTCCCGATGCCACCTTTCTCTACTGATTCAAAATACCATTTTAATTTAATTATATAGCGCATTCTTAACATTACTTTGGGCTGTTTCTCTGCTTTTTATTGAGTCATTTTGGTCTTTGCATCTATCTTAACCTTTTAGTTATCGTATTTTTTTTTTCTTAGAGAGAGAGCAAGTCGGGGAGAGGGGCAGAGGGAGAGAGAGAAAGAAAATCTTAAGCAGGCTCCACACTTAGAACAGAGCTTGACCTGGGACTCAATCCCACGACCCTGGGATCATGACCTGCGCCAAAATCAAGAGTCAGATGCTTAACCGTCTGAGCCACCCAGGTGCCCCCAGTTGTTATGTTCTTATAATTTATAATATGACAGGGAAACTCCCATTTCTCTCTAAAAAATTAGTTTTTACTTTTCAAGATTCACACTTTAAGATGATCTGTTTCTTCGAAGAAACCCTACTGGGATTTTGGCTGGATATCCATATGTTTATTAAATAATTTGGTTACACTGACTTCTCGATAATGTAATCTATCCAGAAACATGATTTTATGCTCCCTTGTTTTGTAATTTTAGTAATATACCTGCCCTCGTCTGTTTGTTTTTTGTTTTAACTGTTTGGTTTTAGGAAAACATAAGATTTTAAAAATTGTATATAAAATAAAATACGTTGAGTATCTAAAGCATGTTCAAGGCTCTCTCTTTTTGTACAGCTTTTAAAGTAAGGTAGGTGTGCTTTACTACATGTTTTATACATTTGGTAAAACATCTGTTGCCTGGTATTAGAATGTATGTATGTATCTGTTTCCTTAAGTAGTTACGATTTTCTGAAAGGCAGGAAGAATGTGTTTAACTGCCTAATATTTTTTGGTTGGATTCCATTGAATTGGCTGGTACTATAATTCTAAAACTATAATGCAGCTCACCTCCGCTTTATTTATACATTCTTATTTATAAATATGTTGTACATCCTGTTGGTCTCCTATAAACGTTTTCCATCTCCCTTCTTCTTGGGTGGTTTCCATCTACTGTAGTATATGAATATTGGATAGATATGGTTGAAAATGATTCAATATGCTTTAAATAACAAAGTAGGAGGAAGATAGTGGTATAAATTAATTTTCCTGAAGAACCGTAGCCCTTCTAAGGAATAGTAATGCTATATTTGCAATAAATAAGAAGAGTTTTTGTGTTTTGTTTTTCTTAATCAGCTGTGTTGCCAGTTGATCCTGTTAAAGAAAACTATGTTCGTAAAGTGAAAAACTGTATTTTTTCCATTGCCTTCCCTACGCCTTTGAAATCAAGAGTACGTCTTGTAGCAGTTTCAAAGGTTAGGCTTGATTTTTTCACAGCCCAGATACTTAATTCACTATAACTTTTGTCTAAAAAGACATTCATGCTTTTAGAGTTGAATTGTTAGTCTGGTGATAAATGCCTATCTTTGTGTTTGAAATTCACACACTTGGGAGTATGTCATTCTTAGAAATCACTTTGCTATTGGTTCCTGGAGCCAGTACTCCATTTCATCTTAAAGTTATCTTACAGGAAATACACTTCTTTGAAAAAGGGAGGTAAATGAGTTAAATTCTTAACAATGGGCTCTAATAATAGATTCTAAATTGTTCTCTGATGATACAAGTGAATTGGGGATGAAAAGAAGTCATTTTCTTTTTTTCTACTTCCTTTAAAGAATTTGTGCTAGGAAAAATATTATTTTACCACGCATCACAAGAAATCCATAAAAAATTTCAAACTAAGAACTAATTTTCCCAAATAGCATAAATAATCATATAAAATATGGTACATCTCTCATGAAAAAATATTAATGTACTTTTGGAAGAAGTTTGTTCTTTTAATTTTCTTTCTTCCATCAAGTCCCCTTCCTTAAAAATTCTTGAAGGATTACTTAAGTTTGTAAGGTTTTTTTGGTTTGTTTGTTTTCTTGTTTTTTCCTGCTTCAGGAAGTTCTAGAAGATATTTTGGACCTTGATTTATCTGTCTCAGAAACTGATGATTTTATCCAGCTTGTGAGTGGCGGAAAGATAGTATCTGGATCCATTCCATTGGCTCACAGATACGGTGGCCACCAGGTATGTGTGGCATCAGCATTACTTCCCTTATGTAAATATAAATGGTTGGTGGAAATGCTGTCCCATTAATGAAGTTATTTTGCATTGATTCCTCTATTAGTGTATCGAGACTTCAACAAGATGTCTCTAGAAGAATGTGTCATCATAAGATGCTCATAATTACCTGATGTGATTTCTTGCCGTAATAAAGATAAAGCTCAAGTTTCTTTGACGGAATTGAGAAAACCGGGGCAGGACAAATGTAAAATTTCTGTGAATTATTGCTAGAGAACTCAATTCAGTGAAGTTTTGGCAGGAGATTAGGCAAAGTCAAGTAGCACAAAAAGTCAATTTAAAAGCCTCAGAAAGGGGCACCTGGGTGGCTCAGTCAGTTGAGCATCCGACTTCAGCTCAGGTCATGATCCCACGGTTTGTGAGTTGGAGCCCCACGTCAGGCTCTGTGCTGACAGCTCGGAGCGTGGAGCCTGCTTGGTATTTTGTGTCCCTCTCTCTCTGCTCCTCCCCTGCTCAGTCATGCTCTGTTTCTCAAAATTGATTAAACGTTAAGAATTAAAAACTAAATAAAAAATAAATAAAAGCTCCAGAAGGATAAAGAGATTATAGTTTTGCCAGGATAGTTGTACAGCAAAGTTTTAGAACTGCTAGAAGCTGCTAGAATTTAATTCGGACTAATTCGGGGTACTATATATGCTGAAGCAATTAAGAGTGTCCCTTCTAGACATGAAATAAGATATTGAAGCAAGTTCATGGTGTGGTGGTATCTGACTAATTAAAAAAAGAGAGAGAGAGAGAGAGGGACCCAGAACTAATTGTTGAACTTGCTGTGACTTTCCCGTGAACCAGATAAGATTAATTTAACACTCTGGGGGCTCCTGGGTGGCTCAGCTTACTAACTGTCTGACTTTGGCTCAGGTCATGATTGTGAGCCCTGTGTCGGGCTCTGTGCCGACAGCTCAGAGCCTGGAGCCTACTTCAGATTCTATGTCTCCCTCTATGTCTGTCCCTCCCCTGCTTGCACTCTGACTCTTTCTCAAAAATAAATAAACATTAAACTTTTTTTAAATTTAACATTCTGATTATCTGGGGGCTGATTTACTCTGAAATAATTTTTTAGGAACAGTAACAATGTATAACAGGGTGGGAGTAAGGATTAAGTTTGGAAACATGAAAAGTGCTTCCATGACAGCTGTTATAATAATGATATCAGGCTCTGGTTTGTTGGGGGATAGGCAATTCCTTTCAGATTTTTGTTGCTTTCATTCCTCAGTGTCCTAAGAAGCAAAAGCATCAGAGAAGCTAAGCTAACACAAGCTGAGAAGCAAAGTGACATAGACCACTAATTAGAATTGAGAAAGACTTTATGGGTCATCTATGACAAACTTGAACCTCGGTGTGTTGCTCTGTAATGTGCAAGGGTTGACCAAGACCATTCCAGGAGTTGTGAGAAGTGCTGTGGCAAAGAAATTCGCTTCCTTTAACACTCCATTTTTCAAACACACTTGACTGCAGGGTTTTGTTGTGTGCTGGACTAGATGATCCTTATGTTTTTTTCTAGCTCCCAAGCATAGGGGAGACCTGGTTCAAAAAGCCATTCCCCACATAGGTTAGATTTATTAGATAGCGCTCGTACCAGGACTCACGTGTACTGTTATGAATCCAACCCTAAGCCCTGCAGAGTTTTGTTAAGCTGTGTTTTTTTTGTAGGCTTATATTGTAATATAGTAACTTAGATTAAGCTTTTATCAATTTCACATTCCATGTGTTCTCTATAATTTGAAATGACAAATATTTATAAGGATGGCTTTGCCCTTTTTGAACAGTAAAGGATTTCTCTTTTATTAATAGAGAGTTACCTTTTTATTTCCCCTGACTTCACTCCTGGCTCTGGACTTACCGTTCTTTGTACTTCTTCGTGGTGTGGCATATACCTACTGTATTGTCAGCTTTAGAAATTGCCAGAGCATGCTGAGAAGCACCTCTCAGATTTGTGCTTTTAGAGGTATTATACAGCTGAAATTAATGGTGATCTATTCCTGGTTAAGATGAAAAATTAAAATACCAGGTAGATTTTTCTCAATTGCATGTTTTTCTTTCAAAACTATAAACTAGTTTAAATATTCTACAGCTGTTTATAGAATTCCTTTTATGTGCCAGGAGCTATAATAGTGAACGAGACCTGTCCCCTTTGTTCAGATTGTTAATACTCTAGGGGAGGGGATAGATAAACAAATTCTATAATATCCAATTATAGAACATCAATATAACATGATAGGGGTAAGTATGGGACTTATGGGAATTCACAGACCCAGAAGGTCAGAGATCACTTTCTGCATGTAGAAAATTGAGTCATGTCCAAGTTAGCAAGCAAATCACTGGTGGCAATAATAACAATTACCAACTCAGGAGCACTTGCATATGTCAGACATAGTACATAGCATTTCTTAGTATTCATTCTTACAACACCTGGTAAGGGTTATGTCACTTTACAGAAATGAAAGGTCAGCCTCAGTGGGATTAAGTAACTCAAATTTCCATAGGTAGTAAGTGGCATAACTGGGAGTTGAGCAACAGCAAACAGAAAAATTTGGAAATAGTCAATCATGCAAGTTCAAAGCAAGTTTTTCAGTTACAAGTATGTTCCTGATTTCACACCGCATGCATATGATATAGGCAAACCTTCTATGAATAAATCGCTCCTAGTTCATATTCTGGAATTAAATAGATTAGTAGATCAGTTCTAAGTATTCTACACCCAACAAGCTTGAGCTCAACTCTAAGATGATGAAGTTAATTATATGTCTTTTTTAAAATTTTATTTAATGTTATTTAATTTTTAGAGAGACAGAGCGTGAGCAAACAAGGGGTAGAGAGAGGGACACACACAGAATCCGAAGCAGGCTCCAGGCTCCAAGCTGTCAGCACAGAGCCCAACGTGGGGCTCGAACTCACAAACTGCGAGATCATGACCTGAGCCGAAGTTGGATGCTTAACCAATTGAGCCACCCAGGTGCCCCTAATTATATGTCTTAAATTTATAGTTTTAAATAAATTTCACTTATGTTTTATTGATTGAATTTCATCTTCACCTTTATTCAAGTCATTGATTATTATAATCCTAAAAAATGCAAAAACCCATTCTCAAAAAAAATTTTTTTTAATGTTTATTTATTTTTGAGATAGAGAAAGCAAGCAGGGGAGGGACAGAGAGAGAGGGAGACACAGACTCTAAAGCAGGCTTCAGGCGCCCAGCTGTCAGCACAGAGCCTGACACGGGGCTCAAACCTATGCACTGTGAGATTATATCCTAAGCCAAAGTTGGATGCTCAACCGACTGAGCCACTCAGGCACCCCTCAATTTTTGTAATGTTTACTTTTGAGGAAGAGAGAGAGTGAGCAATGAAGGGTCAAATAGAGAGAGGGAGACACAGAACCCGAAGCATTCTCCAGGCTCTGAACTGTCAGCAAAGCTGAGATCATGACCTGAGCTGGACTGAGCCACCCAGGCACCCCATCCCATTCTCAATTTTGACACAATAACCTTGGCTATAAAATTACTCTGAAAGCTTTAAGGGTTAATAAGCATAAATAATTTCCCTTTTCTTCCTTTAGTTTGGGATCTGGGCAGGTCAGCTTGGGGATGGAAGAGCCCATCTTCTTGGAACTTACATAAACAGGTACCACATATTTTCTGGTATAGTAGCTTTTCTGAATATTAGAGTGAATCTTCTAATACTTAGATTTCTTTGGTGTTGTTGAAGGCAGGGTGAAAAGTGGGAGCTCCAATTAAAAGGCTCAGGAAAGACCCCATACTCCCGGTACAGTTTGATATTTTTTTTACTCTTCTAACTAAAAATTGGTCTTGTCTTCATTACAACTGAAAATCTTTTTTATCTTATTTCCCTGAGAAATGGCGATGGCAGAGCGATACTTCGTTCCTCAGTGAGGGAATTTTTATGCAGTGAGGCTATGCACTCTCTTGGAATTCCAACCAGCAGAGTTGTAAGGTAATTCCTTTTTCCTCAAAGCTGACATTCAGGACTGCATCACGTTATCTCCAGACATATATCAGTAAAGTGAGCAGACAAATCTCTGGTAGCATGATTTCTCAAGGTTTCTGATGGTTTTAGGTACTTCTTGCTAGCTTGCCAGCAGCTAACTGCTAACTTTAATTGTTGGATTCTCTTATGTTTCAGTCTGGTTGTAAGCGATGATGAAGTATGGAGAGATCAGTTCTACAATGGAAACATTGTGAAAGAACGAGGTAATAATAGTTTTTAGGATACTTACATACAATTAGCTTAAGTTCTTAAAGAGTAACAGATACTGGACATCTTTGCTGTCTTCTGAAAAAATGGCCCGTGGTTCTTCAAGATGTAATTGCCACATTAGGACGTTACCATAGGATATCCTTTCTCACATCCTTATGTGAGTAGCCCTTTGGTTTCAAAGAGCAACCCCCCGGAAAGTGAACAAAAATGGTTGTGGACAGCCAGCAAAGTGTTACAAAGCCAGGGTGCAAAAGTTCACACACTTCCTTCTGAGGAGAGACCCTCGGACCTTTCCCCACAGCCTCATCACTCTTACTTTCATGCTCACTTCCAATCGGTCCCGTTAGCTTTTTCCTCACCCTTTAGGAGGTCAGAAATAAAAAATTAGGAAGGGGCGAGAAGTGTGCTGTAGAGCAGCAAAGGGAAACAGTGAGAGAAACTTGACCCTGAATCTCTGGGCAGGGAGGAGAATTGAAAATCGGTAAGAAATGTATGTTATTTATTTGTTTGTTTGTTTATTTTTTAAGTAAGCGCTAGGCCCCATATGGGGCTTTAACTCGCTACCCCGGAGATCAAGAGTCACATGCTGTACTGACTAAGCCAGCCAGGTACCCTAATAATAAACTCATTTAACAGCTTAAACAGGAGTTATTGCTGGCTGCCCACAGCCCCACATGCTCTCTCGGGTCCTGTGGACAGGACCGTGTGACGTGGCAGCATTTTTACTGATGTTCTCAGGGATTCATTGAGCGCACATGTTACATTCTTTGTATTTCATGCCTGATATGTTTTGACAAGATTTTCATAAAAAACAATCCTCCTAAAGTCTGCATGCTTGAAGGTATTAAGGATTATTTATCTTTGAGATTAGGAAAGACTTCAGTAGGGGGAGAAGGGGAGGGGCCGGTGGGGTAGGGAAAGAGGGAGCAGCGGGTCTGGTATTGTATCATATCCTAGTGGAGCAGGAGGTTTAGTTGCCTGGTATAGACCTCATCTGGACGTCTACACACACGTAAGTACAGTATTCCTTGTGAGAAAAAACCCACGAATTCTATTTACTAGTTATTTTACTACTGCCTGTAGTTGGAACAGAAGGCTGCGAGCACTAACACAAAAGTGCGTAGACTTACTTTATTTCTTTAGTGTATGTGTAAGTTAGAACACATACAAACATTTATTTATTGAAGTTAATTTTCAGTTATACCAACAGAAAGCACTTGCAGGAACCATGCCATGGCAAGCATTCACTGAGTCCCTATTTCAGAATAAGGTACAGGGAAAAGGTCATAACAGAGGAGACTGGGAATCCCATGTTCGGAGCCTGACCGAACAGCCTTTGGTGAGGTTGGAGACGTGGAATTTCTGAAAGCGTTGTGGCTACTGACACTCTAACTGATTCAAGGCTTAAAGAAATAGAGAAAAATACTTGATCCTTTCTAGGGTATAAATTAGTTTTTTTTTCTGGTAAATTCAGTTACCGTATCATTTTTTATTAAAATAATTTAAATTTGGGGGCACCTGGGTGGCTCAGTTGGTTGAGTGTTTGGCTCCCGATTTCAGCTCAGGTCATGATCCCAGGGTCGTGGGATTCAACCCCATGTCAGGCTCTGCACTGAGCATGGAGCCTGCTAGAGATTTTCTCTCTCTCCCTCGCTCTCTCAAAATGAATGAATGAATGAATGAATGATTTAAATTTTAAGAAAACCATATTATGCTATATTTGTGTAGTCTAACTTGTGCTAAAAATGGTTGTTTTTCAGGTGCGGTAGTGCTACGTGTTGCAAAATCATGGTTTAGAATTGGATCTTTAGAAATTTTGGCTCATTATGGTGAACTGCATTTACTGAGGTTAGAAAATGAGGTTTTTTTTTTTAATCACAGAAGAAATTCAAAAATGCTTATATATGTGCTGCGAAGCTAAAATATCTTTGGTTTTCTTATAAGTAAAACCAAATATTTCAATAAACAATTATTTTTAACACTTGCTATGTGCCTAATAGCACGTGGGTTTTCTAGGAGGCTAAAAGAAGTATGAGACACAGTAGACCCTTTTCCCAAGGAATTTTTAATCTCATATGCAACCCAGTTGTGGCTGAGGGTATCTGTGCCATTCAGAGAACTGGGTAGAAGTGACTCAAACCCCCCCCAGTTCTGCAGCCTGCAGAGGTCCAAAGATCTTGTAACTTCTGGGATTCCCACGGTTTTGACACGTGTGAGATGCCTGTTTTGCTCTGAGTTGACCCAGACTTTAAACTCAGTCCCTTCAATAGGACAAACACAGGAGTGCTTGGGTGACTTAGTCAGTTAAACATCCGACTTTGCTCGGGTCACGATCTCAGGTTTGTGAGTTTGAGTCCTGTATCAGGCTCTGTACTGACAGTTTGGAGCCTGGAGCCTGCTTCGGATTCTGTGTCCCCTCCCCTCTCTGCTCCTCCCCCACTCGCACTCTTTCTCCTTCAACAAATAAACAAACATTTAAAAAAAAAAAGGACAAAATCAAACAAATAAACAGGAAAATTTACGTAAAGCATTTAAGAACAGAGTGTATCTTAGCGAAGATTTTTCTGCAGGGAAGACGGAGGATTGCTTCAAAAGAGCAAAAGCAATTCTTCCCCTTGCATCATGCAGTACAGCCTCCAGCATTTTCTGATGTCTCAGTCTCTGTGGTATCTGTGCTTACAAAATTTCATCTTACTCCAGCAGACTTAGCAAGGTATGTCTTCAGACAAAAACATTGCCTCTTTTAAGAGGAATTCTGTTTCCTTTTGTTAAGATAACAGGGTTTTAAAAAGTCATAAAAATTCTCTTAGGCAAACTAGAATCATTTGGAATGTGGGTTCTTTATTGTAGTTATCAGCTTGGTAAATCCAGATACCACCTGGTCCACCAAGAATATAGAAGGAAAGACATTGAGGGGAATGAGTAAGCAAAGCAGAGAAGTCATCACACTGGTCATGAGGGGTCTCTGAGTCTCTTCAGCAAATGTTTACTGAGCTCTTGGGCATCCCCGTTTGTTGAGAGAGTTGTCTGCATTTGCCGGGCACTGTTTCTTTTCTTTTTTTTTTTTTTAATTTAAAATAGTTTATTTTCAAATTGGTTTACATAAAACACCCAGTGTACATCCCAACATGTGCCCTTTTTTGATGCCCATCACCCCCTCTCCCCCCCCATCTCCCTCACCCTCAGTTTGTTCTTAGTCTTTGAGAGTCTCTTATGTTTTATCTCCCTCCCTCTCTGTGTCTTTTTTTTCTTTCCCCTCTTCCTCTCCCCCTGGTTTTTGCTTAGTCTCACCAAGTCCACCTATTCGTGGAAACATATGGTATCTGTCTTTTTCTGACTGACTTATTTCACTTAACATAATACTCTCCAGTTCCATCCATGTTGCTACGCATGGCCAGATTTCATTTTTTCTCATTGCCACATAGTAGTCCATTGTATATATGTACCACATCTTCTTTATCCACTCGTCAGTTGATGGGCACTTAGTTTCTTTCCATGTTTTGGCTATTGTCGAAAGTGCTGCTATGAACATTGGGGTACACGTGCTCCTATGCATCAGCAATCCTGTGTCTCTTGGGTAGATTCCTAGCAGGGCTATTGCTGGATCATAGGGTAGCTCTATTTTCATTTTTTTGAGGAACCTCCACACCGTTTTCCAGAGTGGCTGCACCAGTTTGCATTCCCACCAACAATGTAGGAGAGTGCCTACTTCTCCACATCCTCGCCAGCATCTATAGTTTCCTGATTTGTTTATTTTAGCCACTCTGACAGGTGTGAGGTGGTATCGCAGTGTGGTTTTGATTTGTATTTCCCTGATGATGAGTGACATTGAACATCATTTCAAGTGTCTATTTGCCATCTGAATGTCCTCTTTGGAGAAGTGTCTATTCATATCTTCCGCCCATTTCTTCACTGGGTTGTTTGTTTTTCGGGTGTGGAGTTTGGTAAGTTCTTTATAGATTTTAGATATTAGTCCTTTATCTGATATGTCATTTGCGATGATCTTTTCCCATTCCGTTGGTTGCCTATTCGTTTTGTTGGTTGTTTCTTTTGCTGTGCAGAAGCTTTTTATCTTGATGAAGTCCCAATAGTTCATCTTTGCTTTTAATTCCCTTGCCTTTGGAGACGTGTCAAGTAAGAAATTGGTGCGTCTTAGGTCAAAGAGGCTTTTCCCTGCTTTTCCCTCTAGGATTTTGACGGTTTCCTGTCTCACATTCAGATCTTTTATCCATTTAGAATTTATTTTTGTGAGTGGTGTAAGAAAGTGGTCTAGTTTCATTCTTTTGCAAGTTGCTGTCCAGTTCTCCCAGCACCATTTATTAAAGAGGCTGTCTTTTTTCCATTGAATACATTTTCCCGCTTTATCAAAGATTAGTTGGCCATATACTTGCGGGTCCATTTCTGAGTTTTCTATTCTATTCCATTGGTCTATGTGTCTGTTTTTGTGCCAATACCATACAGTCTTGATGACCACCGCTTTGTAGTAGAGGTTAAAGTCTGGGATTGTGATGCCTCCCGCCTTGGTTTTATTCTTCAGTATTATTTTGGCTATTCGAGGTCTTTTGTGGTTCCATACAAATTTTAGGATTGTTTGCTCTAGCTTTGAGAAGAATGCTGGTGCAATTTTGATTGGGATTGCATTGAATGTGTAGATTGCTTTGGGTAGTATTGCCATTTTAACAATATTTATTCTTCCAATCCATGAGCATGGGATGTTTTTCCATTTCCTTGTGTCTTCCTCAATTTCCTTCATAAGTTTTTTATAGTTTTCAGTGTAGAGGTCTTTCACATCTTTGGTTAGGTTTATTCCTAGGTATTTTATGGTTTTTGGTGCAATTGTGAAAGGGATTAGCTTCTTTATTTCTCTTTCTGCTGCTTCATTGTTGGTGTATAGAAATGCCACCGATTTCTGTACATTGATTTTGTATCCTGCAACTTTGCTGAAATCACGGATCAGTTCTAGTAGGCTTTTGGTAGATTCCGTCGGGTTTTCCATGTAAAGTATCATGTCATCTGCAAAAAGTGAAAGTTTGACTTCCTCCTTGCCAATCTTGATGCCTTTTATTTTGTTTTGTTGTCTGATTGCTGATGCTAAGACTTCCAACACTATGTTAAATAGCAGTGGCGAGAGTGGACACCCCTGTCGTGTTCCTGATCTCAGGGGGAAGGCTTTCAGTTTTTCCCCATTGAGGATGATATTAGCTGTGGGCTTTTCATATATGGCTTTTATGATGTTTAAGTATGTTCCTTCTATCCCGACTTTCTCGAGAGTTTTTATTAAGAACGGGTGCTGTATTTTGTCAAATGCTTTTTCTGCATCTATTGACAGGATCATATGGTTCTTATCTTTTCTTTTGTTGATGTGATGTATCACGTTGATTGATTTGCGAATATTGAACCAGCCCTGCAACCCAGGGAAGAATCCTACTTGATCATGGTGGATAATTCTCTTTATGTGTTGTTGGATTCGATTTGCTAGTATCTTATTGAAAATTTTTGCATCCATATTCATCAGGGATATTGGCCTGTAATTCTCCTTCTTTGCTGGATCTCTATCTGGTTTGGGAATCAAAGTGATGCTGGCTTCATAGAATGAGTCCGGGAGTTTTCCTTCCGTTTCAATTTTTTGGAACAGCTTGAGGAGGATAGGAATTAACTCTGTTTTAAATGTCTGGTAAAATTCCGCAGGAAAGCCGTCTGGTCCAGGGCTTTTATTTGCTGGGAGATTTTTGATAACTGATTCTATTTCTTCACTAGTTATGGGTCTGTTCAATTTTTCTATTTCTTCCTGTTTGAGTTTTGGTAGCGTGTGGCTATTTAGGAAGCTGTCCATTTCTTCCAGATTGCCAAGTTTGGTGGCATATAATTTTTCATAGTATTCTCTGATGATTGTTTGTATCTCTGAGGGATTGGTTGTAATTTCTCCCTTATCATTCACGATTTTATCTATTTGAGTTCTCTCTCTTTTCTTTTTGAGAAGCCTGGCTAGAGGTTTGTCTATTTTGTTTATTTTTTCAAAGAACCAGCTTTTGGTTTCATTGATCTGTTCCACTACCTTTTCTGTCTCCATATGGTTAATTTGTGCTCTGATCTTAGTTATTTCTCTCTTTCTGCTGGGCTTGGGTTGTTTTATTTGTTCTGCTTCTAGTTCCTTTAGGCGCGCTGTTAGAATTTGTGTTATTGATTTTTCTTGTTTCTTGAGATGGGCCTGGATTGCAATATATTTCCCTCTCAGGACTGCTTTTGCTGCGTCCCAGAGCGTTTGGATTGTTGTATTTTCATTTTCATTTGTTTCCATGTATTTTTTAATTTCTTCTCTGATGGCTTGGTTGACCCAGTCATCTTTTAGTAGGTTATTTCTTAGCCGCCATGTTCTTGGATATTTTCCAGGCTTTCTCCTGTGGTTGATTTCAAGTTTCAAAGCATTGTGGTCTGACAGTGTACACGGTATGATCTCAATTCTTTTATATTTATTCAGAGCTTCCCTGTGCCCCAGAATGTGATCTATCTTGGAAAATGTACCGTGTGCAGTGGAGAAGAACGTAAATTCCTTTGCTTCTGGATGAAGGACCCTAAAGATGTCTGTGAGGCCCATCTGTTCTAATGTGTCATTCAGGGCTATTGTTTCTGTGGAGATTTTCTGATTTGTGGATCTATCCAATGCTGAGAGTGGAGTGTTGAGATCCCCTACTATTAGGACATTTTTATCGATGAGGTTGCTAATGTTTGTAATTAGTTGTTTTACAAATTTGGGTGCCTCCAAATTCGGTGCATAGATATTTACAATTGTTAGCTCTTCCTGCTGGATGGTCCCTGAGACTATTATATAATGTCCTTCTTCATCTCTTATTACATCGTTCATTTTAAAGTCTAATTTGTCTGATATAAGTGTGGCTACTCTGGCTTTCTTCTGCCTTCCAGTAGCATGGTAGATAGTTTTCCATCCCCTCACTTTCAATCTGAAGGTGTCTTCAGGTTTAAGATGAGTTTCTTGAAGACAGCAAATAGATGGGTCTTGTTTTTTAATCCATTCTGTTATCCTGTGTCTTTTGATTGGCGCATTTAGTCCATTTACATTCAGTGTTAATATTGAAAAATATGGGCTTACAGTCACTGTATTATCTGTAGGTTTCATGATTGTAAGGCTGTCCCTGGCAGTTTGTGTTCTTTGCACGTTTGCCTTCATAGAATTCCCCTCAGGATCTCTTGCAGTGCTGGCTTATTTGTGATAAATTCTTTCAGTTTTTGTTTGTTGGGAAAAACCTTGATCTCTCCTTCTATTCTGAATGACAGGCTAGCCGGATACAGAATTCTTGGTTGCATGTCCTTCTTGCTCATCACATTGAAGATATCTTGCCATTCCTTTCTGGCTTGCCAAGTTTCTGTAGATAAGTCTGCTACTACCCTTATAGGTCTCCCTTTGTATGTTAGGGTTCTTTTGTCCCTAGCTGCTTTCAGGATTCTCTCCCTATCTTTGTATTTTGCCAGCTTCACTATGATGTGCCGTGCAGAAGGTCTATTCGAGTTACGTCTGAGGGGAGTTCTCTGTGCCTCTTGGATTTCCATGCCCTTTTCCTTCCTCATGTTGGTGAAGTTCTCAGCAATGATTTGTTCAAGAACCCCTTCGACTCCTTTCTCTCTCTCTTCTTCCTCTGGGACTCCTATGATACGGATATTGTTTCTTTTGAGTGCATCGCTCAGCTCTCGAATTCTCCTTTCCTGTTCCTGGATCAGCTTCTCTCTCTTTTTATCTGCTTCCTCTTTTTCAATGATTTTGTCTTCTAAGGCACTAACTCTTTCCTCTACCTCTTCAATCCGTGCTGTGGCTGCTTCCAGTTTCCCCTGTATTTCTTCTAATTTCTTCTTTAATTCTTCCTGTCCGTTTTTAAGGTCCTTGAACTCTGCCGCGCGGGACCCCTTGCATTCTTCTAAGCTTTTTTCAAGGCCAGCGATTAGTTTTATGATTGTCATTCTATATTCATGTTCTGTTATGTTGCTTATATCTGTTTTCATTAATTCTTGAGCTGTCACTGCTTCTTGTGGATTCTTTTGAGGAGAATTCTTCCGTCTCGTCATTTTGGCTGGATGTGTTTTGGGTTGTTTCTTGAAGTTGCCCTGGAAAGGAAAACAGACTGACAGACAAACAGAAAACAGAAATACTCAAACGTACTAACAAACAAGCGGTTCACAACAGCAAAAAGAATAACAAATGACACTCTGAGGACAATGTCCTGAAATACCAGCTACACGGTAAGGACAGGGTGTGTACTGTGCTGGTGGCAGAGCGTCTACAGAGAGAATAATGACAGTTCCGGGGGAAAGTAGGAAATGGTCTTTGCCCAGGTAGAGTGGCTAAAGAGCTTAATCCAGACTGAGAGAAATCAGAATAAGGACGGTTACAAGGAAAAAGGAGTGAAGACAGAAATTGCTCGGGTGAGATTATGTGGCCTGGTTATTCCAGAGAGAGAATAAGGGAAGTACAGAAGGAGATGAAAAACATGCCTTTAGAGAGTGGAATAAGATTTTGTTTAAGTCAGCCAGGCCTCTGGATAGTCAGCTCAGGAGTGGGGATCAGTAAGAAGAATAACGGGGAGCATCTATTTTAAAAAGAAATGACCTGGAGTTACTCCAGGCAGCGGTCTGGACTTGACCTCTGTAGCTCCCACGGAGAAGTGTCACTCCTGCGCAGATGGGCGTGGTTTAGTGTAGGCGGGAGTTCTCCACTGAGGCAGGGATGGCTCTGGGAGTGACTTCCTGGGGCTGGTGCTTGTGGGCCCGTAAGACAACAATGGCGTCCCTTCCGTCCTTTGTTCCCAGTCCCAAGGCTTCCACTCGCCCCCTTGTTTGTGTCCTTACTCCGCTATGGGCACCGGCGCAGTGTGGTCCACTGGAAGGTGGGCGCCTGCCTGCTTGCCACCCCCCAACCTTCTGCAAATGTGTCAGGGTTAAAGGTGCTCCACAGGCGACTGAGGGCACCCCCGGCAGCCGGAAGCGCTGAGGGCTCCCCGCTCGCCTGGCCGGGGCGACTTGTGCGCACTCCCCACTCAGGCGACCGCGGTAGTGGCAGTCCCAGTGTTTGATCGCGCCCCACAGGGCCCTCCGCGGCGACTAGCGCCTGATCCGGGCTCCGGCGGGCAGCGGCAATGGTCCCCGGTCGCCGGCTCTCCAGGGGATGGTGACGCGACTGGTGCACAATCCCTGTTGAGGTGGTCCCAGCGATGCAGCGGTCCCAGCAGTTTTTCGCTTTCCACCGGGCGCCCCAGCGGCGACTAGCGCGCACTCCCCGTTCCGCCAGCAGCAGCCCGCGATCCCGCGGTTGTTCGCTCAGGGGGCCGGAGGCAGCAGCGGTGCCTGGCGCGCACTCCCCGCTCCAGCGATAGCAGCGGCAGAGGTCCCGCTATTGCTCCCTCCTCACGCTGCTGGCGGCTAAGCAACTCTGGGCCGGGAGGGCTGACTGTGCCTCCGTCCGCGGTCCAGCACAAGGAGAGTTCTGCTGGGTTCTGCTGTTAGGCTCAGAGCTTCTCCTCCTAAGCCCTGTCTTTAGGGGCTGGATGTTGGTGGACTCCCCCTCTCTGTAGCTCTCCTTCGGATGTTGGGGACTTTCCCCGCTGTCCCCGGCTCACCCTCCCCCCAGCTCAGTTTCCCGAGTTCGTTTTGTCCGTTCTCGGTTAGACTCACAGTCTTAGGGCGTTGTCTATGTTTCTTGCGTTCCTTGTAAGCTGCTACACCTTTTCTGCCAGGTTCTTGGAGTTGAGAATCTCTCTGTTTCGGTCCCTCTCAATTCAAAAAAACAAGGGAAACTTTGGTCCTCCCTACTCCTCCGCCATCTTGGTCCCTCCCCTCCCGGGCACTGTTTCTAACTTCCCATTTGTTTTGGGGGTCACTTCTGCTTGGATTCTGGGTCTGGGTCTTGTCAGGATTTGCACAGGGTGCTGCGTACCATAGGTGCAGGATGTGTGCACCGGGTGTGTACTGAAGTAAGCTGAATCTGTAACTTACTCAGGTGGAGTCTAATCCTATCTTAGAAACACATTTCCAGTTTTCACTGGTTTGAGGAAGATTTCCCTATGGCTGTTTTGGGAGTAAAATCTTACTTCAGTTTTTAAAATTTTAAGCTTGAATCTAATGGCTTCCTGAATGTCAAGGGTGGATTTAGATGGCTTGATACTGAGGAACGCTGATGCTCTCCCCTTCTTCTCTCCAGGACATTACTAGACTTCATCATAAAGGAGCACTTCCCCTCAGTAGAGGTTGCAGAACCTAACAGATATGTGGTAAGTTTTTTTTTTTTTTAATTTTTAAAAAATGTTTATTTTTTTAAGAGAGAGAGAGACAGAGTGTGAGTGGGCAAGGGGCAGAGAGAGAGGATGACATAGAATCTGGAGCAGGATATGTGGTAAGTTTTTAAAGAGAAAGGGAGGTATTCGGTTTTCTCTCATTGCTTGTCAACGTCAATGGTTACAACTTAGAACTTAAAGAACTAAAGGTAAGAAAGGAAATAGAGCACTCTGAACATTTTGTTAGAGGAAGAGAAGGTGAACCACTTCGTAAACAAGATAAGATAAGAAAGTAGTTTTGTGGGGCACCTGGGTAGCTCAGTTGGTTGAGGGTCCAACTTCGGCTCAAGTCGTGATCTCACGGTTCTTGGGTTTGAGCCCTGCATTGGGCTCTGTGCTGATAGCTCAGAGCCTGGAGCCTGCTTTAGATTCTGTGTCTCCGTCTCTCTCTGTTCCTCCCCCACTTGCACTCTGTCTCTTTCTCTCAAAAATAAATAAACATAAAAAAAAAAGTAAATGGTTTTGTTTGAAAGGATCTGGAGAAAAAGAAGAGGTGTTACTGCATCCTGACTCTAGACATTACTTTTTGTGCAGCATTTGTAATTTGGTCTTATGTATTCTTTTCTTACATGTGAGATACATGGATATTTTTATATTAGTCGTTCTAAAATACACATAATCTATAACAGGAAAACATGTGATTTTTTCCCTTCCTTCCTTCCTTCCTTCCTTCCTTCCTTCCTTCCTTCCTTCCTTCCTTCCTTCCTTCCTTCCTTCCTTCCATCCTTCCTTCCTTTCTTCCTTATTTTTTAATGTTTATTTATTTTAGAGAGACAGAGCCCAAGCAGGGGAGGGGCAGAGAGAAGGGGAGAATCCCAAACAGGCTCCAGGCTCTGAGCTGTCAGCACAGAGCCCGATGCGGGGCTCAAACTCACGAACTGTGAGACCATGACCCGAGCCTAAACCAAGAGTCAGATGGTTAACCCATTGAGCCTCCCAGGCGCCCCTGATTTCCTATTCCTGTGGAAATGTTTTGATCATCGTAATCCTCTTTTGCCCTCTCAGCAGTCACAGAGACTGGAATGGCATTATTTTTGTTGGTGATTCGTTTCAAAGTTTAAGAATTCCCTTGTGCTGAATTCTCCCTTGTGCCTTCCCTGTTCTTACAGGATGTGTGGAAAGCCTGGTCATAGAATTCTGTCTGAGACGTTAGAGATTTTTTTCTTGCTAATTCCCCACATTCTTCCATGTTTTTCTCACATCTCCTGATTTCCATTCCTTTAGTTAGGTTTTGGCCCTCTGAATTCTTTCCATGTTCTCCTTGTGACTTCCCAGAAGATCCCAAAAGAGTATGCATTCCTGAAAAATCTGACAAATTTCTGAATTTTATTTTAGGATTTCTTCTCTGTTGTGGTATCAGAGACGGCACAACTCATTGCTTCGTGGATGTCTGTTGGTTTTGCTCATGGTGAGTTATCTACTGATGTGTCATTTTTCTGCTGAGAAAGTAGAGTTAATTTGTTGAAGCAGAAGACTTCTTTTTTGTGTGCCTCAAAAATATTCCTGCCGATGAGGTTCTTAACATTTACAGCCTCTGAATTTGTTTTCAGCAACAGAGAAACAATTTTCTAGCGTTTAAAATGGTTTTGAGGGGAACAGCATGTGCAAATAGAATAAGCATGCTCCGTTTGACGAGGATGTTATTACTGGTAAAGATTTTTTAACCTCGTGGCTACATGTATTATATTTAGATCTCTTTAAAGCTGTTTTAAAATTCTTAACTATAAAAGCACTACATGTTTAAGGTAAATAATTTAAAATATACAGAAGTAAGGGGCGCCTGGGCGGCTCAGTTGATTAAGCGTCTGACTTTGGCTCCGGTCATGATCTCACGGTGTGTGAGTTTAAGCCCCACGTCAAGCTCTGTGTTGGCAGCTTGGAGCCTGGAGCCTCCTGCAGATTCTGTGTCTCCCTCTCTCTTGGCCTCTCTCCCATTCATGCTCTGTCTCTGTCTCTCAAAAATGAATAAACATTTTAAAAAATGCTTTAAAATATGCAGAAGCGAGTGTGAATTCCGCTCTCCAGGGCAATCATTATTAACCATTTCATATCAATTCTTTTGGGCTTTTTTGGAGGATATTCAGACATCTTTGAAAACAGCAGGCGTTGCTTGTGTCTTTGAAGGCATTTTGTATGTGAAGTTGCATAGAAAGGAATATGTGCCTGAGCTAAGAATAACTGAAAAACAAATCATACACTTACTCATGTCTCCAGATAAACATCAAATGGGATTCCCACATTGCAGAACTTCTTGAAATCTGCTTAGCTTATCACACACATACTGTGTGTATCTCTCTTGGGGTGGGTTAGGGTAGGGAGAGTGGGGTCGGTGTTTCAGAGTTTTTGCTATTATGAACTCTGCTGCAGTGACTACCATGCAACTACATCTTTGTATTCTTGAAGGTGACTTTTTGAGGATAAACCCCCAAAATGGAATGGCTGGGTTAGAAAGTCTGTACATTCAACATTTTGATAAACAGAGAAAGGGTGAAACTTTATGTTGGACACTGTTGCCAAATATCCTGTATGTAATAGGCTGGTGTATTCATTCCCTGGCTTCTTCCTACCCCACACTCCTGTTCCCAGCCGTAGCCTCCCCTGCCTGGGAGGGCACACTCCCTCCCAACAGCTAGTGACTGTTACTGGAGTGCATAGCCATGTTTTTCCCTTTTCCCATCTGTTGAATATGAATTAATCTTATTCCTTTATTAGTCTCAGTTCCATTCCAAGTAACATATATTTTTCAAACAAATGCTAGAAATTGAGGATAAGTAAGAAGAATTTTTATTTCTTGGGGCTTTTGTTCCTGCAGGGTTTGAAATCTTTGCAGGGGGTAGGGTATAAAACGAAAGGCTAAATTTAATTTAAAAATATAGTTTTAATATATATTAAGCTATTTGGCCTCACCAGTTACACTTTCAATTGATAATCTAATTTTGCTGCATTTCCAAAACAAATGAATTTCCATTACCTTTCCTATTCTGGATAATTTTATACATTTAAAAATGCTTTATTGTTTTATTACCATGTTTTCAGAATCTTTTTGTTGTGGTTTCAGGTGTTTGTAATACTGATAATTTCAGTTTGTTATCCATTACAATCGACTATGGTCCGTTTGGTTTTATGGAAGCCTATAATCCAGGTCAGAGTGATTTATATGTCAATATGTATATGTATACACACACATATCTTATTTCACTAAAAGCTATCACAGGTTTATTTTAGATAAACTGTTATAACTAATGCAGTGATGGGGTAGTAGAGGGAATTGAGTTCACTCATGAAACGTGGTATTCAATCTTCTGGTGCTATAACGATTAAACAATGAGTCCTTTGTGGTCTCTGCCCGTATAGAATGACATATTAGAGAAGATGACAGGGAGGGGAGTGGGAACATGTGTGAGACCGATGCGGATGTGACCTCTGGCCTCTGACCCTTAGTGGCTCTGTGCCCTTGGACAAGTCACTTACCTTGCTACTTTACTAACCTATAAGATGGAGGTAACAGTAACACGATACTTACAAGGAGGGATCCAAGCAGACTTTGTGGAGGCTGGAGGGTGTGCTATTTGAGGTGGAGTTTGAAGTATATGTGTGATTACCTGAAAATTCTTGCAGGTTAGAACTATATTCCTCTTTTTGGCAAATATTCATATTTAAAAAGAATTTCATGTGTATGGGTAGTAAGTGTTTATGTTACTTTTGAGTTAAACGTTTAAAGACAGAAAGATTTAATAAACATTAATACATCTAATAAATATAAATTTATTCAGTATAAATATAAATTTAGAGACAATTATCCCCACTACAAAATGCTAATGTATTTTGTTTTAAACAGATTTTGTCCCAAACACATCTGATGATGAAGGAAGATACAAAATAGGAAATCAGGCCAATATTGGGATGTTTAACTTAAACAAGTTGTTGGAAGCTTTAAACCCATTACTGGATCCTAGGCAAAGGCAGCTGTGAGTAAATCCTAAATCCACGAATTAAATCTATGTGAAAATATATTTGTATAATGATCTTAAAAATTTTTTTAATGTTTATTTACTTTTGAGACAGAGAGAGAGAGAGAGAGAGAGAGAGAGACAGAGCATGAGCGAGGGAGGGGGGAGAGAGAGGGAGACACAGAATCCAAAGCAGGCTCCAGACTCTGAGCTGTCACCACAGAGCCCGACGCGGGGCTCGAACTCACGAACTATGAGATCATGACCTGAGCCAAAGTCAGAGGCATAACCGACTGAGCCCCAAATGATCTTTTTTTTTTTTTTTGAAAAATAAGAAACATTAAAAAATATTTAATGTTTATTTATTAAAAATTTTATTTTTAATTATTTTAAAGTTTATTTACTCATTTTGAGAGAGAGAGAATGAGCAGGGAGGGGCAGAGAGAGAGGGAAGGAGAAAATCCCAAGCAGGCTCTGCACTCTCAGCATGGAGCCTGACATGGAGCTCAAACCCACAAAAATGGGAGATCATGACCTGAGCCAAAACCAAGAGTCAGATGCTCAACAGACTGAGCCACCGAGGTGCCCCTAATGTTTATTTTTGAGATAGAGAGAGAGAGTGTGCATGAGCGGGGGAAGGGCAGAGAGAGAGACACAGAGGATCCAAAGCTCTGCACTGACAGCAGAAAACCCAATATGGGGCTTGAACTCACAAACCGTGAGATCATGACCTGAACCGAAGGCAGACACTTAACTGACTGAGCCACCCAGGTCCCTGAACAAGAAAAAATTTTAAAACCATCTTATTATTTAGTCTTTAATAATGAAATCATTTTAAACTGTATATTTTTCTCTAGTACAATTTTGGCTTTTTCCCTATAATTTTCATGATAAAGTGTCTCCCTATTTCTTGCTTCTTAGGTGTTGTGAAATTTTGGTTTATTTCATTCCTTCGATCTAAGCATTATCACTGTTCTTCTTAATGTCTCAGTAGTTGGGCTTTTTTATCCACATACTTTTGTATGTGTTTAGTAAAATCTACTATTTAACTTGTGTTAAGGTTTCTTTATGGACCCAACAAAATGAATTTTGTACATGTTTCATGATACAAAAGAATGTATATTCCATAGTCAAAGGTTTTACTGTATCAAATTGAATGTATTGAGTGTATTATTTAAGTCCTTTATAAAACCTTGCTTTTTATATCAATTAGATAAATTTGATTAATCAGAGATGTGTGTTAAAATCTCCCACTTTAACTGTATTTTTACTAAGTAGTTTTTATAATTGCTTTAAATTTACATATATTGCCGTTGTATTTTTTGGTACATACTGGTTTTTTAACTTATATTTCCTTAAAAAAGGTTCCTTTTATCCTAACATAATGACCGCTTTTATCTTAATTTTTCCTTTTAACTCCAAATTTCAATTTATCTATACTATTGCCACTCATGCGTTCTTTTTGTTGATTTTGCCTTGAGTCTCATTTTATTTTTTACCTTTATCACTTCATTTTAAAGTATGTTTCTTGTAAAAAAAATACATATAGCCAGGTTTTAACTCAGTGTGATGGTTCTGGCCTAATAGAAGTGTGTAGGTTGTTCACATTTATTATAACAATTGATTTTATTCCTGTGTTACATCATGCTTTATCTTTATGTCTCACTTCCCTCCCTCCTGCCAAATTTCCTTACTTTTTATGATTTGATCAACTCTGTTGATTTGGAAATACTGTATTCCCCATCCGCTACTGGTAGTCTCTCTCTCTCTCAAAAATAAACAAACATTAAAAAATTAAAAAAGAAAATAGAATACATTTCTGAATTTGTACACACCACTTCCTTCCTTTCCTATTCGCCAGAATTTAATCAAAGAGCTGTATAAAGAGTGTATAGGCTGTATAAAGCCTTATATTGTGTCAACCTAGCTAAGCTGGTCCAAAAATTACCTTCCCTGTATGGTTATGGGTTAGGTTGGCCAAGAGAAGTTTGCAAGATCTGGAAGGCAGAAGTCAGGCAGAGTGTGTTTACACACCCAGAGGGCTAGTCTAAGGTCAGGCACTGCTGCCAGTCACACATGTTGCCATCAGTGTGCTAGTTCATGGTGGTGTGGGGAAGCAGTCAAGTTACCATCTTGGCAGCTCCGTCTGGCCAGCCTCTTTACCCTCTCTGAATCCCACCCCTGGGCTTATACCGCCCCATGGTGAAGGGTGCTGGCTTATCCTGCAGGTTACTTGCACCATCGAGCTTGGAAACTTGAGGTATAGACAAGGGTTTCAGTTTGTCTGTAGAGTCCAATTTGTCTTCACTGTCTCTAGTGTCACATTTTAAAAAATGTTTTTATTTGTTTTTGAGAGAGCGAGAGTGTGTGAGTGCACACACAGGAACGGGGAAGGGGCAGAGAGAGAGGGAGACTGAGGGTCCAAAGAGGGCTGTGCTCTGAGCTGTCAGCACAGAGCCCAGTGCAGGGCTCAGACTCACAAACCATGAGATCATGACCTGAGTCAAAGTTGGATGCTTAACCACCTGAGCCACCCAGGTGCCCCTCGCATCCAATTTTCTATCCTCTCCTCACTGCTGACTTTTAGCCCCCAAACCAGATACAGAACCAACAGTGTTATATATATTCTTCACCAGCTCCTACAATCATAGGAGGTCAAATTCCTAAAATAAATCCCTTGTTCTATAGCACCAATAGGGTTCTGCTTCTCCAACTGTAACTATATACCCAGTGAGAAAAATCTGCTATTGTTTAAGTATTGACTTTCTTCCATCCATTTCTTTTTTGTGCTTCTGGCACTCCATTGTTTGTATGAATCCTCCATATATTCCCAATCGTCTTATTATCATTTTTTAAACTTATGTTTTCCATTTCTTTGTATTTTTGCATAGTATTTTGTGGTATTTCTTCTACTTGATTTTCTAGGCCACTAAATTTGAGTCTCCAGAGTAACCATCTTCTCTCTCAATTCATCTACTGAATTTTGTAGTCTGAAACAATATTTTGTAGTTCCAAAATGTCTACTGAGGTATAGTTTCTTCTTCTTCTTTTTTATTTCTTTTAATGTTTTTATTTGTTTTTGAGAGAGAGACAGAGACAGAGACAGAGACAGAGACAGAGCAAGTGGGAGAGGGCAAAGAGAGAGACAGAGATACAGAATCTGAAGCAGGCTCCAGGCTCTGAGCTGTCAGCACAGAGCCCGATGTGGGCTTGAACGCACGAGCTGTGAGATCATGACCTGAGCCGAAGTCGGACGCTTAACCGACTGAGCCACCCAGATGCCCCTGTAGTTTATTCTTCTGAAGTGTCTCACTATTTTTTTTTCATATTGTTATCTGTCTCCAAGAGCGGTTCCGTTTTACTAAGAGCCAACTGTTCTGGCGTTCCTTTGTTTTTCTTCTCTGGGGATACAAGCCCACTTCGGTACTATGTTACTTCCCTTCGCCTCTCTGTTGGGGCTCAGTTCCAGTTACGTGGTGCTACACCCTTCGTGGGCCGGCTGAGTACGCAGAAGGCAAGTTTCCAGCTTTCCACTGGGCCTCTGGTAGGCTGCCTCTCTGCCCCCAGCTCTCCTCAGCACCAAGCTAGCCTTCTCCCACATTCCAGGGCTAGACAGGTTTCAGTGGGTTTCCTGCAGCCTCGAGGAAGCCAGGGTCCACTAAGTTTTCCCAGTAACATATATCTAGGTAGGGCCTGCTCTGCTCTGCCATGCTGTACCTCAAGAGTGAAGGCCTGCAGTCTTGCTCGGACACTCCAGGCCTTGCCCCAGGCCCCAAGGCCCTGAGGTATAGACAGGAGAGGGGCTGAATTAGAGCATGGAGGGGCAGGCCCCAAAAATTCATTTGAACTGCCATCTTCCTTTGACCTCTCTGGTTGAGTCTTTGGCCTTGGTTCATTGCAGTTGGTGTGTATGTGGGGGGTTCATTAGAGTCACAGTCCTTCTCTGGCTCCACTTACTCCTATCGGGGAAGGATGGGTAAATGATCCGTTTGATGAATACGGAGGCTCATCCTATTAGTGCCTCTCTTTTTGGAAAGCTGCCAGATCAGGGAAAGCGTACATTTTCTGCTTTTTTATATGAAAATTTTTATAGGGGTGTGCCCAAGTCGGGGAGGCCCATAGTTGTGACTGCTGTTCTAGTAAATGAGTGAATAAAACTTTCTAATTGAGGCACAATTTGTTAACATGCTTATTTATCCACAGACTTAAGTCATATACTCCAGACTAGCTTTTATCAGTGATAAAAGCTGAACTTTTAATCACAATCTGTCACGTGATCTCCCATTCTGAATTTAGGCTGAAGAAAAAATGGTACATGGTTCCCTTTTTAAATAACAGAGTAAATAATAAATAGGCAACATCATAATGTTTATACTTAGTTACTCAAAATCAAGTGCCTCCTGTATGTATATCAATAAGCGTGAATAATAATCTATGTTAATAATTACATAGACTGTTAAGACATTCCTTGATATAGCCACTGGACGTTGAACTCCTTGAGAGCAGGATCACATTTTAATCATTTCTGTGTCTTTAATATATTTGCTAGAAGAGAAAGCATATTTACCCTCTCACTCTCTCCCCCACCCCTCTCCCAAATCTAAAATTTACCTTTTCCAGTACAAGATCACAGATGAATGGCAGAGCACATAGTGATTTCATTAACCCTCGGGTAGCGAAGAAATTACTGCAGTGAAAGTTTTATATGCCATCTATGGTTTCCTTAATTAATACATCACATAGTTCAAAATCAAAGCAATATAAGATGTTATTCATTGAGCAGTCATTTTTGTCTCCATTAATTTTTATATCGCCTTTGCCCTGCAGAGTTCATTTATTCATTTGCCAAAGACTTATGGAGGTGCTCAGTATGTGCCCGTCACTGTTCCAAGTGCTTGGGGGACAGCAATGAATAAAACAGCACAATGGTTGTGTCCTTGTGGTACTTACTTCTGGTGGGAGAGACTGTCAAACAGAATACATAAGTTACATAGCTAATTAGAAAGGAGATAAATACTATGGAGAAAAAACAACGCAGGGGATAGGGACTAAAGGGAGGGAGGGGTTTGCAGTTTTCAAAGAATAATCAGCATCTCACTTGAGCAAAGGCTTGAAGGAGTCACAGGTGCAAGCCACACAGATGCCTGGGGAAGGGTGCTCCAGACAAGGGACTAGCCTGTGCAAAGGCCTTTAGTGGGTATGTGGAATGCTAAAGGAACATTAAGAAGGACCCTGTGGCTACTTCAGAATAAGCAAGGGGAAGACTTGTATGGGATGAGGTCAGTAAGGTAAAGAGAGTAGAGCTTCAGAATGAGTTGAGCTTTTGTATAATTTAAAATACATTTAAGAATATTAAGAAATGGGGCACCGGGGTGGCTCTGTCGGTTAAGCGACCGACTCTTGGTTTCAGCTTGGGTCATGACCTCATGGTTCATGAGTTAGAGCCTCACATCCAGCTCCGCAGTATGATGGTGTGGAGTCCGCTTGAGATTCTCTCTTTCTCTCTGCCCCTCCCCCCCCCATTCACACGCACATACTCTTCTTCAAAATAAATAAACATTAAAGAAAATAGGCAAGTCCTTCTTTGGGCTCTGCACTGACAGCACAAAGGCTGCTTGGGATTCTCCCTCCCTCTCTGTCTCTCCCTCTGTCTCTCTCTCTGCCCCTCCCCCCGTTCATGTGTATGCACTCTCTTTCATCAAAATAAATAAACATTAAAAAAAATAGAAACGCGGGGCACCTGGGTGGCTTAGTTGGTTGAGTGTCGACTTCGGCTCAGGGCATGATCTAACAATTTGCAAGTTTGAGCCCCGCATCGGGTTCTCTGCTGTCAGTGCAAAGCCTGCTTTGGATCCTCTGTCCCCCTCTCTCTGCCCCTGCACTGCTTGCCCACTCTCTCTCAAAAATAAATAAACATTAAAAAAATTTTTTTAAAGTAGAAACTTAATTTGTTTAAAGATGAGTTTAAGGTGGGGTGCCTGGGTGGCTCAGTTGGTTAAGCATCTGACTTGGGCTCAGGTCATGATCTCATAGCCCCACGTTGGGCTCTGTGCTGACAGCTCAGAGCCTGGAAATTGCTTTGGATTTGGATTCTGTGTCTCCACCCTCCCATCCCCACCCTTGCCTCTACCCCACTTGTACATGCTTGCTCTTTCTCTCTCTCAAAAATAAATAAGCTAACTTAAAAAAAGAGATGAGTTTAAGGTTAAGAATACTTTAATCTTTATATTTTTATGAAATATAGGAATTACGATTGGTAAATATAATTATTATATTTAATATATGAAAAGCTTCACTTTGTCATTGTAAAATGTTATTTAAGAATGTTAATTTTAAATCAAGGTTTCATTGTCCTTCCTTTTTTCTCCCTGTAGAGCTGCTCAGCTTCTTGAGGGGTATCCGGTTCTTTATTATACAAGGTTTGTCCTTTTGAACACAGATATTGAAGCATCCTGGTTGGTTTAAGGACAATTCTTAAAATAGTGAGTTAAATTGAAATAACATGTCTATTTCAGATTTAGAGAATTGTTCAAAGCCAAATTGGGATTACTTGGAGAAACAAAGGGTGATGATGATTTAATTGCATTTCTCTTACATGTGAGTTTGTCTTTTTATCTTTTTTTTTCTTATATTTGAATTACTATTCTTGAAGAATTGAGATTTATAAATCTAATCATTTTCATTAGCTCATGGAAAAGACAGCGGCTGATTTTACAATGACATTTCGGCAGCTCAGCGAGATTACTCAAAGCCAGTTACAGGAGCTCAACATTCCCGAGGTAGTAATTTGTGACATTTCTTTTTCTCTGAATTCAGTTTTCTTTAACAGATTTATTGAGGTATAATTTACATACCATAAAAGTCAGTCGTCCTGAAGTGTATAATTCAATGATTTTTAAAAAATTTACAGATCTATGCAGTTATCACAATTCTAGAACAATTCCATCACCCTAAAAAAGATCCTTCGTGCCTATTTGCAGTTAATCACTGTTTCCACTCCTGGCCTCCAAACAACTACTAACTTATTTTATGTCTCAAGGTTTTCACTTTCTAGACATTTCCCATAAGTGGACTCATACAGTATCTAGTCTTTTGCTTCTCCATTAGCCTAGTTTTGAGGTTCAACCATGTTGTTCTTTATCGGTAATTCCCTCCTCTTTGTTGCTGAGTGGCATTCTGCTGATGGATAGACCACCTTTGGCTGATGCATTTACCAGCTGATGGACATTTGGGTTATTTCCACTTTTTGGCTATTGTGAGTAAATACTGCTCTGAACATTCATGTACAAGTTTTGGTGTGAACATATGTGTTCATTTCTCTTGGATAGACACTAGGAGTGGAATCGCTGGAATTGCTGGGTTGTTTAGTAAAGTGAATGTTTGATTCCTTAAGAAACTGCCAAATGGTTTCTAAAGTGGCGGGCGCTTAACTCAGTTTTACAAGTATGTGTTGCCTTTTTGTTTCAACACGAACACATTGCATTTATGGAATAGTATGGGTACTACCAGATGATTCTTACTTATTATAGATTTTAGAAACACAGATCTATTTCCAAGGTCTATTAAAAGACAAAATTCAGCTGTATAAATTTGAAGATCCAATGGGTTTTATTCGACAATTCATGAATGAAAGGGGCAGTATCTCATCTAGCAAACAGAAAGGAGCTCCGAGGAGCTATACAAAATGGGAGACTTTCATAGGCAGAAGGGGACAGGGACAAGGAAAAAAGCAGATTACTTCATCTTTTGGGGGAAGGATGGAAGGGGTTTAGTAGGGAGATTACCTCACTACTGGTGACCAGGGAATTCCAGCTGACCAGTTAAGGGTACTTTCCTGGGGGAAACTGGAACTGCAATTAGGTTAGGTGTTAAGTTTGGGTTTGGTGATTTGGGCTTAGCGCAAGTGACTCCACTTTGGGCCTGTTGTTTCTGTTTTGAACAAGTCTAAGTATTTTATATTGTAATCATTGTTTATTATTATTTTTGAGATTAAAATTCAGCCTTATTTTTTGAAATTTCAATCTCTCCATTTTATTTCATGACATTCTGAGCCTAGTTAATGTTATCTTTTTATAGCCTCACGAGTGCGTTTAGTCAATAAGCACTTATTGAGAACTCACTAGTATTGAGAACTTACTCTGGGACAGGCATCATAGTAAATGCTTTACAAAGTAATGAAAAATTAATAATAATAACACTAATAGCTAACATTTATTGAGTGCTTATTATGTTCCAGGCACTATTCTAAGCATTTTATATGTATAATCTGTGCCATGACATGTGGGTAGGTACCACTGTTATTTCTATTTTACTGATAAAGAGACCGAGGCATGGAGAGGTTTTGTAACTAGTGCCAGCTCACACAGTTAGTAAGTGGCTGGCTGGATTCAAACATGGGCAGCTTTCCCCAGAGTCCAGGCTCTTCACTTCTGGACTATCTGAGTCTTTTTCACATGAGCGCTTTGTGGTAAGTAGCTCAATATAGTAATAAAAGTAAGTTTTTGTTAGCTTTCAGTTCATTTTCTGTCAGTAGGTAAGTATCAGGATCTGACTCTCATGCTTGATGAGGCCCCTTCTAAAGGCATTTTCATGCCATGGAGCACTTAGTCCGTAGCTGTAGTGCTAGGATTTTATGTTAGAGAATGCTTGGAGTACTGAGGAACCCCTCTTTGGGCCTCCTCAATTTGCCCTGCAAATTAAGTTTTTAAAGGTAAATTATACGTTATTTAAAGGAAAGCTTTTGGCAATATTAGTATTCCTGTGTAATCTTTATAAGAACTTTGTTTTTTTTTTTATATCTTAAATCGTGCCTTTATATGACTTACCATGAATTAAAACTTTAGAGTTGAATGTTATATAAAGAAAAGGGTGGGGCACCGGGGCGGCTCAGTAGGTTAAGCATCCGACTTTTGATTTCTGCTCAGGTCATGATCTCACGGTCGATGAGTTCAAGCCCCACATCAGGCTGTGCTGATAGCACAGAGCCTGCTTGGGATTCTCTTTCCCTCTCTCTGTGCCCCTCCCCTGCTCCCATGTATTTTCTCTTCCTCTCAAAATAAGTAAACATTAAAAAAAAAGAAAAAGAAAAAAATTATTCTGTTTGAGTACTACTTGTACTTGAAATAGCATGTCTTAAAAAATCTGGATAAGTTATTATTAAAGAATATAATTTAAAGTCATATGAAGTTAAAATAAACTGAACCAATATTAATATACGAAGTAGCCTATTACTGCGTTTTCATTTAGCACTTCTGGGCACTGAAGATGATTTCCAAGCACAAGCTCTTTCCAGCCTGGGTATCCCAGTACCTTCTGAGACTGAAGAGGTAAGGTAATCTAACCACTTCCCCAAATGCATGCCATGTATTACTTTAGCAGAGTCAAGTCATCGACCTTCTCTCCTTCAATTCTCCAACATTTCCTTTCTACTGCTAGGCACTTTGCACCTGCCGAGGTGTCCATGGCAACACCTCACCCCTGCAGAGAGTACCTGTCTGTTCACTTCAACTCTGATTAACACTGTCCCACAAGTTCCTCAGGAGCCCATGCCCTGAGCTCTGGAGAAGAGTTCCTCAGGCTTCTCTCCATGCCTATTAGTTGTCACCTCTTCTACATTTGTGAGAAGTTATTTTGTTTCATAAATCACGATGAATATCTTGGGAGTAAAGACATTGTAGGTAGTGGCCCCTGAAAGGGAAAGACTGGAAAACCACAGGAAGAAATAGCCCTTTCTAGTTTCATGGAACTCTTTATAAAGATGACCATGACTGATCAAGAAAAAACAAAATTTATTTTCAGAAAACCATGTTTAAGATAAGGAAAAGTATCCGAAAATTTAGGTTTTTAGACAAAACTGTTTTTTTTACTTGGTAAAAATAAAAGATTTGGAATTAGCTAAAATAATTAAACAAGGCAGTATTTTATATAGTATTTAATCAAACTCAGTATTTTCTATCTTCCTTTCAGACACTGATGCAATGTAATTTTTAAATGTTTTTTTCTCAATATTTGTCTTGTGAAATAATTCCTACCCTTTTGAAAAAAAGCTATGATGTAAGGAAACAGTGGTTAATTTTGTCCTTTGTCTTATTCTTTCTTAGTAACATGAATGATTCCGATTCTGAAAGAAGGAAAAGAATGACAAGTAAGTAAGCCTTTTGATCTTTCAACTTCAAGGATTATCACATAAAGGCAACATTCTTTCGAAAGCAAGAAGTAATTACTTGAGGAAACTGTGGGGTTGTTTTTGGTTTTGGTTTTGTTTTTTTTTTGGCTTGTTTTTCACTAGGATAATTCTACTTAAGTGTATTTCAGTTGCGTTCCAGTGTCATCTATGAGCTTTCAATGACCTTTCACACGGTATAATAGTTCTGCTTTTAATAAGTTTGCATAATGATGTTAAAATAATATAGTCCTTTTTAAAATTTTATTTGAGAGAGGGAGATCATGCACATGCTAACGAGGGAGGGGCAAAGAGAGAGAAAGAGAGAGAGAGAGAAAAAATCCCACGCAGGCTTTACACGCAGTGCGGAGCCCAACGCAAGGCTCCATGCCAAGACCATGAGATCATGACTTGAGTCAAAAATCAAGAATTGGATGCTCAACCGTCTGAGCCACCCAGGTGCCCCTAAAATAATATAGTCTTAAAAGATGGTGGAGAAACAAGGTAGTTTGGGTTATGATGGAGAGAAGGTGAGTTTGGGGATCTGGCAGATGAATCTCCTCATGTGACTTTTTAACCGTATGATCTGAAAGACACTTAGCTCTGAGTCTCGAAGTCCTTAGTTACTGCATAATGGGGATATTCTGCAGGGATATTGTAATGAAGAGTAATAATATATGTAAGGTATCTCGTTACAGTGCCTGGGCCATAATACACACACAGTAAACGATAGCTCTAAAAATAAATCATCTCTAACACTGATTTCAGTTTACCATGTGACTTCACAGTTGGTTTGGCAAATTAAACAGTGGAAGTTAGATCTTTTTTACAGTATGGATTCTAACAGGCTCAAAGAAGTTAAGACAGAAGCTCCTAAATCCCTGAGCACTCCTGCCTCACTTATTTAGGACTTGTATAGAGAGCTAGTGTGTGTCGTGTGTCATCAGGTTGGCTGATTCATGTGGACGAATGGATGATAGGTTAAGGGATGAGATTGCTTCCTGAACTCAAGACCTGATTGTAGAAATAAAACCAAGTTTAGTTTTTACAGGGACGTGAGTGATCTCTTTGGGGTCCAGCATGGATTTAGTTTCCACTTCTGTCCACTGGTGCAGTTGTACAGAATTTATAAGCCAGTCCAGAATATGGACACTCAGCAGTCAAAAGAAAGAAGACGTTAGAAGAATAATGTGTGGTGGCAGTCTTTAGTATATGGACTTGTTTGGTTATGACAGGATGGATGAGATGGGAAAATGAAAGAAATTTCAGTGAATTCAAGGCTGCAGGCTTTGAGTTAAGTTAGAAGAATAATAAATGCTGAACAGGAGGCTCTCAAGGAAGGGAAAGAGATAAATTTCCACGAAGAACAATGGCATGATAAAAGTTCATAATGATAGCTCAGTTGTGTTTTTAAAGGCACACTTCTATATGTTATTATTGTATGCTTAATTGATATAAAAATGCAGATATGTAAGAAACTGCACAAATTCATGTGATGATGTGTATCAGGGATGTGGAATTAAAGAATTGTGTAGGTGTGAAGAAAGAAAACATCTAAGGAGAGTGTCCTGTGTGGTGATGTCCGAATCTTCCTTTCCCTTAGGGAGTCTTCATTCCTGTGCTCTTTTTTTTTTTTTTTTTAATAATTTCTTGTCAAATTGGTTTCCATACAGCACCCAGTGCTCATTCCAACAAGTACCCTCCTCTGTGCCTGTCACCCACTCTCCCCCCACCCACTCCCCCTCCCCTCAGTTTGTACTTAGTCTTTGAGAGCCTCTTATGTTTTGTCTCCTTCCCTCTCTGTGTCTTTTTTCTTTTCCCCTCTTCCCCTCCCCCATGGTTTTCTGCTAAGTCTCTCAAAATCCACCTATGTGTGGAAACATATGGTATCTGTCTTTTTCTTTCACTTAACATAATACCCTCCAGTTCCATCCATGTTGCCACACATGGCCAGATTTCATTCTTATTGCTGCGTAGTATTCCATTGTATATATATATATATATGTATATATATACACACCATATCTTCTTTATCCAATCATCAGTTGATGGACACTTAGTCTCTTTCCATGATTTGGCTATTGTCGAAAGTGCTGCTATGAACATTGGGGTACACGTGCCCCTATGCATCAGCACTCCTGTGTCTCTTGACCTAAGTTTATTTTCCTTAGAGAGGCAGTACCGCATGGGCTCCAGAGGTGGGCCAGCTGTGCCTAAGCTCTGGTTGGGCCATTTATTTCCTGCTAAGCAGGTCATTTGATTCCCTCATGCCTCCGTTTCTCTTTCTGGTGTGTATGTATACTTTTTAGGGGCTTTACTGAGCTCTAAATAAAAATCACCCATTTTTTTTAGACGAAATTAAAAAAATTGTGCAACCATGACAATCAAGTTTTAAAACATTTCTACCCAGTGGACCTCTCTTTTGTTTCCTCATCTATAAGGTGCATTACATCATAGACTGTTGCACAAATTCTGCTCAGAATTTCTGTTGTGCCAGTGGGGATAAGCATCCTTCCTCTCCACTCAGTTGATAAATTATTTTGGAAAATCTCCAATAAAGACATAATTTCTGGAATTTTTTAAATGTGCCATTATTAGAATACCTTTAATATGAAAAAATGTGTGGTTACTATCAAAAATACAAATGTATAAAGAGTTTTGCCTTCATGTAACCTTTCATGCTTGCTCTTGGCAGCATGAATATTAAGCAGTCCCACTAAGTCACACCTGAATTCTGAGCTCAAAGGTGTTAAAAGTAGCAACTTCTCTTCCCCTACCTCCACTCAGGCTGTGGGGCCTAATTCAGATGCATTCACTACTGTCTCCAACTTTAGAAAATGGTTAGTGAGGGGCACCTTGGTGGCTCAGTCGGTTAAGGTTCTGACTCTTGGTTTTGGCTCAGGTCACGTTCTCACGGTTTGTGGGATGGAGCCCGATGTGGGGCCCTGCGCTGGTGGCACAGAGCCTGATTGGGATTCTCTCTCTCCCCCACTCTCTCTCTGCCCCTCCCCCACTCTCTCTCAAAATAAATAAGCGTAAAAAAAAAAAAAAGAAAATACTTAGTGAACTGAACATGGTGGAAAAAAAAAACAAAGTAATGATGAAACACTGAAGAGAAAAACCAAACCCAGTATCCCTCATAACACTCAAAAAAGTGGTTTCTGTACCATAAGATAATAGACACTGTACATTGTTCATAAACAGTCAAACCTGACTGACGCCGATCTTTGCTTCTCATCCGCGCCCTCCAGCAAAGTTCTTAAAGCTTATCTAATTTTGGGAGTGATTTCATATTGCCTGTATGGACTTCGTAACTTACTGTTCCAAAACATGCTTTTCTCTCTGAAGCTGTCAATCCTAGGTATGTGCTGAGGAACTGGATGGCAGAGTCCGCAGTGCGAAAAGCAGAACGGAACGATTTTTCAGAGGTAAGGTGTGTGAGCCTCCTGGTTTATGTTTATTAACTTTAAATTTATCATATTTTAAGCACACTTGTTTGGTTTGCAGACGTGCGAGACTAGACCACTGCCGGCACCAGCTCTTCCTCCTTGTGGCCTGGTCTCTCTTTGTTTATCAGTAAATCATTTTTTCATTTTTAAAAAATTTATTCTTTAATGGATTTAAAATTTTAAAGATGCATATATATCAAATAGCTAGATTACTTGAACTTCTGAGGGTCTGATGCTGCTGCTTCTTGCTTATGTCTTGGAAACTTGGATTTCAGTCTGTGAAATCCAGTGAAGCCTGATCTAAGGGTGCGTCTCTCCAGAGGGAATTAGCTTTTCTCCAGAGGGAATTACGTTTGCTTTACTGGGCGTCCAAGGCACTAGCAACGTGGGTCCACTTAAATTTATCCTGACAACAGTGAAGATGAATGAGCTAGGTCTACATGCATCTGCATGGGTGAATCCCACATGTGACGTTAAGCAAAACCAGCAAGTGGCAA
The DNA here is from genome assembly GCA_030068075.1 of Paguma larvata. Classification (NCBI taxonomy): domain Eukaryota; kingdom Metazoa; phylum Chordata; class Mammalia; order Carnivora; family Viverridae; genus Paguma; species Paguma larvata. Next base: position 113,797,320 of record CM057828.1, read on the forward strand.
AGGAATATACACCACATATTTGTTACCACCTAAATACAGCTTAAAACTTGCAAAATTGTATGTCACTTAAGGGTGCATGTGTGTATAATAAAAGTAACAAAATGAATAAAGATGATAAATATCATCTTTGGACAGAGGTTACTTTGAGGCAAGGAAGAAACTTGCATTAGGGAAGGAGACTCATACTGGGCTCCGGTCATATTGGAAGTATTTGATTTCTAAAGCTGAGTGGAGAAGACACAAGTGTTCGTTGTAGTGTTCTGCATACTTTCTTGTATGCTTCAAATGTTTGAAGTTATTTAAAATGCAATCTGCATAATACAGTTTTTAGAAGGGAAGCAGCCTTAGGGCACCTGGGTCGCTCGGTCAGTTGAGTCAGGTGAGTCAGGTGAACCTGAGATCACCTCAGGTCATGATCTCGCAGTTTGTGGGTTTGAACCCTGCATCGGGCTCTGTGCTGACAGCTCAGAACATGGAGCCTGCTCGGGATTTTGTGTCTCCCTCTCTCTCTGCCCCTCTCCTGCTTGCACTCTGTCTCTCTCTCTCAAAAATGAAATAAACATAAAAAAAATTCTTAAAATAAAGGGGGGGAATGGCCTTGGCATTCGTGCTGTCACTCTGTGCACTGGAGTAGGTGTTATGGACACTTATGCCTTCTTTCTCTCAGAATCATTCTCTCCACAGTGTGTGCATGGTCACTACCAACTGATCATGACAGAGAAATTATTTTTGCTATTTCTTTTAATTTTTTTAAATTTATTTTTGAGAGAGACAGAGAGAGTGAGCTGGGGAAGGGCCGAGAGAGAGGGAGACACAGAATCTGAAGCAGGCTCCGGGCTCTGAGCCGTCAGCACAGAGCCCGACGCGGGGCTTGAACTCACAGACCGTGAGATCATGACCTGAGCTGAAGTCGGCCGCTTAACCGACTGAGCCACCCAGGCGCCCCAAAAAACTATAATTTTCTTAATGCTGTGAACGAATTGCAGAATCATCAGGATATATGTGTATATACATGTGGTCTTTGTGAGAGGGTACATATTTGTTCTCCTGTTTTAGCACAAAACGAGTACTTGAAGGAACTTTCTGTGGAATGATAGAAATTTTAAGTAACAACTGTAGTTGAGATTTTAATAAAATATAAAATGTTTAAACATTTTTAAAGAAATTTCAATTTAACCTTCTCATTCTGGGAATTTAGAAAACTGATAGGTTCTGAGGAATAAAATCTATATCTCTGTGCTTCAATTGTTTGCCAGGTCCATCTTCTCCAGCATGTTCTTTGGCGTCCTTTCCAGAAGCATTCTGCAGCTGAAAAAGCAGGCTACTCCTCACCTACTCCTTCTTGGGCCAAAGACCTCAGAGTTAGCTGCTCATCTTAGCTTAGGTTAAATAAATGAAGGGATACTTCTATCATTGAACTCAACATAGAATAATCCATTTGATAAATTCTTAATGACCATCTACATTTTGATGACAGCCTCACATTTCATAAAAGGATTATGTATGCAAATATATTTTTTTGCCAAATAAACGGGACCTATTCTTTGGAACATCTTTGTGATCATTTTTGTTGTAATCAATAACTTTAATGGAGTAATAAAATACAGTAATCCACGTGAATTATGCTCAATAACTAAAAAATCTTATGGCAATCTTTTAATGATTTTATAAGTATTCAGCTAATACATACTATGTACCCAGCATTATGGGGCACATCAGATAAGTAATATAGTTTAACCGCTCTCCTAAAACTTTTTCATATATGATGGTAATTTTCAAATATTAACCAAAGTAAAGAGAATAGTTTAATAAATCTGATTTACCAACCAGCTTCTTAATTATCAATGCCCGATCAATGTTATTTCATCCACATCCCTACACATCTCCCCTCATTCCTATTGTTTTTAATTGAGGTATAAGTTTTATATCCCCATGTATTTTTAAGAAGTTCCCAACTGTGTTTCATTTAATTTACACATATTTCTGTATGCATCTCCAGATGTCTAATGGTTTAAAACACATACAGTACCATTATCACCTTAACACGAATTAACAACTCCCTAATGCATCAATCAAGTAACTAGTTTTTGGATTTTTATAAGTTATTTTCGCCACTATTATTATTTTACAGTTTGTTTGAATTGGGATCCAAATAAGGACTATACATTCAAATTAGATGATAAAATCTCTGAGTTTCTTTTGATATTTTCGGCTAGAGCCACCTACATCTTTTTTTTTTTTCCTTTCAGTTTTTTGTTTTGTTTTGGTTGACGAAACCAGATCATTTATCCTGTAGTGTGTCCCAGAGCCTGCATTTTGCTAACTGCCTCTCTGAGCTATTTGTTTAACATGTTGCTCCGTCCCAAAGCTTCAATTTATTTGAAGAAATACTTGCTATCAGAAGGCAAATGTTGTACACTTCCACCAAGAAATACATATTGGCGGTCTCTTTTTGTGATTTCAGTAGCCACTGACAGCCATGACCTAGACCCAATGACTCAGTAAGCTGCAAAATTATAATCTAATCATGTCATTCATTTGTTAGCTGGAATCCTTCAATAACAGAAAACTTTCTGTCACTAATTATTTGGTTATCTTGAGGCACAGAAAGGCAAAGAGTTGGTTCCCAAGCATGTTCCAAAGACAACCAGTGGGCTTATTGTTTTAATATCATTATGCATTCTTTTTTTTTTTTTTAATGTTTATTTATTTTTGAGAGACACAGAGTGAGCAGGGGAGGGGCAGAGAGAGAGGCAGACACAGAATCTGAAGCAGGCTCCGGGCTCTGAGCCGTCAGCACAGAGCCCGACGCGGGGCTCGAACTCACAGACTGTGAGATCATGACCTGAGCTGAAGTCAGCCGCTCAACCGACTGAGCCACCCAGGGGCCCCTCATTATGCATTCTTGCATTTAAGCATGTTTTATGTTTTGCGCTATTGCAATTATTATTCTTACTGGTATACAAATTGTCCCATAAATGGTCAGTGAGGTTTTGTTAGTAGGGTCTCCTGTGTACGTGATGCTAGAAGTTTTTGATAGCGCCTTTGTTTTCTGGTGTGGTGAAATGCTCCAGGTCCATCCTGTCTGTGTATTTCTTGCCTTAGCCCCAGAACCAGTCATTTTCCCAAGGAGGCCCCATTCAGGGAAGTGAGATTTAGAGATCACAGTTTGGATGCTTTAATGCTTTGTGAATATTTGAAACTCTTTACAAAGCTTGTTAAATTACGGCAAATAATCTGAGTTGTAAACTTTCTTTCCTAAAACGAAATGACATGAACTAAGAACACAAAAAAACAAAAATATCAAAAATATACATTATTAAAACTAAAGAAAAGTCTACAGGGCGCCTGGATGGCTCAGTTGGTTAGGTGGCCGACTTCAGTTCAGGTGATGATCTCACTGTTCATGAGTTTGGGCTCTGTGCTGACAGCTTGGAGCCTGGAGCCTGCTTTGGATTCTGTGTTTTCCTCTCTCTGCCCCTCCCCTGCTCGCTTTCTGTCTCTCTCAAAAATAAACATGAAAAAAAAAAAAAACTAAAGAAAAGTCCTAACCTCACAAAATTTTAAGGTGACTATTATTTTTTTTTAATTGATAAAGTAATACTCGCTCATGTAAAAAAATTTCAATCAAGAAGTATATTGAATAAATGTAGAAGTCTTCCTTCACACTCTACTTCCTCCTGTTTCCTATGCCCATTCTGTGTCCCAGATATAAATATGCTTTATGAGTCTGTATCTTTCAGATTTCTGCCGTACATTTACATACCTATCCACAAACATACATAGATAAGTGTACTACGGCATACTTGACATATTGTTTTGTAAACTTTTATTTAGTTATATATATATTAATGTTCAATATGAATATGTACTGATCTTCATTTGCTTTAATGGTTTAAAATTATTCCATTATATAGATATACTATATTTTGTGAAATCATTTACATATTTGGTGCCCAATTGTGTTTCCAGATATTTTTCCTCTATGAATATAGCATCCTTATCTATATATCTTTATATGTAGAGTCCTACACATAGAATTAATTGGGTCAAAGGTATATGCATGAAAAATGTGTATATAAACTGCCACATTGAACCTCCAGAAGGCTTTACCAGTTAATATCCCCAATGATGTATCACAATACCAGTTTCTTCACACTTCAGCATTGGATATTATTGTTTTTTTAATTTAATTTTCATTTTATTTATTTATTTTTTTAAATTTTTTTTAATGTTTATTCTTGGGAAAGAGACAGAGTGTGAGCAGGGGAGGGGCAGAGAGAGAGGAAGACAGAATCTGAAGCAGGCTCCAGGCTCTGAGCTACCAGCACAGAGCCTGACACAGGACTTAAACTCACCAGCTGTGAGATCGTGACCTGAGCCGAAGTTGGATGCTTAACCAACTGAGTCACCGAGGTGCCCCTATTTATTTATTTATTTTTTTGAGAGAGACACAGAGTGAGAGCAGGGGAGGGGCAGAGAGAGAGGGAGACACAGAATCCAAAGCAGGCTCCAGGCTCTGAGCTGTCAGCACAGAGCCCAATGCAAGGCTTGAACTCACAAACTGCAACATCGTGACCTCAGTGAAGTCGGATACTTCTGACTAAGCCACCCAAGTGGCCCTGGGTATTATTGTTTTATATATTTTTTCTCAATCTGATACATGAAAATTTGATTTATTATTTTATTATCATATTTATTATTCCTGTAGCAGATAATTTGTTTTTCATGTAGTAAATATTGTTTCTTTTTTATTATCAGTATTTTATCCTTTAATGGTATCTTTCTAAACAGGTTTTTAATTTTCATATATTTGAATTTGACAATTTAAAAAGTTATTTTTGGATTTTATGTCTTGTTGAATCTTGCTTAAAATTTATAAAAAATATTTCCTCATATTTTCTTTTAGTATTTTTACAGTGTGTAGTTTTAATCCCTTCCTTTGAGATTTGATTGTTTTTTCCACATTGACAGATAATGTCCCAATACTATTTGTCAAGTAGTTTATCCTTTTCACGTTTGAACTACAACTTCTATCATGTATTAAGTTCTCATATATTTGAGCTCACTGCTAGGCTTTATTCTATCCTACTTTTTTCTTTTCAACTCTTCTAGTAATGCAACTCTTTTAATTATGTTGGTTGTATAGTATATCTCCACAATCTGCTATCATTAATCTTTTAAAATGTTTCCTTTGCTATTTAATTATTTAAATGAATTTTTATGTGTGTCAACTTTCATAACAAATCTTGTAGAGACTTTGATTGGGCTTATATTAAATTTATAGACTGACTTGGAAAGAATTGACATCTTTACAACACTGTGTTTCCCATCCAGAAACATACCACAGGCATTCTTCACTTTGCAGGACTATAAAAATGGCCATGCAAACTAAAACCCTGTATAGTGATCTTAATAATCAATAGGAAAAATAATGATTGTTTTGTGATCTTCAAAAATTTGGGGTCAAAACCTTAAAAACTTTCACTGTTGGCTATAGATACATAGAGAAATAAAAGAGTAAAACTAATGTTTCCTGCACTGTAACTTAAAACTGTGGAAACATTGAGAAAGTGTTTTCTTTGTAAGAAACTTGTCAAGAGTAGCTTGAACAGTGCTTGCCTTCTTTTTTTGTCATATTACTCATGATACAGAGCAAGGATCTTCTCTATGCCTTGGTGAGTTGCCACTATTTTTTCTATGCCTCCATTTATGTTCTATTTGAATTTTACTTTCAGCATTTTTCATTTATGTATTGCAGCTTCATTTTATTGGCCAATTTCCCTCTTTCAATGATCGTTTTTATAAAATGTCATGTCGGTTTACCGCTGGTAGACAGGGAGCCAATCCAACTACACATTTTGCTGTGTGTGTATAAGCCGAATAACAAATATACAGTGATCAATCACTAACAGACTTTGAAAGAAGTGATATGATCGGTCACTGATCAAGGCTTTCATCTGTATTTTTTATGTAGTAATTTGTGCACTGTAACACTAACAGCTAAGTTTGTACTTTACCCAATTGCTCACAGTTATAACACCATGGTTAGCAAATGTTAACTAGTGTTAACAATAGTGGGGAACTAGTGTTATTTAAATAAAATGTGGTAATTGGAACTTGTACATATTGGAGCTATGCAAAGAAAGGGCTGTCTGTACCTGTTACCTAAAGTTTTCTTTTATGTCCTGTAATAAAGATGTATAGTTTTCTTCATATAGGCTTTAAAGATTTCTTGTATCAGTTCTCAGGTGTATTGTAGTTTTTTTGATATCCTGAATGAGATCACTTGTACTACAGTTTCTCAATGGGTGTCACTGGTACATAGGACAGTTTTTGGTTTCTATAGTTTATCTTGGATCTAGCCATGTTGTTGAACTCATATTTTTACATCTTTCAGTGGATTGTTTTAATCTTCTTTGTTTCTAACTAGATAGTCACATCATCTGAGAATTGAAAATTATTTTTGTTCATCTACAAATGACTGAAAGTTGACTAGCATTGTTTCAACCACGTTGAGGTCTGTTTGCGTCACATAAAGGGAAGTGCACAACCCAAGCATTGTAGGGCTGGTGCAGCAGCTCAGCAATGCCCTGAGGGGCCCAGACTTTCCTTTCCATTCCCCCATTTCCTTATGGCTTTGAGTTGGTCCTCTGCTTATGGCTTCATGGTCACTAGATAACTGATGAGCTCCAAAGTGTGACCCTCAGTCCAGTCAGGATGGAGGAGGAAGGGAATGGGGAAAAAGGGAGAATGCCTGTAACAGGGGAACAAAAATCCTTCCTAGAAATCCCCCAAAGCCTTTTACTTACATCTCATTTCTATTTTTGTATTTCATTGGCAAGGACCGGGCCATATGACCATTTCTGGCTGCAAAGGGAGTCTAAGAAACTATTTTTAGCCAAGAATGTTGCCATTCCAACTAGATCTTCTGTTAATTAAGAAGAAAGGGAAATTGGATACTGGGTTGATGAAAAGAGTGTCTTTTCATTGCATCCTGTGATTATGAGACTACAGGTTTTCCATATCTTCTTGCATCTAATTTGGTAATTCATGTTTCTTAAAAAAATTATTCTAATTCATCAAGATGCTTAATTTTGTGACATGTACTATTTATCGATTTATAACATTTAATTTCTTCCATATCTGTAATTTTGTCCCTGTACTTTGTTTCTAAGCTTCTTAATGTATGTTCTCAATCTTTTATGTTTGATTAAATTTGCTAAACCTTAGTCTTTTATGTTGGTCTAAAATTTTCAGGTTGTCTGTTTCCTTTTTTTGGTCTTCTGTTTCATTAATTTTTATTTTTCTCTTTATAACTAACATCTTTCTAATTTCTTTAGGTTTACTTTTTATTCTTTTGGCTTTCTTGGTTTAGAACTTCATTTATTTTTAATCTTGTTTTCTAATACATGAAACTAAGACTACAAAATTTCTGGTGAGTCTTGCATTGGCTGTTGTCATGGTCATTAATTCTAAGTAATCTGCCATTTTCATATTGATTTTATTTTTAACTTAAGGGTTCTATGGAACCAAATGAGTTGACTTTTTTGTTTTTGTTTTGGCTACTCTTTATGTAGTTATTTGTTTTATTTTACTTTGTGTCCAGAGATTATGACATATATTATACCAATTTAGGGGTATTTGATTTTTTTTCTATGTGTCCTAACACATAGAAAAAAATACAACTATTAAATGCATATTTGATAAGAATATATATTCTCTAAGTTAATGTAAACACTATGTATTTTATTGGATCAAAATTTTCATTCGTGCTACTCAGTCTTACTTTCAATCTAATTTAGCTATTGGATTTTTGAAAAAGATGTGTTACAAGTCTGAGAGTTAGGAACCCCAAGGAAGTCCAGTCTTAGAGGCCATTCCCACACTTTTGTGAGTTTTATCTCCAGGAGTTATACCAGTGAAGATCTGAGAAAAATCCCCTCATGTTTCCAGCAGGGAAAGAGGGAAACTAGCCATTTCGAAATATGCCAGAGCATTCTGTCCTTCCTAATAAGCCCTGCCCTACAGGAGAAACAATTTTACTCGAGCCTAACCTACGGAGATTTTTATCACAGCCTAACTAACCAGGAGAAAGGGAAATGCGTAACTTCAGCCTTCTTTAGCCTTCCACATGGGGGAAGGGAAATACCCAATTCAACCCTCTCCAACCATCTTGTCCCACCCAAGGGGTAAAAAACTGAGAAGAATTTGTGAAGTGCACAGCCCAGTGCTCAGTGTCACAAATTAACTAAGACTGAGGTCTAATCACAGGACTATAGAATGCTTCCCCTTCTCTATACCTTACCACCACATTAGTAAAGGCATATTAACTACTGTGCCTTTTGCCCAACACATCATGTCCAGCTTTCACATAAAAATCACAAGGCATACTAAAAGGCAAAAAGCAATTTGAAGAGACAAAGCAAGCATCAGAGCCACAGTCAGATATGGGAAGAACGTTGGAATTCTCAGACCAGGATTTAAAAATAACCATGATTACTATGCTAAGGGCTCTAATAGAAAAAGTAGACAACATGCAAAAATAGATGGATAATGTAAGCAGAGAGATGGAAAATCTAAGAAAGCATAAAAAATGCTAGAGATCAAAACTATTGTAATGTAAATGAAGAGTGCCTTTAATGGTGTCAATAGTAGACTGGACACAGCTGAAGAAAGAATCTCTGAGCTTGAGGATATGTCAATAGAAACTTCTAAAATTGAAAAGCAAAGGAAAAAAAGACTGAACACAAAAGAAAACAGAATATCCAATAACTATGGGACAACTATAAAGGTATATTATACACATACTGGAAAGAAAGGAAGAGCAGTAATGACTGAGAATTTTCCCAAATTAATGTCAGACACCAAACCACAGATCCAGGAAGCTTAGAGAATACCAAGTAGGATAAACACTCCCAAAACAATACCATCAGCACCCAAGCATATCATATTCAAACTCTAGGAAATCAAAGAAGAAATCCCAGAAGTTGTCAGAAGAATAAAACATCTTATATATGGGGGAACAAAGATAAGAATTACATCTGACTTCTCAGAAACCATGCAAGGAAGAAGAGAATGGAGTGAAATATTTAAAGTGAGAGAGAAAAAACCCAGCCAACCTAGATAGAATACTGTCTCCTGCAAAATTATCCTTCAAACATGAAGGAAAAATAAACTTTCTTTAAAAAAAAAAGAAAAAAAAATTGTCACCAGCAGACCTACCTTGCAAGAAATGCTTAAAGCAGTTCTTCAGAAAGAAGCAAATGATATATGGTCACTCAGATCTACATAAAGAAAGAATATTTGAGAAGGAATAAGTAAAGATAAAAGAAAATTTTATTTTTCTTATTCTTAATTGAGGTAATAGATAGCAGTTTGTTAAAAACAACACTAGCAACAGCGTATTAGATGATTATGGCTTATGTGTATGTGAAATGAAGAGCAGTAATGATAAAAAACCAGGGAGGAATAAAAGGTATTTTGTTATAAGGTACTTGCATTGCCCATGAAACAGTGCACTGTTATTTGAAAGTGGATTTGGGGGCACCTGGTTGGCTCAGCTGCTTAAGCATCTGACTCTTGGTTTCAGTTCAGGTCATGATCTCACAGTTTCGTGGGTTCGAGCCCCATATTGGACTCTGTGCTGACAGTATGGAGCCTGCTTGGGATTCTCCCTCTCCCTCTCTCGCTTTGCCCCTCCTCCGCTCATGCTGTCTCTGCCTCTCAAAAATAAATAAATAAACTTAAATAAAAAGAAGTAGATTTGGATTACTTGTAAATATATACTGCAAACTCTAGAGCAACTACTAACAAACTAAAAAAAAAAAGTATAATTGATGTGCTAAAAAATGAGAGATAATCAAAGGAGAGAAAAATGGAATCATATAAATGCCCCCATTAAAACCACAAAAGGCAGAAAAAAAGTGGAAGACAAAAAGAAATAAAGAACAAGGGCAACTAGTAGAAAACAGTAACAAATATGGTAGATATTAATCCAACCATATGAATAATCACTTTAAACATCAGTGGTCTAAATGCACCAATTAAAAGACAGAGATTAGGGGCGCCTGGGTGGCTCAGTCGGTTAAGCCGCCGACTTCAGCTCAGGTCATGATCTCACCGTCTGTGAGTTCGAGCCCCGCATCGGGCTCTGTGCTGATGGCTCAGAGCCTGGAGCCTGCTTTGGATTCTGTTTCCCTCTCTTTCTCTGCCTTTCCCTTGCTCACACTCTGTCTCTATGTCTCTCAAAAAATAAAATAAAAACGCTAAAAAAAAAATTAAAAAAAAAAAAAGACAGAGATTATCAGAGTGGGTCAAAAATCAAGACCCAGCTATATGCTGGTTACAAGAAACCCAATTTATTTATTTGTTTGTTTGTTTGTTTGTTTATTATTTATTTATTATTTATTTAAGATGTTTTTATTTATTTTTGAGAGAGAAAGTGAGTGGGAAGGGGGCAGAGAGAGAGAGACTTTCTTTTTTTAAATTTTTAAAATGTTTTTATTTTTGAGAGAGAGACAGAGTGGCAAGAAACCCAATTTAAATACGACACATACAGATTAATATCAAAAGAATGGAAAAAGATACATCATGCTAACAAAAACAAAAGAAAGCTAGAATAGCTATATTAACTTCAGAACAGACAACCAAGCAAGAAAAAGTATCAGGGATAAATACAGGCATTACAGAATGATAAAAGGGCTCATTCTTCAAGAAGACATTATAATCTTTAATGTGTATGTGCCTAACAACAGGGAGTCAAAACACATGAGGCAAAAACTAATAGAAAAGAAAAATAGATGAATCCACTATTATAGTTGGAGCCTTCAACATGTGTACATCAGAAACGGACAGATCCAGCAGGCAGAAAATTAGTAAGGACACAGTTGAACTGAGCACCATCAATCAACTGGATATAATTAACATCTATTGGCTATTTTATCTGATAACAGCAGAAGACACATTCTTCTCAAGCTTACATGGAACAGTCACCAAGACAGACCACAATTTGAGCCATAAAACACACCTTAACAAATTTAAAAGAATATAAATCATACCATATCTGCTCTCAGATTATGATGATTCGAATTAAATATAAATCAATAACAAAAAGATACCTGGAAAATCTCCAAAAACCTGGAGATTAAACAACATATTTTTATTTATTTAAAATTTTTTCCAGTGTTTATTCATTTTTGAAAGAGAGAGAAAGAGAGAGAGAGAGAGAGAGAGAGAGAGAGAGCAGAGTGGGGGAGGGGCAGAAAGAGAGACACAGAATCCAAAGCAGGCTCCAGGCTTCGAGCTGTCAGCACAGAGCCTGATGTGGGACCTGAACCCACAAGCCGCGCGAGAGCATGACCTGAGCTGAGGTTAGACGCTTAACTGACTGAGCCACTGAGGCACCCCTAAACAACATCTTTTTAAACAACACATAAATCAAAGAAGGAATCTCAAGAAGAATGAAAAAATATTTAATGGAAATGAAAATACGACCTATCAAAAATTTGTGGGATGTAGTGCTTAAAGAAAGATTTATAGCATTGACTGCATAGAGTAGAAAAGGATGATCTAAAATCAATACTCTGATCTTCCTCCTTGGAAGGTCAAAAAAAAGGAGAGTAAATTAAGTCCAAAAGAAGCACAAATAAGGAAATGAAAAAGCAGAAATCGATGAAATTGAAAACCAGAAATCAATAGAGAAAATCAATAAAACCAAAACCACATGACATATCAATAGATACACAAACAAGCATTTGACAAAATTCAACAGCCATTCGTGATAAACAATGCAAACAAACTAGGATTACGGGGGAATTTTCTCGACTTTCTAAAGAACATCTACAAACATTTAGCTAGCTAACATTTTACCTAATGGTGGGAAACTAGAAACCTTCCTACTAAGGTCAGGAACAAGTAAGGATGTTGCCTCTCATCACTCCTTTTAACATCATACTGGAAGTCCTAGAGAATTTAATAAGACAAGAAAAGGAAACAGAAGGTATACAGACTGGGGAGGAAGAAAATACAATCATGTTTCTATGTAGAAAATTGAAAAAGAATTGACAAGAAAAAAAAATCCTGGAACTAATTAGCAATTATAGTACGGTTGTAAGATTCAAAGTTACATGCAAAAGTCACCTGCAGTTGTATTCCTATATACCAGCAATGAACAACTAAAATCTGAAATTAAAAATACCATTTCCATTAGCACCCCCAAAATAAAATACTTAGGGTCTAACAAAATATGTATTAGATCTATGTGAGGAAAACTATAAAACCATGATGAAAGAAATCAAAGAACTAAATTCCACATTCCTGGGTAGGAAGACTCTATTGTCAAGATGTCAGTTCTTCACAACTTGATCTATAGATTCATTGCAATCCCCATCAAAATCCCAGTGAGCTATTTTGTAGATACTGACAAACTGATTCTTAAGTTTATATGGAGAGTCAAAAGATCCAGAATAGACAATACGATACTGAAGAACAAAACTGGGTGACTGACTACCTGACTTCAAGACTTAAAGCTACACTCATCAACACACTGGTGTTGGCAAAAGAACAAATAGATTAGGGAAACAGAAGAGAGAGCCCAGAAATAGGACCACAGAAATACAGTTAATTGATCTTTGACAGAGGAGCAAAGGCAATACAGTGGAGAAAAGACTTTTTAGAAATGGTTCTAGAACAACTGGATATCTCATGTGAAAACAAAATCTAGACACAGACCTTACATCTTTCACAAAAATTAAGTCAAAATGGTTCATAGACCTAGAAATAAAATGCAAAACTATAAAACTCCTAGAATATGACATAGGAGAAAATTTAGGGGACCTTGGGTTTAGCAATGACTTTTTAGATACAACATCAGTAGCATGATCCATGAAAGAACTGATAAGATAGACTTCGCTAAAATTAAAAACTGCTCTGTGAAAGATAGTGTCAAAAGAAGGAGAAGACAAGTCACAGATTGTGAGAAAATATTTGCAAAAGACACATCTGATAAAGAAATGTATATAAACATATATATAATTACATATAATTCTTTATAATATATAACATTTCTTAAAACTGAACACAAAAAAATGAAAAAAATGGGCTACAGATCTGAACATACACCACACCAAAGAAGATATACAGATGGCAAATGAGCATATGAAAATGTGCTCAACATCGTAGGTCATTAGGGAATTGCAAATTAAAACAATAATGAAATACTACTACACCCTCTTAGAATGGCCCAAAGCCAGAACACTGAGAACAGCATTGCTGCTGGGGATACAGAGGACAAGAACTCTCATGCATTGCTGGTGGGAATGCAAAATTGTATAGTCACTTTGGAAGACAATTTGACAGTTTCTTGCAAAACTAAACATACTCTTACCATGCAATTCATCACACAGATGCTTATGGTACCTTTACTCACGATTGTCAAAACTTGGAAGCAACAAAGACGCCCTTCAGTAGGTGAAAGGATAAATTTAGTACATCCGGGCAATGGAATACTATTCAGCACTAAAAAGAAATGAGCTGTCAAGCCATGAAAAGACACGGAGGAACCTTAAGTACATATTACTACATGAAATAAGCTAATTGAAAAGCCTATGCACTATGTGATTCCAACTTTACGACATTCTGGAAAAGGCCAAACGATGCACACAGTAAAAAGATCAGTGGTGGCCAGGGGTTTGCGGGGAGAGAATGACGAATAGAAGGATTATAGGGTATTTTCAGGACAGTGAGACTATTCTGTATGGTACAGTAAAGGTGGATACATGTCATTTGCGAAAACCCACAGATGTCGTAACACTAAGAGTGAACCCAAGGTAAACTGTGGGCTCTGCATGATGATGTGCCAACGAACGTTCCAAGTGAAGGGGACTCTGCTGAGGTCAGGGGCATAAGGGAATTCCCTCTACTTTCTGCTCAACCTTGCTGGGAACCTAAAGCTGCTCTAAAAATATAAGGTCATTGAAAAAAAGTTAAAAACTCAATATATAGTTTACCCACAGATTAGATTGTGCTAATGGAGAATTAGTGGGAATTAAGATCTGATTAGTTTATCTAGAATATATAAAGAAAGGGAAAACAAAATTAAGAGACAGGAAGGATAGTTGGAAGGCCTGACATACATTTCACTGGAGTTCCATAACTGGATAAGGAGAGCCAATATTTGAAAACAACATAGGTGAGAATTTTCCACATTAGTGAAATTCACATATTTGTATAATTAGGAGCCTCACTAGATTCCCAAGCATTCAAATAAAAAGAAACCCATACTTGGACCCAAAACAAAGAAAAGTCTTAAAATTATCCACGAGGGAACAAAAAGATGACCAAAATGAAATAATTTGACAGCCAACTTCTCAACAGCAGCAGTTGAAGCTAGAAGATAAGGGGACAATTTTCTCAAAGAACTCACTGTTGTTTAGTATTTACTAAAGTATTTACTGCCAACCCAGAATTTTATATACAGTAAAGCCATCTTTCAAGAATGAGGCTATAATATATTCTAGGGAAAAAAAAAACAAAACCCTGAGATAGAACTCAAATACTGGACAATAGTAGTGTGTGTGTGTGTGCGTGTGTGTGTGTGCACGTGCATTTGATATTTAAGTGTTCTCAAGTCTTGTCCTGGTTAAAGTTGTTTACACTTTATTGAGTATGATGCTGCCACTTATAGGTATCCACTGAAAAAATAGAAACAGAGTGTACAACTTTCCAATAAGAAGATTAAAAAATAGAATAAGAGAAAAATCCTTAATTACATGAAAAGATAGAAAAATAAAACAAACCAGAAAAACCTAAATAGAAAGTATAAAGATATTAAAAACAATTGCAAATATATAATTACAATACGAGTTAAAAAAATAAATTTTCCAGTTAAAAGACAGTATTTGCTTGACTCCATACACACACAACAAAATCCACTTATATGTGGTTTACAAATGGCAAACCTAGAACATCATGATGTCAAAAGTTTGAAAGTAAATGAACAGAACAGTTTTTTCAGGCAAATAACTGAAAAGAGATGGTACAGCTGTGTGAATATAACAAGCAGAAAACAATACACAGAGATAATCATTCAATTCACAATTCACAAAATATACAAATAAATTTTGTTTACACTTAATAAAGTGTTACAATATATAAGGCAGAATTTACCATAACAATTAAAAGCTATTGACAAATCCACCTTCATCAAAGGTGACTTAAAACATTCTTCCAGGTAATTGATGTATCAAGCGGACTAGATATTAGATTGTCGAAGACTTGAGCCACGAGCTTAGCAAGCTTGTTCTAAGCAACATTACAGTACGTTGTGCCTTAACATAGATGGGTCATGTATAAAAACTGACCATGTATCAAATCATAAAAAAGTCTCGCCAAAGTCTCGCCCTTCAAAGGTTCAATGATCAGAGTTTGATAATTTCACTGTCATACCAGTCATTGTTTCTATGACTAAGTAAAATGCCTAAAACACATAGTAGAAGCTTAAATGTTCATTTCCACTTTGAGACCTGCTGAGAGCAGGAGATTCTGTCACCTGGCAGGTTAAATCTTGTTTCTTGTAAACTTGATCAAACCTTGTGTTTTATTTTGCTTTGCAGGTAATTCTGAGTCTTTGTCCTGTTGGCAATATTGTGCAAGAAATTCTGTAGCTATAAGTCATGATAAAGAATGACTTTTTTTTTGAGAGAGAGAAAAAGAGAGAAAGTGTGTGCATGTGCACAAGTGGGGGAGGGGTAGAGGGAGAGAAGGGAGAGAATCTCGTGCATGCCCCATGCCCAGCACAGAGCCTGACATGGGGCTCGATCCCATGACTGTGATACCATGACCTGAGCCGAAATCAAGAGTGGGACACTTACAGGGTGCCTTGGTGGCTCTGTTGGTTAAGTCTGACTCTTGGTTTGGCTCTTGGTCATTATCCCTGCTTGGGATTCTCTCTCTCCCTTTCTCTCTGCCCCTCCCCTGCTTGTGCTCTCTCAAAATAAATAAACTTAAAAAAAAAGAGTGGGACATTTAACCGACTGAGCCCCCCAGGCACTCCTGGAATTACTGTCTTAATTGCACAGTTCTTCTCCTGCTGGCTCCACCCCAGTGTTGGTCCTTCCCTCATATCTAAATTTGTGGCTAGGCTTTTCATAAACGGGGAACAAATTTTGGTGTATTTTCAAGGCTGATCTAAGTAGACTCATGTATAAGTAGTGTTTGTGAAGACCTTTCTGCAAGACACCAGGGATTCTGTTCCTTTGAGTGAGAACTGCTCAGAGCTCCTGATTTGGTGCCTGGGCCTACTGAATGCAAACTTCTACCCCGAGATGAGGCAAAAGCAGCCCCGATTTCTAAGATTCCTGACTGAAGAGACCTTAACACTGGACTCTTTTTTGGATACTCGTACAGTGGAGATCAAAGTGGGCCTACCACGCAGGCAAACCAGGAATGGAGCAACACAATGCATTCAGCAAAACTATCAAGATTTGACTGAAAATCAGTTAATTCTCTTCAATAGCTTTCCTAAAATACATGTATATATTATTGAATGCTAAAACTCGCAAACATTTTAATGTTTGAATTCTTATAGATCTTCCCTGTAAAGGAAAAGTATGGTACAGACAGAAGTTAGGACACCCGGGCTATGACCCAGCCCTGGGCTCCAGGTTAAGTACATTGTCAGGCCTGAAAAGTGGAGTGACAACACAAAGAGAATGACGGTGTTTGCAAAGAGAGTGACAATGAGGCAAGCATGTGGACAGGGGCAGAAATGAGCACAAGGGTGAACTATGAGCTTCCACGTACCAGTCCTAGGCCCCACCTGGCAGTCTAGTTGCACAGGTAGCCTCAGGTACTGGCATTCTGCTCTGAGTTCTGTAATCAAGTCCTACTTTCTGCTTAAGATTGCTCCAATGGTTTTGTTTCATACGGTCAGAATCCTAATTAATGTAGTGGGTTGTTTCCAGGGTCCCTTCATCTTCGTGATTCTGTAGCTATGGGATGGAGAGCCCTTGTTTCCTGCTCTAGACATGGTCGGGGAGGGATGCTATCAAGGTTTTTATATTCTGAAATAAAGTCAGCAAAGGGTTATTATGTTTTTGATTGGAGAGGCACTGAATTCTAAATTATTCTTCTCAAATACCAATGCTTTCCTCATCTGCAAATGAGGTGGTAATTTTGATCAAGGTAAGTTAAGATCCAGATCATTTTTTTAATGCTTATTTATTTTTGAGAGAGACAGAGAGTGCAAGCAGGGGAGGGGCAGAGAGAGACGGAGACATAGAATCTGGAGCAAGCTCCAAGCTCTGAGCTGTCAGCACAGAGCCTGATGTGGGACTCAAACTCAGGAGCCACGAGATCATGACCCTAGCTGAAGTCAGACGCCTAACTGACTGAGCCATCCAGGTGCCCCAGATCCAGATAATTCTAATAAAGGATCTTTTGTCCTGAACCTCACAGGATTGGTTCATTAATCTATGTCAGGTTGAAGCAACTCGACAATTTTTTGTGGCCACAGACATTCTGTTTTACCTGTGAGTTCTACATCTCCAAATCAGTTCCCAGGAAAAGTATGCCACTTACACCTTCCTTGTATTGTCCCAGAGATCTGCATAATGACCAGGCTTTCCCCAGGTCATTTCCCCAGGTATTTTTGCAGCATCTGACATCAAAATATCATCATAAAACAAGAACAAACAAAAGAATTATTGTTCGTGAGACTTATTTTTATTTATTTTTATTTTTTTATTTTTATTAAACAATTTTTTTAACGTTTATTTATTTTTGAGAGACAGAGAGAGACACAGCAAGAGTGGGGGAGAAGCAGAGAGAGAGGGAAACACAGAATCTGAAGCAGCCTCCAGGTTCGGAGCTGACAGCACAGAGCCCGACGCGAGGCTTGAACTCACGAACTGTGAGATCACGACCTGAGCCGAAGTTGGATGCTTAACCGACTGAGTCACCCAGGTGCCCAGAGGAGAGATTTAATGTAAAGTATTTATCTTCAATTTTAGGGACATGCTTAGGAAAAATGTAGAGCACTTTATCAGTGTTGATTATTAAATATTTTTGTTTTGAAATCTGAATTTGCATTTTTGTTTTAAATGTCAGTTTAGAGCTTACTTTTCCGCCCAGCTATTAAAACACAAGATTAATCATCTTCTGGGGCGCCTGGGTGGCTCAGTTGCTTAAGTGTCCAACTCTTGATTTCGGCTCAGGTCTCTTGATCTCACAAGTTAGGGTCCACGCTGACAGTACAGAGCCTGCTTGGGATTCTTTCTCTCCTTTGCCTCTCCTCCCACTCTCTCTCTCAAAATAAATAAAAATAAAACAAAAATTTAATCATTTTCTTTAAGTAGAAAGTAACATTACTACTTATTTTCTACCCACTTTAAAAAGATTTTGAGATGCGGGGAGAAAGGAATCCTTGTGCGCTGTTAGTGAGAAGGTAAACTGGTGTAGCCACTATGGAAAACAATATGGAGTTCTTTCCTTAAACAAAAACAGAAACACCATATGATCCAGCAATTCCTCTAATGGCTATTCATAAAAAAAAAAGAAAAAAGAAAACACTAATTCTAAAAGATATGTGCACCCCTATGTTTATTCCAGTAGTATTTACAGTAGCCAAGATATGAAAGTAACTTAAGTGGCCACTGATAGATGAATGGATAAAGATGTGCTATATACACAAAATGGAATATTACTCAATTATAAAACAATGAGGGGGCACCTGGGTGGCTCAGTTAGTTGAGCATCCGACTTTGGCTCGGGTCATGATCTCATGGTTTGTGAGTTCGAGCCCCATATTGGGCTCTCTGCTGTCAGCCTGTCAATGTAGAGCCCGCTTCGGATCCTCTGTCCCCCCTCTCTCTGCCCACCTCTGCTTGCGTGCTCCCCCAAATCAAAAAATATTAAAAAAAAAGAATGAAATCTTGCCATTTGCAGCAACATGGATAGATCTAGAAGATATTATGCTAAGTGAAATAAGTCAGGGAAAGCAAATACCATGAGTTCACTCATGTGAAATCTGAAAAAGATGAATAAACAAATAAAAAGCAGAGACGGACCTTTAAGTATGGAGGCAAAACTGATGGTTGCCAGAGAAGAGGGTGCACGACTAGGCAGAACGGATGAAGGGGAGTGGGAGATACAGGCTTCCAGCTATGGGATGAGTAAATCACAGGAGATAAAGGCACAGCATAAGGAATATAATGGATGATACTGTAATAGCTTATGGTGAGCATAGCATAACATATAGAGTTGTTGAATCACAATGTTGTACACTTGAAACTAATGTAACATTGTGTGTTAATTATACTTAGTGGAAAAAAAAAGATTTTGAGGTGTTTCACAATTAAAAAGAAAAATAAAATAGAATATGGAAATAAAATGAAGAAAATCTAAAAGAACTCCCAGAAAACGATTTGAAAGAGAAGAGAGAGAAGGTAACAGGAACTCAAAATAAATTGGCTATTAAAATTGAGCATGGGGCCCCTGGGTGGCTCAGTAGGTTGAGCGTCAGACCACAGCTCAGGTCATGATCTCACAGCTCTTGATTTCGAGTCCCGATCTGGGCTGATGGCTAGGAGCCTGGAGCCTCCTTCAGATTCTGTCTTCCTCTCTCTCTGTCCCTCCCCTGTTCATGCTCTGTCTCTCTCTCAAAAGTAAATAAACATTAAAAAAACAAAACTTAAAAAAAATTGAGCATCAAATTTACTGGGGAGAAAAGATTCCAGGTTAAAGAATATAAATGATTGCCTTTTCCTGTCCCTAAATTTTAATCTGTAGGATACGCATAGCAGTGTAATAATAGAGAGTCTCCAAACTCTAAATATCTATTTTTTTTCATTACTATGTTATTTGACCACTGGAAAACCCAAACCCAAACGGTATATGTCCAGGACTCCCATCATCAGGACATGAGTCTCAAAGAAACAGAATTCACTCTATCTCCCCTGTTTTTTCCCTTTTTCCTTGTTTGATTTTTCATAAAATTCTGAAGGTCATGGAGGTGGAGATGGAAAAATATACCAAAGATTAAGGAGACGTTAGAATGCAAAGCTATAAAGGTCAGGTATATACAGCATGGTGTTGATAGCGCACTAGATTTATACACTGATATTTCTAGAAATACCATCCTCAAGATTTTTAAACTTTCATTAATTTGATGCTTCTGAACATAATAAAATAAACCAACATACAACATTCTAGTTAACTTAGAAGGGAAGATGAATTCACAGAGGTGGAAACACATAGGAAAGGTATGTACATTTACGCAGGTAACTCTTACTTCTGTGTTATGGTTAATGATTATGAATGTATTTGAGCTGCAGTGAGATGTTCTGCATCATTTCTAGTCTGAATGCGTCAATATTTTATCTAAAATGAATAAGGTGTCAAGAACATAAAGGAGCACAAATGCACTTGAGGTTGGAAGTTACAATACCCATCACACAAACATTTATCTGTTGCCCTTAGGACATGTTGCCTCTCTTCTTTTGCAAAGCTTTCATGAGATCGGACATGAAATCTTGCTCTCCGCTGCCTACGCCGCTGGGTGGTCCTGGGTTCTCTTTCCTCTTTGGGGGAGCCGGAGGTCTTTTGTTGGCAACGGGGGGCGGCTTCGGGGCGTCGAGTGCAGGTGGGGGTGGGGGAGGGGGTGGTAACGATGACCCTGCATCCCCTGCAAAGGACGGCGGTGGGGGAGGCACGAAGTCCGGGGGCCCTTCGTTAAAATCGGGGGGCGGCGGAGGGAGCTCCTCGTCATCCTCCAGGGGCGGCGGTGGTGGGGGTGGTGGCAGAGAGTCGTCGGGCGGCGGCGCAGGGAAGCCTCCGCTCATGCCCTTGGCCCTGGGGACTGCCGCTGGGCTGCCGCAGACGTCTGAAGACCTTCGCACGGGAGGGGGCGGTGGCAGGCTGGACTTTGGAAGGTGATGGGCCCTCGGTGCTCCTGGGTCGTGGTTACCAAGGGCTGGCTTCTTGTCCTTCAACAGAGCAACCACAGCATGACATTTCCATTGAAAGGTGAGGTCTTGCTGATTTGGGCAGTGTCTGCTTCCCAAGGGGTGGGGAGCCTCCACTCCTCAGGCCGATTCTACAAGTTGTTCATGAGCTAGCTCATCTTTGCTGTGGGTAAGGAGAATGCCTCCAAATGGCCTCTAACATTATTACCAATAATAACATGATTTAATTCTAATCTACCATGTCTTCTTCAGTAAATGGAGGACTTAGTCCTATTCAATGAGGTATTTATTAAATTAGAGATGTATCTCCTCCCAACCACCTTATAGGGGACTAATCCATGTCTTTAAAAGAGCTTTAGTGATACGGAGTTTAGCTAGTTGTGTGTTTACTTCAGTCTTTACCTACCCTAAGCTTAGCTTAAGGAAACTCAAAATGGAAGCAAAATGGTACTCCTGGAATTCCACGCATGCCTTGCTTCCCAAGACAAGCCACTAGGGTCCTAGGCATATGCGGCCATACCATTTTTCTCGGTCTGAGTTGAGCACATTGTGAAGCTCAATTGTCAGAAGCAGGTGTCTGTAAAATTATTTTGCTTTTGTACCATACCTCCAGTGGCAGAGCGCTGATTAAGAAGCTTCCCCAAACCTTCCCCAAGTCTCCTGGCTTAGATATCCTCCTTTGATTAGTGCAAGGATGATGTGCCGTAGGCTACGGTAACCTTTGTACAAATCTGAGCACAAAGAATAACTGTCCTATGAAAGAACTGTCTTGTCTTCTCTTGCATCAGTGATTGCTGGCATGCTGAGAACAAAGAAGCCTTTGCTCAGGACCGTGGGCTACCAGGGAGAAGTCAATTACATGCTTCACTCCCTCTGACATAACAGCTTCAAGGGAGGTGGTGGGTAGACCAAGAATCCACACACCTGGTCCAGAGTCGTAGATTTACTTTTTCTGAACTGTGTGGAAGTTGGCTGGCTAATCAGATAAAAATCAGGCATCATAAGCTTTACTGCTACTTCTGTCTCAAGGTTATGATCATATTAAATGAGCTGAAGGTGTGGGTGGGTTCAGAGTGAAATCACATTGCACATGCTACCAGGTAGAAACCAGGACACTGAACTTGGCCAAAGGCTAACAGAGAGAGGCACGGTCCTTCTGCCAACAGTGGGATAGATGATAGTGAATTCCATTTATATAATGCAACTTCCCCAGGAATTCCAGGCAGCTTAGCTGAATCCCTCTGTGTTAGTAATAATTATCACTGCAATTTACAATTTATCAGGCTTTCACTCTCTTTCGTTTTTTTTTCCCTTAACAACCTCTGACCACTAATGATTAAATTTAGAAGTTGTTTTTTTCCTAACAAAGTGCCTTATGATTGAGTTTTCTATTTTACTTAGTTTATTTGCTTAGCATGATAAGCTAATTGACCAGTGATGTAATTTAAAAATTTTTCTGAACACACAGTTTGGGAATTGATGTTCACACAAGGGGAAATGATTTCCATTCTGGGGTCCTTTTGTTGCTTTCAGCATTTTAGAGTGTTTCTCTTCAGTTGGCATTACAGGAGCCATGGAAATAATAATTGCTGAAAGTACAGTGTATGATGTCAGAATTGAGAAGCTAATAATACTAGAGTAATACAACTTTTAATGATCTACAATGGTTTTCAAGAATTGCAAGAAGTTCAATAAATACAAGATTTAATTGCTCTCACCACTGACTGATGGGCAAAATCAAAGGGGAGAATGAAGTGAAAAATTATGGAGGGTACACTTATTTAAGGTTGTTTTGAATCACTCATGGAAAATATTCAACAGAATAGTAAGTTGAGATGTTACCAAATAGACTAGTAACTACATTACAACTTTATGCTATAATTTTTAGACTGCTAAAACCACTTGCCTAAATCAAGAAAATCCTTTCAGTCAAAATCAATGGAGCTAAATTAAAAATATTTACCAAGCCTCAGCATTAAAAAAAAATTCTTACATTTTTCTGAAGCAATGTGGTTAACAGTTGGCTTTAACTTTCCATTCTAGACTATATAATTTTAAGATTAAAAAACCCCCACAATTATCTAAATGAAATTATAGTGACTTCTTAGTTGTTGAAACTAGATATTCTCTTTTCAGAGGAGCAGTTATTGGACACTGCTAATGGTTTGGAATACGGGCTTACCGGAGGCACTTTGAGAATGACATCCAGTCACTCTCTGGTCTTACCTTAGTTGTTTCTGCATGCTTCTGGGCTTCTTCAAGAACGGCATTTACAGAATGTACAGCCTGGGGAATCTGCCCATTGGCCTGGGTGGTGCCTGCTTTAGGTCCTGAGAGGGGAGAATAAAGACAAGAAGAGTGGGCGAGGCAGTTTCAACATTCTTGTGAGTTCATTTAAAAATATAGTTTATATTTCCAAAGCAAAAGATCTAGGTATGCAGGCCTTACAGAAAATCTGAGGTTCTGTGGCAACACTTCATGAGATTCAGCAAAGGTTCAGAAGGTGAATGCTTTATGTAGGCTATGATGTCTGGATTAACTAGGGGCCTAGAGAACAGTATGTTCTGTTTTCAAAAGCCTTTTGATAACTGGAGAATAACTTTGAAAAACTTTTTAAAAATTCCAGTTGTTGAAGATTTTTCTGAAACATATATGTTAGAGTGCTTGGGTGACTCAGTCAGTTAAGCATCTGTCTTGGTTTCAGCTCAGGTCAGGATCTCCTGGTTCACAGAATCGAGCCCCACATCAGGCTCTGTGCTGACAGCATGGAGACTGCCTGGGATTCTCTCTCTTCCTCTCTTTCTGCCCCTCCCACCACTTGTGCGAGCACTTTCTCTCTCTCTCAAAAGTAATAAATAAACATTCGAAACGTATGTTTCTAGTTCTATACCATGCTGTGTATAGAAACAACTTTTAAACATTATTCTCAACGAAAAGCAGTATGGGCATAAAAATAGTGGACAGAGGGAACTGAGCCAAAGGTACAGACCCCTGAGATATCCTGGAATAGATTTTTTTCCTGGAAAGTCCTGATAATCACTTATTTTCTTGCCTTTTAATTTACCCTTTGGCACAAAAGTGAGGCTAACTGAGGTTTTACAGTTTTGAGGGAATCTGACAGATTTCCTTGATGTATGTGGATCTCTCTGGGTCCTTAGAGAACATTCTGGAGAGGATGGCCATCCCTCCACCCAAAAGCCATTTCTCCAATGACTGAACTGCCGCCCAGCCCACAATGACATGAGGTCTTCCCACTGAGTGAACTCAGAGATTGCTTTAGCCACGCTCACTGCCTACTATTATGTCAAAGTATTTATGCAATGACCATTTGCCTGCTTCTTCAAATATTTTTCCAGTAGTTTGAGAAACCCATTCATCTACGTAACAACTCAAAGAAGGCCGTTAAGGACATGAGATTGGGAAGAGGGGAATGTTTGATGAGGAAGAGGATATTAACAGGGCCTAAAGTATCTCTCTGTGAATTATTAAGGACCAAATGAAAAATTCTGTACAGAAGAGATATCAGACAACACATTAACCAAGTGGTCAAAATGAACGTTTCCAATGAGGGGCAAATAGACATCGTACGTGTCTGATTGTGATACCCTGAGAAGGACATGCAGCCTCATGCAGTATTCCCACCAAAAATGCACTATCTGAAATGAATCATAAGGAAACATCAGACACATCCAAATTGAGGGAATATGGATGTGATTTAGATAAAAATATCCTATCAATATTAAATATTAAATTTCCTGGATTTGCTAACTCTACTATGGTTAGTAAGAGAATAGCCTTGATTTTTAGGAGCCACAAAGGGAAGACTTAGGGGCAAAGGCATATGATAGATTCGATCTATGCTCAAGTGGTTCAGAAAAAACATATCTGTGGATAACACGTGGAGAAGCGGGAGTGGGGAGAGAGAAATGATAAAGCAAATATGGCAAACACTCAATACTAGAGATCTGGGTAAAGGCACATGAGAGTTCTTTGTACTATTCTTGAAACTTTTCTGTGTGTTTGAAATGATTTCAGAATGAAAAAAGGTATTCATGTCCATGTATGCAGTTGAAATATTAGAAGAGGCTAGAACTACTTTCTCTACTGTCAGTTTTTTTTATTATAAGACCCAAGTCCCTTATTCAGCAAGGACAGCCACCTCGGTGTTCTGAGTGGAACTGTCGGAACATACGTGATGTGCCATGCAAATGTGCATTTCTCTCACTCTAAGGCTTCCTGAACATCTCTGATTACACAACTTTGTTCTGGGGGTCAGGAAGCAACAGGCCTAAACATCTTTAAGCTTTAGAATGTTTCTATTTAAGATTTTTACAAGACTTTGTGCACCGTACCATGGTGCCAAGGAGATTTAAACAACTTAGATTCCAAAGTGCTCTATCTTCTCATTTCCTTTGGTCTATTTATTCTCTTTCTCCTCCTCCCTCTTCTTATACATATTCAAATCCTTTCTTTATCTATAAACACCTTTGCACAAAGCAAGCTGAGACTGAATCTGAATACTGAAGACCATTGGGGGAAATTCCTTTAAAGGGCAAAAATTATATTTTCCTTTTACTTCTTTTGCCCAAACACATATGCAGGCTGATTTCCCAGCAATATAGTGTGCATTTCTATGTAAGTAGAATGACCTGGTCTTTATCCGTCTGTGAGAACAAACAGATAATAATAATAATATCCTAAGTGCTCCAAGCTGCTGTCGTCCTATTTACCAGGAAATCCAATCTTTCCCATGAGCTCCCTGCCCCATCCTGGGACAACCGATGCGTGCCCACATAACTCATATATTCTGCAGGTGCCACTGACTTGGGATCTGGGTCGTTCTGGGTTCACTGTGTGAACAGTCCCCACTGTCAAGTGACAATACAGCCTCTCCCAGTGTCTCCCTAGAAGTCCCTGGAGGAATTAGGGGTGGGAAGTTTATTAAACAAATATGAGCCCCACGTTTTACAGGATTCAAGTGCATTCCGAGAAGGGGACCAAACCCTTCTCCCTCATTCTTTTTTTTTTTTTTTTAATGTTTTATTTATTTATTTATTTATTTATTTATTTAGAACAAATCGGGGAGGGGCAGAGAGAGGAAGACACAGAATTCAAAGCAGGCTCCAGGCTCTGAGCTGTCAGCAGAGAGCCCAATGCAGGGCTCGAACCCATGAACCGTGAGATCATGACCTGAGGCAAGATGGATGCCCAACTGATGGAGCCACCCAGGTGCCCCTCACCTCCCTCATTCTTAACCCATGTGGTTTGTGAAAGGCTGATCCCACCACTTGACCTGGCAAGTCAGAGGACAGCATGCTCCTCGGCTCAGTGAGATTGTTAGGGACAGGCAGGAAACAGAGCCCTCCCAGAATTTTTTCAGAGACAGGGCATCCTCTTTGTACTAAGATTTCTAGCTGTGTGAGAAATGTAAGCCTGGAGAATCAGTGGAAGTCCTGGATATCTCATGAGGACAGTGCCTAAGAAAGAAACAGTATCCTGATGACATCACTTACACCCCTGGATCCTGCTATGCCTGAAAGCAGCCTACCCATAAACCTCCTAGTTTTGTGCATTAATAAATCTTTCCCACTCGCTCTTTGTTGCTTAAACCAGACAGAGTTGGATTTCTGTCAATTGCCATGTGAAGAGTCTGGACTAAAAATAGTTGCTAAGTTGATTTAATAAGTACTAAAAAACTCCTCCATGGCTGTTCTCGAATATGAAAAAAAAGCTGCCATTTATCAAGAATAAATTAAACTTGTTAAGCACTTTGGATACAGAACAATGTCTCCATGTTTTTCAGTTGGGAAATCATAGTAGAAATGCCTCATGATTTCCCTCAGTGTCTAGGAGAACAGATACTTACCTAATAATCACACAGATTGTTAATTATAACTGGCTTATAAACGGCAATTCATTGTAGACCCAAGGATAGGAAGGAATTACCCACATGAAAGAAAAAACATCACAAACAGAGGTAGTAACATCTGTAAATTCCCTAAGAAAGGATGGTGCTTGAGGCTTTGAAGAACTAGGAAAAACAAGTGGCCCAAGTGACAGGAACAGAAGACATGGGTGGAGAAAGGGGCAGGAGAGCTGGGCAAGGGTCTTATTATGCAGGCTTAGTTGGCTTTGCTAAGGATTTGGGACTTTATCTAAAAGCAGTGGGGAGCTTCTGAGGGGCTACCCATAGGGGAGAAATCATATTTACATTTAAAAAGGTGAGTCAAGGAGAGAGAAAAGTTTGCAGATGCAGGGAGTTGAGCTGGAGCACCCTCAGGGGAGGCCAAGTGAAAGATCATGGCACTTTGGGTTTCACGACAATGGAGACGAACAGATCTGGACAGATTTGACCAATATTTAGAGGGCAGAATCAATATGTTTTGGGGGTGACTGGATTCAGGCATGAGTGAGATTTTCTTGAATGTGTCCTGCGTGAGCGATTGGGCAGATGATGATATTACTTACAGAAACCGAAGACAACAATGGGGGAGCAAGTCTGGAGGGTAAGATGAGGAGTCAGTTTTACGGACATTGAATCTAATGTATCCAAGTGAAGCCACTGAGCAGACAGCTGCATACATGGTTTTGCAGGTCAGTAGAGAAGTCTGGGTTGGATTTATATATTTGTGGGTGGTCAACACATAGATGGTACAAGGAGTGGATTTAGACTACTTAGAGGGACTGTCAACGAGAACTGGGTTAGGACTGACTGGGCCGTGGGCAATTTAAGGTGGGGTAGAAGAGTTAGTAAAGGAGGTTAGAAAAGAGTGACCACAGCAGTTGGAGGGTGGGATGAGAGATCTGGAGTGTGTGCTATCCTTTTTTTTTTTTAAGTTTATTTTGAGAGCGAGAATGTGTGTGCGCAAGTAGGGGAGGAGCAGAGAGAGAGGGAGACAGAGGATCCCACGTGGACTCTGAGCTGACAGCAGAGAGCCCAATGTGGGGCTCGAACTCACCAAGTCTGAGATCATGACCTGAGCTGAGGTCGGACAATAGCCGAATGAGCTACCCAGGCGCCCCAAGTGCGTGTTATCTTGAAAGTCAATAAAACTGTTTCAAGGAGGAATGGTGTTGACGCTGCTGAAACATCAGAGAAGAAGAACAGGGGTTTATAATAGTTGCATTTAGCAGCCTAGAGGCCCCTGGTGGGATTAGTAAGAGCATTCTCCATGAGGTATTAGAGGCAGAAGCTTGACTGAAATGGGTGGCGGAGTCGGTGAGGGTAGAGAAGTGGAGGCAGCGCATGTGGTCCACCTTTTAGAATATTTTGGTTGTCAGGTGGGGCAGTAGCTGGGGAGAGAGGTGGAGTCATAGGAGGGTTTTAAAACTTGTTTGTTTGAAGACGGGAACAATGATGAGAAGGGCTCAGTAGAGCAGAAGAGAACACAGAAGAGGATGGCATAATAAAGCATCTGTTAAGTCTTTGTCCTGAATTCCTGGTACAGAACTTCTAAAACCTTTGGTATTTCCAAAGTGACTGGGATATCTTTGGTATTCAGTGAACCCCTAGGATCACATCTGAGTCTATGCTAACAAGATGGGTCAGGATGTGGGCTGACTACCAGAAAGACCAACCAAGTGATTAGAGGGCTGGGGCTATGGGCTAACCCAACTTCTGAGGAGGGGACTGAAATCAATCATGTGGTCAATAAGAGGACGAAGAAGCTCTGCAGCCAGGACCCTCCTAGACCTTGCCCTGTGCGTGTGTCTCTTCATCTGGCTGGTCCTGATGTGTATCCCTTATGATAAAATTGTAATAATAAGGATAGCACTTTTTTGAGTTCTGTGAGTTATTCTAGTGAACCAGAATTAGCAGGAACCCCCGAAATTGTAGCTGGTAGGTCAGAAGTGTGGATGGCATCTGAAGAAAGGCAGCCTTGTTGGGGATAGTGCCCTTGGTCTGAGCTAACTCCAGTGGTGAGTGTCAGAGTACTGCGAACCATCAGCTGGTGTTGGAATAGGGACCACAGCACGCATGGAAGGCCTGGCCCTTGTTAGGATGTAACAAAACGGACATGGGCTAGGATGGGTGCAGACACAGGTAAAGTTGTTGGTTTTGGTGGTAGGAAGCCAAACGAGTTCTCATTTGCTGAGAGTGAAGGATTTGGGGGTTAGAAATTTGAGGAGAGTGAAGATCAACATCCAAAACAATGGGAAACTAGGAGATTACATGGACTGGAACAGGTTTGCCCAACATTATTGACATTTGGGACTGGAGAATTTTTTGTTGTGCGGGGGCCTGTCCTATGCCTTATAGGAGAGGTAGCATCCCATTGGATGTTGTAAGCACTGCCCCCAAAGTGTGACAACCCAAAATATTTCCAGACATTCCAAATCTTCCCCAGGGGTCAAAGTCACCCTTGGCTGAGAACCGCCAGTCTTAGAGAAATACAGCGAGATCGACAGGCAGTATTAAGGGTCCAGTTGTGGGGGATGTCCAAAGCTCTGTGGTGGAATCACTTGTTTCCTCTTTTTGGTGACCAGCCCCCATCCTTCAGCTACCTAGGGGTCCTCGTCCCTCGGAGTGAACCAGATATTCCTCCCAAAGAGCCCAGGAGTGTTTACTGGAAAGGAAGCCAAAGCCCCTGGGAGAGATGCCCCAGATGGTCTCAGGATGCCTCACCCCTAAGAGTGGAAGGGGAAACTTGACAGCTAAGAACTTTTAAGTGGTGTTCCACTCCCAACCTGAAGACTAATAGAATTAAGAAACCCAACTCTTAACCAACCCCAGCAACCCTTTATTTAGTAACTCAATAAACATTTACTATGTGCCAGGCCTGTAAACTCTGGGAACACAATATGTGCAACGTGGTGAAATGGTCCTTTGTCCTTTCAAGACTTAAGAGTCCGGTAGAGAAAACAGGCACCAAACAAGCTAATGAATATGTAAAATAATTACAAATTGTGATAAGTGCTCTGCAGAAAACAGTTTTATTCAGCATAGATACTTCTGGAAACTCACTGTTCACAGAGCAGCCAGACCGGACACACCTAATGGAAATATCTTTAAATGTTGAATTGAATCTACCTTATCGCACCTTCCACACTTTTGAGCTGCTTTTACCCTTTGAGAAACAAAGAATACATATACTGGCCTTTGATAGGACCATTCTTTAATACTGAAAAACAATGACCAGAACTTTTCTGCTGTAAATGGTGCCAGTTCTTTCAACCATTAGTTATCATAAAGACAATGTGTCTGAATTATAGCTCAGCCACTGAGAAAATGCTTAGGTAACGTGTTTCTCCCAGCTTCAGTTTCCTCAGCTGAGGAGTGCAGGTAATAATCTAAACTTGGCAGGGCTGTTATAAGAACCAGAAAGAGTATCTGTAAAGCAATGCATTATACCCACTTCGTCTCTCAATGTTCTGTCCTCAATATAAACAAGAAGCCGTTATGTTATCACAGAATGTGATAACCAGGATTGGGTACAAGGCTCTGGCCATGATGTCACTGAACCAAAACACCAAGGAATGATCTTGTCCTTTGGTGGGCTGTCTTTCTGGGTGCTAATGGAGCTTTGGACAAGTATAACCTTTATAGTCCGATGAGACACAGAACCCTACCAGCTCACCCTACACTGGTGATGGCCTTCCTGTCCATGAGCACATCATGATAAAAGTGGTCGAAGCTTTGCTTAAGAATGACTTCTAAAGAAACAGATCCAGGTGTGTGTGGAGATCTTGAGCCTGACCATCAGAAGGGAAATGTACACAGTGCCGACAAAGTTCTGTTTTTACAAAATGTGTTGGACAAGTTCGAACATGAGCCCTGAGCTCTGAGGAGGTGTGAGAATTTCTTGGCACGGTACCTGTAGCAGGAGGGGCTGATGGAGCTGCACCGACAGTGCCCAGGTTCGTCCGAGAGGCAAGTCCGGCCCTCGCTAGAGCCCGCTGATAGTTATCATAGAGAGTCTTCCCGTACTGGGGACAGAACACAAAAGAAGCAAGAAAGGAATTCATTAATCCCAGATTCTGCACTCGATTGCAATATACATACTGAGAAAAAAAAAGTACTATGTAGTTACTCTTTTTACTCCTTTCCGGAGTTGTTTTTTTAGTGTAAGGATTTTAACGAAAAATTCACAAATCATTTTTTTTCACATATTAAGTAACTTTCCAGTTTGGCAGAGTCAGTTAATACTTATACCCAGACATTAGAGGAGAGCTTTCGCCACTCAGTTCTGATTACATAAGTCTTCATATAACTCCTCCAAGTTTCCACATTGTGTTTCTTAATTGCACACAACATGTGCAAGGTTCTCCATGAGTAAATAAAGGTCTGAGAAGTCTCATGGGACAGTAAACCCTGGATTCTCAGGTCACTGGAGAGGTCCGTGTTTCCATCACCCCACTATGAAACCCCAATGGGCAAATAAATGAGATAGTATCTGCGGCCCTGATTCGTTGAGAATGGGTCAGCTGTTTCTCAGCAGCATGTGGACTGGACCCAGGTCAGGACACTGGTATGCAATTCAAGACAGGGTGAGTCCAAATGATCTCTCACCTTGGCAATCCTTATTCCCATGACCCACTGGTTTAGGGTTCTTGCGTCGTCACAGCAGAGATATTTGATATACTGGGACTCCTTCTGAATTTGGGGATGCTAGAAAAGTAATTTCAAAGACCATTTGTAAACTATTTATTAGCACTTTTCAAAAAAACTTACTCTAACAATGTATGTAATTTCCTGATATGGTGGAAAATTGCTACTGGGAGCAATTTCAGGATTAGAAATAGGGGTATTTTTGAATGGGCTAAATTTTGAAAGGATTTAAGAATCTGTGACGTGATTTATCATAAGCACTTTTTACTATATTAGCCATAATGATCTTAATTTTTGCTTTTTTAACTTTTAAAAGCCTTCGCATATACCATGTCTCCTTTCCCACAAGAAATCCGAATCATTTCTCCATTTATCAGATAAAGGAACTTACCTAACCGAATTCTTATGTCACATGATTAATGCTTTGTGACTCCCAGCCAGTCCTAGGGATATTTAGGGATATCTCCCCTATCAGGAATTCAAGGTTTCACCTTTTCTTAGCTGTTGTCTCCTACCCATACCGGCCATCTTGGCTTCTGGATGGATGTCTCAGGGAAGGAGTATTCTCTCTATTCTCAAGTGGCAATGGCTTGGGGTGCTGCACTAGGGTCCAAGCCTTCCAGGAGCTCAGGGTCAGAGACAGCAGTGACACTGGCAGGCATGAAGAGGGGAGACAGATACCGATCTCTGGTTGTCAGATCACCTGGGCCCCTCTTCCTGAATCCCTGTGGCCTCTGTAATTTCTGTTGCGTGTGCCTTTGAACTTTGAATGACTTAGTGCCTTTGAACTTCAGTATGAATCTGAGAAGCAACAACTGGACCAGTCACCCTGCCGATTTAACAACTCATTGCTGTCACTGCCCAGAAGGGATAACAAGATAGACCCATACAGACTCTAAGAGCCTGATGAGAGCTTATTAGTAAGTTTTGGTTTTACAAATGGGAAAACTAAGGCCCAGAGAAGTTACTATATATTTTACCCTATGGTGCACTAGAACCTTGGGGGTCTTTTGTCCTACTGCCTAGAATTTCTGTTATTTATATTAAGCTATTAGGTCAAAATTCCAAACTGTTAAGATACCACAAAAAAATTCAGAAATTGTAAAGAATTCCTTCTTTTGGCCTTTTGACCCAGTTGAGGAAAGTCCACCTTCAAACTTTTATCTTTAAATGGACCATTCCCTTTGTCTAGGTCTTTCAGCCCTCACAATTTGCCACCGTATCACTTGAAGAATGATCTTAGGTTTTCTGGGGGGGGGGTGACAGACACCAGGCTCCCCAGTGTAAACTGTAGTTTTCCATTCAGGCCAGCAGATGGCAGCATGCCCTTTTGTATGGCTGCTTCACATTTCCTTGTTATTGGGGTTCAATGCTTCCTCATTAATACTGAAAGTTAGATTTTAGCTTTACAAACGTTACCCCAATGATCATCCCAGTTGAAGGCCCTTAAAATTGAAACTATCAACTCAGATAATGTGGCCCAACAACAAAAACAGATTTGTTACATCAATTAACTGGAAGGTCACATTGATGACAAGTACACTAGCTGAGGACTTAGTCCCAATACGGAATGTGACATTCCACAAATGGCTGTAGCACTCTCTCCAACCATAAAATTCATGAAACCAAAGCACAGTCCTTGTCTTCCAGCACCAGAAACACAGCTCCTTAACTTATAATGGTGTTTTCTTTTTTTTTTTAATGTTTATTTATTTTTGAGAGAGAGAGACAAAGCATGAGCAGGGGAAAGGCAGAGAGAGACACACACAGAATCTGAAGCAGACTCCAGGCTCTGAGCTGTCAGCACAGAGCCTGACATGCGGCTTGAATTCATGAACTCAAGATCATGACCTGTGCTGAAGTCAGGTGCTTAACCGACTGAGCCACCCACATGCCCCATAACAACATTCTTATTGACGGTCATCCAAGAGAGGCAAACATGGGTCTCTTCTGCAGTTTGCTGTTTTTAATTTTTCTTAGAAAGCAGTTGTTATTTTATTTCTGACACATTTAAAAAGTTGACAACGTTACCTTGGCTTTTGTTGTATTAAAATATTTTCCATTTGTCTTTTGGTTCATGTCACGTGAGAGCCAGATTCCTAAGACAGACTATACATCATGTATGCTTGTAGTGAAATGCACAAATCAGCTGGGTAGAGGTATCCACTTAAACAGCACAATAAATAAGTCTCGAGTATGTCATTTATCCAAATAGAGTAAAATGTGGTCATTCCATTAAACATAATGGCTTTTCAGCATAAGAAAGAGGCAAGAACTCTTGAACTTAAGTTCTAACAATGGCTCCTCCTATGATGATGACACACGAGAAAACTGTGCCAGAGAGGTAGGTCATTTGTCCAAGGCCAAAGGGAGTGGGCAAACTAAGAACAAAAGACCTACACATTCACCAAATGCACCTCCGGGTGCTAAGGAATATATCCCTCATTAATAAAGATAAGTAAGAGGTTCACACCATAATAGGAAGCGGCTAGGGATGTTTCTGGGAGAGACATATATAAACAAATACATGATTACCCTATGACATGGTGAGTTTCATAGTAAAAGTTTGAAACAGAAAGTGAGAAAGGCTCATTGGAAGAAGCAATAGGGTACTATAATACCTCTGAGGAGCATCTAGAAACTCCATGTGGCTAACGCCTGGGAGCCAGGGAAAGAAGAGGCAGAAAATCGGCTCGAGAGAGCCAGAGTCAAGGGCCTGTGTCAAACTAGCACCTGGACGTTGTTCTCTAGGTATCAGACATTTTACAAGAGCAGAGTGGTACAGGCAGCAACTGGCAGCCATGTGGAAGCTGGGCCTGGAGTGACAAGGAAGGACAGACAGAGAGGGCTGGATGAGAGACGTCTCTGATGGAAAATCTGAACGTGATGATGGATTGGACAAGAAAGGGAACAGGAGGGACTTTAAGGAAGATTTCTGTATTTCTAGCTTGGAAAAGCAGGTGGGTATTATGGGCTTAATTGTGTCCCCTCCAAAGATATGTTGCAGTCTTAATTGCTGATACCTGTGAATGAGATCCTTATTTGTAAACAGGTTCTTTGTTGATGTAATCAAGTTAAGATGGGGTCATGCTTGATTAGGGTGGGCCCTAATCCGATATGACTGGTGTCCCCGTAGGAAGAGAAGAAACACAAACACACACAGAGAGGAGCGCCATGTGATACAGAGGCAGAGACTGACATTATGCAGCTACAAGCCAAGGAGGGAATGCCAGAGACTGCTGGAAATTGTCAGAAGCTAGGAGGGAGGCATGGAACACATTTCCCCTCAGAGCCCTCCCAAAGGAACCGACCCTCCTGACAGCTTGATTTTAAACTTCTGGATTCCTGAACTGTGAGAGCTTAAGTTTCCGTTTTTTGAGCCAACCAGTTTGTGTCCCTTTGTCATAGCAGCCCACCCCCCTCCAAACTAATACAGTGGGTGATGGTATCATTCATTTTGATAGGGACTGCAGGAAGAAGGGTCTGTGAGGGTGGAGGGAAGGCTGAATCACCATCTGACAGGTTATGGTTGAAGAGCCCTTGGACACACAGTTACCTCAGGTGTGGGTCTGGGAGAGGTGAGACTATTGGCTAGAGACCGGAATTATTAGCACACAGACGACAGCCGGAGCTGCAGCTGTGAATATGACTTCTCAGAGAGAGCAGGGGTCTGGTGAGAACAGAATACAGAACCCTGGAGAACATCCCAGTGTGTGTGGGAAGAGGAGGAGCCCACAGAAATGGGGGAGCAGGTGGACAGAGGGGATCGGGTGGAGGGCTGGAAAATGAGGCAGTTGTCGCCAATGCAAAAGATGCCAGGTGGACCAGAAGCCTGAGGACTGGAACCACTGATTGTTCACTGGAAATTTCTTTTTTAAGTATTTATTTATTTATTTTGAGGGGAGGTGGGGCAGAGAGTGAGGGGAAGAGAGAGAATCTCAAGCTGTCAGTGCGGAACCCAATTCAGGGCTTGATCTCACAACCATGAGATCATGACCTGAGAGGAAATCAAGAGTCGGAGTTAACCGTCAGAGCCACCCAGGTGCCCCTCATTGGACATTTAGTGATAGTTTCAGCAGAGGAGGGAGGAGAAGCCTGCAGAGTGCAAGCTCCACAGTCAAGTTCTTTGTTCGCCGTGTATCCCAACCTCCCAGAGAGCAGGAGGCTGGAGAGAAGTATTTTGGAATGAAAGAGTTTTATTGACAAAACGAAAGTTGAGGACATGGAGGACACATTGCTTTCCCAAGAAGTCTGAGTTAAAGGGAAGGCAGAAGCAGGCATTGCTTAAAGGAATGGGGTGGATAAAACTGAGGGGAGTGATTTGGAACCCCCCAAACCAAGGAACATTTGAATGTGTTGTGGCCCGAGAGAAGAATTCTCTGGAGAGAGGTTGAAGATGCTGAAGCAAAATGGAGTCACTGATGGTGCAGTTCCAGGGAAGGGCTAATGCTGGAGAGGGACTCGCCTTGGAGGAGGGAGCCTTTTCCCCTGGGGCGTAGAGTGGTGAGGATGGTTACTCCGTTAGATAAGTTTAGAAGTAAATATGAAGTAAACCAGGGCAACTCAATCCTTCTCTTTTCTGTCTTCTCCAAGTAGAAGGCAAGGTATGCTGAGAGGTTCGCAGACGAGAGACCCTTTGAGAAGAGTGTAGACAGTGTCTGGGGATGAGGTAGAAGACGAAGTTGAGTGGAAAGCAGGGAAAATCTTCTGTGACTGCAAGAGCTGACGCCGTTAGTAAAAAGCAGACTCAAGAACCAGAAGTGAGTGATCTAGCTTAATTGTACGAGCCCCAAATGTGAAATGGCTCAAATGTGACATGGCTAAGGAAAGGAAGGTGCAGAACTAAGAGAATGCTGACCCTCAATCCTAGCTCTATGAAATTCAAGATAGGAAGTAAGAGAGTTTGTTCCCAAGACAACAGACTTTATTTTTAATAATAAGCATGAGTGACCCTGGCCAAGTTCATGAACCTCTGTGAGTTTCTGTTTCCACGTCTATAATATAGAGGTGATAATACCTCCCTTGAAGAGTCGTTGAAAGATTAAGTGAAATGATGTATGAAAAGGACTCAACACAGAGCTGTAACATGAGAGGGCATATCATTATTAATATTAATGACAGAACAAGGTTTTGAAGAGCATAATGGGGCAGGGGGCCTGACATGCATTTCTGTTCGTCCATTCATTCATTCATTCAACAGATATGAATTAAGCATTTAATAATGATTCAGGCTCTGAACATAACAGCAAACACAACAGAAAAAGTCCCTGCACACAAGGAGTTTATATTCTACTAGAGTAGAAATTCAATAAATATATGAAATATAATTTCAGATTGTGAACATTGCTGTGAAGAAAATGTAGCAGATTAAGAAGTGGAGAGAAGTAAAGGAGCAGAATCCCAATACTCCTGAATCCCAATACACCTCTGAACAGAGACATAATTTCTTCTAGAAGATATATATGTAATAAATCCAAGTTAGCTAATAATATAGTGTATTAATGGCTTCAGGAGCAGAATTTCGTGATTCATCACTTCCATGTAACACCCAGTGCTCATCTTAACACGTGTCTCCTGGAAGATATTCATTTACTTCTGCTGCCCTGTCGCATTTAGCCCAGAATTGGGTGAGAAAGAATTCACCAAGGAGGAACTTCATCACAGGCTCAGAATGGGAATGTGCGTCGAAGAAAGAGTACAAGGAAAGAAATGATTCTTGAGCACTGAGTCCTTTCTTTGGATTCCGATATCTCTCCTGTGAGTACGCACAACCTCTAAGGGACAGGTGACGTCTATCCTGCCTTCTCAGAGGGCAATTCTGGACCAACAGCAGCGGCAGCACCTGGGAACTTGCTGGAAAAGCTGACTCCTCGGCCTGATCTCAGACCCACAGAATCAGAAACTCTGGCGGCCCAGAAATCTGTGCTTCTGCATTTCCCCTGGTGATTTTCATGCATAGTAAAATCTGAGAACCCCTGGTCAATAGAAATATTACTTAATGTAGTGTCGTAATAACGACTACCAACACATGAGTGCTGACTATGTTTCTAGACATTGAACTAAAGGTTTTGTTGTTGTTGTTTTTTTAACATATATTGTTTAATCTGCCCAAGAAGGATTGGGCACAATCATTCCCACTTTGAGGAAGAGGGCAATGGAGTGTAGAGAGTCTCGATAATGTGCCAGGTGACAGACCAGGACTCAAAGTCCCATCTTCCTGACAGCAACACCCACCTCCCCCATGGACTGTCATAATCAGTAAGGTCATCCTGAATAGGAAACTTCTGGACTGATTTATCAATCACGCAATTATAAAATCACACAATCTCTTAACATACTTCTCCATATCCAGAATTCCTTTTGTAATATATATATAATATGTATTATATATATATTAGTGTGTGTGTGTATATATATTCTTTAAATTCTGTACATCTGCTCACCCTAATGAAATATTTTAATATCAAGAGGATTTTTTTCCTATAATGGATAGAAAGGGAAATAAGTGACCAAATGTTTGTAAACAAATTAGATTTTACTGTGACAGACTTTCACTCAGCAAATTAATAACAATTCCCAGTATTTCAGGAAGGTATTGAGAAGCATGCTTAAGAGAAGAATAAGTAGGGTGACTGCTCAAAAAACTGGCTTGAGAACAGAACCGATCACATCCTAAGAAAAAGGACTCCTGTCCATTTCTATATCCATCAGGCCTGCTTTCTTCTCCACCTCGGGGCCCTGTCCCCGACACCCAACCCCTCCGGGGAGGCCCTCAACTGTCTCCTGAAGCCTCAGTCCTTGGATATGTGGGTTTTACATGTTCTAGTTCAATACCCTGGGTCTCAGCATGGCCCTTCTCAGTGCAGCCCAGGGTAATCTAAGTCGGGTCAGATCATTCAACCCGTGATTCCAGGACCTACTTCCAAACTTGTGAGTCCACCTGAGAAACCAAGTTTCTGTCCTATTCACTATGTCTATACCTCATCCCAGGAACCTCTGGGTCTGGGATCTTATTTTTCTCTCACTAGACATCAGTGCTCTAGCCTCTAGGCCCTAGCCCTGGGGTTTGGGCCTTCGCTCCCCACCGAAAGCTGTCATTCAATTTGTTTCCTCCACAGTGCGTTCCATTACCAGCGAAGCCCTGACTGTTGATGTTTAGAGTTAGGACACGTTCTAATACTGAGTATTGGCTGTGCTTAGGGAAAGCAAAGATTCCTGGGCCCCATCCTTAAACCTGTTGAGTCGGTGGGTCCAGGGCCCTAGGACTTGTATTTTTTTCTCTTTATTTAATTTTTTTTTTTTTGAGGGGGAGGCAGAAAGAGGGAGAGAGAGAATCCCAAGCAGACCACACTGTCAGTGCAGAGCCTGATGTGGGGTTTGAACCTACAAACCGTGAGATCATGACCTGAGCCAACTTGGTTAAGTTGGATGCTTAACCAACTGAGCCACCCAGGTGCCCTAGAACTTGTATTTCTACCATGAGTCTGAGTCAGGCAGTTACTGGCCAGCATTTCAGAACCTCTCTCAAAACCTTCTCCCTGCTTCCGAGACGTGGGCAATGCTTCCGAGATGAAGTGCAATGGAATGTGCACGTGGAAATGAGGGCCTCCAGTCTGGTGATCTCTCAGGGTCTCAGAATTCCAAACAGGGGCGACAGTGCTCAGGTAAGAACACAAGGATGACACAGTTCAAGGGCAGCTGGTGCGAGGGGCAGGGCAGAGAAGACTTCGTGTCCCGACAAACAGCATCTGAAAGAGTGGCTTCTGAGCCACCACCTGGTTTCTTATCCGGGTTCAGCCACTTACTGGTTGGGGTGTCTCTGTGCTCGGGTTCCACATCTACACTTGAGGGAGAATTACGGCTCTCACCTCAAAAGGTTGATAAGAGGAATACAAGTGTTAATGTATGTAAAATGCTTAAAACATTGCATTATAGATGCCACATACGTGTTTGTCATTTTTCTCACTACCTTTTCTATGCCAGGGACATAAAAGGAGATGTAGGAATCTGAAGCAGGCAGGACATTCTCCTCATCTCTCTCTTCTTCTGACCTAAATAGGCCTCCACCTCAGGGCCTTTGCACTTACTATACTTGTTTATGGAATGCTCTTCCTTGGGTAATTCTTCCTCCATCACTTTACTTACATCTTTTGTTCAATGTCATTCCCTTAGAGGCTCTTTCCCTGATCAACCCATTTAAAGGAGCCCTGAAGCCCTGATCCTGGCACACTTTGTCCGTACCTGCTTCATATTTCTCCAGAGCCTTATCATTAACCTTATGGTGCATTTCGTTTTGGCGTATTGCCATTTCCCTCACACTGGATGTAAACTCCATGAGAACAGAGATTACTGCATGTTTGGTTCATTTCTGTATCCCTAGCACCTGAGGCAGTGCCTAGCAGGTAGCTGGCATTCAATCGATATTGAGTAAATGAATGAATGACAAACGAATGAATGCATGCCCGGGTCGCTTGTGTTCGTTCGGGGTTTGGGAATGTTTGGGTCTAGGGGATTTCCAACTCCTGGAGTAACAGATGTGTGACAACAGCACACTAGTGTGGGCACCTGTGAAATGACAGAGTGGGTACATGATCATCTCCAATGATGTGGACAAAGAATATGTTTGCTACAAACCGTAAGTGTTAAGTGTTGTCCTTCATTTGTGAAAACGATGTAAACCTATAGTATAGACTGTGAGCGACCTCCTCAGGAGAGGTGACAGCTTCGCCAAGGAGTACCCGAGGACACACATGAAGTCTGCCAACAAACATCTGCCAGCAAACATTTCTAGAAGCGTGGTGATGGAGTTCTTCCTGGGTAGGGGTGGGGTGGGTGACTGAACTTCAAGAGAATCTCACCAGGAACCTGGTCTTACTAAACACCTGCACCACAGACTTCCATCCCAGACGGAAAACAAGGAACCTCACTTTCAGAAAGGAGAAATTCTGCACACAACCGTGCACCATACCTACAGAATTAGATAACTGGCACTCTCTGGTATGAGAGGTGATTGAGGGGCTGAGAAGGGAAAGGAATTTATAGTGTCTGAGGCAACAAACAGCTACATAAATTCCCTGAATCCACTTTTGGGAGTCAGTTGTCAATTTGGGAGAAAACAGTTACTTCTGCCCAACCTTCCAAAATACGGTGCTAATGTAAACCCTGCCAAACACCTGATAATTGCCTTTTGACAAGATACACCTTAACAAGTTTCAAGACCCAGTAATGCTATTTTTAGAAAAAGTTTTCTTTTTCTATTTTATGTATTTTCTGTAATTTTCTAGGAAATCTTATCAAGTTCCTAATTTCTAAAAACTCCCTACAGTGGAGTAATAGTCCAATAAAGAACTGAAAAACTGTAAATCACATTTGTTCGAAATGGAGAGCTTTCATTTTCCTAAGTGACGAACAAGCCTGGATAGATTCATTTTATAGTTTTAGAATCAGAAACAGGAATTGAGGGTAGAAATGCTTCCTCGTTTCCTGTTTTGGTGAAAAAAATTATTATGATACACTTGTGGTTAGTTATGGAACATTTAACATTCTTTTTCCTTAAAAGGAAATATGAACTCAAATTGTTCACAAATCTAAATCAAGGACTTGTTACAACATACCTTTAGAACAAAGCAGTGGTCAGTGGGGGCTTTATATTTCATTTTACACTGAATCCCATAGTAAATGTTGACATTTTCAAACTGTATAAAGCATGCCAGATCTCGAGATGTCTGAAAGAGAAGGGAAAAAAAAATCACCTTAACTGAGTTGACAGCTAATAATTTTTCAAGGTCATCCTTGATGGCACAACTAAGGATTATATTTTAGCAGAAAAGTATAGAATTTTGGTAACTTATTTAAGCATCTATCATGTGTAAGTCTTCTAAAAGTCAAGCCCGCATTTTAAGAGGGAAATGAGCACACCCGAGATGAAACAGTTCCACAAACCCAGAAATGGAGCGAAAGACTCCACTGCTGTTCTAGCGCCTGGGTGTGGACTCTCAGCGGCAGAGCTGACTGGCTGACCTTGAGTCATTGTTACTGATGCAGTCAGGACAAGGTGACGGACCATCTTAGTCGGAAATTTCATTTTGGCTTTTGCCATGCTAAGTCAGTGATGGATTTCAAGATTGAGCATTAAAAAAAGAAAAAGTCCTCCTCAGGATGAACAATAAGAGGTAAATTTGATGTTCAGTAAATTAGCACATACTTCATGCACTTCTCCCTGAGAAAAAGGATTCCTTTCGTGCTTTCTCGTTAGTGCTGGCAGTGTTGCTATGGAAACAGAAACCGGTCCTCCATGTATAATATGCGTTGTGAGGACTGCAACCTCTCATCTACATATTTGGTTACACTTCCATTACAAATTCGCTCTATTACTGTTTTTTTACCTTCACATTCTATAATTCTTTACAGGGTTAGTGAATAAAGAATACAGGGCAGAATGCTACACCTCAGTGCACAATTAGTCCTTTATATGGTTGCACAGATTTTTCTTGCAAGACATTTTCTTCTGGCTTTTCAAAGTCTTGTTTTTTTTTAATTAAAAAATAGAATATACTCATAATTTAAAAAATAATGTATTAGACATGTACAATAAAATGAAAATCTTCCTCCGCACTCCTTTTTTCTAATTCCACTCTTTTCTCTGGAACTACCATTGTTAATAGTTTGGAAGTATTCTTCCAAATGCTCTGGGTGAACGTTATATACATATGTGTGTGCAGACACATCCGCATACATACATACATATACATACACAATTTGAAAAATATGATTGAAATTTTACTATACTGTTCCGTGAACTAGTTTTCTTAACATGGGGTCTTTCTATGTCAAGACATATGAATGGATACATCGCAGTCACGTAATGGCTGCACAGCACCTCGACGAACAGGTCCAATGATTTATTTAGCCATTCTACCTAAAAGGATTAGAGGTTATTGCAATATTTCGCTCTTGCAAAAAATACTGTGCACATGAGCAAATATTTCCATGGGGCAGATTGCTAAATGTGCAGCTGTCATTTCAAAGGGTATTTCCCTTTATATTTGAATAGATGTTGTTAAATTGTCCCCCAATTTGGCTGTACCAGTGTACATTCTCACCTCCAGAGCATGACTGTGCCCACTTTTCTTACTCACTCCTGCTGAAATTTGGATATTATCAACACTGTAAATTTTCTCAACTCCATAAGAAGAAATACTTCACTTTTTCATTTACATTTCCTTGATTACTAGTAAGACAGAGCAACTTTTTAATTATTCACTGGCTACTGCTATTTCTTCTTCTATAAATTCTCACTTAATAAGCATGGCCTTTTGTTTTTTCTTTTGCATTGTCGTCTTTCTGTGAGTGCATTTATCTTTTTCTTATTAATTTGTTGAGGTCTTTATATTTTATGGATAGTCATATTTGGTTATGCATGCTGAAGTGTACTCTTTAACTTCTTCTTTGGTATCTTTGGCTGTAAAGAATTACAAAACATTTTACACAGTCAAATTTGTCAATTTTCTCCTTTATAATTTTGAGCTTTTAGTCTTGCTGAAGGTTTCTCCAACCCTGAATTATGAAAATATTAACCCACGTTTTTTAGAAGAAAATATAGATAAAAGATTTAAAAAATTTTTTTCTAAATAGATTTAATCAGCCTAGGATTTAATTTGGAATATGGTATGAGGGAGGAAACTACTTTCTCCAAATGGTGATACAAATATTTCAATGGTATTTATTAAATACTACATTCTTTCCCCATTGCTATAAAATGCTCACTTCAATCTCTCTTCAATCTCACTGTGGATCTGTTTTCTCTACTTGTACTATGGTTTTTATCTAATATTTTGGCATTTGGGAGGCGGGGTTCTACCTCAATGTTCTTCACATTTTTTTTTTGGAACATTATCTCTTTCTGATGTATTTTAGAATCAGTCTGTGAACTTCAAGTCAAAAAATCATATTGAAATTTTTCTTGGGATTTAATATGTAGAAATTTTGGGGGGATTCATATCTTTTCATCTAGCAACATGGTCATTTCTATGTATTCAGTTCTATTTCACTTCCTTTATTAAATTTTATATTTTATGCCATATAGGTCTTGAACATTTCCTGTTTATTGTTAGGTATTTTGTATGTTTTGTTTCTACTATGCATGAAATACTTTGCATAATATTTTAATTAGCGTATTGTTTGTACAAAAGAAAATAATTTCTTGTTTGGTAAGTTTATTTGGCCTTAATAGTTTTTTAGTTGAGTGTCTTTTATTGTCTGGTAGACAATCGTGTGAAGAGTAAATAAAGAGATTCTGGGGCTCTTGGGTGGCTCGGTCGGTTAAGGATCTGACCCTTGATTTTGGCTCAGGTCATGATCCCAGGGACATGAGATAGAGCCCTATATTGGACTCT
Organism: Paguma larvata; assembly: GCA_030068075.1. Classification (NCBI taxonomy): domain Eukaryota; kingdom Metazoa; phylum Chordata; class Mammalia; order Carnivora; family Viverridae; genus Paguma; species Paguma larvata. The sequence goes on from CM057828.1 coordinate 113,841,227, forward strand.
GTGCTGAGCATGGAGCCTGCTTAAGATTCTCTCTCTCTCCCTCTGCCGCTCTCCCTGACTTGGGCTCTCTAAAATAAGAAAATTTTTAAAAAATGTAAAAAAAAGAATGAACAGAGTTTTGCCTCTTCATTTCCAAAAATTCTACTTCTTATTCTTTCTCTTGACTCCTGGCTTCTTCCTCCATTCCAAGGTTAACGGTAGCAGTGAAAGTAGTCTTAACCCAAAGCCAAGGTGAACACTTCTAATTTTATCACTAAGTGTGTTGTGATAGGTTTACTTACACATCTCATTTACATGTAAATGCCAGAGACATAGCACTTCCAAAATAATTTGCGCGTCAGCTGTCACATCCCCAGTGTGGGGCTGGACTGAAGGTGGCACAAATGGGAAGATATCACTTCTCTAAGACTGACACTAAGTAGGCCCAGTAGCTGCCCTCCACTAGGCATTACCCACAATGCTTTTCCTGCATTCCCACACAGATAAGAGAGTCTTCTAAAAGAGGATCAGATCCGCGTATTTCCCAGGACTTTACCTGCTTGGGAATGTGGGTCAAGCCTTATTAAGAAGGCTGCAGTTTGTACATATGCCATTTGGTGGTGCCCTGGATTCAGCAGTGAAGGCAAAACGCTTCAGCATACTCCAGATATAGAGGACGGAGGTATCCTAAAGCTTTTCAATGGTGAGCCAAAGATGGAAATGCCCCAAGCCGCTAAAAAAAGGTCTTAGGAAAAGCTAATGGTCAGAATGAGAGTCTCACTTCATTTCAAAGATGAAGAATTTACGATATGCTTGTAGATCTGAGGCAATAATCCTGAATCACCAAGTAGAAGTTAAATGAGAGCCAAGATCCTCTCCTAAAACAGGCAGGGGGAAGCATATAGCACACCTCAGGGAACCATTCAAATATTCAGAGAATAAAGGCTACAGTCTTAATGTAGATCTGTCAACGCTTATACCTCTATGATTCCAGATAGAAGTTTATATATAGACTATAGAACAAGAGAGTAAACGCAGGGGGGGAAAGTCCTCAGAAATAGGTATGTAGAGTAACAAATTACTCTCTAGAAAAGTGTTTCTGCTATAGTTTTTGAAATCAGACTTTAAAACAGATAAATTCTTTACCTTCAGGAGAAAACTATGGAAAAATTCAAAAGGACTTCTGTAATTCTGTCAGAATAGGGTACATACTTGTATAAACATTGTAGTAACACGAATCTCAGAGCAAAGGAGTGTATTTACATTACCATCAGAGGATTTATTCAGTTTCATTTTCATAAAATGATTTTTTGATAAAGCGATTTATTTATTGTTTTCTGACCTTAGTCTTTCCTTTGGGTACATAATAAATTCCGGAAGCCCGTAAAAGAAAATAGCGCCTTTTCCAGGATTTCTTTCCGTCCTCTTTCAAATGAAGAGCTCCTTCAAGTTCTGGCACAATGACGGACGTTCCGCAGAAACTTTCCTGAAATTGAGATTCCGATTATGAGGAACATGTGAAAGAAAAAACACAAATTTCCATTCACATTTAAACTAACTATGGCAAACTAGCCTTTTAGCCAAAGTAGCTAAAAGTTACTTGTCTGCAACTCTGAAAGCATACACTTACACTGCACGCTCTTTGCTAAAAGAGAGGAAGGATACCTGCTGGTTGAATCTCAGCTCTTGAGTTAGACATCAAGGCTTCTCGACCACTTAGCTTTGTTTTTTGCTTTTTAAATTTTATTTGTTTATTTTAGAGACAGCGAGAGAGACACAGAGCACAAGCAAGGGAGGGACAGAGAGAGAGAGAGAGAATCCCAAGCAGGCTCTGCACCGTCAGTGCAGAGCCTCATGTGGGGCTCAACTCACAACCGTGAGATCATGAGCTGAGCTGAAATCAAGAGTCAGCCGCTTAACCGACTGAGCCACCCAGGTGCCCCTTAGCTTTGTGACCATGGGCAAGTCACTAAATCTCAGTTCCTTTACTTGCAAAGATGGAGTAATAATAGCCCCAATTTCATTAGAAAGGTTAGGAGTACAATCTTGGCATACTGTAAAAGTGAGCATTAAAAAAAGGCTATTTCTGTTATTACAAGTTGGTAAACAGAAAAATTTTTCCTTTTCCTATAAGTAAAAAAATTAACTACTAGTTTACTGCTAGTAATCAGAAAAATTAGAATATATAATCCTACACATAAATAGGTGTATGTTAATTTATTCTTGGTATAGTTTTCTCACTGAAGAATGAAGAAGGCAATTATTAATGCTATGGTACCAGAAAAGGGGAGGGACAAAGCAAATTCTCTAGGCGAAGATTTTCGAACGTCCAAATTTGCATATAATGAAATAATTCTTAGTAAAATTTTTTTAAAAAGCAATGCAGTCAAAGTACATTATCATTCTATTCCAGTTCAAATACTCAAACTTATTTTTGGCTTTCTTTTTTGTAACTCTCAACCTCCTTCTACTCTATCTCATAAATGTAGAATAACTTTTACTTTTTTTCCCCACCAGGAAATGGATATGTAGTGGAGCTGGGACACGTTTTTGTTCACCTTCTCCCCCCATTTAGCTGGTATTAGTTGCCTTGTCAATAGTCCCTTCAAGCAGATATTTGGCCCAGATCAGAAAGCAGGATGGTGCTGATTTGTCACAGTGTAACATGTTTTGTATTTTCTTTCGCATCCAGCCTTTTTAATACACTGCTGAAGTCCTGGAACAAGAACTATTCGGCAACTGTATAAACTAAGGCACAAGCTGACCCTGAGTTACGGACAGCTGAAGATTAAAAACAAATGCGGTGGCAGGAAACTTCATCCTCCCCTTCCCTGTCTGTCAGTCTCCACCACTGCCAGGTACACTCAGAACCCGAATCTCCTTGCTGCTGGGCACACCTGGCGCCTTCTCTTCCTGGACACAACCTGGAGTCTGGTAAATGCAGAGAATGTCCCCATTCCCACTGTTGCACCTCCGTGGAAAATACCCACTGTGCTCCTCAGCTCCCAGAAGCTGGAATTTGTAACATGTTTTCAGGACCTTGGGGGTGGCAGAAGGTTCTGGTGCCTGCTCCATCTGGTACAGGCCTTTGAGAACGTGGTGGGGGGAGAAACGTGTGCGGGAGCCTGGCCAGATCTTGGTGAATAAGAGAGAGGGTGCTAGGAATGTCAGCGAACTGGCTCCAGGGGTGACTGTGGGCCCAGAGCTCACCAGGTCATCTGAGTTTTCAGAAGAAGCCTCGAATCCACTAATGCAAGAAAAGGTCACCACATTTTTGAGGGTGAAGAAAAGCTGTGCTGGAGCCCTACACAGGTTTCCTTCACCCCCACAGACCTTGGGTCTCTGCACTCTGCCTTATGTTCTGGGAACAGAGCCCTGATTTTTAGCACAGTGACGATGTGAAGACTCACTAGGAGTTTCAAAAAGAGCCAACCATCAGATGAACTTCTGGAACACTCCTCTATAGCGATAATCACCAACATCCGCACGGTAATCGACCCAGTGCTTCTACTACCACCCTGGATCGCTGTGATGATTCAGTACGATCCAGGACACTGAGATTCTTGGACTTGCCCTGTAACACCCGAAACTCAGTGCAGACCCAGACCTTGTGTCAGGTCTCCTAACTGCAAAGCTCACACTTCCTGCCACCTGGCTACTGAAAGACATCTTAGAATTCACTGTAAAGAAGGTTTTGAAATCCTTACATCTGACTTCTGGGGAGCACTTCAGTTATGAAAAACACGGATGTTAAGAGATGGGTTTTATGTGGATTTATAAGTATTTTAGTCGAGAATCACTAATCCAACTTCATGAAAGTAAAATATAGTCTAAAACCATACTTTTAAACAACTGACTCAAAGAACCAGCTTAGTTATCCAAATAGCTATAATTTAGTAATAACTTAATTTTAAAACCCCAAGTTAAAATTTCAGTGTGTCTCAGAATATCCCATTGTTCCAAGAAGCAAATAATTTAAAAATAGATACAGTTAACATCCTTCTCTTTTTTTCTACTTGGCAAAATTACACTTACCTCAAGTAAGGATTCCTTATTCTTAGCATTCATTTTCTCACTTGTTTCCTTCCCTTCTTTCTTTCCTTTGTTATCCAAGTAAAAATTCTAAAGAAAATATTAAAAGATCAGAATCAGTTAAGTGTTCATCACCATACTTGCCACTGCAAGGGACCCACTGTCTTGCCGGAGAGAGAAAAGACACACCTATAGGAAAAAAAGTGGGGACCACAGCATGTGGTATCTGTCAACCAAGCGCCTACCGAAGGGTTACCAAGTGCTGACTGCTGAGGCTGACGTAAAACCGCCTCTTCTTCCCACTGTGTACAATCAACGGGAAACAAACATGAGATAGAAAAGACTAGCAAAGGATATGACAACATTTGATTGTTAATTGTCTAGAACATGTGTCAAATGATGGAAGTTGGGAGACCCTAATGTCCTGGGCGAGCCTGGGTCTGGATCGTGGGTGGAACCCGTGCCGCTTGTACTCGTGGATGTCGTGTAGCCTCCCAAGGCCCTGTGGACTAGAGATTCCAGCTGATGATGAGAGACTTAAAATCTGGACATTTATAAATGTTAGTGACTACTTTTAAGTTTTAAAAATCAAAGCACAGGGGCGCCTGGGTGGCTCAGTCGGTTGGGAGGCCGACTTCGGCTCAGGTCATGATCTTGCGGTCTGTGAGTTCGAGCCCCGCGTCGGGCTCTGTGCTGACAGCTCAGAGCCTGGAGCCTGCTTCCGATTCTGTGTCTCCCTCTCTCTCTGCCCTTCCCCTGTTCACGCTGTGCCTCTATGTTTCTCAAAAATAAATAAACATTAAAAAAATAAAAAAAAAAAAAAAAAAAAAAAATCAAAGCACAGAGCTTGCTGCTTGGGAACTTCTAAGGACAGATAGAAGCAGAAAGGGCATCTGAGGAAAGAGAACTAGCCTCACAACGACAGGGAAGACTATGGTTTTAAAGCATTTGTGAATAGGTGCATAGTCTCTAAGTCGGGTTTGTGTTAGTCTATGTATCAGACCTTGTTAATACTGAGTATCAATGAGAGGGCTGAAACTAAATGTTAAATGAATAAGTTTCCAACAAATCATGAGTATCCAAGGGTTAATCTTCACATAACGAGTACAGCTGAGGTATCAATATACAAAGTGATTATTATGAGTGACCAGTGTCATAATTGAAGCACTGCGAACTTTTATGTGAAATTGTAGAGTTTTGTAAAGTAATGCATGAAAAAAATGTATTAAAGCTAGAACGTATACCTCTGGAGCACAGTGATTGAATTAAGGACCCTCCTGAATTTAGACACAAATGTTTATTTATGTCATAAGAGTGTTTCTCCAAGTGTGACCCCCAGACTAGCTTGATGCTCAATAAAATGCATGTTTTTGGGATCCCCATCTATGGAGCTGGAACCTCCGGGGTGGGGGCTGGAAATATGCATTCCAACACACTTCCTGTATGATTTTTACTCACACTGAATTTTAAGAAAAGAGTATACTGCAGGTGGCCAACAGACACAGGAAAAGATGTTCAACATCACTCATCATCACAGAATTAAAAGTACAAATTAAAAGTACAATAAGATACCACCTCACATCTGTCAAAATGGCTAAAATTAACACAAAAAACAACAATTGTTGGTGATGATGTAGAGAAAAAGGAACACTCACGCACTGTTGGTAGGAATGCAAATTGGTGCAGCTATTCTGGAAAACAGGATGGAGGTTCCTCAAAAAGTTAAAAATAGAACTACCCTATGATCCAGGAATCGCACTACTGTGTATTTACCCAAAAAGTACAAAACACTAATTCAAAAGGGTACAAGCACTCCTATGTTTATTGCAGCATTATTTACAAGAGCCAAATTATGGAAGCAGCCCGGGTGTCCATCGATAGATAAATGCATAAGGAACACACACACACACACACACACACACACACACACACAGGAATATTACTTAGCCATAAAAAAGAATGAAATCTTGCTGTTTGCAACAACAGAGATGGAGCTAGAGACTATAATCCTAAGTGAAATAAGTCAGTCAGAGAAAAACAAATACCATACGATTTCACTCACATGTGGAATTTAAGAAACAACACAAACAAGCAAAGAAAAAAAAAGAGAGATGCAAACCAATAAATAGACTCTTAACTACAGAGAACAAACTGATGGTTACCAGAGGGAATGTGGGTGGGATGGGGGAAATAAGTGATGGGGATTAAGGAGTGCACTTGTCATGGGAAGCACCGGGTGATGTATGGAATTGTTGAATCACTATACTGTTCAACTGAAGCTAATAGAACACTGTATTTTTAAGAATTTTTTTAAAGTTTATTTATTTAGGGAGAAAGAGATGGGAGAAGGGGTAAAGAGCGGGAGAGAGAGAGAGAATCTCAAGCAGGCACCACACTTTCAGCACAGAGCCCTACCCAGGGCTTGAACTCATGAACCGTGAGATCATGACCTGAGCCGAAACCAAGAGCTGGATGCTAGCCAACTGAGCCACCCAGGCGACCCAAAATAACACTTTATGTTAACTATACTGGAATTAAAATGAAAACTAAGTAAATATTAAAAAAAAAAAACCAGTGTACCTGACAGAAGGGAAGGAAGCAAAGTGCAGGCAAATAAAATATGCAGAATTAGGAGATTTCCTGGGAACAGAATGCATAAAAATGGCAATTTGCTAACTTCGATAGGGGAAATCGGTCAAGTACAATTGCTTTGAGAATTCTTACTGAATTAACTTTTAATATTTTTTTCAAGACTTTACTTATTTGAAAAGAACAGCGTATCATGAATTAGTGTGATTATCATCTAGGGTTCAGAAACCATTTTAATTTTACACGTTTGCCTTAAAGGCCATGACTAACGATTAATACGTAATATATACCACCTGCCAGAACTCTACACCAAGGTCTCACTTACAAGAACCCCACAACATAGGTGCAGTTACTACTTTACAGGGAAGGAAGCAGAAGGATTAAGTGATTGGCCAAAGGCCAGTCAGTGCCAGAACTTTGAGTTTTTCCTCATTTTTTTCCTCCACATTAAAATGCTCTAAATACCATAGGAGAGAACCCGGCACAACAGTGGGGATGCGCTTAATGCCACTGAACTATTCCTTAAAAATGGTTAAAATGGTAAATTCCATGTTATGAATATTTTGCCACAATAAGAAAAACTGAGCAGTGGAGAGCGAAGGCAGAGAGTGCTGCCCACAAGCACGCCTTGCTTGACAGTCCTGGGCAGGTGAACCATGTATGAGTGGAAAGAATGAACAGAGGGAACGCTGCAGTCTGAGCTTTTCATCATCACGTGGGAAAAGGAGACAGGTAAGGAAAGAGCCTTTCTAAACTGTGAAGGGTCTCATTTTATGAGGCTATTCCAAAGGGCAGGATCTGTAGCCGTATCTTTCTCTGAGACTTTTCTCTGAGATCCCTCTCACTTTTTCAGATTCAGAGTAACTTTTTTTTCCCTTCCAAGGGATGGTGCTACACTGTTTTTGTTTTATTTATTTATTTATTCGCTTATTTAATTTTTTAAAAAGTTTATTTATTAAAAAAGGTTCATTTATTTTGAACTGAGATCGAGAGTCAGACGCTTAACCGACTGAGTTACCCAGACACCCCTACACTGTTTTTGTTTTAAAGGAAATGGAAAAAACCCAGGAAGTAAATCTGAGATGGAGTTCAGGGAGAGTAGTCCTTAGAAAGGACCCACTGCCCTTGAGTCAGAACTTTTCATCAGTCGGGTGGTCAGCTAACTCAATTTGAGCTGCTTTGTAGCAAGCAGTGGAACTCAAGAGTTAACTCCTTATCTGTTACACATGGAAACTGTGGACAATCTGAGCTGAACGATAAAAGAACTTTAAAATGGGAAATGAGACTTTCAGTTACAGCTTGCTCTCTTTTCTCATAACTGAAAATGCAAGATTTGGGGGCAGCTGGAGAGGAAAGAAATGGAGAAAATACATTACTTTGTAATATCACCTTCTCGGAACAAAGAGTAAACCAAGCAGTTCTCAGTCTATGAGTGAATATTCGTGAGTACTCTCTACGTGTAGAATATCCCTGTTCCTAAGGATCTTTTTTCTGTCCCATTGAGAAGATACCTATAAATAGATGGCTACTGATCTACATGAGACCCAGCATAAATTCAAAAGGAGCCATGTCTATAGGTTTTCAGAGAGGAAAAAAATCACTGTAGGCTGAAATGGTCAAGGAAGACTTTACAGAGGAGGTCAACATTTGAGCTAGGCCTGAAAGGTGTTCAGTACTCAGACAGGGAAAAGGAGTAAGGAAAGCATTCAAGGCAAGGAGCACACCATGTACAAAGGCATGGAGGTAGTTAAATACTGGGGATCTTTGAACCACCAGTGGACAACCAGTCCAGCTACGGCTGGGGATTAATGCAGCGCGCCTGATGAAGACCAGGCCCTCATTTCCGATTTTTCTCTTCTTGCGTGGGTCAGAATCCACTCAAGGCCCATCACTGGGTGACTGGGCAGTGCCCCCTCCCCACCTACAATGGGCAGAACTAATTTCCTTGCCCCATTTCAGTTGAGGTCAGCCACGTGACTTGCTTTGGCTAACAGAATGTGGGAGGAAGCAAGAGGGCATCAATTCTGAGCAGGGCATTGGAGAGGTTGTGTCACGTGTTTCCAATCACTCTCCTGCGCTCTAGCCATTCACTGCGGGAAGTGTGTGTCACAGGTAGCTGTTGGTCTGAGGACAGTAAGAAACCAGTGAACTACCTGCATCTGACTCACATTCTGGAGCCAAGGATGATGATCTGCAGATCCAGGAGGGAGGAAATGTCTGTGGCTGAAAGCCACTAGGATTCTGAGGTTGTTTATATGCATCAAACACACCCATACAGGCTGGCGAGTGGATCTAGAGAACTGAAGCCAAGGGTAGATTTTCCTTTAGGAAATAGGAAGCCATACTAGAGACCACAAATGTGATTACTGGAAGACTTTCCTGCTGCTGGGCCTGGTCCTGGATGGTCAAAAATGAACCTTGGCAGGAGAGAGAGGATGGAAAGGAATGGCAGAAAGACACCATGATGTAATTTTCTCCCCCAGTGGCTGGCACTCTTCTGCACCTGAAGAGAAGAATGAAGATGTGTTTCTCTCTCTGTTCCTCACTTGCACAACCAACAGCAAACCACAATCACTACCCAATTTCAGTTAAGGAACAGAATAATGGAATGAAAATTGCCTAAAATATCAACAATGATTCTTGTTGGAGTAGAGGATTATGGATAATTTAAATTTCATTTCTTCTATTTGTCAACTTTTTTCTTTATAATAAATTGGTATTATTTTTGAAGTCAGAAAAATAAAATGTTATTAAAAGAAATAAAAAGCAATTCAATAAGCAAGCAACCTTATGTTAACTGATTTGCCAATACCCTCTTTGAAAAACAGATTCTTCAGGCTCCTAGCAAGAAGAATGGCTAATGTTAATACTGGAGAGATTCTCTACCTCCACAGACACACTTCGGTCTTTATTTTTTTTTATTGTTTAAAATGTTTATTTATTTGAGAGAGAGAGAGTGTGTGAGCAGAGGAGGAGCAGAGAGAGAGGGGGAGAGAGAATCCCAAGCAGGCTCCATGTTCAGAGATGGAGCCCGACATGGGGCTGGATCTCACAACCTCGACGTCATGACCTGAACTGATATCAAGAGTTGGACGCTTAACCGACTGAGCCACACGGGCACCCCTAAACCTCTCTTTTGGTTTCAGGCAACATCACTAGTCTTTGCACAGTGGGGCTAGGTGCCAGCATAACCCTAGGGAAAAAAAACTCTTCAGGTAACAGCTGACTTCCATTTGAACAACTGGCACTTATTTAGGAATAGCAGACCACCTGTGATTCCAATCAAGTGGGGAGGAGGAACCTTTCTAATGACAACCACACAGAGAAACTAAGCTGCTTTTTAAATAAAGTTGCTCTTAGATAGTAAGGCTCTACTGTCCCAATTCGCTTTACCCAAAAGAAGCAGTACCACCTGGGCAAGAGGGGCTCCACACTTTACTTTTTTTTAAGTTTATTTATTTATTTTGAGAGAGAGAGAGCACAAATGGGGGAGGAACAGAGAGAGAGGGAGGGATATTACTTTGTAATATCACCTTCTCGGAACAAAGAGTAAACCAAGCAGTTCTCAGTCTATGAGTGAATATTCGTGAGTACTCTCTACGTGTAGAATATCCCTGTTCCTAAGGATCTTTTTTCTGTCCCATTGAGAAGATACCTATAAATAGATGGCTACTGATCTACATGAGACCCAGCATAAATTCAAAAGGAGCCATGTCTATAGGTTTCTATAGGGATTCTCCCTCCCTCTCTCTCTTGATGCGGGGTTCAAACTCACAAACTGTGAGATCATGACCTGAGCCAAAATCAAGAGTCGAACACTTAACTGAGTCACCCTGGTGCCCCTTGACTCCACACTTTAAAGGGTCCCTGCTTTGACCCTCACTCAGCCACTCCCCCACTCATAGGACAACAAGTCTATGCGGCCAAAGGGATATACCCACCTGGAGCTAATGACCTCCACATTTCAGTCCATACTCCACAAACTCAGGACCTTGGAATTCCCTGCCCAAATGGCCCTGAGGCTCTGCCCTACACCCATCCTCCTGAGGGTAGATGGCACTGCTAGTGTGTGCATCTAGGCTAGAGGGTGGCCAAGGGGCAGTAATGGGTTGTATGAAGCTCACTCTCTGGGCTGGAGTGTCCACATCATGCATGCGAGGCCCCGGGTGGGACAGGATAGACAGGGTGGGTGGAGGGGTAAGTCTAGGGGCAGGCCATGAGCATGTCCATGACACCACCTTCTTGAACAAAACTCAAAAGAAACCTAAGATTACTAAGGCCAAACTTTTAGGACATTATGAAGGTACCTAGGAAGGAAGATAGAACACATTTAACTATTTATTAACTTGATTTACAACTTTAAATATATAGATATATTGCCTATAGGCCTTCAATCTACTCTTGCCCAGGCCCCATAAATATTGGGGGTGGCCATTCCCAGAGGCCTATCCTCTATTCCTGTGGGATTCCACAGGGCCTCTCGCCCCATCCTTTTGTTCTCTTCTCTAGTCATCAGCTCTACCTGAAATGCAAAATAGAAATATAAAACAATTTTTTTAGATTCTTTCTCTTTGAGGAGGTGCTTAATTTTCTGGGATATTTGAAGCCTTGGGAAACTTTCTCGACTACAGAACAGCCACAGTTGTTAATGAGTAGAACTGACATCTCTCCTTCCCCAACCTGGGTTTTTCTGCCCATCAACCTACATCCTTTAAATTCTACACCCCAGGCCCAGGCTATAACAGGCCCCCATCTCTGACAATTCTGGTTTGGTGCTTAGAATATGGTGCTGAACACCCCTCGTCAGCCCATAGTATCCTAACTATGCTTCACTGGCTGCCAACCGCATGCCTCCAGACACACAGCCAAACATAATGTCCCTATGTTATGCATCTGTCCTCTGCATGGACCTCACTTCCTAAACAATGCTGGTTACTGCTTTTATTTTCACACTAGGTCGTAAATGCTTCTTCTCCTTCTGCCTATTACATCCAGAAGACAACCCCTGGCCTTGCACCTCACCTAGTCTCCTTCTCTGGCTTTATTTCAATACAATGTAGATGCTCAAGAAACATTTGCTGGTAATTCTTGAGAAAATGCCTAGCATCATGGGGAACCTAGGGATTAAATCCTTACCTCCTTAATTTGTCCTGAACAACTCCAGGTAGCCTGAGGTTATATTCCTATGCACACTTACTTGATTCCCTGCCCAAAACTTCTGAGATTATACAGCACCATTGTCCCAGATGGAAGTTTGGCTTGGCCCCACTGTGATCACCCTAATCCAAGAGTATCACTGACACCTTCCTGAGACACATCCTCCCACATGCCTCCATCGCTTCTCTTCTCCAGACTATTCTTTACGATGAAGCAAACTAAAATAATGATATGTATTACACTTTGTGTGAGTGATGGCCTTTACTTCTCGCAATAAATTTCTAAAAACAAATTATCCTCATTTTCAGACAAGAAAATAGAGACTTGGTGAAGTTAGGTAATTTGCTCAAGGACCCGTAGGTAACAAGCAATGAAAGGATTCAAATCCTACCAGTCTGACTTTAGGACCCACACTCTTGGTCATTCCAGGATACTGCTTTCCAGTGAGAGAAGTTTGGTAGAGACAAATTTGAACAGAAAACACCATGTTTTACGAAGCTGTCATTGAAAACCCTCAGCACAGTATGTCAGGTCCACCAATTTGTCCCCACAGCACTCTCCATGGCAGCCTCAGTTGACTATGGGCCTTTATAATCCTTCTCTATGATTTGGAACCTCCCCTCCTGCCTCCCTCCCTCATCTCTGCTCCCTTGGTGAACATGAGAAACATCGCTTCCTCAGGGAGGCTGTCTCTGATCCCAAGGACTGAAAGACCCTCCTGCTGGAGGCTGCCAGAGTCTCCTGGTCTGCCCCTATTAAGATATACACTTCACTGGCTATCATCAGTTAAGTGTCCTTACTGTTTGACAAGAAGTTTAATGACACCCATCTTCCTTGAGCCACCTAATGGCTGAAGACGAAAATGACACAAATCATTATTTTATAACCGTTGTGACAAATTCAGAAGCAGAAGACTGTTAATCTAACTGTGGGAGCCTGAGTCACCATTCAAGGCCAGGCTATGTTCAACTGTGTCCCCCCTGGAGATGTATACTGAAGTCTCTCCAAGGGTAGATGGGCATAGATTTCCACACCGTCAACTTCCATATGTACTCTTTTCTAAAATAGATCTGCCTGAGAATGGAAGGCCCTTTTCCCACTTCCCAAAAGAAATGCACACCTCACAACCACAGAGAATCTTACTGCCCTGGGTGGGAAGCTCAAAGGCTTAAAACAAGGGACAATGGGTGTTGAGAGAGGGAAAGACTCACCACTCAAAACAAATCTTTTGGGAAGTCAAGAGGTTTCTAACTCTTTGCTTTTACACAATGGAAGGCACCTAACCATGGTAGGTGGTGTATTAAAAGAACCATCACTGATCCCTCAGTGATAGGTAACTTGGAAGGAGTTCAAGGAACTGAATGGCACTGCTCTCACAAAGCTCTTCTATTCTTGTCCACTTATTTATGTGAACAAGGTTTCTCATTGCTTGCATCTATAAAAAGTACTTAATTTCTATAGAAATGAAAAAACAGAAATATAATTGATAGTAAACATCCATCCTTTTATCCTGGAACTAATCAGAGGGGGAAAAGGTTTCATCTGTTTATCTCATTAAGAGATGTTTCCCCCCAGATTTTTCCTTTTTAAGATTAATATCAATGGTTATAATTTTAATGTTTTCAAATTGTTAACCGATTTAATTTTAATGTTTTTAAATTGTTTAACCAATTGAGAATACTTTTTTAACACTTAATTGCCTTATGATGACAGGGAATTAAAAAATTACATATCAATTTATAAACATAATTTGTTGAAAAGAAGTATGAGAGAGCTCCATCAGAGACTTTCAGGCATAAAAATATATTACAATAGGAGAAATATTTGGGGAGAAAATGGAATGGGGATAGTTCAAGGGGAAAAACAAGGAGCAATATAAAATTTCCCATATGTTCAAAAGATTTATTGCACAACACCAGGAGTGAGCCCTAATGTAAACCGTGGACTTGGGTGACAACGGCATGTCAATTAGTGTAGGTTCCCTTATTGTAACAAATAGACCAGTGTGGTGGTCTGGTCTGGTTGGTAGTGGGGGAGGATACGAATGTGTAGAAAGCATATGGGAGCTTTCTCAATTTTACCATGAATTGAAAACTGCTCCAAGAAATAAAGTCTATTAACAAAAAGCTATTGATGTGCTTCGTGCATGGAAAAGAAAGCAAACTGCCATGAAACTATTTAGCTCCACTGGATAGCTTTTGAAAAATGTCAAAATTCATAATATGCTAATCATTGCATTATTTACATCTATTTAAACTAGTGTTGAAAAATTCTGGATGTCAACATACAAATATGTGAGGTGGTATACAGCTTTTCAAATTTCTCCCAGGGGGTATGCAAGCACAAAAGTTTGATATCCATTGATAGAGGCAGCCTCTATCTGAGGCTGGCCATAAAGGGCTGTGTGGGAGAGATGAGTAAGCAAAGTAAGGGGGTCTACCGAGAGGAAGAGGCAGGACACTGCTTGTTGAGGGACAGAGTGATAGGGGCCCAAGGGAGGGCTGGGCCCAGCATATCCCTAGCTGTGGTCCCCACAACTTTCTATTACCAGTGCCAGCCCCTGGGTGGCCTGGCCTGCTCATGCTTCCTATCTTTCACTGCATGAAATGCCTCTGGATCATTTCAATAATTGCACTGAAAAAAATTCTAGTTCGTGCACTTTCTGTTCTCACGATTAAGTGATCCCCAATTTATGTCTGTGCACTCAGGCTTTAGCAGTGGCTCTCTGAAGAACCACTGATAGACTTGGATCCTTACCAAGGTTCAACAATCAGGCTCATATGTGGTTCCTGCCTCCTGGGAGTGAAGCCAAAGCAATGACTGTCCAGAATAATAATAAATAGTTCTTAAACAGAATAGGGCATAACAGCAACCAGGGAAATTCATTACTCTGTTTTTCCTCAATTATGAATGCGGTGATCTGTTATTACCTCCCAAAGTATAGACCAGTCATCCTGGTGGAATTCCTTTTGTTTTTAAAATTTATTTATTTTTTAAATGTTTATTTAAAACATTTTAAATAATGTTTAAGAGAGAGAGAGAGAGAGCGCAGGGGAGGGGGAGAGAGAGAAGGAGGGAGACACAGAACCCCAAGCAGGCTCTGCACTGTCAGCAAGGAGACCCGCGGCTTGATGGGAGGCTCACTGCTGAAGCCATGAACCAGGAGACTGTGAGATGAGTCTAAATCAGGAGTTGGACGCTTAACTGACTAAGCCATCCAGGTGCTCCTGTGGGCTTCCTTTTAAATAAGAATCTTTGGGTTCATAAATTTGCAGAACCTGGTTTCTCTCCAAAAATCTTCTACCCCTCTGTAAATGCCCTGGACTCTGACGACAGGTCAGATGGGAATCGCAGCAATGGGAAGGCTTCTGCTATCTCATGAGAAAAGAAAAGTTACCCAAGGAAAAACCGAGGAGCACGTCTCTGATGACACTTATAGATAAAAGATCATCCTTCTGATGGAATATACTTAAGTGAAATGTGTAAATTTCATGCTATATTTATGGAGGGTGAAATGTGATTTTTTTTTTTTTGAAGGAGATGGGGGAAACTCAGCATGTTCACAATTCAGCTCATCATGTTCCTCTCCCAACCTATTTCCCTTCTTGTGCTTCCTGCCACAGAGAATGACATCAGGATCCATCCCATTCCCTAGCCTGAAACCAGAGTGTCACCCTTGTCTGCTTCCTATGCCTCCCTACTATACCAGCATTCATGATCACCATATTCTGCAAAATTCTGCCTCTACGTATCTTCCACCTCCGTTGGGACCATCATCACCTCCTTTTTCTGGGCTCTGTAACCACCTCTCCATCACATGGTGGCTTTTACTTTGCTTTCTCTCGGATCCATTCGCCATCATGCAGCCATGGTGGTACTGCACCCCTCCCCCCACCGCCCCGCAAAACCCTTCAACAGCTTCCTGCAGCTTCACCATCAAGGCCAATGTCTTTAACATGGTTTACAATGCTCTTGATCACCTTGTGCCCTCTTCTCTCCAGTCTAAATGAAGTCTTGCTAGGCCCATATGATTTGTTTCAAAACAACTGTATCAGGAATAAAATCATAGCAGAAACAATAAACTGGTTCAAAATCCACCCCCCATCCCCATTTATTTCTAAGGTCTTACTGATTCTGATGCACTCAGTATTTAGTAGTGCTTAAGTTTTTATCCATCTTTAAGACTTCTGGGCCACTTGTCAGACTTTCTCAAGTTCCTTCTTTTTACCTCTATTTAGTTGTTAGCTGATTTTGCTTGTTTGATATCTATTCCTAAAGTTTTGGGTTTGGAGGAAGTATTGATGAGTGAAGTGAGTATAAACCAACAGCCTGATGCCACTGACCATTGTACTGCTCCCAGCCGGGAAGACAAGGACCTATTCCAGAATGATGTGTTCCCCCAGGGGCCAGGCCTCCATGAACTGTGACAGTACTGAGATGGTAGGAATAAGCACAATACCCCAGTGTCTCAGTGCAATGAACAGTGCCCCTGATTATTACAGTGGCTCCAGAACCTTCTGTCATATCATAACCTTCCACAGATGGCATTTCACTCATCATCTCTACTTCCATGAACCATTTTTGTGCAAGAACGAAGCCTCAGCGTCAGCTTGTGTAACTACAAAGAGTGGGGCACACTCTATGATTCGAATAGCTTCAATCATGATAGCAAAGTTGGATTACATGGTGACAAGAAAGTACAGTTTAATATAAAAGAAAAATACATTTAAATAGGGGTGCGTGTGTGGCTTAGTTGGGTATCTGACTCTTGGTTTCAGCTCAGGTCATGATCTTACAGTTCATGAGTTCGAGCCCTGTGTCAGGCTTTGCACTGACCCAGCAGAGCCTTCTTGGGATTCTCTCTTTCTCCTTCTCTCTTTGCCCCTCTACTGCTTCCTCCCCGCCCCCCCCCACCGAATAAATAAATAAACTTAAAAAAAGAACACAGCTAAAGAGGCAAAGGAGGCATTGGTGGCTGCGACTGGATTTTTAAAAATAACTGAATGCTAGAAACTGACTAAACTGCCTAAAAATGCATTTTAAACGAATTCCATACAATTAAATCTGCATGAACTGGTGACTGGAAACATTCATTTCTGACTTGTTTTAACCAATATGCTATTTTGACCAGTTTCTTTCCCACCAATTTATCTGAACACACTGTCCCTCCCCGTTCCTCCCTCACCACTCCATGGTCCAGCCATGTAATCTTTCCCATGACTTAAATGCACGTCCCTCTTTCTTCTTGGACTTTGCACAGGCCCACTGCCTAGAATGCTCGCCTCCCCTCTACTCTTCCCCTGGCTAACTCCCCCAAGCTCTCCAAGTGAATGTTTGGACAGGAGTTTCTCTGAGTAAATTTCCCTGCCCTCCATCTGCTGCACAGAAGCTAGTATTTCACCTCACCTCCAGGCTTTTCAGACCTGACTCTAGTTTCCCACTTCCCTTCTTTTTCCTCCCATCCTCTTTTCTTTTACTCTTACTTTGTTGCCTTTTCTACTGGTTTATTTGGTGCATATCTCACTGCCTTCTGCTGAAGGTAACAAGTTTCTACAATTTTCTTCTGAATCCTGCAGTTCACTAATTGTATTGATATACTGTCCATAACATCTTTGAGATGCTATTTCCTGTTAGAGTCATGCAGTATTTTGTCATAAACACAATGTTGGTTTTTCCTCTTATCCTAAATAAGGATGCGACTATTCTGTTGCCAGTATCTGTTAACAGGCAAGATCTGTGGTTTATTTACCCTGAGCCGCACTCCCTCTGCATCTGTACATCTGTGCTGAGTATATTTTTTCCTCACGGTCAGGATGAATGGGTTACCTGACTGCTCAGTTCCTAGTTTCACTGCTTTTCTGAGCTGACATTTTCCTAACCTTGTGTATTATGAAGTAATATAGTAATTACAAAACCAAAATTCTCAGCATATACCTTTACTAAAGCTCTCTTGTGCTGTCAGTGGCATTTTGCACACTGGGACTTAATCCCATGGGACTGTACCATGCCACAGCCTTTGTCCTCCACCACTCTCATGTTAAAGCTGGAAGCTATGCGGTCCGTCTTTCTGTACATGTCTTTTTCTCCAGCTAGCTGTAAATTGTTTGAGGGCAAAGATTATCTTTGTTTTTGTGTCCTCCATAGAGAGCACAGGTTAAACATGTAAACAGATACTGGACAACATTTGCTAAAGCCGAGTAAACGGAGTGAATTCCAGTAAAGGTTCATCATAAAAGTCAACAGTGGAAAGACATTCAACGTTTTGAAAACTTCTGAGAAGAACAAATAAGTTGTTCAGAATCTCAGTCTTTTCCTTTTATAATTTATGGTTAAATCTAGTTCTTCATGCAATGTCTAACTAACTCTTGAAATAATTCCCAGACAGCACTGTAAGCCAGCTAGGCAGGACGATCAAGCCTGTAGGCTCACAGATACAGCCCTGACTAGGAAGTGGAAGCAGGTATCAGTTACTCACTACTCTGTTCTGGGGTTCACTACTACATATAAATGTTGACAATTACATCTGAAAAAGAATCAAAAACCCAAATGAAATATAAGGTGTATTTGGATTTTTAAATTGACTGCCTGAGACATTGCTTCAGGAGAAAATGTAAGGCAATTAAACAAATGAATTTCCAGATTGTATTTCCTTAAGAAACTTTCTCTGGAAATATTCTTCTCTAGGATTTGTTATTCTTTTGCTGTAAACTTAAAAGAGTGTTTCTGTTAAAAACTATCAAAGGGTCTCAGCATAGAGCTTTTACAAAGGGACTGTGAGTATTTCAAAATTACAAAGCCTCCCTTTTAGGAGCCATGATATCAATGTGGGAATGGTCACAGTCTACTTCAGGAACAAGGCAAGAGCCCTTCGGCAGGCTGAAGTAGCTATTCACAAGGAGCAATGAACAGAAGATAGGTTATCCAACCAAACACTGAGAAAATGGAAATACTTAATATCAGCAACTTAAAAACTATTTCCACGTCCACTATGGTCTTCAAATGTGATTGCAAATTAGAAGAACTATTTACTTGGTTTAACGTACAGATTATCATCCAGAAGAATTCAGCAGGAGGATTTCTTCTTCCTCCTATGATAGAGTAGTTTGTAGTTAGATCAAAGTTTCATAAGAACAGCTTGAAAATCTGGATTAAAAAAAAATCTGTGTGAAGGTTTTGGAGAGCTACAGAGGCAACCAGGACTCAAGTGTCCAAGATCCAAGAGATAAAGGAACCACAAATTGATGCTGAGATATTCTGAGACCCATATGTCCCCTCTGGTAAGAGGCTGGGAATCATGGCAGAATACTTAAATAGGTGCTTCACAAAAATGGATGAGAAGCATTTGAAAAGGTGCTCCAGCCTTTGAAAATAGAAAATTTTACTTAAAACCATAGGAGATACCAGTACACACTTACACAGAATAGCTAAAAAAAATTTTTTTTTGTTTTAAATGGCAACATCAAGGGCTGGCAAGGATCTGGAATAATGGTGATTCTCATACAGTACTAATGGAGGCAAATCATACAATCTCTTTGAAAAACTGCTTGGCAGTATCTCCTAAAGCTAAATACGTGCAGAACCTATGAGCTAGAAATTACACTTGTAGGTATTACACAAGAAAAAGTCTACATATATTCAACAGAAGACAGGTACAAGAATGTTCTCAACAACATTACTTGTTAAAGCCCCAAACTAGGAACAAATCAAACGTCAATCAGTAATACAACAGATAAACTTATTTTGGTACAACTGGACAATGGAATACCAAAAGGCAAAGAAAAAGAACAAATTATGTCCTGCCATATGCAACAATAGGAATGAAGGTAAACACCAAAGAGTAGTATGATGATTCCATTTTATACAAAAAGCAGGAGAAACCAAGTCCAGAGAGGTCAGAATCATGATCATCCTTGTAATGGGGATTAATGTCTAGAAAGGGACATAAGGAGTCTGCTGGTGTATCATCCATGCTCTATATCTTCATGTGGGTGGTAGTTCAATGGGATGTATGCTTTGTAAAAATTCACAGCATATAGTTGTTTTGTGCACTGACTCACAGATGCCATGGCAAGCTACAGATATCTGCCAATACCCATCTTCCTCTTCCTCCTCTTGGTTATACACTATTATAGCCATGTTACACAACGCCTAGGAACCATTTTTATAGACTGTATTTGTCAGCTTCTTGTATAGCTCAATATTCCCCGTAACTAAGCTCTGGCCAATGGGATGGAAGCAGAAGTAAAAGTGCCATTTCCAGGTCCTTCCAGTAAGAAGTCTTGTTGTACAGTTCCCTGGCTCTTTATTCCCTCCCTAAGGAGTGGGAAATGGCCAGGTGGCAAAGCTGCCCTGGGCCCAGAGAGAGAAGCCAGTGTTGAGGATGGCACAGCCTCCTACTAGATCTACCCACCTATGTCTGCACTGGTACGTGAGAAAGAATAAAGCTTTTAGCTGTTTTGAACCACTGATCCGGGGAGTCACAGAAGCTGAGATGGTACCCTAACTAATACAGGCATTAAAGCATTCCATTGAAGGTAGTTACAGTTTGGAAACTCTGTACAGTTGATCCCTGAATAACTCAGGTTTGAACAGCACAGGTCCATTTATATACAGATTTTTTTTTGATAAATATAATACAGTACTGTTTTTTCTTTTCCTTATAATTTTTTCCTTAATATTTTCTTTTCTATAGCTTACTTTATTGTCAGAACACACTGAATAATACATATAATATGCAAAATATGTAAAATATGTGTTAATTGACTGTTTATGTTATTGGTAAAGCTTCCCAGTCAACAGCAGGCTACTAGTAATTAAGTTTTTGGGGAGTGAAAAGTTATACACAGATTTTCAACTGCATAAGGGCTTGAAAACCTCCTCCCACACTGTGTTGTTCAAGCATCAATCATACTTTTACTCTTCAATATTTGTCAAAGACAACAGTGTTTAATTGCTTTGTCAGTGTACCACCACAAAACCCAAAGAAGACTCTAGAAAAAAGCACGGGACAGGAGAAAGAGCATTTTCTCACAAGAAAGCTGCTCTAGTATTCTATTTCCGCCTCTGGTGAAATGGGACTTAGTTTTTTTAACCTGTAAAATATAAAGATGTCTGGATGTCCCCAACGACCTTGTCTGTGTCTATGGTTCTTTGACTTTCCAAACAAGACTTAATGATTCTCATCCAATTACAGTTGACTGGAGGCCACAGTGGGAAAAGGCCTATATTTCTGTGACACCTTTGTACATATGACTTGAAGGAAGCTTTTTCAAATATGGATAACAATGATTTTTTTAAAAAAATTTTTTGAGACAGAGACAGAGAGAGAGACAGTGCACATGGCAGTAAAAGAGAATCTTAAGCAGGATCCACACCCAGCACAGAGCCCAACATGGGGCTCGTTATCATGACCTGAGCTGAAATTAAGAGTCAGACGCTGAACCAAATGAGTGACCAAGGCGCCCCGGGGAATGAATGATGCTTTTTATTACATAAACTTTTATAGAATTAAATAACAATAAATTGTACATTTTCCATGTGTCCTCTTTAGTAATCCCAGCATCAGTAAGCACCAAATATTAGCAATAATAAAAAAGAGTCTTTAAAACATGGAGCACTCATGACCCTTAGTGCATCAAGGTATATTGAATTAATGTAGCCAAAGAGAAGTAAGGACAGAAGAAGAGAATTAGTCAACAGACAGATACGCTTTGGATGCTGGATCCAAAAAAAAAAAAAAGGTTTCTTTTCTTCCTGAATCTTTCAAGGGCCTATAATAGTTTACATAGGTCTAAAAGTTGAGTTTGTGTATTTTTACTAAGTTTTTTAAAAAAGTTTTTTAATGTTTATTTATTTTTGAGTGAGAGAGAGGGAGGGATAGAGTAGGGTAAGGGCAGAGAAAGAGGGAGACAGAGGATCTGAAGAGGGTTCTGTGCTGACAGCACAGAGCCCAGTGTGGGCCTTGAACTCATGAACCATGAGATCATGACCTGAGTGGAAGTCAGACGCTAAACTGACTGAGTCACCCGGGCATCCCTTTAATTTTTAAAAATATTTTTTTAATGTCTATTTATTTTTGAGAGAGAGAGAGAGAGATTGGGAGGGAGGGAGATAGAGCACGAATGGGTAAGGGGTAGAGAGAGAGGGAGACACAGAATCCAAAGCAGGCTCCAGGCTCTAAGCTGTCAACACAGGGCCCAATGCAGGGCTCGAAACCACAAACCGTGAGATCATGACCTGAGCTAAAGTCTGACGCTTAACTGATTGAGCCACCCAGGTGCCCCTAGTTTGTATGTTTTTTTTAAATGAATATATTTGCGATATTTTGTGAGACAACGAATGATGTTTTTTAGTGTTTGTTAGTACACAGGTGACATTAAAAAAAAATCCTCCATACTTTATATGATTTAACTATATAGACGTTATCTTACCTGGGGGTTTTTAAATACAGCATATTTTTCCTCTTTCTCCAAAAATAGCACTTTATTTTCTGTGTCTCTTGTCCAGTCTGATAAGACTTCAACGACATTTTCATGGTCTTCAAAAATCCTTTCTGATGAAACAAGAAAAAGCATTCTTTCTGACCCAAGACATTAGGGTTTCCAATAGTAAGCTAGTATCGAGTCAAATACATTGCTTCATTCTTCTCACTGGTGTTTAGAAATTCCTAATTCTTCCATGATGTCACATTGTAACACCCCTATTATGTTTCTTCTTCAGTGTCAGGTCTTCAACTTATTTTTCATAAAAAAACACGGTGGACGACCATACAATACCATGACAATGGCCAGCCATGGCACTTTTTTCTTATTTGCATCTTTATTTTTTACTGTAAACAGTCTCGGATGGAGGTAAACATCCTATCCGTAAGGAGGACCATGAAGCAATAATTGGCTAAACAACTCTAAAGGAGGCTATGAGACATGTGATATGTTCTCTAAAACGTCACCCCCTAAGACACTGAAAACAACACATGCGCACCTGAACCAAACCTAAACACGCAGCAAGGCTTTCATTTCTCTATTTGACTCAGAGAATTGCAAAATACCTCAAGAGATTCTTTCAGCATACACTATTTCCTTCATTAAAAAAAAAAATTCACTGAAAGCTTCGAAGGAACCAAGCTCTCCTGAGAGAGACAACTGTTCTGAGTGATTTTAACAATGAGAAGTAACAAGAGTTATTTCTTTAATTGCTTTTTCACTTTTTTTTTTTTTTTACTCCAATTCCACCAATTGTCCTTTGCTCTTTGGAGCTGAGCCTCTTCAAGTAGACAAAGTGTGAGTGGGGACGGTGGAAGGGGAAATGAACATTGATGTATGGCAGAGTTCTGCTATAGTTTAAAGACTCAAAGTCTAAAGAGCTGACAGATACCTAGGCCCTCCTACAATCTGTTCGACTTACTAAGCATGCAGTAAGAGGTATCATCCTACCACTTTCTTTTCCTTATGGAACCACGACAGCAGTGGCAATAATAGTGTTTACATCCCCCAAGGTCTGGCCACTTGCTACAGTCTGAGGTTCTTCATTACAAATGAATGAAGAGGCAATCATTGAATCCACCAGAAGGGGAGTGATTTATGGGAAATCTTGACAGTCTTGAACCAAATTCTTCTTAATAAGAGACCAACACCCATAATAAAGCAAACTCACAGGTTTTTGGAGCATAGTCGAATGCTGGGAATGGGACTTACCAATTTGCAGTTCTGGGTATATTTCATAAAGACACCAGTCTACATTGCAGTCACAATGGGTTTTCTCAAAAAGGTTGTCTAGAACATCTCTGGCCGATTGCCGCTCATCCACCATCAGCGACTTAGTGCTGTTATCATTCATGTGCACCTTGACAACAAGCTGAAGATAAAGCCACAGGGCAGCTAGTAAATTTCAGCAACTGGAGAAGGCCATGAAGATTAAAGTTTCAAAGTAGTTACTATTTCTGTGAATTTAAGTAAGAATGTCTCCTGCAAAGTCACTTAATATGAACTCACTCATATGCTCAGTACTGCTTAAGGTGCTAAGAATATGGAGGTGAAAAAAACCTATTCACAAAACAAAAACAAAAACCCACAACACAACACAACAAACAAACAATAAAACCCAAACCGAAAAAACGCATGATAAACAAAGTCCTCACCCAGCCCTCAGAGACCCTGCATTCTGTTGAAGCAGACAGAATCAAAGAAGTGCGGACTTCCTGCTCTTCTGATATCTTTCTATACTTGTTGAGGTTCATCCTGGAGCCCAGAAGCATTTCTTGTTTGAAGGCATACCTAAAATAAATTCTTTTCTTTTGCCTAGCTGGAGTTGAGTCCTATTTTGTGTAACCCAAGAGTTCTCAGAAAACAGAAAGATCAAGTTGGTTAAACCACAATTCTTTTGAAGGTCAGGAGTACTTAGCGACACAATACCACTGAGGGGCTGTGCCACAGCTGAATATCTTTGACATTAGAGGTAGATTAAACAAAATGAATTATGGAGGCATGCAGGCAAATTAATGATCGAATTTACTTTTCATTCCAGTTTTTAAAAATTCTACTGCACCAAGTTCACAGTGAAATTGGTAGTTATCCCATTCCAGATCTGGAGGGTTAGGGGGGAGCAGAATTTACTCATCTTCAATAAGGACATAGGATTTCACTGGTTTTCCCTGAGCAACTTGTCAAAGTCATTAAATCTTCCGACCCCACCACCCACCCCAGAGAGACCATGATTCTGATGTAATGTAACAGAATTCATTCCTGAAGCAATTATGATGGTGCTATATAGCCAGTCTTCAAAAGGAACAGTGGAAAAGAACCCACTGAGCCCCAATTTACTACACACATATGTTTAGGGAAGATTTCCTACAACTCCTTCTGGAAAGGCCTGTGTTCTTATTTTATTCTTATTTTAGTCTTTACCAAGATCACTGATCCTACCTAGTTACGTGGGAATTAGCTTTAGTGACAGCCAATCAAGTTGGAGTCTGTCTCTGATTATGATGCCAGAAGATGTTGTTGCCTTTTCCTTTCCAGACAACACTGCCCTGGCTGACCATCAGCCTGCGGTGTTCGCAACTATACACACTGGACAGAGAATTTCTGGAAACATCGCTAACCAGAACCGCGTGATACCATTCTTGCTTAAATTTCTATTCTAACTTGAAAAGAGAAGTGTGAAACAGATAAAGACAAGTGCTGCCTATGCTGTTTGTCTAGGGTCGGTACTGGTTATTCACCAATGAGACTTATCACTATTAAAAAAGTGAAGGACTGGAGAAATGTTACAATCGGTAACATTTCTTCCTACCCAAAAGTTTGGGTTAGGTTGTGAGCCCCTGAGAAACTGCCTCTCCTGTCTTCCTTCCACCTAATCTGATCTTGAAAACGTTCTATAGGGAACAAGATGAAGAGTTCCTGCGGACTGTTATGCAGAGTTACTGATAGCAACCCAGGGTATGGGTGAAGACCGAAATCCGGGTGAGGGGCCAGGAGGGACCACAGGTTGGTATATGCCTTCTCTTCTCAAAAGCTGCACACTGAGAGTCAAAACATAGACATCAGGGCAGCAAAAGTGCCTACCCTCTCTGTAGCATCATTCGAATTAGACCTTTATTCCAGGCTTGTCTGCAGAATACTTTTTTCTCCCTTGAAAACCTATAAAACCTGCAACCCAGAAACCTCTTGTTGGAGAGTTGGTTTTTTTCCCCATAGGTTTGTCTTTTGATGTATTTAAAACGATAGGCCCAAGTGACACAAACTCCAAGACACATTCATCTGACCTGAGGAATGAAGAAGCATGGAGGGTTGAATGGAAAAATAAAATCCTCAAAGAGGGGGCTTTATTATGATTTATTTTCTGTGGAAGGCCTACTCACTACTCTCTACTGAGAATTATTAGTATTTTTTTGTAATTTTTTAAGTGTATTTATTTTTGAAAGAGAGAGAGTGAGTGCACATAAGCAGGGGAAAGGCAGAGAGAGAGAGAGGGAAAGAGAGAATCCTAAGTAGGTTCCACACTGTCAGCACAGAGCCCAATGCAGGGCTTGAACTCACGAACTGTGAGATCACGATCTGAGCCGAAATCAAGAGTCGGATGCTTAACTGATGGAGGCACCCAGGCTCCCCTCTGCCAAGAATTATTGGCGTGGAGTACGTACATGTCCTAGAAAACATGGCCAATGTTAGGATTTAGAAGTCTTAATCTCTGTGATGGAAAAACTAATGATATTTGACCACATTTCATTTTTGCTTAGGTATTCTTGAGAAAAGAAAACATATGTTCATGTTTTGTTTTGTTTTTAGATAGAGGGGAAAAAAAGTTACTAGTTAGTAACTAAACCACATAAGTTCACAGTAATGAAACTTTGGTTTTTTATTTTCTTGGCAGAAATTGCAAACTAAATTTAATCCACATGTAGTTATGAGTGTCTACAATTACAGAACTTGGAAAATAAAAAGGAAAACAAGATAAGGCTGGCAACTTTTAGCAAGAGATATTGTATTTACTATTATTCACAGTTTCTGTCACATTTACAAGCTGAAGAGAAGCTATACTAACATATAATATTGCTGGATCCCCGTTATGTGGTTTAGCAAGCAGAGTGCTTTTCATCTCTACACTGTTCGATACAGGATAGAATGATTCAAGAATGAAAGAAACCTCCCCTTTCTGTTACTTTATGGTTTTTATCATTTCTTCTTTTTCTTTTGCAAGTTGTTAAACAAAAGAATATCCTAGGCCTAAATCATTTGTAATATACATTTTCTTTGCTTCCGTGATAAAATTGACATGTGGAATTGCTCTCCTGTGTCACGGAGCGTTAAAGCACGTGAACAAACACGTGAAGTTAATGAGCGAGTTGATCCCACTGCCAGTTCCAAAACCTTTGCAACATAAGCTGTGTGTGCATTATTCGCAATCCAAAATGATGTCAACACCCTACCGAGTACCCGAGGGTAGAGTATTTCGAACAGACTCCATTTCCATGTTGTAGACTTATGTATGAGCACATCTTAGTTATGTTCGTAATGTACAAGCGTGTCTCTGTTATTTTCTTAATGCTCTGTGTTCACATGCTTCTGTTTTAAGGAATACATTTGGAACATCTCAAATCAGACCAAATGTACAACTTGGCTTCTTAATTTTCTTCCCTTTCCCACTGATCAGAGTGGTTTCTGTCTGACAATCTTTGTTGAATCAAGACAGGCTGGGCGTTGTGTTTACTGTTACAATTCACCTCACTTGAATTATGGTTGAAATTCTCTGGCTTTCTGATACACTGCCGGAAACAGCTGCATCTCCTACCGGTCTCTTAACCTCCAGTCGAAGCAAATTGGCTGAACAAGCTAGCTGTCTTACCTTTTTATCTAACAATTGACTTCTCTTTTCACTTCCCCTCTGAAAATATTGCCAATATGGCCCCCTTTTTATAAACAATCTGGTGTTTTAGAATAGTTTAAGTAATTGTGAACTTTCTTGGTACTCATTTCCTTCTGTGTTTTTACCCTACAGGTAAAGTCAGCGACCCACTGTGGCCCATGTTTATGTATAGTGAGCTACTGTGCTACGGTGGGCTGTAGCATAGGCCACCCTGCTTGCCATCCTTTCCCCACAATCCATTTTCCATGAAGCAGCCAGGATGATCTTTGAAAACCAGGTATTATCTCCAGTTAAAAATCCTCAAATGGCTTCCCAATGTACTTATAATATATTGCAGACTCTTCCTCAGGTCTGTGAGGCTGTGTGGCCTGGCCTGCCTCTCTGACCTCAACTCCTCCTCCACTTTCCCTCCTACTCAACGGCTCTCTGAGCAATGGCCACGCAGCCTGCCATGTGCAGGGGGAGCTGGCCTCTTCTTGCTGCCCAGGTCTTTGCGTAAGCACTGCCTCCTCAGAGAGGCTTCCCCCATCACTAGGTCCACCTGGGAGTGGCTCAGGAATTCTTCATAACTTCTTTCTCCTTTACTTTCTTCCTAACGCTTACTCCCCTTCTAGAATTTAACTCTACACAGGAAAAGACATTGCCTGAACTGGTGTATATCTGTAAACCCAGCACCTATTTTATGAGATGGAGATGTGTTAGTGAAGAAAACACAGAAATCCCTGGAGGAACTTCTGTGGGGGTAAGGAGGAGAGGTAGGAGAAGTAAAGTAGATACTATGTTGGACAGTGATGAGCACAGAGAGAAAAAGAAAGTAGGGAAGAGGCGGGGGTTTTGGAGGTGTGTGCATGCAATGTCAGATCAGAAGGCCTCACTGAGCAGGTGAGCAGACCTAGGGGAGGAACATAGAAAACCCACCAATATCTGGGGAAGAGATTTTGAGGTAGGACACTGTCAAGCACAAAGGTCCTGAGGACAGTGCATTTCTGGAGTGTCTGAAGAGCAGTGATGAGAACAGGTAGCAAGAATCGGGTAGGTGGTGGGGGACAGCAGGCAGCCAGACCATGCAGGGGCTTAAACTGCTGTAAGGATTGGGATTTTCTGTGTGAGATGGGGTGCCACGGGAGGCTTTAGCATGGGAGGGGTGAGAAGACAGGATGGGAATTGGAGCATATGAGAGGCTGTTCTCAGAAACGTGACAGCTCATCCACAGTTACAGGAAAGACCATGGACTATAAGTCACAGGTGCAGGCAGGCAGGAAGGTAAATGTGTCGGGAGCTTATGAAACCTTCCTTCTGAGTCCTGCTATTCTCTCAGTGCAACAGGCAGCAACATCATTAGCTGAGAGAATGTGGATGTGGAAAGAGGTACTGGAAGTTTTAAAGGAAAGAACAGATAGAACTCGTTTCCTAGGTTACCGAGAGAGTGCTTGCACTGTTGGGAAGCCTAGGCACTGGTGAGGGCCAGACTGAGTAGGAGGAGAGCTGGATTTAGCCAGGGCTTCATGAGGTGAGTGTAAGGGGGCAGAAGGGCAAGGCAGCTGACGATGTACGATTCCAATAGCTGACCACGGAATTTAATCACAGGTAGAGAACAGGGAAGAATAATGGTAAAGAAGTCCATGCATGTTCAGAATGAATGGAACCAGACTGATCTGAGACGACTCTCATAGATGCGCCTTGAACGTCTGGATCCAGGGATAGTCAAGACTATTTGTTGAATATCACTCAACATGTATTGAACACTTTCATTCAAGGAACCCTGACAGGTGCTGCAGGAATATAAGGTCTTATGCTCTGCGAAAAGAATAATTTACCCCACTAGAAGTAAAAAGTTCTTAAGTTGTCTCAGACATGGCATGTGCTTCAGGAAGTGAAATAAGACTTTTATCTTTCTCCTGAGTTACCAAATCAACTATTATTAATACTTAACTGTTATTAGGCATGTGCTTCTACTGAAGTTAAATACATGTGTTTCTGTTATAATGTAATACACATGTTCCTGGAAAGCCTACAGTCTACAGAAAACACACAATGAAATTGCAGGCTTATTGGGAGAATAAGATTAGATCACTCAAAATATATGCAATTTTGAATCCAGAGCACTAGCCAAAACATCTGGGATCTTGGGAAATAACCAGGATATCTAGGGCGGGCAGCGGGGCTGGAGGCTGCCTCATGGGTTATGAAAAATGTACAAAAGCAACTGTGGAAATGCTGACTAAGGCAAAGCCAATGGAAGCGGAGCTCTGACCCAGTTAAGTGGGCCCAGAAGGTGGCGCCACTTGCTATTGCATGACAGCTGAGCAGAACCCAGGAGGGGGCCTCCATGGGACGGAGCCCTGGGGTTGGAAACTTCTACATTTATGTTAAATAGATCCCTATTTATCAACCACAAATGAGCTAACTGAGGTCACAGAAAGAATAACTATGTAATCATCTTTGTCCTAACATTAAAAAAAAATTATACCTACTTGGAAAACACCACTAGAAATTTTAATTTTTTTTCATTAAGCATAATAATATGTCATTAACTTAACTGCCCCATGCAAAAGTGATTCACAGTTTACCTTCTTGACCTTGGCTTCCTTTAGTTTTTCCAGTGCTAGCTTAATTTTATCAGCCTTGGCTTGGGCTGCTTCTTCTTCCTGTAAAACAACAAGACATTCAATACCATCCACTAGAGAACAGCAGTGAGAAAGTACCTGGCCCATGGCTAATGTCTTAGTTACTTTATGGTGACAAAAGGCTGTGTTAGGAGGCATCAGATTTCACGTTTGATTTTCAGAATTTAAATGACCATAACAAAAATCTTCAACCCAAATGTGTAGAAAGCAGTCACTCTTTGTATCTTAGAAATAGTAACTTCAAAGATAAAATGACGACTCTGAAAGAGCTTCACATATTTAGTCCACAGAAATCTCTGAGTGGCTCAAAACTGGAGTCTGACCTGAGAATTCTACAGGTGGAGCTCAAGGGATTTGAGCACTCTCTGAGATTATACACATTCTTCCGGATCAGTGTGCATTTTTTGGCAGTCTTAGTTTTTACTTGGTCCTCAGCTTTCCAAAAGTTAAGACTCAAACTCAAACTTATCATTCACCAAGAAAACACTGACAAACACACATGAGCAGGCAGAAAAGAAAGTGGAATATTTTATGAGCCTGAAGCCCTTTTATTTATTTATTTATTTATTTATTTATTTATTTATTTATTTATATTTATTTATTTTAGAGAAAACGATAGAGCACATGAGCAGGGAAGAGGGGCAGAGGGAGAGAGATAGAGAGAGACAGAATCTTAAGTAGACTCCACACTCAATGCAGAGCCCAATGTAGGGCTCCCCTTGGATAATAACCTGAACCAAAATTAAGAGTTGGATGCTCAGTGGACTAAGCCACCAAGATGCCCCTAAAGCCCTTTGATTTTTGTAAGTAAATGTTCCACTCCCACCCCACCCAACTGCGACACTACAAATGGTTCACAGATGTATTTGCCTACTGAACAGGGCAGCCCAAATTCAACAAAATTCCATTTAGTTCAATTCAGAAGTATGTAAGGAATGCTTTCAATTCTTTACATACTGGGCTAGCACCAGGGATACAGACAGGATATAAACTCAATTGCACGGTTCATGCCAAGTTAATAAAACATAACCCTAAAAGGCTGAGTACTATCAGGGAGTGTTGCATACAAATATAAATTTAAGCCGAGCTATAATAGTTCCTGAATATGGCCCCAATATGTTCTTTATACACACCAACGTGTCTTTTTTTGGAGAACTCTGACTTTGCAATGAATGTATTCAGTATCCTTGTTTAAGTATCTCAGAAATTCAGATACTTACTAATGTAACTGTCATTTTGAAGAAAGTCAAAGACCATGGGTAGCAGAGGTCAACAGTCCTGCCATCCCTGCCCCACACTTACCTGAGAGAGAGGTTCAGGAGGTGGTGGCGGCAGCGGGAGGTCTAACATGGGATCAGCTGGTGGAGGTGGTAAATCGTCCTCATATTGGCTAACACTAGTTACAGCCACATTTGCTCTGTAATCGAGAGCGGCTGCACCGCTGAAATCTGGTACGTCCAGGGGTGCTGGATGATACTGATTCTGAGAGGGCTCTCTCTGTGCCTGGATTGTCCTCTGCTCGGCCTCACTTATGTCTGCTACTAGATCGGCCATGAGAGCATCTAAGTCCTGGTCTTCCAGTGCATTTAAGGACTCTGATAGGAAAAATCATCACGTTAATGATCAAAGTAACAATTTGTACCTGGGAAAACAGAAGAAGGTCATTTTGAAGAGTGGTATTTGGGTACGGGTTGTCAGTGGCGGGGGTGTGGGGGAAACAGGGAGAGGTTGGCAAAAGAGTACAAACTTTCAGTTAAAAAGATGAATAAGGTCTCAGGAACCAATGTATAACATGGTGACTATACTTGATTATACTGTTATATAACTGAAATTTGCTGAGAAGTAGAATTTAAATATTCTCAACAACAATATCAAAGAGGGTAAATATGTGAGGTAATGGATGTATTAATTTTTTTTAATGTTTATTCACTTTTGAGAGAGACAGAGTACGAGGTGGGAGGGGCAAAGAGGCGGCTCAAGGCTCCAGACTGTCAGCACAGAGCCCGACGTGGGGTTCAAACTCATGAACCACAAGATCATGACCTGAGCCAAAGTGAGACACTTAACGGACTGAGCCACCCATGTGCCCCGATGGATGTGTTAATTAACTCTATGGAGGAAATCCTTTTACAATGGATATATATACCAAATCATCATGTTGTACACTTTAAATGTCTTACAATTTTGTCATTTATACCTCAACGAAGCTGAATTTCTCCTCCAGCCCCCACTCCCATAAAAGGAGAAAAATTTATTTTCTATCCTCATAGATTAGCTATGTCAGAACCAAGCACATGATTAGCTCCCTAAGTAGGAATTTTTGTATATTCTGATGTAAGATCAGAGAGTTTTAGAAGAGTAGGGGAGGGGAGATGTTGGAAACAGATGGAAGGGGAGTCTTCCCCAGGCCTTAGGAGAGCAGGCAGAATACCAATGATAAATATATTTGGAAGACAGTAAGTCTCAACCAACTGGGGTTTAGTATGCTTTGAGACCTGTGGTAATCCAACAACGGAAATTCTCACATTCAAAGAAAGAGTGATTAATGATTATCAGCAGGAAATAAAGCACTAAGGAGGTTGAGAAGTAAAAAATAATTTTTAAGAATTGGGTTTAAGTGGTAAAGACTTCATAAGATGATGATCCGAGAGTTAACTTTTTAAAAAGTACAGACATGGATTTTCTGAGTAAGGGTGAGGAAGGACAGTTCTCCCTGTGTGATGGGTGATCAGACATGTGATCCTGAAAGCTGACAGACTGCGGGGCCTGCGGGGGGAGTGGTGTCAGTGAGCAGTGTTAGAGGAGAGCTTTGGTGAGCAGGCATTCACTGGATGGCAAATGTAATGAACACAGGATGGGTAGTATGAAAGCGACCCATGAAGAAGAAGAGTCACCTGCACTGCAGGATGAACTGGAACAAGGATATGCAGCAACAGCCATGAAGCTTTGTGAAATAATTTATTGCCAAATACCATCATAGTAAACACCATGTAGCATATTATACTTATGCTAATAGTTGTGTATAGCACTTGGACTCAAGTGTGGATCTCCTAACTGTGTAAAAAGGATTTATTTTCTTCTAAGACATTTTTGCGTATAACTTCTTCATAAAAATTTTCAAAGAAAATATATGTAGACCAAATTAAGTATATTCATAATTTCTTAATGTCAGCAATTACATTGTGATTGTTGCCATATAAGCAAATGATTTTAATCCTTGATAAAAATTTTAGAGACAGAGTTCCCATAACAGTTCTCATATTAACAATTTCTAAAGCAAATCATAATCTTAACTATATCAATACAGAAGTGAGCAATACAGAATTGAGGAATAAGACAGAAAGGGGTTCTGTTTGGAAATCTATCACTAATTCTTTGAATGACTTTGGGCAAAATATCTTTAACTCATTTTAGCAATGTTTTAAGTGAGGACAGTAAAAAGCCTATTTCTTTTCTAATTACCAACACATTTAATTTTCAGTACATATCAGTAGTTTTTAATCGTTTTGTCCTATATGCAAATTGTGCCACATGAATTCGTCTTATCTTTTTAATGACACAAGCTTCTCTTTACTATACTTAAACACTACTATGTTATCACTGGGTTTCTTTGTCATTTTCAGTAATTTTTGGATTCTAGGTACCGCTTAGAAAGCAGTAGTTGAGTTGACTATAACTGCAGTGTTAATTCTTAATTTTAATTTGACTGATTAAAGCAGTCAGCCATGGTGAGTGTGATGAGGCAAATCAACATTGTTCATATGTGCAAATATATGTGATTTATTAATGTCATACATTTTACCAAGGTGTATTGCTTCTTTTGAAATGTCATAAATGTTACCATCATTCAATCTTACGACGGAAATGACTGCCAGGAATAGTAAGTTTACATGGCAAAAAGAAAAGAAGGTGGAAAAAGAAGACAGAAAAGATGTATTATAATTTGTCCAGATATATGCATAGGCACTTAAAGGTTTATTAAAAAATTACTGAAAATAACAGAAATAAAGAAACCCAGTGAGTGACAGAAAAAAACTTGGAATTCTGGATTTCTGTAACTGGGCTTCCCTATTACTTTGTTTTCCATTTTTTTTGGTGGGTACTGCACATCTTTGGAAAATCTTTTTCAAGAATTGCAGTAAATTCTCATTAACTTGGAAGCAATTACTTCAAGATTCATTGTAATTTGAATAGCACAGGGGCTAAAGATTGTTTTTGCACTAAATAATAAGAGAGATTTTTGTTAATAAAATAATATGATGATCTCAGGGAAGAATAAAAAATGTGAGAGCAAATATATATTAATTATATATCAATTAAAATATATTTTGAAGCACTCATACATATATTATCAATCATTCTGAAATGCATAGTTCATTTTTATCTTTGAAGGGACATTTCCTTATTAATATTTTCTTACTATTGTATCTTATTACTCTCGGGGCTTAGTAAAAAGAAGAAGCTCCCTTTACTTAAAAAATAGCTTTGATACTTTACATAAATGCAGGATAGTATTCCTTTTCATTGTAGGCAAAAATATCTTCTTGGCCACCAATTTAACCCAAACACCATAAAACACAATCTGAAATCTAGGAGTTTAAAATGTCTAGGTTCCTTACATTTTTGTTTTCAAATTATAGTTCTGTACAGATTTTAGTCATCATTATGATTTCAAATTACTTAAGAAAAGAAATTATTTTGCTTACCATTTAAATCTTTAAAACCCACACTGTAGTTGAATTCAGCTCTGGGCGGTTTGGGATCAGGAGGAGGAAGAGTGTCAACTCCTAGACTCTGTGAAAATAGATCCCCGTTCCCAAAGTTATTCACCACATCAACATGTCTGCAGTGTATTTTAATCATTATGTCAAAAACCTTTTAATGTTTACACATTTTCTTTCTAAATATGTCCTTTAAAAACTATATTCTTACATGAAAAATGCTTTATGTGATTTTTTTACCCCTACAGAAAATTACAACATCAAAACCGTTCTACAAGGTATATCTTGAAATAGAGTAGGTCAACAGAGAATGATGAGCATGAGATAGTTAATTTTTAGAAGTAACAGAAAAAATCTCTAATGGTGCATCTGTGACACCTACTGTATGTAATTCTGTAAGGACTAAAGTAACGACATCAAAGAAAAGGAATGTCTAGTCACTTGGAAGATAAAAGTTGTTTCAGGATGAATCTGCCATTAAATAGTATAATATTATGCTTTTCTTTAAAAAAAATTTAAAAAAACGTTTTTATTTATTTTTGAGAGAGAGAGAGAGAATGAGCTGGGGAGGGGTAAGACACAGATCTGAAGCAGGCTCTAGGCTCTGAACTGTCAGCACAGACTCCGATACAGGGTTCGAACTTGTGAACCTTGAGATCATGACTTGGGCTGAAGTTGGACACTCAACCGACTCACCTAGGTGCCCCTATGCTTTTTCCTATCTAATAAAACTCTTGTTAAAAATAAATTAAGACAAAATAAATAATCAATTTTGTAAATAACAGCTTTGGATGGAAAAGGCAACTTCCTCCATGATTTGAAAGCTACATTACACATACAATCTAAATTTCCAAAAATGTTTTTATGTCTATAGTTTGAGAGGTGATTTCTCCCATTCTGAAACATGAACATATTCATGACAGTGAGTGCATCCTTTGATGTTAATTGGATTTGGTAAATAATATCCTTGTTCATGTCTTAAACGTCTGAAGGAAATGAATCATTTTATGTTTGAGAATAAAACAATTGGATATGCTCAATTATAAGTAGAAACAAAAAAAAGACCATTAATTAAGAAGTTAAAAAAATTAATCCATGCAAGTTAGTATTAAGGATAAAGTGTAAGGAAAAGTGACTGCAGCCCCAGAATTCATTCTGAAAAACAGAATAAGCAAAACTGTGGAGAAGACAGGAGCTGATGGATGAACAATGGGGAAAATATGGCAACAAAGAAAAGTACAAAGAACGTCATCAATGAGCTCCAATGACTAAGAAGTCGAACATCACAATTAGGGTAGCCAATTAATCTTCGCTCAGGACATAATTTACTATGTTACTCAAAGAAACTGGAAGTAGTTCTCTAACAAAATATTAACATACATATGTGTGATAAAACAGGCCCAGTTAGAGAGAAGGAAAAAAGAGAGGAAATTGATTTCCAGAAGGAGCTCCCTTTATCGTAGGAAAGTCACTCAAAGCTCAACATGAAGTAAAGAATGTAGCATGTTCTCTGTGTCTGGTGTGGCCTGTGAATGATTTTAGGTGGTATACAAAAACGCAATTAAAATTTAAATTATTATGTATCTCCTTTGGATGTTTATGAAAAAACTAAATTAGAACATCCAATCTACTTGAGATAAAGTTTAATTTTAAAAACCAATTAATGACAAACATTAAGAAAAGGGTTGCAACATGGCAAAAATCATGACGGTGATATGTGAATGACTAAAGATTGAGAACATTGCTCTACACCCACTAATCTTAAAAATCATATGTTTGAAAATGCATTTCATCAGATGTTGTATAATGGTGATTTTCTAATTCTTCATTGCTCTTCAATGTTTAATTGGAATTTTAGTATCAAGAAGAACTTTCTGTCACCAATTATTTGTTTAGTCTGAAATGTAGTGTGACTGGGACTATAAAAAGACTAAGGCAAATGCCTGGTTCTTTTTCTTTATTTATTAATTTTCAGAGTAATAGGTTAATGCTCTGTCAGTTTCCAATGGTGAGCAATGAAGTAGTTTTGTTTTTGTTGTTTTTATTTATTTTTGGTATTAATATGAATTCAGAGTTTATTATTTGTTTTTTGCCATGTAGATATTTAAACTTTTTATATATGTATTTCCTTCTTTCTTTCATGGCTTGGGAGTATCATATCTCGCTCAGAAAAGCTACCTACATCTTAAGATTAGATAAACATTACTCTCATGTTTTCTTCTATAGATATATTTCATATATTTAGATCTTTGACTCATGGAACTCATTTTGGTGTAAAGTATGAAGTAGAAGTTCAGCTTTTCATTTTCCAGACATCATCTCAACACAATTTATTAAATAGTTCTTTTTTCTACTTCTTTAAAATGCCACTTTTATCATATTTTAAATTCTTATATATATTTGGATCTAAATCTGTTTCATGAATTTGTCTTCATGTATTATTACCTCTTCTTTTTCATATTTTCCTGGCTATTTGTATAATTTTTTGTCATATGAATAGTGGAAATGGCTTGGTTCCCCTTCTGCATAAAAAATCTAGTTAGTATATGAACTGGTTTCTAGCTTTTGTGTCTCTCTCTTCATAGATACACATACATATATAAAGTTTCTATATGCGTAAATACACATATATATGTGAACACGCACAGACATATACATAAATGTATGGAGAGAGAGAGACATAAGGAATGATAAGGCAAATGGAGTAACATGTTAATGAGCAATTTGGAAGAAAGGTAAATGGGAATTCTTTGGGTTTTGTTTGTTTTTTTTAATGTTTATTTTTTTGAAAGAGAGAGAGACCATGTGCAGGCGCACACGGGTACGGGTTTGTGTGTGTGTGTGTGTGTGTGTGTGTCTGTGTGTGTGTGTGTAAGGGACACAGGGTGAGAGGGAATCCCAAGCAGGATCCATGCTCAGCACAGAGCCCGACACGAGGCTCAACCCCATGACCATGAGATCATGACCTGAGCCAAAATGAAGAGTTGGATGCCTAACTGACTGAGCCACCCAGGTGCCCCTAAATGGGAGTTCTTTGTATTATTCAACTTTTCTCTAAGCTTAAAATTATTTTGCAATAAAAAAGTTGAAACCTTATTACATTTTAGTTTTCTTTAATTTTGCTTTTTTTGGGAAATTAGGAAGCCTATGGTTAATCCAACCATCTCAACCACACTGCAGTTTCAAAGAACAGAATATGTACAAAATTCACAAGTGAGGTTCAAAATACAGCTTTTCTAATCACTCAGAAAATACCCAATAAGGTCAAAGTGCACATGATGGCCGAAATGAAGCTTAGAATGATTCTAGACTCAAAGACAAAGTGGGGCTTTTTCTTTACTATGAAGTCTTGAGGCCTACCTGTTGGGAGAAGTGTATTAGCCAAGCAAGCCCTGTGAGCACAATAAAGAAAGGGCAAACACGAGAAGGCCTGGAGTGGAGGCAGGTCCAAGACACTACAAGGGGTCTCATCCCCACTCCTCAGTTAGAGTAACAACACTCAGCTGTGGTCCTGTGAAAACTCCAAACTGCGGCCAATCAGACCAGTCACGCCTCTGACTGGAGCAGAAGTGAGTGAATGGAGGGAGACCACAGATGGTCACTCAACCTTTCCCTTTCAGGGCCCACGTTAAGTCCCCTCCTTGAAACACTCACTGTTAATCAGCACCCCTTTCATCATACTGTCTCACATTTTGTTTCTTCCTTCATAGTGTCTAAACTTTCTTGAATTTCACACGAACTTTAAGTAGGTGCCAACTAAAATTGATTTATTTTTCCTGAAATAGATATTTTTAAAAACATAGACTATTCTTTATTTTGTGGAAAACTTTAAGATCTCTGTCTTATTTAGGCACACTGGACTATTCTTATTGTAATATTTTATGTGAAAAGTAATGAGGTGACTATGCTCTGAATCGAAGAAGCATTTATGAGACGACTACGAGACAGGCGAATGCTTACCTGACTCTGTAACACAGCATCTGTTACACTCTGTAACCTGGGTCACTGGTCCTCAGGTCAGCAGCCCTCTGGGCTCCAGTTGGCCCAACATGTGGGTGATCTGAGTTAATCTAGTCCTGGTGCCAGTAGCTTTTTCCTGGATGTGAAGCTGCCTCAGTGGTCTTGATGCTACTCTGAGAGGACTAAGTTCCTACAGTCTAATCAGAAGCCGTGATTACTCCCACTTATCCTTTAAAATGTAGCATTTCCTCAAAGGTTGATAAGGAATCTTTACTAAGATTCTTTAAAGACTCACGTGATTTTCTTGGCTAGTCTTAGCCTGATGTGGGGCTTAATCTCATGAGCTGTGAGATCATGACCTGAGCTGAAATCAAGAGTCAGATGCTTAACTGACTGAGCCACCCAGGTGCCCCAAGCTTGGCTAGTCTTTATATAAAAGTAACTACAGGGCAGATAGTTCAGTGGTGATGGTTATGAGGATTTGCTTGGGGGAAAATTCCTCTATTGGCTAATATTTGAACATGATGAGCATGGGAACTCCCATAACTGAACATATGTGTGACCAATGTATTCAATTAACTGAACTCAGAGGGTATAATCAGGAAAACAGCTTTGTTTTATTCCCCACCACTATTATAGTTACATAAATTACATACAATATTGTCAATTTCCATTTGTTCTTTTTTTAAAGATAGCTTTCTCATACGAAAATCAAATACTGTAAACCCATCTTTTACTAATTTCAAAGTTAAAAAAAGGGATCTTACCTGGGTCAGGAGATCCATCTCTCCCAGCAAATTGCTGAACATTTGGTCTATATCTTCATTTGACTCACCCATCTGAAAAATGGGAAAAAACCAGATATAAGCACTCTAATAAAAGTCTGGCCCCGAATAATTGTCTCATCTCTTTGTTTTCCCCAAGAGCCGTATCCATGGGCAAGTAAGTCGAAGAGAGAAGGCTACAAAGAGAAAGGTTCATTTCAGCTCAAAATTCCATGCCTGCTCTCTCTCCAATTTGCTTGGTCCAAGACTCAACGAAGTCCTAGGAACTGTCTCAGAGTGACAACTGGACTCCATTTTCTCAGACTAAACTAGTCTCCATGGGGCCAAGTGGACAAAATGGGTAGCTAGGAAATTGGGTTGGCCAGGAAGGGAAAGGGAGGAGACTTCAGTTAAAACAAGAGATGACCATGAGATCATGCAACAAGCACCTTCCTAAGCAGCAGACACACCTGAAAGAATCAGGTATACATGCACGTATGCAGGGAGGCATATATTTGAATCCAAGGAAACCATTCAGTAAATGCTTAGGGTCAGACCATAAAAGGTAAGGAGGTGTGGGTCTATGTGTGAAAGTCTGAGTTAGGGAGGATGCAAACACAGCATCAGTGAACAAAGATGGGATAACAAAGAGGGAAGACCTCATTTTAGGTAGGTTGTTGGGCTTAGTGTTTATCACAGTCGGAGAGGGAAAGTGCTGCAGGCAGGTCCTGCCTCTGGTTGGGGAATGGGGCAATACCAGGATCTACTCTTAGGTGGCTTTATTCCTTCCCAGTTGCTTACAAAGCATCTGAACCATACTCTCCCTTCTTTAAATTACCTACAACATGAGAGAAAGAAAGTATGTCAATGAAGTCCTCATGGTTTCACACTCTGTCCTCTCAAACAATTTATCTGGTATTCAAAATCTTGTAACGGATGATTCATTTATTACTTTAAATTTTTTTAATGTTTATTTTTGAGAGAGAGAGAGAGAGAGCATGAGCAGAGATAGGGAGGCACAGAATCCAAAGCAGGCTCTAGGCTCTGACCTGTCAGCACAGAGCCCGATGCAGGGTTCGAACCCACGAACCCCAAGATCATGACCTAAGCCAAAGTTGGACACTTAACCGACTGAGCCACCGAGTCGCCCCCACTTATTACTTTAATAAGAGGAAATCAGCAGTATAAACTTTAAAATTCAAGAAATACCCATGTGAATTTATTTTCATCAGAATATTATGCAGTACAATGTGATTAAATAAAAAAATCCTTCAGATGAATTATTATTAACAGGAAAAGTTAGGAGTAAGTGTTAGAGTATTGTGATGAACATTTCATAACATATATAATTGTCAAATTGCTATCTTGTACACCTGACACCAATATGATATGTAAACTATATCTCAATTTAAAAAAGAGTGTTAGCATGAATACATTTTAAATTTTTCATAAAAGAAAAGTAATCCATTCAGAGTGGAAAAAATAAATTTATTTAAAAGTGCCTGCCAGTGTTACAAAAAAAACTCAAAGAAAACAAAGATGGTATTAATAAAAAGAACCCTGCCATTAATGCTTTCCCTTAAATCATTAAATTCAGAATAACACTAAAATGACGAAGAATAAAGTCTTGAAAACAAATGTGACGATGAGTCAGAAAAACCTATTGAACCCAAAGACCTTAGTTTCTCAGCCTGTACACACCACCCATACATAGCGGGCTAAGGATGTGCCAGAGTGAATCACACACCTAAGATGGAAATAACTCAAAACAGCAGCATTCTCATGACCTCTGCTGAAACTCTTCCTGTGTTCATCTGGTAAAAATCTTTCATCCTGCCCTTTCATTCCTTTTTCTTAGAGTCTGTTGGTATTGGATTATTAAAAGGAATCAACCTCAAAATCAGGCTGTAAATCTGCTTTTGAATGAATCACAGTTTAAAAGAGTTGTAACCTTGGTGAAAATAATGAGACATTTGAGTTAAGGCCTTTATTAACATAAATTTGAATTGGAGCACCTGGGTGGCTCAGTTGGTTAAGCGTTGCACTCTTGCCTTCGGCTCAGGTCATGATCTCACAGTTTGTGAGATTGTACCCTGCAATGGGCTCCGTACTGACGGCAGGGAGCCTACTTGGAATTATCTCTCTCCT
Source organism: Paguma larvata (assembly GCA_030068075.1). Taxonomy (NCBI): domain Eukaryota; kingdom Metazoa; phylum Chordata; class Mammalia; order Carnivora; family Viverridae; genus Paguma; species Paguma larvata. Next base: position 113,882,567 of record CM057828.1, read on the forward strand.
CTCTCTCTCTGCCCCTCTGCTGCTCTCTCTCGTTCTCTCTCAAAATAAACTTAAAAAAAATTTTAAAAAACATAAATGTGGATTAATCTGTAAATTCAATCGTCTTACATATTTACCCTCCCTACAAGAAAACCTTACTTTTGGAATGGACAGAATAAGAGTTACAGGGATATAATATATAGATAGTGTATACATATATGCACACATCTAAGCATGAAAAAATAGGACTGTGTCTATCTGTATCTGTGGTATCTTCCAAAGGTCAAAATCAAGATTAAAAAGACAGAGAGCCAAAGATAGGAAGGGAACACCCAGCCCTGACAGCTCATAGTGTTATTCGGGTTAGCAGTCCAAAAGAGCAGGGGTGGAGCAGCCCTACTGAGGCAATGGATTGCAAAACGAGCAATGTGCACATCATGTTTGGGAGGAATTAACATCTTTTTGTGAGTATGTAATTTCTAAGTTCCTTTTGGATCTGGGAAAGAACGACAAACTGTTGATTAAGAAAAACTGGAATAATATGTTACCAGATACAATTGTTGATGTTTTTTTTTTTCTGGAAACAAGGGAATAGCTAGAACAACGGTGGGTGGTTGAGGATGCACACTCAGACTGAAATTCTACCTTAGAGAGAATCAGAATGACAACATAATGTTCCCTAATGCTCAGGATTTCCTTAAGGTTCAAATTTCTAAGCCTCAGTTTTTACCCTTAAGTAGTTTCTCTTCTCCACGTATATAAACCTTTTAAGTTAATATTTATTTGTATGTGTGTGTGTGTGTGTGTGTGTGTGTGTGTGTGTGTGTGTTTGTGTGTATGTGAGAGAGAGAGAGAGAGAGACAGAGAGAGAGACAGAGAGAGGCACAGAGAGAGGGAGAAAAATAATCAGAAGCAGGCTTTGCACTGTCAGTGGGCTTGAACCCACAAACTGTGAGATCATGACCTGAGTCGAAGTTGGACACTCAACTGACTCAGTCACCCAGGTGCCCCTGTTCTCCACATAAATAAATTTCATAGATAACATTCAAATATACATATTTAAAAATCTATCCACACAATGGCTAGCAATTTCAGCCATAATTTTGGACCTAGATCAGGAGAGACTTTATCTTTCAGAGTAGCTTGCCTAAACATAGCCCATTCAGTATCAAAAGGGCACTTCTATCATTATTGCCCTTCTGGTGCATTCTCATCCCACATGCCCTAACTTGGCTAATGGTCATTATTCACTTATTAGTCCAACTTAGAAACCTTGGCCTAGTCCTTGACTCCTCCCATTCTTCCATCGAATGATAAAAGAAAAATCCTGTTGGTTTTTCCTGTGGACCACTCTCCTTTCCTTCATCCTCTCTATCAAGGGATGGTTCAGTCCTTCATCGGCTCATCCCACCTCTAGTTCCTAGATCTCCTGCTCAAGCCTCACCACCATCACAGTGAACTTGATGAATCTGAAATGCAAATTTGTGTGTCACTCTCTTGCTTAAAAACATGCCATAGTAATCATGATGAAGTAAGTGCAAACGGTGCAGGTCTCAGCCTGTCTTTCAAAGTCCTTCATAACAGCCCTTGACATTGTCTGAAGAGGCTTTAAAAAATTCTCTTTGTCTTTGTATATGCTTCCCTATCCAGGTATCCTTCATAAAATCCTATGTATTATTTGATATCCAGCTCTCATGTCAACACTTCAATGGTATCTTCACAGTCAATAGAGAGATTTCCTGTCCATTGCCCTTGGCAACCATATCAATAAATCCCGCACCAATAACAGCCTTGATAAGGAATTTCACCTTCTTAGGTTTCCCTATCTGTAAAGTAAAAGGAGTAACATGTAATTCATAGGATTGTTGTGACATTTAAACAAAATAGTATATGGTTCTTGGATAAGTACTCTGTAATAGCATTTACCATAGTGAATCATGCTCTTTTTTAAAAAATGTTTATTTTGAGACAGAGAGAGAGAGAGAGAGAGAGAGAGCGAGCGAGCAGGGGAGCACAGAGAGAGAGGCAAAGACAGAATCCCAAGCAGGCCCCACACCCAGTATGCAGCCAGAACAGGGGCTTAGTCCCACATGAGATCACAACCTGAGCTGATATCAAGAGTTGAATGCTTAATGGACTGAGCCAGCCAGGATCCGTGAATCATGTTTTTTGTTACTGTGTTTGAATCTGTTTCCAGACAGGCAGTTGTTATTAGATAAGGATCAGATCTCATTCACCTTTGTGTTTAAAAATGCTTTGGGGGCACCCAGGTGGCTCAGTGGGTTAGATCTCCAACTCAGTTTCCAATCAGGTCATGATCTTCATAGTTCGTGAGATCGAGCCCTGAGTCGGGCTGTGTGTGCTGACAATGCAGAGTCTGCTTGGGATTCTCTCTCTCCCTCACTCTCTGCCTCTTCCCCACGCATGTGCACACGCACACACACACTCTCTCTCTGTCTCTGAAAATAAATAAACTTTAAAAAAATGCTTTGTTGAAAGCCCAGAGAGAATAAATAACCTCCCAGCCTAGTGGGAAGAAGTGAGCTAAGACAGAGGTCTCAGACAGCACAGACAACTCCATTAATCCAGTTTCCTATGCCCAGACGTGGATCCTACTGCACTACACTCAGACATGTGACATTCCAGGGCTGGACAGTCCTTGGAGGTTGCTAAATCCCAGAGTTCCTTTAATTATCAATATATTTAAACTGAAAGTCTGCTTCTTTTTTTTTTTTTTTAAATGTTTATTTATTTTTGAGACAGAGAGAGACAGAGCATGAGTGGGGGAGGGACAGAGAGAGAGGGAGACACAGAATCCGAAGCAGACTCCAGGGTCTGAGCACTCAGCACAGAGCCCGATGTGGGGCTCGAACTCACAGATCGCGAGATCATGACCTGAGCCGAAGTCGGACAGCTCAACCGACTGAGCCACCCAGGCGCCCCTGAAAGTCTCCTTCTAAAGCTGCTGTCACAGCTGTCAGATTGTGGAACCTCACTCACTAGGGCAATAGTTCACCTTTTTCAGTGCTAAATGAGTGAATGCTGAAATTTATACAGATAAACCCTACAGGTAAACACAAAGGTTTCACTGGGGCTTATTTTTCTACTTAGGCCTCAATCAGTTTTCAGGCTCACAATTTTTGCTGCTTTGAGAAGTATCTAATAGCTATCATGCAATTTGGGTGACATTATCAATGGCTTTCTTTCTTATCTAATTAAATTTGAAGTCAGTTAATGTTTCAAGCAGTAGGTTAATTACCATTATTTAATAAGTAAAAAGTTATGTCTTCCATCTTAATTATTTCTTTATTCACATTATATATCTAATTAATTTTAACCCTATAAACATGGACTTCTACCATAATTCTGTATGAAAATATAACAGTTTAATTATATAGTAATATATCAGGTTATCTATTATCACTTTAACATAGAATTTATAATATATATGTGTTTTGCTATTTATATAGAATTATCTGCTTCTGGACTGCACTGGGTTTCAAAATAGAGAATAAATTATGAGTATGTGTATATTTGATGATGCTATATTTTTTATTTTTCATGTTTTTAAATGTGAATTTGCTAATCTGTAAAATAAAAAGTGAACACACATATGAACATGTTCAAGTACTCCTCTCATATATGTTATACTCTCTTGCTATGAACTGAATTTTGAGAATAGTATTAGATTAAACGGGTTATTGATATATTTAAAACTAAAACATTTACTCATTATATATACAATTTTGTATATTAAACCAAATAGATAATAATACATTTATAAGCATTTTTCCTAAAATGATACTTTTCATAGAAAGTAGTCTTAAAAAAAGTCTTAAAAAAGTCTTTAAAAAAAGTGCTCCTAACAACTTCTGTATAAAGTCAAAAGGTTAAGATTTTTTCCTTGTGATTATCAGTCAGTGTCAGTCAGCATCAATGAAGAACCTTGTGTTATACACATTTTTATAAGGTGCTTTTGTCAAATGCATGCTTTCTTGTAGCAGTATTCAGTGCTCTTGTAGCAGCAGATTAAGGTATAAATTTGTAGGTGGTCTAATTCAAATGTTTGCAAAGCTCATCTTTTCAGCTGTGCTCTTAGTCATGTCTCATCTTTACATGAATTGAGGTACTGGTACCAAGAACAGAATGAGAGAGTATCTTTTAGTAAAATTAAAATAATAAAATAACAAGGGATGAATAAAAAATGACTTTTCAATCATTAAAATGAATCAATTAAGTTCACACAAGTTAGACTTGGTCTCTAAAACTCCACCAGAACAGATGTTACCTCTCTCTGTTCTGTGCATGGCTGTGGGTTAAGAGAGAGGAATCTCCCTGTTCCATCACCTGTCTGATCATCATAACTATTAACACACAATTAGGTGTTCTCCCTCTGTGCTACACATTGTTCTTATGCTTTACGTGTTCTGACTGATACCACCCTAGATAGGACACTTTTATTTTCTCTATTTTATAGATGAGGAAACGAAGGCTCCTAGAGGTTAAGTAACTTGCCTGAGGCTACACCATTCAAGTCAGTCAACAAGTATCTATTGGCCCCAGACACTGTTAATAAACATCTGGAAGAGGTATTTCTCTTCAATGTGTCAAGGATCAAATATCTAGACTTTATCTACTTACTGTATGTCTTATTTTGAAGAGCATTAAAAATGTTTGCATCTTTGCATTGAGACTGTAATTTTTTTAACTTTACCTGTAATTTTTTTTAACTTTACATGTTATCTTGTGTTTCTTAGTGCATGTAAGCAATCCTGTGAGTCTACAGCTAGACTGCCAGAGCCTAAATATAACTAGAATTAATAAGAAAAAAGATTTGAAAAATTAGAGGCTCTCTGTCTATATGAATTGACTTTGGTATTTTTATTATTTTTAAATTAAAAAAATAGCAGGCCACGTTCCTTTTTTCTTCAAGTAAAAATATCAGCCCATGTAATTACAGATACCAAGAAAGAGAAAATTAAAAAAAATTCTGTTAATTACAGGGATCACACTTAGTATGGAATATGGAGTGTAGAATCCAGAAGATCCCAAATGCTGGTGGGAACTATGATGTGACTAGTGTACTGTATGATTGGAAAATAACTGACAATACTGAATTTTACCTGATTCCTTCAGTGTAGTTTTTTTGCAAAATGCAATGAAAGCACTTATCAAGAGGAAGTGGTTCACGGAACAACATAGCACATGGTTCAAGGTTCTTGCAATGTTTGGGGGAGGGGGGAAGCTAAAGCTTCTGTGTAACATAAAACAGGAAACAAGCATCTCTAAAATTACACATAATATCAAATAACACTCAACAAACAACTAAAATGAAGAAATCTCTTGGGTCAACTTAATAGGCTTTACATAGCATACCTGAGATAAGTGAAAATTTTAAGAAATAAGCTAATAGGATAATCACTATGATCACGTGAACAATACAAACCAAACGCAACAATCATTCACAAAGGAAATTCTTGTGGACATTGGGGATATGCAAATGTATGGTCAGTCAAGACAACAGGGTTCTTCGGTAAGCAATAATATTGTGATGGCAAGAGTTCAGTGGAAAAACTAAATGAAAAAGGAAACGTGAAATGATGTGATTTTAAGAATTTAAAAACCACTATGGAGGTGCTTTGAAAAGCCTTAGAATTTGTCACCGTGTAGAGACACACACATACACAGAACATGAGATGGACTACCATATTTTTTTTTAATATGATTTTTAAATATATTTATTTCCAAATTGCTTTGCTTTTGAGTGAATGCAGAGTGGAGAAGGGCAGGGTGCTGCATTATGCTAAGTTAAGTTCCAGGGTAGGTGAAAAGGGAGATGGCTGTAAAGACCCAAAAATATTCAACAGGACTAAGAAGTAAACAGCACGTGACACAGGTAAACAAACTCATGTAAACTCAATATTCTCACTTCCATCTGTCAATATGGATTTTCTGTATCTTGGAGAGACAAGTTGTAGACCATTTTCACTTGGATATACATAGGCTGAAAAGGGAATTTTAAAATCTTGAGATTTTCTCAAGTTGCCTTTTAACTCTATTTGAGTATCCATATAAGGAATGGGGAGTTGCTTTTGTACTTGGGATCTGCTGCGACATCAAACTAAAGTGATAACATAATTTAGGGGATTTTTTTGGAGACAAAAATAGAAAATTTATTGTTCACTAATTTGTATATAAAAACCATGGATATTAATTTTCATACAGAAAACTCCTGTGAATATTTATCTATATTCACTATCTCCTACTCATCTGTAGTTTCTTCTAAATCTATCCTGCTGTGGCTGAATGTTTGTGTCCCCCCGAAATTTATATGTTGACATCTAATCCCCAATGTGACAGTGTCTGGAGGTGGGGACTTTGAGAGGTAATTAGGTCATGAGGGTGGAGCCTTCATGCTGGGATTAGCACCCTTATAAGACAAGACACAAGACAGCTTGTTTCCTCTCTCTGCTCTGTGCTATGTGAGGGAACCAGAAGATGGCCATCTAGATGTAAACCATGAAGAGGGCTCTCCTCAGACACCAGATCTGCTGTTGTGTTGATCTTGGACTTCCCAATTCTAGAACTATGAGAAATAAATGTTGTTTAAGCCACCTAGTTGGTGGCATTTTTTTATAGCAGCCCAAACTGACCAAGACATACCCCAACTGGACTTCAGTTGCCACCATGTCACTAAACTGGGCGTCAAGATTAGCAATGACTTTCATGCTGCTAAATCCAATGGTTAATTCTTGGCATCTTAAACAGCATCTGTCACCAATCATTGATTACTCTCTTTTTGAAATACTCTTTTCACTTGGCTTTCATAAAAGCTTTCCTTCCTGCTTTGCCTACTAACAGAGGCCAATTGACTTGAAGCTAATAAAGCGTAAGCTTCAGGGCTCCTCATTTGTAAGTCCCTTGTAAGACTGTATTTCTTTCCAGTACCCCAGCAGTATGGAACACAGTTATGGTGGGAGATCATCCTGATCATGGTTCCAGGGCTTAGAATGGGGCCAGTGGGCACCAGTACTGCCTCCACTTCACCTGGACTCCAGCAACTGCTGGATCCTTAGTATATCTCATGAGTGTGGACCATCTGTTCCAAAGAGTATATGTGAAGGAGACATTGTTCTGCTCTGCTCCTTGCATGGGGTCACCTTGACTGAGGCTTCATGGCCACCTTATATTGTCCCCAGGATGAGGCTGGCAGTTGAGAGGTAGCAAGAACTGATGGCCGTATGGTCTTGGCTGAGCTGGACCAGCTGCTTCCTGGGCCATTGGGAGCCATGGGGTGCCATGCCATATCTAGTGACAGCAAATACCTCAATTCTCTGAGGTCTTCTCCTGGGCAAGACACAGTGTCAAAGTAAGAAACCACAGAGGAAGTTACAGATGAGGCCTTACCACAGAGAGCTAGGAGACCAATATAAACTTTTTCTAAACTATCAATAATAAAATTCATCTTGTGCGACCACGCCGGAGGAAAGACTAAATTACCTATCCCAGAGAGGTAATCAAAGAATATGGAGCCAAAATATGGGAAAAATGTATCAGGCAGATAGGCAGATAATTAATGATAATAAAAATAAGTGTTGCCTTTTGGATTTTGTGATGTTTGTGGTATGTGTTTTTTTTTTATTATAATAGTTTATTTTCAAATTGGTTTACCTATAACACCCAGTGTTCATCCCAACACGTGCCCTCCTTAATGCCCGTCACTCCCTCTCCCCCCTCCCTCACCCCCTCACCCTCAGTTTGTTCTTAGTCTTTGAGAGTCTCTTATGTTTTATCTCCCTCCCTCTCTGTGTCTTTTTTTCCTTTCCCCTCTTCCCCTCCCCCTGGTTTTTGCTTAGATTTCCTTTCTCTAAATATTTTCTTCTGTTCTTAATATTTTATTCATAATTTTGTATTCTGTTTTCTAAGGAGAGTCTCCCCCAAGTTGTATAATATTTAGGCCCCAGAGATCCCAGAACTGTCCCTGCCCACATCACTAGCTTCTTATTTGAGCCTCCTACATTAGTTTCTCCTCCTCTCCCTGATCTAGTTTTCCTCCTGGCCTCCATCTACACCCATTCCCTAGGTCACATGATGCTGCCTTAGGCTTTAAATATCATATACAGGCTGCCAATTCCCAAAGTGTATCTCTAACCCAAACTTCTCTCTTACTTCACACATTCAACTAGTACTTAGCACCGCCCTGCCCCCTGCCTCTCCGATTTTATCTCTGAGTTAAAGAACTCTCTGTTCATACCAGCCTACAGCTGTTCCTTGAACACTGTAAGCATGCATTTGCACATGTGCTTCTCTGTCTGGAACACCTGTCCCCACTCACCTAAGTGGCTTGCTGTCCACTGCCATTAGGTTTTTGCTTAAATGTTCCCTCCTTACTGAGGTCTTCCTGTCCTATTTCAAAATCAACCCTCTTCACAACTCCTGTTTTCCCTGCTTATATAGTCTCTCTGCTTACCAACTAGAACTTAGGCTATATGAGGTCAGGGATTTGACTGATTTTGCTTACTGCTGTATTCCAGAAAGTAGGCCAATGTAGATATATGATAGCGAATATCTGTTCAGTGAATGAATGAATACAATTTTTTAAATTAAAATGTAACATTCATTTAGGCTTCATGAGTCAGGGTTTACCTTTATATTTCTAGTGCTAAGCACAGTGCCTGCCTTGGTCATGGAAGACCTTCAAAAGCATTTACTAAATAAATGAATGATTTAAGAGAGAGCATCAGAGGAGAAAAGAAGTAAGGGGAAGACAGATTTAAAAAAGGAAAATGATTCTACAACCACCTTAGTGGATGGCAAGAATACATAGTGGATGTTGACATCAATGGATGAAAGATGGCTGGGGAATGATATTGACTCAGAGTAACTCCCTACTCTGCTAAGTCAGGCTCCAGGGTAGGTGAGATGGCTGAGTAAGACCCCAAAATGCTTGACAGTAAGTAACATAGATGTTACTCAACCCTTTCAAAGGCTATAGCTTTAAATGTAGAGATTGAATGGACCCAACTTTAACCAAATGATCAAACTTAGGATCATCATTGATTGGACAACCTGGATCATCATTGATTGGATCAACCACTGCTGATGTGATGCACTGAGGACGTGGCGTCACCATTATAATGCTGCTGTAAAATGTTTAGGCTGAGTCTAGTCAAGAGGAATAAATCAGACAAATCCTAGTTGAGGGACATTCTGCAAAGCAACAAAGTGACTGGTTCAGACTCTTCAAAGAAAAAAAGATATTATAGGGATAATTAAGAAAACTTGTATATGGACTATATATCAGAAAATGCATTAAATCAATTAAATTTCCTGTGTGATAGTTATACCATGATTGTATAAGACAAGGTCTTTGTTCTTAAGAAATAAAATGAAAAAAAAATAGACCAAATACAATAAAATGTAAATAGTGAATCTGAGTGAAGGGAATATGGATATCCATTGCACTATTCTTGCTTTTTGCTGTTGTTGAAGTTTTGAAGCTTTTCAAAATGAAAAGCTGGGGGGAAAAAAGAACCAATCTTTTAAGTTAGACAGACCTGAGTTTAAAAAAACAAGGCAAAACAAAACAAAACAAAAATAGAAAGAGGAACAGAGGAGAACAAAAAGTAGAGGCAGGCAAAGACAATGCAAAAGAAAATAAATCTACCCTGTGAACTGCTGATATCATCTAATTCCCCCCAAAACCATGTGGGGGTGAATATTTCTCCCATTTTCACAGATGAGGAGCATGTGGTCAGGAGTTCGAGATCACACTGAAACACAGGTGGAAAATACACTTTGACTCACACGATGCATCCTCCTAGAGATGATACACATTCAAACACACACAGAGAAATGTAACTCTGTAGTGTGGATTACCTCATGATTTAGTTACCTTAAATCTTAAACACAATACTTACTAGATTATGTAGTCTGTTAAAGTTCTGTATTTTTATATCCTAAGAATATATATTAATCACCCACTATTTTTTTTTTTTTGTAAGTAAGCTCCACACCGAACTCAGGACTTGAACTCACAACCCCGAGGTTAAGACCCGGGATCAAGAATCAAATGCTCCACTGACTGAGCCACCTAGGCACCCCACCTTTTTTCACTTACAAATAAAAGTTCTAGATATTTTCATATTATTATTAAGATGAGCTATTTCTACAATTCATTGCCAAAGCTCTCAGATTATAATTTTCAAAGTGAAAAGACATCGAAATGGCAAATAATGCATCACGAAGGATTGTCTTTTAGGAACCAAATGCCTACCTATCAAAAGCTTCTATTAGAATTCAAGAGAAGTTGTTTAACTTCCAAAAGTACTTAAGATAACAAAGAAAAATGAATCTTCGTATTTAACCAAATAAATATAGAAAAACTCATGACTTTCTTTGATAAGCCTAAAAATTACACTGTGAACACTAAAGGTTTTAACGAACGTTATATGGCCTTGGCTAATGAACAGCCAGGCGTCCTGACATGATCTGCACATCCCAACATCTTTAGATTTTCCATCCGAAGAAGTGGAGACCTGTTTTATTTGTGATACTAACAAGAAACGATACGTAATTCTATGAATCACTTTGTGCTCTTAGGTCTTAAAATTTTCCTGAACCTTTAATGCAACATCCTCTCACCTCCAAAAAGAACATAGTAATGAGTTAATCAATGAAATATGATAGCAACATTGAATGTTCTCAAGATAAGAACTGAAAAATGACCTTTGGCTTTAATACATAAAAGTCACTGGTTATCTCTAGAGCATTGAGGGCTTCCAGAAGTGAATGGGAAATAGAGATAACGACACAGACGACAGCACTTACACATGCTGCCTTCTCTATCATTGAGAATTCTTCTGAAGTCGCTTTCACGGCTCCGAGCATCTTCCATGTGAATGTGCTGCACCATCACTTAATCAGCTCCCTATTGTTGGAAATTTACAGTTTTCTCTTCTTTTCAAAGATGTGATGCCATGAGCCAGATGTTTGCATTTGCAGAAAAATTATATGCAGCATGGCTGAACAATAAAACTGGAGATATGAACCAATTCTTGACTTTCTGTGGGTGAGGAATTTTCCGTTTCTACGTCTTGGTCAATATTCTGCACCTGCCACTAAGAAATCCCCAAAGACTGGGGCTCTTGGTAATGATAAGGGTCAAGTGTGGTAAACTTCGCATTAATGAGCTCAAGCAGTGTGTGTCCCACTGTGTCATTAATTTCTCTCTGTTTAGAACTATTTGAAGTCATTTCTGTGACTGCTGGGGTGTGCAAAACCTGTTAGGGTGATACATGCCATGGAAAAAATTTACATCAGAAAAATCTGAGGTATATTTAAGATTTTTCAGTGACAACCAATTTTAATTATTTTCCTGAGTTTCTTACTATAATTTCTTCCTTCTTCAAAAATGCTACTGACAATACTTTTCACTCTATATTAAAGAAAGGAATTGAATTTGTACTCCCTTACATTTAAGATGATTCATCCCTTAAGTAAAACAAAAAAATCTAATATTTTTCTCCTAAACCATCTTCCGTATGTAGCCGGGGTGCAGTGTGGGGGCTTCAATTTTGTGCTCGTCTACCTCCCCTGCATGACATGTGGGCCCATCTAGGTGGGCCTCAAGCTGGGGGACCACTGAACTGCAGGGGGCAGACAAGACCCTCCACCAGGATGAAAACAGAGTCTGGAATCGGGATGCCTGGGTTCAAGACCCAGCACTGCCACTTACTGCTGTGCAATGTTGAGCAAGTTACTTCACTTCTCAGTGTGTTAGTTTTATCTTTGAAAAGGTGTGAAAAAAAAGCTAACTCATGGGGTCAAAGTGAGAATTCTATAAATTAATACACGTAAAGTGCATAGAATTGGCCTGGCTTAGATGGAAGAGCTCAGGAAGTGGAGGTTCTCATACTATTAAACAGTCAGAACTACAGCCATGTCTTAGCCTCCCGGAAGCCCAGAAGGCTGATATGCAAAGACACAGGCTGAGGTTGGACACCAATCATGGTTGTGGAGAGAAGGAGGGTGATGACAGCATGGCATATTATTAGAGTCAACCGTCTCTAAACCAGGCTCCTCCTTCTTGCTCCATCCCTTCCCACCAGAGAAACCACTTGGCCCAGGGATGTTCTTGGTTGCAGCTGGCCAGGGTGGGGAGGCCATGAGTTGAAAAAGGAACAGAGTTAAAAAAAAAAAAAAAACACACACAAAGACTGCATCTTCTGAGACCCTAATGGAAACCAAGAACACCAGCTTCTGCTTTGAGGAGTATGCTGGAACGGCCTAGGGTAACAGCTAAGGCCACAGTAATCACACATTTCTGTGCATTGAATTTCGACATGAACTGGTCACTTACTGCATGTGTGCCCCTGCATGAAATTATCTTCTCAGAGCTTCCATTCCTTCACTTGCAAGTGGGGAGAATGTATCTTGTAGAGCAAAAACGTATCTATGTGTAAGTAAGGAACAGCCCCTGCTCCAGCCACCCTAGATAGTGTCTCTGCACCCTCACCTCACAGGCTTTTCCTGGCTCATTCCTGGAGTCCTGGGCATGGCTCACGTGTGCTTTTGCATGTGACTATCCTGTGCCAAGGACTGCGGTCATTCTTGCTGCACCACCATCCATGGTGCTGTCCTTGTAGGCTACGTGTTCTTCCTATGGCAGCTTTGTTTCCTCCTTCCTGAGGTGGCAGTTCTTCCTTTCTCTTTTGACCTCTGTGTGATTAGTGTTACTCTAGGCTATCACAGTGTACAGGCAGAGAGTGTGCATTCCATAAATGCTTCTTGAGCTAATGAATGAATCTGGAAGCAAAAAATCCCAGCATAAAACTGTAACCTATCAGGGCACCTGGGTGGCTCAGTCAGTTAAGCATCTGACTCCTGATTTTGTCTCAGGCCATGATCTCATAGTTTGTGAGTTTGAGCCCTGTGTCAGGCTCTGCACTGTGTCAGCACGTAGCGAGCCTGCTTGGAATTCTCTCTCCCTCTCTCTCTGTCCCTATTCCACTCATGCTTGTTCTCTCTATCTCTCAAAATAAATATATAAACTTAAAAAATTTTAAAATCCCTGCAACCTATCATTGTATAGGCAAATGAATTTATGTGAAAACAATTTCTTTGTATATATGTTTGTGTGTCCCGTTTTCATTGGACATACCAACCTAAGCAAACAATTGGGAAATATGATTATGCACAGAAATGCCAAATTATTAGTCTGTTATCACCTAAAGATGATAACTAGGAAATGGCAAATTAAATATTGATTATATCATAAAAAATACTTTTAAAAGGTAATGCTTTTTCTATGGAGCATTTAATCATTGTACCTACTCATCCGAAGATAAAAAGATCATTAACTTATTATGACAATTAGTAATTACTATATCATTACCATATATAACATATAACAATGTCAGCATTGATTAATAATTTGATATAATTTATTTTTCCATAATTACGAGATGTTTGTCATGAAAAATACAGAAATTTGTGTCTGAATAAGCCAACAGATGCAAATTAACCTAACTACGGAGCATCACAAACAGCAAAGTAGTTACGATCTGAGCACATTTATGAAACAAAGCAGGACACCTATCACTTCTGTGGACATATGAGAATATTCAATGGCTCTATGTGAGTTTCTTCAGTTTCTTTGTGAAGGATAATTACACAGAATATTTTATGGGTATTATTTTTATATATGGCGAATAAGTCTTTTAATTTAATTATATTTTTCTCCACACTGTCTACATGGGATCACATCTAGTCTACAGCTACAGCATTTAAAATTTCTCCTCTTACAGTGTGAGAAAGCACAACTATAGAACGAAAATAATGAACCTAAAAACACAGAATGCTCCAGAGTTCTCTGCCCATTTTAGTTAGACTACTAAGCCAGTTCTCTATCAAGAAAATAAAAACAGTGAGTATGGAACTTGGAATTACTCTTGATCATCATTCAAATGGTATATGTTGAGGCCCTGTTCTATCATCGGAAAATTTATTAGGTGTGATTGTGGTAACTGGATGAGTCAAACCTTAATTCTGTCCTAACTACTGCATGACCTTGAGCAACTTAACCCATTAAGCTATAGGTTTTTCATCTGTAAAATGGGGGATAAGAAAACCTAATTTATCAAATTGTTTTGAGGTTAAATTAGCATAGTCAGGCCCTGGAACAGTAATTGGTACATAGCGCTGCTTATGTATAGATAAATTTAAAATGCGCTGGCAGAGAAAGACAAACACTATGATCTAACTTACATGTGGACTTAAAAAACAACAACAACAACAAAAACCCAAGCTCATAGATACAGAGAACAGACTGGTGGTTGGCAGGGGCAGGGGTGGGTGAAATGGGTGAAGGGGTCAAAAGGTACGAACATCAATTTATAAGATAAATAAGTTGTGGGTATGTAGTATACAGCATGGTGAGTATAGTCAGTAAGACTGTATTGTGTATTTGAACATTGCTAAGAGAGTAGATCTTAAACGTTCTCATCACAAGAAAAGAATTTTATAACTGTATGGTGACATCTTAACTAGAACTATGGTGATCATTTCATGATATATACAAATACCGAATCATTATGTTGTACACCTGAAACGAATATAAAGCTGTATGTCAATTATATTTCAAAAAAAAAAGATCAACAATGCCAAGTGTTGGTGAAGTTGTAGAACAACTGGAAATCTCATGCATTGCTATTGGAAATGCAAAATGGTATAGCCACTTTGAAAAACAACACGGCAGTACCATATAAAATTAAACATACATTCACCATTCAACTTAGCAAATCTACTCTAAGGTAGTAACCCAAGCAAAGTGAAAACACATGGTCACTCATAAATGTGTTTAAATATTCATAACAGCATTATTCATAAAAACAAAAAAACTGGTAAGTGAATAAACAAATTGTGGTATATTCATTCCATGGAATCCTACTATAAATAAAAAAGGAACAAAATAGTAATAAACAGAACAACACAAAATGAATTTCAAAACTATTATGCTAATGATAGAAGTCAAATATAAATAATACATATTGTATGATTCCATTTATATTAAATTCTAGAAGAGGAATAGCTATAGCGATTGAAAGCAAGTTGTTGGAGCCGGGACTTGGAGGGAGAGGATCAAGTGCAAAGGGACACAAGGGATAATATATTTCGTCTATGCGTCCTTTAGGCTCAGGTTTATGATAAAATAGAATAAAATGTCAACTTCTGGTTCTAAATAGTGGGCAGTGCATATATATACACTCTCTCTTAAAATTCTAAGGACATGACTATACAACAGTCTGGCAAGCAAGGAAGAATGGCATTGTCAGGCTAGTTTGAGGAATTTCTGGAAGATGTTAAGGAGAAGGGACTGTATAGACTGAAAAATGAGTGCTAAGGAAACAGCAGTCCAAAATGAGTCTAGAGGAGGGCTGCTTAAGATAGAGCCAAGGAAAACACCAAGCACAGGATAATCAAGGAGGGAATCCAGAGACCCTCAACTGGAAGGACTGAGTGCTATGGGCCATTTTATTTCTGTGTCGCAAGGAAAAATAAGCTGTCACAACTGCCCCAGTCTAAAATCAGCAAGAATCCTTGCCTTAACAACATGGGAGAAGTGTCTCACTGGCTTCTAAGCCAAGCATTGAGCCCCTCAAAACAAGCAGAGCAGTGATTTGAAAGTTGGGGTTGCATAACAGACAGCATATTCCAGTCCCATCAGCCAACTATTCAATCAATCAATCACTCAGTCAATCAGAAAGGAGTGAGAAGGGAAACGTCCACATTCACTGAAATGCGCCAAGAACTCTTATGTGTTCCATCTCCAGCACAAAGAAAGCTTTGGTAGCCTCGGTAAATAGCACTCAAGGAGGGCTGAAACTTACACATCTCACTGTCATCCAAACCAAAAAGAAAGCTGCCTATTACTCCCCACATTCATTTACAGAACTCCGTAGTCAGCTTTCTAGTCAAGAAAAAGGGTTGTTACAGCTGCCAACTAAATCCATATCATTTTCCTGTATTATTTCAGCCCTTTCATTAAAATTATGAATCAAAAACCAAGGGTGATGAAATATTTGAGGAAAAGCAAGAGCATGGGAGTCTTGAGACTAAAACCAGAAAACAGACCCTGGGGAGACAGAGTTGATGAGAGAAATTAAAAAAAAAATTCCAACTGATGTCTTCAGAGAGTTTTAAGATGACATAGAAACAAGTATAGGTCGCTAATAAAAAAGCAACCAAAAAATAAGAAAACAAATCAATATTACTTACAAACATAGATGCAAAAATCCCAAATAAAATTTTAGAAAATTGATTCCAGGCATATATTAAAATAATAATACATAACAACCAGGAAAGCAAGAACAGTTTACCAGCAGGAAATATATTAATTCACTAAATTAAATATTAAATTGTAGACTATACGGTCATGGTGAAAAGGTAGTTGGTAAAATCTGATATACATTTCTGACAAATACCTCTTAGCAAGGTTGAAATAGTGGCTACTTTCCTTAACTTGATAACGGTATCTACCAGAAACCAATGGCAACTGTTATTCTAAATGTAAAACACAAAAACTGTTCCTATTAAAGTCAGATACAAGTTAAAGACTCTCATCATTATCGGTACTATTTAAGTTTATTCTTGTGGTGCCAGACAATACAAAGCCAGAATAAAGATTTCAAATTTATAGATATTTTGTGGCAGAATCTGGTAAACTATTTCTATAAAGAGCCAGATAGTAAACATTTTAAAGGGAAAAGGTGCTATAGGCAACAAGCCATGGCTAGTGGCAGTAAAACTAACTTTCTCTCTTTCTTTATTTTTTCTTTCTTCATTTATTCACTCATTAAAAATATCAAATATTTAATATATAAATATTAACACACTGCTGCACAATGGGCCAAATAAGAAATCAAATGGCAATCAAAATACGTCTCAAAATAAAACAAAAAGAGGGGTGCCTGGGTGGCTCAGTCAGTTAAGTATCTGGTTTTTGATCTGAATTCAAATCATGATCTCACAGTTCGTGGGATTGAGCCCCACATCCAACTCTGTACTGACAACGTAGTGCCTGCTTGAAATTCTCTCTCTCCCTCTCTCTCTGCCCCTCCTGCACTAGCATGCACGTGTGCTCGCTCTCTCTCTCGCTCTCTCTCTCTCTCATAAAAAGAAAAAAGGAAAAAATATTCTAAAACCTATGGGATGCAGCAAAAGTAGATGTTACAGTGAAATTTATGCTATAAGTGCTTGTATTAAGAAAAACAATTCAAATAAACAACCTAACATTATACCACAAGGACCTGGAAAAAGAAAAAACTTAGCTGAAATTTAGTAGAGGAAGGAAATAACAAAGAAAAATCAGAAATAAATAAAATAGAGACCAGAATAAACAGCATACCACTGAATATAATGACCTTTTTAAAAACAAAATGCATTGACTACATTAACTAAGAAAGTAAGAGAGAGAAAACTCAAAAACCAAAATGAGAAATGGAAGATAAAATAATGTAATAGACAACCACAGAAACAGTGTGATAACAGATTACTGTAAACAATTGTACACTACCAAATCAGATAACTTAGAAAAAAAGCCCAATAAGTCCTAAAAATATACAAGTTATCATGATTGAATTATGAATCTTGAATATAAGAAACAGGAAATCTTCTTAGACCAATAAACAAGAATGACAGTTGAATTAGGAATCAAAAATCTCCCAGCACAAAAAAGCTCAAGACCACATGGTTTCATTGGTGAATTCTACCAAACATTAAAAAAAAAATAATTAATCTTTATCAAAATCTTACAAATAATGGAATAGAGGGAACACGTTCAAAATCATTCCATGAAGCCAGTACTACACTGATATCAAAGCAGGATAAAAACAATACAAGAACAAAAAAGTCTAGTTTGTCTGTTATAATTAGTGCTACTCTTTTGACGTCTATTTGCATGATGTTTCTCCACCCCTTCAGTTTCAATCTGCAGGTTCCTTTAGGTCTAAAATGAATCTCTTGTGTAGGCAGTATATAGATGGGTCTTATTTTTTAATCCATTCTGACACCCTATGTCTTTTGATCTGAGCGTGTAGTCCATTTACATTCAAAGTAATTATTGACAGATGTGTTTGTTACTTGCTTTGTCATTATTTCTGGATATTTTCTCTGATCTTTTCTTGTCATTGTCACAACTGGTCTCTCCTTTGCACTAAAAGAGTCCCCTTTCATACTTCTTGAAGGGCTGGTTTAGTGGTTACAAACTCCTTTAGTTTTTGCTTGTCTGGGAAGCTCTTTATCTCTCCTTCTATTCTGAATGATAGCCTTGTTGGATAGAATACTTACTGCTGGCTGCAGATTTTTCCCATTCAGTACTTTGAATATATCATACTACTCCATTCTAGTTTGCCAAGTTTCTATTGAGAAATCTCCAGCTAGCCTTATAGGTTTTCCTTTGTAAGTTAAGGACTTCTTTTGTCTTGCTCCGTTTAAGATTTTTCCTTTATCACTATATTTTGCAAATTTAATTACAGTATATTTTGGTGTGGGTCTGCTTTTGTTGATTTTGATGGGTGTTCTCTATGCCTCCTTGATCTGGATGTCTGTTTCCTTCCCCGCATTAGGCAAATTTTCTGGTATTATTTCATGCGATAAATTTTCTGCCCCTTTTTCCCTCTCTTCCTCTTCTGGGACTTCTATAATATGAATATTATTACATTTGGTGGGGTCACTGAGTTCCATAAGTCCATTCTCATGTTGCACATTCTTCTTTCTTTTTGGTTAGCTTCATTACTTCCCTTTATTTTATCTTCTAGGTCACTAATTTGTTCCCCTGATTCTTCCAGTTTGCTGTTCATTGCATCAAGACTGTTGCCAATCTCATTTATTGTGTTCTTCATCTCTGATTCTTTCTTAACTCTTCTATCTCTGTTGTAAGGGTCTCATGATGTCTTCTACTCTTTTCTCAAGCTCAGTGAGTACCCTCATGATTGCTGCTTTAATTTTTTGTAGTGTTTATTTATTTTTGAGAGAGACAGAGCGTGAGCAAGGGAGGGACAGAGAGAGGGGGAGACACAGAATCCCAAGCAGGCTCCAGGCTCTCAGCCATCAGCACAGAGCCTGACGTGGGGCTTGAACTCATGGTGAGATCATGACCTGAGCCAAAGTCAGATGCTTAATTGACTGAGCCATCCAGGTGCCCCATGATTGTTGCTTTAAATTCTCCATCAGGCATGTTTCACCATGATCTCTGTGGTCTTGTCTTGTTCTTTAATTTGGGATAAATTCCTCTGTCTTCACATCTTGTCTAAGTCTCTGACTTGTTCTTTGATGTGGCCTCTTCTCTCCTTTTAGTTATATAGCTTGTTCTGTCAGTCTTCAGGCCTGTTTGTGAGGTATTTGGGATGATTTGATAGTTACCTAGTTGTGTTTGTAATGGAGTAGAGGAGTCTACTCCATTACTATCTTTGATCTCAAACGTCATTTACAAAAGCACCATAGATTTGTCAAATAGGTAATAGGGAAAAGATGAAATTAGCATAATATGTAGGTGACATGACTATATACATACGAATACAAGCAAAAAGTAAAATTAATTAGATGGCAGATGTAACGTAAATACATACAAAACAGTAACATTCCAATATATTCAGCAACATACGTTAGAAACTGATATGGCAAAAAAATAAAATTTATAATAGCAACCAAAGCTATGAAAAATAAAGGAATAAATAATAAGCAATTTGTCAATTCTAGATAGAGAAAACTATACAGCATTAAAGAAAACTTGAACAATGGAGAGAACATGTTACTAGAAAGGAACATTCAATGTGGTGAATTCTATATTCATTCTATATTCATTCTTCCTAAATGAATATAAAATTTTGTGATTTCAATTAACTTTCAGATGAATTAAACAAATAAACAAAAGCTGACAAACTATTAACTTCTGAGAAATAAAACATTATTCTTAATAACAAAAATGCATTTTGTTACCAAAAAAATTTGGTACTTTAAGATATACACAAATAAACCAATAGAAAAGAGCAGAGATCACAGAATTTAAATATATGAAAAAGTTGGCAATTAATAATCAGCAGAAAATAATAAATTATCTAATAAATCACTATCCATTTGGAAGAAAATGAGATCAGATCCCTACTCCATCACCATACACATAACAAATTCAAATTGAGTTAAGAATCTATGGGGTAACAGTAAAACTCTAAGAGTCATAGAAAAAAGGTTTTCCTTTCTCCCTTTCCACTCTCACTCCCTCCTTTTCCTTCTTTATAATTCTGTGGCAGATACTAAAGATTTGACATACAAAATTATGACTTTAGCAATGGTTAACATATTTCCTCTTCATATTTGGCTGATTAATGGAAAACTTATATACTATAGAGGATCTGAGTAAAAATCAGGCTTTGCCTTAAAAAACTTAGGCTTAACTTACAATATTTATTAAAAACTAGTCATATATCAGAAAATCTCAATAAATACCCCAAAGAAGACTGTATTTTCTGATTAAATATAATAAAAATAGAAATTACTAACAAAATATTAAATATATAAAATAAATCCTTAAGAGAAATGCACTTTCCTAACAACTTAAGGATCAGAGGAGAAAATTTCAGAAGGCAATTTCAAACTACCTAGAAAATTACCATAAAAAAGTACACACACACATACGAGAGTCAAATTCAGAGGAAATTTGGAGGGGGAAATAAAAAGAATAAAAGCTTTCTACAATGACAATAATCAAAGCAGAAGAGTAACTATGTAATAATAAAATAGACAATGATGGAACATAGCAGAAGGCAGAAATATATTCAAGGATATTAAAGAATTTGGTGCTTTATAATCTTACCAGAATGGAAAACATAAAATGAAATAAAGTCTTAATGTTTTTGGTTAGCATATTAGAGTCTTTGTCTTGCACCAATTTTACCACCAATTATTTTAGAACACTGCAACTGTCCTTGAGCTCTGATATAAAAGACGTAATATACTGACAAACAACTTGGATTCATTTTGTTAAGGACACCGAGGAGAAAAATGTGACACTGTGCTTGGTTAATTTCTTTGGTAAGGTGTTCATGGACCTTTCCAGACAAAGGTCTCTGTAAAACTTCTAACCACTCATTAAGCCCTCATATCGTCCATTCCATGCATCTTCCTGCTGTCTAGGCGGCTGCCTTGGCAAAGGCAAAACAGTAAAAATATCCAGATTTCATAAATATGAACAAAGATACAGCTTTAGCCACTTTCTGAAGTAAATGATTTAGAAAAATAGATTAAGTTATTTTCTGTGATCCAGGATTATCTTTGGGGTAGATCCTCCCTGATCTTTGTTTTCTATTATCTAATAGAAATACCTAATATTTTTTATTCCTGTTATCTAATCTCTATAGATACTGCTGCAGAGTGAAGTAGAAACATCTCACTTATCCAAGTCTCCACCTCTCTCTTCACACCGACCCCGACGTTTACACTTCCGCTGTCTGCAGGGCATTCCCACAAAGGGTGGTGGTTCAACCACAACATGGCCCCCTTCCAGCTTCCTCTTCTCCACCCTGCCCCTCGACCCCCCTGGTTTGGCAATATAGGTTGTGGCACAGCAAGATGCAAATTAGAGCTTATCCTGGGAACTGGGGAGGAAGTCGGCACAGCGCTGTGTGAAAATCAGATCCCAGGGACGATCAGTGCAGTGAAGTGAGGCTGAGACTGGGTGTCTGGGCAGCAGATGCTCAACTCCAGTGAGCAAGCCACCAGAAATGTGGAACCGAAACAGAAGCCCCACACTAAGAAGTGGAGAAGCAGATGAGACAAAGGCAAGAACAGGCTCCGTGAAGACATACAGGGTGGGCTAATCTAATAGTACTGGTTGTCTGCGAAGACCACACTCAGACTTGCTGCTAATAGGAGGCAACTAGACATGAGTCTCGCTCTGCCCACATAACACCCCAACTCCCCCCCACCAAACGAGCCTACATTTGTCTTAGCCTATAGTCTAATTATCTCCCCTCAGCCACATTCTCAGGAACTTCAGAGGCATCTTGTTAGCCTCCTGTTCCTGAGGTCCTCACCTGGACCAGATGCCCTTGAACTTGTCCTATTCTTTCCACAACTGCCACCCTCATTCAGCTCCTCCATAGGTCTTACCAGGTCTCTGCCATTTGCTTACTATTTAATCTCTCTACCTCTAGTCTCTCCTTAAATCCAGTGTCTAAACTGCCACCAGCATTTTCTTTTTAAAACCCAGTTCTCTGGGGCACCTGGGTGGCTTAGTCAGTTAAGCATCGGACTTCAGCTTAGGTCGTGATCTCGCGGCTCATGAGTTTGAGCCCCACATAGGGCTCTGTGCTGACAGCTCAGAGCCTGGAGCCTGCTTTGGATTCTGTGTCCCTCTCTCGCTCTGCCTCTCCCCCACTCATTCTCTTTCTCTCAAGAATAAATAAACATTAAAAAAAAAAACCCAACAGCTCTCTTCATATGCTTTCAATTGGCAAAACTTTTCAGTGGCTGTCTCCTATCTATGGGATATAATCTATACTTTTTAATGTGGCTTTAATATTCTTTCACAGTCCAACCCCTATCAATTGCTCCAACTTCATCTTCTAAACATCATCCTATTCTTCCCATAAAACCTACTCTGCTGCTGGAACTACTTTTTTCTTTATAATCCCCTGGAACACCAAATGCTTACTTTAAAGTACTGGAGCCAGAACACAGATTGCATCTAATGCATCTTTTCATCTTCCCAGTGGTTGTAACACCTTGAACACAGGCCATGCACATTAAAAAAAATAATCTTATTGAGATATAATTCAGGGGCATCTGGGAGGCATAGTAGGTGAAGTGTCTGACTTTTGGTTTCATCTCAGGTCATGATCTCACGATTTGTGGAATTGAGCCCTGCATCAGGCTCTGCACTGGGCATGGAGTCTACTTGGGATTCTCTCTCCCATTTCTCTCTGCTTCTACCCCATCTGTGCTCTTTCTCAAAATAAATAACTTAAAAAAAGATATAATTCACATAACACATAACTCACCATTTAAAGTGTATAATTCAATGGTTTCTGGGGCTGTGCAACTATCACTAAAATCTGATCTTACAATATTTTCTTCTCAAACTCCATACCCAACAGCAGTCACTTGCCATTTCCCTCACCCTCGCCTGCCCTAAGCAACTACCAGTCTACTTTATCTCTATATAAATTTGCCTATTGTGGAATTTCATACAAATGAAACCATACAATATGTGGTCTTCTGTGTCTGGCTTCTTTCACTTAGGATAATGTTTTCAAAATTCATCTACATTGTAATATGTTTTAGCACTTTGTTTCTTTTTATTGCTGAATATTTCATTATAGTGAAACACCATATTTCGATTATTAGTTGAAGGACATTTGGGTTGTTTCCATTTTTGAGCTATTATGAATTATGCTGCTATGAACACTTATGTACCAGGTTTTGCATGGAATATGTTTTCATTTTGGGAGGGATTCCCAGGAATGGAACTTCTGGGTTATATGATAACTTTAATTTTTTGAGGAACTGTGAGACTTTTTTTCCAAATGTGTGGCATGATTTTACATTCCACCAGCAGTGTATGAAGGTTCAAGTTTCCCTATCAATATATGTATGTCTGTCATTTTAATTGTAGCCCTCCTTGTAAATATAAAGTTTTCATTGTGCTTTTGACTTGCATTTCCCTTACATTTAATGATACTGAGCAATTTTTTTCATGTACTAATTGGTCATTTCTGTATCTTCTTTGGAGAAAAGTCTTCTCAGATCCTCTTCCTAGTATTAAAATGGATTATATGTCTTTTATGATTTTTTTTATGTTGTTGTGGTCATAAGACTTCATTGAATATTCTGGATGTAAGTCCCTTAACAGATACGATGAGTTATGTTTCAATAAACTCACTGTAAGTTGAAAATATCCTAAATAAAAAATGCATTTAATACACCTAACCTACTGAACATCATAGCTTAGCCTAGCCTACCTTAAACATGCTCACAATACTTACATTAGTCTACGGCTGGGCAAAATCATCTAACACAAAGTTATTTCATAATAAAATGCTGAATATCTCATGTAATTTATTGAACATGGTACTGAAAGTGAAAAGCACAGTGGTTGTATGAGTGCAGAATGGTTAGGAGTACATCAGTTGTTGTTCACCCTGGTGACCGTGTGGCTGATTCGGAACTGAGACTCAGTGCCCCTGCCCAGTGTCACAAGAGAGTCTGGGACCACATACCACTAGCCTGGGAAAGGATCCATATTCAAACTGCAAAGTACAGTTTCTATGGAATGAGCATTGCTTTCACACATGGTAAAGTCAAAAAATTATAAGTTGAACCATCAAAAGTTGGGGACTCTCTGTATATAATTTTAAAATAAAATATTTTCTTCTATTCTGCACATTGTCTCTGTACTTTCTTGATGGCACTGTTTGCAGCACAAAATTTTTACATTAGGAAATAGTACAACTTATCTACTTTGTGCGTGTGTGTGTGTGTTTGGTGTTATATATAACAAACTATTACTTCATTCAAGGTTATAAAAACCCATCCCTATGTTTTTCCCAGAGTTTTATAATTTTTACTCTTCACTTAGGTCTATGATTCATTTTGTGTTAATTTTTGTATATTGTGTGAACCATTATTTTTAAATGAATGCTTTTCAGAGCTGAGTGTTTTTACACCTTGAGGTCCAAGAAAAAAAAAAGTTCTTTTTTCTGTCTGTAATGTTATAACTTCTAGTTCTCTTCATATTCAATCCAAACATACTCATTGAGTCATTTGTGCAAATGTATATAGCAGTGAACCAGCCACTATGATAAAAATAAAAAGAAACTATAACAGCAAGCACAATATTGCTATAATCCAGGACCAATCCAAATGGATTTAGGATAAACTTATGGTTGCCCCTACAAAGAACCAGACTTCAGCGACACTGCCTTAGATTGAATCCACCCATAGAAAGATTCCTGATTAACCTGGCAAAGAAGTTAATCTTCCATTTAAAATACACGGATAGCAGCAAAACAAAACAAAGCACCCCCAAACCCCAAGAATCCCAAACAACTGAAACAGCAGATATGGAGTTAAATTTAACTTCTAAAGTGGATGTGTTATACTGTGTTTCACATACAGTTACCATGTAACTTTACTAAGTTAAACTGAAAATCCTCAAATGCATTTTTTTATGATGATACATTCACAGTACTTAATTCATGGCTCATTTCTATTTCAGTTAGCTAAGCAATATATTGTTTTCCTTGGCATGTCTATCATTTATTTGCCTCTGGGAAGCATCTCAACTCCCTATACCATGTGGTTCATTGTCCCAGCAGGTTCCTGGGTACCACAAATTTTGAATATGGATCTGTTTGCAACAGAGACAACCTGCCAAAAATGAAATTATTCTCTCGTTTCTTTATATTAAATTGTGGAGTGCCACTCAAGGCCCTCCTCTGTCAATATGCCCCACAGATAACTGTCCCGTAACACCTCTTCCAGGAGTGATCAGGGTTTGTACTATAGCCTTAGGAATATAAGCAGTCCCTAATATCAAGTCAGTAGGTTATCTGAGCATCCTTGTTCCCAGGGGTACAAATATCAAACCAGGAAAGTCCATGTCAATGAGAGAACAACAAGCAGAAGGTGAGGCAGTAGTTGGCAGGGAGGCCAGTGCTTCTAGTCAGGAAGCGGAGGCTAGATGACTGATCCACGGCCCTCACAGTTGTGTGTGTGCAGGCCAGCCTGGCGTCTTCCCAGCTAGCCAGAAAAGCTGATCAGAGAAAATAGCTTCCAGGATGAGCTCATCCACAATCCACCCCACACACCACTCCGAAGTCATCAACATCTTCCTCTCATTAAACCTTTGCTTACAGTGAAAGTAGTTTGTTTCTCTTCCTCTATACGCACCCTTTACATTGCCCCTGTGCTGTTTCTCCTATTTGTCTCCACTTGGGTTAGTCCTACTCGCTATGCCAGGCCAGCTCAAGGCTCACTGCTGGACCTGGTGATCTATCCTCATCTCAAATCCTGTAGCAGCGGTGTTAGGGTCACTAAATGAAAGTTCGTCAACTTCCTTACGGGTTATCTCTCTCTTTATAGATACTGCTATCTTCTCAACTATGTTGCAGAGCCAAAATTCATACCTCAGCTCTCCTAGTACCGTGACTGGCACTTAGAACTCAATATATGCTAGCTCATATTAATATGTATTAGCACTTATTTTAAAATAAAAATAGTAGGAGTTATAAATACGGGACAATCACTATAGGTCGGACACCTAGATTGTCTCATTTAATTCTCCAAATAATCCCCTGATGTGGTGACATTCTAATTCAAATTTCTAAATTTAATTCAAAATTCTAATTTTATATGTTATAAAACTGAAGCCTATAGAAATTGAATAATTTGTGTGTGCTCATGCAGCTAGTGAGGGGTGAACCGGACTGTGCCTGGGTCTAAGTCAAAAGTTCATGTTCGCAATCAGCATGCCACGTTGCCTGCTGAAAACAAGGACTGTGATTATTAAGAGGTAGAAATTGGCAGCTGCTTTGCTCATCCCCCTGTTACAGTGTCTACCTGTCCAGCTCTAATATAATTGTGTGTCTGTCTTTCACACCACAGTATGCATTCGGCTTTGAAACCTTGTATTTTCATCAAGTGTTGACACACACCAATTACTCAGTAAATACACTCAGCTGCTGGGTAGTCCTGGGGCAAGTTATTTAACCTCTCTGTTGGCTTAGGTTCCTCCGCTGTAAAATGAATAAGAATAGTCCGTGTTTTATGGGGATGAGATGGTGTCTGGAAAGTGCTTAGTGTAGTGCCAGGCACAGTGATATTAGTGATATACTGATATCAGCTATTATTATTATCATTATCATTGCTTTTATTACTCTATCCTCCACTTAAAACGAGCAGTGGAGACAAATGTCAGTCACATATTCACACACACATCCCCATGTTCACCACTGGATGGGTACTTTTGTTTGTTACATTTCTGTGTACCTAGAAACTGAGCTAGACTACCATTTTTTTGCAGATCAGGAAGTTTTCAAAGACTAAGCCACTGGGAAGGACGTCTGTAAATATTGTTTCTATGACAGGCATTCTTAACCATTCTGAAGAAGAGAGGGCATAAAAGAATATCCCTGAGCCTTTTTCAAACCATACCCATGAATCAAACCAACTCTATCTTCCAAATCTTATCACTGGCTGCCCCTCCCCACCAGCCAAAAGGAGGTATATTTCTAGAGTTGGGAACAACTGCAAAGACGGTTGCTGTTGATGCTTATGAAGTAGTAGGTAGAAGCAAAAAGAGACAGAGAGAAAGAGAGAGACTGAGAGAGAGAGAGAGAGAGAGAGAGAGAGAGAGATGGCAACCACTGTTGCCTAGGGCAACAGCTCACATTTTGCCGGATGTGGGTTTAGGGCATACTACTCTACTTACTTATTTCCATTCATTCTTGGTCCCAGTTACTTTTAGGCAGAATCCAAAAATAAGGTGGGAGGGGTAGAGAAAGAAAAAAAAGGAAGGTAAGCAATGATAATTTGAGTTTGTTTTTGTTGCTAGAGGACTAATAAAGTATTTGAGTGCAGGTTTAAATGTGAATTAAAATCAGGTTCCAGGGACAGACCCCATACAATAGAAAACACTGTTCCCTTCTTTTTCCCTTTAGCTTACTTCATAATTCACCTAAGATCCTCTATGCAGCTGAGAAGTCAACACATAGTCAGGACACAATATGTGTGCTGTTATCTATAGTTGCGCTGTCCAATTTGGTAGCCACTAGTTCAGTGGCTACTGAGCACTTGAATTGTGGTAGTCCAGTGGAGATGTGGTGTAAGGGTAAACCGTGGTTGATCTGAAAGACTTAGTATGAAAAGAAGCATAAAAGACTTCACCAATAATTTTAACATTACTTAAATTTAGTGGAACTTGGTAAAACTAATATTAGTTAAGTGACCATTCAGGATACATATGAAATAAAATGTATCACTAAAATTAGTGTTACTTGTTTCTTTTTACTGTTTCTAATGTGGTTTCTTGAATATTTAAAGTTATATATATGGTTTGCATTCCATTTCTATTGGAGGGGGCTGGTCTGGAGTGCTACAGTTCTGTTATTACAAGTGCCTAAGCATTTGACTCAGAGATGATAGATTATGGTGACTGCACCATATGAATCTAATTTGCATATTACTCACCAAGTATTAAATCAGAATTGCCCCATTTCCTTTCCCACTGCACTTCATGCTGCAGCACTGCCAAACTATTTCATATGTGGTGCCCGGGGTAGCCTTCTTTCCCTGGGGCAGCTGGAAAGACCTATATCCTTCAAAGTGCCCCACAGTCACCCACACATAACGTCTTCCCTATAGTTACTTTTCATCATAGTATTTATGTACTTGTCATTGCATATCACACACTGGAATGTGTTTATTTACAGGCTTATATAGATCCCACTCAACTAGAAGCTTCTTGAGGTCAGGGGCCACATCTTATTCTAATTTATACTCTCCACACTGGACACATGGTTGGCCTTCAAAAGATGTGTGTTGAAACTGAACACCAAAGTTATAATTACAGCATGCTGAACGGACTTTCATGCAACTCAAACACATGCATAAGAGCCCTAAGCCCCTGTAAGCCTTGAGGGATGCTATCTCTGCTCTGACAGTCTCTGTTCTGTCTGACAGACAGCTTCTCTATTCAGTAGTGGTCTTAGGAGCCATGTGTTTACAGCATTACATTCATGGCCCAAGCAGCTTCATTTCTGTTTGTTCCTTACAATCAGGGAAAAATAATGTCACTGAATTAGTTAAGATGTTAAGAAATAGTCTTGGTTTGCTAAGCCATATCATTTATGGAATTTAATCAGAAGGAAGCCACTCTCTGAAAAACAACAAAACGAACCAATATTAGATCCTGAATCTACTTATTGATCCATCGGTTGTGGATTTTATGGTATTAGCAGACATAAGTGAGTTCTTAATATTGTACTATAAATAGAGTAGCCTTAGATAATTTTACTTTATTATCAGTAATTTCATTAGTATACTGTAAATGTCCTGCAAAAATTTTATGGTATTCTCCCCTTCCCTAACTAATTCTTTCTTTTATTTTTGAGATGGAATCTTAATAATGTACTTAACTGAAGACTGGAGTTTCGCCTGGTGAAAAACATAGTCTTTCTCCAACCCCATATCCACGCTCTCAAGAAATCCTGACCTCATCCTCAAAATACATGGTGATTCCCAAAGCTTCCTGATGGGTTCCTGGCTTTCATCCTTACTCTCCAGTGTACTCCCAAGCAGTCAGAGTGAGCCTTTTAAATATGTCAGATAATGCTACTCCTCTCTTCAGAAACCCACAACAGTCTCTCAATTTCACTCACGGGAAAAGTCAAAATTCTCACAACGGCCTACAAGACCTTACATGATCTGCCACCGCTTCATGCTCCTCTCCAACCACATCTCCTGTCACTCTCTTCCTGCTCACCCACCTTCGAGCCACGTGGGCTTTCCTGTTTCTTGAATATACCAGGTAGAACCCTGTCTTACAGCCTTGGCATTGGCTGTTCCCTCTGCTGGGAACACAGTTCCCTCAGACAGCCTGTTAGATAACTCCTTCAAAACTGCTCAAATTGTATCTACCCTGTGAGACCAAGCCTGACCACCTCATTAAATACTACAACTTTACTTTGATCAACTTTATCTTTTTAAGGTAGTTTTCACTTATTAAAACCTATATTACTTATTTATTATGTTTACTGATTATTGCCTAGATCTCCCCATTAGAATACAAACTCCACAAATGCAGAGATCTTTGCCTCTCCTACTCACCAACATGTCTCAAACACCTAGAATAGTGCTTGGCAAATGTTTTTTAAATGACTGAATTGCATTTTAAGTAGAAATCTAAGTAATATGAAAAACTGAGCAGTTCCTAATTTATATATTCCTTATTACCCTTAAAAGTTATCCCCTGATGAACCTTGGTCACTTCAGTAATGACTAAGGTACCTCTAACTATTTCCATGGTACTTAGTCTTAATCATTTATAACCGCTTTGCTTTTCAATTTTTTAAATATTCATTTATTTTGAGGGAGCAAGAGAGAGGAAGAGCATGAGCAGGAGAGGGGCAGAGAGAGGGAGAGAGAGAATCCCAAGCAGGCTTCCCGCTGGCAGCGCAGAGCCCCACGCAGGGCTCAAACTCTTGAGCTGTGAGATCACGACCTGAGCTGAAACCAAAGTCAGATGCTTAACTGACTGAGACAGCGCCCCATTATGCTAAATAAGATGTCTTCATGTAACCGGACAATCTACTTATAACTGTGCCTATAGTCAGAGACTCTAATCCCAGCCTCCCAAGGGCCAGTGTATTCTAATTCCCAGTTTGACATCTTTGCAAATGCATGTACATACTTTCTAAATGTCTTTTTTTCTTTTTTTTTTTAAATCAGCACATTCAGAATACTGATTATGTCTACTGAGAAAAAAGGAGAATGCTATTGAGAGGAGATGAGAAGATGGACTGGTAATATTTTACTTCTTCAGCGGGATGACAGGTATCCAGATGTTGGCTTTATTATTTGCTATTATTACCATATGCATTATACACCATCTTTTGTATGCATGAAACATTTAATAATAAAAAAAGGACAAAATAAACCTAGTCTAGCTTGATGGTTCTACTACCATTCTTTATTTTCCTTTCAGTTTCATAGGATATAGATCCCCAGACATAAACCTTCCAGTTGGTTTGTGGAAACATAATTGCCATGTGACTTAACATTTATACTCTCTCCCTGTGGTCTCACTCATGAGTCTATGCTGTGAGATCAAATCAGAAAGATCTCCAGCAGAAATTAAAAAAAATATATACTCACTGCTTTGTTGACTTAATCAACCTGGCAAGCTATCAAGAGGGATGAGCATACAGGTAAAAATGAAAACACATGAGAGTTGTCAAAGCAGAATTAATTTTTAAAAAAACATATGTAAATATAATAACTTCGCAACTGACTATAAGATCCTGTCTTCCCATTATAGCAAGGCCAGTTCCTTGGTTACCTTAATGTCATCCTCCCTTCCTTGACCCCACTGTGGTACAGGGACCTCATACGTGTTTCCACAGCACATGACTCTGGTCATGTGTAGAACTGTAACTGCCCATTCATGTGCCCCCTTTCTGGACTAGAAGTGCACTGAGCAAAGGGTCCATGTTTTTTCACCTTTTGAGCCCTGTCCTGGGTACAGCTCCTAGGGGCTGGTGTATGAGATTAGGTCAGTTCAAAGGTCAGCTCTGCTTCTTATTCTCTGTGTAAGCTTCTTAACCTCTCTGCGTTTTCATTTCCTCGATGATAAAAGGGGGATAATAAGAACGGTATAAACATAGGGTCTGAGGATGAATGCAATGACACATCTAAATTAGTTAGCATGGAATCTGGTACGAAATATAAGCTGAATAAATATAGTAATTATTTATGAACACCATCTGGTGATAAAGAGGAAACTGAGTTGACAAAGAAGTCAATCTTCAGGAAATGTTTGGAAACCGCATCATGAACACCAGCTTCAGAGTGCGTGCTGAGAAGGTGTGGTCCCATGGAGCGGTGCTGTATCTCTGCCTGCTCATGCCTCAGAGTTGGTACCAAAAGGGCTGCCTGGGTCAAGGGTTTGTGACATTCTGATGGCACAACCACCAAGTGGAACTGCTATATGCGCACATTGGGCAAATGCTTTTTGAGTCCTAACTATGGTGCCAGGAATCTGGCTAGATAATGGGGATGCTGTGGGGGCAGGTCACGTTCCCCAGTCCCTAGAAGCTGTCCACAGGCCCTGCCTTGTTATTACACATGCACAACCTTAGCCCCTTAAACTGATTCTGGCTCATTCAATGCCATTCCTTAGTGCTGCTGTTCTCTCTTCTCAAGAGAAATCTAACTGTTAACTTTTCCAAATAGACAGCAGTTTCCCCTACAAATAATGTTTCTCATAATTATAACTGTAATACAGAAAAACATGACTATACAACCAGTGTGAGCTATACCCTCAATCTAATACCTTGAATCCTGGCACTTATGATGTCCTTGAATTTATAATAATTGCTTAAACTTTAAGCTACTTGCCACATAGGATGACAGAAATGACATACAATATAGACATATTTCAGGGTGCCTGGCTGGCTCAGTTGGTTGAGTGTCCGACTTTAGCTCAGGTCATGATCTTGTGGTTGGGGAGTTCGAATCCCATATGGGGCTCGCTGCTGTTAGCCTGTCAGCACAGAGCCCGCTTCATATCCTCTGTCTTCTTTCTCTCCTCCCCCACTTGTGCTCTCCCCCAAAAATAAAATAAAGATTAAAAAACTACATAGACATATTTACATACTAAAAAATTAATTATGTTAATAAGAATTGTTTTATGTCCAGGTGAGAATTACTAAGATCATTCTATTGCCTATAAAATAAACTCATAAGGTCTTTAAAATTGAAAATATTTTGGTATGGTAAACTATGAAATGCCAACTTAATTTATATAAGATTTGTGGACTCACTGAAAGGTTTTGGACATAAAAATAATTAAAATAAGACCGAAGAGGATTAAAAGTAAATGAAAATAATAATGCTTTTGAAAGTAGGATGGTTTCAAGAAATTCAGAGTGGCGTATCAAACAGACATTTATGGCAATGAATTTTATAAATAGCTCATTCCAATATTATGAAAATATCTAGAACTTTTTTACTATGAGTAAATAATAGTAAAAAGATGGATGATTGGTATGCATTCCTAAGATATAAAAATAAGGAAAAATTAATGGACACTACATATATAACCTGGTAAGTACCATGTTTAAAATTTAAACTAAATCATTAAGTAATACATATTACAAAGTTATATGTATTAACTCTTGAGTAATAATAATTGAAGAATTCTGGAATCTATTACTGACCTGCCAAAGCTTGGGCACATCAATTCTCTATCTTAGTTTTTCAACAGAAAGGAAATCTGCCATTTTACATACAGAACAAAAATTGACTATTTTTGGAGGAACTTCTATAGAAACGAAGGGCCTCAAAACTGTTGATATTTCAGACTTTAACAAAATAAGTTATCATTATGATTTTCTCCATTCTTTTCTGTGTGATCAGCAACTCTAACTTTGCCAGTATTCTCGACTGGACAAATTCAAAGAATTACAGCAGTTCCCCAACTGCTATTATAATGACCGACATACTCTAGTCCAACAAGCTCACTTACCTCCCGGGTCCAGGGAGGTTAAGGCAACTAAATCAAGGTCACCCTTGTATAGTTAAAGGCAGATATGGAGCTAGAATTCAAATCTCCCAAATACCCAGAAAATACCACAAATAGTAGTATCAGTGTGAAAAGATTAGGTATTAATGGCCTGAAGACATTGATTTCTTAGACCCTTCACAACACGTTGAACAGACAGGAAATACCACCCTGAAGACGTTATAGAAGATTTCTTAGTAGATTTTTTGCTAATTTTGCTAGCCAGTCTTTTTTTTTTTAAGTTTTATTTATTTTTTTAATTATTTTTTTTAAATTTTATAATAGTTTATTTTCAAATTGGTTTACATAGTCAGTCTTAACTGTAAGACTACTGCAGGGAGAGGCCTGAGGGAAAATTGCCATCGGAGGTTTATTCCAAGGGACGAAAGCTCTCTTTCTGAAATTTCGGTTCAGAGG
This sequence comes from Paguma larvata, assembly GCA_030068075.1. Lineage (NCBI taxonomy): Eukaryota > Metazoa > Chordata > Mammalia > Carnivora > Viverridae > Paguma > Paguma larvata. The sequence goes on from CM057828.1 coordinate 113,916,300, forward strand.
CCCAGAATTTAAAATTAGTAGTAGGTAGGAAGTACCCTTGCCTTTATTTAAACCACATTTTGCCACCAGAAATACCATCCTTGGGAGTAATCAAGTCATGTACCTTTTCTCTATGTTACTTTTCTCTGATACTCCTTTTCTCTTTCTCCAATCCGATGTCCCCATTAAATTTTTCTTCAACAGCTTTACTCTGAGTGGCACTAGGAAACTACACATTCAGGGTTCTACAATGGTATGAATAAATAATACCTCCCCCCAAAGACAGTAAGAGGTGCAAGGGACAAAGTCTTCTGGCGACTCCTGGGCTGAGGTCCTCCCGAATGTAAGGGCATCCCAGTTAGTTTCCTTCATGCGATAAAACGGCACTCTGGGCATTCACTCCAAACCAAATTATGAAACTTAACTGATGTCCAAATCTTTCCTCTACCTTATTTAAAAATGAAATTGACGATCACTGGTAAAGATGTTTTTAAAAAGAGGAAACGGCTGTCCCAAAGTTATAAAGTACGATGCTTCACCCGTCACTCTCAAATTCTCACACGATTTGCATTTAATCTAAAGTGCCCTAAAATGCCCCCAGGAATTCTCCAGAAGGGTCAAGTTGGGGCTCCCGGACAGCTAGACAGGTGAGGGTTCATACGGGTTTCCCGTCTGTCCCTGAAGCAACTCTCTGGGCAGGAAATCAGTCAAGTGTGATGAAAGCGAACGCGGGGAAAACGAGCCCGCACCCCAACGCCCCGCGTGGCTGGGTCAAGTGCTGAGGTAGACGGAGGGGACCCGGGGGAAGCGCTCCCCTCGAGGGCCAAGCGGAGGGCGCGCGTTCTCCCGGCCAACGCGTGGAGCTGGGACGGGCCTGGGAGCAGACCAGCTGGACACAAAGGGTCGCACGGTAGTCCCGAGGGTCCCAGCTTCGGCTCGCAGGGCGCCGGAAAAGGCCGGCGCCGCTTACCTCGACGGCTGCTCGGGGACTCGGCGGAGCTCGGCGGGGACTCCGCGCGGGCGGGGCGCGGGCCGGCTGCTGGGCAGCGGCGGGGAAGGCGACGCGGCACGCTGGGCTCCACCCGGGTTCAGGTCCACCGCCTCAAGGAGGAAGTGGTGTCAGCCCTGCCCTTCCCACGCAGCGCGCAGACGTGAGGCGCTGCCGCTTTGCATGGAGGTGTAAGGAGGGAGCCCGATTTGAAACACTGAGGAGTACGGGTGGATGAAGACCTCTGAGACTGGGGTGCTGGTTTTTCCAACTCATCGGATCTGTGCCTCACTTCCCCTAATCCTCCCCCTCTACACCACACCCTCGAAAAGAGAGAGAGAGAGAAAAGTTCTTGTTTTTTTAAGTTCTGGGAAAAGTTGGGCCTTCTTCACTCATCGCGCCCCTATGCGCGTCCCCTTCTCTCAGGAGCGTTCCCCTCGCGAATTGAGCCTTCTTGGTCGCTCGGTATATTAGTGACTAAGAGATCTGGGGCCAGATGATGGCTCCACAAAAGCCCCAGAACCTCATCTATTTTGCAACGGTCTTCCTAAGTGTTTACTTAAGTCCTTTCTGGGCTTCCTCTTTCGAGCCTAGGTTAAGCAAGGCCGGATCTACCCGCCGCGCGCAGCCCACCGGCTGCGGATGCGTCGCGTGTGTGCGGCGCCCAGGGTCCCCGCGCGTGCGCGCTTGCCCGCCCCTCCCCCACCGCGGGTCCGCGAGGACGCGCTTCCGCCAGGGCGCAGGTCTTGGCGGGAACCGCGGGTGGGGTTGGGGGTTTGGAGGTCGGGTGTGGAAGGGCGTGCTCGACACAGCCTATTTCTCAACTGTCAGATGGCAACCCTTGCCTGCCCCCAAAGCTTAAGGACACTGAGTTGGTGCGGGTGCGGGCGAAGCTGTGAAGAAACAGGCACTCTCACACACTGCTAGTGGAACTCCAAAATGGTATAAACCCGGCGGAGGCGAATTCGGCAACAGCTATTTAACTTGCGTAGGCAGGTACTCTTTGATCCAGAAATCCCACTTCTAAGAACGTATAACATTGAGGAAAAGAAGTAATGCCTATTCCCACACCCATTCTTGGCCGCATGATTTGTAATAGCCAAGGACTGACTGGACGTAATCTGAGATTCTTTGGGAGTGGAGCCTCCTGGGAGAAAGTGGGGAGATCCGAAAATACAGAAGTTTGAAACAGTTACGATTTGTACGTGCGGTTGAATTTACCGCCTCTTCCCCTAAACAGCTGTGTCTTCAAGGGCTTATACGTGGGGAAGATGGCGAAGAAAACCTAAAGACCTATGTATTAGACACACAAATTAATAGGTAAGTTAAGATAGTTCATTTATTTCATGAAAAACTATTAAGCACCTTCTCACCTAAAAACAATGAAAATAGTTGTGAAGAAAATTCCTGCTGGGAAAACAAATTAGTATTTAGCATGTTAGGTCATGTAAGTATTTTGAAGGGAGTTTAAAGCAGAGAGTGATGGTAGCAGGAATGGAGCCCTTATGTTAATGAGGATCATCAAGGAAGAGCTTTCTTTTTTTTTAATAATAATTTATTGTCAAATTGGTTTCTATACAACACCCAGTGCTCAATCCAAGAGTGTCCTCCTCTGTGCCCATCACCCACTCTCCCCCCTCCCACACCCATCTCTCCCCTCAGTTCTTTCTTATTCTTTGAGAGTCTCTCATGTCATGTCTAAGGAAGAGCTTTCTTGATAAGTGTCACTTGAGCCACTCCTAAATGACATGAGAGATTAATTCATGTGGATTTTGGGATGAGAATGTTCAAAGGCTCTGGGCTAGCAGGGCACTTGAGAGACTGGAAAAACAGCAAGGAAGCTAGTATAGATGGAGCACAGTGACAGGGAGACAGGTGGTTTATGAGAACAAAGAGGAAATTGTGGCAGATCATGTGTGGCCTTTCTGGCTATGGTCGGGACTTTACTGTGAGATAGGAAGCAGCCGTTGGAAGGTTCTGAACAGTCATAGTACTATATGGAAAGTCAGGTGAAGCAATGGAGTGACTTTCACAGGAGAGGAAGAGTGGGCAGGCAATACCTCTTTGCAAAGTCATGAAAAGGAGCACCCATTCAGAGACTTGGAAAAACATTCCGAGAGAAGGAAGAGCAAGAAAAGGTCTTGAGATAGGAACATAGAAAGTTAGAAAGAAGGCCAGTATGTTTAGCATATAGCAAAAAAAGTAGGGCATTGGTAACGGATGGGGACAGAGAGGTAGGCAGGGACCACATCAGGCAGGGCCTTGGGGTCACCCTCGAGGACTTTGAATTTTATTCTGATTTGCAATGGGGAGCCACTGGAAGGATTTTAGGAAGTAAGTACGTGATTGGACTTTTGCTATATGCCATCATGCTGGTTGGTTATTGGAAATGGATCAAATGGGGCAAGACTAAGGGCAGCGAGAGATCAGTCAGTGGGTTGTGGCAATAGTCCAGGTGAGAAATGATGGTGGCTTTGGTTAGTATTCTAAAGATGGGGATGATGGGAAGAGTTTGGATTCAAGATATGGTTTCAAAGCAGAATCACCAATATTTGCTCATGGGCTGCCACAGGAGTGGGGGACTGACAGAAGGAATTAGGAGTTGAGTGTAAGCCAGTGTGACTGGAGTCCTGAGAGCTCTGGCGTGAGGCAAGGCTAGACAAAGAAGGGTCAGGGACAAACCATGTAGGACCATGTGGATTATGTTGAAGGTTGTTTTTTCATCTTAAAAGCAATGAGATTGTGTTAAAGGATACTTTAAGCTGGCAGCATTTATGTTTTAGGAAAATCATTTTGGTCATAGTCTGGGGAATTGACCAGATGAAGAGAAGAATGGGTACAGGAAGATTTCCGAGCTAGGCTGGCCGAGAGATTACAATGGTTCGTACTAGATCGGTGGCACTGGAAATGGAAAGAAATGGATGGACCTGAGAGATGTTTATAAGGTAGTTGAGAGGAGGCTGTGATGACTGGATATGGACAGAGTGAGGAAGAGGGAAGAGCCAAGGATGACCACTAAGATGCAGGCTTGGCTGATGATTGATGTCACTGCCGTTCAGTGAGGTGGGTGCAAGGGGAGACTCTTTGGGGGAGCGGAAGATAGTTTTATTTTGAACAAGTTGAGTATGATAAACTTTTGAGACAGGCGAGTGGAGACCTTATGTAGAGAGATGTGTAAGGGTCTGGTGCTCAGAGCATGGTTTAGGTTTAGAGATACACAGTTTGGCCACAAGTGGCCATTGATGACATAGATAGCTTAAAACTGAGTGGGATGAGAAAATGACCTTATGCTAAACCTTAAGGAATGTGACCATCAAAGTAGAGGAAGATGAGCTTGCAAAGAAGACAGAGAGAGAACTCTGATGGGGTAGGAGGCAAACCAGGAGAAGGTGGTGTTGAGGAACTCACAACAGTGGGAGTGCTCAGCCATGTCTGGGTCTGTTGAGAGTAATGTAAGATGAAGATCAAGACATGCCCGTTAACTTATATATATATACATATATGTATATATATATTTTAATGTTTGTTTATTTTGAGAGAGAGAGAACCAGGAAGGGTCAGAGAGAGAGAGGGAGAGAGAGAATCCCAAGCAGGCTCCATGCTGTCAGTGCAGAGCCCTAGGCAGGGTTCAATCCCATAAACCATGAGATCAAGACATGAGCTGAAATCAAGAGTCAGGCACTCAACCAACTGAGCCACCCAGGCACCCCACAGAGACCTATTTTTAATAGCATGTTGGGGCAGGAGGCCAGATGGCCCAAGGAGTGAATAGGTGTAAACAAATGAAGACCGTGAGCAAAATAACCCTTGTGAGTAGTTTGCCTGTGAAGAGGTGGATAGGGAGGTGCAGAGTCAGGCATGTGACACTGAGGAAGATTTTATTTTATTTTTCTGAATGGTTTTCAAGTAGGGAGAATCCAGATGAGATTGAGGGGTTAAATATTAGAGAGTAGACATAATAGATAGTGAAAAGCTCTTAAATTCTTTTTGTTCTTTGTAATTGAAATATAGTCTATCCTATTATGATAGTTTCAGGTGTACAACATAGTGATTTGGCAATTATATACGTTATAAAATGCTCACCATGGTAAGTGTAGTTACCCTCATTACCATACAAAATTATCGCAATATTATTGACTATATTCTCCATGCTGTAGTTTTTAACCCTGTGACTTATTTAATTTTAACTGAAAGTCTAATTCCCTCACTGATTTTGCCTATTCCCTTAACTTCCTCCTCTCTGGCAACCACCAGTTTGTTCTCTGTACTTATGAGTCTGTTTCTGTTTTTTCTTTGTTCATTTGTTCTGTTTTTTAGATTCCACATATGAGGGAAATTATATGATAATTATATTTCTCTGTTGGACTTATTTTACATAGCATAATACCCTCTATGTCCATCTGCGTTGTTACAAATTGCAAGGTTTCATTCTTTTTTTATGGCTAAGTAATATTCTATTGTATATATACAGTGTATCTTCTTTATCCATTTATCTATTGATGAACACTTAGGTTGCTTCCATATGTTGGTTGTTGTAAATAATGTTGCAGTGAACATAGGGGTGCATATATCTTAAATTAGTGTTTACTTTTTTTTTTTTAGCATTTTTTTAATGTTTATTATTTTTTTTGAGACAGAGAGAGACAGAGCATGAGTGGGGGAGGGGCAGAGAGAGAGGGAGACACAGAATTGGAAGCAGGCTCCAGGCTCCGAGCTGTCAGCACAGAGCCTGATGCGGGGCTCGAACTCACGGACTGAGAGATCATGACCTGAGCCAAAGTCGGACACTCAACCGACTGAGCCACCCAGGCGCCCCTTCTTTTTAATTTGGTAAATACCCGAAGTAGAATTACCAGATCATATGGTATTTCTTTTTTTGATTTATTGATGAACTATCATGCTGTTTTTCAGAGTGGTTGTACCAATTTGCATTCCCACCAACAGTTTAGAAGTGTTCCCTTTTCTCCACATCCTCACCAACACTTGTTATTTCTCCTCTTTTTGATGCTATCCATTCTGACAAATGTGTGGGGATAGGTCATTGTAGTTTTGATTTGCATTTCCCTGATGATTAGTGATGTTGAGCATCTTTTCATGCGTCTGTTGGCCATCTGTAATTCAGGTCCTCTGCCAATTTTTCAATTGCATTATTTGTTTTGTCGGTGTTGAGTTGTATGAGTTCTTATATATTTTGGATATTAATGCTTTATCATTTATATCATCTTTAAATATATTCTTCCATTCAGTAGGTTGCCTTTTGGTTTTGTTGATGGTTTACTTCACTGTGCAAAAGCTTTTAGTTTGGTATAGTTCCAATAGTTTAGTTTTGCTTTTGTTTCCCTTGCCTGAGGAAACAGATCCAGAAGAATATTGCTATGGCAAATATTTTACTGCATATGTCTTCTTCTAGGAGTTTCATGGTTTCAGTCCTTTAGGCCTTTAGCGCATTTAGGTCTTTAATCCATTTTGGATTTATTTTTGTGTATGGTATGTGGCTGTCCAGTTTTCCCACCACCATTTACTGAAGAATCTGTCTTTTCCTCATTGTATATTCTTAGGTCCTTAAATAAAGAGAAATAAGATTTTGTCTATTTTATCAGAAAGGAAGAGGGTAGGTTTAGAGTAGACAAGGATTTTCTTATTTTTGATAGCTGTGAGACAAGAAAGTTCTCATTTAAAGCCTCTATTGTCTTTTATAAGGTAAGAAAAGAAGTAGAGCCTTCTGCTGGGAGTGTTAAAGAGGGACTATCCTTGAGGAACTGGAGAAAGTTTGACAAGGTCATTTGCAAAGAATGGAAGAGTGAGTTGACCAGAAAAATTTAATGAGATTTCCAGGCAAAGCAAGGAGAAAGATGTTTTGGGGACATTATTGGGTATGAGAGAGGTGGAGAGTGAGAAGGAAGAGAGGAAAGGTGTTTTAGGAAATATGGAATTGATTTAAAATGAAATTCGGCTGGTGGTTTCTTTGCATTGACACTGCATGGAGGCTATGTCCATGGGAGCCCAGTGGTAGGTTACTTAATAAGCATTAACATCTTTGAAATGCTGAGATATATATGCATACACTGTATCTTCCCAGCGTATGTGTAAAGCAGTGATCCTTGCTACCCAATAACACTGAGTAAAAGTATAAAAGAGACGGAGATTGTTTGATTTCCAAGGAACAAAATCTATTCAAACTGGCTGAAGCCAAAATAAGTTGTTGGAGAGAAGCTCTGGTAGCTCATTGAACTCAGACAAGAGGTATAGCCGGGCCGCTTGAAGGGCAATACTAAGAACTATAGGTTGACCAGGAAGTCTCTACTTTATTTTTTCTTAAAATTTTTTTTTTACTGTGATAAAATCTACATGACATAAATTTATCATTTAACCATTTTCAAATGTACGGTTCAGTGATGTTAAATATATGAATAATGTTGTCCAACCACCGCCACCATCTTCTCCATAGCTCTTTATCTTGTAAAACTGAAACTCTATACCCATGAACACTACCCCATTCTCCCCTCCCCCAGCCCCAGGCAACCCGTCATTCTGCATTATGGCTGTTTTTCAGTATTCCATGTAAGTGGAATCATAGAGTATTGACCTTTTTGAAACTGGCTTATTTTACTCAGCATCATATCCTTAAGTTTCATTCTGGTTATAGCTTAAGTCTGATTTTCCTTGCTTTTTAAAGCTGAGTGATATTCCATTACATATATATATATATATATATATACACATTTTTGCTTATTCATTCTTTCACTGATGGACTCTTGGGTTTCTTCCATGCGTTAGCTATTGCAAATAATGCACATATCTCTTCAAGTCCCTGCTTTCGGTTCTTTTGAGTATATAACCTAAGTGGAATTGCTTGGTCAAATGGTAATTCTATTTTTAATTTTTTGAGGAACTGCCATACTATTTTCCACAGTGGCTGTATCACTTTACATTCCCATCAACAGTGCATAAAGTTATAATTTTTCCACATCCTCACGAAAAATTATTTTCTGTTTTTGCTTTCTTTTTTGATAACAGTCATCTTAATGGGTATTTCAGCATGGTTTTGATTTTTCATTTCTCTAATGATTACTGATATTAAACATCATTTCACGTGCTTATTGGCTATTTGGATGTCTTCTTTGGAGAAATGTCTATTATTTCCTTTGCCCATTTTTTTCATTGTTTGTTCCTTTCGTTGTTGTTGTTGTCTGTATATTCTGGATATTAATTCCTTATAAGATATATGATTTGCAAGTACTTTCTCCCATTTTGTGAACTGTCTTTTTACTCTGTGGATATTGTCTTTTGATACACAAAATTTTTAAATTTTTGTGAAGTCCAGTACCTCTATTTTTTATTTGGTTGCATGTCATTGGTGTCATGACTAAAAAATCATTGCTAAATCTAGTGTTCTGAAGAATTTGCCCTATGCTTTCTTCTAAAGTTTCATGGTTTTAGGTCTTCCATTGAAGTCTTTGATACATTTTGAGTTTTTTTTTTTAACAATTTAATTTAATTTTAGAGAGAGAGAGCACGCAAGTGGGTGGGAGTGGCAGAAGGAGAGAGAGAATCTTAAGCAGGCTCCATGCTCAGCATGGAACCCAAAGCACAGATCAATCCCATGACCCTGGGATCATGACCTGTGCTGAAGTCAAGAGTCGGATGCTCAACCAACTGAGCCACCGAGGTGCCCCTTGTGTTTATTCTTGATTATGTTGTTGGGTAAAGGTCCAATTTTATTTTTTTGTAGGTGGTTATCCACCTTCCTCAGCACCATTTGTTGAATAGACTGTCTTTACCATTGAATGGTTTTGGCAGCTTTGTCCAAAATCATTTGACCATATATGTGTGAGTTTATTTCTAGGATCTCTGTTCTCTTCCATTGCTCTATATGTTAGTCTTTATGCTAGTACTACACTGTTTGGTTACTGTAAATTTGTAGTAAGTTTTGAAATCAAGAAATGTGGGTCCTCCAGCTTTGTTCTTTTTCAAGATTATTTTGTCTATTCAGGGTCCCTTGGGAATACATATGAATTTTAGGATGGGGTTTTCTATTTCTGTAAAAAATGTCATTGAGATTTTGATAAAGATTGAATCTATAGATTGCTTTGGATAGTATTGACATTTTAACAATATTAAGTCTTCCAACCCATGAATGTAGGATGTGTCTCCATTTACTAATGTCTTCTTTAATTTCTTTTTATTTATCTATTTATCTATCTATATTTATTTAATTTTGAATTGTTTTAAATATGATTTATTGTCAAATTGGCTTACATACAGTGTATACAATGTGCTCTTGGTTTGGGGGGTAGATTTCTGTGACTCATCATTTACGTACAACACCCAGTTCTCATCCCAACAAGTGTCATCCTCAGTGTCCTTCACCCATTTTTCCTTCTTCCCCACACCCCCATCCACCCTCAGTTTGTTCTCTGTATTTAAGAGTCTCTTATGGTTTGCCTCTCTCCCTCTCTGTTTGTAACTATTTTTTCCCCTTCCCTTCCCCCATGATCTTCCGTTAAGTTTCTCACATTCCACATATGAGCGAAAACATATGGTATCTGTCTTTCTCTGACTGACTTATTTCACTTAGTATATCTTCAAGTTCCATCCATGTTGCTGCAAATGGCATGATTTCATTCTTTTTCACTGCCAAGTAGTATTTCATTTTATATATAAGCCACATCTTCTTTATCCATTCATCAGTTGATAGACATTTAGGCTCTTTCTATAATTTGGCTGTTGTTGACAGCGCTGCTATGAACATTGTTACATGGACCCCTATGAATCAGCACTCCTATATCCTTTGGATAAATTCCTAGTAGTGCTATTGCTGGGTCATAGGGTAATTCTATTTTTAATTTTTTGAAGATACTCCACACTGTTTTCCAGAGTGGCTGCACCAGTTTGCATTCCCATCAACGGTGCAAGAAAGTTCCCGTTTCTCCACATCCTCACCAGCATATGTTGTTTCCTGAGTTGTTAATTTTAGCCACTCTGTCCAGTGTGAGTTGATATCAGTGTGGTTTTGATTCATATTTCCCTGATGATGGGTGATGTTGAGCATCATTTCATGTGTCTGTTGGCCATCTAGATGTCTTTGGAAAAGTGTCTATTCATGTCTTCTGCCCATTTCTTCACTGGATTATTTGGTTTTCGGGTGTGGAGTTTGGTAAGTTCTTTATAGATTTTGGATACTAACCCTTTATCTGATCCATCATTTACAAATATCTTTTTCCATTCCATCAGTTGCCTTTTAGTTTTGTTGATTGTTTTCTTTGCAGTGCAGAAGTTTTTATCTTGATGAGGTTCCAATAGTTCATTTTTGCTTTTAATTTCTTTGCTTTTGAAGACGTGTCAAGCAAGAAATTGCTGCGGCTGAGGTAAAAAAGGTTGTGGCCTGTTTTCTCCTCTAGGGTTTTGATGGTTTCCTGTCTCAGCCATTTTGAGTTTATTTTTGTGTATGGTGTAAGAAAGTGATCTAGTTTTATTCTTCTGCATGTTGCTGTCCAGTCTCCCAGCACCATATGCTAAAGAGACTGTATTTTTCCCATTGGATACTCTTTCCTGCTTTGTCAAAGATTAGTTGGCCATACATCTGTGGGTTCAATTCTGGGTTCTCTACTCTATTCCATTCATCTATGTCTGTTTTTGTGCCAATACCATACTGTCTTGATGATTACAGCTTTGTAGTAGAGATTAAACTCTGGGATTTTGATGCCTCCCACTTTGATTTTCTTTTCAATATTACTTTGGCTATTTGGGGTCTTTTGTGGTTCCATACAAATTTTAGGATTGTTTTTTCTAGATTTGAGAAGAATGCCTGTGCAATTTTGATTGGGATTGCATTGAATGTGTAGATTGCTTAGGGTAGTATTGCCATTTTAACGATATTTATTCTTCTGATCCATGAGCATGGGATGTTTTTCCATTCCCTTGTGTCTTCCTCAATTTTTTTCATAAGTTTTCTATGGTTTTCGGTATACAGATCTTTTACCTGTTTGGTTAGGTTTATTCCTAGGTATTTTATGGTTCTTGGTGCAATTGTAAATGGGATAGATTTCTTGATTCCTTTCTGTTGCTTCATTATTGGTTTATAGAAATGCAACTGATTTCTGTACATTGATCTTTAATTTCTTTAAGCAATGTTTTGTGGTTTTCGTTGTATAAGTCTTTCAACTCTTTGGTTAAATTAATTTCTAAATACTTTATTCTTTTTTATACTGTTGTAAATGGAATTGTTTTCATAATATTCTTTTCAGATGGTTCATTGTTAGTATGTAGAAATGCAACTGATTTTTACATGTTAACTTTGTATCCTGCTACTTTGCTGAATTCATTTGTTAGTTCTAACAGTTTCTGTTTGTTTGTTTGTTTGTTTTGGTTTGGAATCTTTAGGGTTTTCTATAGAGGAGATCATATCATCTGCAAACAGATAATTTTACTTTTTCCTTTCTAATTAGGATTCTTTTTATTTATTTTTTGTGCCCAATTGTTCTGGCTAACTAGTATTACATTGAATAAAAGTAGTAAGAGTATACATCCTTGTCTTGTTCTTGATCCTAAAGGAAAACAATTTCAGTCTATCACCATCAAGTGTGATGTTTGCTATGAGTTTTTCAGATATGACTATTATTAGGATGAGATAGTTTCCTTCTATTACTGATTTCTTAAGAATTTTTACCATGAGGGGCGCCTGGGTGGCTCAGTCGGTTGAGCACCAACTTCGGCTCAGGTCATGATCTCAGGGTTTGTGGTTCGAGCCCGTGTCGGGCTCTGTGCTGACAGCTCAGGGCCTGGAGCCTGCTTCAGATTCTGTGTCTCCCTCTCTCTCTGCGCCTCCCCTGCTCACACTCTGTCTCTCTGTCAAAAAAGTAAATAAACATTTAAAAAAAATTAAAAATTTTTTTACCATGATACAATGTCGAATTTTGTCAAATACTTGTTCTCTATTCATTGAAATGGTCGCGTGATTTTCTTTTCCTTCATTTGTTAATGTGGTATATTATATTGATTGATTTTCATATGCCGAACCACCCGTATATTCCAGGAATAAATTGCACTTGGTCATGGTGTTTAATCCTTTCAACATGCTGCTGAATTTGGTTTGCTAGTATTTTGGTGAGGATTTCATTTTTCTTTTTGTGCTCATATGATTTGTGTCTAATATCCTCCACCTAGATCCTTTTTTTTCTTCTTTTTCTGCAAATTAACTTTTTTTGCCATAAGTAAAACATGGCCACTGCCTTGGAGCAGATCCCCTGGACTCCAGACTCTGAAATAGAGATTTCTGTGCAGAAAGTTTGTTGCAAATGATCTCAGGAACGATGCTTGCAAAGGAGGGAAGGAAGAAGGATTGAGATGGAGAAGTTTAGCTATGATATATTGGCAACAGAAGCCTTAGCCAATTCTACAGAGAGCTCTAAGCAAGGGAAGCAGGGCCTTTGCTTGCCCCTTATTAACCAGCCATTGGATGCTGGCTGTCTCTGGAGAGGAGACTGTGCCCTTAAACAGAATGTCTCCCTTTGGTCAAGGGCAGTTTCTGGAGAGGGACTCAAGTATAAGCAGTCAGCAGCTACCTCTACTATAAAGGAGACATTGAGCCTGGGGCATCCATTCAGCTACCTAGTCCAGATTGACCTCATGTCCCATCTCAAACACTAACTGGGACTGAAAAGAGTCCTTATGTTCCATTTTCAAATTCCTGGGAGCTAGAATTTGATTGTCCATGTTTGATTAGGTGTCTTCTGTTCTGATTAGCTCTGGCTCTGGGAGTAAGTCATGAGGTATATTATCTCCTGGGTACTAACCAATGTGTTTGCTGATATCCAACTATCAAAACAATTGTAAATCATCTTTGAACGTAAATGCAAATTAGTAAAGATTTGGTAGTCAGTCTCTAAAGCAGGTATTATTTGCCTAACATTTTTGTGGAAGAGCAGTTATGATTTTGTTGAAATAGTGGCAAACATTTAGATAAATATGATTCTAAAAGTCAGTGTTTGTACATGGAAGAATGTGTGGGTGGAGAGGTAAAAAAAAAAAAAAACCCAAACCCACATTTATTCAGAAGACAGACTGAATAATTACCTTTAAACGGCATTTTTGTTTACCATCTCTACAGTTTTACCTTTTCCAGAATGTCATATACATGAAATAATACAGTGTATAGCCTCTTCAGATTGGCTTCATTCACATAGCAGTATGCATTTAAATTGATTTAAGTCTTTGTGTGGCTTCATAGCGCATTCCTTTTGTCACTGGAAGGTATTCTATTGGATAGTTATTATAGCTTATTTATCCATTCACCAAGGACATCTTGATTAGTTCCAATTTTTGGTGATTATGAATAAAACCACTTTCAATATCCACACACAGGATTTTGTATGGACATGACATTTCAAATCAGTTGGGTAAATTCCTAGGAGCATGATTTCTGGCTTATAAAGTAAGGCTGTGTTTAGCTTTGTGTGAAACTGCCAAATCGTCCTCCAAAGTGATGGTACCAGTTTGTATGCCCATCAGCAATAAATGAGAGCTCTTACTGTTCTTCATCCTCACCAGCAATTGGCATAGTCAAATTTCTTGGATTTGGGCCATTTTAATAGATATGTGGTGGTATCTCATTGTCATTTTGATTTGCATTTCCCTAATGACAAATGATGTGCATCTCTTAATATGCTTATTTATTACATGCATATGTTTTTTAGGTGAGATGTTCATATCTATCCAAGAGAAATAAAAGCAGGGGTGCTTGGGTGGTTCAGTTGGTTAAGCATCCAACTCTTGATTTCGGCTCAGGTCCGGATCTCACAGTTTGTGGGATGGAGTCCTGCATTGGGCTCTGTGCTGACAGTGTGGAGCCTGCTTGGGGTTCTCTCTTTCCCTCCCTCTACCCCTCCCCTTCCCCTGTTCACACTCCTGTGCTCTCTCTCTCTCTGTCTCTTTCAAAATAAATAAATAAACATTAAATAAAGCACATTTCCACCCAAAGACCTTTTCCATGAATGTTCATAGCAGTTTTATTTGTAATAGCCCCAAATTGAAACAACTGAAATGTTCATCATAGGTGAATGGTAAACCAATTTTATAAAAATTATACCATGGAATACTACTCTCCAAAAAAAAAAAAAAGGAAGAAATTACAGGTACACCCACAAGGTAGATGAATCTCAAAATAATTATGTGAGTGACAAAAGCCAGATTAAATAAAGAATGCATGTTGTTTGACCTCATCTAAATAAAATTCTTCAAAATTCACACTAATCTGTACTGTGTAAAAGCACTGAGAAGGGGAGGAAAGAGAGAAGAAAGAAGGATTATAGAGGGACACAAGGAAACTTTTAGGAGTGACGAACATGTTCATAATCTTGATATTAGTGATGGTTTCCGTTGGTGTGTACATATGTGAAAATTGATCAAATAGTACACTTTAAATATGTGCAGCTTACTATATGTCAATTGTACCTCAGTAGAGCTACAAAAGAAATCTTTGCACTTTGGACTGTTCTTTAATTCAGGATTGCAAAAGTGTAATTAAAAACATATTAAATTTTAATTAAAATCTTATTAATCAAAATAAGGGAAAGTTTACATTGTAATATTAATTTTTATAACAAATATTGATAGATAAGGTGCCGGGGTCCTTGTTCCGGAGAACCTAGGGGTCCACGAAGGACGGATGGTCAGGCGAAATGAAGTGAGAGAGCCATGAGAGATGGGAGTCTTATGACCAAGCAGGCAGCCCTGGCAATTCTGGCATCTCTGCTTTGCTGGTCTCAGTGTCTTTATTTTTAAAGGTAGCGAGTGACATTACATTAGTGACAAGGCATTCTTTACAACATACATTGTTGTCGCAAGACCTATGTAGTCATCTATAGGTTTATGGTAGCTTTTGTAAGAGTATTTTGTTATTGCCTTTTTATTATAAGGGAGCGTGGGGATGAGAATTACAAAAGGATTTGTGAAATGTTAACCTCAGGGAAGTGCTCAATATTTGCTGCTGATCAAAGAAGATATGTGTAGCTACTTTAGTTTGTACCTTATCTATAAGCAGTGCTTCTAACTTTGGGTGAGGCTAACCTCCGGGAAAGGTCCTAAGCCTCTTTACAGTCTTTCCTATCAGTCTGTTAATCAAATACTGAGAGAAGCTTTACAGAGATGTGCCTCGAGGTTTTATGTGGGGCCGAGGGGATGATTAACACAATGCTATACCTGCAGGGAAAGTCTAGTTTGGTTGAAGGAGTCATGGGGCCTAACGCCTACTAATTTCTAGCCAACTCATAACTGCTATTCTATATGATCAATTTGTGTAACCTATCTCCAAGAGGCAACTTTGAGGTTACTTCTGACCAGGTTACTCTCATTCAGATTTTATCCATCAAGACATTGCACTCCAGGTCCCCTTTTTCATATGCCATAAAACTGAAGAGCATTATGTCCCTTAGGCCAACGAGAGCAGTTCAAGAAATCCAGGCCTGAAAGATTATTTAGAAGGAGATAAGTCTAGGCACCAGTTTGGCTGGCCGGAGCTTTACTTCAGCCTTTCTCACGCAGGGAGGGGTCTCAACCTGTGAGCCCAAAATGGCTCCCAACAATAAGGAAGGATCACTGCTTTAGATTTTTTAAAGCTGAATATTTTATTGTTGGAAGCCTTGATCTAAAATATAAATAACAGAGAACATAAAATTGTATGGGAAGAAATCGGAAATCAAACACTACAAATTTTTTGGAAGTCTCATGAAATACCGTAGGGTACAACAAGCTACTGGATATTGCAGAGCCTTACATGGACTTCAGGAAGGTGGTAAAATAATAGTAGGTGTGTTTCTACAGCAAAGAGGGTTTTGTACCAGGACTGAACACTGAAAAAAAAAGCATATGGTTTAAGAAACACTAGTGTTACATACTTTTATTTTTATTTATTTATAATTTATTGTCAAATTGGTTTCTGTACAACACCCAGTGCTCATCCCAACAAGTGCCCTCCTCATTACCCGTCACCCACTCTCCCTTCTCCCACACCCCCCATCAACCCTCAGTTTTTTCTTAGTAGTTAGGAGTCTCTTATGTTTTGTCTCCCTTCCTCTCTGTGGCTTCCCCCCGTCCCCCCCTCCCCATTGGTCTTCACTAAGTCTCTCAAAATCCACCTATACGTGAAAACATATGGTATCTGTCTTTCTCTGACTGACTTATTTTACTTAGCATAATACACTCCAGTCCATCCGTGTTGCTACAAATGGCCAGATTTCATTCTTTCTCATTGCCACGTAGTATCCCATTGTATATACATACTTTTAAAGTTTAGAACACAAAATTTGCCACAGGTCTTTTTCATCCAAATTAAGTTCTTTCATCTTCCTTTTTGCTGGATTCATTGGCTCCTGGTAATAGAAGCCAAAACACACAAACTTCTCAGACAAGCAAAACTCTATTTCAAGTTAATTTTTGTGAGCAGTATGAGATAAAGCTTGGGTTATTTGCCGCCAAATGTCTTGTCTCCCTGAACTGTCATTCTTTGTTTACATAAAATTTAAACTTGCCTTTGTACTTAGGATAAAATCTAAACCCTTTGACATGATCGTTAAGGCTTTATAAGATCTGGGGCACCTGGGTGGCTCAGTTGGTTAATCATCCAGCTCTTGATATCAGCTCAAGTGGATCTCTTGGTCATGAGACCATACTGAATGTGGAACCTGCTTGGAATTCTCTCTCTCTCTCTCTCTCTCTCTCTCTCTCTCTCTTCTTTCTCTTTCCCTCTCCTTCTCTCCCCCTCCCTCCCTCTCCCCTATTTGCACACACTCTCTCTCTCGAAAAATAAATAAACTTAAAACAATACTCTTGCTTTAAAAAAGAAAAAAAAAGATTTTATAAGATCTGGGGCCAAGTCCACTTTTCCAACTTCATCTCAGAGTTGTCTGTCTCCATAGCAAACTAAGTTCAAGGCATATTGTCTTCCTCTTTGTTCTTGAAAATTGAAAAATGTTCTTTGCTTCCTGGAATGCATGTTTGACACTTTGCTTGAATGACATCTTCTTGTCCTTTCAGTCTCAACTTTATGATGTTGTGTTGTCATTGTTAAGTAAGCTCTACAAAGACCTGGAGAAGTAGTTGAAGTGCGAGAAAAGGAGCAGACTGGGGGTAGGGGGCCGAGGGAACTTAGGGAGGCTCCATTTCTCCTAGCATATTTTTCTAACTGGTAGTTTAGAAAACTATTTTTCTAAGAGTAGTGTGCACAGACTGCACCTATGATCAGACTATGAAACATAAGGAGGTCAGAAGATGTTTGTTTTTTTTTGTTTTTGATATTCTCACCCTATCCTCAACTGTAAAATGAGGCCAATAATAATGTTTTCCTTCTTGAATCACAGGGTTGGTGTCAGAGAGCACATGCAAGTTTGCTTTGAAAGCTGTAAATAGAAACAGATGTTAATAATTTCAGGTTAATGTGGTCTTTGCACCATAGCAGTGCCTTCCCTTGTGAATTCTGCCAAGGACAAAGCTGTTAGTTCAATGTGCTTTGAGAAGAAGCCCTCGGTAGGCATTTCGTTGCCTGCTCTGGGACCTCAACAGACTCTGCACTCCACTACTGCTCCTGCAGCAATCCTCAGACACCAAGTTAGTAATAATATGTTTATTTTATTCCTTCAATCAATATAGCAAAGAAATATTTTTTAAATGAGAAGCTTTTCTCCTTCCTTCCTCTATTCTCTTTCTCCTTTACCTTTCCACTCTCCCTCTGTTTCTCCCATCTTCCCTTTCTTCTCATGTTTG
This sequence comes from Paguma larvata, assembly GCA_030068075.1. Lineage (NCBI taxonomy): Eukaryota > Metazoa > Chordata > Mammalia > Carnivora > Viverridae > Paguma > Paguma larvata. The sequence goes on from CM057828.1 coordinate 113,934,025, forward strand.
TCAATGAAGAAGGAATCTGGTCAAACTGAAAAATTCTATAGGAACAAATGAATTTAAAGCTCAGTACAATATGTGGCAGAAAGTGCTGGTGTAATCAAATGACAAGGCAGGAAGACCCCACAAAATCTATCTCAACTAATTCTAGTTTGCTTTGCTTTATCCAGTTTTATCTGTGATTTCAGATAAAAGTATATAAAATAATTCATTGTTGGGAATTTAAATTTCTAATTAGAACCATATCAAAATTATTTTCCAACTTTTTAATTGGAACTAATTCTTAGCAAGGGACAAAAACCAAATTGTCTTCTGAGTCATGCTTACAATCAGTCAGTGAGGCAATTGGTAAAAATCACTCTTTTTGTCCACAGTTCTCTTTAATTTCAGTTCCTGTCCTTATCTCAACTGATTCTGTTATTTTTATTATTATTATTATTTTTATTATTTTTTTGTTATAATAGTTTATTTTCAAATTGGTTTACATATAACACCCAGTGTTCATCCCAACATGTGCCCTTTTTAATGCCCATCACCCCCTCTCCCCCCTCCCTCATCCCCCTTACCCTCAGTTTTTTCTTAGTCTTTGAGAGTCTCTTATGTTTTATCTCCCTCCCTCTCTGTGTCTTTTTTTTCTTTCCCCTCTTCCCCTCCCCCTGGTTTTTGCTTAGTTTCACAAAGTCCACCTATTCGTGGAAACATATGGTATCTGTCTTTTTCTGACTGACTTATTTCACTTAACATAATACCCTCCAGTTCCATCCATCTTGCTACACATGGCCAGATTTCATTTTTTCTCATTGCCACGTAGTAGTCCATTGTATATAAGTACCATAACTTCTTTATCCATTCGTCAGTTGATGGGCACTTGGACGAATGGATAAAGAAGTTATGGTACTTATATTATTATTTTTAAAAGGACTCTTACTCAACTTTCTTCCCCAGTATACTTTTCATGATGATACAATTTTCTTTCATTTGAATCTGGTGAAGCTGATCCCAGCAAACTCCCAAGGACAGATCCCCTGTCCCACTGGCACTCTTTCCCTCTATCTATGGAAGCTTTCCTGATTGAAAGCTCTCTGTCCTATGTTTAACGTTCTGGGCACACAGGAGAAACACTTGACTACGTTCCATACCATGCTGGGTAAAGACTCTACACCCAATTCCAATGTGTGTGGAGGCGTGTTCCCCACACCAACATGCAATTCTAGGACACTACCTGGACATCCTATAGTTCAGCTAAATTCTGATAGCACAGGTTAAGAGTTAGTCCTACAAGGCTGCTCCTCCCCCGCAACTTCAGATGCCAGTCTCATGTGGGATTCTGACTTACCAGCTACAGATTGGAAGTTCCCACAACCCCCTCTTTGGGTTTGATTAATTTGCTGGAGCAGCTCACAGAACTCGGGAAACCAGTTTACTCCCTAAATTACTGTTTATTAGGAAAGGGTGTGACTCCAGAACAGCAAATGGAAGAGATGTACAGGGCGAGGCATGGGGAAAGGTCACAAAGTTTCCATGCTCCCTCTGAGAGCACTATTCTTCCTCAATCGCCTTGTGTTCACCAACATGGAACTTCTTTGAACCCTTTCCTTTTGGCTTTTTTTTGATGGAGGCTTCATTCCATAGGTATGATCAATTAAATCATTGGCCGTTGATGATTGATTGCAACCTCTAGCCCCTCTTCCCTCCTTGAAATCAGTCCCACCCCTCTCTTCATGGTTAGTTCTCCTGGCAGCCAGCCTCCATCTTTAGGTGCCTTCCAAGTCACCTTGCTAACATAAACCCAGTTACAGTGGAAAGGGGCTCGTTATGAATAACAAGACACCCATTTCACCTTTATGACTCTGAAGTAATTCCAGGAACTGAGGACAAGAGAGCAAATATTACAACAAATGATACTGCCATTGCTCTTGTTACTCAGGAAATTCCAAGGCTTTTAGGAGCTCTGTGCCAGCAATCAGGACAAAGACCAAAAATATATTTCTTATTACAAATCACGGCATTACGCTGGGGCGCAGGCCGTGAGAGGCGTTTTTTTTAATTCATCTTCTTTGGCTTGTCATGCAGTTGTCTTTACTTTCCCAGCTGTGGGGCTGTAGGGGAACCCTGGCTCCTTCCAAGGGCAACCAGGTTGGAATCAGGGTATAGGTCCGCCTGAGTCAGAGCTCTTATTTTTGCAGACTTGGCTGAAAAGCAACCCATACTAGTTGCCTTCTCTGTTCCTCCCAGACTCTGTCTTCCCACCCAAGCTTTGCCTCATTAGAGGCTGGAAATGCAAGTGGGAAAAATGAATTCTGCTCACTCACATATTATTTCAATATTATTTCATATTATTTTTCTTATATTTTGTGTTATAGACCGTCACTAGGCTCCAATATCCATTGTCTTCTTCTATAATACGGAATTTTGGAAAATGCGTCCAACCTCCCCTGAAGCTACTTGCAGCCATGTGAGTAAATTTTGGCTCATGAGAGATAAGTGAAAGTATTATTTTGGACTTTCGAGAAGCTCCCTTAAGATGGGCCTTTCTTCATATCCTCCTTCCTGCTGCTTAAAATCCAAACCTTGTAGTGGCTCTCTTGGACCATGAGATGACCTGGAGTATGGAAGCCACACATTAAGGATGGCAGAACAGTAACCTAAGAGATGCCTGAGTGTTTGAGGATTCTGTGGAACAGCTGCATTAGTCCTAGACTACCTACTTCTAGATAGTTATTTTGTGTGGAATAATCCCTGTGTGAGTAAACCTCCAATTTTAAGATCTCTGCTGCATTAATGTAGAAGGCTGACATAGCACAATACCATAGGATGGATGCCTTAAATAATAGAAATTTATTTTCTCACAGTTCTGGAGGCAAGAAGTCCAAGGTCAAAGTGCCAGAAATTCAGTTCATGGTGAGGCCTCTCTTACTGGTTTGCAGATGTCCATCTTCTTTCTGTATCCTCACATGGCCTCTTCTCTGGAGGGAGAGGGAAGGGGAAAGAGGAGGAGGGCGAAGAAAGGAGGCGATCTTTGGTGTCTCTTCCTCTTCTTACAAAGACACCTGTTCTGCTGAATTAGGGCCCACCCTTACGACCTCATGTGGCCTTTAATTACCTCCGTATAGGCCTTATCTCCAAATATAGTCACAATGGGAGGTTAGGGCTTTAACATAAGAATTGGGGGGACCAGTCCATAACACACACAGAAAAACCTGATTCCTATCTAATATGCCCAGAAACCTTCATTTTGGGGATTTAAGAGCAAAGAAATTGACTTAAAATTTTCTGGTTCTTGTTGATTATATACACTCACAGATTTCTGACACCAGGAGCTTGATGCCTGACATTTCTAAGCCACAAGTAAGACACCTTGTCCTCCAGATTTGCTGAGACAGCCCTGCCCTACAGACCCTCTTGCTCATGTCTGGATGTCTGGGCTGAGAAGTGGGTAAGATCAGGAAAGTCTGTAGTTAGAGGGAAGTATATGTGGAGGTGGAATTCTGGTGAATATTATCTGGACATGCTACCATGCACTTCACCTCTTCTTAGTGGGACCCCCCACAGTGTAGTCAGAGTTGTCTCTTTAATGGTCTAATCTGACCAGGCCACTCTTCCTTCAAAATCAGGGTACATTTGACCTCATCTGTATCAATCTGGACATTTTGATTTAGGGGATATTTTACCATGGCCCCAAAAAGAAATTATTAAAGTTTCAACTTTTTAAAATTACTAAGTAGTATATAAAACAGATATCCTCACCGCATGCCTGAAATTTCCAACTTTACGATTCCACATCCTGGAGTGGGGATTGGGGATGGTGTGGAGAGGGGGAGGGGTGAGAATGAGGGGGCATCACAGATCAAAACAAAAAGGCTGGGTGGGTGAAGATGGGGCTGGGGTTCAATGCCACTTGGAAACATAGAGCCACAGATAGTTCCTTGCTCATTCACTTAAATCAATCTGGCAGAGCATTTGCTCTGTTCTCTGAGAATTAGATGCTGCATGGTCAGCAGACTCTCCAGTTTCTCTGTTAATGTTTCAATGAGTGTTGGCAGTTACTTTTGATAAGTATTATACTTTGCTTAATAATGGGACTGTATTGAGTTGAACAGTGTCCCCTCAAATTTATGTCTAGTAGAACCTCAGAATATGACCTTATTTGTATCTTTGCAGATGTAGTCAAGTTAAAACAAGATCATACAGGAATAGGTTGAGTCTTAAGTACAAAGGCTAGTATCCTCATGAGAAAAGGGAGATTTGGGGAGACAGAGAGGACACACAAGGGAGGTGGCATGTAATGACAGAGGAAGAGATGGGAGTGATGCAGCTATAAACCTAGGAATGCCATGGATTGATTACTGGTGCGCACCAGAAATTAGGAAGAGGCAGGGTAGGATTCTTCCCTAACGCCTTCAGAAGGAGCATGGCCCCACCAACACCCTGACCCTTCGGTTTTTCCGAACCGTGAGAGAATACATTTCATCATTTTAAGCCACCCAGATTGTGGTCATTTGCTACGACAGCTCCGGGAAACTACTATAGGCACTTTTTCTTTTAAACTCTAGAGAAAAAACACATCTGCCTTTTAAAATTTTTGTAATTGTGCTAATCTTATTTGATTGGAATATATTAGACGTTAGTCTAATCCATTTGAAACCACCTAATGACAGCTTTGGAAGATCTTGGAGACCAATTTAAGTCTAATTATATAGTTATGTCATTTATGAATTGTGAAGGTAATAGAGGCTCATAAAAATTCAAGGAATTCAGGGGCACCTGGGTGGCTCAGTGGGTTAGTTGTCCAACTCTTGATTTCAGCTCAGGTCATGATGTCATGGTTTCATGAGTTTGAGCCCTGCAAGCTGACTGCACGGAGTCTGCTTAGGATTCTGTCTCTCTCTCTACCCCTCCCTCAGTCATGCTTCCTTTGTCTCTCTCAAAATAAATAAAATTTTAAAAATATTTTAAAAGATTAAAGGAATACAATAATGAATGAAGTATAAAGTGCAAGTCTGCCATTATTGATATGGGAATTAATAGTGGAATAAAGGCTGGGATGATTTAATAATTTAAAAAATCAGGGCTTTGTGTTTTGACAGGGTAATTTTTGTAGTGGCTCCATCAAAAAATGCCTGTGTCCAAAATAGCTCTATGCAGTTAGTTCTGATCTGTAATTCATCATTTCCAGGACTGAATCTTAATTCCTTGGCAGATGGGGTGACCAGTTAATGTATGGCCCAACTGAGACACTTTTGAGAGTGAGAGGAGAAGCTATTATCTGGGACAAGAGAGATAAATGGGGACTGTCCTGGGCAAATTAAGACATGCCAGGCTTTTCACAAAGTGAGTACTATCTTAAATGCTCCCAAAACTCCCAAACCGAAGAACTACTGGACAACTTTCAGAACTGTGTGCCTTCATGTACAAAGTTCCCTCCTTCTGTTTGTGGCTGAATCTCAATGCAAAAATGCAGTCTCTTCTGTAAAGCCTTCTCTGGCTTTTCAGACATAGGCATTTGGTTCATAAATCTCACAGATACAGGGGTGCCTGAGTGGGTCAGTCGGTTAAGTGTCCGACTTCGGCTCAGCTTATAATCTCATGGTTTGTGAGTTCGAGCCCCACGTCAGGCTCTTCGCTGACAGCATGGAGCCTGGAGCCTGCTTCAGATTCTGTGTCTCCCTCTCTCTCTGTCCCTCCCCCCTCACAATCTGTCTCTCTCTCACTCAAAAATAAACATAAAAAAATTTAAAAAATTCTCACAGATACAAACACTATCTTCTTATATGTCTTCATTTGCACATCACACAGAATGTAATTTACTTGAAGACAGGCATCTTGTCTGTTCTATGTCTAGATCTCCAGTTCTTAGAGCAGTCCTTGGTTCCATAAATACCTGCCAAATTGAGTAAGTAAATTATTTATGAGATTGTTTTGCCCTTAAGGTTGGTCAAAACGATTAGAGAATAATTCCAGACATGCTATAATATTAGTTAGGATTAGGAAAGTAAATAAATTCTCTGAAGCAACAATGAAGAATGTTCATTTCTGTCTCATGTTGACCTTGAGCCTGGTCTGGCGGCTCTGCAGTCCAAGGCTGTTAGAAGTCCAGGATCCTTCTATTTTGTTATTCTGCTGTGTAGATATCCACAAGATGTTCACAGGGAGTCTTCAGCAAAGACATTTATTACTTTCCGAGGCTTTTTTGAGTCAGAGTTGTGTTTCTTTTGAATGTATCCTTATGCTGGGACTGACCTTGAAGTAAGAAAAAGTAGCTCCTATTTATGCAAGTTATGGAGTCTTTGCATGAAGTTCTGAGGTTCACTTATTTGGTTTATTATTCTTTGCATTTAATGTAGACAGGCCAGGTTTGAGGGCTTGGGGCTGGGGGGTCCTGCAGGATCAGCCAAGGGGGTCCTGGGTGTTGTGCAGGATGGAAATCAGAGCAGAGTTTTTGAAGATATATAGAGAGAGCAGATACAGACAGAGCATCTGGGAGACTCAGAAAGGAAAGGATAGAGAGTCTTATCTTTGCTTGGGGTCTGGGGGTTTTTATTGACAATTGTGGTCTGATGAGCCTGTCCATTCATGCATCCAGGAACTGGTCAGAACAAGGACAGGGGCCAGGTGTCTGTCATAAAGTAACTTACTCCCTGATGTCAGGGAGTCTGGGCATCGAGATGTCTAGTGCCAGTGGTCTAGAAAACGCACATGGTGACGTTGTCCAGTCATTCCTTAGATATTCTCTATCGTGCTGGAAGACTTCAAAGAAATCATTAACGCCCTGTACCTTATGGGGAGCTCATAGATTCAGGCATGTGTAAGTCAGGGGTGCAGGACCTAGCAAGAATACAGGCAGGGAAAGGAGAAAAAATAGTTTTCTTTCATGGGGTTTCTTCAGTTTCCCTATATCACATTGATATGTAATGCTAAAGATTTATTTCTTCAAAATAAATGTCCTCTCTTTTGTGGCCAATGAAATTAAAGCTCATAGTTTTTAAGGAAAAAAGGGAAATCCTCTTTAAACAGAATGATTCTTGTCAAATTTTCCTCTCATGTGAGTAAGTGATGAAATAAATGTGATATTACAGCCTCCTGACATGTACTACTTCTTAAATGAGCTGAACTCTCTAAATTATTTACCAAAACATTCAACTGAAATAATTTAATTTATTTTGGAAGCTGAAAGTCACCAGATGGAAGTAATGTTTGGTATATATTAGAATATTATATTGTTATTTACATTTTTTTTTGCTTGTTGGACAAATCATTTAATAAAACTGTAGACTCCAGTTGCTCTGAAAGCCACTCACATCCCCACCAAAGCCAAAGTGATCTTACTAGTGCAAATCTGACCATGCTTTTATAGCATTTTCACCCTAATGAGTCCTCATTTGCCCTCAGGATAAGCTAAGAATAGTACCCACATATCTTCCTATTTCGATCCCTGAAAGTCTGTGTATTTCCATGTTATTTACATTTTTAAACATACAGTTACTACAATAGTTAGTTGAGGTAATGTATATAGAACACTTCAGAGGTATCCAAATAGTTGCTAAACAATCTCCAGCTTCCCCAATATACAATTAAGGTTTTTCCAGAAGGAAGAACTGTTTTTTCACAAAATAATTTCTTTTATCTTTTTTCTTCAGCTCATTCTCCTCCCCTGAATCTTTCTCTTTCTCTCTCCTGGGAATCTGTGGTCATTCTTACTCAATGTTTATAATGATCTAGAGACTGGAGCTGACAGGGAGCCCCCGAGGGAGTGACATTTCAGCATTCTAGAAAAATGAAGAAATGAAGGGCAGCAGGAAGTCCACACAAGGCCAGGAGTGTTCAATGTCTTGGATGCCCTGGTGTGTATGGACAGGCACACACACTATGAAGCACGATGGACAGCTTCTGATACCACATCTTAACAAATGTGTGTGTGTGGGGGGGGAGGGAGAGAGTGTGTGTGTGTGTGTGTGTGTGTGTGTGTGTGTGTGTGTGTGAAGAGAGGGAGGGAAAGGAGAGAGAGAAAAAAAAGAGGAAGGGAGGAGAGAGGGTAAGAGAGAGAAAAAGAGAGGGAAGAGAGAGAGAGGGAGAGAGAAAAGAGAGAGGGAGAGAGAGAGATAAGGTGATTTGTAATTCAGGCAATATACTCCTTGAAACTCATATCTTGATTTCCCATTCCAACTGCTGCCTATGCAATTTGAGGAAGCAAAGAATACATGGATAAAGAGAAAAATAATTAAATACCATTGGGTTAAATAATCAAGACCATTACAAAGAAGATAAATAACAATTTATAATGCACTGCAGCAAAAATAAGCAGTATTTTTAGTATAAAAATTGTAGTTGCACAAAGAAGCTTTTTAGTAACAAATATGATTAAACTACATAAAAAACATGTCAAAGGTGGATGAGTCACACATATACAATGTCACAGTTCACAGGAAACTGCTGCGAATAAGCCATCTGAAGGTCACACTCTGGTCTGAAGCCAGCAAAGGTCTTTTCACTGACTTGTAAGAAAGGAGATTGTAGATTTTGCTGTCTTTCTAGTGATGCTTGGGCCACGTGACTCTTCCTGTCCCCCTGCCAAGGGGCCACCTCTGTTACCACTCATTTCTTCCCTGTCCTTGCATACTGTTTAGCTCACTGCCTGTGTTCTGAGGTCACTTTCCTCATTATAAGTTCATGATATTACCCAGGCAATGGTGGTGGGTCCTGGTTCAGTGGTTATGCAGCAGTGATTTTTGCTTCTGTCTGGTAGAGTCGTTCCCCAAATCTTTCACACAGTTTTACAGCTAGTTAGAGTCACTAATCTTCACTGTCTACTTCTTTTTCAGGAAAAGCAGGCAAACCTCAATGGAGAGAAACACAGTTATAGGGACTAATATGAGGACACCTCTGGTCTTTTTATATGACAGATTCATAAAAGCCTCATAGTATTTTTTTACATATTCTTAAAATTCTGGCACATACTAATTCTAATTCTAATTGAAATAAGTGTGCCAGGACCCAGACTGAGGGCTGAAATGTCAGATTGAATTTAATTCTTTATAGTAAATAAGTCAAGACTAAAATCTTAGCCAACTGATTGCAAGGCTAATAACTAACCCCACTCTCTTCCTCTCTTGAATTCTGAGCCAGCAGAAAGATAGGAGTAGCAATCAGACAGATGGTGATAAAAAGAGCAGCTTTGTGATTCATAAATTTCTGTGGAAAATTCAACTTGATTTGGGGCAAACATGGCTTCCTATTATTTCCCACAGAACTGAACTCACCTAGCACTGGCTGAGCAGGTGGTGGTGGTTTCCATCTTGGCCACACATTCAAATCACCTGGGCATATTTTTAATTTTAATGTTAATTTATTTTTGAGGGAGAGAGACAGTGAGCAGGGGAGAAGCAGAGAGAGAGGGAGAGAGACACAGAATCCCAAGCAGGCTCTACACTAATAGCAGAGAGCCTGATGCAGGGCTTGAACTCACGAACCGTGAGATCATGACCTAAGCCGAAATTAAGAGTTGGCTGCTTAACAGGCTGAGCCACCCAGGTGCCCCTCGCCTGGGGATATTTTTAAGACACCAGATACTTGAGCCCCCTGCCCCCTAATCAGGAAATCATCTCATGGGTGCATTTAAAAAAATCTCCCCCAAATATTCTCAGTGTATACTGAAAAACTATGAAGGTTGAGGACGTTTGAGCTGGATCATTACAAAGGCCTGTGGAGAGGAGGGAGCAGAACACGGCCCACCTCAGGGCAGTCACACCTGAAGAGGGAAACAGCTAATCCTCCCAGCAGAGAAATGATTGAAGAAATGATTCTTTTGACAATTTTGGAAACTTCTCCACTCTTAGGCCATCAAGGGTCAGTTTGTTTCCTCTCTTTTTCCTTTTTCTGTGACTCTAATTACATGTTAAGTGCTTTTACTGTGTTATATTATGTCTCTTAGGCACTTTTCTAGTTTTGAATCCTATTTTTTTCTTTCTGTGTATTATCATTCTGATTTATTTTCTATCTTACCTCTTTAAGCTATGTAATCTACTGTTAATGCAGTTGATTTTGTTCAGCATTTCAGTTCTATCATTTCCATTTAATTCTTTTAAAAGCAGTTTCCAGGGATGCTTGGGTGGCTCAGTTGGTTGAGCATTCAACTCAACTTTGACCCACAATCCCAGTGTCATGAGATGGAGCCCGTATTGGGCTCCATGCTGGACACCGAGCCTGCTTGGGATTCTCTCTCTCTCTGTCCTTCCCCTGCTCACACACTCTCTCTCTTTCTCTCTCCCTCTCTCTCATAAAAGAAAACAACAACAACAACAACAACAACAACAACAACAACAGTTTCCGGTTCTCTACTGAGATTTTCCATCTTGTCATCTAACTTCTTTGAGCATATTAATCATAGCTATTTTTTCCAGCTTTATGGAAATATAATTGACATATAACCTTGTAGAATTTTTTAAAAATATTTATTCATTTTTGAGAGAGAGAGAGCAGAGCGTTAGCAGGGGAAGGGGAGAGAGAGAGGGACACACAGAATCTGAAGTAGGCTCCAGGCTCTGAGCTGTCAGCACAGAGCCTGATGCGGGGCTTGAACCCACGAACCATGAGATCATGACCCGAGCCGAAGTCGGACGCTTAACCAAGCGAGCCACCCAGGAGCCCCCTCCCCCCCGTAGAATTTTGAAGTGTGCAATGAGATGATTTTATACACGTATACATTGCAAAATTGTTACTGCAGTAGAGTTCGCTATACCCTTTACCTCCCATAATGATCACTTTCTTGTTATAGGGAGAAAGTTAAAGCTCTGCTCTCACAGAAGTTGTCAAGTATTCAACACAGTACTGTCAACAATAGCCACCATGCTGTACATGAGATGCCCAGAATTTAATCATCTTGCAACTGAAAATTTGTACTATTTCACCCACCACATCAGTCCCTAGCAACCACCATTCCATTCTCTGTTTCTGAGTTTGACGTTTTTACGTTCCACAAGTGAGATCATGCAGTATTTGTCTTTGTCTGATTTATTTTATTTAGCATACTGCCTTCGAGGTCTATCCATGTCGTTGCAAATGGCAGGATTTCCTTCTTTCTCATTGGTGACTAATGCCCCAGTGTGTGTGTGTGTGTTTTCTTTATGCATTCATCCATCAGTGGACACTTGGGTTGTTTCTTAACCTGGCAATTGTAAATAATCCTGCAATAAACACGAGGGTGTATATATCTTTTGGAGATCAGTGATTTCATTTCCTTCAGATATATACCTAGAAGTGGAATTGCTGCATCATATGGTAGTTCTATTTTTAATTTTTTTTAAAAATGTTTATTTATTTATTTTGTGGGAGAGAGAGAGAGAGAGAGAGAGAGAGAGAGAGAGAGAGAGAGAATCCCAAGGCAGGCTCTGTGTTGTCAGAGCCATGAGATCATGACCTGAGCTTAAATCAAGAGTCAGAAGCTTAACTGAATGAGCAACCCAGGCGCCCTTCTTTTTAATTTTTGAGGAACTTTCATACTGTTTTCCACAGTGGTTGCACCAATTTATACTCCCACCAGCAACGCACAGGGGTTCTCTTTTCTCCACAACTTCACAAGCATTTGTTATCTCTTGTCTTTTTGACCATAACCATTCTAACAGGTAGAGGTAATATCTCACCGTGGTTTTGATTTGCATTTCCCTAATGATGAGGGATGTTGACCATTCCATGTACTTGCCAGACATTTGAATGTCTTCTTTGGAAAAATGTCCATTTAAAAGTACTCTGCCCATTTTTAAATTGGGTTGTTTGCTATCGAGTTGTGTAAGTTCCTTATGTATTTTGAATATTAACCCCTTATCAGATATGGTTTGCAAATATTTTCTCCCATTTTATAGGTTGCCTTTTCATTTTGTTTATTATTATTATTATTATTATTATTATTATTATTATTATTATTATTATTTTGTTGTATGGAAGCTTTTTAGTTTGATGTAGTCCCACTTGTTGATTTTTGTTTTTGTTGCTTGTGCTTCTGGTACCTACATTCAAAAGTTTATTGCTAAGACCAACATCAAGGAGCTTTTCCCCTATGTTTTCTTCTAGGAATTTCTTCTAGGAATTAAGTTCTTAATGCATTTCCAGTTAATTTTTTTATTTTATTTTTTTTAAAGTTTGTTTGTTTGTTTTGAGAGAGGGCGAGAGAGAGAGAGAATCCCAAGTAGAATCTGCAATGCCAGTGCAGAGCCCAATGTGGGGCATGAGCTCATGAACCATGAAATCATGACCTGAGTGGAAACCCAGAGTTGGACACTTAACCAACTGAGCCACCCAGGCGCCCTTTAAAATTTTAAGTATTCTCCACTCCCAGTGTGGGGTTCGAACTCACAACCCTGTCATCAAGAGGTGTCCCTCAAGTTAATTTTTGTTAGTGGCGTAGGATAGAAGTTTAGTTTCATTCTTTTGCATGTAAATATCTAATTTCCCCAATACTGTTTATTTAAGAGACTATCCTTTCCCCATTGAGTATTCCTGGCTCCTTTGTCAGATATTAGTGGACCATATATGCATGGGTTTATTTCTGGGCACTCTGTTCTCTTCCACTGATCTATGTGTCTGCTTTTATGCCAGTGTCATACTGTTTTGAATACTATAGTTTGTAATGTGGTTTGAACTCAGGAAGTATAATGGCTTCCATTTTGTTCTTTCAAAATTGCTTTGGGTATTTAGGATCTTTTATGGTTCCATAAAAATTTCAGTATTGTTTTTTCTATGTCTAGAAACATGCCATTGGAATTTCGATGCATTGGAATTGCATTGAATCTGTAGATGGCCTTGGGTAGTATGGATATTTTTACAATATTGCTTCTTCCGATCCATGAGCATGGAGTATCTTTCCATTTATTTGTGTCTTTGTCAATTTCTTTCCTCAATGCCTTCTAATTTTTGGTGTCTAGATCTTTAGCTTCTTTGGTTAATTTTGTTCCTAAGTATTTTATTGTTTATGATAATATTGTAAATGGGACTGTTTTCTTTATTTCTTTTTTGAATACTTCACTGTTAGTGTATAGGAATGCAACTAATGTTTTGTATGTTGATTTTGTAAAATTTTTGCTGAATTCTTTGATTATAACAGTTTTTTGATGGAGTTGTTGGGACTTTCAGTTTACAAGCTCATGTCATTAGCAAACAGAGACAATTTTACCTCTTCCTTTCTGACTTGGATGCCTTATCTTATTTTTCTTGCCTAATTGTTCTAGTTGGGATTTTCAGTATTATGTTGAATAGAGGTGGTGCAGGTGGGCACCTTTGTCTTGTTCTTGATATTAAAGAGAAGGCTTTCAACCTTTCACCACTTGGTATGAGGTTAGCTGAATGTTTAACATACATGGCCTTTCTTATGTTGAAGTGTTTCTTATATACCCAATTCGTTGAGAATTTTTAGTATTAGAGCTTGTTGAATTTTGTTTAATGCTTTTTCTGCATCTGTTGAGATAATAATATGATTTTTGTCTTTCATTCTATTAATGTGATGTATTGCAATTATTAATTTGCATATGTTACACCAACCTTGCACCCCAAGAATAAATCTCATTTGCTCATGACTTATGATCCTTTTAATGTGATACTGAATTCATTTGCTAATATTTTGTTGAGGATTTTTGCACCTATGTTCATCAGGAATATTAACTTGTAAATTTATTTTTCCATAAAAAAATATGGCTTTGTTGTGTGGATAAAGTGAGCCTTGTAAAACGACTTTGGGAGTGTTGCCTCATTTGCAATATTTTTGAGATTTTGAGAAGAACTGGCTTCAATTTTTATTTAATATTTGGTAGAATTCACCCATGCAGGCATCTGGTCCTGGGATTTTTTTGCTGAGAGAGTTTTGATTACTGATTCAATCTCCTTACTTGTTATTGGTCTGTTCGAATATTCTATTTCCTCATGATTCAGTCTTGGTAGGTTGTCTTACCAGGAATTTATCCATTTCTCCTGGGTAGTCTCTTATGATCCTTTGTATTTCTGTAGTATCAGTTTCAATGTCCTCTTTTGCTTTTGTAATTTTAATTATTTGAGTTCTCTCTTTTTGTTTTCAATAAGTCTAGCTAAAAGTTTGTCAATTTTCTTTATCTTTTTCAAAAAACCAACTCATAGTTTTGTTAGTCTTTTTGTTTTCCTATTCCCTACCAATTTTATTTCTGCTGTCATCTTTGTCATTTCCGTCCATATACTAACTTTTAACCTAGTTTTTCTCATTGTTCTTTGAGGTGTAGAATTAGGTTATTTATCTGAGATATTTTTTTCTTAATGTAGACGTTTGTTGCTATAAGCATCCCTCTTAGAACTGCTTTTGCTGCATCTCGTAAGTTTTGATATATTCTGTTTCCATTTTCCTTGTCTCAAGACGTATTTTGGTTTCCCTTTGATTTTGTCTTTTTTTTTAAATTTTTTTAACGTTTATTTATTTTTGAGAGACATAGAGACAGAGCGTGAACAGGGGAAGGGCACAGAGAGAGGGAGATACAGAATCTGAAGCAGGCTCCAGGCTCTGAGCTGTCAGCACAGAGCCCGACACGGGGCTTGAATTCACAGACCATGAGATCATGACCTGAGCTGAAGTTGGCCGCTTAACCAACTGAGCCACCCAGGCACCTCTGATTTTGTCTTTTACTCAATGATCATTCAGGAGCATGTTGTTTAATTTCAACATATTTGTGAATTTTCCAGTTTTCCTCCTATTGTTATTTATAGTTTCATACCATTGTGGTCAGCAAAGATAGTATAATTATAACCTCTTCATTAAGGGGGGACTTTCACTTGTGGGCGGGGGATGCTAGAGCATACTGTGACCCCAGGTCTAATGGTGCAGGTTGCCAAGTTCAGGGGGATATGGTGGCACCAGGACCAGGGGTCCATCGTGGCTCGCTGGCTCAGATTAGTGGGTTCCACAGCACTGACAACTGTGTGGCACCTGGTGAGCACTGTGAAGGGGGAGGAAGGAGGTCCAGAGAGGCTGCAAGTGCTGTTAGGGTCCTGCAGCACCTCCAGGTCCAGGGGGTCAGGGCAAGCAGTGGCAGGGGCTAGAGCTGGTGGTACATACAGACGTGACTGTGGGGGCCAGCTAAAGATGCCTGTGGGGTAAAAGCCAGGGAAGTCTGTAAGGGGTTTGTAGTAGCTGTGCTGGCCATTGGTTGCTCCAGTGGTGAAAGATGCTGGGTTTGTCTCCAGAGCAGGTTATTGGGAAACTGATTTTTCCTGCTATGTGGCTGCTATTGGTACCTCCTGCTTTTCTTTCTTGTTACTAGCAATGTCTCCATACATCTCAGCTTTGCTGATCTCTGGGTAGGGGCAAACTGAAGTAGGACCTTTATGCAGGGCCCCGAATGGCTAGGGAAGCTGGTCACTCACCCTACTCTTCCTCTCCCTGTGAGGGGGAACTCTTTCTGTTTGGGAAGTTCCCTCTTGGTGCTCAGCAATGCTGGCTTGGGGAATGAGATGATGCAGGCAAAATGAAGCTGTCTTCCTTCCCTTTTCTGTACAGTTATTCTCAAGTTTTTTGTTCTACTATGTTACTGAAATTTCTTACATGGACTCCCGAGCTCTCCCAGAGCTGTTTTTTTGTTTATTGATAGCTATATAATTGTTGATCTGTGTTGGGGGACAGAAGCTAGGCTACTCTGCCATTTTGGTTACATTATTCTCCCTGACAGATGTTGAAATATATGGAATACATGCACACACATAATATATATGGAAATAACCACAACAAAAAATGAAGCTAGACCCCTTTTTCATACTACATACAAACATAGTACAGATTTCATAGTAATAAACAATAAACTATTACATACAATTTTTGAGAGCGAATTTTGAAATAGGGAAGTCCTCCATACAGACCAACAAACTTGGTCTGTCAGAAGGACAGATATGTCTTTCTACATATATGTTTTTAAAGGTTCATGGCAATTTTTTATGCTAATAAAAAGGCAGACTGGAAAATAGACTTTCAATAGACATTACAGACAAAACTATTAATATCCATACAATAATTTCTCTGGATTAATAAGACATAGAAAACACACAGAAAAGAAAAGGCAGAGGTGATTCATAGAAGATAAAATGTAATGACCAATAAATAGATGAAAACTTGCTAGAAGTCAAATTGGTGAAAGTTCAGGAGTTTACATATATATATATATATATATATTTAAAGTTTTTATTTATTTATTTTGAGAGAGACAGAGATAGCACAAGCAGAGAGAGGAGAGGCAGAGAGATAGGGAGACAGTATAAGCAGGGGAGGGGAAGAGACAGAGAGAGAGAGAGATAGGATCCTAAACAGGCCCCGCGCTGTCAGTGCAGAGCCTGATGCAGGGCTCAGACCCACAAATCGAACTGTGAGATCATGACCTAAGCCGAAAACAAGAGTTGGTTGCTTAACTGACTGAGCCACCCAGGGACCCCAAGGACTTTATATTTTTAAATTATGTAATCTGGCAGGAAAAAAAAAGAAAAAGAAACAAAAGGAAGAGATCACATCATGTGCTATCAGAGGTACAAGAAAGCAGGTATTCTCTTACTTTGCTTCTGGCAGTAGTGGATTGCTAGTTTTTTTTCTGAATGTAATCTGACTATATCATAAAAAAAATCCATTCTCTTTGGCATGGGAATTCCCATTTTGAAATCTACCTTATGGAGATAATGGTATGTAAAACCACATATTCCTGAATATTTATCACAGTGGTGCTTGTAGTGGCAAGGAAACTAAATATGATTTGGTTGTTTGTCAGTCAGTGAATGACTAATTTAGAATGATGTTCAAAAATCAGAGATACATTAATTCATGAAAAGCTACTGATATGGAACTATGTTATGTGACCTTGCTTCTGCAGCAAAAACTGCTCCAGGGGAGGAAGTCCCTGTCCTGACCTTGATTTCAATATTTTACAAGAGCTACTTCTTTATCTTTGAAACCTCTCAACATGAAGGTGTTCGGGTGTTCGAGTTTATCATCTGTTCTGTTTTGGTTGGGTATGATAGAGTGAGCTTTGCCTACATGTGCAGTCAAGTAATCCTGGAGCTTTGCACATGCCAAACTGAGTATGGTTTATGTCTACAATATATTTATGTGTATTTATATATAGCTTGTGTATATTGGTATATCAATACATATATCACATATATAATATATGCATATATAGATATGATCTAGATATGTGTTGACAAAAGGCAGAGAGTTTCCATGATGATTATTATTAAATAAGAAAGACAAAGTACTAAGAAATATCTGTAGTATGATCCCATTTTGTAAGACCAGATACACTCCTGTATATATCTCTATATATTTTCATTTGTTCATATAAGTTTGGAGAAATTTGTTGAAGAAATACCTACCAGCTTATTAACATTGATTTCTTCAGGTAGTGGGAGTAGAGCTGTGTGATTGCATAGTATATCTTTTTTTTTTTTAATTTTTTAATGTTTAATCTTGAGACAGAGACAGAGCATGAGCAGGGGAGGGACAGAGAGAAAGAAAGAGACACAGAATCTGAAGCTGGCTCCAGGTTCCGTGCTGTCAGCACAAAGCCTGATGCGGGGCTCAAAGTCACGAACCACAAGATCATGACCTGAGCCGAAGTGAGACACTTAACTGATTGAACCACCCAAGCACTGGGCATAGTATATCTTTCACTTGATGTCTTGGATTGTTTCTCCTGTTACAATGAGCAGGTATTTCTTTAATTTTTATAAATTAATAAATATATAAAAATAAAATATGTAGAAAAGAAAAACCATTAAGGTCAATTTATTTGCTGAAGATAGGAGGAAGGGGCTTGAGATTTGGCAAGAGGATCAGGACTGCCATAGGGTAGGAAAACAATTTGAAAACCAATCAGGAAGAATTGTGAGGCACCATTGAGCACCCCAAGGTTGGAGAC
Source organism: Paguma larvata (assembly GCA_030068075.1). NCBI lineage: Eukaryota > Metazoa > Chordata > Mammalia > Carnivora > Viverridae > Paguma > Paguma larvata. Next base: position 113,951,919 of record CM057828.1, read on the forward strand.
CATGGATTTATGGGGTTACCAATATGCCCTGGTGTGTGACTTTCTCTGGTAGTGCTTGACAGAGCTATGGAGAAAGCAGAATCTTGCAACCTCTAAATGGGGCTATGAAAAGACCTTGGGATGAGGCAGTTAAAGTTTTCTGCGGCATCTTGCCAAGATGAAGGATTGTTAAGTATAAGCTAACTGAATATGGAAATGAAGGAAGGAGAGGCCAGTGGTTTGGAGAAACCAGAGGAGTCAATAGATTGGTCCCAGTGAAGTTGAAGAATAGTTTAGTGGGAAAAGTTGAAAATGGTTTAACATGTGTTCACGATTAGGGCAATATTAAAAATATTTAACAACTGTAAAACAGGGGTACTGAACAATCAGATGGATATCCAGTCAATTGACACAACACCCAGTTCACCATAGGGAATGGATAGTAGAGGAGTTGAGAGAAACACAACTGTAGCTAAAGAGATCAAGGAACTGAGGGATAAGCATTTTGTCTGAATTGTACTAGTGGACAGTAAGGTCACACCATATCATGGCAAGAAATGAGGTGAAAAGAGACTGTTATCCAGTCCTCTAAATCTCAGTGAGTGACTGGGATTGGTAGGAGAGTTGATTGGTGATTTTGGTGACAAGGAGGGGTGAGGGTGGTAGAGCCTAAGGGCATGAAAGCCTAAAGAGCAGAGGTTTAGTAAGAATTTGAAGAGGAAATGGGGAGGGTGGGGAGCACCAACAGTGAGGACCTCCCAACACGTAGGGCCACGTAGAAGAGAATGCAGAATGCATAGACATGGTTGGGGCATGTTGCAGTCTGGGCAGGTTTTAGGTAAGGCTAAGAGGTGAATGCTTTTAAGGAATTTACGCTCTAGTAAGGGAGATGGGTGAAAAGGCAATGAAAATAGGGCATCTTAAATGCTATGATAAGGCCTAAGATGCTATGAGAGCATAAAAGAGGAATGGTTGACATAATCTTGGTAGTTTCTGGATAAGTGAGATCTGAATGAATAACAATAATAAAATATTATGATAAAATATAGCAAAATAATAAAAGTAATGATAGTTACAGTTTTGCATTTATCAATGGCTTAACTATGTACATCACCAGGTACTCTACTAGGCAGTTTACATGGTTTTTCCATAATGTCTACAACAGTCCAAGCAGGTAATACAATTATTCCTCTCCAGCTTACAGACAAGTAAACAGAGGAATCAAGTAACTCCTACAACAGCACAGCTAGTGTTGTGGTCTCTGTGATACACTGCCCAAATCCCCAGTACCTTGGAGTGCTGCCAGCTAATAGTCCTCAACAGTCAGCCCTTTCTGGAAATCTCCCTCTTCTAAAGGTAACTTGCCCAAGGTCACTTCCTCTCCAGGGGACAGTCTGCACACAAGAGTGGTCAATGTGGACACATGAAGCCCTGGCCCTTTTCCTGCAGCCCGGGACAGCTCTGAAGGGCCATCCTCATTACAGAAGGCTTGCCTGAGACCTTTGTTGAGACTGCATAGTACTGACTGATTTCACCCCCTGTCCACTGCTGCTTCATTCCTTCCCTACCAGGTATTTACCTACAGATCCCCACCCCCAACCAAACTTCCTGCACTCTAATCTCCATCTCTGAGTCTACAATCCAACCTATAACAATTGGTGCCAGGAAAGGTCCAAAAAGGTAGAGGCTAAAAAGAGAGTGAAGGGTTGGATCACCTGCCAGCGGTATTGAAATGAGGATCCCATCAGTAGTGACAGAGAAGAAGAGGTAGTCCCTGACTTGAGGTAGCAAAGCAATTGTAACTGGAGTAGCACATAGTTGGAAGGAAATGCACTCCCAGGAGAAATGTCCATGAGTTGTAGGGTGAGGCTATCGATAAGGATATTGAGTGGCTGTTGCTAAGTGCAGGTGATGCTTTGAAAGGACTTGTGACTGACAGGGATCAAACATACCATCCTTGATAGTGCCTTTCATTAGAGTGAAGACTCAATTTGGCAGGAGATGAAGATGCTGCTGCTTGCTCTTGGATTTCCAAGATGAGGAGGGAGAGGGATGTGTGTGCATATGTGGGTTTGGAGGTCAACAGAGACATCAGCCCTGGAGATGCAGATTTGGGAGTTGCCAACATATATACGGTAATTGAAAAACCATAGCCAGAGATGGCATCTGGGGAGTTGTGTAGGGAAGATCAGGGATGGGATTGTCATAGGCAGTGTGTGACTCGCATAGTGCAGTGCTGGGGACCAAGGATGAGACTCTGAGGGACACCAAAAAATAAGGAATGGGCAGAGGATAATGAGCTAATGAAGAAGATTTTCCTCCAGTCAGAGAAGTCAGAGAAAAGTCAGGAGAAAGTGATGTCATTGAAGGTGGAATGATGAGGCACAATGCAGGGGCTTTAGCTAGAAGTAGATATGGGATTAAGGGAGAGGCCTTTTATTGGTTGTTGATTGATAAGAGGAAGAGTAGAGAACCTTTGCATGTTTACAAGAAGGAGCCAATAAGAAGGGAGAGGCAATGGTACTGGTAGGCAGAGAGGTCCCTATGAGGTAGAAGGGGATGGGTTCCAGAGCCAAGGGAAGAGGTTACCTTGCCAAGTAAGAAGGCAGAAAGGAGTATACATACAGATAGATTTATAGTGGCAGAATGTTGTCAGAGGTGAGGCCTGGTGACTTTTAGTTTCTTTTCTGTGAAGCAGGAGGTAAAACCATCAGCTAAGAACAAGTGAACCTGAGAGGTCAGAGGTTCCAGAGAGCTGCTGTGGAGAACAGGGTGGAGACTGAGGAGGGAAACATAAAAGGATGGCTGGAGAGCAGGGAGCGTCCGGTTGACATCGGAATGTGAATTATGAACTGCCTCATCTGAGTGGCTATGTGCTTAGCAGCTGGGTGTTGAGTCACAAGTTCACGGAGATTTAAGAATCCCAGGAAGGGAGATGCTGACGTGATGGCAGATGGGGTCTGCAGAAGGAAATGAGGAGAGGAGGGGGATGATAGGGTAAGGAAAGTTGAGGTACAAATACCATGGGGATATTAGTACATCGAACCAGTGTAATTTTTCTGTAGCCTGCTAAACTGGAAACTCCTGAAGGGCAGTCGTGAGAACTAGCAGTTTATTAAATGAATCACACTTACCTTAAATAGTTAGTATGAGGCTAGCAGAAAAATGCACACAAGAATGTTTGGTATAGGGCCCTCGTGTAAGAAGTGTTGGGTAAGAGTTATTTGAATTCAAATCTGAAAGAATAGTTTTCAGTATAAATCAGTGTGGTGATTTCTTAGTGTAGAAAAACATCACCATAAATAAGAGAAAATGATAGGAAGTGATGCCGATGGACATGGAATGCAAATAAAAATGACCCAGCTTTAGAGTCTGAAGTCCTGTTTGGAGTCCGCTCTGGCAGTTGTGCGCTTGGTCTTGAAAACTGTGTTGAGGTTTTCAGCATCCTAAAGGGCGTGATTCACGCTTACATTACAGGGTGGTGTGAAAAACCAAAGAGCAGTGGTTTCAGCACTGGGAAATGCCATAACAGATGACATGGAAACACTGATGGCAACTAAAACTGAATTCTGTTTTGAGCAGTATCTATGTTCACCCTGCTCCCAACGTGAAGAATGACATGGTTAGCTTCCATTACACTTTCATCCTTTCCTCAGGGGACAGACATCCCTGTTTACCACATACCAGGTATTAGAACTCTGTCCTCAGGGGATAAAGCAAATGTGGGATAAGCTGGGTATTTAGTATAACCCTCCTAACCAGCTAGAAATTAGGCAACATCAAGAGGCAGAATGATGTACTAAAAAAGGCTCAGACTTTGGATCCCGACAGTCCCCAGTTCAGATTTTGGACAGATCAGGGTTTAAATTTCAGAGTTTCCAAGGTGTTTGATCTTGGGCAAATTCTTAGTTGCAGGTTCATCTTTTATAAAGTAGGGATAATAGTACCTGTCTGGCAGAGTTATTGCGAAGACAAAGGCAGATGATAGACACACACACACACACACACACACACACACACACACACACACACTACTTACTTAGCACAGTGCCCTGCACATGGTAAGTACTGCCTTCCATCAGTGGTGACTATTATTAGATATAAGACTGCAGTCTGACTTAAAGAAAATCTATTTAAAATACTTGGTACATAATTGGTGCTTAATAAATGGTGGCTAGTACAGAACTATAATTCAAACCAGGAGTAAATAATGACTCTCTTTCATGTTTCTAATGTTTAGTAATTTATTTCTCTTAATGTTTAATTTCAAGTAAGTCATCAAAGATGCTTACAGCTTGGATACTGCTGATTGCACAATACTGGTGGATAGTGAAAAAAAGCATTTAATGAGATTCCTTGAGAGAGAGAGAGAGAGAGAGAGAGAGAGAGAGTGTGTGTATATTTGTATGTATGAATGTTGGGTGGGAAAGAGACTAGTTCAGCTATGGTTAAAAAAAACTTCAAACTTTTAACTGGCAAAAATATATTAAAAAACAGTTGGATTGCTTTTGCCCGATATTTAGAGAAAGCATCCTTCCTGCAAATCATTCTCATTTTCATGAAACGCATATATGAAGTGTTCTGTTTCAGATGATGTATAGTTAATATCAGGTATTAAGGCAATTAGAAAGTATATGTTTAGTCTTTTTGAGGTATGTATTTCCTGGAGCGCAGAACATTACTGTATTGGAGAGCAATAACATAACTTGACATAACAGAATTGGAAAAAGAAGTATAATGGGCATCATTATAGGTCCATGCACCATGACTTCTAAATTCAAACTGGACTCTCATTTGAGATGGGTTCCTACTGGCTGGGTAGAGCCTGCCTGTGAGCAGGTAGAGCCCTGTACCCTCACCCTTTGTTTCTCCCCACAACACTTGACCCCTAGAGCCCAGCCACCCAGATCCCCAAGGCTGCTGTGCTACTCCAGGGGCCAGGGATCTAAGGAGGCACCTGTGGGCTGGCCCACACTGCTGCCCAGTTGGGAGGCACAGGCCCCAGTGTGTAGCTCCTCCATGACATTGGGCCAGTGAGCTGGGATAGGGAAGTCCACCCGGTAGTTCCCAAACCCCATGTGCAGCATATTCAACTGTGGAACGCGTTTACCCCATAACTGTCTGGGGGCCTTCTGCTGGGCTTGATACAGCTTGGGAATTTACATTTCACCATGAGCTTTAGGTCATTTGAGACTTCTGGGGAGTCAACTGCCTGTAGGTGGATTTTGGTTATTTTCTTTGTGCAAAGGAGAGTTTCATGTCATCTCCAGTAAGCCTGAGGATAAAGAAAAAGCTTCAAGTGTGACATCAAGCTTGTTGAGACAAAGTGACTTGCATCAACCAACGGGCATGCCTAGGATAGACAACTTTTAAGGAACTGAAAGTGGCTTAAATAATTAATTTACACATAACTATAGAGGACAAACTGATGATGACCAGAGGGGAGGTGGGTGGGGGAATAGGTGAAATAGGTGATGGAGTTTAAGAAGTGCACTTATCATGATGAGCACTGGGTAATATATGGAATTGTTAGATCGAATATTGTACACCTGAACTAATAGAACACTGTATGTTAACTATACTGGAATTAAAAAATAAAAATAGAAAATAAATAAAAAGGATTAAGTTATACATAGTTGACTTTTACAGTTTTTCACTTAACACATTTTTGGATAGTCTGAAGAGCATTTAAATTTACACATTTCGGGGTGTCTGGGAGGCTCAGTAGGTTAAATGTCTGACTTCACCTGAGGTCATGATCTCACAGTTCGTGAGTTCGAGCCCTACACTGGGCTCTGCACTTACGGTGCAGAACCTGCTTGGGATTCTCTCTCTCCCTCTTTCTCTCTGCCCCTTCCTCTCTCCCTCTCTCTCTCTCTCTCTCTCTCTCTCATTCTTCCTTTCTAAATAAATAAATAAACTTAAAATTTTTTTTAATGTTTATTTATTCTTGAGGGAGAGAGAGACAGAATGTGAGTGGAGGAGGGGCAGAGCAAGAGGAGACACAGAATTAGAAGCAGTCGCTAGGCTCTGAGCTATCAGCACAGAGTCCGACATGGACCTCAAACTCACAAGCTGTGAGATCATGACCTGAGCTGAAGTTGGACGCTTAACCCACTGAGCCACCCAGATGCTGCAACAAACAAACTTCTTTTAAAAAAGTTACACAGCTCAATTCTTACATGTTCATAACACATCTTGCTGCTTCAAAAGTATTATTCAATTCTTTATTCTTTATTCCTTTGATATACAATTTCAATAGAGGTATAAAGGACCAAGGGGCCTCTTTTAAACTTTGCTGATCCTCACTTTCTCTGCCGCTGCTGTCACTGCTTTTTATCATCTCCTTGTCCTTGTTTAATGCTGTCGACGTTCATTTGTATGTAGCCATCCTGCTCAGGCATTTACATGTTTACACAGTTTAACTTATATGGACCCAATCTCAAGTCCTAGAATGTCTCTATTCCCTAAGAACGTCCCTACAAGATAAATATGAGCCGAGTATAACCTAAAACCAAAGTAGTGGTTTCATTCCACTGGCTCAAAATCAACTGTGATGATATGAGACCAGATGACAGAACTGAGACTCCAGTTACTATTCTTTTTATTATATAATGTGAGCTTGGTCAGAACAAGATGCACCTCTTGGGGTTAAGTCTAGAATATTTTCTGAGCTTTGTTCCCTCATTCAGCTGAACACAATTTAGATGTCTCAGTTACCTCTGGAGTCATCTCAGTGACAAAAGTAATTGGGAGAATTTAGGAATATTAATCAGGAATTAAATCTAAATCATCAAGTTGGTAGTACCATCCAAGCTGTCAAGATATTTAGCTCTGCTCATAATCCAGTGGGCTGGTCACTTCTCCCCCCAGGAACTAGTTTTCTCATCTGTAAAATGAGAATTGAACTGGGTGGGGGGGTGGTCCATAAGGACTCTGGCACTCCCCATTTCCATGTGTCTATAGTAGAGAGCACGGCTAAACTCCATCACATTTAACATTGAACCCCAGAGAGGAATGGATGGAATTCCTTAGTACATCAGACCACCAAAGCCACCAAAAATAATTTGAGCAGTCTCTGGGAACTTTTGTCACTGTTGTTAGCTGACTCATTAGGAAGGGACTGGACTGTTTAGTCTAGGTGGTCATTGCAGAGATCTAAGGAGATTCTTCACCTTTAGCTCCCTGTGCACCTTATTAAGGAAGGCAAATTGGGTATTGTAGGTAATTAATTTGATTGAATATTTGGTGTCATGTAAAGCTAAAATAATTGGGAAAGATTCTTGGCAAGAACATTACACACACACACACACACACACACACAGAATAATTATAATTATGTTTAAAAGACCGTTTCCACTCCAACTCTGTATTTCTATTCAGTTGGGATGAGACTGTTGGTAAATGACAGCCTTCACACTGAGTGGAAGTAGTTAGTAGGAGTCTGGTTTGGTGGGTCCCCTGGATCAGAAGATAATTACTTAGTAGAGCCTGGAATGAAAAGTAGAGGTTTGGGTGTGAAGAGATGGTGATAGCGTGAGCAGCTCTTTCTGAAGGAGAACATGTTCTTGTCATATTCATGATCTGTTGGCTCCGATCCAATAAAAAGTAGCAACCAATATAAGAGTGTATCTCCCTAGGATGAATGTTGCCTGGTTCCAGTTAGATTTTATATATGCAAGTATGAAATTAAAAAAATATATATATAGTGTATAGTCATTAGGTTTAGGCATAAAATAACCATATCATATATAAAATAAACATTTCCTTAGTGTAAAAAGAAAATCTTTAATGAAGTTTGCCCCAGGTATTTCTGATTGTCTCACACTATTTAAGTATATACCATGATTTTAGTATGCTATCAAAATGGAAGTTTTGAGAAGGGAGACTTATTATTCTAAATATGATTACATAATTTCTTTTAACTTCTCAGGGCTGGCTAAGGTGCTTTCATAAAGTGGTTTGCAGAAAACTTATGGATAGAACTCCTTAAAGAGCCTTTTTTTGTTAAAAAAAATCAGTGTGTGGGATGAAACTTTTATCAGGAAATACCTAGCAAGATCTCACATTACTTTTACTCCCTCCCCTAACAGGCCTATTTAAAACTATAAACATTGGTTCAGCTGTTGGGCCCACAGTTACTAATTTCTCTGTAGAGTTGGTTGATAGGTATAGTTAAGGATTACTTTATATTTCTAGGCATTAAGTAAAAATCTTTCACTCTCTTTTCTGAAATTGTGTAATTTCTTTTAGCCAGAATTGTCTGAAATGTTAGCAAATTTCCAGCCATGTAGTTACACAAATTTTGTTACTATGAGTAGAAAAAGGGAGGGAATGTTAGTATATTGTGGTTATCATATTAAATTAGTATTCCTGATTAACGTTCCTAACTCCCTTCTAAGTTGTTTTTGGCATTCACTAGTGGTTTGTATTTTCCTTTTTTTATTCCACAAACAAGTTCTTAATTTATAAATAAAAAATGAACAGAACCTATGTCTCATCAGATTGGTCACCCTCTGGAGAAAAGAAGCCTAAATGAAAACACACATAGACATACACGCACACACATACAAATGCACACACCCCTGCCACTTATAGGTGCCAAATAAATGCATTAAAAAAGCTATGACCTCATTATCCATCTCCTCTAATGGCTGTGATGAATTGCAAAGTTAGCATTTTCTGTTTACTGATAAATTCTGTGGATAGCTTTGTGTAACCATAGGCTAAGTGGCATTATACTTTGAGCTGTGGTTATATGTAAAATTTAAAACCACATAGTTTTTATATCAAGGCCTAGTACTTTTGTTTTTTAGAAGCATCTATTAAATTTTGATTCTTTAAATCCTTAAATAATACAAGGTTTTTGTACATGAAAAAAGCGAAGAGCTTAAAACTTCATGTTGGTGCATAGATGGCACGTTCAGGACACTGAAGTTTAAAGTTTCCAAAGTAAGAAGTCACATTATTAACATTGCTGTTTTAAACTCAATGCATTGCCTGAAATGGAAAATGGCGAGTAGTTGTGTATGACATCGTTGTTGTTCTAACTGTTGGAGAGAAAACAGGAATCCCATCTGAGGATGCACCGGTCCTTCAACTGGAGTCTGCAAAGGAACAAGAGAAATTTGTGGAGAGGCTAAAAAGCCAGCACATGATTGTCCCTGATTTGTGGCAGAAACTCACAAAACCACAGCAAATGTTGATTAGCCAGCAACGAGCTATTATAGACCAGTGAAAGAAAATGCATGATGAAGGTTCAGTACGGCATGCTCTTTGATACTGGGAAGCAGATGTCTTTCCATAGCTTGTAGGAGGACAGCCCATGTTCTTTTGAAACTCATCTTCAGGGACTACAGAATCATATCAGATATCATCTCCAGAAGTCATACACGCTGCAGAAAGTTGAAGCTGCTGTGAAAGTAATTAATGTTGAGGGGAAGCTCCCTAGACTGTAGCCTTTGCAGTCTACAATTTTTAAGAGACCATCACAGTGTGGAAAATGAACTTTTTGCCCTGCTGGGTTTTCCCCACTTGTCTGAATGTTTCACAAACATGGATGAGATCCATCAGGTGAGTATTATAATTTTATCTATCATAATTAAGGATTTAAAAATACCTCTGTAAGGCAGCGGGCTGCCTTCTCTAAAGTTGTTGAAGTAATTATGACCTTTAAGTTTAGTTTTACTTGGTTAAATGTGAATATATTAATGTAAAATATTTCAAATTAATTTTTAGATGGTACATAGTGAGCAATCTGAAAAGCTTTATTTGCCAAAAATATATTGGTAAAAATAGTTTAACCTAAATAACTTCTAATGTACAGATTTGCAAACAGAATATAAATAAATTTGGTTGGTATTTCTATCTCCAAATTTCTTTATCTTTCAGAATTTAGTGATAATGGTACATATTTTCCTCAAAATAAGATGGCCAAATCAGCATTTCAGTGTCCTTATATCATCTCTATATTTCTGATTATCATGCTTTTCAGGATAGAGATGAATGCATTGAATCTCCAAATATATGTGGTGAAAGATAAAATGTCTGAATACCCCAGGCAATCTATTTGTGAAGTACCTAGTTTTTGTAACAATGAAGGAAATGATAATAACAGGCCCAGATTTGAGCATTTGAGGCCTTTTCAAACACATATATGTTCTTACAAACTTAAACATACAGGCCATTGATCCTTGCTCAACTAAGTTTCTGACTTTCTGGGGAAAATTCTAGTTCTAAACCATGTTCCTTTTACTTCCCAGTATTTTTTTTTAAATTCTTCAACCTCTCCCTGTGAGTTCTCAGGAAACAGGAAGATAGTTTACGCATTAGCAAGGCTGTATGTAATTTAAAATGTAAATTGGATGGTAACAGGTAAAACAATGCATTTGAAAGCCAAAAGACTTGAGTTAGGTTGTGTGGATACCTGGATGATTCCTTGAATTCGGGTAACTGATCCAGGTCAAAAAAGGTTAGGACTAGTTCTCTGATGAAGGAGGAACTCCCTCATGTCTGTTGGAGGAATTCATAATCAGGGTTAAATTATGGTTTATTTTCTCTCTGGGCAGAGTCCATTTTTCAGTGATAGAAAAGAATGAAAGACTGTGGTCCCAGAGCACCTTCCTTTGTGGGCTGAGCTCACTGAGCTGATGGAAGAGAGCAAGGGAGCTCCTGCTTTTTCTCTCTTATTCAGAGCTGAAATCAAGGGACTACTTTTCATCATTCTTTCCCATCATTAGTTGCTAGGAAGAAGGGAGACGATTCAAGGTGGAAAACTGCACATGCAAGGGAGTTGTGTATTTTGACTGTAGATGAAGGCTGATAGAGAACTCGACTTTTTAATGAGGTGTGTATTAGAAAAGTTTATGGGAACTTTTAATGAGATCTGTATTAGAAAAGTTGTGATTGAAGACAGAAGCCTGAAAATATGAGTCTAGGCTGATTGATGCCTTGGGGTTTCTGTGGTACTTTTCTCATGTATCAACAAAGGAGCTGGATGTTACTGATCATGCAAGTCCTTTTTGGGAGTAGGCAGGTATTTTCATTTAAGGCTGCTGTCTGATTAGGTTAGATTGTCCAGTGGGCCGTGTGTGTAGTTTTAGAAGTCCTGCCTGAACTTGGAAGTATATTTAGTTTGAATTATGACACATTTAGGGGAACTCATTGAAACTTATGGCATGATTGGCTCACTAATATTTGCAAAAAAACAATTAGTGCTTAGGGTTCAGAAATTTTGTCATTTTTGTGTTTTGTTTTATCCCCCTCCCCTTGAGCTAGTCATCTTTTGGAGAGTTCATAGGTTTAGGATCTTTTGGTTAAAAAAATATCAACAACAATAACAAAAAGAATGAAAAAGAGTGAAGCTAGCTTAAGGGACTTTAAGGACTCCAATCCCAGAAGGATGAAAAAGAAAGAAAGGGACAGAAAGTGTATTCAAAGAAATAATGGCTGAACAATTCTCTTACCTGGGGAAAGAAACAAATATCAGATGGAGGAACCCACAGAGTAACAAGAGAAGAGTCTCACTATGGAGACCCATACTGAGATACACTGTGGAAGTTCCTCAAATATTAAAAATAGAGTTACCATATGATCCAGCAATTCCACTTCTGGGTATGTATCCAAGGGAAACAAAATCAGTATTTCCAAGAGATATCTGTACTCCCATGTTCACTGCGTCATTATTTGCAATAACCAAGATATGAAAAACAACTTAAGTGTCCATTGACAGATGAATGGATAAAGAAAATGTGGAATACATATAAGAGAATATTGTTTAACATTAAATTTTTTTAAATGTTTATTCATTTTTGAAAGAGAGAGACAGAGCTTGAGCAGGGGAGGGACAGAGAGAGGGAGACACAGAATCCAAAGAAGGCTCCAGGCTCCAAGCTGTCAACAGAGCCTGATGCAGGGCTGTAACCCACGAACTGCAAGATCATGACCTGAACTGAAGTCGGCCACTTAACAGACCGAGACACCCAGGTGCCCCATATTTAACCTTAAAAGGAGGGAAACCTTGCATTTTGTGACAATATGGGTGACCTTAGAGTGCATGATGCTAAATAAAGTAAGCCACACACAGAAAGACAAATACTACATGTTATCAAGTATATTTGGAATTTTTGAAAAACCAATCTCATAAAAACAAAGAATAGAATGGTAGTTGTAAGAAGCTAGAGGAGAAGGCGGGAGAAATAGAGGGCAGTATAAGGGTACACAATTCTAAATAAAAGATGAATAAGATACAATAGACTCTCGTCTGGCCTAAAGACGCATAGAGATTGAAAATGAAAGGATGGAAAAGATACCCCATGCAAATGGAAGTGAGAAAGAAAGAAAGAAAGAAAGAAAGAAAGAAAGAAAGAAAGAAAGAAAGAAAGAAAGAAAGAAAGAAAGAAAGAAAGAAAGGAAAGAAAGAAGGAAAGAAGAAGAAAGAAAGAAAGAAAGAAAGAAAGAAAGAAAGAAAGGAAGAGGAAGAAAAAGAAAGAGGAAGAAAGAAAGAAGGAAAGGAAGAAAGAAGGAAAGAAAGAAAGAAGGAAAGAAAGGAAACTACAGGCCAGTATCTGATGAACATAGCTGCAAAAATCCTCAACAAAATACTGGCAAACTGCACTCAATAATATATTAAAAGGATCATTCACCACAATCAAGTGGGATTAATTTCAGGGATACATGGATGGTTCAATATTTGCAAATCAGTTAACATGATATACCACATTAACAAAATGAAAAATAAAAACTATATGATCATCTCAATAGATGCAGAAAAAAACATTTGACAAAATTCAGCATTCATTTATGATAAATCTGTCAACAAAGTGGGTTTAGAGGGAACAGACCTCAATATCATAAAGGCCATATATGAAAAACACACAGCTAATATCATACTGAGGGCTTTTTCTCTAAGTTCAGGAAGAAGACAAGAATGTCCACAATCACCACTTTTATTCCTATAGTACTGAAAGTCCCGGCTATAGAAATCAGACAAGAAAAAGAAATAAAAAGCCATCTATATTGATAAAAAAGAAGTTAAACTGTCACTATTTGCAGATGACATGACACTACACATAAAACACCCTAAAGACTCCACTGAAAAACTATTAGCGCTAATAAATGAATTCAGAAAATTTGCAGAATACAAAATTAATACCCAGAAATTGGTTGCATTTCTATACACTAATAATAAAGTAGTATAAAGAGAAAATAAGGAAACAATTCCATTTACAATTGCACCAAAAAGAATAAAAAGCTAGGAATAGACTTAACCAAGGAGATGAAAGATCTATATTCTGAAAACTCAAAATCATTTGATGAAAGAAATTAAAGATGACACAAACAAATGGGAAGGTATTTGCCTATGGATTGGAAGATTTAATATTGTCAAAATGTCTATACTATCCAAAACAATCTATAGGTTCAGTGCAATCCTTGTCAAAATACCAACATCGTTTTTCACAGAACTAGAGCTAGTAATACTAATATTTATATAGACCCACAAAAAGACCCTGAATAGCCAAAGCAATCTTGAGAAAGAAAAAGCTGGAGGTATCATGATCCCAGATTTCAAGATATACTGCAGAGCTGTAGTAATCAAAACAGTATGGTACTAGCACAAAAAATAGACACATAAATAATGGAAGTAGAATAGAGAGCCCAGAAATTAACCTACACTTATACGGTCAATTAACCTATGACAAATAAGCCAAGAATATACAATCGGTAAAAGACAGTCTCTTAAACAGACAGTACTAGGAAGATCAAACAGCTACATGCGAAAGAATGAACTGGACCACTTTCTCATGCTATATACAAAAATAAACTCAAAATGGATTAAAGACCTACACATGAGGCTTGAAACCTCTAGCAGAAAATAGAGGCAGTAACATCTTTGATATCAGCTGTAGCAACATTTTTCTAGATAGGTTCCCTCAGGCATGGGAAATGAAAGCAAAAATTAACTATTGGGACCACATACAATAAAAAGCTTTTACACAGTGAAAGAAACCATCAATGAAACAAAAAGTAGCCTACTGAAAAGGAAAAGATATGTGCAAATGATTTCTCTGATAAGAGGTTAATATCCAAAATAAATAAAGACTTAACACCAAAACCCAAATAATTCAATTAAAAATGGGCAGAGGACCTGAATACACATTTTCCCAAAGAAAACATATAGATGGCCAAGAGACTCATGAAAAGATGATCAAATCACTAATCATCAGGGAATTCTAAATCAAAACCACAATGAGATATCACCTTACATTCATGGAATGGCTAGAATCAAAAAGAGAAGCAATCACATGTGTTGGTGAAGATGTGGAGTAAAAGGAACTCTCATGCGCTATTGGTAGAAATTTAAACTGGTGCAGCCACTGTAGAAAACAGCATGAAGATTCCTCAAAAATTAAAAATAGAATCACCTTATGATCCACTAATTCCACTACTGAGTATTTATCCCAAGAAAACAGAAATAGTAGTTTGAAAAGATACATGCACCACTATGTTTACTGCAGCATTATGTACAATATCCAAGCAACTCAAGTCTCCATCAATAGATGAACGGTTAAAGAAGGTATCTTGTGTGCGTGCATGTATGTGTGCGTGTGTTTGTGTGATATTATTCAACCATTAAAAAAGAGGAAATCTTGCCATTTGTGACAACATGTATCTAGAGGGTATTATGCTAAGTGAAGTAAGTCAGGCTGAGAAAAACAAATGCCATATGATTCATTTATATGTGGCATCTGAAAACCGAAACAAAGGAATAAATAAAAAAAAAGCAAAATCAGACCCGTTAATACAGAGAACAAACTGATGGTTGCCAGAAGGGAACAGGTTGAGGGGAGGGGCAAAATGAGAGAAGGGTGGTGAAAGATAGATGCTTCCAGTTATGGAACAAAGAAGTCATGGTATTAAAAGGCACAACATAGGGAATATAGTCAGTGGTATTGTAATAGTGTTTTATGGTGACAGATGGTAGTTACGCTTGTGGTGAGCACAGTATAATATATAAACTTCTTGAATTACTATGTCATACCCTTGAAACTAATATAGCATTGTGTGTGAACTATACTCAAATTAAAAAAGATGAATCAGATCTGAGGATACAGTATATAATATGGTCACTATAGTTTATAATACTATGGTATTTAATTGAAATTTACTAGGAGAGTAGAACCTAAGTGCTCTCACTAAAAATAAAATCAATAAATATGTGAGGTGACTGAGGTGTTAATCATTTTCAATGATTACGATGTGTACATATGTCAAGTCATTGTCATGCATACTTTAAATATATTACTATTTGATTTGTCAGCTATATCTCAATAGTGTTGAAAAAAAAAGATTGGTTCAGCTGCTTTTCTATTCCTTCTCTTACATACCACATATAATACATATGTGTATATATATATGTTTACATATGAAAATGCTTACATGGATTTTAGTGTTTAGCAGTAGAATAGTATCTTAAATTTAGAAAGAAGCTATGTGGAAACTTTCTACACCTCTCTTTATTATTTTTTTAAATGTTTATTTATTTATTTTGAGAGAAAGAAAGAGAGAGTATGTGAGCAGAGGAGGGGAGGAGGGAGTGGGAGAGAGAGAATCCCAAGCAGATTCCACACTCAGTGTGGAGCTGATGCGGGACTCAGTCTAATGACCATGAGATCATGACCTGAACGGATATCAAGAGTCCATCACTTAACTGACTGAGCCACCCAAGCCCCCTTCTACAGCTCTCTTTAAAGTGATATAACAGTGAGTAGGAGGGTCTGAGCTCACTGGGTGTCAATTGAGCAGCCTGAAGAGAAGTACTTCAGAGGACTGATGTCAGCAGCAGGACCCAAATGGAGCTGACCATGCACTTGAATTATGCATCAAGAATACTTCTTAGTTTTGCAACCTAAGCAAAGACTACATGTGTTGATCTTACATGCCACTCAGCTTGTTTTGTTTCATGACAAAGGGTGATGGCCATGAAAGCCTAGACATCAACAGTGACCCACTACCTAATTACCTATTGTCCAATTAAAACAAAAAAAATTTTTAAGTAGGTTCCATGCCCAGTGTGGGGCTTGGGCTCACAACTCTGAGAGCAAGAGTCACATGCTCTGTGGCCTGAGCCAGCCATGCACCCCATCTATTGTCCTATTTTTAAAATGAACTCTGACACACACGTAATCAGCTTATCACGTGATGGGAAGGTTGGATGGTTCACCAAATCTGGCACCATCATTTGTTTTCTACCAGGCCTTGTATTCCATGGGTCCCACTGGTATCTGTGAAGGGTTATCCTTGATCTTTTATATCAGCAAGAAGGGTGCCAATGTGGGACTGATGAATATATGCAAATCTGCTGTAAGTTACCCAGATACATCATTCAATCTCTGGATCACCAAGGTCCAGGCTGGAGCTCTGATGAACTTTGAGATTCTCTCCCCTGATCAGTACCATGTATGGTATTTTTGGAGATGGCTCTGATGACAGTATCTTTAGCTTCATCTGGATCCCATCAGCAATTCCTGTTTATCTTTCAGTCACTGTTTCCAAGACAGGATTGCTTACTGGAGCTGTAAGGCACAAACCTACTTAAATCCAATGAGAAGCAGATACATCTGGTTTCTTCCAGGCAGTTTGTTCAGAAGTGTTTTACATTTCCTGCCAAAGGGCATTGCTAATGTTGCCGTTAATCTAAAGCTGTTCCACTCATGTAGTATAATTAAAGTTACTTCAAGTCAGTTGGCTCATAATGACATGCAACCAGCCTCAAATGCTCAGCGACTTGGTGGTTAGAGGACTGAAGGAAGTCTGTGGGCTACTGTAAGTCCGTGATCTTCTTGTGAGGTTCATAATGACACTATGATCTCTGTTTCTCCAGAAGTGCGCATAGAAGGATCAGTTGGATGGCTCATGGAACCAGCATATCTCTTTTATTGATTGCCTCCTAACTTCCTCGGGGAATAGAGAAACCTGACTGACAGCTTTTGGATTGTCCTTGAGGAGTACTATCTAATGTTTACATATCATGATATCGACATTTAAAAAAACTATATTTTTGAAATATATTTGAGTCATCATGAGCTGATTGCATTCCATAAAAAGTGACCCAATCTGTGTTTTTTAATATACACAGAATTCAGTCTTTTTTATAATCTTATTTCTTGTGGGTTGGAGTTAGAGTTGGGTTAAATATAAACTCAAATTTTAAGTATTTATTATAGTAAATTTAGGACTTACATTTATTTGAACAACAAAGCATGTTACTAAATTAATGCTATGGAAATTTTGTAAATCTAACTTTAGGTTAAGTGAATACATACGTATTTTGGTTTACACAAAACTTAAGAACACTTAAGACAGTGTGTTTGGTGCTTCTCGCACATCATATTAACTAAGGAAACAACAATAAGGCTTTTATTATTTACAGTTGGATTAAATGATGAAGTTCAACATGTAAATGCTGAAACTATCAATCATATTAGTTATGCTGACTTTTATTTATTTATTAATCACATTTATTTATACTCTTTTAAAAAAAATTTTTTTTAACTTTTATTTATTTTTGAGACATAGAGACAGAGCGTGAGCAGGAGAAAGGCAGAGAGAGAGGGAGACACAGAATCCAAAGCAGGCTCCAGGCTCTGAGCTGTCAGCACTCATAGACCGCGAGATCATGACCTGAGCCGAAGTTGGCCACTTAACTGACTGAGCCACCCAGGCGCCCCTGTTTATTTATACTCTTGCTCTTTTTTTTTGCCTTTTAAGAATATTTGGGACTTTCATCAAGCATACTTTAATTACTTCCTTATTTTTAGAACCCTCAAGATTTCTTGCCTTTTATCACTTTGCTTTATCTCTGCTTTGTTTCTTTTGCATTTGTACTCCCTGAAATCAGTCTTAAGCATCCAACATATTAAGATGGTTATAATTGCTATGCTTTTTCATTGACTCTACTCTGTAAAATTGCATGGCTTCTTTTTAAAAATTATAAAAATCACAAATCTGTCATAAGGAAGGTCAATGGAGAAAATGCAGTATCCAACTTAGCCATGTACAGAATCAGATTGAACGATGTTGACTTTATTACTGATGTCTTTTGCAGCTGTTTGGGAGCATTCCTACAGACTTGTTTACTATAGCATTAATACTTGGGAGATCAGCAAAAGTGCCTTTGTTCTAGCCTCTAACTCAGCTAATGAGTAAAGAAAGGCAGACTTCAAGTCTAGAGGATAATCAAAGGAGCTTTATGTGACAGACTGAAATGTTTAGTACCAAAGCCAAGATAAAAGTTCTTTGTTTCAGCTACGAATAACCAATACCTCAACACTATTCAGAGCCATTAGGCTGAATAACCTAGACATATAAGAGGGAAACTTGTGTCCTTGGTGTGGTTGTGAAATCAAGCTTTGAGATGGAACCGAAGGGCTGGTGAGAAGTAAAAGTCTCTGATTTATGAGACTGTGAGTCTCAAGCCTGCTGTAGATGGTGCACTTGGATTTGTGTGTGGCTTGTTTTCAGCCATATTAAGTGGCAGTGTGCCTGATGGTCACATTTGACCTCAGGTAGCAATATAGGAGCACCAATCCATGAATCTTAAAGTCATCCGACCTATAATTTATTTTTAAATATCAAAACTAGGAATGTAGTGTGTGTCTGAGATAGTCTACCCTCAGGGAATTTTCAGTCAAAAGATATAATCATTACTTTTATATTGGTTATTTAAATCCTGACATTTAAATATTTTTTACTGTTGTTAATGCAATGTTTCCTAATCATATAATTAATCTTGTAAGAGCTAGTTTTCTATTAAAAGCTAGTTTTCTATCAAAGCCAGGTTTCTGATTGAATATATTTCAGAATTCCTAGGTTTTAGTACTGGGAGATATCTATTAGGGATATAATTTATAATTTATTATTTATAAATTATTTGTTGAAACATCAAGGATGCTGAGTTACACATGTTATACCTTTAGTAAGTGAGCTCAACTGCTACACATAAGAATTAAAGTACTTAAGGAAAAAATAATTTTTTTTCTGGGGTTTATGTTTCTTTCAATAACACTTTGGTGTCTTAGCTAGGGCTGCCATGATAAAATATCATAGACTAGGTGGCCTAAACAACAGAAGTTTGTTTCCTCACAGTTCTGGAGACTGGAAGTCCAAGATCAAGGTCTCAGATGATTTGGTTTCTAACTTTGGAGCTATCTGCCTGGCCATCTTGCTGTGTAGTCACATGGCCTTTTTTTGGTGCATGCACACAGAGGGTGGAGTGTGGAGAGAGAGGGCTCTCTGGTTTCTATTTATAAGGATATTAATCCTATTGGATCAGACCCCACACTTAATGGCCTCATTCAGTCTTAATTAGCTTCTTAAAGGCCCCATCTCCAATCTAACCTCTTTAGGGGTTAGGACTTCAACATCAGAATTTTGGGAGGGACACAGACATTTAGTTCATAACAACTAGTAATTCACAGTTTCATGCAGAAAAGGTAAATTACCCTTTACTTTATGACAGTTGGATGGAGCCTCCACATATACTTGGGAGAATTAAGTTATACTGTTGTAACTGATATTTGAATAATGGGCATAGACATACCACGAATTAATGTGAAGTTATCTTTGTTCTTTTTTCAGCCATTTACCCCTAATGGAGTAATATCAATGCCATTGTATAAGCTGATTAAAAACACTAATATATCATTTATTCCCATCACATTCTTAATAACCAATCATTGAACAATTATCAAGTGCCAGAACATGGCTAAATATATATATATAATCTATTATTAATATATATTAATCTTTATAGTTTTAATATATATTTAATCTATATTTAATCTTTATAGTATTAATATATATTAATCTCTATAATATTAATGAGGAGGTGAAGCTTCCCCCATCAAGGATCAAAAGATGTTTTTTTTAATCATTTTTGATAAATTTAAAATGTATTTTACATATTCCACAACCACTTAAACAAGATGCAAGAATCATTATTTGTTTGGTCTTATTTGCCGGGGTCTGCCCTGAGAGGAGACCAGCTCCTACTTCAGGGCTTCTGGCTGGTCCAGGGTTTCACTTGAGTGAGGGTTGGTCTAGGCGCAAGAGATGACGCGAAGTCAGTCTCTTGGAGTCAGCCTCGTATCAGGACTGGTCCAGGGCTCCCTATGTAAGGGCTGAGACAAAAAACATAAAGACAAGACAAAGACAAAGACAAACGACATGGAGACAGCATCTGATCCGGACTGCTCAAAGTTTATTTTTTCTTTAGGGTTTTTATGCATTTTCTCTAAACACAGCAAGCACACATCCTGCAAAGATTGGCAGGATGAAAACACTCCAATTTCTCAAGGTTCTTAGTAAAAATAAAAGAAACTGATTAAAACAAACTTTACTTCAAAGAACCCTAGTTTCTCAAGGTTACATAGATTGTTTAAACAATTGGTATATGAGGGTAAAAAACAGCACACCCGCAGTCAAAGGATAACTAATGGATACATTCTGGTGAATATTATGGGTTGGAAGGGTAAGAACAAAGTATACAGATATCAATGAAAGGTTCTAACTACAATTAGAGGATTGTGAGAAAAACATGTTTTTCTTTAAAGTTACTCTCTAAGGTTATTTATTATCTACTGACCATTAATAATCTCTTAACCCAGAAAACTACAGCAATTACGACATTTCTGAGGGTCAGGCTGCACTCTTAGGTTTAATAGAACAATTAGAGATTTATTTTATTTTTGAATTATTTCTATATTACCTGAGGCAAACTAAAGCCTCCTAAATGATTTTCTTATTATTTTCATGATGATCAACTTTATATCTCTCTATATTCTAAACCTATTAAGAGGAATAAAGCGAACAGCATTAATTGGCTAGCAGAGAGGATGCCATAAGACCCTCTTTTACTTCACACTGCAGCTGCTGCTAGCAGGGACTTTTCTTCAATATTATTGTCACCCTGAGTGCAGGGATTCTTACAGACCCAATGTTCTTATCGTAGGCCTGGCACGAATTTATCTCCTGATGGCCCTTTTGCGACTGTCTTAGGTTGTCCCCCCCCCCGCCCCCCCCGAGGGATCTTACCCGTCACTGGCTAACCAGCCATCCTCTTAGGGCCAAACAAAGTGAGGAGATCAAAAGCCATAACTTTTATGGCCTCAGGCCTAATACTTGCCTTAGGACACCTCCGCCCGCTGGTGGGGGTCCAGGCTCCGGCCCGCCTGGGCCTTGGGCCTTACTTCTTCACCCTGGGCATCGCTCCCAGGGCATGGCCTCTTGGTCCCCGGCACTTATTTCTGTATTTATTCATTTATTAATATATATTAATCTTTATGATATTAATAAATATATCAATTTATTAACAATATATTAACATATATTAATCTTTGTGATATTAATATATATTAATCTTTATGGTAACCGTGTTAGATAAGTGGTATTTTACTCTCTTTGTGGTGGTCTGAAGAAGTAAATGACTCACCAAGTTCATGGGGCTTGTCCAGGCAGAGGCCTTATTTGAACCCTGTTTGACTATCTCAAACTTTGTGCCTTTTTCTTGCATCACTGTTTCTTAAAAGAGAGTGTTATATGTCCAGGGATGTAATGGAACCGAAGGCAGTACTACGTTGGGATCCCCCAATTTTGGGATTCTGGGTTATTTACCCTTGTTTCTATTAACTGGGCAGGATAGCCAGAAGACTGCTCTATTTAAATAAGCCCAACACTGAAGCCCCTACCTATTGAACTTCAAAAGAAATTTTTCAAAGAAACATTTTCAGGTAGCTATCTCGAGAGCTGTAGCCTGTGTACAACTTAAATGATAGTATCAAAGTAACTTAGGTCAAGCTGTGTTTCTGCTGGGCAGTCTGGAGCCTCGCTTGAATGTTTGGTAGCGAGAGTCAAGCAGAACTTTGGGGCTTCATTTTTCACTTGTATAGTGTGGGTTAATCGCATCTTAAAAATTGAGGTCAGTTCATTCTGGTAACTGGTGATGTTTCAGGGCTACAATGCTGTAGCATAGGAATTCACATCAGGATTTACCAATAGTTATCTGGTGACCAGGAAGTATTAAATGAACTTCATAAAAGTATGAAGTCAGCAGATGCCAGAGCAAATGCTGGCTACTGGGCATGAATGTTGACTTTTGACATGATATAGGACAGCTTTACGGAAGTGGCAAGATAAAAATGAGTTAGAGAGGAACTAATTAAGTTCCATCCCAGTTTTTGACCATGCCTGCCAAAGCTGGCTCTCTATAAACTTGGTTTTCATTAAAATCACGAGAAAGGTGTTCTTACTCTGTTTTCTTTTGTATCATAACCTAATATTTTCATCTCACCTGCAAGTTGAAGACATTATTAACCTATGGTTAAATACAATAGGAAGTTGTTATTGAAGGGATATGTATATATTGCAAATTTATGAAGCTTCCTATTCCATCTTTATCTTATGTTGAGCCAGATAAGTTTATGCATATATTTCAAATGATAGTTAATTAAAATTTGAAAGCTTTAAACTGTCATATAAAGTTACAATTCTTTCATTGCAATGATAACAATACAGCAGTTTTAGAATTTCTTTTTATAGTTTTTATAAATGTTTACTAGAGATTTTGAGATTTTAGTACTGTGTTAAATTTGCAGAGGCGGAGTTAGATAGCACTGCAATGATAGTTTAACACACTTAAGATTGTAAAAGTAATTGACTGTATTTTGGAGTGGTGTCGATATGACTAATTTAAAAAAAATGTTCTTTATATATAATTGCATTAAAAGAAGGAGAACTTTGTATCAGTTAAGGTCCAATTAGGAGGCAGAAACCATACTGGTAATTTAAACAAGGGAAATTTATTGTAAATATTATCATTTTAGTCCATTTAGGCTGCCATAACAAAATGCCACAGACTGGGTAGCTTATAAACAACAGAAATTTATTTTGCACAGTTTTTGAGGCTGGAAGTCCAAGATCAGGGTGCCAACATGGTCACATGAGGGCCCGTTGCCGCGTCCCAGACTTCTTGTTATATTCTCACGTGGCAGAAGAGGGTGAGGTAGCTCTCTGGGATCTCTCTTTATAAAGGCAATAATCTCATTCATGAGGGTTCCCCCTCATTACCTAATCACCTCCCAAAGGTCCCACCTACTAATACCATCACACTGGGCATTACGATTTCAATATACGCATTTTTAAGGGACACACACGCTCACACGCAGCATTTATTAACTAGGTAAAGGTAGATAATTACTAAAAGGGGTAAAATAAATTTGCAAACAATATAGCAATAACAAAGGTAAGGAACAGCTGCTGACTCTAGGGCTAAGGGAGAGAATCCAAGGAAAGAACAAACTTGGAAGAGAGCTCCTCCCCCAAGATAGATATTCAGACCTCTTTGGAGAGGGTACAGGTACAGCCTACTAAATGCAAAAGAAGTTCCTTAAGTCCTGAAGTGCCTCAAACCAGAGCTGATTATAGCTATTTGGCTGGGGCTGGTGAAGAAGCAATTTACCATGCCAGGGTACTAGCCAAGTTTGCTGAAATATGAGAACCAGTGGGTCTTTCACAAGCCACTGGCATCCTCACTATAGGAGTAAGAGGAAAAGCAGATCAAAATGAGGAAGAGAAGCTTCCTCTCACACTTCTTGCAGTGTGCCTTCCATGGCCTCTGCAGAAAAGCATCACCTTATGCTAGAAGACAAAAAATGTTTATAAGATCTAGTTACATTGTAACAAAGCATTGCAAAGAAAGGTAATTCCACAGTGACCTAGCACTTCACACATGCTAGGATGGCTATCAATATCAAAAAGTTGTCAAGGAGATAACAAATGTTGATGATGGTGTGTAGCAATTGGAACTCTCATACACTGCTGGTAGGAATGGAAGAAAATGGCGCAGCTGCTTTGCAGCAATCTGGCAGTTCCTCAAGTGGTAACATAGTTACCATATGATCCAGCAGTTCCACTCCTAGGTATAGCCAAAAGAAATGAAAACACGTGTCCACACAAATATCTGTGCACAGATGTTGACAGAAGCATTATTCATAATATCCCCAAAGTGAAAACAACCCAAATGTCTATTAATTGATAAAAGGATAGATTGATAAAATATGGTATATCCATACAATGGAATATTATTCAGCAATAAAAAGGAATGAAGTACTGATACATGCTGCAACAGGCATGACAGTTGAAAACATTATACTGAATGAAAGAAGTCAGCCTCAAAGGATCACATGTTCTATAATTCCATTTATATGAAATGTCTAGAATAGGCAGAACTATAGAGACAGTAGATTTACAAGTGTCTGGATGGGTAGAGATGGAGAATGAGTGGTGATGGCTAAATGTAAAGAGTTTCTTTTTGGGGAGATGAAAATGTTCTAAAACTGATCATGGTGATGATCACACAACTCTGCGAATATTCTCAAAATCATTGAATTGCATATGGAAAATGGGTGAATTGTATGGTGTATGAATTATATCTCAATAAAATGTTATAATTTTTTTAATTAAGAAAAAGGGTAGATTTGGAACTGATTGCTGGTAGAAATCTCAACACTTTGGACAACAATGTAGGCATTTTATTATGTTAAATTAAAAAAAAATTTTTTACAGGAAGCTACTAAAGATGTCTAAAGCCCAAATAGGATAGGTGAGTTGCTCAGAACATGTTTTTCCTGACTCCCAGTTCATTGTTTATTGTATAAGACAATAATACTTCAAGAGAATCTTTAAGAAAGGATTCCAACAAGGGCGCCTGGGTGGCTCAGTCAGTTGAGCATCCAGTTTTGGCTCAGGTTATGTCTCACGGTTTATGAGTGCTATGCTGACAGCTCAGAGCCTGGAGCCTGCTTCAGATTCTGTGTCTCCCTCTCTCTCTGCCCTTTCCCTGCTCTCTCTCTCTCTCTCAAAAATAAATGAACATTTAAAAAAAAAAAAGGAAAGAATTCCAACAACCTCTGTTCTTCCCAGAGAAAGATGCTCTCTGAGAGCAGAGACTTACCAGAATTCTCTAGCAGAACTTATCTATCTCTGAATTAGATGTGTTAAAGGGGCAAGGTATCAATTCGTTAAGGTGAAAACTACAGGTCTGAGTATGAACATGGCCTCAGGTCAAGGTATGAAAACAGCTGTTTGGAAAATATATTACCAGTCTGAAGATAAAAGGACTATTGATGGAATGAAGGTAATATTTTGAATTAAATTACTAAGAAGTTTTTGAATTTTGATAAATATAGACTTCTTTCTTAACACAAGAGAACATTATTTCTCACATATATTGCCACTGTAGTACTTTATATTTTAAGCTCTCAAGACATAAATCTATATGGACACAATTCTGGATCATGCTTTAAATAACTTCTCTCTGGGGGCTCCTGGGTGGCCCAGTCGGTTAAGAGTCTGACTTCGGCTCAGGTCATTTTCTCGAGGTTTGTGGGTTTGAGTCCCACATTGAGCTCTGTGCTGACAGCTCAGAGCCTGCCTGAAGCCCACTCCAGATCCTGTCTCTCTCTCTCTCTCTCTCTCTCTCTCTCTCTCTCTCTCTCTGCCCCTTCTGTGCTCATGCTCTGTCTCTCTCTGTCTCTCAAAAATGAATAAATGTTAAAAAAATTTAAATAACTTCTCTCTGTGTGATAATTCATATTCAAGATTGCTTAGTTATAGGGCTTATGTTCATCCGTAGATGGTTTGTAGTGGTTTTTTCATTTTCACTGTATCTTTAGCACTGTGTCTTTCTTCTATCACTTTTAGTTTGACAAACCAGGAATAGGAAGCCATATGGCATATACTATATATTATTCTAAATATTTATTCCAGTTGTATTTAAAGACAGCATTCCCTTCCTTGAACATCAGAAGTATCATAACTAACAACACTTTTGTTATATTCTGGAAGTCAAACCTTCCAAAAAGATCAGGAATGTAGACATTTTATTTTTTTTAAAGGAAGAAACCATATATGTTTCATATTAACTGAAGGAGATATACTATTTTTTTTGGATTATTTGCCTTTTTTATTATTGAATTGTAAAGGTTCTTTACATATTCTGGATATGAGTCTTTTATCAGATATATGATTCGCTAATATTTTCTCCCATTATGTGAGTTACCTTTTCACCTTCTTGATTTTTTTCCTCTGAAACATAAACGTTTTCAATTTTGATAACATCTGTGTACCTTGTATTTTTTGGTTACTTGTGCTTTTGATGTTGTATCTAAGAAACCATTGCTTAACCCAAGGTCACAAAGATTTATCCCTACGTTGACCCCTAAGAGTTTTAGAGATATACTATTTTAAAGCAATTTTTATATTTTCCTGATTGGCTTCAAATTCACCGAAGGTTTCAGTGTATTATTTAATCTTATCTTTTTAAACTGATTATAATTTTTAGAGTTTGAATATTTTCTTGCAATGGAACAACTCTCACTGCCATATTAATAAGAGATTCATAAATACTAAACACAAGTGGTGGATAACATCATAGCTAATAAATCCATAAAAATATTAAATTGCCTCGTAGTTTTGTAATATAAGTTGTTTTTTGTTTTGGAGAGTTATGTTACAAAAGGCAGCAATCCCCAAAGTATGACAAAAGAGCGATGAAGAGGATGGCCAGAATCTTCATTCACATCATTTGAGAACAACCCTACATCCTTTTACTAGAGCATAAAGCACCTTGAGAGCAGGACTGGGTCAAATGCTGTAATTGTGGATTTAGTGAAAGACCCAGAAGTAATTTTCCTGAACTGAATAATAAGGTTCAGTTAATAAATGTGTCCAGATCTTTGGAAAATTTGGCATAAAGCTCTCTACATGGGTATTTAAAATTTAGGGGCCCTGGGTGACTCAGTCGGTTAAGGGTCTGACTTCGGCTCAGGTCATGGTCTCACAGTTCATGAGTTTGAGCCTCGCATTGGGCTCTCTGCTCTCAGCACAGAGCCTGCTTCAGACCCTCTGTCCCTCTCTTTCTGTCATTCCCCTGCTCACACATGGAAAAATAAATAAACATTTAAAAATTTTAAAAATTTAAATTTTTTTTAATGTTTATTTAGTTTTGAGACAGAGAGAGACAGAGCATGAGCGGGGGAGGGGCAGAGAGAGAGGGAGACACAGAATATGAAGCAGGCTCCAGGCTCCGAGCTGACAGCACAGAGCCTGACGCGGGGCTCGAACTCACAGACCACGAGATCATGACCTGAGCCGAAGTCGGACGCTCAACCGACTGAGCCACCCAGGCATCCCTAAAAATTTTAAAAATTTAAATAGCTTCTTTCTAGACAAAAAGAGAAAAATATTAAATGGCCTTAGTTGAGATGCTATAAATATGCTCGGAAGTTCAAGTTACTTACGAATGTAGGAGCTTTCAAGTTTTAATGAGACGTGTTTCACATTTATATTTTGAGAAAACTTTTGCAGCTAGTTCTACAAAGATAAGCTGAAAGGTGAAGTTCATTAAAAGGAAGAAAATCAAAAGCTGAAACAGATTTTCTCTCATGTCCACAGTGCTGTTGGCATTTCTTTGCTTCCCTAGTTGAAGCAGAGTGGATTTATTTTGTGCTACTGGCACCACCTGGGTCGTGAAATTGTTCTTAGGACTGTTTGTTTATAGGTTGCAGATGGGAAGGAGAGAATCTGAAAGAATAACTTTATCTGCATTATTACACCGTAAGTGGGAGACCAGCAGATGTCAGCATAAAGACACAATTTCTGCTGTTTTCCATTACACCTAGCTGAAAAGATTGGGTCCTGCTGCTCAAATAAATGACAACAGCTGGAGCTTCCTACCCTTTCCAGATGATCATTCCCCCTCAAGGGATATAGCAGCACTTAGAGGTATCTGTAGAAGAATTACTTCATGCTCTTGGAAATTACCTGTCCTCCATACACGTGACAAACATCAGCTTTCAGGATTCTTATTCTACATTTCTGGAGTAGCATCTTGGATTTTTGTATTTTTGATGATCTCTACAGATTATTCTTTTTTCCCCTTTTTTTTAATGTTTATTTTTGAGAGAGAGAGATTGCGCATGAGCAGAGGAGGGTCAGAGAGAGAGGGAGACAGAATGTGAAGCAGACTCTAGACTCCCAGCTGTCAGCACAGAGCCTGATGCGGGGCTCTAACCCATGAACGGTGAGATCACGACCTGAGCCCAAGTCGGACGCTTAACCGACTGAGCCACCCGGGCGCCCCTCTACAGATTATCCTGATGCACAGCTATGATTGAGAACTGATATCTGTAGGAGTAATAACAAATATATGACTTTTTCTTCCTTGCATACTTGTTGTCCTTGGATTTTACTCTTTTTTGAAAGCTATTCGTTTATTTATTTTTTTTAATTCATCTACAATTTACTGAGTCTACCGTGCCCCAGGAATTGTGCTGAGGCTAAGAAGAGTACTCTTCAGTGTGGTTGAGAAGATATATTAACAAGTAATTTTAATATAAGGTGACAACTATGATAGAGATAAACTCAGCCATGGGGAGGAACTCTTAAGGATCACAGTCATGACCTGACTAAAATATTAATGGGGAGGAGAGAGCAGGGAAATAAGCCTGGAGAGTCATGGGTGCCCCTGTCCTTGGTGCTGAACCATCTCTTCACCTGCTAGAGTAAAGAAGTTTTTCCTAATATCTGTTGATATTCTTCTGTTGATTTCTTTACTACCTCTCCACTAATTCTGAAGCAGATGAGGAAAGAGATAGCAAAAATGGAAGAACACAAATACAAGCAGATGAAACAGGTTTTTGCAGAGACAGCTACTGATTTATTGACTCAGTGATGTGGGCGTTTGGGAAAGTAGAGAGTAGAGTTTTCAAATGATTGATTCCAAGAAAAACACAAGCTCGTCAGTACTTTCTACAATGCTATTCTTATAAAATCGGAGGCTTTCCAGAAATGCTAACAATGTGAAATGAGTCTAGAAATACACCTCTAGATGAAGGGGGCATGAAAGATATTCAGAGACAGAAAGCATTATTAAGAAAAGAAAAGGAAAAAAGGACTCATCCAAGGACCTACACATAATTTAATATAGCAAGGACGTATAGTACGATGATATGATGTAATGTTGAAGATCTAGCTGTTACCAAACCAGGCCAGAGCTTGGGCTTTCTAAGCAATAAAAATTGACAAGAGGCCAAATGGGAGTTTCAGGCAGGACTTTATATTGGGGCTTGTGCTTGAATACAAGTGAAGCAGCACAAAAGAAAGAATCCTCAGGCTGACTCACCGATTGGGGAGAGTTTTTAAGAGAAAGCTGAGTGGGAAAAGGGTGACATATAAGCATGCAGAGGCAGGGATTTATTAACACCTGTGCACTTAAAGGTCATGCTTTTTCATGCATCATATATTTAATTAACATGTTAAATCACACCTGGGGGTGATTTTTAGTATCACATGGAGGAAAAAGTTGGCTAAAGATCAGCACTGGAGTCAGTCTTGGAGCAGACTGTTATGGTCTTGTCTTTGCCAGTCATTGTAGGAAACATCCTCCTTTCCATAAGCATCCTCCCTATGCGTTCCTGCAGAATATGCTACTCAAGAGACATAGAGTTTTAGCCTTTTCTTTTCCTTATGGAAGCAGCCAAAGAATGCTGGATTTCGTAGTCAGGGTTGAGGGGACCTGAGTCTAGTCCCTTCTCTGTCTCATAACTAGGAGTTATCATGGAAGATCTTTTGTGTCTATTGGTGTATTCAATAGTGTCCTGGGAGTCTCTTAAACTATCTTCATTCTTTTTCATTCTTTTTCCTTTTTGATCCTCTGATTGGATGAATTCCATTGCCCTGTCTTTGAGTTCTCCAATCCTTTCTTCTGCTTTATCTACTCTGCTGTTAAACCCCTGAATTGAATTTTTTTCAGTTCAGTTAATATTTCTTCAGCTCTGTGATTTCTGTTTGGTACCTTTTAAACATTTTATATTTCTGGGTTGAATTATCACTGCTCATGCATTGCTTTCCTAACCTCAGTGAATATTTTTATGATTATTATTTTGAGCACTCTATAGGGCAAAACACGTCTCTCCATTTTGTTAGATTAGTTTGTGAATATTTATCTTATTCTTTGTTTGGAACACATTCCCCTGTTTTTTTCATTTTCCTTGATTTTTTGTGTTGGTTTCTGCATATTAGATAAAACAGTCTCCCCTTCCAGTCTTAGAAAATGAGCCTCATTAATCAGCCTGGCTTGAGCTCCTGATTGCCTTTCAAAATATTTGTGATCATCCAACCTCCTTCTTTTTAAATGGTTCCCAGTAGTTGAGAGTATAACAAGATCCATCAGTGTTCTCAAGGGTGGAATACAGTTATTAACTAGATGCAGGGTGATTAGAAGCCAGACCCTCAGATAGCAGCTGGGAAAGTATGTAGTTAAGCAGCCTGCAGGGAGAAACTAGAAATGGGCATTTTTGTCTGCTCCACCTGTGTCTGGGATTATAGCTACAAGGGGATTCTCTGGCACCCATAGTGCCATAGTGCGAGAGTCCCATGGGACTCATGAATACAAGCCCTGTTGGCAAGAGCCAGGCGTCTGGGGGCTTGTCTTTTGTGCGGCTATTTCAAAAACTGGGGCACCAGATGTTGGATAAGCTACTTCTCCAGGGAGATATTGGTGACTTGGAGTGGGTTAGAGGGAGAAAGCAGAGAGGTATCCAAGGTCTCTGGGGGAGAATTGCAGCCAGCTCTTAGAATTTGCTGAGATAGAATACTTGCCCTCAGAAAACTAGTAGCTTTGAAAATATGCAGATAAACCTCTTTCAGGGAACTACTTAGAGATAGGCAATTTTTCTTATTTTCTCTGCACTGAAGGCTGGGGGGGGGATAGTTGCAGTGAGTGCTCATGCATTGTTAAGAGTTGATTCTTTGTCTGTTATAGTCTTGTAAGTCTCATGAACACAAGTCTTTGTCTTTCAGAACTGGGCTTTTTAGGAGCCCAAACTTCTGGTGGGAGTCTTTAAAGTGCTATATATGGGGTCCAAACCCTTCACTCAGGGTGAAGCTCAAGGTTGGGAGTTTCCTCCCAATTGTATGACACTGTGTTGGGTGTGGGGTTTATGGTAAGAGAATATCTCACCTTTTCCTATCTGTTTCAATGTGAGTATTTTCTCATTTGTCTAATGTGTAGGAGTCACTCAGCTAATTTCTGAATCTCTTTCAGAGGGACTTGCTCTGTGTTGAGTAGTACATTTGGTGTGTCCATGGGAGGAGGGAGGAAGAGAGCTCAGGAGCCTCCTATATTGCTATCTTGGCCAACTCTTCAGTCACCAATTATCTCTCAAATATTTCGCTATATTCATGCGTCAGTTTAGGTTGGTTAAGTTATTTTACTATTATTATGAATAAATTGTTTTTAATATGCTTTATGTATTATTATTTTTATTGTTGCCCCATCTTTGACCAGTGGGAACTTCTTCAAGTTGTCTCATAAGTGATTTGATGTATGGTCAAAGTACTGCATTTTAAAATTATTTGAAATAATGTCTGTGTGTCATCAGTTTGATACAGAAATGACTTCATTTGTTTCACTTTGCTTTCGATATTTAGGGATTGCTTTATTTTCATTTTGATTTGTTTTAAAGTTGTATAAAATGTTTACATGATTGCAAAGTCAAATTGACAACACATGTTGTATTCAGAAAAGTCAAGTGTCTGTTTCTGGCCCTTTCTCTCCCTCTATAGATAATCCTTTGATGTATTTTATAGTTTCTTTTTTAAAAGTAAAAGTGTGCATGTGACAGGCGCCTGGGTGGCTTAGTTGGTTGAGTGTCTGAATCTTGATTTTGGCTCAGATCGTGATCTCATGGGTTTGTGAGTTTGAACCTTGCATCTGGCTCTATGCTGACAGTGTGGAGCCTGCTTGAAATTCTCTCTCTCTCTCTCTCTCTCTCTGCCTCTCCCTGCACAAGTTTTCTTTCTTTCTTTCTTTCTCTCTTTCTCTCTCTCTCTTCCTTCCTTCCTTCCTTCCTTCCTTCCTTCCTTCCTTCCTTCCTTCCTTCCTTCCTTTCTTTCTTTCTTTCTTTCTTTCCTTCCTTCCTTCCTTCCTTCCTTCCTTCTTTCCTTCCTTCCTTCCTTCCTTCTCCTTTTCTTAGATAAATACCATGTATATTCTTCCACGCCTTGTTTTTTTTCCAGCTAAGTTTATATTTTGATGATCACTTCATATTAGTGTATAGATGTAATCCTCATTCTTTGTATAGCTGGGAGTTGTAATAAGAAGCTTAACTTATAATCTGTTTCATACTTTGTAATAGATCCTTTAGATTATACAGAAGAGATTCTGTTCTCTGAAACTATACACAAACCAATAAAATACCCTAGAAAAATCTCTCAAATGTACACTGAGACAACAAAAGAATATTCATAGTAGCATTGTTTGTAGTGGCAAAACCTGGAAACAACCTGGAAGGGTGAATACATGCTAGTATGGTCAACTAATAGAATGCCACAATAATGAAAATAAATGATATATAGTTGTGCACATTCAGTGTGGATAAATCTTAGAAATATAATATCAAGGCAAAAATAAGTTGTGGAATATGCATGATTTCATTTTTAAAGAAATAAAAATGTGCAAAATGAAACCATATGTTGTACAAGGATACAACCATAGTGCTAAAACCATACCTAAATGCAAAGTGAGGATAAACACAAACTTTAAAATGGTGAAATGGGAGCTGATGGGAGCTGAGTTCATAAGGAGGAAGGACAGTAAGATTAGGAAGAATATTAAGCAGGCTCAACACTCAGCAGAGAGCCAGATCCAGGGCTCAATCCCACAACCCTGGGATCATGACCTGAGCCAAAATCAATAGTTAGACACTCAACAAACCGAGCCACTTAGACACCCCAATGATAATTTCTTACGCTGAGTGTAGGATGCATGAGATTTTTCTTTGGACTAATTAGTCATTATAACTCAAACACATGTTATAAATATTTTGCATTTATTCAATATTTAATATATTTTTCTAAAGAATCATATATCAAGTGGTAATGTTTAGCGATTAAGACTATGTGACTATAAGATGAGTGAAAAGGTCAACTGACAGTATTCTGTGAATGGTTATTGATGGCTTTGAATAAACATTTCAAAGTCAGAATCATATTTACAAAATATAACAACATTGTGCTCTGGAGAACTGTACTCAATAACTCCAAAAGTGATTTGAATAATGGTGAAGATGATGATGTCAAAGGCACAGGTGAATAACTTGAATACATTTTTTCCTTTTATTTGACAAATAATTTATGGTAACATTACACTTGTATTTATTTCATTTTTTTAACTAATTTATTGTCAAATTGGTTTCCATATAACACCCAGTGCTCATCCCAACAAGTGCCCTCCTCTGTGCCTGTCACCTCCTCTCCCCCCTCCAACACCCGCCTCGCTCCTCAGTTTATTCTTAGTCTTTGAGAGTCTCTTATCTTTTGTCTCCCTCCCTCTCTGTGTCTTTTTTTCTTTTCCCCTCTTCCCCCCCCTCCATAATTTTCTGCTAAGTCTCTCAAAATCCACCTATGCGTGGAAACGTATGGTATCTGTCTTTCTCTGACTGACTTATTTCACTTAGCATAATATCCTCCAGTTCCATCCATGTTGCTACACATGGTCAGATTTCATTCTTTCTCATTGCTACGTAGTATTCCAGTGTGTGTGTGTGTGTGTGTGTGTGTGTGTGTGTGTGTGTGTGTATCACATCTTCTTTATCCATTCGTCAGTTGATGGACACTTAGTCTCTTTCCATGATTTGGCTATTGTCGAAAGTCCTGCTATGAATATTGGGGTACACGTGGCCGTATGCATCAGCACTCCTGTGTCTCTTGGGTAGATTCCTAGCAGTGCTATTGCTGGGTTATAGGGTAGTTCTATTTTCATTTTTTTGAGGAATACAATTTTTTAATGTAATGCGAGTGTGGAAAAAAATCAACATTGGTAAATTAGAAAGTATTTAATAATACATGACTAAAGTGTATATATGTAATTAGGTTAAAAACAAAATATTATTAACAGGTAGACATTCGACTATTTCGTATACATCACTATACCACCTCCCCACCTACTGTAGGTGTAATGGAGGGTTGTGGAAATGAGACAAATCATTCTTTCCCTCCTCCCTCACTCCCTCCTCTTCCCATAGGGCAAAACTTACTTTCTTGGTAGCCATAGTTATTTTTAAATGATGTTGCTTGTTTTGTCACTTTATTTTTATCATCTGATGCCAACTGAAGACCATAGCCTTCTGGAACTAGCTAAATGCAAAGG
The DNA here is from genome assembly GCA_030068075.1 of Paguma larvata. Lineage (NCBI taxonomy): Eukaryota > Metazoa > Chordata > Mammalia > Carnivora > Viverridae > Paguma > Paguma larvata. Next base: position 113,986,165 of record CM057828.1, read on the forward strand.
CTGGGGTATGGGGTGTGGGTGGTAGAGGAGGGACCCCAGAATCCACATGCTTTTTGGGCCTACTGAGGCTCTTGGAGGTTCCGCTTGTGTGGCTTCTTAAAAGGGTGCTTTTATCCCAGGCAAGAGGAGACACTGAGAGATTTGCTGAGCACTGCTCTAAATCACCAGGTCACTTTAGTTCTTGGTTTCCTGTTCCCAAACTATTGACTGTCTTCCCATCCTAGTGCTGTGCTGTTTCACCAGATTTATTTTTAGGTTACTTAATTTTCTTGGCTTTTTTTTTTACTTCCCTTTATTTCAGATTTCCATGTTTACTTCCTTTGCTTTGTCTCCTATCTGCTGGTGTCTTCTACTTTATGGACTCACCAACTTCCTCTTCCTTTTTATCACTTTCTGTGAGTCCTTCATTAATTTTGTTTTCACATTGTCAGGTGTTGTTGTGAAGCCACTGACAGGTCCTCAGAGTGGTCATAGATTTTTCAATAAATTCTTGATAAATTTTAGGTGATAGAAAGATATAACTAATACCACCAGTTAAACTACTCATTATACCTATGCTATTCAGGTACTGCATTAGGCACTTCCCATTAAGTACGAAACTCTTGTAATTTAATTTACAATTTTAAGTTGTATAATTTTACAATTTTGATTTGTTAGTTTACTTTAAGAAGCGAGGCTTGCCCCATTTCTACTTACCCAAACCACTTTTTTCTTTTATACAAGCAAAAGGCACATCAAAAACACATGTAATACAAAACATCTCTTGGATTCACTGTTCTTGGGTTTCCAAAACTAGAGCCAATATTAGGAGGTAGACACCAATATGGTATCTGTTCTGATTCGTTGGGCTTCCATTCTGAGTGATCAGTATCTCCTACTGGATGTGAAATATTTTGGTTATGACTTCTGCCTAAGGTGCTATAAACTCATTCTACACTAGATCTGAATGCAACCGAATATGGAACCCTTTAAGGAAATTTCCAGAATGAAGCATTACTCCTTCTAATGAGTGGGCGCTCTTATTATGTCAGCAGAAGTTAGGGCATGGCCACTTATGGCTTCATCAGGTCATTTCTCATGACTAGTCAAATCTCAAACACTCAGAACATGATGCAACAAGTACATAATCATTTCTGTATATTTAAGGATACCCATGTATATATTACATCCTTTGGAATAGCCATGCTGCAATGCAAATATAACTTTCCAACTGAAAGATTACAATGTTTTTTTTTTCCCCTCAAGGATTTTCAGAACTAAATTATATACCGTAACATTTTCTCATTTTAAAATGCTCTTCTTTTTTTTTTTATGATTAAACTTGGACTTTCCACTTAAAAGTGCTGCAATGTTTGAAAAAATAAACTTTTCAAGGGTAGCACATAGTAAGTGTACACATAGTAAGTGCACCAAAGGAAAATAATCTGCAAAACTAAGAAGATGCAATTCCTCTGGATGGTAGGTGTTATTCGTGAGAATTTAGAACTATGAGGCCAGGATTTGTGTGCCAGTATCAAGGGTTAGTGAGATTCGCATAGAGAATCAGAACAGAGGTGTGTAGAGCCCCAAAGAGCAACCTAGGACAATGGTGCAAGGTCATTTCATAATACAGAGTTGCAAATTTTACTTAATTTGAAACCATTGTGAGTATCTGGTATTTTCTCACCTGATTTCCCAGATAGAAAGCTCCAATATGGGGGCTTCCTGATTCAAAACCACACATTTGGCAATACTTGTTGCTTGGTAAGTATCAGAGTAAATACTTTGGTTGTGGCAGAAAAGGAAGTGAAGAGAAAAGAAAAAAAAAACTGTAAGAGAACAATAGAAGAGCATAAAATAAAAAGAAGAGACATAGAAACAGCCATATTAGGAGAAAGAAAGACCAGAAGACTGAGGTAGTGGAGAAAGGGTGACAGGAGGGAAGAGTAGCCAACAGCATTATTTTTAGCAAAAAATATGAAGGAATAGTGGGTTGGAAAGAAAATAAGAGACTGAAATATGATTACTATGGGGTGAGTTCAGTGGGGACACTGAGCACATGTGAAGTGAAGGGAATGAAGAAGGTGGATGTGGTTTCCCAATGCTGATGTTCCCACTGCTTACTGCTTTAGAAGAGAGGCCAATTCTCGGGGTTGGCAGAAGCAGAACAGGAAAGCTGGGTCCAAGGAGAGCCAAGTCAAAGTTGCAGGAAGAACAGAGGCAGGATGGAAAACAGGTTCATCTCAGAAAACTACACAAAGGAGGAGCCTGGGACAAGACAAACAGTTGGATGGTGAGAAAACATGGACACAGAGTTTTGTCTCAGCCAAGCAGCCTCTAATCTACTCTTATCGGGCCAGGAACAAAATCCAAGGCATAGCTCCCTAGCCTCTACTTGAAAGCTGCTAACCAGATGGAAAATATGGCGCCTGATGTCAAAGCATACCGAGACAGTCTCCCATCAAGCGCTGTTCTTCCTGGAAACTGGGTATTGATCCTAGCAGAAATAAGTCCATTGGAAGCTTTGTAGATTTAGAAGCTTTTGAGATTTAGAAATAGTTGTTTTTGATCATGTTAAGTGTAGTAGTAGTTAGTCAGTGACCTGATTAGGTAATTAAAAAACCCATATTTTAAGAACTTTAGGCAGTAAATTTAAGGTGAACATCTAAAACTGTGTGAAATTCTGTGTAGAATTCACATTCCATTGAACTCTTGTCTTAAGGAGAAATGGGTTATATTTAGAATTCAGGCTGCATAGGACTGAGTGTACAAGTTTAAAGCAGCAAGTTTTAAATCAGACCAATCGCCATATGTCAGGAGAGGCTGTGCTAGTGTAATTTTGGAGTTTTAAAGGGAGCAGAAACTGATGACTATCTTCAAAGACCTTGAATACAAATTGAACCAGGGGATTAAGTCTCCTGAAAACCTTGTATAAATGTTTACAAGTGTTTCAAAAGGCAAAATAAAGAGAAACTGGGGAGGACTTTTTAATGACTTTTCCATCTCGTAAATTCTCTGAGAAATATTTCTAATAGATAAGTCTGTCTCACAGAGATCATAAAAAAATACAGAATGGTAAATAATGTTTATCATTTCTCCAATTTTTAACATTGATTATGGTAATATTGACCATTTTTAGAGCATTTCCTGCTTTATCACACAAAATACTTCTTCTTGTATATATTAGGGACTTGGTATTAGCCAAGATCTCCCTAAGAGGGAGAATTGAAGCTTATTACTTTTCAGGACAGGTACTCTCCATTTGAAGACATGTGGTGGATCTGGGAGAGGGGTTGTGTGAACCAGAAAAGTAGAGGTAAGAAAAACAGGAGCATTTCCTCATTACAGGACCCTTTTGGTGAAACCATTTTGCTGAAGGACACACAGCACTTTTCTCAAAGCTCTTGACTCAAACTTACTTGTCAGCTGCTTGAAAATCTCTCATTTCCCCATTTTCTATTATCCTAAACATAGACCCCCAGATCTTCTCTCTCCCCATCCCCCTTTTTTCTGAAAGAGACATTTGCACACAACAGAGCTCTTGATTTAGGACATGACCCTTCCCTCAAACAAAAACAAAAGCGAAAAACATAGGTCTCCTTTTAGCTTTTGTTTTGTTTTTGTCTGAGAGAAAGACCCCTTTCCTTTCCAGTTAGACATCTGCTCAGTCTCTGGGACATCTTAGACTCATCTGTAGGATTCTAACACTCATTTGTCACCCCACAAACATTTGCTTAGGGACACTGTTTCTTTTTTTTTTTTTTTTTTTTTAGAGAGAGAGAGAAAGCATGAGCTGGGAAGAGAGGGGGTTTGGGGGGGGGAGAGAGAGAGAGAGAGAGAGAGAGAGAGAGAGAGAATCTTAAGCAGGCTTCATGCTCGACATGGAGCCCAACTTGGGGCTTGATCCCATGATCCTGGGATCAAGACCTGAGCATAAATTGAGAGTTGGATGTTAAGCCGACTGATCGACCCAGGCGCCGTAGGACACTGTTTCTTTTCAAATATAAGCTCTTGTTAAAGCTAAGAAAAATAATAATATCACTCCATATAAATGCTCCAAATAGATTTTTAGCCTGAAAAGCAAAATTGTCAGTCAGTTAAATATCCTTTTATCAAATGAGAAAAATAAGGAAACTGTATCCATATAAGATATAGATGTGTAGGTAGATTAACATATCTACTTCTGCTTTCAATCTGTTGTGATACGTTGTTTTGATTAAAGCAAATCTTAAGTAGATATGCAGTTGGCAAAAGAGTATTTTAGTAGCCTTTTCAGATAAAAGTTAGCTGCACTGGTGAATCTGAAACCATATCAGTGGAGTTTTGGTACTCTACCACCTTAAATTCCGTTGGTCTATCTTACACTTTGCATGAGTCTTTTAGCTGGGTATGAATTTGTAGCATCATGTATTGGTGGTGTGGAAGATTCTGACTTATTGAATTATGCAGATATTCCAAATATTGACACATTTAATTACATAACATAAAAAAATCATATTTGTAAAATCACCATTGATAATTGTCCTAAAAGTTTTTAAAATTTTATGGTGGCAGATACAAATTTTCTAAAATTCCAAGTCCTGTGGGACTCCTGGGTGGCTCAGTAGGTTAAGAATCTGACTTCAGCTCAGGTCATGATCTCGTGGTTTGTGCGTTTGAGCCCCATGTTGGGCTCTGTGCTGACAGCTCAGAACCTGGAGCCTGCTTCAGATTCTGTGTCTACCTTTCTCTCTGCGCCTTCCCTACTCATGCTCTGTCTCTCTCTCCCTCTCTAAAATAAATAAACATTAAACAAAAATTTTTTAATTCCAAATTTTGCTTGAAAGCTTGAATTTTATCTTTGGCAACAATACTGCCAATTGTTTTCCTTGATGTGAGAGACTCATTCATTAGGAAAGAAATCTGCTACATGCTAAAGCCTAATAACCGCAGTTTTCTGTCACTCATTCTCTGAAGTAAAATGATTTCCATGAAAAAAAAAAGTTGCCAGTTCAGCTTGTAACTAAATCACACAAGTATTTTTTCTTGAGGCAACTATCGCATCAGGGAATGCAAAAGAAATACTTTAGGAGTATGTACTCAAGGGTGGAGATTTAATCATATTTAGTGCAGCATCAAGGACAGCCTTCAGCAAAAATGGATTTTTTAAACTACAAGCGTATGGTGATAAAGACTATGGTAACAACCAGTATAGTGTGGTTTGGTGCCACTGCCTTAATTCATGTTAAAGCACATACAGTTTTAATCACTATTATTTTTGCACCAAATGCCAACACAGTAAAAAAAAAAAAGACAAATAACATTTTATAATTATTAAGAAAATAATTTTGACCCACGGACTCCCTGAAAAGGGATTAGGATCCCCAAGGCTTAAAGAATCATAATTTTTTTTAAAGAATCACATTTTGAGAACCATTGCTTTAATTACTATGCGCTATTGTTTTCTGTATTGTAAACATATGCTTTTCCATCCATATTCCTACTAACTGTCCTCTGAGCCATAAATCATGGCTTGCTCTTTGATTTAATTCAAGTTTTTACTCAAAATTTATTAGAACTTAACAAGGTTTTATTTTGAAACATGTCAAGAGTCTAAGGCACTTCAAACATTTAAATATATATATAGGATCAAAGTAAATGTGACATGGTATAAAGGAATCCATATGTAGAGAGAGAACCAAACTGTATTTCTCTAAAGGCAAGTGTATTGCCAATTCCTCTAACACAAGTTAGCCTTTGTAACTGGATACAGAGGTGTGCAATTATTGTTGAAAATATGGTAATGTTATGTGGTTCTTCATGTCTTAAATTACTATGGAATATGAAAGTTGAAAACAATGTATCAATTTTATATACTTTTTATATAAATAGCATATAATATATAATGTAACCACCTAGATAAAGCCAATTGAAAATAATTCTCTTTTGTAAGTTTTATACTTTTTGAGAGTTTCATCTTTTATTTTTTAAACCAGAAACCTACCAGCCCAGGCCCAAGCAGCTGCTGATCAAATTCATCTCATAACTCAATCAGCATTATTCCTCCATTCAGTCATGTTAGAATCAAATTTTTGACATAGAGACCACATTGATTTTTATAAATGATATTTTGGCATGTATCTAGCCTGATCCACTGTGTGTTGACTTTATGTTTTATGTCTTCAGAGGACAATGCTCTGAATGTCATATTTTCATGTTCTTGGTATGCCAGTGATGGACCTCAACCCTCAATAGAGTGGCCAATGGCTCAGTCTTCTTGGTGACATTCATGCCATTCTTCTGAAGTACACATGAACCCTTTCTTAGAAAAGGCATCCCCTTTGGGAGCCTTATCTAAAACTCTCCTCTCTGACATCTTGGGGTAGCCAAGATCGGGGTATATCTGCAGAAACATTCTAAGAACTGTATTAGTTTCAACTCTGTTTACAAGCTACAGAATTCAGTTCAGGTCTACTGAAAACAAAAATGAAACGGTAGTGGTGGGAAATTCATTATGTGGGCATAAGGGTGTCTCATGGACCCCAGCTGGACTCAGCATGGAACCTGGGCTTGGAATTGCCAAGCTACCAGGACCCTCCATGCCTAAACACTGCATCCTGCTCTTAGCAGTCTGACTTTTTCTCACCTCTGGGTTCAAAGAGCACAATATAGCCATGCCACACTGTTCGGTGAATTGTCCCAGTCCCAGTCATACAGGATCTCTCTTTCTCCCTCCCTACCTTCCCTCCCTTTCTCATTACAGATTTTTTTGAAGAAAAAAAAATCTAATGGGCCAGTTTTGTTCTGATGCCAGTTCTAACGCCAAAAGCACATCCAGATACAGTGCTAAACATCTATATTCATGTTCCTATCAACTCTATGTTGATTTGGAAAATGAGAACAAGACTGCGATTGACTTGCAAATGAACTCACACGGGCTATTTGGGTTCCCCGTGTGGAGCGAAGGTGTGGTAATCACTGCATTTAATGTGGTAGAACAGCCTTTGGGTACAAACATAATCCAAATCACATGGGTCAGGATCAGGGCAGTTTCAGGATTTAAATGAGTCTAACAAAGGAAAAAACCGAACCTGAAACACTTCTGTGAGTTATTAGAAGTATTTCACTAAGGAAAGCGTCAGCCAAATCCCCAAATTGAAGCGGCACTGACGGAAAGCCTCCTCTGTGTCCCTGCAGATTCATTTTCTGCTTCTTTCTCATTCCCTTCCTACTACTCTCTGCACAGCTTCTGATAAACCATCACAGGTAACAATGTCAATGACATTTTATATTACCTCTCTCAGGAGAATCTACATTTTTGAAGATGCTACCCAGAAAAGACAATGCCCGATCCAAAGGGATGGCCCTCTGACAGTAAGTTTGCCTGCTCTGTGGAAGGACAAGGCAGCATATAGAATAGTTCAGAGTGGGATGGACAGAAAGGTTCATCCTGGCATCCCTTGAAGCTATCTAGGTTGTATCCAGGGGTTATATTTTTAAGTCCAAGATATAAAGGAATTTTAACCTCTAATTGGAGATCAGATGTCTTTTTCAAAGATGGAGCTTAGATTTGGCAAGTGTCAAGTTAAGGATCTCTTTCATCCTCTTTGCACAACATACTGTTACATACTGTCCACATTTGATTCAATCAACTATTACATGCCCTCCGCCTCACACCTCTTTAACATGATATTTTATTTTTAATTTTTAGCTGTATTTCCTACCCAACAGGTATGGGTGGAAGGAGGTAAACTTATCTTCTGACTCTAATAGAAATCTCGTATAAATGCTGAAGAAGCCCATGAACCTGGGGTGAGTTCTGAATCTTCTTGAGTTATGAGAAATGCAGACCTTCACCATGACGATTTGCAATGAAAATTTGAATATTATTGGAAGCAGAATGCTGATTATATTGAAATGGACAGAAATAGCACCTCATTCACTTGCAAATAGACAACTTAATTTCAAGTGAGCTTTTCTAGGTTGTGATATTTTTTACTACCTTCTAAAAATGTTTCTCCTTAAAAGAGGGCCACATCTTTCCAAAAAAAAAAAAAAAAAAAAGGAAGATGCATTTTATTAAGAGAGTCACATAATTTGCAAAGCTCATGTGGTGAGTGTAGAAATGGAATATTAAAAATCTGTCCATGTCTACTTTCATATTTTACCCTTGAGAAAATTGAAAAAATATGCAACTTCTGAACAACAATTAGTATTACCATCTGTTACTACAGAGATGTAGTCAATAACCTTGTGCTTTTAGCTCCTTGATTTTTAACAATTTTCTTCTTAAATGTTTTTTTTTTAAGAGAGAGAGAGAGAGAGAGAGAAAGAGCACGCAAGTGGGGGAGAGGGGCAAAGGGAGAGAGAGAGAATCTTAAGCAGGTTCCACACTCAATGCAGGGCCTCATGCAAGGCTCGATCCCACGACCCTGGGATCAAGACCAGAGCTGAAATCAAGAGTTGGACACTCACCTGACTGAGCCTCCCAGGTACCCCAACAACATTTTTCTTCTAAACCCACTTTTTTTGGGGAAGAGTTCTGAGCCTTCTGTGATGCCACACTAGGAAACCAAATTTCTCTTTAAAATGTTTTCATGAGTGATATGGATAAAGGAAAATAAGAATATGCATGTTAGATTCACATATATTACTGAATTGGTTGAGACTGAAACACTGTGTGAGTGGTACTGATACTTTGAAATATTAGAACAAAATTTAAGTAGAAATGGAGAAGTTAGAAAAATAGTCACTCACGAAGAGGACAGTATTGGGATAGAGAAGTTGATCACTTCCTTGGTGCCTACACCTCTCTCTCTATAACCCTTACCAGCCCCATTGCCTTGGAAGGCTCTTACTTTCTATGTGACATTGACCCTTGTCTAGGACTGATTGGAGTGAAAGTGGTCACCTGCCCCTTATAATGGATCACCCAGATTCTCTCTCATGGAATCTGGAATTGCAACAGAGAAATTAAGGGAATTTTGCTTCATGTCATTAGAAAATATTTCTGAGACCTATGATGTCAGGATTCCAGGTGAGTCTATAAGCCAGAGCCACATGCAAGAAAAGTTACAGGAGAGGAACGCCTGGGTGGCTCAGTCAGTTAAGCATCTGACTCTTGATTTTAGCCCAGGTCGTGACCTCACAAGTTCGTGACTTAGAGCCCCGTAATGGGCTCTGGACTGACAGTGTGGAGCCTGCTTGGGATTCTCTGTCTCCCTCTCTCTGCCCCTCCCTCTCTCTCTCTCTCAAAATAAATAAATTAATTTAAAGAAAAGTTACAGGAGAAGAGTGGGATTTGGATCCTCTTAGAGGAGGTGAGTCTGGAGTGCACTGATGGGCAGAAAGGAAAAGATGAGAGATCATCTCTCTATCAGTTTATTAGGTTTTTAATCCTCCGATTACCCATCAGTGGCAAGGTACAGAGTTATGGGCAATGAGGTGGAGGGGTGTGCTAGAGCTTGGCTATGAATGTGGTCCAAGGTCAAATTAAGGATTGTGAGCTTCTCTCTCAGGGCTGTGGGTGTTAGCCAGGCATGGCCTGATTTGACTTGTTTTAGGAGAATCTCTCTGACTGTAGGGTGGAGACTACATGCCTGTGGCCTGGAAAGACTAATAATGTTGAGAGATGGATAATGGGAAGAATAACTTCTTTTTGGTTTTAACATTCCCTTGTGGCTCAAGTCCTTAAAATAACCGACCCCTATCCTTGGAATTCGTCTTTTCTTTTTTTTTTTTTTTTTTTTGGATTTTTGTTTTTGTTTTTGTTTATTTGTTTGTGTAGCAACTGAGCAACCCAGATTGTTCAGCAGAACTGGTAGGTAAATATTCCCACAGTCACCTTAAAAGTAAGCTGTTTGGGGGCGCCTGGGTGGCTCAGTCGGTTCAGCATCTGACTTCGGCTCAGGTCATGACCTCAGGGTTTATGGGTTTGAGCCTAGCATCGGGCTCTGTGTTGACAGCTCAGAGCCTGGAGCCTGCTTCGGATTCTGTGTCTCCTTCTCTCTCTGCCCCTCCTCTGCTCGCTCTCTGTCTCTCAAATATAAATAAATGTTAAAAAAAAATTAAAAAGAAAAAAGTAAGCTGTTCGCACCAGAATTTTCATCCTATGTTCCTTGTTCCAGTGAGTCTCATAAAAGTAGGATTTATCCTTGGCTCTTTTGTCTTCTTCAGTCCTCTTATCTAGTCTGTCACTAAGTCCTGCCAATTCTTCCCAATGTATCTTAAGTCTGTCTTCCCTTTCCTTCCTCTATGCCGCCTGCCTTTGCTCTCTTGAGAGTGTTCATCAGCTCTCTCCCTGCTCCCCCACTCTCTGCTCTTCCATCTCCAGCGCACATTTCCTCTGGGTGCCAGGAGAAGCTTTTCAAATGTGAATTTGTCCATGTCACTCCTGAAATAAAATCAGTCCAGTTTCCATCTTCTAGCCCCAATTTATCACCCAGCTCTTACATCTCACCAATCTTGCAAATGCATTCACTTTTCATTGAACTAGCTTTCTGTTTTCTGTCTCCTTTCCTTTATTTATTTTACCTCCTTTGTCATGAAGTACGTTTCCTACCTCACTTTTGCTATCCTGGTCTATGCTCACTTCAAAGTCAGGAAGAAGAAAGCTTTAATTAACACCAGAACATAGAGCAGGAGTGGGTGTAGATGTAATCTGAAAACATTTTTTTTATGGCTAACGTGCATCGCTGTTGAGGATTTTATATAAGATTTGAGAAGGCAGGACAAAAACCTAAAGAAAATTAGAAAATCATTTTTGGGTTATCAGACACGCTGTAGAGCTGCTGGAGTTGTATGGGATCTGGAGATCAGCCTCAAAAAGATTATGATCTGACAAGTACATAGTTTTCCAATATCATAGACTATCTTGGAACTACTGTCTTTATCTTTAAGAGATGGGTGGATATACACACACTCCAGACTATTCTAAAGATTGCTAGCATGATACCCAGAGTCCTCTGGAAAACTAGCTTTTATTCTGGTTCCCAGTACAGAGTTCAGAAATGAACATGAACCCAGCTGGAAAAGCCTAGAAGGTAGAGAATGAGTGGGTGTTTGTCCTTGAGATTTTACTGTTGCCTATATAATTCCATGACGGATGAGGTGTCCTCAGCACAGGTGGGGTGATCTCTAGCACACTTTCAGATTAGCACTGCCAGGAAGGAGAGAAGTTAGGCTCCTGGTACCGTCAACGGTTGTGCATCTCCTAGGGAGGATTTTTGGAGTCCAGAAATTTGCACCTCTGGTTATCTTGGGTGATGTTGGTGATCTCTTTGCTGTGTGTCTTGGCTGTACTCTGTGTCCTTTCTATGCATAACGTTTTTGATTTACTTAAATCTAGTCTGTTCCCAAACTATGAAAATCTGAGTCAACTATTATGTTTGTCAAAAATGGTACCAGTTTTATCTATAGATTTATTTTTGCTCTATTCAGGCTTTCTAAAAGCTATACCCTTAAGAAGTATTGGGATCCAATGTTTTCCTGAGTGAATTCTTTCAAATGTTCAAGAAATAGATAATTCTGATGCCTTTATAACTGTACCAGAACATACAAAAAGACAAGTTTTTATAAAACTGGCGTATAAATTTTGACAAAAATAGCACACAAAAATGAAAATTATAGGCTAGTCTCACATGTGAATGTCTATACAAAAATCCTAAATAACAAGGCAAATAATAGCCAAGAATAAATTTTAAAAGTAGGCAAAACCAAACGGAGCTTATTCCAGGATTTTTTAAAAAAAGCTTAATGTTAGAATATTTATTAACAATTTACCTTATTAATAGATCAAAAGGTAAAAAGATATAATCATGTTGATAGGCATGGAAAAGGTATTTGATAAGAAGTTAGTATCTATTTCTGACTTTTAAAATCTTAGTAAAATAGGTAAATGTGAACATTTCTTTAATATTTAAGAATATATCTGTCAAATCAAAATGGAGGGTTATATGTATGGCAAAACACTGGAAGTATTCATGTTAAAATCACAAGGAAGACTAAGATGGCATTCTTACCACTACTTGACTTTAATATACAAAAGTTAATAGGTTTCCTATATAACCAATAATCAGGAAATAAAATGGACTGACCAAATACTGTTACCATTAAGATGTTTGCAAATGTCTCTATAGAGGGACATAAAAGAAGACAAATAAATAGAGAAGCATACCTTACTCATGGAAAAGAAGACTCTTTAGACTTACCGATTCTTCTTTTATCAATGTGTGTATTCATTAGGATCCCCATGTAAAACTAGGGCAAGATTTTGGGGAAGTTTGTAAAAATAATTCTGAAGTTCGTCTAAAAAATAAGCTTAAAAGAATATTTAGAGAGAGAAAAGAGTCACAAAAGTAGAATAGCTTTACAACCTCCAGTCATGGCATGAAGCAGCTGAAAATAAAGAGATTGTCTTTAGGGCTGGACAATCTAGGTTCAAATCTTGGCTCTTCCTTTTGATATCTGTGTGAACTTGGGTAAATTAATGAACTTTTCTCTGTTTTATGTTCCACTTGTAAAAAACTTAATAGTATCAGCACATAATAAACATTCAATAAATCAGCAAAATAAAATTGCTGTTGTCATTATAAAGTGACCTTAATTAATACTCTAGGATACTTATATGGAATGGGTGGTATAATCAATGGAAAGGAATCAAGAATTCAGAGGTAGGGGCGCCTGGGTGGCTCAGTCAGTTAAGTGTCTGACCTTGGCTCAGGTCATGATCTCACAGTTTGTGAGTTCGAGCCCCGCATCAGGCTCTGTGCTGACAGCTCAGAGCCTGGAGCCTGCTTCTGATTCTATGTCTCCCTCTCTCTGCTCTTCCCCAGCTCATGCTCTGTCACTCTCTCTCTCAAAAAAGAAATAAACATTAAAAAAAATAAAAAAAATAATTCAGAGGTAAAGACAAGAACTAATACCCTTTCAGTGTATAAAGAAGAGTGGCATTTAAAATCAGTGAAAGAGAGTTTGAGTGGCTCAGTTGGTTAAGTGACTAACTCTTGATTTCAGCTCAGGTCATGATCTCACCATTTGTGATTTGGAGGCCATCATTGGACTCCAGGCTGACAGCACAGAGCTTACTTTGGATCTCTCTGTCTGCCCCTCCCCTGTATATGTTCTCTCTCTCTCTTAAAATAAATAAACTTAGAAAAAAAAGAAATAAAATCAGTGAAAAGGGGAAATTAATAAATAATATTAAAGCAAGTGTTTAGCCATTAATAAACTCCTACATTACTTCTTAAATACAAAATAGTCTAGGAAAAAAGATAGAGCAAATATTTAAATATAACAAAGTCACAGAAGACACAAAAGAAAACATAAGAAAATTTTTTTTAATATTTTGGGGATGTGGAGGGCCTTATGAGTAGTCATAAACCCAGAACCCATAAAGAAAATGTCAATAAATTTGCTTCTGTGAAAATTAAAACTTTGTTAATGTCCAAAAGAAAACCAACGATCAAAACGAAAATAAAAGCAAAAACAAAAATTCCCCTCCACTCATAAAAAAATACACTGACCAAAGTTCAGAAAAAGATTGGGCAAGTTTCTGTGCCTGAAAAAATGAGCAGTATTTGCCCTTGCTTTTTCTGCCACTCTCTCGCCTTTCCTGCCCTCCTGGAGGAGATGCACATTCTGTTCATATACTCCAGTGGAATGGTTTAGTCTTCTTAAAATAGCACCTGACATATAGTAGGTATTTACTAAATACTAGCCATAACAAAGATAATGATGATTTTTAAAATTAGTTCATCTCTTTTGTTACTCTGTCTCTTGCAAAGACCTATGTCTTCAGTGTCTCACCTCCCATCCCAAATGACCTTGCAAAAGAATTTTCTTAAACAAATGCAGTTGACATCCTGAGAGGAATTACAGTGCCAGATTAATGGATAAATGTGTAAATACATGTATATGTATATATGTATATATATTCACATTTATATACATATATCTATATGTACACACACATGTACATACACATTCACATGAACACAAGTATACCTAGAAATAAAGCCTCACACAGCTATGTATTTCTCAGATTTTGCCCCGTATCTGTTTACTTCTATGTTCAGTAATACATATAAATCCAAAAACACATACACCTATAAATAAATATGTACAAACTTTATTTTATGTGTATATAAACATATATACCAATACATCTATACATTTGCAAATGTGTAGAAAAATTCCAGTGTGATACAGCCAAATGTCTTCACAGAGGTTATCTACAGGGTTTATAGAAGGGCTTCCAGGTTCTGTTTTTTACTTTTCTGTATTAGTTGGATTTTCCAGATAATTTATTATTTTGACAAAAAAAAAAGACTTAAAAGTGAAATTATTTGGAAAAACCATAAAAGATAAAGTGAAGATAGAATATATTTCCAGGATTAAAATTTTCAAGAAACTACTTGCAATCTTTTTATCAAATTCTAAATGAATTTTTAAAATGTTTTTATTTATTTTTGAGGGAGAGACACGTGAGTGTGGGAGCAGGGGAGGGGCAGAGAGATAGAAGGAGACAGAGGATCCAAAGAGGAGTCCATGCTGACAGCAGAGAGCCCGACATTGGTCTCCAACTCATGAACTGTGTGCCTGATCTGATACCCAACCGACTGAGCTACCCAGTCTTGAATCTTGGGCTCTCTACTTGAAAAACAGCAGCAGCACCACCACCACCAACAAGCAAGCACTGAGAAGGGCTGGTGATCCTCTGACATCAGCCTCCTGCGTCCCGTGGCGGGGTTGTATGCCACGTGGAGAAACATGCAGCCACCCTTCCAACCCACAGGAGCCCATTCTGGATTATTCAGTGTCCCGATTTGTCCCCCTGTTCTTTTGGATCTTTTTTACTATTTCATATCATCATTCCAGAGGAAAGAGAAATGGAAAGAGAAAGAATATAGATCCCAGTTCTGTTTCTCATTTTCCTCCCTCCCTCCCTTTGTGTGTGTGTGTGTGTGTTTGTGTGTTTTCCTAATTGCTCTGTACGGTCAGCATGGAGCCCTACACAGGGCTCCAACTCACAAACCATGAGATCATAACCTGAACTGAGATCAAGAGTTGGGCGCTTAACCAACCGAGTCACCCAGGTGCCCCTACTGTTAGGTGTTTTTATAACAGATCCTCACGGAGGCAGTTGTTGCCCATTGCAGACTTGAGTGATGGGGAGTAATATAACATCATATATAGCATTTAAAGGTTATAGACCATTTTACTTTTTAAAAGTAACAATTATGATTTGCCAGCCTCAGCAACAGCATTCATCAGCATGCTGGCAATATGACTCAGAATACAGTTTCTCTTTATTTAAATGCACTCAGTTCCACTCTCTGCTTGTGAAAGGAAACTGAGGGGTCTAATTATATATGAAGAATAGATAAATGACAAAAGAAAAGATTTGTCCTCCAAGAACCACAATAGAGAATTAGGAGTGGAGGATAAGGAAATGGAAAGAATACCAAAAAAATTATTTTCTTCGTGTCCTTAGGAATAGAGGTGAAATCTGGCACAAGCCAGAAGTTTACCAATGCTGAGAGAATTCACAGAAACCCCTAGCTATTCAAGGAAGACTTCTTGCTCTCAAAATAAAACTGCCTTTGTGTTCCATGTGTCCTTCAGTGTGAAAGGAACAGAAATGAAAAACGAGGACCCAGAAAACATTTTCCTTAGAGTGATCTCTAAAATAGCTGATGAGTCCATTCGTTGTAAGTGAACATTGGAGAGAAAGGATGCAAATGTAGATGCTGTGTGAAGGCACATAAACAAACTGGAGGAGGGGCGCCCGGGTGGCTCAGTCAGTTGAGCTTTCGACTTCAGCTCAGGTCACGATCTCAGGGTTCGTAAGTTTGAGCCCTGCATCAGGCTTTGTGCTGAGAGTTTAGAGCCTGCTTGGGATCCTCTCTCTCCATCTCTCTGCCCCTCCTTCCCCCTCTCAAAAATGAATAAACATTTAAAAAAAACTACTGGGGAAAAAACAGCATGAATTCCTTGAGCAAGATACTGATGCTGCCTGGCACTGCCCTTTGAACAGGTTGAAACTATAGAGCTGATAGTAGGAGCCTAGATTCCAGAACAGGTGCCCTGAGATCATAATATTGGTACCAGTTTCTTAGCATCATCTAGGTGCCAGGCTTGAGCCAGGAAGATGCTGGTGCAAAAGTCAAGTTCAGGTGACTCCATCTCACTGTGAAGGGTGAACACATGGACAACTCTTGTGACCACTGCGTGCAGATGTGGAATTTGTTTAAGCTGATTATGGGCTGGAGGAAAGGGTCAAGGGTGAAAAGAATACTCAGATATTTAGGCTTCCAGTTTCATGTTGGGTTCAGGCATCTCTCTCAAGCTTCTATGGGTTTTATGCACAGTCTAAGTACGTCATAGTTTTTCATCTTGTGTTAAAGTAAGGTCACTAAGGTAAAGTAAGTTACCAGATACACTGAGTGATTAAAGTCCAACCCTGTCAATATAGTTATCCACCCCCCTAAAGAGGATTTTCTGTGAAAATGTAGCTGTGTCTTTTAAGTGCAGCATTATCATATGGAGTATTGGTAGCCATATATGAGGCTCAAAAGAATAATTAGATTATAGATGAAAATTTAAAAGCCCTGTGAGAAGCTTTCTATGAGAAAAAGATGGTGCTTTTCTTCAATACCATATTCTAGAAAAAGCTAGTGAGGCTATTTGAAATTCTCTTATGAGATCTCTTTGAAGATGTCATAGAGTTTTCCGTGTGGGAGAAGACTGAAATACAGTTTTGGAGGAGGCGAGTCTCAAGTTATTTATGGTCATTGAAATGTTTCAAGGACATCTTTAGTACTTGAGGTTTGCTTCACATAGAGTAATCCTGTTTTCCCAAAGTAAGTCCCTTGGTGTCACTCTCAGACCTACAATCTCTGGAAAAATCAGATGTTAGTTCTTGCTGCCATTGACATGTATCATAGACAGAAACGGTGGGTGTCTGACAAGCTAGATTTGCCAAGATGGGGCCACAACAGGTCAGGGTTGGGCTGGGAGTAAAGAGATGGCAGGGAAAGGGTCAGCAGGGAAACGAGTCGCCATTACTTAACTGTGAATTGCTTTGCACACGGCAGAGCTAATGGGCCTGTTCATTGTCGTAAACGGAGACACTTACAGAGATATAGATTCCTGGCTAAGATTTCCTGTGGAAGCCAGAAAACAATTCTAAGTAAATGGTATCAGAAAATCTGTAAAGAGGGGCACCTGGTTGGCTCAGTCACTTGAGCATCTGATTCTTGATTTCAGCTCAGGTCATGATCATACGGTTCCTGTGATGGAGCCCCCAGTTGTGCTCCATGTTGATGGTGTGGGGCCTGCTTGGGATTCTCTCTCTCTCTCTGCCCCTCCCCTGCTCTCTCCCTCTCTCTCTCTCTCTCTCTCTTTCTCTCTAAATAAATCTTAAAAAGAAAGAGAAAGAAAGAAAGAAAGAAAGAAAGAAAGAAAGAAAGAAAGAAAGAAAGAAAGAAAGAAAGAGAAAATCTATGAGGAATTCCTCTGAGCAAGCAGAGGCTTGGAGCAGGAATCCTGGGTTCTCTTTTATTTTTCCTGAAAGTCACTTCTCATTTCTATGTCAGGTGATCCAACCTTAGAGCTACACATCTTCTGTTCCTTTTTCCTTTGTGCCTGTTTGGAATTCAATACAATATGAAGCAGTTGGGAACTGTTGGCCACGGTGAAGAATATGAATTAACCTGGGAAGGGCGATTAGAGAGAAAAAAAAATCACACGAATATTACTTCAGAACCCATTAAAATTCAGAATGTCTCAAACTTGCTTAAGAAAAAAAGAGAAGCTATTTAGGGCAAAATAACCTGTTTTAAGATTAAAAAATATCTTTTCAGTGAAGATGGTTGCAAACTTGAGAGAATGCTGGCTGAACTGTCAAATTTGTTTTGTGCAAGGATAGCAGGGTTGGCGGGTCCGAGGCAGGAACCATGTGAGAAAAGGAAAAGTAGGGAGACTGCTAAAGTATTTAGTATTCCCAGTGTTTCCCAGGTGAAGGACAGTTGCTGACACAGCGCTGCGCCCTCCATCAAGACATTTCTATTGCAGGAACACTTTGTTTGGCCCAGGTTCCTTCACCAGGTGTTGGATCCTAAAATAGGAGTGTTGTCATTAGTGTCATCACTGATTTTGACAGGTTCTAAAATATATTTTGTCATGTAAGAGTTGCTTCTGAGATGAAATATATTTGAATATAGATTTTGAGTGTAATCAAGCCCCCTTTAATCTAGAACGATAGAGAAG
This sequence comes from Paguma larvata, assembly GCA_030068075.1. Taxonomy (NCBI): domain Eukaryota; kingdom Metazoa; phylum Chordata; class Mammalia; order Carnivora; family Viverridae; genus Paguma; species Paguma larvata. The sequence continues at coordinate 114,004,393 of CM057828.1, forward strand.
AGGCATGACCAGTGGGATAGTTCCATTAATTATTTTTCTATAAAGACAGAATAAGCGCTGAACATATTTTACTAAAGACAATAAAATGCATTTGCCACTAATACTTTCCTTTGTTTAATATGTGGCTTAAAGATGTGACTTTACCTTTTTTAGGCTTTTTTTTTAGATTATTTGTATACATTTCAAGAACCTATTGTTTTAAGGGCCATTTTTACTCACAATAATATACAGCATCAAACAAAATGTCCCTAACGAGTTTCTGGATGATTCTGTTCTGTGTAAATAGTGGTTCTTGGATATTGGTTGGTTATTCTTATTTCTTCCAATTATTCACAAAATGTTTACTGAGTACCTCATTGAGAACTCACAGCCTGGAAAGGGAAACAGCTAAACAAACAAACAAACAAACAAACAAATGTGTATGCTTTTCTCCTGTTAATCTGTCTTTATCAGTTTTATTTTCAGACCCAGCAAGAAACCTTGAGAGTGTTGAGGGAAACCTTTTCCTCCCCTGCACTGTTTTAATTTTTTAATTTTAATTTTTTTAATTTTCTTTATGGGGGAGGGCATCTTAAAAATCTCTTCTGAAAATGCATGCAACTCAAAATGAAAGGATTTCATCTTTTCAAGATAATCTTAAGAAGGATAGGGTTAAGAATAATGATGCTTAAAACAATAAATTCTCGTTCTTGAAAATATTAGGGAGGTAGTTACATTTTGAATTTAAGTTTAATCTCTAAAAGTCACGATTTTTATTAAGGAAGATGTTACTCTCCCATAGAGCTTCTGATAGCATCAGTGGTTAAATGGTGATTGTTTCAAAAGACAGGACATGACACAAAAAAAGAATATTCTGAGTATTTCAGAAACACTTCTAAGTCTGGATATTCCAGATTAGAAGAGGGAGAGAATGAAGGATCCTTGTTTCTTTATTGCTAAATTCCTACACAGAGGGCTGTCTTGATCCTTTTCTTCTCTGAAATTCCATTTCATTGTCTGTATTGATTTTTCTTTTTATTTAGGAGTCTCTGCATTGTGACACCTTGAGGACAGAGGATTCAGAGGAAGTTTTCCCTCATTCAGTTTCAGCTTTAGGAATCCCCTTGCACCCAGATGGTGGTGGTCTGAGAAAGCCACTGTCTAAGTCCATTCTCGGGGGGTTTCTTCTGGAGCCCCCACATCAGGGCAAGCTCCCCTTCTTAGAATGGGGTCATACATACTTCAGCTTTGAGCCCTTGGGTATACTCACTATAAATTCATTGTAAAATAGTGTTTACTGTTCCGGGGAAATCAGAAGTACATTTTTTTTTTCAGGCAGACATAATTATAAGTATTGTTTCCACATGACATTATGCTAAAAGATCCCTAAAGAGGAAAAAAAAAAAAACAACCCTCAAAGAGATTTAATAGTTTCTTTTGAGAGACCAGATTTATATACTCAAGAAAGGCAATTCCTTCTGTGCCTATTTGTGTCAGTTGGTATCTGTGTCCTAATTTGGGAAAAAAAATTTTTCAAAAGAAAAAAAAATTCCTAACAGCTTTCAAGCCTGAGTTGTGGCTTCACTGAGAAGACATTCAAGGTCAATGCTGCCCGAGTAAAGTGATTTCACAGAACTAGAAACTCTCCCTGACCTTTTGCTGGATCCATTAATAATGGAATAATTTTACATGCTTATGTGAGTAGCTTTCTCAGAATTCACGTTAAAGTAGTTACAAAAAGCCAAATAGTAAGAGGGTTAACTATGCTATTTGAATTACAAAGCCTATTCTAAATTCATTCATTATCATTCTTTGAATGTGGGAATTAGTGGAACACTCCTGTCCTTCCAGAAGGTCCAGTGTAAGTAGGCTCTACGTCCAACATGGTGCTCAAACTCAGGACCCCAAGATCAAGGATCACATGCTGTACTGAATGAGCCAGCCAGGTATTGGAAGGCATGTTTAAACTGAGAGTCTTACAAAATGTAAAAAAGAATTAGCTGAACTCGGTCAGGATGAGGAAGAGTCATGTCATTTTATATTCAGAATCAACGTATGATTTAGAATATTTGTATTCAGTTAACTGACACAGTTTAAATTTTTTTAAAAAGTTATTTTATTTTATTTTTTTTGAGAAAGAGAGACAGAGTGCGAGCTGGGGAGGGTCAGAGAGAGAGAGAGACAGAATCTGAATCAGGCTCCAGACTCTGAGCTGTCACCACAGAGCCTGATGCAGAGCTCCAACTCGAGAACCATGAGATCATGACCTAAGCCAGAGTCAGATGCTTAATCAACTGAGCCACCCAGACACCCCATCTGATACAGTTTAGTAAAGCTTAATAAACATTTATTGAGCAAGGTATTTTGTTAAGCACTACAGAAGTTCTAGAAATGAGTAAGGCAAAGTCACAGCTCTCAAGTGGTAGAGAGGGGAGGACAAATGAACTTCTGAACTTGCCAGTTCAGATGATTAACATTGCTCTGAACTAGCTAGGTGGGATATTGGTATTTTACTACAGTCCACATGGATACCTGGTGAGGTTGATTATTGTTCTCAATTCTTTACATTCCTCCCTACTTTAGTATATTTATATATCTTTGTAATTTTGCAGTGTCTCCCATTGAATTAAAAAGAGTGTATCTTCCTGCCCCCATTGATGTTGGATTTAGCCATGAGATTGTTTTGGCTAACAGACTGTTAACAGACATGACACAAATAGAGGCTTCACATGTACTTGCATGCTGTAACTTGGCCTTTATGTTTCTGCAACTTGTCATGAAAAGAACCTCCTGTGTGTACCTGTCAGCTGTAGGGTCAGAGATGATGAAACATAGCTGAACCCAGCCAGCAGCCTGGAGACAAGCTCAGCCAAGCCATAGTTGACTTGCAGACCTGTGAGCGAGGAATAAATGACCACGCCACATGTAATTTCAGGGTTTTTTTCTCCCCAGTCAATGGCATCTTGGCCATTGTCTATGGTGTTGAAACTTTAGAACTTCATTAATCTTTAATTGATGTTCTGGCATTGATCCAAATTGTAAAATGAAAGAAATTCCATTTTTGCCTGCGGGTATTACCTTAACCCACCTTTATGTAGAAGATGGCCAGCAAGGTGAGAATCTGGAATATTCTAAATGACTGCAAAAGTCTAGTCATATTTCCGAAGTCAGATTCTGAACCAGGATTCACATCAGAATCATATGAAGCTTTTTAAGAATGCATTTGCCTGGCCTTCTACCACCAGAGATTGTGATTCAGTAGTGCCCAAGCCTAATTCCTAGGAGTCCACTATTAACAAAATTTTTTTAAAGTAGGCTTCAAGTCCAGCACGGAGCCCAACATGTGGCTTGAAAGCATGACCCTGAGATTAAGACTTGAGCCTAAGCGACTGAGCGACCCAGGTACCCCTGCACAGATTTATTTATTTGTTTGTTTATTATAAACGTGTATGTTTGGGACTACTGCCAAAAGTCCAAAGCTAAATAATCCCTGGAAAGAACTTTGCTGTCAAAGTGAATCTATCAACACATTAAAGGTTGCCATGGTCCCATGAGAGGGAGAAATGTGTGTGTGTGTGTGTGTGTGTGTGTGTGTGTGTGTGTGTGTAGGTGGTAGACAGGGCAGAGGACAAAAGAACACATGCCTTAATGATAACATGGAATTATCACACTTCAAAGTACAAGCTTCTGAGCCATCTGATAGATCTTTTAAGCACCTTTGAGGACAGGCCTAGTCGAGTTCTAGCACATAGTTGTATAGGAGAGCATGGCAGAGCTCTAGGGGGGATATTCATGTAGACTATGATATGGATGGTGCCCCCTGGGATTAGCAAAACAGCAGCTCTGGCATGAGGTCTTATTCCTCTTTAAATTCTCTGTCCCTGCACACCAGTGTTATACAATAAATGTCTGTTGAGTCATCAGGAGTTTTGTTTAGCTTTTTAAACAGGCATGTTGTCAGTTCCTTTCCTTAAATTTTATTTATTTATTTATTTATTTTTAGTGTTTATTTATTTTTGAAGGAGAAAGAGAGCATGAGTGGAGGAGGGAGACACAGAATCCAAAATGGGCTTCAGGCACTGAGCTGTCAGCACAGCCCGATGCAGGGCTCAAACTTGCAAACCATGAGATCGTGACCTGAGCTGAAGTCGGATGCTTATCTGACCGAACCACCCGGAACCCCCAGTTCATTTTTATCACAAACATTTGACTCATCAAGTAGTTTTTGACAGAGTCCAGTCCTAATGAGACATTTTTTAAATTTTTTATTTTATAATAGTTTATTTTCAAATTGGTTTACATATAACACCCAGTGTTCATCCCAACATGTGCCCTTTTTAATGCCCGTCACCCCCTCTCCCCCCTCCCTCACCCCCCTCACCCTCAGTTTGTTCTTAGTCTTTGAGAGTCTCTTATGTTTTATCTCCCTCCCTCTCTGTGTCTTTTTTTCCTTTCCCCTCTTCCCCTCCCCCTGGTTTTTGCTTAGTCCTAATGAGACATTTTAATATATCTCTCTCAAAAACTGACATATGGGATGTGGAGAAAAGCTAACCCTGTGCCCTGTTGGTGGGAATGTAAATTGGTGCAGCCACTCTGAAAAACAATGTGGAGGTTCCTCAGAAAATTAGAAATAGAACTACCATATGATTCAGCAATTCCACTTCTGTGTATTTACCTAACGAAAACAAAAACACTAATTCGGAAGGATATATACATCCCTGCGTTTATTGCAGCATTATTTATAATAGCCAAGATATGGAAGCAAACTAAGTGTCCAGTGATAAATGAATGGATAAAGAAGATGTGATATGTATACGCAATGGCATTTTACTCAGCCATAAAATTAATGAAATCTTGCCATTTGTGACAACATGGATAAACCTAGAAGGGTATAATGCTAAACAAATTAGGGCAAAAAAAGACAAATACCATATGATTTCACTTACATGTGGAATCTAAAAATCAAAACATATAAATAAACAACAGAGAGAAACAGACCCATAAATACAGAGAACAAACTGGTGGTTGGTTGCCAGAGGGGACAGGGGTAGGGGCATGGGTGAAGGGGATTAAGAGTTATGAACTTATAAGATAAACAATCCTGGGGATGAAATGTACAGCATTGGGATTAGTTGAAACTAATTGTAATACACTACATTGTAAAACCCAATAATATTGTAATACATTTACCATGGTGACATTTTGTAATTTTGTAATCGTTGAATCATTATGTTGTATAACTGAAACTAATTTATGTCAACCATATTTCACTTAAAAATAAAAGAATTTAAAAAAGAAATTACAGATAAAAAACTGATACACAAAGCAGAAAATACATGGATATTTAGCATTTATTCACTAAATATTTATTAGATGCCCACCATGTTCCAGGAACTGTTCTCAACAAGAACAGCATAAAGTTCTAATATAATAAGCCAAATTCCTTGCCATTGGAGTTATACTCCAGTGAACATAGAGGATTTAAATAGCAAATTTTAGGGGTGCCTGGGTGGCTCAGTCGGTTAAGCATCTGACTTCAGCTCATGTCATGACCTCATGGTTCGTGGTTTCAAGCCCCGCGTCGGGCTCTGTGCTGACAGCTCAGAGCCTGGAGCCTGCTTTGAGTTCTGTGTCTTCCTCTCTCTCTCACCCTTCCCTGCTTACGCTCTGTCTCTCTCAAAAATAAATAAACATAAAAAACAATAAAAGATAAATAGCAAAGTTTACAATTAGATTATATATTCGTGCATATAAATATCATACGTAACATGCATATGTAAAACTGAGAATTTTGTATGTATATAAATTTTATTTACATACATATAAAATGGGAATTTTGTACATATACATATATTAATAAATATACATATATATAGATATATATACGCAGATATATACAGATATATATAAATAAATATATATAATATATTTATATATATAAATAAATATATATATAAGATATATATATTTTTGTTTATATATATAAATATATATATAAATAAAATGGGAGTATACATACACCCACACATAGAGATTTGTATCTAAATCCATGCGAGTGACAATGAAATATAAATGAAAATCAGTAAATGTCACTATCATTCTATTTATACAGGCTGTATTTCCAACCATGGCTATTACAATTAGAAAATAACAAGAGGACAGTCAAAAATAACTCATTTCGATTTTCTTTAGTTTCCACCCGTGGTGCATGATTTTTCCAACTTGAAAAGTCTACATGTAAAAATGGGAGGGGGAATTTCACAAAAGCTGGTTTGGGGAAAAAACTGCTTGGAAAGAAAATTTTAAAAAAGAGGAGAGGGGCGCCTGGGTGGCTCTGTTGGTAAAGCATTGACTTCGGCTCAGGTCATGACCTCACAGGTTGTGTCTTACAGACACCAAAACCTTGTGTCTGGGAAGTCTCTTTTCTCTTTTAAGAGAACACTCAGAACATTTACATTCATGAAAGTATTTAGATGCTACCAAACTAAAAACTTTTTGTAAGTGACTTTTATTTCAACCATTGCTTAATGTCTCTTCTTTGGCTTTATCTTTAGGATGATGCTTACCTGAATCTCAGACTTGATCCTCTGTCTTTAGGGTCACTGTCATTAAAGAAAAAACCTGCCTGCAGCCTTCTTTGTTTCCTTATTTCAGAGTAAAACAGGATACTTTTAGAGCCTAGTAACTGAATGAAATATATTTTGGAATTTCTTGCCATCATCTGGAACTCTTTTATTAGGCAACTCTCAGTAAAACACAGAAATGAAGGTCTGTTTTTTGTAGTTCCCACTTTCCCTAAAGAAATTGTAGCAGGAAGTATGTTCCTGTTGAGTGAGTATTCTGAACACAGAACACGGTGTTGCTAGAGTGGCATTGACATTCATGCTCAGGTGTTTTCCATTGAACTTTTGTGTCTATCTTCCACTTTTCTTTAAAAAAAAATATTTTTAGTGTTTATTTATTTTTGAGAAACAGAAAGAAAGAGACAGAACGAATGGGGGAGGGGCAGAGAGAGAGGGAGACAGAATCTGAAGCAGGTTCCAGGCTCTGAGCTGTCAGCATGGAGCCCCATGCCAGGCTCGAACCCATGAACCGGGAGATCATGACCTGAGCTGAAGTTGGACGCTCGACTGACTGAGCCTCCCAGGAGCTCCTATCTTCCACTTTCCTTAACTTTTCCTCTCTTTATCTCTTCCTTACACATTTTGGGACAGGGACTTGACCAAATTTTACAGGCCATTGGTTGGTTCTTGATTTGTATCCATTCTGTTCTTTAGCGTATTCTGTTCAATGCATTATTACAATTATGTGTTTCATGCGCTGTGTCACCTGGTTTCTTTTTATAACTATGTTTTCTCACCTCATGCTTTCAATATCTTCCTTTATTTCTTTGAGGGTATTTCTTAGGCTTGTCTTTAAAAAAATTGTTTTAATGTTTATTTTTTTAGAAGAGGGAGGGACACAGAGAGAGGGAGACAGAATATCTGAAGCAGGCTCTGTGCTGCCAGCACAAAGCCCAGACTGGGACTCGAATCCACCAACTGCGACATCATGACTGAGCCCATCTGCTCAACCGACTGAGCCACCCCTGGTGCCCCTCTTAGGCTTATCTTAAAACTTTAGTTTGTCTGGGTTATTTATTCCTCTTCTTCTAATATAGATTGTCCATTTTTTTCTTTCTCTTGTAATATCCATTCTTCCAAATATCTCATTAGTTTTCTATGGAGTGTACAGTCCCATCCAGCCACATCGGCTTGTCAGGTACGCCATGACCTGGGCTCTCCTAGCCTCGCCCCTTCAGATGACTTTGGGGATGTTTGCTTCACTGTGAGGTTTGTCTCACGTTAAAGTCTGGGCTCAATATCTTCCCATTTGTGCTCATCACTAGATACCCCTGCCCCTCACAGAACCTCCCAGTACTTCCACTTGAAGGGCTGCTATTTTCCAAAAGTTTCTCCCTTGCTTCTAATTACATTGCCCGAAGGATGGAGATGGGAAGGAGATGGGTTGCACAGTCTGCCTGTACCTGTTGTCTGATTCATACTCCAGTAGCCCCAGCACTGCCCAGTGTGGCCCTGCTTACTCAAGCCAGGGCTGGGCAGGTGCCACTGCTTCTTTTACTCTGCTTTGGAAATAGGTGAGCCTCTCCCATGGTCCTGCCAGAGGAATAGGGGAGAAAAACAAGGTACGACAGGAAAGTCGTTCCCTTACGGGTTCCTTGTGTTAGCAGACTGTATCTGCTCAAGGGTAGAATTTCTCCTCCGATCTGAAATCCAACCACCTCTCTCTCTCCCTCAGGGTTTATGTATTTATTGATGTTTTTATTCTGCCTCTCATCTGTGGGGTGAGGAGGGGTGCCATGTTTGTACTATATGATGCATCATCTTGGATCTGGCCAGTTTGACCAGAGTGGACACTTGACATGCTCTTTATTTTTTAAGTTTATTTACGTATTTCAAGAGAGATAGAGTGAAAGAGGGATAGGGGCAGAGAGAGAGGGAGAGAGATGGATTCTCAAGCAGCCTCTATGCTGTCAGCGCAGAGGCTGACGAGGGGCTCGAACTCATGAACCAAGAGCTTCAAAATCAAGAGTCGGACGCTTAACTGACTGGGCCTCCCAGGTGCCCCTAGATAGGCTCTTTAATACGGGAAATTTATATTTATGTTCTTGGGCACCCTGTGAGTCACCCCCATCCCTGAAGCAAACCGTGTGTTATTTGACATCAGAGGGAATAATGACAAGGCCCTTTTCCGTTTCTTTCCTCTCTTTCTGTTCTTCCCTTGTCTGGAACCAGGGAGGATGAGATAATTATGGGTTCTGTGTCAGACAGAACTTGAAAGGACCTGGTGCTTCCTAGGGTTGTTCTTTGCAGACAGAGCTCCTTGCATGGGATCCTGTTCGGGGGCCTGGGGAGACACAGGGAGAGCGGCTTTCTGTGGCCTGTGAGTGACATGAGTGAGGCAAACTGTGATTCTTCCCGAGTGCCAGTCTTGTGGTGTGGGGTGTGGGAGACACAGCCTAGCTGGCTCTGTTCCCTTGCTGAGGCCTTCCACAGCCCGCATGAGTCAGCTCCACAGCTGCCTTGATGTCTGTCAACCTGGGGTCCTCTGTCTCAGGTGTCTGCTGCTCACCAGCTAATAGCTGATTATCTGGTCTGTGCCTTGTGGGGCCCTCTCTCAATAGAATCCAATAAAACCCTTATAAATGGGCTTGCTGGAATGAAACCTGCTCCCAGTGTGCTCAAAGCCATGACTCCTTGTGCAGAAGCGCATGGTCTCAGTTGCTGTTTTATTGAAACAAATGAGGAGACAAAAGTCCTCAGTTAAATGAAGAGCTGCCCAGGGTGGCAAACAATCACACTCCTAGTGAATACGTTGTTCTGGTTGACTCCCCAGCAGTTCTCTTGGGAGGCAGTTCTAGTGCCCTAGGAAGGAAGAGCAGTCATAGAGGTGAGGGAGGCCGGGAAGGAAGGAACAGGCTCTAGCAGTTTACTTTCGCCAAGGGCCTTGAAGACAATTTCTCATCAAATCCTTACAACCCTCTGCAAGAAGTATCACGAATCCAATTTTACAGATGAGGAAAAGACATTCAGAATCTATAAAGACAAGGGACAATATATTACCGGGCAGTAGGAAATTTCGTCATTAGTCCAAGAAGTTATAAAGGGGCTTCTGGAATTCTAGAATAGCTCTCTTAGATTCAGAATGAGTAAGGCAAAAGCACCGGGCCCTGCCTTTGCCCATTCTCCCATCTCTCGATTCCTGCAGTGAGTATTGCAATCATTTCTAGATTAACTGGTGTCAGTGGCTCGGGGCCCTTCGTGCATTGCATTTCTTCCCAGACTGAATAATCTCTTATGATAAACTATTATAGATCATCACGACCGGGGCAGAGATAAGGAGTCAATGTCGAAATTAGACAGAAGTAGATTTCCCACCCATGAGTCACTATAGATGGTTCATCCTCAATGGATATTTGCCTGAGAGGCCATCCACCCTTTGGAAGAAGTGAAGTGAGGGGGATGCTTTGTTTTTGCAACTTTAACAAGCACATACACAGAAAGAAAGAATGCTTTTCCTTACATCTTGGCTGCTACATAATAGTTGGAGCCACCTGCGCTTCCTGAACGTGAACCAGCACGGGCCAGCGGCTGTGGAGACGCACGACGAGGAATGCTTCTCCATCTAGAATAGGTCCCAGCAGCACAGAGGGAATTGTAAACCGTCCACAACAACCGAAATAAGAATGGACACTAAAGAAAATCCCTACTGTTCACTATCTTGATCTCGACCATCCTCAAACAGACGTAATAGGAAATAAAGAGAAGGCAAAAGATTTAGCAGCAAGATTTCCTTGACTGACTAAAATCTGAATCGAAAGAAGTCCTTTGAATCCCTCCTCTCCTCAAGTTTGTATAACTGAATTTTCTTGGGATTTACAGTTAGTATATTTAAATAAATTGGAATTCCTTTTGAAGTCATTTTCTCGCCGACTGTGATAAGCTTTTGATGACTTTTCCACAGCCAGAAGCCTCAGTTCTGACGCTATTCGAGATCCCAAACATTTTTTTTCCGAAAGTGGGAAACGAATCCAAGTAGAGAGTGGCTTTGTCACCGTGTGTGTGTATTTTATTTGTGTTTAACTGTGCACATGCTACAGGCCAGGACCAATGACAGCAGATGCTTGGCCAGGGAGGACCTTCCACTCAGAACTAATTTTAGTGCTTCCTTGCTTCTTGTTTTTGAGGTGTTGGAAGCTCTTTAATGGCTTGGGGGAGACAAAGTCACTCTTCCTTCTTGCGGTGTGCCTCAGTGATGCATTCTTATTGTATAAAGGAAAGCTCATAAGTCTTAGGTAAGGGAACACATGAGCAATTCCAATGAAGCCAAAGGTGATGTCCTCTTCCATTTTGCTCTAACTCTGATGGGTTCCTGTCTGAGGCAAGGATGTGCTTTGGGGGATGGGGTTAGAAACAAGTACTGGATAATTCATCCCAACTAACATAGCTTACTTCCTCGTTCTCTGCCTCTTTCCCCAGCTATCCTGTCCAGCCTGTCTGGGTCTCCTCCTCGTCTCTATTAATGCTGAGACCAAGGAGACCAAGACTTCCTCAGTCACCAGCCTGCTAGTCTCATGGATGATGATTCGTAGAATCACCCTGCCTTCTACAGGAAGATGCTGCTATCACCTCCTCTATGTATTCAGGACAATCTTCTCTAAGGGAGTTAAGGATGAAGGGCTTGCATCTGAAGCCTGGGTCTTAAAGACCCAGAATAAATATAAAATGAACACATATTGAACATTTGCTGGTGTTCCAGGCATCTGGTTTTCTTCTCATTTAAACCTTCACTATCATCCTATGAGGTAAGTACTATTTTTGCCCTCACTCTATGGCTGAGAGAACTGGGGTTCAGAGAGGTTAAGTAATTTGCTCAGGGTCACAGAGCTAATAAAAAGCAGAGCTGGCATCTGAGGCCAGGCAATCCAGCTCCAGCAGCTGTCTCGTTTGGAGGAATGTATGTGAGCACAAGGATCCAACCTCTTCTGGCAGAAGCCTAGGTTTCTAGGCTGCCACAAACCCACTCCGTTAAGACTCCTCCCATAAAATTAGAGTACTTGTAAGCACCCATATACTAAATCAGATTTGGAGTTACTTAGCCATGAAAGTCCTTGGGAAGGAAGTTAATAGGGCCCGGTGACTCTGTAGATGGCAAGGACAAGAAACTTCCATAATTAACATGTCCAGTTTGCTGTGTTATCATAAACATTGGGCAGGTAATTCCAACTCTGGTTGGGTTAGCATGGTGATTGGAATCCCTTTACTATTACACATGAAAAAAACACCAGGTGAGGACATGGGGATGGGGACATGTTTTAAAATCTTTCATACATTGGGATAATACCATTTTTTTTTTACAGTTTAAACAAATCCCTTCAGTTATTTGTTCTTAACAATACTCACATTTACATATGGGATGAAGAAGTTAATACAGCAATAGAGCTTTGTTTCTCTCCTCATATTCGTCTTCCCTATTCCCTATAGCAGACTTCTAGGAATTTACTGGGATGGCAAGAATCAAGAAAATCCCCGAGTTTATAAAGTCTTTCCAAATCAGAGCTTCTTTTGCACAAAGACAGATGTTAAACCAGGTGCTTTTCCTAAATGGACATTTTGATGTATGTTGCTGAAAATTGTCAGTTTCCATGCAGCAGCAAATGCTTTCAAATGTATAAATTTGTTTGAATCACAGACAAGAAAACTTTGAGAAATGTGAAGTAGAAAAAGAATTGGTGTTCTACTCAGCAGAGCACAAGAAACATCCAGATCATGAAACAGCCCTATAACTCACTCTCATATGAAGTCAACAGAGTAAAGCAAAGAGATAGATGGTTTTGATACTTCACAGTCAGAACTTCTCATCTATCTATCAAAGACTAATTTTGAAAGTCTTTGTTTATTTGAAACATCATGAAAGATCTTAGGTCCTAATATCCTTAAGTAGTTGCTTGGGGGAGAAATTAAAATATTATTTTGCATGGCCAGACTAAAGCCAAAGATAGCACCTACCTGGGTAAATCACAATAAAATGCTAGGAATCAATGAGGAGTCTGATGCCAAAAGCTGTAGGGATGTATGTGAATTTGAAAATGAAAATATTATTGGTGGATAAGTAGACTATACCACATTCCACAGTCTTTCAAAGCATTCGATTTGACTTGCAAATACTCAAGTCAATTTAAAATGCATTTATTAAAGGTTGATCAGGTGCCTTGAAATGGAAGTTGGGGTGGGGAGAATCTGAAAGATTTGATGAAATTAGTGGTTCTCGGATTTATGGGTTTACATAAAAAATGCAGTTAGCAGAGTTGGTAACTCTTTTGGCATCACTGTCATTTTAGAAATGATAGGGCACTGGGATACCTGGGTGGCTCAGTCGGTTAAGCGTCTGACTTCAGCTCAGGTCGTGATCTCACAGTTCAAGAGTTCGAGCCTACGTCAGGCTCTGTGCTAACAGTTCAGAGCCTGGAGCCTGCTTCTGGTTCTGTACCTCCCTCTCTCTCTGCCCCCCACCTCCCTGCTTGTGCTCTGTCTCTCTCTCTCTCTCTCCCTCTCAAAAATAAATAAAAACATTAAAAAATTAAAAAAAAAAAGAAATGATAGGGCGCTGATGAACAACAGCAACAACAGAATGTAACAAGGGCAGAATCTGAGATGAGAGACTGCCTTTCCAAATGAACGGCTTCGGTGGTACGAACCCCTTCTTTGTTGTCCTGATCGTCTATACTTTGCCCCTGATTGGAGAAGTCTTCATTCTTCTCGGGTCCCCCAGCCCAGGGTGTGTGAAACTACGGGCCAGATGATCTTTCAGAGTCTTTCCAGGTCTCTAAGCCTGTGACTAGGAGGCCTGTCCCTGCCCTTGAAACATGATGGACAGACTAGAGTCACAGATGTTTCCAAAGCAACATGGATGCCAGCGAGCATTACAGAGACAGAACATCTAAAAGCACAGTGTATTTGCATAAGGGTACGTGAGGAAGTCTTTGTGGGGAGGTGAAGCTGGGTCAGGTCTTTGTGTTAATGGTATTTTCTTCTGGTGAGAGATTAAGCAAGTGAGAGTAGTCCCCAGGGATTGGGCTACTGGTGGAGGACTCAAGCGAGATGGGTGTGGAAAAGCGGCTCCTGTGTCCCTCAGCCAAGGCGTGTGCAGATCTGAGATGGTTGCTTACTTGGGCTTTGGTCTATTTCCATCCACCCTCTCACCCCCTCATGTCTGTTTTACTCCATTTTTCCTTTCTCATTCAATCATCTGTTCCCTCCATGGCAGAAGATTGTCCATTTGTAGTTATTTAACATTCAGGGCAATTTTTATTTTACCTTTCCTTAGATAAAAATAGCTCAGCACCTGAGAGAAGGGTAAAGGGTGGCCAAAGAGAGTGTGGAGTGGTGCGGTTACTTCTGGGAGCCTGCTACCCTCCTCAGCCTCCCTGCTCCCTGCCTTCCTCCCTCTGGGCCTCCCCACTTATAGGCACAAAGAAACAGTTATGCCTATTAACCAGCCAATGCTCACAATATGTTTTTATAGCACTCCTGCTTATTTCTTGGAAAATTAACCCCTCCAGTTCTCTTTACACTTGGGCTCTGTGCTACTGATCATTCGGTGAGTGCTTGCTCCTATTTCGTGTCAATAATTGAAATAGATTTGAATTTTTTTAATGCTTATTTAATTTTAGAGAGATATTAAGAGAGAGCTTGAATGGAGGATGTACAGAGAAAGAGGGGACAACGGGCTTCACGCTGACAGCAGAGAGCCTGATGCAGGGCTTGAACTCATGAACTGTGAGATCATGATCTGGGGGGAAGTTGGGCACTTAACTGACTGAGCCACCCAGATGCCCCTGAAATAGATTTGAATTTAATTGTAGTACCACTATGTGCCTTAAATTATAGTGGTTGTGTGTGTGTGCATGTGTGCTTTTATCTGCATAGTTCCGTATAAGTGTATGCAACTGTGTATACATAGAATATTTACATACATACATACATATTTGTGTATTTGTGTGGTATGTTTTTTAATGTTTTATTTGTTTTTGAGAGAGAGAGAGCAAAAGTGGGGGGAGGGACAGAAAGAGAGCGGACAGAGGATCCGAAGCAGGTTCTGTGCTGAGAGCAGACAACCTGACGTGGGGCTCGAACTCACAAACCATGAGATCATGACCTGAGCTGAAATCGGACACTTAACCGACTGGGCCATCCAGGTGCCCCTGTGTGTATGTTTTAATTGGCAAATAAATTAGAGAAGATTTCACTGGCTGGTTTTGTTATTGTAAAACACGAACGGAACCTCAGACAGAGTTGTCCAAGATGGTAAAAATTGAGTTAAACTGGACATTGTCTTCAGTTTAATTTTAGAGCTAGATGTGTTCGCCCAATTGGAATAGCCAGTTCAAAAATTAAGTTAAACAAAAAGTCTAATTCATAAAAGCAGAGTGTAAGAAGCCCGAGTTAAAACGTGAAGAATCATGTAATAGAAAGTTTCAAGATCTAAGTGAGGTGGGAGTGGTCAGAGAAAGCTAATTAGGGACTATGAAAAAGCCTTTAGTTATTGCGTATTTTCAGGATGTTAGGATGGGCATATTGCTCCTTCTCTTGCCCATTCATGTTTGAATTTTCTCATTTTGACAGTGATAGAGTCTGAGAAAATTCCCATTCAATTTTAGATCGTAAATTTCTTAGATAGGCCATGGTTTGCATTGTTATCTCCAACTGAGGCGTTTTAGAAGTTTGCAAAAAATGAATAATGAGAAAATCATTATGAAAAAATTAAATGAAATGGCATGATAAAGAGCGAAAAAATTCAGTTCAGTTGGTCCGAGAGGGCCTTGCTAAGGAGGTGGTATGGAGGAAGGATTCAGCTGTGGAAAATTCTGGAGCCAGCAGTTCTCAGCAGAGGGCATGACAAGGGCAAAGGCCCTGGGGCAGGACTTACAAAAGGCAAGGTGGCATTGAGTGTGGGAGAGTGTGGTAACAATGGAGACGGGAGATGTAGGTAGGGAACTGTGGTAGACCAGATGAAGCCGGGCGGTCTAGAATGGTTGGGCAGGGTGCTGAGCCTTCGCCAGGTGTATCAGCTCACTGCAAAATGCTGCTAGTGCTGTGAATTCACCAACTTTGGAAAATGGCTAAACTTTTCTGAGTCTCATTTTTCCCAGATGTCGAACGAAGGTGCTAGATTAATATATGAAAGCATCTGGCCTATGGTAACTCCTCAATATGAGTTAGATGAATTAATTAATCTAATGGCCTTCCAGATTTATACACCTGCAATCTTTTTTCCGCTTAGTCTTTTTATTTTTTTTAATTATTTACTTATTTATTTTTAAATCTGAAGTATAGTTGACATATAATGTTACTTTAGTTTCAGGTGTGCAACATAGTGATTTGACAAGTTTATGAATTATGCTATGCTCACCACAAGCATAGCTACGATCCACCACCATACAACACTATTACAAGGCCATTGACTATATACCCTATACTGTACCTCTTATTCGCAAGACCTATTTCATTTCATAACTGGAAGCCTATATCTCTCTTCACCTATTTTTCCAATCCCCTACCCCCCTGTCCTCTGGCAACTATCAGTTTCTTCTCTGTATTTATGGGTCTGTTTCTGCCTTATGTTTGTGTGTTTATTAATTTGTTTTGTTTTTTAGATTCCACATAAAATAAAATCATGTAATATTTGTCTTTCTCATATAGTATTTGTCTGACATATTTTTCTTAGCATAATACTCTCTAGGCCCATCCATGTTGTTACAAATGGCAAAATCTCATACTTTTTATGAGTAATATTCCATTGTGTGTCTGTATGTAACATCTTTACCTATTCTATATATATGCCACATCTATATACCACATCTTTATCTATGCATCTATTGATGGACACTTGGGTTGCTTCCCTATCTTGGCTATTGTAAATAATGCTGCAGGAAACATAAGGGTGCATATATCTTTTCAAATTAGTGGTTTTTTGTTTTGTTTTGTTTTGTTTTGTTTGGTAAACACCCACCAGCAGAATTCCTGGATCATATGGTATTTTGAGGAACTTCCATACTGTTTTCTACAGTAGCTGGACCAGTTTACATTACCACCCATGGTGCACAAGGCTCCTTTTTCTCCACATCCTCACCGACATATGTTTCTTTTCTTTTAGATTCTTGCTTTTATTTGACACATGTAAGGTGATATCTCATTACAGTTTTTATTTGCATTTCCCTGATGATGAGTAATATTGAGCACCTTTTCATGTACTTTTTAGCCATCTGTATTCCTTCTTTGGTAAAAATGTCTATTCAGGTCCTCTGCCCATTCTTAATTGAATTATTTGATTTTTTTGGTGTCGAGTTGTGTAAGTTCTTTATATATTTTAGATGTTAACCCCTTACCAGATATATCATTTGTAAGTATCTTCTCCTATTCAATAGCATATACCTATAATCTTGAACCACCTTCCACCTACATTCTTCCTTGGAGATCAAGTAGCCTCCCCCACTCCATTTATCAGCTGAAGGAGTCGTCTTGCCTAGAGTCATACCACACATCATGGAGAGGAACAGTCACAGTATGGATGGAGTGCCTTCTGCTTGTAGGACGCCGCTGGAGAGTGCAGAATTTTGTCAGGGGCGTGTGTGCTGGTGGAGGTGGGACAGAAGGGAAGGGTGGTAACAGAAGGATAAGAAATAGACTCCGCTTATAATCTACGTCGGTCAAGCAGAAGAAAATGAAAAGGGTTATATTTCTAGCCTGAACTTGTGAGCTAAGTGCCCAGTGAACACTACTGACCAAGAGCAAATAGTTGGGGAATCCAGAGAAGGGTGGGTGTTTGAGGAGGTGACAAAGTTGATTTATAGAAATTGTATACAATTACCAGCATCACTGGAAGAACACAATGGTTGAAAGTGTATTGGGTGCAAAGCACCATGCTAAGTGCTATATACATTTTACTTAACCCACACAAAACCTCATAAAGAAGGCTATTGTTGTAACAATATCCATGAGATACTGCTCTCTAGAGTAAGGAGGAATGGAGATTCTTTCCAGGCTGAGGAAATAATGGAAAAAAGGCAGGAATGCACGAGGTGTTCTCTCTTGAGTGGGCTGTTGTCTGTTGGGTCCCCTATAAGCAATACTGAAATTATCTAGAAACCTTGTCTCCCCTTCCCCTTTATGGCCTCCTCCAGCCCCACATCTGCTTAACGTAGTATCTGCTTACTTCAGATTAATACCTGTGAGGGCATCTTGAGCCCAAAGGGGCAACCTGGACCTGATGAGGCATATCAGGATATATTCTACCAACTAAATTCCCATGGCTTTTTAGGATTTAACCTGCCTGCCCCTCTTAACCCCAAAAGCAAGGGAGAAAAGCCCCTGAACATGATACTTCCAAAATTCACAACCCACAGCGGTACAGAAATAACCAATAATATACAACAGCCTACAGTAGCCACATGTATACAGCATTGTATCGTGGTCCTGAATCCTACGTGGCCCGCCTGTCCTGAAAGCTGTGTGGGCCTCACTGGCTTTCCTGGGCCACAGGCCATGGGCTATGGGTTTTGCTATAGAATTAAGAATCAGGGAAATGAGAACATTAACTGAATATTTGCTACTATTATGACAATATTATTATTCTAGTTTTAGTTGTGATAATTGTTATGAGAACTTTTTTTAGGAGCCCTTTTACAGATTAATATAAAAATAACTTGGTGTTGGGAAGGATGTGGGAGGATAGATGAAACAAGATTCAGTCTCTGAATCAGTAAATGTTGAAGCTGGGTGAAACCTATACGGGAGTTTGTTTATACTATTTTCTTCACTTTTGTATCATGTGTAATTTTACATAATAAAATGTTTATTTTTATTTTTTATTAATTTTTTAATGTTTTTATTTATTTTTGACAGAGAGACAGGATGCAAGCAGGGTAGGGACAGAGAGAGGGAGACACAGAATCTGAAGCAGGCTCCAGGCTCTCAGCTGTCAGCACAGAGCCCAATGCAGGGCTCAAACCCATGAACCACGAGATCATGACTTGAGCCAAAGTCAAATACTTAACCAACTGAGCCATCCAGGTGCCCCTAAAATGTGTGTTTTTTTTTTTTTTTTTAAAGATTGGATCAAGGGGCACCTGGGTGGCTTAGTTGTTTGAGCAACCAACTTTGGCTCAGGTCATGATATCATGATTCACAAGTTTGTCAAGCCCCACGTTGGGCTCTCTGCTGACAGCTCAGAGCTTGGAGTCTGCTTCCGATTCTGTGTCTTCTTCTCTCTCTGTCCTTCCCCTACTCCCTCTCTCTCTCTCTCTCTCTCTCACACACACACACACACACACACTCTCTTTCTCTCGCTCTCTCTCAAAAATAAATAAAAATTAAAAAAAATTTAAATAAAAATAAAAATGATTGGATCTGATCGAAGGATTAAGGCCAGAGCAGTAAAACAAAATCCTTCAGAAGCAACAGTAGGAGTAAGAGCTTTTTCCCCAACGAAGACCCACACTTTGAGCTCTGTGACAAGGAAAGGGCCTCTTATTCAGGCAACTCATTAAAAATTAGCTCCGCAAAAATGCAAAACCAGAAATAAGCAACCAAAGCCTGAGGCGTGTCCACATTTACACATTTATTTGGGTTTAGAGAGACAACACGGATAAAATACTTAGATCATACACAAGTTTATATTTGGTAAGAAGAACAGGTTGCCACATGTTTATATATTTTATTTTTTTCTGTCTTTAGTAATGGAGTAATGTTGGGGAGATGTTGATGTCTTCCAGAAACACCAATTGGGAACAGTATTTTGGCACACGTAACTAATAAATACACAGTGTTTGTACTTAGCATTTGAAAACAGGAGAGCACGTGCAAGATGATACCCACCATTAGGGTCCTTGATTCCCTGTTCCACTGCTATATTTACACCCGTGCATTCTTTGTCCATATTCTGAGGGGGAGCACCTGCTCCAAAACCCTGGCAGGGACAATACCTGCAATTTGGAAGGGTTGTGACACTCTATCCACATCGGTTTCTTCTACTTTCAGAGATGAAGTAGCATTCACCTTGCATTTTGTGAAATCACACAGTTCTCAAAGGAGATTTCTCAGTAGGGAGCTTAGCCGAGGGCATGTTCTCTATTAGAGCTGATGTGGAGGGCGTACAGTTTAGCAGAGAGAGGGAGAGGGTGAGAGTACAGGAACAGATGCAAATGCAATTCTCATAATATCAGTACAGCTACCACACGGAGAACGACATATCAATAATATATTGTACAAGCTTTTACAGCAACACATGTTGATTTGCAACACCGTACAGTTCAGGTCTAAAGTGCGCAACCCCAATCTGAGGTGATGGGACAGTACTATCAATATAAACAAAGGCAACACAATTATACACACAATTGATTTTCTTTTCTTTCCTCATGAGCCTTGTGACAGTACATGAAGCCAATACCATTTATACATCTCAGATAAAGATATACCACACTTTTTTTCAAGTATTTAAAAATAATAAACACAATATTGCTGAGTAAATGAAAATGGCCATGTCAATTCTGATTAAGCTAAAACCAGACTTTTCTAAAATTTGTAAAGGATGGTCTCCTGTAAAGGCCTTTGGCACTGAGAATTTGAGTTAATGTTCCAGACAACCTTCCTTCCTTCCACCTTCCCTCCCAAGTAGATTACAGACCTACTTTAAAGAATATTTATTAAACTACTGGGACCTATTAGGCTTTTATTTACCTCCTTTTCTGGGTTATGGTTGGCAGGGATTTCGCTGCATAGGATTGGGAAAGGCTCCCAGCAAACTTAGGGAAGGATCTGGAAGGGGCAGGGGGTGGGGGAAACAATCTATTGGTAAAAGTTATTTTGCTGGAATTTCATACACAGGTACAAATGTTTCTCCTTTTAAATTCTGTTATACTATCAAGTTAACAAGCAGCAGCTTCTGACAGAGGATCTGTACTGCAAGGTAGAAGCATCCTGAAGTTATGAGGGGTCTGTCTAGGTCAGGGCCCTGGGTTCTACCATCTTCTCCAAGCAGGACAGTGGGTTTGATAGTTAGTGACTCTGCCTCTGAGGTAGGACCTTTTGGCCCGAGGCTCAGAATAGGTGGGCAGCTCTGTGCTTAGCCTCAATAGCTAATATCTAGAAAGGAAGGGGATGCTTGGCCATTAGACATAGTCTAGAATGGGAGGCTTATTCCTTCATGAAATTCTGGGGCATAGATAAAAGTTTTCTCCTAGTCGTCATAGGGAACCTATTTGCTTTCTAGACAGGAAAGACCCAAACCTATGTTCATTTCAAGTATCAATGTTTTTGTATATAATGTGGGAGAAAGAAGATAGGGGGAAGCTCATGCAGATTTCAGATTGTTGGATATTGTGATTATACTATAGGGCTTTTCTTTCTTTCTTCCCTTGTACACCTGAGTGTACTGAGCACTAATCTGGTCCATGTAGAAGGGATGAATGTTTCTAAGTTTCTGTCTACAGTCTGCATCTATGAGTCTGTAGTCATCATTCTAGTACTTGGAAGCCAACAATCTGTGACTCCACAAATATCTATGAGAGCTCTTGTTAGCTTGTGTCTCTCCATCAAGTTTACAGAGGAAGAAGAATGCTTTCAAAATATTATCTTGAATTCCAAGGATCTTACTATCTCTGCATACTCTGGTCACTTTGGATCTTGACGAGAGGCAGATCAAAGAAGGTTTTAAGATGCTGTCTCAAAATCTCCTCTCATGAAGTGAGAAGAAAATAACCACCCACGGAATAGAAATTAATTATTCAGGATTTCAGGGATAGGGGGTCTAGCAGGAGAGAACTTTTGTGTGTAGGGGACAGGGAGGGAATGGGAATAAGCAATTACCCAGGCAAATGACTCCTCCCTGGACAGTGGCAATATGGTGCCCAGGATGACATCATTGTTCTCACGCAGAGATCTCCTCTCTCAAGGCTGAGTTCAATTTTCTGGGCTCACCACACTTCTGGAGCATGCTTCATTCCTTTTTGCTCAGGCTGATTAGATTTTATTTTTATTTTCCCTAATTAATCCAAATGACCTAATAAAAGAATATTGTTTGGGAGGATGCCTCAAGAACCAGCATCAACCTTCTGTTCAAAACAGAGATCTGGAAAGCAGAGAACAAACAATTACCCCAGTTTAGTCTAAGATGAAGGTTGGCTTGTCAGGCTTCCTGAGCGACTTTGCTCAGGGTCAGCTAGGTGGAAGACTTAACTAGGAAGAGAATCTTTGTGTCGATCTGGTCAGTCGTTTTAAAGAACTTGCAATATTCTTTTGTGTTTATTTTGTAATACTAACTTTAGGGATGTGATAAACCATACCATGAATAGAAAGAAGGCAAGATACCTTTTAAGAATTTTGTGGGCCTAGGTTTCAAAACAACTTTGCTAAGTGTTTATTGTGCCTCCATTAAAAGAAAGAGAAAAAAAAATCTGGCTTAGTTTTTATATCTGCCCCTGCAGTTTGTATAACCCATATAAAATAAAAATCTATATGTTACAAAATAGGATTTCTTTTTAATATATATATTTTCCTTTTGTAAAATTATATGTATTTAAATACATTTGAAATGTCGCTATAGGTAAATTAGAAATTTTTTTTCTAATACTATGAAAAAGGCAAGAGTTTTTATTGTCAACATATATTTTATATGTACTTTCTCCTTTTGACTGCACCCCAAAGAACCTTTTATGATTCAGGGGCAATTTGGCACTATTCAATCATACTACTCTGAAGTGAAAATAAAGTTTGATTTGCACACTATATTAAAAGTAAGGGAAGTATTTGTAACAATTTTAAGCTTCTCATTATTGATTAGAACACAGCCTTTTGTCACTATTTTTTAGAGAGATATTCTAAACTTAAGAAAGGATTTTTAAAAGGAGCAATGTTTTTTTTTTTTTGGCGTTTTTTGTTTTGTTTTGTTTTTGTTTTTTTGATTTTTAAACTGTACTCTACTTTGACACCACAATAGAGAAATAGATTTACTTTGGAACAAACTACAAATACATTCACACAGTTTGTGACAACTTAATTGTCTACCTAGAGAACTGAAACAGCTCAGTGAGCTACATTATTATAAATCTTGTCCAAGGCGTTCTATTTCTTCAATCAAGAAGTCAATGTCTTGGTGAGTTGCTGCGGGATTTGAGATGACCATGCGGAAGAAATTGACCTTGTCTCCCAAGGGCTGGTAGCTGACCATTGTGGTCCCATACTCCATCATTCTGGCTTTAATCACTGGGGCCACCTGTGGGAGAGACCAGATCGACATAGTGGCTCCTGGGGACTCTTCTTCTAGCCAAAGAACCCAATATCAAGTAGCAGTTTTAGTTTTTAACTAAATAACCAAACTCATATTTGTTTTCCTTAAAGGAATTGTCTCTAAGTTTTTTTTTGTTTTTTTTGGGGGGGGTCAGGGGACTAGAGCAAATACATCCAAAAAGGTGGTAAGTAATGAGTAATAAATGACACACTCTAAGGTGCTTGCCACCTTATTCTTGACTTTGTTAAAAAAACTGCAGGCCCAAAATGGAGTCACTTATGCTAGACCAGTTTACCAAACCTGGGCTTCATACCTAACCTACTTGTACTTTAAACTTCCCCTAGGAATATAGTCTTAACTGGCCAGGGAAGAATTTTCTGATCAGCACCAATAAGATACTCTGTCACATGGCCCCTGACCATCCCTGAAAGAAAGAAGAGGTAATTCACCTAATAAGAGCTTTTTCCTCAAAGGAAGGTGACCTTACCTGAAGTAATTCTTTTTGTCTTTCTGTGACTTCCTCGTCCTGCTTTTATAAATCTCTCCCTTTCTACTTGCCAGATGGAATGCTGCCCGATTTATTAATTGATTCATAAAGCCAATTAGCTCTTTAAAATTTACTTAGTTGAGCTTCTGTTCTTTAACAACTTCCTAGTTACTATTTTGGGAGAATGGGAACAACTGAGTGTTGTTTCCAAGGCTAGTTTAGCAATATGAGATTTGGTGGAAGGTTTTTTCTTCCCTCAGTAAATGCAAAAGCACTGGAACAAAACAGTTCAGAGAATGGTTATAGAGAGGTAAGCCTCAGTATCAAGTGATGACTGAAAATAAGCAGAATTTTGAGGCCCTAAACCACTTTTCTTTCTTGATACCCCGAAGGTTTCCTGTTTCTTTTCATTTTTCTTTTGCATTATCTCATATTCATAAGATATTTTGAAATATGGTCCTTGATCATGATGAAAATCAGCAGACCTCACAAAGACTTAACCTTACAGAAGTGGATCCCAGTCAAGATCTTACCATGTGTACGCCAGACTGTGATTACAGAATTCTTTGACTACGTATATGAGATAAAGTTCAAACTCTTTAGCTCAGCATACAGATGTTTTGTCCCTCAGCACTGAGGACTCATCTTCCAGTGCTCACCAAAATGAATCTTCAACTCTGACAAGACCTATAGTCAATATCCCTTGAATGTGCTACACACATTTTTCTCCTTTCACACTTGTCCTCAGTCTTATTGTGTCACACCTGTCTTGGCTGCGAGTCTCCTATCTTTTCCAGGTCACATACAACACACACCCCAACGCTCTACCATAGACCTACAATCACTATGAAACCTTTCCTGACTCCCCTAGTCTAGTAACATCTCTTCTGTTTCAAGTTGTAAATACACAATCCTTACCCATAGATTCTGTCTACAAAATATTTCCTATTGTCCACTTACTTATGAGAGAACACATTGCATCTTTGTACTTTCAAAACTGTAAGCTCTGGAGGTCAGATATGGTATCGTTTACTTCTTTTGTCTACCAGCACAGTACTGTGTGCACATTGTGGGCTCCCTGAATCCTCATTGATTATAAAGAATAGAATAACAGGGACAGTCAACTAGGAAGAGGAATACATTTAAATTATGTCTAACTGTGTGTATGATCTGTTCACATATTTTGCCACTGGAGTTTATAAAAATAATATCTGATCATTTAAGTTCATTGCTGCAAATATGGAACCAGGAATGGCAGATGTCAGGGAGCTTTAAATGTATTTAGATATACACAGTAAATAACTCAGTTCAAAATGGGGACCATGCCTTACCTCACAGTTGGATTCATCTTAAATGAAGAATAGTTTGATTCCAGTGTAATGCCATTATGAACACGTGACTTTCAAACATCAACACTTAAATAATCATTGGTTTACAATAAGGTTTTCATCTTCAAAGTACTCAATGACATATCCAATAAAGGGTTAGTATACCAAAAACATAAAGAACTTATAAAACTCAATACCCAAAAACCAAATAATCGAATTAAAAATGGGCACAACACATGAACAGACATTTCTCCAAAGAAGACATTCAGATAGCCAACATACGCATGAAAAGATGTTCAACATCACTCATCATCAGGGAAATGCAAAATAAAACTACAATGAGCTGTCACCTCACTCCTGCCAGAGTGACTAAAATAAAAAAAGACAAGAAACAACAAGTGTTGGTGAGGATGTGGAAAAAAGGAACTTTCTTAACACTGTTGGTGGGAATGCAAACTAGTGCAGCCATTGTGGAAAAGAGTATGGAGGTTCTTCGAAAGGTTAAAAATTGAACTACCCTCTGATCCAGAAATCACACTACTGAGTATTTACCCCCAAATACAAAAACACTAATTCAAAGAGATACATGCATCCCTATGTTTATAGTAGCATTATTTACAATAGACAAATTATGGAAACAGCTCATATCCTTTGATTAATGAATGAATAAAGAAGATGTGGTATATATGCACAATGGAATATTATTCAACCATAGAAAGGAATTAAATCTTGCCATTTGCAACAGCATGGATGGAGCTAAAGAGTATAATGCTAAGCAAAAATAAGTTAGTCCGAGAAAGGCAAATACCACATGATTTCACCCATATGTGGAATTTAAAAAACAAAACAAATGAGCAAAGGAAAAAAGGAGAGAGGTGAACCAAGAAACCAACTCTTAACTATAGAGAACAAGAGGTTCCCAGAGGGGAGGAGGGGAGGACAAGGGGTAAAGTAGGGGATGGGGATTAAGGAGTGCGCTTGTCATGATGAACACTGGGTGATGTACGGAAGTGCTGAATCACTATATTGTACACCTGAAACTAATATAACACCGAATGTTAACTATATGAATTAAAGTTCAAAAAAATAAACTGAATAAATGTAAAACAAAACAAAACAAAGTATTCAGTGTGCAAAATCAACATATTTCCCATCAGACCCAATTATTTGTTAGTTACCAAAGAGAAAACCAAGGACAGAATTCACCTTAACCTTCATTTCACCTTCACCTCACATCCAGAACCTAATCTCCTCACCTAAAAACGAATGTGCATGACAATTCTACACTGTGATTTTCTGAGACTCGGTTAAGTCTCTTTCTGCCTCTTTATTATATAGGAAGGTAATCAGGAGGAATGTTTCTGTTGGGTGATCCTTCTTTCCCCTAAGGAAGCATTGGGGTCATCACAGGGAATAAATATGACAAAGAATATAAATTATCTCAAGTCTGGGATTAAGTTCTGAAAGTGGATCTACTAGAATATTGTAGCATAAGGACATGAAATTTATCACTTTGTGCCAGGAGATATGGCAAATCAGTGTGTTCCTGGGGAAGAGAAACCCCAAATTAGAAAAGGAATTCCAAATCCATGTGTCCGCAGGAATTTCAGGAAAAATCATGTAAGTATTCCTTAGCTTTTATTCATGTAATAAATCATGCTTCCTCTTTAGAACTGATAAAACAATGATCATGCTTTACTCAGCGAATTAAACTCTGATTTCATTTTAATGGACATTCCAAGCAAAACCACACATAAATCATATTAATTATTAATGACAATCACCTTTAATTTTTCAGATAAATCCAATCAAATCAAAGGTCAAAGATTTAAGTGGTAATAGTCATCATGCCAAACAGGTTTTGGTATCAAGTCAGATCAAATCCCCCCAGTTCCTGAAGCTAGCTGGGTTGGCAGAAGTCACAGCTGTTTAAATACATATGACTTTTGATTGCTTCCAGAAAATGCAGATGAAATAAAATTTACAGAAACATGAAACATCTTCACTGCATAATCACTAATTGCAAATTCAGGAGGAAAATAAGATTCTGACTCTTTTGATGAACATATAGCACTTTTACTTATTTCTAGATGTTTTCTTTTGGTCACATTCTTGGTTTTGTTGAATAAAGAGAGTCAGGAAAAAGAGACTGCATGTTGAAGAATTCACTAAAGACATACTAGGCAGGCTCTCTTGGGGGCTGCCTTAAGAGTTTTAGGGGATTGTTTTCTCCCCTGTGTCTTAGCTTTTTCAATCCTTTAGAAAATAATAACCAGGGAACTATCCCATAATTTGAATCCACATTTGTTTCTCCAAAGAGAACTCAGGTTAAAACATCACAAAATCACAGAAATGTATTTTTTTCACTATGTATTATGAAACCTTTTTGTTGCTAAATTTTGGGACCGTGAGTGAAATTTTGAAAAATGAAAAAGCAGAATAACCATAAATAGGAATCCCCACACATTAAAATTTCACTAAATTCCTCATTACATTCAATAATATAGACTTTGGGAGAACATCATTTTACGTATAAGGCCAATCTACTTCCTTGCCAATGTACTTTTATTTTTTATTTTTAAAAGTTTATTTATTTATTTTTGAGATACAGAGAGAAAGGGAGCAAGCATGTGCATGTGTGTACACATGAGCTGGGGAGGGGCAGAGAGAGAGAGAGAGAGAGAGAGAGAGAGAGAGAGACCAAATCTGAAGCAGGCTCCAGGCTCTGAGCTGTCAGCACAAGAGCCTGACACAGGGGTTCATGAATACTCATGAACTGTGAGATCATGACCTGCGCCGAAGTTGGATGCTCAACCGACTAAGCCACCCAAGTGTCCTATCCTTGCCAATGTACTTTTAAATCCACCGTTGACCCTTTGGAAGTCCATCAGTCAGTACAGGACTGGTAGAAGCAGGGATAAGATATGCAGATAATGAGCAAATACAATGGAATAAAATACAATATGAAGATGATGATGAAGAACCAGGAATTGTGTCTGATGAATACTCTCATGGACTCTATCTGCCGGTCCTGCCTGTGTCTTAGGTATTTGTATGTAGTCATGTGGTGTGCCCTAGGCCTGCTGTGTCCATTGTGCCTCAGTGATGAAGGGCCACCTGCACACTCACAGTCCTGACCAGACAGCAGGAATGCACTAACCAGATTCTCATCTTAGCCTCCTTCAAGAGGCTGTGGTTGTCTTGTTTAATAATGACCACTTGTTGCCTAGATATCTGCCCCCACATCAGTGTGAGCTGTGAAGAAAGGCCTAAGATCCACTAGTAGGTTTCCTAAGTGTTTCCTCTCCCTGTTCTGAAATATGCAAATGGCACTTTAGCTCAGCAAACATTTTTGAGTGCCTATTGTATGCTAAGCCTTGTACCAAATAAGAGGGCACAAAGAATAATTCTTTTTTGGAGGGTCCAGAATTTAACTTAATTCTCATTTGCCATACAACGGCACAGAAGACTCCATATTTCCTCCCATTTTGGGTCTATATCAGCACTGACCAAGACAACTTTATGTAATGATAAAGATGTATTATAACTCCACTATCTGATACACTAGCCACTGGTCACAAGTTAACCACTTGAAATGTGGCCAGTGTAACTAAAGAAGTGAATTTCTGGTTGAATTTAAATTTGATTGATTTAAATTTAAATGCCAAATGTGGCTATTGATAATATATTGGATAGAGCAGATGATTCATTTTATTTTACCTCAGCTGTTTTTTTCTCTGCGATTGTGTGTGTGTGTGTGTGTGTGTGTGTGTGTGTGTGAAGATTTACTGCTCCCTGGATTTTATACATTAAGGACTTTACACTTAAGAGGAAACTCTGAAAAATTACTGACATAAATAAACAAACGTTAACCTTGACGTCTTATGTGATTCTACTGTGAATTCCAATTCTGAATTGCTGAATTCTCTATATTCTAGTCAGGAAAAAGGAATCACAGGAGAGGAAAAATTTAGGATTCATTTTGCCATCCCAGAAACTTTCAAATTTGAATTAGAAACTGTATAAAAATAGTTTGCTAATATTTAATGGCTCTCCCCAAGAAATAATCTCCATTCTCATCACAGTTTATGTGTTTTTGCTAAAACCTGAAAGGCACTTGAAGAGAGCTGTATTTAAAGGGGGGAGATTCAGAGTTGGTTTTTGGTCTGAAGCGATGGGAAAAATCTCTTTCTGATCTGTATTTCCATCTCATCCCATCCCTCAGCCCAGCAATAATGCATTGATTCAAGGAATGAAACTGGCCAAACTACTCCAGGGATTCTCTCTCTGGTCAATGGGTTCATTAAAGAGGTAGAGCCAATAAGAATGGAAACATGTAATTTCTAACTAACTTGTTAAACAAAATTAGTCATTGGTAAAATGATACACACTATGGAGAAGCCACACCATAAAACTTCAGGAAAAAATATGAATTCTTTCCTCTCAACTGCAGGCCCCTTTTGCCCACCTATCATCTCCAATGTGACCCTCACCCTCTCTCCCTCCCACCTTTTGGGCTTGATTTCCTGGACTGAGCAAATGAGCCAACTTTTTCAAAACTTCAAACATGACCATAACCCCTCCTCCTAAACACATGCGTCGATGGATCCTCCATTCTAGAAGCTTTCTTCTATGCATTCCTCTAGGTCAGTGGCTCTGATCCTGGGCTATACGTTGGGATCACCTGGGGAACTTTTAAAACCATTCCTAAGCCCATCCCAAACTGATTGGATTAAATTCTCAGGGTAAAGACCTGGTCACTCACCGGTATTTTTAATAAAACTTCAGGCTGATTCTAATGCTTGGCCAGGAGGCCTTCTCAAATTAGGAGGCTTGATTTAAACACCTCATTTATGTGCAAGTTTCCTCCTGATGAGGGTTTGATCCTGGATTGTCTATGGACAGGTGTTCAAATCTATAAGCCTTTCTAGAGGTTTTTAATCCACACAAGGGGCACTTGGGTGGCTCAGTCAGTCCAGCGTCTGACTCTCGATGTCAGCTCAGGTCATGATCTCACAGTTTGTGCGATTGAGCCCCGTGTGGGGCTCTGCACTGATAGTGCAGAACCTGCTTGGGATTCTCTGTCTCTCCGCCCCTCCCGCATTTGCACGCGTGCACACACACTCTCTCAAAATAAACAAAAATAACTTAAAAAAAGTCCACAGAAAATCCCATTGTTTGACCTAGAAGAAAACACTGAAAATTCTGAAAGGTCAGTGAGGCAGCCCAAGCTCCTGTATAGTGGGGGAGAGGGCCTTCCCTGCTCCTGGCAGTGACAGGAGGAAGTCCCATCCTTTGTGGTAAATGGTAAACCAACCAACTAACCCACCCTCTGAGATCCAAATACCCATGATCATCCCTAGTGTCCTAGTCCTCAGCACTGGGATGGGGCGCCGCATTTACCTCCCTGTAAGACTCTCTCTGGTGTACATCGTAAACCAAATTTCGCCCTGTGTGTCAATGATAGGAGCAGGAGAGGAGAAAAGATAAAGGATCTTACTGGCCACAGAAAAATTTGAAGCTCAAGCCCTCTGACTCTGGAGTCAGTGACTTTGGGAAAGTGCTTTTTTCTTCCCATGCTTTCATGTCCCCATCAGCAAAAGGGAGGGACAACAGTGCTTCCCACATTAAGTGACCTAGGTTGAAGTAAGTTTCTTGGCCCCACGATGGAGCTGCTCCTGCCCAGGATGTCACTTCAGGGAAAGGACACTTCACTTTCATGTCCATGTAAATGTCCTGCCTGACGGAAACATGGAATATCCGATGCCAAGCCAACTGGGGCTATTTCTTCCTCACCCATTTTCTTTCTCTTCCTGTTCCTTATTCTTATCCTATAAAAACTTCTTCCTTCCACCCCATTTTGCAGTTCTCTGGCCCCTGCCCGCTTCATGAAGTGTTAAATGAGGTTTGTTTGTATCACCTAAATTATCTTCCTCAGTCATTTTTAACCCTTGTGAAAGTTAAGTGATCTGATGCTAGATCAAAGTTGAGCCTGGGACACAATATGCACTCTAAACAGTGGCCATTATTATTGTTTCCTGCCCTATTACCTTCTGGGGTTCAGCCAGCTCCACAGGGTAGCCTTCACCTTGGCATCTCAAGAGGGTCAGCAGCAGCTCTGTTTCCTAACCATTTCTGGTGCCTGAAATCTCTTCTGTGCTTATGTCTGAGCACGGAAGGTTTCATTTGGTGGGTCAGCCAACTTCGGCAAGGGTTCTTGCTGCATTGTGAATGGCAATAAAGCTAACACCTGATTGCTTATTTTAAGATGTCATAAACTTACCCTCAGAAAAAAGAAGAAAAAAAAAAAAGGGTGGGACGGTGCCTGGGTGGCTCAGTAGATTAGGGCATCTGACTTCTGCTCAGGTCATAATCTCACAGTTCATGAGTTTGAACCCCACATCGAACTCTCTGCTATCAGCACAGAGCCTGCTGTGGATCTTCTGTCTCTCGCTCTTTCCCCCTCCTCTGCTTGCATGTGTGCAAACACTCTTTCTCTCTTTCTCAAAAATAAACATTAAAATTTTTTTCTAATAAAAAATTTTTTTAAATTGTTTTTAATGTTTTGGTTTTTTTTGAGAGAGAGAGAGAGACAGACAAAGCATGATGGGGGAGGGGCAGAGAGAGAGGGAGACACAGAATTCAAAGCAGGCTCCAGGCTCCTAGACATCAGCACAGAGCCTGATGCGGGACTCAAACTCACGAACCATGAGATCATGACCTGAGCCGAGGTCGAATGCTTGACTGACTGGGCCACCCAGGCACCCTAATAAAAAATTTTTTAAAAAGAAAAGAGAAGCAGATAGGGTACTTAAAAGTCTGGATATGCCAGTTCTGAATGTCCTGGTTCTGTAGAAGCCCTCAAGAAGGGGTGTGCGGCTGCACACCAAGGTAGAGGTTGGATTTCTCCTAGAGACATATGCATGTTAGAGAGACACCATGCATGTGAAAAGCCCAATGTACACACCAATGTACATACCAGAAGAGCCTGTATCACTGACCTTTGAGAGGCGGCTCATTCTCTCTTCATTGTCTTCCAGGACACGCAGACTTGGAGGCACGTACCAGAAACAGACGTTTGTGTGCTGAGGCTACAAGGAGGAAAGTAAGATTCACACTCAGCCCCTGGTGGCAATTTAGAAAATTCCAAGGACATTCAAATCTAGTCTGCAACTTCTGACTAGAATTCCTACTTTTAAATCCAGAATCACTTTTGGAGTGCCTGACTTTCCCCATGATATACAGAGTTATTGTTTTGTGAGTTTGATTTTTTTACTGCAGCTCAGAACCCCAGCTGCTTCTTTGTAATGGTCCCACTTACCTGGACAGTACATGATTGACACACAAAAAATCAATGATAAGAATTATAGTTGGGGCACCTGGGTGGCTCAGTCAGTTAAGTGTCCAGCTTTTCATTTCGGCTCAGTCATGGTCTCATGGTTCATGAGATGGAGCCCAGCACTGACAGGACAGAGCCCACCTGGGATTCTCTCTCTCCCTCTCTCTCTGTCCCTCCATTGCTCTCTCTTGTG
This sequence comes from Paguma larvata, assembly GCA_030068075.1. NCBI lineage: Eukaryota > Metazoa > Chordata > Mammalia > Carnivora > Viverridae > Paguma > Paguma larvata. The sequence goes on from CM057828.1 coordinate 114,036,564, forward strand.
CTCATGCTCTATCTTTCTAAATAGAAACTTTAAATATAATTAAATGAACATTTAAAAACATTAAAAAAAAGAATTAGAATTGACTAAACTTTTTGGGATCGTAGAGATCAGAATACATACCTTTCCATCAAACACCATTTCATATCCTTCTCGGTTTTTTATGATATTGTATAAATATTCTGCCAGCTCCAAGCACTTATCAATATGTGCTTCAAACCCAGTGGTGCCCTGAGTAAGAGAAGAGGAAAGTTTATCAGATGGGCTGAGAAAGGCAAGTAGGCTCTTTGTGGGACAAATCTCTCTGGAGACTAAAGATCTTTTTGCCACTTCCGGCTCAGCTCTGCTCCACACTTTCCTTGCACAAGACCCTGTTTCCAGAGGCTTTTCTGGTGATTATTTTCTCCTTTAGTGCTCTCCCCTCAGGTGTTTTTGTTTCCTTTCATGTCATCACAGCTCTCCACGGTGGTTTCCTTTTCTTTTGGAGCTCCCATTCTCTAGGCAATTATTTTGATTACTCAAGGGGAAAATTTGCCTCTGCCATTCTGAGGGGTAATTATGGAAGTCATTAATGACAAGAGACCAGGCTATTCTCTTCCTGAGGATAAGAAGCATCATCAGAGACCCCCCCTCCCCACCCAGGACGCCTGCTTAGCTCCTGCCCATCATGAAAATGTACCATTTCCAGACCCCACTTTTGTTCACCAATGTAGCCCCATTATGGAACAAATAGGGTAGGTAGTCAATGAATATTTGCTGAACAAATAAATGTATAAATCTTAAGGGGCACACAGGTGCTTTGTTAGCCTGTCATTCTGCCAACCTCATTAGATTTCTCCTTTGGGAACAAATGATTTACATGCTTGTAACAGGAAAACATTATCACAGAGGTCTTTTAGTTTCCGGCTCTGGAAGCCCAGGATCTGGACTTGTGAAAAACAACACTACAGCCTTGGACTGGTGCTGTTTACTGACCTCAGGACATTTCAGGGAATTACTTTTCAAAATGACTTTCCTCCTAACTCTTTCAGCATTCATGGAGCACTAATGGAAAGCTTAGACAAACAGCTAATGCTCATCCCAGGAGCACTTAGAACAGGCTAACCAGTGACTAACCCAACATGGAAACTGGAGGAAGAAGCTGTAATGGACATAAGATGGGCCCATGTTCCTATTTATAGTCTCATCGTCTCAGCTAACAGGGGGATGCAGCATGGCCAGTGACTTTATCATCTGAAGCATCAAAGAAATCTGATGAGTTTAGAAATCATTTCTATGGAGACTGCTGCCTTAGTTGATTGGCCAAAGAGTCTGACTGCTCCCTGATGGCCCCAAGGAAGGGCCCAGAAGCTGAACACTCAGACCAGAACCTATACCATGTAATCTATGACTCTGCGTTATCAAGGATTTGGGGTTGGTTTGGACTGACCTGGCAGTTTGGTTACACTTGAGAACGGACCCGAGGTAGGAGAGAAGGAAGTTAATTGTTCTCCAAACTGGATCCTTTGGACCACTCCAGAGTTGAATTTAAACTTGCACGTATCTGATTCAAGATATAGCCGGGACAAGTAGGACTCTGATCCTGTCCAGGCACATGGCCTTGGCTAATCTTACTGGTCCCATGGGAATGGTGGTGCCTATCTGATCTGCCCATACAGGGACACAGTAAGGTAAGATGAATGCTCTGAAAAATGAGTCTGATTGTATCACAGAGACTAGAATGGGAATCTTTTGGCCTTTTCTAGTCTAGGACTTCACTTAAGATGATCAGGAGTTAACTGATCATCCCTTTAGTTGAAAGCTAAAGAGGTACAAGGGTGAGTGACACAGGGAACCCTAGTGTGCCCTTAGAAGCCTGGCCTCTCTTCGTATTGGATATTTGTGGGGAAAAGATGCATTTGTTCATCAAATACAATATTTATTCATTTTTTTTAAGTTTATTGTTGTCAGATGCCACACAGTTCTTATTCTGAGGATGACGACAGCACATGGAAGACTATCGCCATGACCTGGGTTGCTATGAAGGAGGCTGAAGGCTCTGAGGGGCAAGCCTAAGTGAAAGTCTGGGCCTCGGCATCAGAGTTATGCTAAGGGAGCTTTGGGAGAAAGGTGGTTTTATTTTCTCCCTCTTTGCCTACGCAATTAGGATCAGTTTAGACTGACCTGGCTGAAATGGACACTCCACAAGGGCACAGACTGGTGTTTCCTTTGTTCACTACAGCCTCTGTCATACCGGCAGAGCCAGCAATACATTAGGGGTTCAATGTACATTGGTCGAATGAGTGGATAAATGAATGGAAGTGTAACTTTTAATCCCTGGGGCAGTGTTTTGACACAGTATGTTCTGAGGAATCATCTATATCAGCACCAGATTAACTGTGTCATTAATGTAGATTCTCGGGTCACACCCCAGAATTGGAATTTTAGGAAGATGAACACTGTATGTAGACTTCTTCAGTGATGCCACTGTCTACCAGTGTTCAGCTACTGCTGCTGTGTCGTCTCCGGGGCTTGACACCATCAGTGCTGCTCATGAGTCTTCTCTGCTTCTTAAAACCCTCCTCTATGCTCTCAGGCCCCAGAAATGCCGGGTCTGAAATAATGATTGAGTCTCTTGCTACCATCTCCATTTTTATGGCTGCCCCACACCCCCACCTAGGCCCTCTTTTTATCTGGATGGTAGCTCCCTAATTACTCTTCCAGCAGCCTGGACTCTCCACTAGTATCGGAGTCTGTAGGAGTGTCCCTGCTAGACTTGCATCCCGCAGTATTCTCCCAGCCCCGCGGGCTGAAATCCTGCGTATTCCACCTGTCCTGTTCTAGACCCATCTTGAAGGGGACCCTTTAAAAAAGTTTTTTTTAAGTTTATTTGTCTGCTCTAGAGAGAGTGAGAGCAAGGGGGGAGGGGCAGAGAGAGAGGGAGAGAAAGCAAGAATCCCAAGCAAACTCCACACTGTCAGTGGAGCCCCACGCAAGGCTTGAACTCACAAACTGTGAGGTCATGACCTGAGCAGAAATCAAGAGTTGGATGCTTAACCAACTGAGCCACCCAGGTGCCCCTCAAAGATGACCTCTTAATACATCATTCTTGGCTCTCAAACTCAGGATGGGCTCCCCATCCTCAAACTTCTGGGGATGTGCATCTAGGTTTCTTTTGCAACAAGTTACATTCTGTCTTATGTGATGTTTATCTGTGCATTTATCTTATTTCATCTGGAAAATTGTGGCCCCCTCATCCCATCCAGCATCAGGCACAGTAACAGATACTCATTATCTAACTTATTAAAATAAATTAATATTTTAAGAGAAAGTGAACATTCATTCAGTCACTCAGCAAAGAGTGTGCCAGGCATCAATTTCCCTTTAATAGTTTTCTCCTGGTATTTTTTTTTTTTTTTGTCTCAGCCATTTGTTAGTCCCTCTGTTATCTATATTTTCAGTGAGGGAGGCCAATCACAGAAAACTGTAGGGAAATCTGCTAATCTGCATAATTTGCATAACTATACACAAACAGAGATTTACTGTGAAAACTAGGTAGTTATATATTAAGCCATCCTTTCAGGTCTAAAATTAAGATCTGTTTATCTATATATCTTTATTCCTCCCTTCCTCCCTCCCTTCCTTCCTTCCTTTTTTCCTTCCTTCCTCCCTCCCTCCCTCCCTACCTCGCTTCCTTCCTTCCTTCCTTCCTTCCTCTCTCTCTCTCTCTCTCTCTCTCTATCCATCCATACTGAGTTTTTAAAAAATATTTTAAAGTTTATTTATTTTGAGAGAGAGAGAGTGCTCATGCAAGCAAGTGAGGAAGGGGCAGAGAGAGAGGGAGAGAGAGAGAATCCCAAGCAAGTTCCGCATTATCAGCACAGAGTTCAGTGCAGGGCTCAGTCTCATGAACTGAGAGATGGTGCCCTGAGCTGAAACCAAGAGTCGGCTGCTCAACTGACAGGGCCACTCAGGCACCCCTATCCATGCTGAGTTTTAACCACTATGGAAATCTGTGACATCTGGAAAATAATCATCAAGTCTTAGGATTCTCTAATCGAATGCAGACAAAATGAAAGGTCTACTCAGTAAGAACAGAGTTGAGGGCCGGCAGGGGCATTTGCTCATGACAGGCTTAGGTAGCTTGGCTAGAATGCCACCTAGCATCCACAACAAGAGGCTCTTTTTTTTTTTTTTTTTTTTTTTTTTTTTTTTGCATACAGTTGCTCTCATCGAGTTATCTCAGACCTAATCTGGTGCTGTCATCAGCCCATTTAGCTCCATCAGTCATTAACAGATTAAACAATATTTATACCTAGGTTACTATTTTTCCTGTGGTTTGTATTGCTAAGGAGAAAAATACGAGTTCGCCTTACTCTTGCATTCTCCAGATATATCTGATAACAGAGGGTTTGCTGACTAACGCTGGCTCCTCCTCAGAATTGTTTTCTCATTCCTGAGGGGATACAAGATGGAATGTCATAGCCAACTCTTTCACAGTTCTTCTTAGGACAGGAGGACTTCTTCCCTGGCTGGCATCACTAGAGAGCTGGGGATGTGGGAGGGTGGTTACCCTCACCTCTCATCTGGATGGTAGGACTGAGCTTATGGCTTTTATAATTATTATCATTTCATTTTGCAAAACGTGAAGCTTTAAGTTGAAAGGCAAATGGCAGTTTTTGCCATTTACATGTCTAGATACTTAAGGTTTTGCACGAGAAATTAAAGGAATATGTGTCCATAAATTATGTGGCTGCTGGGATTGTTCTTTTTTCGTTTTTTACTGCCTCTTCTGGTGCTTTATTTCAGCACGTTAGAAACTGGATCCTCTGCCTATTTCAGGCTTCAGTTGTTCCTGTTGTTTAATCCACACCTGATGTCCTCCAAGTTATTTCTCTTACAACCAACCGCTGCCCCATGCTGGCGAGGCGGCTTCAGATGGAAAAGGAGCAGCAGGAACTGATGAACCATGAGAGGAACATTTTTGTGTAAATATAGCTAATGATCATCGTCTTAATAGAAACACTGCAGGAAAAGGGGACGAAAAGGATGATACTGAACAATATTTAGAGCTCAGGTTTTACTCAACTACCTCGCTGATATTTATGTTCATCAGTTTTGATTCTCACCCATCAATGAAATGAAAAACCTACTCATGTTAAAACGATTTGAGAGTACGCCAATAATTCCTATTCTTGATTTATTTTTTTTTTTGCCAAGTGAAAGTGTCTTTGCCAACAGAATGAGTCTCATCTTGGGTGGTGGGGACCAAGCAAGTGTCCCTGTCAGGTTCTCATCTTTCAAGAGAGGAAGGGGCCACTGCCTGCCTCAAGGGACAGAAGCCCAGCCCTCATACCACCTTTAGGAGCTAACAACTCCTGGCAGCTGCTGGATACTTAGCAACACTTAGAGCAAATACTATTATGGAGGCTTGTCTGAAGAATGTAGCCCAGCCATCCCTGGAAACCACGTAAAAGTTATTTCTGCATTAAGTGAAACCATCTTTCTATTTAAACTGTCTTTTTCACCAGATGGATTTAAAGAAGATTCCATAAAGTGGCTGTTGACTGCATTATTTCACCCTCAAGCCCCCTCATTTTCTTGTTAGCTATCTACTTCTCTAACTGCTCAAGGCATTCAGTTTTACTTTGAAACATCTTATAAAGAACAGTGGATGGAACCCATTGCTGTAGACATGGTTCGTCTTCACACAGACCCGGGAAAGAGGGGATTCTGTGGTCTTACCCTGGCGTCTCACTCTTGCTGAGCGAGTTATTTCTGTGTCCCCTGGGATTGAACTGCCACCTGCCTATACAGTCTCCTGAGAAAGCCTACAGCTAACTCTGGGGCCCCTCTCCCAAATGTACAGGACCTTGGGGAGTGCCAGCCTTCCTCTAAATTCTCTCTTTCCTGTTTCCTCTGTCGAGCTTCCCTTGTGCACCCTTTTGGTAGTTGGGTTTTTCTAGCAGTTGGGTTTTTCTGGCACGTCCGCCTGCCTCTGGCCATTGCCTCCTGTGGGAGGTAAATGAAACCAGGTGGGAAGTCACTGATTTGTGACATTGAAATTAGGAATCTGGTCAAAATTAAAAATAAAATCTTGGACCTTTCCGGCCCACTTACATTTCAGCATTCAGGGATGCTCTTGGAGGGCAGCAGTTAGGTCCTACTGGTACTGCACACCCTTACTTACAGAGTCTCTGTTTCTGAGAGGAGTGATCATCTATAGTTCAATGCTGGGGTCAACAGAGAAACTGAACAAATGGAGGTTACTGGGTAGTTCTAGAATTTTTAAAAAGATTTATAACTAGAAGTTATCCCTTGAAATGTCAAAAGCGAGCTTATCGTGGTGGAGTTTTGACTTTTCATTTTTGTCCTCCAAACAAAAAGAAGGCACCAACCATCCCTAGGGATCACTCACTGGGTAAAAACCAAGAACTGAGAGCCAACAACTGCAACAAAACAACAACAAAACACTTCTTAAGAATCCAGATGCCTTGCCATACAAAGCAGCCTGGATTTGTTTTCTAGATGAGTAAGCATTAGAAGCAATTTGGGTTTATGTTCTCACCCATGCAAAAGGCAGATATCTAGATACAGGATTAAAGAAACTTAATCGTGGGTAATTTGCAATTTGGAAATCAGTTTTAAATTTCATAACAAGGGTCACCAGATATAGTTTCTGTCTTTAGTTGACATGGAGCCGATCTATATACGCTCACCTTTGCCCTCCACATTAGCCATAATTTAAAAACATCGACATGGCGTCCGCACTGTAAGGCCTTGTCTCCAGTGTCATAGGACAGGTCGTAGTGTTTATCTTGCTGGAAGAGGTAGGAAGCATGCATCTGGTTGCAACTCTGCATCAACCCCTAGAAGAGAAGGGAAAACTTAGGAAACTCTACTGACTTGATCAGGTATTCCATTAGACTTACATTGTGGTGAAAATTATTAAGAAAAAAATTTGGGGGCGCCTGGGTCACTCAGTTGGTTAAGCGGCCGACTTTGGCTCAGGTCATGATCTCACAGTCTGTGAGTTTGAGCCCTGGGTGCGTCGGGCTCTGTGCTGACAGCTCAGAGCCTGGAGCCTGCCTCAGATTCTGTATCTCCCTCTCTCTCTGCCCTTCCCCTGCTCATACTCTGTCTCTATGTCTGTCAAAAATAAATAAACGTTAAAAAAAAGGTAAAAAAAATTTGCAAGGGACACTGAATTTCCTGGAGAAAGAAAGCAATAAGAATCAAAAATTTTTAAATGGGGCCAATATCCAGACAGTATGAGCTGTTGGGGTAGGTCAACCCTGTGGGATAAATGACTCACGGTCAAATGTAACTTCAGGTTAACAAAAATGAAATATATGCTTTTCCTCTCCTTTTTATGAGAATGCATTTATTTAAAAACAATCATAATCAGAGTATAATATTCATTCTTTGAGGGAACATCATGATGTTTTAGTTTTATTGTAATTAGCATATATTTTAGAAACTTTTGTTCTGTAAAATACTAATAGTGTCATTATTCTCGTGTTTCATTTCTACCTAGTCTGAGTACTTTATCATCTGGCTGTCAGGGTTTGAATCCTCTTTAGAAGTCATAGCTTTAAGATAGTTTACTGTTATTTTTATATGCTGAAATCTAAAAAAAATAAAGACATTGTTATTCTGAGATGACTTAAATAACCAATGTTAGAAATGCCATGTTCCCCTCTCAAGAGTGGTTAGAGCTTCAGTACTGCATTTTTTAAAAATGTTCATTCATTTATTTTGCATTCACTCAGGAGAGAGTGAAAGCAAGGGGAGGGGGGGAGGGGAGGGGCAGAGAGAGAGAGGGAGAGAGAGAATCCCAAGCAAGCTCCACACTCAGCTTAGAAGCTGATACAGGGCTCAGTCTCATGAACTATAAGATCATGGCCTAAGCCAAAATCAAGAGTGGTACGCTTAACTGACTGAGACACCCAAGGTCAGATGTTTTGAGAGGACCAGTAGAAGTTGGTCCTCTCTACCACCATTCTACACTCTGGGGTGGTCTCCTTTAGGACTGGTGGCACCTTTTTGTGAGCTTGCATGCCACGTTTCTGTGACCATGAAATGAAATGGAATCACCTGTTGCAATTTTCAATCTTACTGGTCTTCGAGTGAATTTTTTTTCAAACCCAATGCCATTCTACCACTCTATTACAATTATTTAATTTCCCTCACTCTCAAAAGAATAACAATGAATTCCACTGCAAAAGGAGCCTAAACTATAGGGTTGAGACCAGTTTTATTGCCTACCATCTGGTCTTTCAGGGCCTTGTTACAATTTTAGTTGCATTACATTTTGTTTTAGTTAGGATAATTCTTTTTTAAAGAACTCTCACTTCTAACTTCAATGAGGGGATCACATTTTAGTCTTTTCTTCGCTTGCCATGAGTCACAAGAAAAAAAAGCACCAAACATCTGTAAAAGCACAATTGTACTGTAGATAGTGAAAGAGTCAGAGGCTTCCTGTGGTTCATGACAAATTAAAACGTGGTGGGATTTCTGGTGAGGAGACGAGCAATGCTGCTTTAGTCAGCATGATTCATTCATTATTCTTTGGAATAGTTTGGTCACTTTGCCACCCATTTTCCATATGAAGCTTCTGGTGCTGGGGCAAATTAATTGTCACTGGCAATGAAATATCCCACTGTAACTACCACAAGCAATGGAGTATAAAAATGCAGTAATGGAGTGCTGGTACTTGGGATTCTCTCTCTCCTCTCTTTCTCTCTCTCTCTCCCTCTCTCTTTTCTCCCTCCTCCTTCTCTCAAAATAAGTAAATAAACACTAAAAGAAACCAACACACATGACCTCTCAAAGGTTGGCCAGCACTAGTCTCATTGCACAAAAGGATAAGTAAATGTGATGTTTTTCACATAAAGGGCCTTGATAATATCCTGATTCCAAGCCATTAAAAAGTTATAGACTATTATGTTGCAAACTATTTTGTTTTAAGTAGGCTCTGCACCCAGCATGGAGCCCAACATGGGGCTTAAACTCAGGGCCCTGAGATCAAGACCTGAGCTGAGATCAAGAGTCAGATGCTTAACCGACTGAGCCAGCCAGTCACCCCTGTTACAAACAATCTTAAATATGCTAATAGTTGCTGTGCTATAAAATAGTTGTAAAAGAAATTCCCATGGTCAAATAAATTTAGGAAATTCTACTTCATAAATTCCTTCTTTAAAGATATTTGTAATATATATATATCAGCCTATTAAGGGCTCTGATATGGCCCTGAAGTAATTAATCTTGCTTTTAACTCTTTAAAATATCACAAGTTTAAAATTTTTTTAAATTTTATTAAAAATTTTTTAATGTTTATTTACTTTTGAGAGAGAGAGAGAGACAGAGCACAAGCAGGAGAGGAGCAGAGAGAAAGGGAGACACAGAATCCAAAACAGGCTCCAGGCTCTGAGCTGTCAACACAGAGCCTGACACAGGGCTCAAACTCAGGGACCATGAGATCATGACCTGAGCCAAAGTTGGACGCTTAACTAATTGAGCCACCCAGGTGCCCCTAAAATATCCCAAGTTTTGTTAAACTCAGAACTCTCTTATCACAGAATACTTAATACGATCTCATACAATGACATTATTCCTTATATCTCAATAAGGGACATGCAGTCAGAGCATTATAAACTCTTGGATTTGGAAGGGATCTTAGAGCTTTTATTTTTTTCCTTTTCAGTGGAAGAATCTTTTCTCTCCCTTTACTAATTAAGTGTCTGTCCAGTCTCCAGTCACTTCCCCCTAGTGGTGAATTTATTCCTAAGCAAAGCATTCACTACATCGGGGGAAGCTTAATTTTTAGAAAAACTTTCCTTTTATTGACCAGAAGTCAAAACTTCAATCATGGCATATTCCGATTGTGGCATCAAATCATTCCACCCCTGTGCTACAGACCCAGTTCCCTGAAGCTACAAGGAAAAAACCAAATCTCTTCCACTTGAGAGTCATTTAAACTGTGAAGGCTGCCATCTTCTTAGTCTTTTAAGTTTCTTTTCCTTTTTAGATTAAACATCCTTATTTATTTCAACCACATGTCTCACACGTTCACCAATTGTTGCCCACTGTTCGAACCCTAGCTTGGTGGGGTCTCATATGCATCTTGACACTGACCTAAGCAAATGACTCCAGGCATGGTTTATCCAGAGGACAGTGGGTGACCACCTTATCCTGGAACTCCACTTCTTTTAAACCCATTAATTTTTTTTAAATGCTAAGTTTCTCTTGATCCATTGTTGACCTGCCAAGTACAACCTAACGTTCTACACCTTTTTAACAGAAAGTACAATTTAGCCATGTATGAAACATGCCTGTCTTGTCAATTCAAAATATAACAGTCCTATATTTGGACATACCTCATAATCATCCTCATTAACAATTTCCCCTTTTTGGATATGGCTCACTGTTCCAGTCTTTGAAATAATCTTGTATTCTGATTCTGTCACTACACACATTTAACTCTACTGAACTCCATGGATGGACTAGGCTGTGAGTCAGGAAAAACGTACCTCTTCTCTAACCAGGAGAGCGGAGCACTGTAAAGGGACGCCCATCATTTTGTGTGGGTTCCATGTCACAGAGTTGGCCCTAAAGGAAAGAAATCAAGTTAAGAGGGTGGCACCCATGACAGGCTCAGACTACAAGGTCCTGTGCCAGGATAAAAGAGCTTCAGCGTTCTTAGCGCTGTTTCTCCTGGACAACACTACCTTTATAAAATAAGAAGTGGGCTCTTAAATCTACAAGCTTTTCTTTGTCTACAGAGAGAATAGGCAAGGGCGGGCATCTTCATGTGGAGGCCCCTTAGCTTCCATGTAGGAATTCAGCCAGCCTCCACGTGGTCTGAGAGCCCCTTCGAGGGACCAGGATCATCCAGTCCAGGATCCTGCCTTTGGCCACCAAGGAGCAGAGCACCATGCAGATGACAGGGCTGTCCTCATGTGTCTCTATTGTTTCTGTTTCTGACACTACCATAGTGGCCTAGAGCTCAGAGCAGTGACTCATTTCACTGCTTAATTTTGTTCTCCTCACTCAACTACTCCTTTTTCCTATTCAATTGATCATGACATTTTTCCTATGTGTTCTTTCATAACAGTTTCTAGATCATCCATTTCTGTCTCTTCTCTAACCCACAGACATCCTTCTGGACCACAGGTAGGATATACTATGGCTCCTACAGCAGTTTTCAATCTAGTTTGTCCTGAAACACTTGAGAAATACAATGCTCTCCCATCAGTAATAGCAATTGTTAGGGATTTATGCTATCTGAAAAGTCTAAACCATAGTTCTGGATCAGATGATGATGATAATGACAATAATGATAATAATAATAATAATGCTCTTAAAGATGAGTCCAGGCTATATGTTCAGTCTTGTGTTCTTTCACTTTTCCATACCCATTTTCATCACAGCAGACTATTTTATTTTCTTTCCCAGAAAATTCTATTCTCATGCTCCTGGGTCTACTTAATGCCATTTCCTCTTCCTGGAATGTCATCTCTCTTTGCTTCACTTGCTTAAATCTTACTTATTCTCTAAGGCTCAGATCAAGTGTTATTAGCTCTGCAGCCTTCTTCAAGTTCATTCGACTTCTCTCTCTCACTCTCTCCGGCTCCTCCCCCAGCTCAAGGGAAAGCAGCTGTTCCCACCATGAGTGAGATCCCATCGCAAGGTGAGCCTCTGTGCATGTCTTTTGAGAGGCTGAGGGATCCTTGGAGAGGAGAGTCATGATTGTGACCCTGGGATGAAGAGACTCACAGGGGGAGGGAAGGGAGAACAGTCAGGGCAGCTGCCTCCAGAGTGGGGTGGATTACTGCCCCTCCTCTGGGGGAACAACAGACTTAGGCTCGCCCTCCTCCCAGCTCTCGAGGTTGCAAGAACCTTGGAAAGAAATGAGAAGCTGAGCCAGATCTCCTTGGTGTACCTGATAAATGGTGGGCATCAGCTGGCCAGTCAGAGAATGCTTACTGGCCTCGGGATCTCATCTGAATCAGTGAACAGCCCCGCCTCATCTTCTGACACACGATAAGCATTAAATAAGGTTGGCTTTTTGGTATTGATTTCAATTCTATCATTTACATGCTTGGTGACATCGAGCACATGTACACTTCTTCTATAATATTCTACAGCTATATGCCTAATCCTGAAGAAACACAGCTTTATAAGTAATGACACCTGATGGAGAAGACAATAGCTGCTCTCTATTTCTCTGACTGGAGGTGTTTGTTTCTATGCAGTGACCAATGGGTCCTTGTAGAGTAGAAGCTGCTTGAGGCCCACAACTGCCCGTCACTGAGTCCCTGTCCTGCCTCTCTCTCAGCGGGGCTGCCTCACAAACATGGCAAAAGCTGCACACAGTGATTCAGTGATGCCCTTAGTTTATTTGAGAAATGTTGGTAATTTATGAAAAACAGCCTCAGGTTCATTTCAAAATGTTTTGCTGTGAGACTCAGTCCATGTGGCTTCTGTGATTTACTGTAAGTTAGAGAAAACTGAATCCCTTAGGGCTGTTTTAAGACATACCCTTGTGCCCTCATTTGTGCCTCAAACTCAGCAGACCCCTCACGAACTCATTAACTTGCCCCCTTCTCATCCTTCCAGATCTGTCCTCTCTCGTCTGTTCTGTGCATCAGAGCCTCACAATGTCTTCCTCCCACACACCCAGCTCTCAAATCTCATGATATCACCCCTTGCAGCTCTATTTAAATTGTAATAATAATAATAATCTGTGTATAAAGTGTTTTATTCTATAGTCATTGGTGCTGGATTTTGTTGTAATTTTTGAGGAAGATGTTTCATATAGTACAACCAGTTAATGCCAGCTCAAAGACATCGACAAAAAAATGTCCCCCATGCTTTTTGACGTATTATGCAAGACTGTAAAATCTGTCAAGGTGGAAAGTCTCTAGAATTCCTTAAAGTATTGGAAAGTAAGGCAAAAGAAAGTATTATATACAAATAGTGTTTAAGCATTCTGTAATGTACAATGCTCTTTGTGTAATTAGAGTGTGACTTGTCTAAATATATACACACACAATGTTTCAGAAGCAAGGGAGGTAAACAGACGCCCTTGTTCTTTAAATTACACTTGGTCCTGGGGTGCCTGGGTGCCTCAGTCAGTTAAGCATCTGACTATTGATCTCAGGTTAGGTTGTGAACTCATGGTTTTTGAGTTCAAGCCCTGCATCTGGCTCTGTGCTGACAGCACTGAGCCTGTTTGGGATTCTGTCTCTCCCTCTCTCTCTGCCCCTCCTCTACTCTCTCTCTGTCTCTCTCTCTTTTGCGCTCTCTCTCTCTCTCTCTCTCTCTCTCTCTCGCTTTCTAAATAAATAAATAAATAAATAAATAAATAAATAAAGTTTAAAGAAATAAGAACCTAAAACTTAAAAAGAAAAAATCACACTTGGTCCCATAGATGAGCAAGTCTCTGTGATAGTTTGTCCTGTTCTGTGGCAGCGACACTCCTGGGTTTATCCCCTCATTTCCCACACTGCTGCTACTGCCCCAGTTTGCACCCTTAGCTTCTCTCACCTCCGCTACCACCCTCACCTGGACATTTTTGAGAGCTCAATGGCTTCATCTCCTCCTGAATCCAGAGCTGTCTTTCCAAAGGGCAGGTGAGATAATCCGCCTCGTCTCCTCAAACCCCCATTAGGACTGCTACAGCAGGGGATTTCATTTTCGTCTCCCCAGTCTGAGAAATACAAGGCTCTCCCGGGGAAATAGTGGCTCCTATAGCAGTGTTTCTCAGCTCAGGGATTTCCGTTGATCCTGATGTGGCCCAGGAGGCAAGCCTTCCACTGAGACTCCCCGGGCAGGATTTGTGGACACCCCGTGAGCTTCCTTGTCACTGCTAGGAGTCCATCTCAGTCTCCAACCAAACTTATATGGACTTCCTCCAAAAACTTTCAAATCTCCATGTCCTAGCTAGCTCTTCACCTTGAATGCCCTTCTCCCACTTCCGCCTCATGGAGCACCAATGCCCACCCCTGTGTGAAGCCTTCTTTAATAACTGCGTTGAGCAGGAATCATTCCTTTCTCTGTGCTGCCAATCAGCTCGCTTGTCTGTCTCTTGAGCCTTTACTTCCTCTGCCTTGAATTTTAATCCATAATTGACTGTCACTCTTCCCTGCTAGATTCTAAACCCTTTGAAAATAGGCTTCACACCATATTGGTCTCTGTGCTCTCACTGTGCCTTGCATATGGCAGAGGTTTAGTAACTACTGAATCGAATTTCTAAACCCCTGGCTCTCAGGGCAGGAGTGAGGGCAATAATTGGTAATACAGCAGAAGCCGTGCCAGGACCTGTGGCTGGGCTGGAAAGCCTGGAGAGTGGGCCACCACAAAGGGTTATCGCAGGTAAGCAGCAACCTGCTGTGGGGAGGGATCAAAGGAGTCAGTTTACAGTGCACAGAAGCATACTTTGGAGTGTTAGGGCTCTTGGTATACCCTCTCAACTACACCATCTCTAGAAAATTCGACAGTGTTAGCAAGGAAGAAGGCTGCTTTCTGAGAATTTGGTAGGTACTCCAAGGGAAGCCAGGCAGGCTCTGGTTACATGTGCCATTTTGTTATAAGGATGTCATAGGGGACGCTGTGACCACTGGGGAACCTCTTGATCTGGGGACAAGAATTGTCAATGGATTTCCTCCACTTTAGAATGACTCCTTGAGAAAATGTATACTCCCAAGTAAGGCAAATTTCGTTCCTCAACCTAAGCCCATACACATTATGCCCAGGGATTTCCACCGGCCCTACAACCTTATTCGCCAAAGATAGTGACTTTTGGAACAAGTCAGCAAGATGGATAGTCTCAGGTAGATAGGCGGCAGTCCCTTATTTTTTGAGACTTCATATTTGGCTACCTCACTTAGTAGATTTAGTTATAATACAGTTTCAAGAACTGTGGCAATTGGAGCAGACTCTATGTTCCACAGTGAATGTTCTAAGATTTGCTCTCAAATAATAGTCTTTAGTACAAAAGTGTGTGGGTGTTCATTTTTCCAAGGCCCAGGCTAGGTAATTTAGTGAGCTTTTAAGTCATCATTGGCGGAGGACGCTCCGTGACTGTCAGCACTTGGAGTCCCAGGTATATTAAAGGTACAATAATAGACGCTTACTTTTTGTGCCAGTCAGAAAGAAACTCAAAGAAGAGAAAAGTACTGTGTACAGGCCACCTCTCTTGAAAGCACAAGCATTTAGTTCTTGTTCTGATCATCTGAGCACACACCTTCCAAACTGCTTTTTTTTTTTTTTTGCATTGCTTCCTCTTTTTGTGTCTGGTTTCATATAGATCTTCACGTTGTGGGGGGGGGGGGGAATTGGGCATGGGAGAAGCACCTGAGGACCAAACCCAGGGGCCAAGACCAGCTTACTCTGCGAGGGAGCTATGCCTGCCTTTAGCCTCCCACACCTAGGAGATCAGAGTGTGGACAGTCCTACCTGCCAGGTTCTGACCCCGGCCAGCAGACTCAGGGACAGCTATCCTGCTGACATGGGCCGCAGCTGGTCTATCTCAAGTCTTCCATCAATCAGGCAGTGTGCCCCTGACTCTGCCTCGGTAACCCCTGCCCCCTGTTTCTACACTCACGGATCCTCTGTGTGTGAGTGGGGCCGGGTATCACAGAGCATGCCTTGCATGTTCATGCTGGCCTGGATGCCTGCAGGACCAGGTCGGACAGATACTCCCATCGGCCTCTCTCTTCATCCCTGAACAGAAGTTGTGCCAAGATGTCTAGAGGCAGAGCTGGTGGGAAGCTTTTCCTGGGCAGCATCTGGTTACCTGGCAGGGCATGATGGGCACTTGACCTCGGATGAACTCAGGCTCTCTCAGCCACCTGGAGTGTCAGAGCTCACCACTGCTGTTGACCTGCTGTGGCATAATGGCGGAACTGGGACGCTGAGCCTCCTTTGTACATGGTCAGCAAAGCCTCGGGCTGATTTTGCATTCTATAATTTTTTTTTTCTTTTCTCTTCATACTTGAATATGTTTTATGCTAATCAAATATTGCCTCTTTTGCTTTTCTCAACCATCTACTGCTTAGTCTCTGGGGGGAAAAAAGGTACTTTGCTGCGTCAATCAGAACTACGTAAAAAAAAAAAAATTATCATGGGAATGAAACCATGAGATGATGTTATCACAAGTATGTCTTGCTTTCGACGGGCTGTATTAAACCCCAGACCCATGCTTGCAACACTGGTAAATTATAAGGTGCAAAGTTACCTATTGGTTTTCTTAAAGCGGTGGATATTATCCTTTTATGGAGCATGAAAACTATAGATCCTCTCCCTGGAAAACTATGACCTCCTAACAGGTTTTAAACAACTTTGGTAGTTGGTTCAGAGAGTCTAGGAAGGTCATTCCTGAGTCCTCTGGCCAACCACGGACTGCAGTTAGGAGTCTCTATTGGAGAAGCATTCTGCTTGGGCCACTTGATATGGGATTTGATTTCTTTTTGTTGTTTACACACGATACTCATGTGTCTATGACCACGCCGGCAAGGCACACAAACACGGCACAGAATGGGCTCACCTGTGTTCCAAGAGTTCTTAGAAATTGTATGTAACTTGCTTTTATATTTAACTTTCACGCTTTATGTTGTTAACAAGAAAAACGGGCGTACCTCTCCACACCGCTCAGTTTCCACTTGTGTTTCCGAGACATCAGCAATCCCCCACCCCAAGCTGCCTGCAAAAGGAAGATCATACAAGGAAAAAGGTAGCAGGTTTTCATTGCCTAGATTTCTAAAGTTTAGTGTCTTCCAGAACAGTGAGGGTGTAGTGGGGTGAAAGTGATCTCTTCAATCCCAGGCAATTTAGGGGGTTGGCCATCTTCTTCTGGAACTAGACTTTCAAAGTTTAAATTGGGGGCTGTTCTAAGGTTTCAGGTTCCAACCTACATTTATAGAAGAGGAAGGAGCCAAATTGTGGGCACATTTCTTCTGTCCGCATAAGAATATCACCACCACTCACAGTGCTAATGAAATTCATGATCTCAGAATGGGAAACCTTATTGTCTCCCCAACTGGCATTACAGAGGATGGGCTAGGTACCCATTAAGCTGCTTCTGAGTTATAAGGAAAACTCCTGTGACAAGTATGGATGATTCCAGAGGAAATAAGCAGCTTCATAATCGTATTATACCAATGTGTACTTTTGGATAAGATAATTTCTCTGTCCAAAAAAGAAAGAAAGAAAGAATCAGGAAGAATTTGTATCAGTCAATTCACTGAAAGATAGGAACATGCTAAGTGAAATAAGTCAGTCAGAAAAAGACAGATACCATATGTTTCCACGAATAGGTGGACTTTGTGAGACTAAGCAAAAACCAGGGGGAGGGGAAGAGGGGAAAGGAAAAAAAGACACAGAGAGGGAGGGAGATAAAACATAAGAGACTCTCAAAGACTGAGAACAATCTGAGGGTGAGGGAGGTGAGGGAGGTGAGGGAGGGGGGAGAGAGGGTGACGGATATTAAAGAGGGCACGTGTTGGGATGAACACTGGGTGTTATATGTAAACCAATTTGAAAATAAACTATTATAATGAAAAAAAAAAAGATAGGAACATGCATTTTAAAAATTTGTACTCAAGTTTGAAGATTTGAATTAATGTATCGATGTAGTGATCTCTTTTAAAAATAAGACGTCAAGATAGAGATTCATTAGAAAATGTTGACATTCTTTGTGGGTAAAAATAATCCTGGGCTAATTTTAAGGGAAAAAACTCTACCTGTCATTGTATAATTGCTTTATTTTTTTTAGTTTGTTATAATTTCAGTTCTTTTACAACTTTGAAAAATTATCCAATTTTCCAAATGTGTAGTATTTTAAGAATTTTTCTAATCTAATTATAAAAGTATAAACGTTTCAGATAAAACGAGCAAGTGCTAAACGTGGTATGTTTCAAAGAGAGCAAATACGATTGGTTGAGAGATCTCTCAGCTCTATTTTAAGTAGAAATCCTGGAGGAGAGATGGCAGAATCTGTTGGCTCAGGACACAGAGACATTGTCATTTTTAACATTGTCAGGTTAATCCTCTTCCTGAATCAGCTAGCAAGATTTAACAGGCACTCCAGTTCTGAGACCCGGGTCATGATGCTACTGGAATTATTCAATCTTTTCTTAGTGTCTTCATTTCTAAAACAGATGGGGTCAACGGTAGCCTAAGGAACAACTCACAATGTGAATTGGGGAAGGAAAAGATGACTGATAACCACCATGCAGGATAACACTGGGATAATGGAAATCTACCTGGTTCAGCCTTAGTTAGTAATAATGGATTAGTAACAAACATTTTGCAAATAACAGCTGATCTTTGAGCCAGACTTTGATTTACAGAGGTTTAAGTTTAAATCTTTTCCATATGTCCTTATAAAACTTAACATTTTTCATTTGAAAATATTTTGGTGGGCACATCTTCATTTTAGCGTGACCAGGCCTGGAGTCAAAACATTTCAAATGCAATGTATCTTCTTAGCTGACCCAGCTAAGAAATTGGAAATGTGGTGGCCCATATGTCCTCGCAAGCTGTCAAGCCTGCTTTCCTCTCCAAGTACACAAGTACCTGACTTGAGTTTGAGTTTTTTATCCCCTGGGTTTCCCATGTAAATATGACTCCTTTATGCCTTTTTGATCATTCTCACAGGGAAGTACAATCTGCATGTGTGTGACTGTGTATGTATGTATGTAGGCTACATTCCTCCATGGATGTTATGGGCCAATGAATCAAGAACTAAGTGCTCAGCTTGTGTACTGGTCACAGAAATGAGACTATTATCATGCTGGGAACATTAAGGCAACATCAGCCTCCGACTTCCTCTAGTCAACGTTGTGTGCTATGTGAGTTGTTGTGCTACTTTGTCTCTGCAATCTTGAAATCTTAAATATCCCTATTTTGAAAATAAGTTCCCAAAGGTAAAAAGAAGAGAAAAGACAGATTTCATTCCATGAGCCCCAACTGAATAAATGTGCAAGTACATTTTAGTGGCAGTTCTTATGGGATACTCACATCCACATGCATCCAGATCTTATACTTTTTGCAAATGTCAGCGACCGCCAAGAGGGGGTCAAATGCTCCGTACACGGTGGTCCCAGCTGTGGCGCTCACAAGGAAAGGAACAAATCCCTATACAAATGAGAAAGCCCCAAATAAGGTCAAATAGGGCTTCAAGAATTTTTTCAAAAAGCTGATAAAAGCAGTAGAAATTCTCCCCCGTCATACACATCTGCAGTTTTGGAACCATCAGAAGGATCGTTGACCCCTTGGAGCCTGGAAAGATGTTCACCCTCCAGGCTCTGAGTTCTCCAGGCCATTCTGTCAACCTCATGAGAACAGACCCTCTGATTCTCAGAAGAGGCTGCACTGGACCCAGAGGCGAGGAAGCTTTGTGGTGCCCACAAGCCATTCATATATTCCAGGTAGATTCCCCTCCCCCCCCCACTTGGCCCACTTTCTAGTCTTCCTTTTCTGTAACAGTCCTTTAGAGTGAGCAGAGAAAAGAACAAAGAGAAGGAAATCTGACCGGTCCATTATTCCAAGTTGGAAAATCCTCAGATAGTTTATTTGGCGTTTTAGGGGGAAGGGTTTGTGTGAGACTACGGTATAAGTCATGACTCTTATCCATCTAAGTAGTCCTCTGGCCCTGGCTAAGTGAAAATTGCTAGAAGAAGGTAGAAGAATGTCTCAAAAAGGGTGAACATAGCAAGGATGTGACGGGATGTTACGGAGTCAGTCTTTAGGTGGCAGCAAAGATTTAATCTTGTGGTTTGTGCTACCAGCAGTAGTTCTACTTCAGAAACAAGTGGAACATCCTGCTGCCACTGTGTAGGAAATAAAAAAGGCATATGAAGGAATAATTTTTCCTGAGTTGATAATAATAAAATGTACATGTTGTGTAGAACTAGGAACTGTAGGTTATATCCACTAAAAGTTACACTTAGGGGCACCTGGGTGGCTTGGTCAGTTGAGTGTCCAACTCTTGATTTTGGCTCAGGTCATGATCCCACAGTTATGGGATTGAGCCCCATGTTGGGCTCTGTGTTGAGCATGGAACCTGCTTAAGATTCTCTCTCTCTCCATCTCCCTCTGCCCCTCCGCTGCTCATGCGCTCTCTCTCTCTCTCTCTCTCTCTCTCTCAAAAAAAAAAAAAAGTTACACTAATGGAGTTCTACAAAAAAACGCTCTGGTTTGCAAACCATTCAGAGATGTAAATGACTTTGTCCAGTCACTCTTTTGAATGGACTAATGGACTTGTTTTTTTTTTTTTTTTAATTTTTTAAATGTTTTTATTTTACTTTTGAGAGAGAGACAGAGTGTGAGTGGAGGAGGGGCAGAGAGACAGAGACACAGAATCTGAAGCAGGTTCCAGGCTCTGAGCTGTCAGCACAGAGCCTGACATGGGACACGAACTCATAAAGGGTGAGATCATGACCAGAGCCAAAGGCAGATGCTTGACTGACTGAGCCACCCAGCACCCCTAGAGCTCCAAACTTTCTAGGTCTCCAGAACTTGTTCCTTCTAAGACTTCTAAATACTTCCTAAAAATTAAGATGCTTAGAGAGTCAATTATAGCCATATTTGTAGGCAGGAAAAATTGGCCCCTTTCAAATAACCGTACAACAGGAACTCATGCTGCGTTAACATTGTGATGGTTTCCATTTGTGAAAATGATCTTTCAAATGTATGTCTGTTTAATGCCAAACCTCAGCACAGAGAAAGACAAATGCTTTAGAAGTTCTTACAGCATCATCATATTACCACAGTGTATATTATTTAAAGAGCAACTTAGACCTTTCCAAAGCAGAGCCTACAACTCAGAGAAATAACCAATGACTGGATGCAAAATCCCACATTCTCAGTAACGCTCCAAGGTTAAGAATTGGGTCCTCTTTTTAAAATAAAGCCAAAGTGTGTTCCTCACTGGATGGAAATAGAAATATGTACCCTTGGTTTGCTAACTCCCTACAAAAACTTACTTTCTGTTTGGCTTCAAGGATCCTTCTTTCAAGATCAGATGGGATCATTTTCCCTCTGAAAGGAAACATAAATACATTATAGGTTTGCTTTTAATACGTTACTTTGCTGTCCTTACAAGCAGCGACATCAGGGTAAAAAGTTCAACCCAAAACCGTTGATAATAATGATCAGTTAATACAACTCAGTGGCTGTTTCCAGGCAAAAATGCAGTTCCTCCCAGAACGATGCAGGGCTGTGATTTCTGACACATTTAGGAGAGTCCTGACCACATGTCCCTCCACTCTGCACAGCATGTGTTTTTTTAAACCATCTTCTTAACTTGGCTGAGACAAGCCTGCTTCAGTGCAAGACAGTTGGCAATGAAAAGAGAGTGCGGAAAAAAGATTTGCATTCCCAGTCTTCGAATGAATGGAGCTGCAATTTCACATACAGACGACATGCCAAGAAGAGAAAATCCATTCTGAAACAACTGAATGAAAATATTAAGTAAAAAAGCTACCTAATTATGTGCTAAAAGCATAAAGCATGCCAAAAAAACATGGGCTCAAATTTCAAACATTTAGAAACGTGGGCTCTGGAGAAAGAAACTTCCTTTCATCCCTGAAATGTTTCTTGCCTAAAATAAAAATACAGATAGTGCTTTGCTAACTATAAAACCCCATCATCACAGGAGGTGCCTGAGTGACTCAGTTGGTCCAGCGTCCAACTCTTAGTTTTGGCTCAGGTCATGACCTCACAGTTTGTGAGTTAGAGCCCTGCATCGGGCTCTGGACCGACAGGGCAGTGCCTGCTTGGGATTCTCTCTCCCTCTTTCTCTCTGCCCCTCCCTGGCTTGCTCTGTCTCTCTCTCTCAAATAAATAAAGAAATAAATAAATAAACACTAAAAAAATTAAAAACAAACAAACAAACAAACTCTATTATTATAATTATCAAAGGAGCTGATTTCTACAAGAAACTAGATGTGGCTAGATGTGTAATCTTAGTCAAGTTGCTTAATTTCTCTGTGCCTATTATCATTATCCCTAGAACATAGTGATAATAATATTACTTATGGAGCTATGAGATTTTAATACATTAATACAGACAAAATTATTTTAAAAGCGCTTGGCATGTGGGAAGCCTTCCACAAAATGTTAATTTGTATTGATGAGATCTTTATGCACTGTGACATTCATATCCCATCTTGGAGGAAAAAAATAAGGAAAGGACAGAGTAGTTGCCTGGTGCCAGAGGCAGTAAAATATTCTTTAAACCAAAATGGCTCTCTTGAGGTTGCTGAACTGGATCAACTTGTCCCATCAGGATCATCGATCTAGGTTTCTAAAAGGCAGTTTGAAAAAATAAATTATGGGCAGGAGGTTGTCACAATAAACGGTTGGGAGATGCTACTGGCACTTAGGGAGCAGTGAGCAGGGTTTTGCTATTTGTCACAAGTTCAATAATCTATTTGTGCCTGTCCCTGTGACTTTAGGTATAGAGCAAACACTGAGCTACTTTATTACCTCTTCTAAGCTTTACATATTGAAATATATTATTTTATTAGAAGTTACTTTTCTAACACCCATTTGAGAAAAATGTTACTTTTCTTCAAATTTTTTTTAACGTTTATTTATTTTTGAGAGAGACAGAGTGCAAATGGGGGAGGGGCCGAGAGAGAGGGGAGACGGAGAATCCAAAGCAGGCTCCAGGCTCTGAGTTGTCAGCACTGAGCCCGATTGGGGCTTGAACCCAGGAATTGCGAGACCATGACCTGAGCCGAAGTCAGATGCTTAACCGACAGCCACCCAGGCTCAGTTAGAAAGTTACTTTTCTAACTGCCATTTTTAAAAAAATTTTTTTAGCATTTATTTATTTTTGAGAGACAGAGCATGAGTGGGGGAGGAGCAGAGAGAGCAGGAGACACAGAATCTGAAGCAGGCTCCAGGCTCCAAGCTGCCAGCACGGAGCCCGACGCGGGGCTAGAACTCACTAACCGTGAGATCATGACCTGGGCCGAAGTCGGACACTTAACCAACTGAGCCACCCAGGCGCCCCTAACTGGCATTTTATAGAAATAATTTGGGCATTATATAGTAAGTAGGTAAGCTATATTTTCTGTGATTTTCATTTCAGGCTCATAAAGGAGATGTCACAAAATAGTCGGAATATAAAACAGATATTAGGCCTGAAAACATTAAGAACAACTGATTTATGGGAAGCTGTTTTCCAAAGGAAGGCAGTCAAAATGCAACTATATGGGAATGGTAATAGACAGGTTACCAGTGGTCAGTCAGTCAGGCTGGATTGGAACAAAGGAGAATAAATGTACATTTGGTGCTGAGGGTATGATTCCTTCAGAGCAGTCTACCTCTGGGGAACTTCTGTGAGAGGGGTTTCTGAAGGAGGGGCGGACAGAATGGAAAGGCAGAGTGTGGGGCTCACTGCCTACATTCCTCCGTCAGCTTCACAGCTTGGCCCCCGGGGCATCCCGCAAAGCAGTGATGCTCAGCCTCTCCTAGATCGGGCTATGCTCAAACACCTTGCTTCGGTGCCGATATAAACAAAATGTGCAGATCTCAAAAGAGATTCGGGTATTATATTCATCCTCCATATAAAAAGTTCAGCACATTAGAATTGCCATAGTATTTTGTTTGTTTGTTTTTGTTTGTTGTTTTTTGTTTTTTTAATGTTTATTTATTTATTTTTTATTTTATTTTTAAAAATAATTTATTGTCAAGTTGGTTTCCATACAACACAGAGTGGGTGATGGGCACAGAGGAGGGCCATAGTATTTTTGTAGGTAAACATGGACACTGAGAGAATTCTCAGAAACTGTTGCGAATCCCAAATTTTACCTAGTCTTCCACATGCCAGCCACCTCTGCTTTTGGAGAGTTTTGGGTAGACTAGTTTGACAGCTGCTGTTCGCTCGTCTAATCACATCTGGATAGTTTTATTAAGCACGAGGCAGTAAGGTGTCACCAAGAAGTCACAGATTAGGGTACATTATAATTGGAAGGGGGTGAAAACCCATTTCTAGTCTAATTGTCTCATTTTTCAAATGAGAAAGGCCAAGGGAAGCGAAGTCACTGCCCCAGATCGAATGTTGGTAAAAGTTGATTGTTACTAGAAATAAAACACCAAGCTTCCTAGAAGGGTGGAACAGATAGGAAACAAACCTATTTAGAAAGATTGGATTCTTTAAAGATAAGATAAATCCTGGCAGATAATATCTGACTTTCATGGATCAGAGGTGTCTTTCAAGTCTGCCAGGAAAGCAGAATGAGTAGACAGTCTGTTCCATTTCTCTATCAGGGAGCTTTGGGGCAGGCTTGTCAAATAATCAAGTTCAAGTAGAAAGCGACTGGTGTGGCTCTTGACAGGGCAGGTTCCAGACTTTCTTAGGCTCTGTGCTTAAGATAATCTGTTTTATCCACTTAGGAACCCAGAGGGCACCTCCTCTGCTCCCCGCTCCTGCCCCCCACTGCCTCACACACTGAAGGTGGCAGATCAACCTTTGTTGGAGGTAGGTGACCAGAAGGCAGAAGTTTAACTCATGGATGGGATGATATTAATATGATCACTTTACCAGAATGACTGACTAGACAGCTAGTATGAAGGCCTCTGGAGATAAAACTTTTCATCTTTCTGTTTGTCTTAGAATTAGCTGAATTACCTTAGAACAATGGTTCTTGAAATTTAGTGTGCATAAAAATCACTTATGTATGTCTTTAAAAGGCAGATTCCTTGGCCCTGCTCTTTGGGATTTTGATTCAGGAGGTTGATGATAGGGCCCAGGGATTAATTCATTCTACAAATATGTATTGAGCACTGACTATGTGCCAAACTGTCAGGGGAACTGAAGTACCAGGGTAAATAGACCGGTTTCTACTCTTCAGGACTCACATGCTAACAAGAGAGACAAATAATAACATGGTAAAGTCGACAAACATGCATAGGAATCTGCATTTCTAACAAGCACCTCAGATAATTCTGACCTGGATCCAGATGTTGAGACACATTGCTTTAGAAATGGAAAGATTTTAGGGGCGCCTGAGTGGCTCAGTCAGTTAAGCGTCTGGCTCTTGATTTTGGGTCAGGTCATGATCTCACAGTTCCTGAGAGAGAGCCCTCCATTAGGCTGGCACTGACAGCGGGGAGCCTCCTTGGGATTTTCTTTCTCCCTCTCTCTCTCTGCCCCTCTGCCATGCTCTCTCTCTCCCAAAAATAAATAAATATGCATTTACAAATAAAGAAGTGGAGATTTTAGCCTGGTAGGCATGTTTAAGTAATTGTGTGACACACTAGCCAAGTACCATTCACATGACCTATGGTTTTGAGCCATCATGGTTGTAGGGCAGGAGCAGAAGAGGTTCCAGATAAGGATTGTGCATTCCTTGCCTGTCCGTGTGCTGTGGGGTGAGAGAACGTTGGGTGACAACCAGCAGGATCCTCTGAGGATTAGGAGCTGTCTGGCCAGGCCTGGTGTTTCTAGACGAGCATCTTGGTGCAGGGAGGCTGATGCGGCTGTTGCATTCTGTATGTCTGGCCTAAAAGTCACTCCATAGTGGGGCACCTGGGGGCCCAGTCAGTTAAGCGTCTGACTTCGGCTCAGGTCATGATCTCACAGTTTGTGGGTTCTAGCCCCACGTTGGGCTCTGTGCTGACAGCTCGGAGACTGGAGCCTACTTCAGATTTTGTGTCTCCCTCTCTCTCTACCTCTCCCCTGCTCATGCTCTTTCTCTCTCTCTCAAAAATAAACGAACGTTAACAAAAATTATAAATAGATCAATAAATAAAAGTAGCTCCATAGGAAAAAGGTGTATCTTTAATGTTAACACCTCCCAGCCTTTAAGTGCACAATAAAGTAGTGACTGATGCTTTGCAGCGCCGCTCTCTGTGAGTTGTTAGAGTTTAAGAAAGGACTGCCATTCAAGTGCAGGCTGTTGAACCGGACTTCTGCTTTGGATGTGCCTGCTTTGGATGGAGATTTCTGATTTTGTAACAGTCCTTAAAAATGTATGTAATGCTATAGGGTCAGATAACTTGGCAAAGTTTCCTGGGCAGAATCCCACAATAGCACCTAGAGTTGCCAGCAGGAAAATCTTCTCTTTGTGGGAAGAAGCTAAAGACACAGATTATACCATGTGTGGATTTGGGACTCAGATTCATGGCCATCTTCCCATCTGAAGGAGAAAAGCTATCTTACTGAAAGGTGCATGTTACTAGAGAGTTGTCACCTCTAGGCAGATATCCAAACGGTCACAAATCAGGTGCTTGAGTCATTGGTGACCCTGCTCATTGGCTCTGATGAAACTGTAGTAATTCTGCCAGCTTTTCTTAAGTGAGAAGAACTTGGCTCTGCTCACAGAGATATGTGTACAAAGAAGAAAGGATGTGTGAATCCTTCCTGTAGGAACTGATTAATATTACAATCATTGCTAATAGCAATACTACTGGCAGCGATGATGAATTGTCAGCTTCAGAAGCAGTCACCGCACTGTGCCTTATTCCACGATCTCTGAGCCTCATGCCACCCCTGAAAGAGAGTTATTGTTCTGACCTTGCAGACAAAGAGACTGAGGCTCAGAGAGGCAGGTGAATGTGGCTAAAATTTGGAACGCAGAGACAGAATGACCAATGTCTTGCCCCAGATCCTATGCTAATTGTGTGTACTTGAAGAATTAAGTTCTCCCTTTACTCATTTATAAAATGATGATAATAGTACCTCCTTCATAAAGTGAGGATTAAATGAGATAATAAATATAAGACCCTTTAGCACTGAGTATAAAACTCAATACATATGAGATAGTCTTGTTATCACTAGCAGTAATTCTAGGAGTGTGTGACTTGCAGGATGCCACATAGTTAGCAGGGGGCAGACTGCAAACCTTGAGCTGTCTGACATCAGAAGCCAGGTCCTTAGCACCATACAATAGATGCCTTCCAAAGCTTTTATGGGGTTCAAACAAAATATCTGCTTCTCTGAAAGGCTGAGTTCTAGAACTGTAATATATGTAATATTAATACTATGAGTTTTTTGGAAGCCCCTCAAAGTGAGTAGTTCCCTGATCCCAATTCTGTTTGCTAGTAGCACTGTTTAGTAAAGTAAAAACCTATCACCTCCTACTAAAATATACTCCTACATCATCTCTTGATGATACTATTCTCTGTGTAGCATCCAAATGCTATAGGACTAGTCAAAATCTGCTAGGTTTTTGTTTTTGTTTTTTACCTAGTCAGTGCTAGGCAAAACTATTTCTTCAATATAGATTGTGATATAGGGATGGTAAAGGGAGCTCATAGACCCAAGCAAATTTTCAAATTGCCCAGACTCTGTGGTGACTTGAAAAATCCCATGGATTGCCTGGAGAAACAATGGTTGCAGGGATTGTGGGGCAGCAGTGAAATTTACCAGAGAGATCCCTTGGAGAAAAGAGCTCCATGTGTCTCCACATGGCTGTTGCTGGGGTGGGTAACCTATCCTAGGACAGGCCCCCGTAAGATGGAGTAACAAACAAAAATCAAACAGATCGGGGAACCTTGTGGCTCACTTGGTTTAAAGCATCCAACTCTGGATTTCAGCTCAGGTCATGATCTTATAGTTCAAGAATTTAAGCCCCGCATTGGGCTCTGGGCTGATAGTGCAGAGCCTACTTGGGATTCTCTTGCTGTGCCCCTCCCTCGCGCATGTTTGCTTTCTCTCAAAATAACTAAATAAAGTTAAGAGAAAAAGCCAAAACAGTACGTGTATTACAAAACCAAATTCTGCCAAAAATTAGAAACAGTGAAGTTCCTTGGTCCCTTTAATATGTAGTTCGATTTGGGAAAAGAACATTATCTTTAACAGATAATCATATTTTCCTTTTAAGATTTGTTTTCCAATATGCACAATGAGATCACTTAGATTATAGCCAGAGTATGGGAGCGGGATGGCTTTTGTATCTAATTCTAATAATATTTTTAAAATTATTTATCTTCTCCAAAGGCATTTACTTCACACATGCACACACACACACACACACACACACACACACACACTCTCACTCTTTCACTCACTATGCAAAAATTCAAGTGATGTGCAGTTGAGGACCCCAAGCATGATATGGTCAGGAGCTACTTTTGTTTTCATACAAAGCCTCTTGATTGCTGCCATTGGGCACCAGAGCACACAGAGAAGTGTGTGACAAGGGAAGGTGTCTGTGGACAAGAAGGTGTGCCGGCCATTCTCTCATCACTGCCTCAACTCCCCCAAACTGCTACTCCTCTTCCCTGAACAAAATGGTAGAGAGAAGGAGAGGATTATGATAAGAAGTTCAATTTACCATGTAAGAAAACATACTTGGCTATTCCAAATAACTTTTGAATCAAGGAGGAAATAAAAGCTACAATTACAGAACATTAAAAATTAATGACATGGGAATACTACATATAAAAATATGAGAAGCATCTTAAATCATTCTCAGAGGAAAATGGATAGCCTGATACACTTTTGAAATTAAATAACAGAGAATAAAAATAACTAAAGTAAATACTTAATCCAAGAAGCTAAGAAAATAAAAACCAACAAAGTAGGCAGAGGGAATGAATGAATTTTTCAGTGAATTAGAAACTTTAGAAAGTAGAATGAATTAATAAATTCAAAAGCTGGTACACTGAAAAGATCAGTGAATATACAAGTATCTGATTAGTTCATCAAAAAGAAACATGTAGGGCCGCCTGGGTGGCTCAGTCAGTTAAGTGTCCAGCTCTTGTTTTTGGCTTAGGTCATGATCTTACCATTTGTGGATTGAGCTCCATGTGGGACTCTATGCTGACAGCACGGAGTCTGCTTGGGATTCTCTCTCTCCTTATGCCTCTGTCCCTCTCCCACCCCTCAAAATAAATAAATAATCATTTTTAAAAAAGAGAAAAATATAACATTTGAAATGAGAAAAGAGGTTATGGAAAAAGATATTTTAGTATTTAAAAAAATTCAATATACAGCTTTATGCTAATCTTAAAATTTTTGAGTAAATAGATAAATTTTCCCTACTAAAATGTAAGTTTAAAAAAAGATTCCAAAATATGTAGAAAATTTGGAAAAAAAACAATAATCAATAAATAAGTGGGAAAAAGTTGCCAAAAAAACTAGCACCTAAAATGACAGGTCCAGATGTTTTAATAGTGAATTTTAACAATTCTACTATTGGCAGGTAGTTCCCTCTAAACTCTTACAGAGAAGACAGTGTTGAATCGTTTGTAGAAACTAGCTAATATTAAAGCAAAATCTGTTAAAGGTAATTCAGAAAAGCTTATCAGTGTATCTTATAACTACAAAAATCCTGAATATGTTTTAAAATATAATACAGAGGAAATTACAGATTAACATGGAACCAAGTAAAATTTGTTACAAGAATACGAAGAATGGAAGGGAGGGGTAAAATAATAATTATTTTCTGAACTTATAAATGAGTAAACTGAAATAATGTATAGAAGAAAAATACAGATCTTTGCCAAAGGATGCAAAAAAGTTCTGAATAAATGGAGAGACACATGTTCTTTGATGAAAAAACTCAACACTACAAATACATAGAATTGATCTCAATGCAATTACAACCAGCTCCCCACTGGGAGTTTTAGGGGAATGAGAATCTGAGAAAATAATTCTAAAGTACAAGTGGATGAAAACAATATTAAGAATATTCAATTTTTTTTTTAAAAAAAGGGCAGGGGATAGATTTTTCTTTACTAGAGTATAGAACATATTATAACATTATAGTGATTAAAAAGTATGGCAATTGAGCCAAATAGGCAAATCAGTGGAACAAAAATAAAACACTAGGAAGTCATTAAAGAACTTTTTTGATCTCACATAGTGTCAGGACAACATCTGACAAAAACTAAGTGGATAAAAAAATAAAAAATAATTATATACCTCTCAGACACCATATATCAAAATAGATTTCAGTTAGATCAACTATTAAAATAATAATAAAAAGGTTCTAGGAAAACAGATGAATATTAACATGTACTAAGAATGGGGGAGAGACACCAGAGGTAGAAAATGGATAATTGATGATAGCTCTGACTACTAAAAAATGAGATTATTTTAATAAACACCATAAATAAAATTAAAAAGTAAATGATACATTTTGGAAAATATTTACAACATATATACAAAAAGTGCTTCGTGTTCTTTTTCACTAATGAATGACTGAAAAGGATAAAACCCTCAACTTTGCTAGTTATCAAAAATGCAAAGAAAAATATAAATAATAAAAATAAGTTTCCATTTATCAAATTGATACAGGTCACTTAAGGTTTTAGTTCCTAGGATTAGTAAGAACATGGTGAGTAGTCAGCCCTGTACACTGCTTGAGGGGAGTGTAAATTGGCTGGTTCTTTTCTGGAGGGCAACATGCCGGCAAATATCCTAACTCTTAGTGCAGACATAGTCCAAGGGCTCAGAAATTCTACTTTTAGGAATTTTTCCTAAGAAAATAATATAAGTATGTGTGCAAATATTTAGCTGCACTATTTATATTAGTAATTTTTTGAATAGTAAAAATTTAAAGTAGCTTAACGGTCTAACAACAGATATGTTAAGTAATATAAATTCCAAACAATAGATTATTAAATAGTAGTTAAAAATGATATGGAAAGGGCACTGAATGGCTCAGTCAGTTAAGCATCCAACTCTTAATTTTGGCTCAGATCATGAGCTCATGGTTTGTCAGTTGGAGCCCCACATCAGGCTCTGCATTGATAGTATGGAACCTGTTTGGGAATCTGTCCTCCTCTCTCTCTCTCCTCCCCTCTCAAAAATAAATAATAAATAAACATTTAAAAATGATATTGGAGTATTTCTAATGACATGAATATTGCTCATTATATTTTATTATTTAAAATACCAATTTCTAATCAGTAGGTTTTATGTTTAAATATACATAATATGTTTGGAACTATATGCACCAGAGTACTATGAAATTATGTCTAGATCCTTCTCTTTTCCTGTTTTTTTACAATTGTGCTGTTTCTAGAATAAGAAAAGAACCTTAAACTTGTTTCTTTTTTTTATAGAAAGAAGGGGCTATCCATTACCTAATACCATATACAAAAATTAACCCAAATCGAATCACAGACCTGTATATAAGAGCTAAAACTATAAAACTCTTAGAAGAAAACGTAGGGCAAAAGCTTCATGATATTGGATTTGACAATGCATATTTTCATGGATATGATCTCAAAGACACAAGCAAAAAAAGGAAAAATAGACAAATTGGACCTCGTTAAAATTTAAAAACTCTTGTGCATTAAAAGATACTATCAACAGAATAAAAAGAATCCCACAGAATAGAAGAAAGAAAATATTTCTAAGTTTTTCAAAACTTGATAAAGGACTAACATCCAAAATGTATAAAGCACAACAAAAACAAACAACCCAATTCAAAGATGACCAAATGGACCTAAGAGACTTATATATGACATTCCATTCGACAGTAGCAGATATACATTCTTCTCAAGGGCACGTGGACATTCTCCAGAATAGAGCATATGCTAGACCACAAAACCAGTCTTAACAAATTTAAGAAGATTAAAATCATATCAAGTGTCTTTTCCAACCACAGTGGTATGAAACTAGGAATCAATTAACAAGAGGAAAATTGGTAAAATCATAAGTATGTAGAAATGAAAACCACAGTGCTGAACAACCAACAGATCATGGAAGAAATAAAAAAGAAATCAGAAAGTATCTTTAGACAAATAAAAATGAAAATACATCATAACAAAACTTATGAGATGCAGTAAATCAGTTCTAAGAGGGAAGTTAATACTGATAAATGGCTATATTATGAAAAAGTTCATATCTCAAAATATCTAGCTTTACATCTCAAAGAACTAGAAAAGGAAGAACAAATAAACCTAAAGTTAGCAGAATGAAGGGAACAATGAAGCTGAGAGCAGAAATAAATGAAGGCTGGAAGGACAATAGAAAAGATAAACAAAATTAAGATCTGGCTTTTGACAAAAAAGAAATAAAATTGACAAACCTTTAGCCAGACTAACCAAGAAAAAAGGGAGAACTCAAATAAATAAAATTAGAAAGGAAAAAGGAACATTACAACTCATACCACATAAATGCAAAATTACATAAGAGACTACTCTAAAAAATACTATGTCAACAAATTGGATAATGTAGAAAAAGTGAAGAAATTCCAAGAAACATACAATACTGAGACTGAATCATGAAGAAACAGAATTTCTGAAGGGACCAATAACGAGTAAAGAGATAAAAGCAGTAATCAACAATTTCCAACAAAGAGAAGCCCAGGACCAGATGCCTTTATAGCCAAACGTTTAAAGGATTAATGGCAATCTTTCCAAACTCTTCTAAAACTTTGAAGAGGAAGAAACATTTCCAAACTCATTTTATGAGACCAGCATTACCCTCATACCAAAGCCAGATAAGGACACTACAAGAAAAGAAAATTATAGGCCAATATCTCTGATGAACATGAATGCAAACATTCTCACAAAATACTAGCAAACCAAATTCAACAATACATTAAAAGGATCATCAATAATCAAGAGAGATTTATCCCTGGGATGCAAGGATGGTTCAACATCAGCAAATCAATCAGTTCAATACATCACATAAACATAATGAAGGATTAGAATCATATGGTTATCTCAATAGAGACAGAAAAAATATCTGACAAAATTCAACATCTTCTCATGATAAAAACTCTCAACAAACTGGGGTTAGAGGGAACCCACCTCGACATAATGAAGGCCATGTATGGCAATCCCATTGTACTTAATGATTAGAAGCTGAAATATTTTCCTCTAAGATCAGGAAGAAGGCAAGAGTGCCCACTTTTACCACTTCTATTTAACATAGTACTGGAAGTCCTAGCCAGGGCAATTAGGCAAGAAAAAGAAAAAAAAAAAAAGACATTCAAATTGGAAAGGAAGAGGTTAAATTGTTTCTGTTGCCGAGGACATGATTTTATACATAGAAAACCCTAAAGACTGTACCAAAAACCAGTTAGAACTAATAAAGTTGCAGGATATGAAATTAACATAAAAAATCAATCCATTTACAGTAGCATGAAAAAAGAATCAAATATTTTGAAATAAATGTAACCAAGGAGATAAAAGATCTGTATACTAAAAACTATATGATATTGATGAAAGAAGACACAAATAAATGGAAAGATGTACTGTATTCATGGATTGGAAGAATTTATATTGCTAAAATATCCATACTACCTAAAATCCTCTACATATTCAATCCAATTCCTATCAAAATTCGAATGGCATTTTTCACAGAAATAGAAAGAACTATCATAAAACTTATATGGAACCATAAGCGTCCAAATAGCCAAAACAATCTTGAGAAAGAAGAACAAATCTGGAGACATCATGCTTCCTGATTTCAAACTGTATTGCAAAGATATTGTGATCAAAACAGGATGGTTCTGGCATAAAAATAGACAGATAGATCAATGAAACAGAACAAAGAGCCCAGAAATAAACCCATGAATGTACAGTCAAATAATCTTTGATACACAAACATCAAAAATACACAACGTGGAAAGGATAGGCCCTCAATAAATGGTGCTGGGAAAACTAGACAGCCACATGCAAAAAAAAAAAAAAAAAAAAAAGAAACTGAATCATTATCTTACACCATGCACAAAACTTAACACAAAATAGATTAGTGACTTGATAATAAAACCCGAAACTGTAAAAATCCTAGAAGAAAACATAAGCAGTAAGCTAATTGACATCAGTCTTAGCTATAATTTTTTGGATTTGACACCAAAAGCAAAGGCAACAAAAGCAAAAATAAACAAGTGGGATTATATGAAACGAAAAAACTTCTGCACAGATGGGGCACCTGGGTGGCTCAGTTGGTTGAGCATCTGACTCTTGATTTTGGCAGAAGTCATGGTTGTGGGATCAAGCCCGTTGTTGGGCTCCATGCCTATGCGGAGCCAGTTTAAGATTCCTTCTCTCTCTCTCTCTCTTCTTCTGCCCCTCACCCCCACTCTCTGTCTAAAATAAAGTAAAACAAACAAAAACCTTCTGCATAGCAAAATAAAAAATCAACAAAATGAAAAGGCAATTTATGGAATGGGAGAAAACATTGGTAAACCATATATCTGATAAAGGATTAATATCCAATTTATATAAAGAACTCCTACAATTCAATAGCAAAACCCAAATAAACTGATTTAAAAATGGGCAAAAGACCTGAATAAATATTTTTCCAAAGAAGACACACAAATGGCAAACAGGCATATGAAAAGGTGTTCAACATCACTAACCATCAGGGAAATACAAAGCAAAACCACAGTGAGATATCACCACATACCTATGAGGATGGCTATTATCAAAAAGACATGAAATAATAAATGTCGATACAGGTGTGGAGAAAAGAGAACTTTTGTACACTATTGGTGAGAAGGTAAACTGGTGCAACCACTATGGAAAATGGTTTAGAGGTTCCTTAAAAATTAAAAATAGAACTACTATATGATTCATGAATCCCAGTCCTTGGTAAATGTCCAAAGGAAATGAAGTCAATATTGCAAAGAGATATCTGCATTCCCATCTTCACTGCAGCATTATTCACAATAGGCAAGATTAGGAAACAATCTAAGAGTCAATTAGTGAAGGAATGGATAAAGAAATGTGATACACACACACACACACACACACACACACACACTCTCTGAAATATTATTCAGCATAAAAAGAAGGAAATTTATGACAGCATGGGTGAACCTGGCAGATGTTATGCTAAGAGAAATAAGCCAGACACAGAAAGGCAAATATTATATGATTTTACTTATATATATAGAATTGAAAAAAGTCAAACTCATAAAAGCAGACTAGAATGGTGGTTGTCAGGAGCTATTGGGTGGGAGATGTGGGGAAATCTTGCCCAAAGAGCACAAACTTTCAGTTATAGGTTCTAGGGACCTAATATACAGTATGATGACTTAATAATGTTGTTTTTGTATAGAGTTCGTTAAGAGAGTAGATTTTAAGAATTGTCACTACACCCTTTCCCCCACACAAATGGTAACTGTGTGAGGTGGTAGATATGTTAATTACCTTGACTATAATCATTTTACCCTATATGTATATATATATTGCAAATCATCATACTGTACACATTAAATATATATAATTTTTATTTGTCAATTATACTTCGGTAAGACTGGAAAAAGATATCTTCAAAAAAGTAAAAATAAACAAGTGAAATTATCCTTAAAAATGGGCAAAGTACTTGGATGGACATTGCTTCAAAAAAGATGTACAAATGGTTAATAAGCACATGAAAAGGTGTTTGACACTACTAATCATTAGAGAAATGCAAATCAAACCACAATGAGATACTACCTCACAACCATTAGTATGGTTACCATTAAAAAAAAAAAAAAACAGGGGCACCTTGGTAGTTCAGTTGGTTAAGTGTCCAACTTTGGCTCATTTCATGATCTCAGAGCTTGAGTTCAAGCCCCACATTAAGCTCTGTGCTGACAGCTCAGAGCTTGGAGCCTGCTTCGGATTCTGTGTCTCTATCTCTACCCTTTCTCCACTCAATGCTCTGTCTCTCTCTCTTCCTCAAAAATAAATAAACATTAAAACAAACAAATAAATCAGAAAATAGCAAGTGTTGACAAGGATGTGGAGAAATTGGAATGCTTGTACACTGTTGGTGGAAATGTCAAATAGTGCAGGCACTATGGAAATAGTATGTCAGTTCCTCAAAAAATTAAAAATACAATTATCATATTATCTGTCAATTCCACTTCTGAGTATATACACCAAAGAATTAAAAGCAAGGCTCAAAGAGATATTTGCATACTCATGGCCATAGCAGCATTATTCACAATAGCTAAAGTGTGGAGGCACACCAAGTGGTACATATATACAATGAAATGTTATTACTCAGCCCTAGGAAGGAAGGAGATGCTGACATTTGCTACAACATGGACAATCCTTGAGGACATTATGCTAAGTGAAATCAGTCAATCACAAAGGAAACAAAAAAGAGTCAGATACCTAGAGTGGTCAAATTCACAGTGATAGAAAGTAGAAAGGTGGTTGCCAGGGGGATGGGAGATGGGGGGGATGGGAGGTTTTGGTTTAATGGATATAGAGTTTCAGTTTTGCAAGGTGAAAAGAGTGTTGGAGATGGAGAGTGGTGATGGGTGCACAACAAAATGAGTGTACTCCACTATCACTGAACTGTCTACTTAAAAATGGTCAGGATGACAAATAATTAGGGTGACAAATTTTACCACAATTTAAAAATTGGGGAAAAGGGGACAAAGGACCATGCTTAACTGGTAAACACTAGTAACTCTCTTTCTGAGTCCAAGCCCCAATTCTTCACTCCCCAGATAAGTGACCTTGGACATGCTGCCTCTCTTCCAGGGTAGGTGACAAATGGGCGAAAGTGAACCTACCACTCTGCTGAGGACTATTGTGTACATAGAAACCCTTCACAAACTGCACCACCAGCAGGTAAGTATGAGAGGATATACTCTTCTGTGTCTCAATATGAATTAACTAGGTCAACTGTATAAGGTGCTCAGGAGTCCGCCTGGCACGTAATATACACTCAGTAAGTGTCGGCTATTATTATTTTATGATCCTTCCTGATACAGGATATAATGAAGTGCATACACCACTAGCACCTCTGAATTCTCTGCATCTAAATCCATAGGAAATATGACACTCAGAGGGCTTACCTCAGCCCTGCTCAATAATAATTGATTCCGGGTCCTGTGAAGCCTATCCTATCACAGTACACTCAATAGCTCCCCAAGGACCTGAAAAAGTTAATTAGCTTCCCTAACTGCCTTCAGACACTGACCACAATTCAGCTAATTTAATAAAAGAGTATAATGACCCCAGATTATTCATACTTTCAATTGTTTAAAGCAACTGAATGATAAGCACAAGGAAATTTTATCTAACTGTAAATATGAGAAAGATATGTGAAAATAAAAAAGTAAAATTTATACAAAAACATAAGCATTCACTTTGTGGTATACAAGCATTCGTCAAAATACCTAACAGAAACCTTGAGTTACAAGGATGGCCAGTGACTCTTCTAGTCCTCTGCCAGCCAGCTATCCGTGTCTTGCTCAAATTAGTTTTCTATAAGGTTTTTATAACAATTTAGATAACTTAAAGGAAACCCTGAAGGGAGGAATAAGAGATGGAAAAATGGGGAGAGAGTGCTAGAGAGAATTAATTTCTTAAAAAAATTTTTTAAGTTTATTTATTTATTTTGTGTGTGTGTGTGTGTGTGAGAGAGAGAGAGAGAGAGAGAGAGAGAGACAGAATCCCAAGCAGGCTTTGCACTGTCAGCACAGAGCCCAATGCAGGGCTAGAACTCATGAACCATGAAATCATGACCTGAGCCAAAACCAAGTATCAGATCAGATCCTTAACCAACTGAGCCATCCAGGAACCACTAGAGACAATTAATTTCTAAAGAGTCCATACCTATGAGTCCATACTCATGGTAAATACACACACACACACACACACACACACACACACACATACACACACAGAGCGAGGAGAGATCTTCCTTATAGTAGAATGACAGAACTGATAAATAGAGAAATAGTGATGGAGTTAGAACACCACTGTTTTGCAACCATCGTAATCATAATTCAGGCAAGAATCTTCAATGGATGCTAAACTAGTGAGTGAATGTTTCAGAAGGAAACATTTATATTGTCTTGAAGCATCCCCTACAAGATAAAGCACAAAGTAAGAATAGTCATTTTGCAGGGGAGAAACCTGGCAGAGGCTACCCTAACTGAGGGGTCAAAGTTGACATTACTAATAACACGACACACCTCCTAAGGAGGAACAACTGAGAAAGACAAGGATCACCTCCCTGAAATTCCTGCTGTCTAAAACGCATTGCTCAGATCTAACCATGCGGCAACATGAGACAAATCCAAATGAAGAAATATTCTACAAAATGAATATGCTCTTCAAAAATGTCAATGTCATGAAAGGCAAAGGAAGGATGAGGAAATATTCCAGATTAAAGGAAACTAAAGACACATGACAACTGAAAGTAATGTGTGATCTTGGACTGGGAATAAATAGCTCTAAAGAATATTATTGGGAAATTGATGAAATTTAAATAAGGTATATTGATTAAATCATAGTCGTGTGTCAATGGTAGATCTCCTGATTTTGATCATTGTACCGTGATTATGTAAGTGAATATCTTTGTTCTTAGGAAACGCACATTGAAGTATTAAGGGGCAAAAGGGCCTCATGTCTGCAAGGAATTCTTAAATGGTTCAGAAAAATCTCTATCTATAACATACATATAATTTGTGTCTGTAATACTATAATATTCATTACATTCAAGATATAATATTGAATTATATACATGGAGAAAAAGAGAATTCTAAAGCATGCATATCAAAACTCAAGAAAAGAGACCTAAATGTGAGACCTGAAACCACTCTGACATTGGCCATAGCACCATTTTTCTAGATATGTCTCCTAAGGAAAAGGAAACAAAAGCAAAAATAAACTATTGGGACTACAACAGAATAAGAAAGCTTTTGCACAGCGAAGGAAACCATCAACAAAATAAAAAGACAGCCTACTGAATGGGAGAAGATATTTGTAAATGACAAATCCACCAAGGGGTTGGTACCCAAAATATAAAAAGAACTTACATAATTCAATACAAAAAGATCAAATAATCCTATTAAAAATGGGCAGAGGATCCAAACAGATGTTTTTTCAAAGAAGACATATGGATGGCCAACAGATAGATGAAAAGATGTTCAACATTACTCATCATCAGAGAAATGCAAGTCAAAGCCACAATGCAATACCACCTTATAGCAGTTAGAATGGCTAAAATCAAAATGACAAGAACAAGCTTTGATGAGGATGTGGACAAAAAGGAATCCTCAGTCACTATTGGTGGGATGCAAAGTGGTGCAGCCACTGTGAAAGACAGTATAGATGTTCCTCAAAAAATTAAAAAGAGAAATACCATCTGATCAAATAATTCCACTAGTAGGTATAAGGAAAATGTGATACACACACACACACACACACACACACACACACACACACACAGTGTGTGTAAGCCCAGGGCTTTTCCCCTCCCCCACTCACAGGTCCCTAATCTTTCCCCTGTCATTCCAAAGCCACTTGTGTTTTCTCCCTCTTGCTTCCTTCCAGTTGTATAATGCAAGATAACAGCAGAGTTCTTGTGAGTTCGTCAGAGAAAGACCATACACAACTTTAGCCAAAGGAATAAGGAACTCACAAGAGAAATTAAACTTCTATTTTATCTCTTATTTTCATATAATTCACATTTTTCCTGTTTAGCAGGTCCTTCATCTCACAGGAAAATATGCCTTAAGCACCCTCCTTAAAACAGTGAAACCAAAAACCATCCTGAATTCAATACCCATTCCAGCTTCTATCCTCCCTGCTTCCCCTCATGGCTCCACCTCTAGAGAGGTTGTCTGTGTCTGCTCTCTCTTCTCACCTCTCCGGGCGCCCTTCACCCACAGCAAACTGCCTTTTGCCCTCACCCTTCTATTGAAAATTTTTTAATGTTTATTTATCTTTGAGAGAGAGAGAGACAGAGCATGGACAGAACATGAGCTGAGGAGGGGCAGAGAGAGAGAGGCAGACACAGAATATGAAGCGGGCTCTAGGGCTCGAACTCACAATCTGTGAGATCATGACATGAGCTGAAGTCGGAGGTTTAACTGACTGAGCCACCTAGGTGCCCCACCCCTCTATTGAAACTACTCTTGCCAAACTCACCAGCCACCTCCTCGTAACGAAAGCTGATGGGCAGCTGTCGACCCTCATTTCATCTATCGGTAGCGTTTTGAGGCCGTTAACTACTTCTTCTAGAAAGACTCTCATGGCCCTCATGGCCCCAGTTCCTGATTCTCCTCTAACAACTCTGGCTGCTCCTTCTCAGTCTCCACTGTAAGGCTCCTCTAACTCTGCTTATCCCTGAAATGTGAATGCTCCTTAGAGTTCTTTCCTAGGCCCACTCTGTGTGCCTTCCATTGTGTAATTTCAGAGCTTTAGGCTCATATTTCAGAATGCCTACCTGAACCCTCACTTGGACATCTTATAAGCTCTGCAAACTTGACATTTTCAAACCTAAACTTTTCACTTTGGCCAGGGTTCCTTATCTCAGAGAACAGCACCACATGGACTTAGCTGGCAACCAGAAGGCTGCCATTCATCCTTGACTCTTCTTTTAACCTGCATACCAACCAGTTAATAATTCCTATTAATTCCAGCACTCATTCCAGTTGACATCAGGTCAGCCCACCATTCAGCATCAGCTCATATTATGGCCACGGCCACCAACCTTCCAGCCTCCAACCTACACTTCACACTGCATTTAAAATGATTTTTCGAATGCTAAAATATGATTGTCACTTTGCTGCTCAAAACCCTTCAGTGACATCTCATGTCTTCAACATAACGTCAAAACATGGCTTATAAAATCCTTCATGATGAGGACATTCTGACCATTTTCCCCCAGAACTTCTTTCAGTTCCTTGGGCAAGCCAACTTCCCTCACATCCATGACTTAAAATGTGCTATGGCCTCTGGAACATTCTTTCCTGGCAAATTTCCATCGTCTTCCCTCTGGATATAGAATTAGATGTGAATAATAGCAACCTGTACTTGCTCTCACACAGCACATACTTTCTCAAGTGTCATCACTTGTTCAAAAGTCAGCCTCTGCACACTAGACTGAGTTTTGTAGCATCTGTGATTATGTCCACTTTGTTCATCACTGTGTTTCCAGTCAAGGCCACTGCCTACATCCAAAAGAAGTCTCTCATAAGACTCCCATGTCTATCATATGGGAACTCTGTATACTTCCAAGTCATCATTCATAGATGTTTTCTCCCCTGCCATGTCTGAACTCTTGGGAAACATCTTTTCGCTTAGTGGCCTAATCCAACTCTAAAATATCACTCACTCCTCTTTCACAAATATTTATTTTTCTCAGGATATTAACTCATACTTTTCTTCTCTATCCTTAGACACCATCAATGCAGCATTCAGTTGGATCCCACTAATTCAAAATGTGCAAATATTAGACCTAATCACACTGAAGTAAAAATTCATTAATCCTGATACTGTGAAGATTCAACTTTTTGGTTATAAGGAAAAAGAACTCTTAAACTAGACCTTAGGAAATCAAAGATGCATCTAGCATATTTTCCTCTTTTGAATTTAATAATTAATTTTTACAAAAGTAGAGCACTCTTCACATTCAAATGTAAGACATGGTGAACTGCAGTTTTCCATTGCCCGATTTTACTAATTAGAGTAATAAAAAAGTCAAATATACTTTTCGATTTTAACTCTGAAAGAACCTTTTCCAAATAAGTGAAGATTTATTACACTTTCTTTGTTTTAACTGAGAACCATGTTTCACTTTGAATGGGCTACCAAACTGAGCCCCTGTGATTACTAATTAAAAGATAGTATCTTGCAGTATTCCATATGTGGCTTTGCGATTGTTGTTAGAAGGCAAGGGGCACCTGGGTGGATCAGTTGGTTAAGTGTCCAACTTCAGCTCAGGTCATGCTCTCATGGTTCGTGGGTTTGAGCCCTACGTCAGGCTCTGTTCTGACAGCTCACAGCCTGGAGCCTGCTTCAGATTCTGTGTCTCCCTCTCTCTCTGCCTCTCCCTCACTTGCACTCTGTCTCTCTCGCTCTCAAACATGAAAAAAATTTTTTTAAAAAGGCACAGACTATTCTTCACTAGGGCATTTCCCTTCATTTTGGACTTCCTACTAAGTCAACCGTCTACCAAGAACAACATAAAACCAGTCACCCCCACCACTGACAGACTACTGTGCAGAGTCAGAAAGAGTAACTGCAAGAAATGAATGTCTTCCAGAGCAGGTGCAGGTTCATGTTTTGCAAAATGTGGATGAACTTTGCACATTAGGAGAAAAGAGAATGTAGATATGCACTTTGTCAGCTTCAAGTGATTTTCTGAACTGCACACCTGACTTTCACAAGGAGGGGGAAGAATAAAAACAAAATGGCTGCCAAGCATGTTTTCACCAATTCCGACTGGAAGGGTGGCTACAGATGACTGTCCAAAGCCTGCTTCTTGGCTCCAGACCCCAAACACTTCAATTTCATTTAATCTATTAAGTCAAGTTCCCAGTCTTAAACTCATTCTCCAGAGATTATATGAATTATCCATACAGAATTAAAGACTACATTTAGCTACCAACACAGCTTTGAGTTTTCCCCCCAGCATGCTCTCATACAATACTGCAAGGAGAATAAACTGGCCTTTTGAAAGGCAATATGGTCTGTTGTATCACTTTCCTTAAGAATATTTATATAATTTAAGTTAGCAACTGTACTAAGAAATAATCATGAATGGAGAAGCCCTGGGCACATAAGAACATTCATTGAGGGATAGAAGGGTTATTTATAGCAGCAACACCAGAAAAAAGGAAACGAGCAGGAGGGGAGTAATATTTTGTGCTTGCTTTTTAATACATACAATTTTTAGGATTTTACACTTGTGAACACATTTAATGTTCATAGTACCACTATGAAGCAGGGCCTTTCCTTTCTCCTTTTTTCAGATAAGAAAAGTGAGACAGATAAGGATTTGCCCAAGCTGGTGCTGGAGCTGAGATAGGAAGGACAGGGTGTCACAGAGCTCTGGAGCCTGCCCTTCAAAGAACTATCACTACTGCGCTTTCTCATATAGTCACTCCTCACATACTATGTAGTTAAGAGTGTTTGTAATAATGTGGAAAAATACTTATCATGTCTAGTTAGAAAAAGAAACATGATCACAAATACATAAATTAAAAAAGGAAAAGTGGGGCACACCTGGGTGGATCAGTCGATTGCCTCTTGATATCGACTCTTGTTATCTGCTCAGGTCATGATCTCACAATTCGTGAGATCAAGCCCTGCATCAGGCTCTGGACTGACAGTGTGGAACCTGCTTGGGATTCTGTCTTTCTCCCTCTCTCTTTACCCCTCTCCTGCTTGCTCTCTGTCTCTCAAAATAAATAAATAAACATTAAAAATTTTTCTTAAAAAAGAAAACCTCTATGGTTTGAAAAAGAGATTCAAGGTTCAGACACCAGTATGGTATTAGTGATAATCTTTGGGTGGTGGAATTACAATTTTTCCCTGCTATTTTGTATTTTTTAAAGTAAGCATGTATTCCCTCTCAGGTGGTAAAAATGATCACTTATTCCTCTTTAAATCCCTCATGTGCCTCCTGCTCCCACTGGCCTTTCCCTCTACCTGCTGACCCTGAACAACACGGGCTTGAACTGCGCATGTCAGTTACACGTGGGTGTTTTTCGATAAATACAGTACAGTACTACAAATGTATTTTCCTTCTGATTTTGTTAATGATATTTTCTTTTCTCTAGCTTACTTTATGGAAAGAATATAGTATGTAATACATATAACACACAAAATATGTGTTGCCCGTTTATGTTATCGGTAAGGCTTCTGGTCAACAGTCGGCCCTCAGTGGTTTAGTTCTTGGGGTGATAAAAGTTATATGTGAACTTGACTACACAGGATGGGCATGCCCCTCACTCCCATGTTTTCAAGGATCAATTATATTTCCTTCCTCCTTACTTCACTTCATATTTCCACTGCAATTTTTTTTCTCCTAGGCCTTATTTCTCCTACCTCTTATATCTTATCTTTTTTTTCTTCCTTCTCTTTCTTCTTCTTCTTCCTGTGGTGCTCTCTCTTCCCTTCCCCATCCCATAAGGCTCATGAGCAGAAGGAAAAAAAGTCTCTGTGGCCCTATCTTCCTGGTGGCCCTTTCCCTCTGTACCCTCACAATGGGTATATGTAGAGGGGAGGGGGATTGCAGGGTATTTTGTGAAAAAAAAAA
This sequence comes from Paguma larvata, assembly GCA_030068075.1. Lineage (NCBI taxonomy): Eukaryota > Metazoa > Chordata > Mammalia > Carnivora > Viverridae > Paguma > Paguma larvata. Next base: position 114,080,470 of record CM057828.1, read on the forward strand.
TTTTTTTTAACATTGTGTTTCAGTTTTTCTAATGGCTTCTAAAATTGCTGATATAAAATTCTTTGACCTAAAAATTGAGGTCATTTGGCTAGTCACTGATTCTAGACCTCACTGGTTTCCCAGCATTCTCTGATTTCTGCTCTTTTCTCTGCTGTTGGTGAATGACAGGCACCTTTTGGCATTTCTTCCCAGCAGCCCTGTGTTTCCTGTTCCTGCAACATTTTTGCTTTTCCTTATTGCTCTTCCTTCTTCCAGGCCTACACTTCTCTTCAGAACCTGATGTCGCCCTCAGTCAGTAGTCCTCAGGCCAGACTTTGGCTCCCGGGAATGCCTGGTTGGCTGATTTGATGGACTCATCCCAAGGCCCCTTGGATTGTTAAAACCTGAATCTGACATTAGTAGAAGTGGTAATATCAATGCTTTGGGGAGTGGAGTGAAGAGTTCCCTCTGTTCTTCCAGGTCATCTGGCAGCCCACTGGATTCAAGCAGGTCAAGAACACCTGCACCAAGCTAGCTTAGAAGACTGAGTACATCAGGTAACTAGGGTCTGTCTGGACGATTCTTCCTCAAACTTATAAGAGTTGGTACAGATTTTAGTACGTGTGTTGCTGAAGTGAGCATAAGAGTTGGCTACCGATTAAGAAAAATGTTAGTCCCCTAAATCTTTATTCCCAGTTATTAGGTTTTGCTAACTTTCCAGTGCCAGTTTTCTTCATAAATCTCAGTTCTCAGGTACCTTATAGTACTGGCAGTCTCAAAACTATAAGCAGTGTTTGGGGTGCCCGGGTGGTTCAGTCGGTTAAGCAGCCAACTCTTGATTTTGGCTCAGGTCATGATCTCATGGTTCATGAGTTCAAGCCCCACATCAGGGGCTTGGGATTCTCTCTCCTTCTCTTTCTGCCCCTCCCCCACTCATGCATACTTCGCTTTCTCTCTCCTTCTCTTTCCCTCCCTCTCAAAAAAAATAAAAAAGAAAAAACACCCAAAAAACCAAAAAAAAAAAACAAAACCCAAAACTTAAAAAAGCTTCAGAAAAAAATATGTATATGCAGTTCTTTCCTCAAAATGTGCTTGCCTTGCTCCATTCCTTATCATTTCCCACCCGTCTTATTTCTAGAGCCTCATGCCCAGCCTCACCGATCCAGATCTCTCCTGTCCCTGCTTCCAGAAGGATGGTTTCGATCATGTCCTTTTCAGATAAAAATGCTTTCAGGTTACCTTGATTACAAATCCATCAAACTCAAATGCTAAGTTTAGCCTCTCCCCGCCCCTCGCACAACAAGGAAAAAGAAACCGTCACTTTCTCCAATTGTAAAAGTAACATGTGTTCATTGCAAGCAATCGAATAAGGTCAGGCAAGATGTAAAGGTATGAACAAGAAAGTGGCAATCCCTTGTAATTTTCCCTCCCAGAGAGAGAGAGGTGTCATTAATCGGTTTGTTTTGTTGAGCTTTCAAAATCCCACATGGCTCATTGGATTTGCCATGACTGTCCATTCTCAACGCCTCTGGTCAGATCCCATTCCTCAAGCCCCACAAGCTGACTACTACTTCTGGGGCTTTGATGGTGTGTTCGATCCTCTGTAATGGCCTCCCCCCATCCAGTTCATTCTTAGCTTTGAAAATCTTTTGAAAATACAAGTCCTACTTGCTGCATGGAGCCTTCCAAGCCTTACCAATGTACAGAATATGTACTCTGTGCCACGAAATTCAACCATATAGCTATCTCCTGCTGGTGCTACCCCATCTCCCCTGGATCATATACTGTCAGGGAACCAGGATTATGCCTTATGCTTTCTGAAGCCTCATGACATGGTGGGAAATCATAAATGTCTGTCTAATAAATACATATAAAAAAATAAATGACTAATTGAGTAGCTTCCTTTTCACTTAGTGAAATTTCTTAATTCTTTGGAGATGATATTTAATTTTTTATAGGTTACAGGCCTATAACCTAGTGAAAATTTACACGGATATGCTGGAAATGCCTTTTAAGCTCCGTCCATCTATTTCCAGAGTACCTATGATGTTTGCGTGCCTATTAAGACAGAGATTTTCCCTATGAGAGTCCTTTGGTTCCAGCACAAAGTGGATGAGTTGCCGGGGCATCATTTACTTCTTGCTCACTAAACTGTCCCCCCTTCTGTAATCAGTCCATCAAGTTCACACAATCGTGGCACCTAGAATGATGACACATCCATAAATCAGTGCTCAAACTGCTGGTTGTTGCTTAAGTGCCCAGGTGATGAATGTCTTTCTGCACCTTCTTGGTGCAGATTATTTTGATTGATTTAACAAAAGTTCCAGTTCAGTCAAGGGCCATGAAAGGCTCCATGGCATTGAGGAACAATGTCCCAGGACTCCGAGCAAGAGCCCATGTGAAAAAGAAACAGCGAAATGGAAGCAGGGGGGAGGTCGGTTTGCCGCCCCCAATCAATGCCTATTTTTGGACTAAAAGATAATACATGTGGAAGTTGCAAATTGCCAACCAACAAGGGTCGTAGATTCACGCTCACCTCTCATCGCATTTAATCAGGATCACGCTGTCTGTTCCAATCCCAGAGCTGCAGCTCCCTTCTTGAGAGAAAAATGACTCTAAAAAAGAAAAAAAAAAAAGCATATTTGTAATTAGTTGCATGTAAATTCAAGATCCATTTTTTTCTCCTTTTATTTTTAATCTCCCTCAAAAACCTGGATTGCTAAGAGAAGATGGCATCTTTCCATTGAACTTTATTTTTTAAACTGTGGTGAAAGGCACGTAACAGAATTTACCACCTTAACCAGCCTTAGGTACATTTATGTAGCTGTGCAGCCATCCTAAACCATCCATCTCCAGAACTCTTTTCACTTGCAAAAGTGAAATTTTGTGCCCATTAAACAATAATTCCTCATTCCTCTCTCCCTCAGTCCCTGGCGACCACCACTGTACTTTTTGTCTCCATGAATTTGACTACTTTAGATGCCTCATGTAATTGAACCATATAGTATTTGTTCTTTTGTGACAGGCCTATTTCACTCAGCATAGTGTGCTCAACTTTCATCCATGTTGTAGCCTGTGTCAGAGTGTCCTTCCATTTTAATGCTGAATCCTATTCATTGTATGTACACACTACATTTTGTATGTCCATTCATCCATCAATGGATACCTGGTTTGCTTCCACCATTTGGCCATTGGGGATAATGGTGCTATGAACATGGGTATACAAATATCTCTTTGAGCCCTGCTTTTAATTTTTTGGGGTATATAACTATTAGAGAACAAGAAGCTGGAGGCACCATAAGAATGTCCTGAAGGAAAGGGAGAGAGCAGCAAGGAACTGAAGGCAGTTCCATTTCCAGGTGGGAAAGCTGCTGGGACTGCTCGTTCTCTCCAGAAGGACATCATACAGATGCCAGGCCAGGGATAAGAATGTTTCCTCTGGCGCCAGATGTACTCATGATTCGGTATGGAATACACTGAGTGCATGACCTGTCAAGATGCCAAATACTATGATTGTATGTGCTTGTTGTTATCAGACAAATAGCAAATAAAAGAGGCTTGAGCTGGGAGATCGATGCTTCGGCTCCTGGAGAGTCGTAGCCCCCTGCTTCTCAATTCTCTTGTCACCGCATCTTTGGGACCTGTCTCTTTCTCTCATATACCTAGAAATGGAATTGCTGGGTCATATGGTCATTCTATTTTTGAGGAATTGCCATACTATTTTCCACAGCAACAGACCCATTTTACATCCCCACCAGCAATGTACAATGGTTCCAACTTCTCCCCAAACTTGCCAATAGTTGTTATTTTCTGTTTTTTTTTTTTATAATAGTCATTCAAATAGGTGGGGGAGTGGTATCTTATTATAGGTTTCAATTTGTATTTCCTTAATGATTACCAATGTTGAATATTTTTTGTGTGCTTATTAGCCATTTGTACATTGTCTTTAAAAAAATGTATATACAAGTTCTTTGCCCATTTTTGAAAAGGGTTGTTTTGTGGTGGTAGTTGTTGAATTCACTTGAGTTTTTCTTTTTTCTTTCTTCCTTTTCTTTCTTTCTTTTCTTTCTTTCTTTCTTTCTTTCTTTCTTTCTTTCTTTCTTTTTGTTCTTTAGAGAGAGAGAGAGAGAGAGAGAGCGAGAACATGTGCAAGCAGTGGAGGGGCAGAGGGAGAGAGGGAGAGAGAGAATCCCAAGCGGGCTCCACACCCAGCACAGAGCCTGACACAGGGCTTGATATCATGACTATAAGATCATGACCTGAGCCAAAGTCAAGAGTCAGACTCTCAACCAACTGAGCCACCCAGGCACCCCTCACTTGAGTTTCTAAGTAAAGATAAGACGACCCTGGAAATTATAAATGGGCCTGCTATCCCAACAGACAATAATCCAAACTAATTTTACATATAAGGCATAAAAACAAGCCAACTGACTCCAGGAGCTATGTACAATATGGCTCCCAAGCTTAAATTTTCCTACCAAGAGGTTCTCAGTCTCTCTCAAGTTCAGTGAAATTGTGGGCACTCAAGAGAAGTTGGCCTTAAATCCAGAACTCTTTACCCCAGACTTGTTGGAGGAGATAGCTGCTGTGTCAGCAACCTCTCAGCCTGAGGCAGGAGCAGGGAAGAGGCATCAGTCACTGGCTTGAGGAGGAAAGTGTGCAGAAAAGGCCACACTGACAAGCCACTGCCAGATCTTTGTCTGTGCTTTTGGTTATTGATCCCGGGTAGGGTTCTGAATCTCAATGGCTGTAATCACGGGACAATTTGGAGAGCTGAGAGAGGCTAACCTAAGCCCAGCTGCATGGCATCTGCCCAGCAGCCTCTTACTATTAACTACAGATCATTAAGCTGTCCAAAAGGAGAGCTGCTTCCTCAATTTACATCTCCAAAGGGTTGCTGACTGGAATTTTAAGTTAGCGGTCCAGAGCTGAGCTACTCTCTCTGAATGCCCACTTTTGACTCATCTGATTTCTTATATATGCAGCATAGGAACTGTTAACACACATATTTTTAGGGGGGGGTGTCTAATAAGTAAGAATATATCACATTGATAACAGCAGCAAATAATGTAAACCAATAAATGAGGCCCTGGATAGAGGAATTTAAAAGGCCCAGTGTACCCAAGGAGTAATGACAAAGGGCCATTAGCCTCACTTTACAATCAGAAAGACAGAGTAGACAGTCATTACCAAGATACCTGGGAACTAGGAGAGAAAGCTTAACTGGGTTTGTAAACATGCATGATTCCCCCAACAACACAAAAAGCGTTCTCTGTTGCATGGTTAGCAAAACCCCCGGGGGACCCACAGAAGAAGGAGCTCAGGGGGAAATGGCACAGAACAGAAGGGCCAGCTGCCCACTGAGCAAGGACAAACCACTCAAATGAGGCCCCTCAGTGAAGTAGCTCCTAAGGACTGTTAAAACCAGAAACAAATGGTGACCAGACTTGAAAATTTCCTGGGCACACAAAAATCAGTGTAATCCTACAAGTAGAGCTTAATATAGCTTATTTTGCATGACAAATGAGGCTAACAACTCAGGTCACATTTTGCTTCTGCCTCTGAAAATCCTAACTGAAACTTAAGTTATTCCCCCAAATTGAAATGAGGTAACCACTAAGCAGTTCTCTTTCATTTAAGAAAATTCTAATACTGTTACCAATCACTGTGAAGAACCAACAGTCACTGCCGCCACACTATATAAGCTGCTTGTAACAATATACTCTGAGTCTCATACCATGTTTTCATTTGGGCCCTCTTGGTTTGCAAAGTGTCTTTTTGGTGTGTGCACAATAAACATTCACTAATTACTACTTCAGTGATTCCTTGGTTTTACTTCTGTTTTTGTTTTTGTTTTTGTTTTTCTAAACCTTTGGTAGTACTAAACTGCCAAATGGCAAATTGGGGCTAAGTAAGACATCTGGTGCACCTGGTCAATGAGAGGAAGTAGTCTTGTCTGTTTTTTAATGAGAAAGAATAGGGATTCTCAAATGAGGGGCAATTACCTAGGATAATTGATCACTCTAGCAAATACCACACACTTAAAGAAAAAACACATGCCCAAATAGAAGCCTTCAAGATGGGGAACGAAAAGGGATATGAGGCATGAAAGAGAAGATTAGGTACTGAACACTGAGCCTGTTTACATTTTCGGGAAAGAGAGCAGGGAAATCACTAGATGTTATCCACAAATAGCAAGGGACCATGGAAAGCAAGGAGCCTGAGAGCCAAAAAAAAAAAAAAAAAAAAAAAAAAAAAAAAAGACACTACCTAATGAGGAAGAAACAGTGAAAACAGCTTAAACAGCACATCTCTGGGCTGGTGAGAACACATGGGAAGTCATTTTTAATCCTTGGCACCATGTTTAATGGAACTACTTGTTGATGAACCATGGCAGAGCAGCATGCTGGGAGCCGAGGAGCCCAGAAACCAGGTGTCCGGAGAGAGCCCAGAGGATGATTGTTCATGGACAGAGGGCAACCAGGACATGTGGCATGGGTAGCCTTCATATGCGAAGGGCTATGTCAGGGTAAGAGGAGAGGGAGAGATGGTTCTGGGTGGCTTTAGAAGGTAAAGCTGTGAACAAAAATGGAAAGCTACGAGGATTCAGATGTGTTCCGAAATTAAGACTCTTGTGATGATCAGTCATTCATCAACAGAATGGCTGGGGAATGAGTTAATGAATATCCCCCGTATCTCCTCCACCCTGATTTTGGGAAAATAATAGACTCAAGAGAATCCAGTGCTTATTTAGAACTAAATCATATTTCTATTTAGGTAATAGATGTTAAAACCCATCTGATCTTGATTTTTTTACCAAATGAAAAATTCGAGATTGATGGGAGATTAATTCTCTATCCTTTTTCAAAAATCATAAGAATACTACATGATTTAGCTGACATTTAAAATATGTGCGAATAGCGGGGCCTAGGTGGCTCAGTTGGTTAAGTGTCCAACTCTTGATTTCAGCTTAGGTCATGATTTCGTGGTTCATGAGATTGAGCCCCACACTGGGTGTAGAACTTGCTTAAAATTCTCTCCCTCTGCCCTGCTCCTGTTTGTGTGCACTCATGCACATGCTCTCTCTCAAAACAAAATAAAATAAAATAATAAAATAAAACATGTGCAAATAACCATGGGGTTGTATAGTTATAAAATAATTATAATAAAAAAATAAGCAGGCTTTCTGAGCTTGAGTAGGGTGAGATTATCCAGAGTACGAATGCATGAGAGTGAGAGCCCACAGGCCGGGGCAGGGGCATGAGCTCCGTCATTCCCTCTAGCCCTACGACTAGAGGGTGGATATCAGCTCCTTTCTTCAGTAATGGGAATAAGAAACCTTTCCTGTCTTTAGGGATGGTGGGAGAATAGGCGGGTGGGGAAAAGCTCTGAGACAAACTACTTTGGTCTCCTGACATGCCGGTTTCTCTTCCTCTATTACAATTTAGATAAGCAGTTTGGAAACCTGCATTAACTATTTCAAGTCATTGTTGGTCACATTCAAATATTTAACTGAGACTCAGATTCAACTATAGTAGATCACGGGGCTTCAGGGAAAGCCTCTGCTAAGCTCAGGGACACAAAGATGATTAAAACAGCCCTCAGTCCCCAGCTACCTTCTCTATCTCATCTCCTGCCTCCCTCCTCTTGCTCTTTTTATTGCTGCCACTGGTCTTCTCAGTCTTCTGTGAGCTTGCTAAACATGTTCTTGTCTCTCTCAAGTCTTTGTACTTGCTATTCCATTTCTTGGACAATCCTTCCCTCAGATATTTATATGGTTCCCTCCCTCATTTGATGTAGGTCTCTGCTATATATCACTTCCACAGAGACCTTTTATGACCATCTTATAAAACAGCCCACTACTGCCCCACTCTCTTGTCAGCATGTGACATTAGAGCAAATATTTATTAGTTTACTATCTGTACCCTACTAGAACATAGGTTGCAAGAGGCCAAGGACTTTGTTATAGTATATAGTTAACACAGATTTATTGAATTTGGCCATATGCTCAGAGAACAAGTCCAGAAAAATGTCCACTATTTATTGCCATAAATCTCTGGCCACAAATCCCAATATTGAGGTGTGGCTTTGGTGATTGGAGCCAGATCATGATGGCCTAAAGAGACCCCAACACCTCTAATCTAAAGCCCATTCTAAAAGCAAGTCCAGAGATCTTCCTGGCATCCATCTCAAAAGGCCTTCCCATGCAGGAAGCAGCTATAGGTCCCGCTAGCCAGATCAGCCATTTTGGGGAAGAAACAACTCAAAACTTCAAATGAGGAAAGAAAAAGGACACACTACATTGGAAATCTCAGTTATTAACTCTTCTGACATTCTGTCAAAAGCTCTGTCTTCTAGCTCTAAGGTCTATTCATTGTCCTTGGACTTGAACCCCTTTGTGAGTGGAGTGAATGAAGCATGTGTGGAGGAACACCGAACAGAGGTGAATGGAGGGCCTTACATAGCAGGACCCCCAACAAATAGATCTTGAAGCCCAACCTATGAATGAGCTGAAATATGCTTCTTTGAGTCCTCCACATGTTTTGGGCACCCCTTCCCACTTAGCGATAATAGGACCAACAGTCTTTCCCTTGTCCTCCTCCTTCTCCACGCTCCTACTTTACACCTACTGGCTTGCCCCCTATACATCCTGAGATTTGATGAAAATGATAGCCTTTTCTGCCTTAGACTGGTAGTCCTTGTCCTTGCTTCTACTCATCAAGTGGCCTTAAAAGAGCATCTTGCTTTCTAAATCATCTGATTTACAAAGAAGCTTGTACTCTGTGAAACCACCTCATTGATTTCTAATTATAAAGATTTGGAGGGTAGGGGATCACCCAGCCACATTCTTAGAGACTCCAAGTGATTCTGATGTGATACGGATCTGCATACAAGGCATTTCTGTGAAGCTGGTACCTTGTTACTCATAGTTCTAAAGTTCAAAGTCACCCATTGTGAGCTCGTGCCCTAATTAAGAGCTAAAAGAACAGATTCAGTTGACATAAAAAGAGATCCAAGGATGACACGTGGTGACAAATGTGAACATCAGGACTGAGCATGAATTCCATTACAGTGATTACTCAGTGTGCTCTCAGAGACACTGAGAAGTGTGGCTGTGCCTTCCAGACCCCTGTCCTTTCCTTCCTCCACAGCACAATATATGCTCCATGAGAGCAGGCACTGGGTCTGTTCTGTTCACTGTTGCCTCACCAGTGCCTGAGGCAATGCCTCACACATAGTGCATTGAGTGAATGAAGGAAGGTATAAAGAAACACTGCCCCCACGGCGCCCTTGTGCCTTGCTGCCCCCTTCCTTTGTCTCCTATTGCAATGGAGATACCCCAGGAGAGGCAACACTTAGGTTTTACGAATCATTTACAGGGCTCTCAGGATCTTTCTTGAGAGTAAGTTTTAATAGGATTGAGTAGAAGGAAAAAATAACACAGGCGTGATGAGGGCCCTGAAATAAACAGGAAGTAGGAATGCAGAGGCTAAAGGTAAACTGGATTTAGCTCACAGTTTCACTTCCTGAAATTTTGTCAGGCTAAACTGTCTAATGGGAGTATTACATGGGAGCTGTCTTTTTCCAAGCTGCCGGGTCACCCTTAGTTTTGTTCTGTTTTTTTTTTTAAGCATAAAGCATATCTATTTCTGGAACTGAAGCCTCTCATATGGTGTTTTTATGTGAAAATCATCTTTCTAAACAATTATGAGAATCACCTCCCTCCGGAAGTGGACTGATGCCGTGAGGGACCTCCATAGAACACTGGTGATTAGTTGTAAAGAGTGGAGTGAGTTGTGCCAATTTGCCTAAAAGATCCCAATACCTGTGATCTGATTATGAAGAACAGTTTTCCTGGATGCAATTATGCTGTTCCACTGAAACTCTTTCTGGAAGAACTTGTTGCCCACGAGGAAATAAGAGAAATTTGGAATGAAGTTCACGGGTTGGGCTTTCAAAGGATTCAGAGCTAGAAATATAAATTATTGAGCTAAAGTCTTAACTTTCCTTTAAACCTACATTCAAGAAAGGACCTAAAACTCATCAGATAAATTTTTTCCAAACTTTTCTATCACTGAAGATTTGGTGACAATGATGAGATTTCAGCAAAGAATAAGTATCAAACCAGCCAGTCTTTAAGATTCTTTCCAGTTCTGAGATTTTGTGATTCCATATTGTGGAGGAAAATAATCTTGGAACCCTTTGCTCTGAGTTTACGTACTATCTCTTATTTCAACTCAGTGGATATATTTTCTTCTTCTAATGCTCTTCATAGCAATAATATTTGTTTAATTCAGTCCTATTCAAACTTTCAAGAAAACAGTTGAATTTGGACACACAAAAATTTAATAGCTTGCCCTCCTTATCAGCATGGGAAAATTCTAGTCTCGGTTGGTGGCCAGGAAAGAGATGGGTAACTTTGTGGGGTACAAAAGAGAGAGACAGTACACATAATTTAGGAAAAAAAGAGATGACCCTTCCCTTCCTCAATGTGTGATATTTCTGGTTGGATGCTGGAAAAGAGTTTCTCAATGTCGTTTCCATCCTTATAGCTCACAATAGATTAGTTTCTAATATATTAGCATTAGGAGAACCAACATGGGGAAAATAGGATTTCAGAAAGAATGCTATCACATGAATTTAGAGCAGTCAGCTAGAGTGTTGTAGAGGTCATCCAACCCAATATTGAAAACAGCAGTACTGGGATTATCAGGAAACTGAGGCTCTAGATCTGACTCTGCCATTGACTGGCTATGAAACCCTGGGTAAAGCATCTCTCACCTCTGAGACTTGGTTTCCTTATCTATAAATAGTTGTGTGTGTGTGTTTTTTTTAAGTTACCTAACATTTATATAGAGTTTTCTAAATTCCAGGAGCTGGGAGAGCTTTTTTAAAAAATGTTTTAAATGTTTATTTTATTTCTGAGAGAGAGAGTGTGAGCAGGGGAGGGGCAGAGAGAAACGGAGACAGGATCTGAAGCAGGCTCTGTGCTGATAGCAGAGAGCCCAATGTGGGGCTTGAACTCACGAACTATGAGATTATGACCTGAGCTCAAGTTGGATGTTTAACTGAACCACCCAGGAACCCCATGCTCACAGCTTTATAAGGCTCTCATTTGAGTCTCCAAAAGTCTTGGGCTTTGGAAACTCTCAAAGAACGTGAAGAAAGAGAAAACTTGAAGCAGTTTCTGCTATAGCCATTGCCACACCCTCCCTGCAACTGGATCCACGAAGTGGCTCTTCTACTATCCTTTCTCTCTGCAGGTCAAGGGACTCAGGAAAGAAACCTCCATGCAAAGATGGACATTGTTTGGCCTGGAAAAAAGGCATTTTACACATGACTTGGTCATCTTCTCTCTTCGGCCTGTGGAGGTCTATTTCTGGGGCTGGTGGAGACAAGACAACTATGTAACGTGAAAAGACAAAGCGAATATATGGCCTGGCCCAAAGCTGAAGGAACTGCACTAAGTGATGAACAGGATGGAACGGTCCTGAGGTTTAGAGCCCAGAAGGAACTACATATAGGGGTCACATTACCTCTCAACCTGGAGCTTCAAGGGCAGGGCTCAATCGTAAGGGCTTATCTGACCAGAATGGTTTGGATCAAGTGTTCAATAACATGGGAGTGCTTTAAATGAACTCTGCAAGTCCCCTCCAGCCCAGCTCTATGAGATAATAAGGACGGTTGTGGGGTGTTTTTCATTTTTTGTTTTTTTTTTTTTTGTTTTGGTAGAGGGAGTGACAATTTAGCATCACGTTCACATTAAGAAAAAGCTCTTGGTGGAAATTTTACTTGGGAAGGTATAAAATGCTAAATTAATTGATGAGCTATGGCATACAAAATGTTGTCGCTGAATATTTTAATCTGGTTTCTACATTGGTAGTCAGGGCAGGAACCTCACTGACCTGGGAGTCAGGAAACCCATTTAATCCTGGCTTTACTCACAGCCTCTTCATATAAAAAATGCTGATAACAGTCTCTGCTCTACCTGTCCTACAAGATTGTTGTGAGGATCAAATGAGCTAATGTATATTGGAAGTGTGTTGGAAATCGTCAAACGGTTATCAGATACAAGGTATCATATGTTAGAAAAAGAGTTCATCTGGGGCACCTGGGTGGCCCAGTCGGTTAAGTGCCCGACTTTAGTTCTGGTCATGATCTCACGGTTTGTGGGTTTGAGCCTCACATCAGGCTCTGTGCTAACAGCTCAGAGCCTGAAGCCTGCTTTGGATTCTGTGTCTCCCTCTCTCTCTTCTCTCCCCCATTCGTACTCTGTCTCTGTCTCTCAAAAAATAAATAAACGTTAAAAAAAATAAAAAAGAAAGAAAGAAAAAGAGTTCATTTTGTCAAAAATAAGCCTAGAGTTAGAACCCAATTGGTATTTTAGGAGAGGTTAATACTTCAAATGTTCTTTCATAATTATATGGATGGATAGAGGTACAGAAGGAAGAGGAAAAATTGAATGGTTGCTGTATAGCAGAATCACCTTTCTTTTGCATAGAAGTGAAGAAGTAGACTCTAAGTTTGCAATATCAAGAAAAGAAGGCATAGCAAAATTATTCTCAGACCACATGACCTGGGCTTTCTGGGCAAGGTTAAGTCAATTTCCATTAAGCTTGAGCCAAGAAATTCATGCAGAAACCGGAGAGCATAGTACAGCTTGCTGATCGACCAATCTCATTTCAGGTGGTGCTAACGGGGTAGAAACCGAAATAAAAAGATGCCCAATATAAGATCATTTGAGTTTTTTGAGACTGAGCATAGAGTAACATTTAACTATTTAGGGACATAATAGCATAGGGAAATAATAATTGGAAAAAATTATATCATGATTTTCTATCTGTGGATAGAATTTCATTTCTGACACATGAAAATTATCTTTTTATTTTTTTTAATGTTTACTTAATTTTGAGAGACAGAGACAGAGTGTGACCAGGGAGAGAGACACACACACAGAATTCGAAGCAGGCCCCAAGCTCTGAGCTGTAGGCACAGAGCGCATTGCGGGCCTCGAACCCATGAACTGCGAGATCATGCCCTGAGCTGAAGTCGGCCTGCTTAACCAACTGAGCCACCCAGGTGCCCCGAGAAATGAAAATTATCTTATGGTGAGGTACTAGACTTAATAGGTTGAATAATGCCCTCCCTGAAAACATGTCCACATCTTAATCCCTAAAACCTAAGTGTATGTTATCTTACAGGGCAAAGGAACTTTGTAGATATGATTAAACTAAGGGTCTTGAGGTAGGAGATTGTCCTGGGTTATTTGGGTGGACCCAATGTCATCACAAGGGTCCTCGTGAGGGGAAAAAGGGAGAGGGAGTCAGAGTGAGAGAAGGTGATGTGGCGACAGAAGCAGAGGTCAGAGTGAGAGAGAGTGAGAGAGAGGAAGAGAGAGATTCGAAGATGTTTTACTGGTTTTGAGGTTGGAAGAAGTGTCCATGAACCAAAGAAGGCAAGTGGCCTCTAGAAACTGGAAAAGGCAAGGAAATGGATTTTCCCCTATAGTCTCCAGAAGGAACACAGTGTTATCTGACCCATTATCAATTCCTGACCTCCAGAACTATAAGATAATAAATTTATGTTGGTTTAATACATGAAGTTCATGGTAATTTGTTTTAGCAGCATTAGGGAAGTAAAACACCAGGTAATTTCAGGCTGTGGACTTCTCTGCTAAACTTGGCCTCTGTAAATGGAGGAAGGACAAAACAAAACACTAAAACATGATTAAAAACAAGATGCTGAAGATCATTTGTTAACATGAATCACTAGTTTCCTTTGGTTCCATGGCCACTGCTATAGTTGTGAATTGTAGTCACAATTGTAGTCACTGGCTTCCAGTCTGTCCTTGCCTTTTGTTTCCTTGTTATGAACAAACACACACACACCCCATCACTTAAAGCAGAAAAAGAAAAGTTCCATAGGAGATGGGCCTTGACTCCCACTATGACTCCCTGTGTCCCCACTGATGTCTCTTTATAGGAGCCCCTAGTTTCCCTAAAGACCCTTCTTCCATCCCCATCTCTTTATTTCCCCCACCATGAGAGGGCTTCTTGATTTTCTTTGAGGCAATTGTTTCCCAAACTTTACGCTACTTTGAGGAAGAGGTTGTGAAAGAAAAATCTTAGGAATTACATGGCAGGTAATGCTTGCTAATGTCTGTCAAGAACAGCCTCTGGTTTCCTTCAGGGTCCATGTGGTGGGAGAATTCGGAACCAGGTTGTTGCTCAAACAGCTGTAATGTGGCTTTGAGCTTGTGTGTGGCTTCATCCCTGCACAGGAGAGAAAGCTGGAGGCCTAGCAGCTGTTTAGCTTAACTTATGTACATAGGGTGGGCCACTTTTTACAATGTGTCTGTGGCAGTAGGGAGAATGGCATTAACTCTTTGAAGGCCATGGAATAAATATGGAGTACCACGCTGTGGCATTCAGCTAAAAGACCCAGCTCTCAGCATCACCCAGACAGCAACATAGCAGAACACAGGAGCCTGTGACTGGCTGAGACAGAACTGACCCAGAGATGAGATATGACAGACATAACCACTAGGCCATTTCTCAATAGTGATAAAAACCTCTGATTAAGCCCACCAAAGATTAGCATTAAATGGTTCAAGGCGCCATTAGAGTAGAATGTCTGATCAGAATTTTCATACAGAAAGACTGCATCAATAGGACACACTGGCGTTTTGAGTTATGTAGGCACAGCATCAATTGTCCAAATGAATTCATACTCACTCTGTCCTCTCCTCTCCCTCTTTCCCCAACACACAACATTATTGCAGAAAAATGAAGTGTAGGAACCAGAAGCAAAAACATTCTTTCTCTATGAGGGTTTTCCTAAATTTCAAAGAGAAAGGGGTTCCCCCCCATCATACCACTCAGCTGGTCTCTCCCCTCATTCTTTCCCAAGAAGTATCTTCTAGGAAGAGAACCTCTGGGGATAAGGCATTTCCAAATAGGATTCCTTCGACTTGGGTTTTACAGACTATAACCTTAAACTTGGAAAGAACAGAAACACGTACATGCTCAGATGTGAAGGCAATGAGCCTGGGAACAGCAGCCATTCCTTTCTCCTTGACTTCTGGGAACATCTTAAAGCGTGCAATCAGCATGGCGTACATGTTAGATATAGCGCCACCTAAAGTAACAGCAACACACAGTTACCTTTTCTAGTTATTATCAACATCATTTCACATGCAAGAAACATTCCTTGTTTCCGCTGATCTAGAATCCTCTGGGACACAGGAGAAGGCCATATTTTTGGTTACCCTTTGAACTGAATCCTCAAACTCAGACCGAATCCTCAGGTTAAGAGGGTCCAGAGAAAGAAGCACTGGGCCCAACCACAGGAAGGATGCCACCCCTCCACATCGCAAATCTGTCAGCTAACGAGAACTGCACTTGATTCTGCTCTTGCGGGGAGTCCTTTGAAGAGGTTCTTAAGAGCTGAGAAATTGTTGCCTTCCTTCCCACCTTGTGAGTGTGGTCATTCTTCATGAACTCTGTGAAAATCTTACTTATATCCTGATGGAGAACACATTTCTTTTCATTTCAACTCATGCAATGCCCTGCACTACACCAAGACAAAAGCAGTTGCAGTTAACGGTGTGGACTGTTAATCAACAATCCTTATAGAATGAGGAAAAACATCCAACCCCATCTCATCACCCTCTTCTATTAATTTCCCCAGAGTAGTTCTTCTCTCTCAAAGTTATCATAGAAATATAATTGTAACAGCTAATAAAATCTCATTTCATAATTACGGGAAAACACACAACGAAGGGAATTTTAAGCCTATATTGCATTGCTTTTCTGTGTCAACCTAAGATTGTCAAAGATTTCATACCACAATATTTGCGTCTTAAAAGGAAGGTCTCCTCTCCTTTGATAATCAAAGAAAAGTGAGCTTTCCCCCAAGATTGTTGGAAAGTTTAGGATTTCTGCTATACAAGAAGACATATTGTTGTATGCAAATAGATGTGCTGGCACGGAAGTTGTAACGCCACGCAGCACTTGAAGGCACTATCTCCTCCCTTCCCCATTGGAGACACACTGGGCTAAGCCATGATGTGAGTGCTCTGAGTTCCCTTCCCTTTGGGTGGCTGAGAGCAGAGGGCTCTTTGTATCAAAATGAATGACCCACATAGGGCCACGATTTTTGCCTCATGAACCCTGGGCTCTGATGCAAGCAGGCAGGCTGGCACAGAGCAGTTAGTACCCAGATCCTGGCTCTGTGCTCAGTCAGAATAAGGGAAATTTCTACCTCTTTCGAACTCCAGAGACATGGGACAAGCAGAATCCAGGCCTGGCCTTCTCTGAACAGACACCTTGTCTGAAAGGCTGGGTGTGTAGGATGCTCCTGGGGAAAGGATCAGCTTTTAAAGGAACTTCCACTCTACTGTGTGGTTTCTCAGTCTTGGCACTTAATGATATTTTGGCTGGATAACTGCTTGTAGTGGGGGCTGCCCTGTGCACTGACAGCGTTTAGCAGCATCTCTGGCTGCTACCTACCAGATGCCAGTAGCGCTACACAGCCCACTACCAAATTGTGACAATCAAAAACTTCTCGGGGCACCTAGGTGGCTCAGTTGGTTAAATATCTGACTCTTGATTTCGGCTTAGGTCATGATCTCATGGTCGTGAGATTAAGCCCTTCATCAGACTCTGCGCGCCGATTCTCTCTCTCTCTCCCTCTGCCCCTCCCTGCTTGCATGCATAAACACTCTCTCTCTCTCTTTCAAAAGAAATAAATCAACTTAAAAAAAACTTCTCCATTCATTGCCAAGTGTTGCCTGGGGGGTACAATAGCCCCCATTGGAGAAGCACTGCCCTAGTTCTTGTCAGAGAGGTTGGGGCGAAAGGAAGCCAGAAGGAGAAGGGGAAGACGAGCACAAAGAAAGCGCGTCACACAGCACAGTTACGCAAGAAGCTTCCAGCTCTGCCTTCCCACTTCTCATTTTGCCACTCAGTTATTCTCTAAAGACCCAGTAGCCCTCCTCTTCATCCTCTGCCTCAGAGGTAGCAGCCATCTCTTACTTGGCATCACAGCTACCTTCAGACCTCTGGTGAAGCCCAAGATCATTAAAAGAAAGACCAAGAAGTTTATCGGGCACCAGTCAGACCGATGTGTCAAAATTAAGTGCAATTGTCAGAGCCCTAGAGGCACTGACCTAGGATGTGCAGAAGATTCAAGGGCCAGAACTTGATGCTCAGCATTGGTTATGGAAGCAACAAGAAAACAAAGCGCAAGCTGGTCGTGGCTTCCAGAAGTTCCCAGTCCACAGCATCAAGGAACTTGAACTGTGGCTGATGTGCAACAAATCTTACTATGCAGAGATTGCTCAATATGCTTCCTCCAAGAAACACAGAGCTGTTGTGGAAAGAGCAGCCCAGCTGGCCATCAGAGTCACCAACCCCAATGCCAGACTGCACAGTGAAGAAAAGAAATAGCTGCTTATGTGCACATCGTATTAGTGTTAATAAATACTGCCATTTCTCTGGAAATGAATGGAAAAGTTTTTTTTTTCAAGTTTATTTATTTCTTTTGAAAGAGAAAGAGCGTGCATGCACACAAGCAGGGAGGGGCAGAGGGAGACAGAGAATCTCAAGCAGGTTCCACGCTCAGCGCAGAGCCTGATGCAGGGCTCCATCTCACAACTGCGATTATTAGTGTAAATAAACCTTCAAGAAAAAAAAAAGATCCAGTAGCCCTGAGAGAAAGGAAGAGGATTCTGGGCCACTAGACAGAGCAGACTGCTTTGTGAAGCCCAGCCAGGAGAGCAGATGTGTCTTCCAGAGAAAGGATGCAAATACAAGCTCTGAAACACCAGGAATATCCTGTTAGACAGGAAAAGGTTTGTGACTAAATCAAGATTTTTCTTTATTTTCCCTCATGACTTGCTGAGCAGCGAGGAATACTCCAGGTGTCTTTGGCTCCCAGACATAGGTGGTATTACATTAAGAGATTTCTTCTAGATGTCCCAAAGAACTTTCCACAAAGCATAAAACCTCTGGATGTAATAGATGGAGGTGTAAGGTAAACTGAGCTGAGTTATATATTCAAGTCACAGATCTAACTCTTCATGTTTCATCCTGGTAAACAGGACTTTCAGATGTCAGGCACATAAGATGTGTGATTTCCCTTGTCCCCACCCCTTAAATCGTAAGACCCTTTACCTCAGAATGAGCCTGGATGCTACCCAGAAAGACCTCCATTAGCAAGCGAGGATGCTATAATCCCTCCCTCCTCTGTAATGCCTTGTAGAAAGCAGAGCAGAACCAGTTTCCCAATGGCCTTTTCTTTTGTCCCCTCCCCACTTTGCGATGTCTTCATTATATTTGGCATATGGCAGCTGTGGCTTCCATGTTGGCATGACAGCATAGGGATCTTTAGCATCCAAGGAAGAAGCCTCATGATCAAGGGTAAGTCTTTTTCACCTGATCATTTGGTCAGGTAGAAAGACTGACCAAATGATCAGGTGTCCATGATGGGAGTGTCCATCACTCTGCTCAGCTTAGCAGAGCTGCCGGAGAGGATTCTTTCTCTGAGTGTATATTTTCTGGGGCAGGTGGGTTCCAAGACCAGCTAAATTAGGCCTGGCCCAAGCCCCCTCAACCAAATTTTCAGGGTCAAAAGGAGCAACTATTCTCTTCCCACTCCTAGGGACCATGAAAAGAGAGCCCAGGATGCTCGATCACACACCAACCTCATAGGAGGAAGAAGAAGAGAGGTAGAAACGATGTTGATAAGCACTACCTAATACCTCATGAAAAAGACCTTAAGAGTATCAGTTTCAGACAATGATGACAAAATTCCCTCAAGAGGGAATGGTTTTCCAAAGGAAAATGAAGTCCTCTACAAAATAAAGGATAGCTTAAAATGCATCGCAACTGATGTTCAATGAAAAAAAAAAGGCTAATTTTCCCTTCCATTTGACTAACATGTTTTCCTTCTGCACCTGAAAAATTGTGTTGTATCTTTAAAAGCATAAAATACAATAGTAGATCTGAGCTTGAGTAAAGCTGCATAATTTAAGCCCTCTCCTCGAGGCTACTATGGCTTGTTTATAATTTCTTCTTTCAACCAGTTCTCATTTCCCCTCTCCCTCGTCATCCGCTTGTCTTGGCAGGTTTGCTGCAGGGACATCTCGATGTGGCTTTTGCTGGGGCTGACATAATGGCAGGTGTGGCTTGGATCTCCCCAGCAGGGCTAATCTCAGTGTACTGAGTGTCCTCCCCCTTCTGATGACCCTCTCCTGCCACTGATTAGGTGACAGTCTGCACACCAGGTTTATTTTCCATGGGTCAGTGACTCTCTCCCCATTGCCTTTCTAACTTCTATTTCTTCTCGGCATCAAACCAAGGTCACACACAGATCTGGAGCCAAGGGCAAGGCTTTTCGTGTCAGGTTGATTCTCTTGGCTGGAAGAGGTGTAAATAATGGAGCTTAGAATCTAAAAGTAGGATGGAAAAGACTGAATGGCATGAAAAAGAACCTCCTGAAGAAATCGTCACCCTCTGTTCCAGCTTTAAGAAATGGTTTCCCAGGGCGCCTCGGTGATTCAGTTGGTTAAGCGGCCGACCTCAGCTCAGGTCATGATCTCGCAGTTCACGAGTCCAAGCCCCGTGTCAGGCTCTGTGTTGACAACTCAGAGCCTGGAGCCTGCTTCATATTCTGTGTCTCCCTCTCTCTCTGCTCCTCCCCTGTTCGTGCGCGCACTCTCTCTCTCTCTCTCAAAAAAAATAAACATTAAAAAGAAAAGGTCTCTCTACCCTCCTTGAAATTAGTATAAATCAGCTTCTCTGGTTGTTACTTGAAAGGGACAGGGTACATGGGCTCTATTACATCGATCTGTCTCATAATGCATCCGGAAACAGAGAATGCTTATTAAACGAGGCTACCCTTTCACTAATTGTGGGAAGTTTCAGAGAGAGAATTCCCGTATTAGGGGTCTTTATTCCTTTGTTCCACATGATCCATATGTCTTCTGTGTAGGATCACAGTAGGAGTCCTGGGTAAACGTCATCCCTGTTCATCCTCTTTCTGAACATAAATAACTATTGTTCAAGCATGAGGTAGTTGCTTGGAAGCATGGTCAACGGTCATGTGTAATCACACTCATTCTTTTGATCGACATAACTTGTTTAACCTAAGCAGAAATACAGACTAGGTATTTAATTGTTCCTATGTTCATAACGAGGCATTGCATATCAGGAGAAAAAACACAAAGAAAGGTTGAAATGTCACATACCAGGAGAAAATATCCCATCGCCAGAGCCCCCAGGCCAGCCAATGATTTCTCTCATTTTTTTTAGCGTGACGTATTCCAAGAGCACAAACACTGGAGCAATTTCATAGGTGAACCTGAAACGTAGTAATGGTCACATTTTATGTATGTAACTTAAAGAGATAATTCATCATTACGACATGCATAGAACTACTGTATTTCCTTTTTCAAGCCCTACGTTCACAAATATTTTGATTATAGCATTAAGCAGAGAGAAAATAATGTCTTCTAAGAGGCTGCTCATTTTTCTATATTCCTAAACTTAGGAGTTTCAATTATTGGCTAATGCCCAAGGATCACTTATCAGATCAAATAAACAAAAAATATTGCAGAGTAATTCTATTTAAAAAAACAGCCTCTGGTCCCATTTCTGTTTCATATTATACATAATTATAAATCCTAGATGCCAAAAAGTGCCTTTTGTGTTTGAAAAATGTATAGCTTTGATTGCATGAAAGATGTATCATGACTGTTTTCAGTTAGAGTGAACACCCATATACTTCTGAGGTTCATATCCGTATTTTAGGAGCTAATCAATAAAAAGAGATTTTCACATGAGAGTTAGGATAAAGACTATGAAATCTCACTAATAATTATCACATTAAACAAAATACATTAATTACTTACATATTAGTGTTTGCTGTCGACGTCAGCCAGTCTGCTGCTAATCCGACCATATCCAGTCCCGTGGAAAGTTGATTGAAATACCTGGGATGCCCTGAAGAAAACGGAATGCCAGAGTCAGGACTGCACCAAATGAAAATAAATGCCTCTCAAACACATGTTTCTCTAGCTAAAGAACCTTGAAAAATCCTTCAGTAACAGGAAATCTAAATTCAGAAACCCAACATGTGTGTGCGTGCACGTACGCGCGTGCGTGCACACACACACACACACACACACATCCCAAAGGAGCATTTCATGTAACAAGAGAGACTATTTTGGGTTATGGTGTTTCTTAAAACACACTCTAAAAATCTTCCTCTAAACATTATCCCATAAAAAAAATAACAAATGTGGTTTGCAATGTGGATGCTAGTTTACTTCCTAGCACCTCTTTAATATATTTGCAAACTAAAAGGCTAGTACAATCCAAAGCTATTCTTGTTTACACTGATGCCACTGAAAATCCTTTTTTTTGTTGAAGTTGTTCTGGGAGTCAGTCATACCATGACATCCGCCAGGCATGCCAACATTAATAATAATATCAGTGACAAATGGCTGATGATTACAAAAGACAAGGCAAAAATGAGAAAATAGGACACTCTGTTGAATGATTTGCCCTGGATTCCAAAGGTGATGATTGTCTAAAGATGGCATGGACAAATCTAATTCTTGTCAATTCTTTTCTGTCCAAATGTTTGATGATAAACAACAGAACTCCTTCATAGTTGTGATTTAAAATAAAGCTGAATACAGTCAGCATCACTGTCTTGTCAACAAGATACATGAAGATACATTCAATGGACTGATGAGTCCATTAGCAAGGCTTATCTAATTAACTTCTAGATTTCTCTAAAACTCTCTAAAGGAGTTGACATCCAAATACTCCTGAGGCTATTATTTAAAATGTGATGATAAATATCTCATTAGAATTCCCTTCCTTGTCTTCCCCCATAAAAGCCTATCTCTAAATCTGTGATTTGCTTGGCAGCCCAAATTTTGGAAGATTATCAATTATGGAAATAGCATCTGATAAAAAGGCGTCCGCCACTTATTGGACATCTGTCTGAAGCCTGGGGATGACAGTCTCTCTAGCCAGTATGGGCAAAACAAGATAAAGGAAGGCAATGGGAAAAGCAGGGACAAAAGTCACCACGGAGCTTATCTCTAGTACTGGAGTGCTCCCTTATCAGCCTCGGGCATGTGGCTAGACAATTAGACACTGAGAAAAGATAGGGGCTGGGAAAGGGTACATTTGGCTCTCGCTCATTCTCCAGCATTGTTTTGCCTCCCCATGGCCATTCACAGTGCCCTTCTACTTTTTCGCTCTTTACCAGGGCCTCTGAAGCTGACCCCATCAGTTTATGCATCTACAGAAAGCGAGAAAGCCCCTTTGCTGCTGCCTGGGCACTGTCTGGAACAACCCTCCCCTGTCTCTGCCTCATTGACTCCCCATTTCATTAGAGCTCACAGCTGAAGTCACAGCCGCTTCTCCCCTCCCGATGCCCCTTCATTTCTCTTTCCCTGAGACATTTCTTTAAAGCGAGGAAAATAATAACGATTAGCAAATCAATCCGTTAATCTCCTCTCCCAATTCATATGCATTTTCTGGATGAATCTGGGGTCTATTATCACACACTATTTAACCGTCTGGAAACTTTGGCATGAAAACCTCTGCATAAAATGGAGAGAAATTTCAAGGTGCGTGTGGGTTCCCAGGATATCAAAAGGCCAATCCACCCTGATGACTGCCTTTGGAACACTGAAAGGAGGTTGATGTTTCAAATGCTTGACTCTCTTCTCCTATATTTTTTCGACCTTGGTCTCTCATTTCACCTGAATCCCTCCTCCTCAAAATTTTCATTCATTGATATGGATGTGAAAATATGGAAGGGGATAGTTTGCCAGGTTAGAACAACATGTTCTCTCGATTTCTGCACAAGCATGCTGCAGAAATATTCTATTTGCTCTCTTCCTGTGACCCCTGAAGGCCGCCAGGGGATCCAGGCAAGACTTTCGGAAAGAAAGGGTGTGAAAATCCTGCCTTAGAGGCTGCCAGCTGTCCCAGCTGTCCTGGGCATCCGCCGCCGCCGCCACCCCCACCGGGCCGGGAATCTGTAGCCACGCGGCGCAGCCGCATCCAGGAAGACAGCGAGGGGGAAACGTGAGGTTAGAGCCGCTGGCGCCTCTGGACCGCTCCCGACAGATTAGCAAATGAGCCAGGAGGGGTGCGCAGGCTATGGGAACCACCAGCCCCGGGCAGCTCTAACCCTCTCGTCCACAATCAGATGGCCCCAAAGTCGGTCCAACCTACTCACCCTGTACCTGCAGCGCACACCCAAGGACAGCCTCATTTATTGATGCTTCCATTTCTTTGTCTGATGGTTCGGTAGAAAGACTCAAGACAACATTAACCCTCGCACTCCCCAACCACCACCGCCACCACTAAGTCCAATGACCCCGAAAATGTTAATTATTCCAGAATTCTATCATCCTCCGCAGTTTTCAGTTTTCTCTTCCAACAGTTCCTACAGGGGTAATTTTAAAAACACACGAAGACTTCATTTGAAAGTATTTCCCCACCGGCCCTCACGCCTCTCCATTCTTGGAGCCCAAGTGGAAGTTAGATTAAGGACTCTCAGTAGAAAGCAGGTGAGAACATATTTTATAAAAGTATCTCCTGAGGTACACTGAAATGCCTAATGGTCACAGGGTTACAGACCCTAAATAGTACTAGCAGTCAAATACCAGGTATAGCATAAAAACATGTAAATTTGCCAGTCAAAAAGAGGAGGTGACTGGTGTTAATTCTTTGAAATGCTATTTGGGAGTGAAATGGGAAGACCAGAAGACTGAATATGCTATGAACAATTATCGATATTGATGCCTAGAAATCCAACTTCATCATATTTTCCCCTGAACTTTAAAAAAAATGCATTAGAGCTCCACTTGACCAACAGTTTCACAAGCAATATGGCAAAATCTAAGTATTGAATTGGTCCATCTTCTCCTGACGCTAAATGAAACGTTGACTGAATGATGACTTTCACTGATTTGCAGTTCTCATTATCTTAACTCTTTAAATTGCTTTTCACACATCACCAGCTTTCAAGGATGAAGATGTAAAACATTTTTATAGGTTCGTTTGGTTTGGTAGCAATAAAGATAATGGTGAGCAACCTACTACTAATTCTTAGGGGAATGGGTCCAAAAAATGAATTAAAAGCACTGTTCATATTTGCACCTGCAGATACATCAAAGGCTGGGAAGAGGAAGATTTTTAATGTCTGGGATATATACATCATGCGGATTCTCTGTGAACATAGTTGAGAATTATAGCTAATAAGCCTTCAAAATTCATACTCCACAGACTGAGTGTGATAGAAATCACCAAGGTAAATTCCTTTCCCTAGTATCTGGTTCCAAGTCTATAGTCTCACAAGAATGGATACTAATAATACAGTAAATTGATATCCCAAGGCTTCTTTTCTGCATACTTCCCCTCTCTGTTGGTATACCAAATGCAAAAAACAAAAACAGTAGCTAAAAGCCACACAGCAAACATTCTTAAAATGTCTGTTGTTGATTAGAATAATACCGATAATTAATTAACCAAAAAATTCCCAACATAAAATGATCGAGTTCCTATGGTAATTAATATTCATGTGACATTTTTATTTGCTAGCAGATCTTTTTAAGGCGACAAAGCAATTTAGATCCACAAGATATTCTTCCCCTCCTGAAAGTCATTCATACTTATTTTTATTGCTTTAATGAAGTGTAGTGCCATCATGCATCAGCGTGATTAGAGACAATGCAGGAAGAGAAGGGGTAATCAGGACTGGGAGAGATGAATAGCTGACTTTGTGCAGATAAAAACGAAAGCTTAGAACGTCCCCAAATAAACGTTACACCTGGGGCTATAAAATGGATAGAGTATGAAGAATACTGTGAAAAAGCAATAAATACAAAATACATTTTAAAATAAGGATATCTGATTCCCTTCCCCCGCCCATTTTCTCTTTTTATATACGGAATGGCTGAGAAGCACACACGTCCTTATATAACATGGCTGAATTGTCATGCTAGTTTGTATTGTGTTTTCTTTTGTGTACACTTCTTTAAAAATAGAGAAAACCTGGGGTTCAAATCTGAAGTCCTAGACATTCGAGACAATGCCAAACTGTTTACCCTCTGTTTCAGTGATTACCTAGGATGGTTTGTCCAATGCCTGACCATTTCTGCACCATGGAAATGACTAGCACTCTACTAGTATTTGGGCTTTTGTTCGGATCATGCCTTTTGAGCTTTCATTTCCGTATTCCCTTTCTTTCTCCATTTTGGGTCACTTCTACTGGCCTCTGCTGACAAACAGTTGCTTCTACATCAGTGGTTAATCTCCGTGGCCAAATGGGTGCAATGTAAAATCTGATGATTTGTACTTAATATGTTTATAATATTTCTGACATTATCAACTTCAGAAGCATTAGCATTAATAGCAAGGCGTGCCTTTCTTTTATATCATTCTGATAATGACTATATTTTTAGCGATGAAAATAACTTTGCAAATTTGAAAATACCAGTAACACCATCAAACAGGAAACATTTTTATATAAAAAATAAAAATTGTAAAAGGAAAAAAGAGCTTTATTATTTTTGATAGGACAATACCTGTTTTAATTGCATATTTTAGAGTTGTTTGGCAATGCATCAAAATTTCCTCCAAATTTTGTGGCTGGTCTGCCAATTCCCAGTTATACTCTTGAAGGAGCTCGTTAGGGTAATGGAAATCAATCACTTTGGTTGATCTGTCGAAACTTTTCACCACATACTGAAGCAAAATGCCCATAACATCTTGCAGAAACGCCAGAGTGGGCCTTTCTCCATCAGGCGCTGGCAGCAGGTCTAAAGAATGGAATCACAATGTCACGTTTTAATTTTACTTTGAAAATATCCAGGCAAGGTCTTGATTCGGCAATTTCTCTTTGGACTGAGATTCTGTGTTAAAAAAAAAAAAAAGTCTTCTGGAAACGCGGAGCATTTTTTTTTAAAGGGGAGGTAGTTTTCAACCATAAAGGAATAAGAGAAATTCCGATTTCTCCTGCACCCCAAATTAATTCTTGCATTTCAATCCATAACGTATTTGCTTTCTTCTTAAAAAGGAGTGTGCCTCCATTCATCAGTTGCAGAGGGGTTTGTCCTAAGTGTTATATTTCAGTAAATCATCTTAAGTGATTATGGAAATACATCACATCAGAAATGTTTGAGGAATGCCTTTGGGCAACTCAAAGTGGAGCCTGCAATGTTAGGATCTCTGATCTATTACGTTGGCTCGCTATTACCTAAGTCTGTGTGTGTGTGTGTGTGTGTGTGTGTGTGCGCGCGCCCGCGCGCGCACACACACACACACACACGTTTAAGTGACTGGGTGTGTAAACGCAAGGGGGTAAAACCGCGCGCAGGTCTCACGCGAATAGAATAGAATAGTTTCCCTGTGAAACTGCAGCTACGAATTTCTCCTGCGATCTAAAGACCTAGAAAGTCTCAGAAATTCCGAACTGGAAACTGAATCCCACCCGTTTCAGCCGCACCAAGAAGCCGACCCCGCGGTCCAGCGCTCCAGGGGGACTCTGCCATCCGCAGACTCGAGGGTGGCACTGGGCATGAGCGCCGCGGCTCTAGAGTCCCCTTGTAACGCCCGCGCCCAGCGACACATAGAGGCCGGGTTGGGGTTCAGACAGAAGGGACAGGCCCATCGAATTTCGCTTTCGGCTGAAGCTTCTCGCGAGGTCCGCCCCTTCCCTGCCTCTCCACGCCTCGGGTCAGGCCCCTGGCACCGAGTCCCTTTTGGCCTTGGTGGGTGGGACTGAGCCTGGGGCCGTGGCTCCCGGGGGGTTGGGGGACGCGAGGCGCCTTTACCTGTTGCATGTAGAAACGCGTAGTTGACATCCGCTTTGGGGCAGCTGCAAGGCTTCTGGTTACAGGAGCAGGTGGCCTTCCGGGAGGTGGCCCGAGGGGGCTCGCTCCCTCCACTCTCGGCCGGCTTCTCTGAATCTCCATAGAGCAGGGCTAGGCAAAGACAGGGAGCGCGTTGATCAGCCGCCCGCCTGGCCCGGCCCCCTCGCCCCTGCCCACTCCTGGCCATGAAACCAACACTTAGCTTTGGGGATGCGGAGGTGAGAAGGTCACATTGCCCCCGCGGGACCCAGAGGCGACTGACTGGCCTTGTCCGATTCCCTCCCCCGGCAGCTGCACTCACCGCACAGCTTGTTTCCGATGCCGCCCGTGAACTTCTGGGCCACCTGACACCAGGCTCTCGCTGGGAGGAAAGACAGGCAGGAGGACAGCGAGTCAGAAGACAACAGCAGATGGACGTGTGAAATTTCGTTCTAAGGGAACAACCGCAATAAACCCGGGGTCCGTGAAGGGGCTGCCTGGGGCTCCTCACAGAGGGCAGGTGCAGGAGGGGACCGGGAGCCTGGCGGCCCGGCCCAGCCAGACCTTAGGTTCGCTGATTTGTTTCCAAGAGAATCCCATACTTCAGCCTTTTGCACCTGCCTCCCAGGTGCCAGTAGGTTCGGTCAGACTCCCCTTCCTGCCTTGCTCCAGCGAGTTTTCCTAGATAGGAAGCTGTCCATTTCCTTGTAGGCTCTCCTTCCAGGCCAAGAATTATCTCTTTTCTATTTATTTTTCCTTTCCCCACAGCCACTCTATCCCTCTACAGGGTCCAGACACCAAGATGGTGGCAGTGCCCCAGGTTCATGGAATTCGGTGTCGAGAAGATGGCTCTGTGTTTGGGGGGCTCTCCCAGACTTCTTTGAAAAGGGCCTGTGATTCTTCGGGTGTCTTTCTGAGGGACAAGGACCCGTGGGGTTTTTGTCTCTTGGGCCACCCGGGACCTACACCAAGAGCAGGGCGAAGTGTCCCAAGTTTCCTGTTGCAGGTGGGAAAACCTCCTTCGTCTTCCCTAGCCCCGCAAATCCTAGTCCACCCGCAAAGCTCGCCTGCTGCAGGCCCCGGTTCCCCTACCTGTTCCGGGGTTCTCGGGATCCCCGGAGCCATCTTCAGACCCGAAGGACCAAAAGCCAGAGCCTGGAGTTGCCATCAGCGCTGTGAGACTGGAGCAAGTCGCCTCCGAGTGCGAACTGTCAGCCAGCTGCCCTCGGCTCTGCCCTGCGCGCGCGCGTGCGTGCGTGTGTGAGTGTGGCGGGAGGAGGGCACCGCGCGGGGACCCGCGCAGCCGTGCGGCAGAGGGTGGGTGTCACACTGGGACAGGAAACGTGCGTGTCTGCGCGTGTGTGTGTGCGTGTGTGTGTGTTGGGATTAGGGTTTAGAGACGTGGCAACTCTCTGAAAGCTGAGGTTGAATAGGGAAGGAGACGGAAGGATCCGCGCAGCCAGGTTATGGGAAAGCGCCGAGCACCCGACTGCTTTTGAAGGAGAAAGAGTCCAATCCGGATGGATGAGGGGGCGGCGGAGAGAAAAAATGCGAGAGGGAGGATGCGAGGCAGACCGCGCGCACGAGCTGGAGTCAGAGCGTGTGGGTGGGAGGCGTGCGGGCGAGGCGGGGGCCGCTGGCAGCCCCCGCGGGCCGGGGTGCGCTGTCCAGAGTGCTAACGCTGCTGGCTGCGCGCCGGCTTCAGCGAGGCGGAGAGGTGGCCCGACGAGTCTCATACAAGCATCGATTGGCGTATTGTTTGAGGTCTGGCTCCTGCCGCCGGGAAGGAGGCGCGATTTCCGCGCCCCCTCCCTGCAAGACGGTGCTGAGGTCGTTGTGACCTCGAGAGCCCCGGCGGCTGGGCTGGAATCGCGAGCGGTTCGTGAGCTTGGGCAGGGGACGGTGGGGGAAGGGCGCCTACGTACTGAAGGGCTCATTTCAGCTCCGGAGGCAAGCCTGATGCGTTCCTACTGAGCCGCGCGGTGCTCCGGGGCGCGTCATTCCTGTGCCTCGGGGAGCGCGGTCGCCGGGCCCATCGTCCAGGATCTGACTGACTGATGGGAGAAAGACTGCTGATTGAGGCAATTAAAATCCATGCAGGAGCCTATCACCGAGGACCTTGGGCTGGGGAAAAAATAATAAAAGGAGTGGAAACTTCTTGGAGGGGGGCGAGGGAGAGCAACTAGAGTCGGCAGGATTGACGGCTGATGGGGGATGGGATTGGGTCTTTTGGTGACCTTGGCCCGCGGAGGCGTGTAAGGGTTTGCTGCTTTCGTGTGACCAGAACCGATGTGTGCGTGGGAGACCTGAACAGAGTTTCCAACTAAGGAATCTGAGCTTTCCAAATCGGAGGTGGAAAGAAGGCATCGCCTGCCGGGCCCTCGAGTCAGCGGGTCTCAAATCAATGATCCGTCCACTCCACCCTCCGAAAATCTAAATAATAGAGGGGAACGCGGTGGGGGGGGGGAGGTGACATTCACCATTTCTGAGGCTTGGTGGGAAGGGGTTTCTTCTTTCCCGAGAAAGTCAGAATCTCTCCTCTCTTACAAGATCTTTCGCTAAAAGCTGTTAAACAAAGGGAAGGCGCCCTGAGATTTGGGCCGCGTCGAGTTCGCGTTGCTTTCCCTTGAAAGCCGAGACCAGCGTCGAGGACACCTTGCGGCTCCTGGGCTCTCAGAGAGGGCGAGGAAGACCGTGGTGGGGAAGGGCTGCGTCCTGCCTTCGGCCGCGTGCTTTCCCTTGGGCGAGCGTTTTTCATTTCCACTCTCTTCACAAGCCCTTATTTCTCTGACTTCCTGAATCAAGTTATTAAAGCTGCTGCCAAAGCAGAGACTCCCTTATCCTCAGTCTTGGCTACCTCCCCTCGACCTTCACTTAAGGGCGTCGTGGGGCCCAAGGTGGCCGCATACAAGCCCAAATCCTGTGGCCCCAGGAACGTGGGGGCCTGGTAAACTCTTTCCACGAAGCTTTGTCTTCTTCTCACGTGTCCGAGCGCGGAGGAGCAGTAGGATCTAAACCTCGGCGTGGGAGTGGTGTCTGGGAAGGGCGCTGGCCGGGTCCTGCGGTAGGCTTGGCGCAAAACCCTACGTGTTGAGAAGCCTGCATCGGGCG
Source organism: Paguma larvata (assembly GCA_030068075.1). Lineage (NCBI taxonomy): Eukaryota > Metazoa > Chordata > Mammalia > Carnivora > Viverridae > Paguma > Paguma larvata. The sequence goes on from CM057828.1 coordinate 114,110,447, forward strand.
GCTGGCGCTTGGTGGGCGTGAGCCCAGGCCTCAGTCTGGCCCCTCCGTCAGGCACCCTTGGCTTCAGTGGACCCAGGTATCAATGCAGGGGCGTAAAGGCTTCGTGGTTCCGCCATATGCGCCCGGGCAGGGCAGTTCCGCAGCTCTCTCTCCAGCAGCGTAGATGAGAGTCGGAGACACTAGTTCTTTGTTTAAATCCACACCAAATCCTGCTTCAACTCACCGGGCTGGAGTTATAGAACTTTTCTGGTACGGATTAAGTGGTCGGAACCATAAAGATTCTTTAAAAGAAGCGTTCAAAACACAAATCCCCAAAGGAAGAAACGGATTAAAATACAAGGCAGGTAGGAACCACACCACCTGGATTTAACTTTTTTTTTTTTAACGCCACTTAAAATCCTGCTGTTTAAACTCAATTAAATCCTGCAGCTCTGGGGTACTTTGAATCTAATGGTGGTATTTACATTTTTTTATTTAACACACCCTACTTCAAATGCACTCCGGGATCTGATTTGTCTTTCCTTAACGTGGTCCCTCCCCCCCGACGGCAATTTGCTTCATAAAGACTTTCATTTGGCAAAGGAGACCACTCCCCCCACTCTTGGGTTTGGCGTTGGAGATAACAAAAGATCTCGGGGAGGTAATAATTACAGTCATTAGTTCACAAAGGAGGCAGCCACAGAACGGGAAGGGGAGGCAGCTAGCGTTCAGAGGAAAAGCTTTTGCAGCCTCTTCCTCAAATAGGGGCCGGGGATGGGGTGGGGTGGAGGTAAACCCAGGCTCCAGAGGCTTCCCTCCCAGGCAGGTTTCCTCGGTTGGCCTATTTCTGGTCCGTGGTTTACCCAGAGATCGCATTGCAGGCCTACCAATGAAGAATTGCTGGTACAAGTTTTCCCTCGTGTCTTCCCAGTGCCTAAATGTCGGAGAGAAGGGGGGGAGATGTAAAGAAAGGGAGAAAGAAAAAGGAAAGAAAACAAAGAAATACAAAAGAAAAGGGGAAATAAAAACACTGAAACATTTCTCCAAGCGTTTGCCAGTCCTTTTTCCAATCCCACTTAAAAAGGGGGTGGAGAGTTTAGGGAGGGAGCCTACAGCCTCCCAACCCAGAACAGAAGGACCAGACTGCCAGGGCTCTGGTCTACAGGGGCCACTTCAAGAGCTCAGCTTCCCGTCTCCCCCACCCCCCAAAGGGCTTCGTGGTGCTAGGTGGATAGGTAAGTTGGGGCAGAGGGACTGGATTCACCTCGGGTTCCAGAATCCCTCTCGCCCTCTCGAGCCATATACAGTGCCCTGCGGCTCTGGTTTCACCGGTGCCTGTGCTCGGCCCAGCCTGCAGCAAGTCACAACTGAGCCCTGGGTCTGCAAGGCTGACCTCCAGGGGAGGCCGAAAGGAGAACCCGGGGAAGGAGCAGGGCCTACAGTGCCCTTGAACTCTGGGCTTGGCAAGGCCACTGTGGCAAGTTTCCCCTCGGGGGGGTCTCATCTGTAAATTGAAGAGGTTGTAGGAGTCATCTCTGGGGGCCCTTCCGGCATCAACATTTTGGGTTGGAGAGTACCTAACTTCTGGTGGGCGAGCAGCGCAACAAACATCCGCCTGTCCTCACTCAATCCAGTCTCCTGGCTCCAGGCCACATGCGCAAGGGACACCAGCAAGAGGGACAAGCCCTATCCCAGCCAGAACTCTCCTCCCCCGCCCCCATTCAGCAATTCGTGAAATCACCTCGTCATCCTTCCACACTATCTTCAGACCCCATTGACAACGGAGGGTGTCAGTTCCACAGAAGGGCTCAACCCAGGTTCTAAAATAAGACGCAATCAACTGAGAAAAACAAACCTCTGCCTACCCATTGCTCTTCCCTCTCTCTCCTAAATACGCCAAAATTCGGCGCCAAAATTGCCCCAAATCTGTAGACTAGAAGAACCTAAGAAGCCCAACAGTTTGTTCAGTGGTGGGACCAAAGGTGTTGTGTGTGTGCGTGCGTGCGCGCCGCGGGGTGGAGGGCAGCGGCATGTTGGGGATTTGTCTGAAGGTCATGTTTGTGTCGCAAGACCCCGGTTTGAACTTATTAGTTTGTTTGGGATGGCTGGAGGCGTTGACCATTCGCTGGTGGAGACAGAAGGCACCTTCACTTCCTTGCCTGCGCACCTGCACTCGCACAGCTGGACAGCAAGAGGGTAGCCCTAAAGAGGAACTGGCGGACCAGCCCCGAAAGCCACGGACTTTCCAAGGCACTTCCTTTATTTAATAACCTTAATAACCAAAGGAAGGGAAGGCGCGAGTTTGAGATGCAGAGTTCTTCTTCAAAGCTTCCCCCACCCTCGGCTCTTCTCCCACCCGGGCTTTGTTTTGCTCGCCCCTCCAGTGTCCTGCGGGCCTGGAAGAGCAGTGTCCAAGTTAAAAGAAATCTTTAAAGTCACCCAAAATGAGAGAGGAGGAATTAGCAAGAGCTCAGACGCAGTCGGTCCACAGGAGTCGTAAATGAGTGAACAAAGGGATACACTGGGGGCCAGGGATAGGGATGCCCCGGCTGGCGGGCTGGTGGGAGTGCAGGCTTCCGGAGTGCGGAGACGCGGTGTCCGAAGGCTCTTCCTTCTCCTCCGTCTTCGGAGAGGCTGGCCCTGGCCCTCCAGGGGCGAGCGCAGCGTGTAGCCCCTGCAGTGGTCAGGGCCTCGGCTTCAGCGCCTGGTGATGCCAGCAGCCGGGCTTTGGCCCCTTTCAATCCCGCGGTCTCACAAACATTCCCACGGCGGTGGCCTCCAGCAGCCGGGCTACACCTGCTGCACGAGGCGCTGCCGCTGGGAGGTTTTGCGCAGGAGCCTCCTGTAGTCGTAGGGATTGGTTGAGGGTCCGTTTTCCTCCGGCTCCGGGTTCTCCTCCGCCCAGCACCTGCGGGGAGACCCAGGGCCCAAGAGTCAGCGGCGCCAGCGCGAAGCGCAGCCCTGCCCATCCTGTTAGGCGGTCCTATTCCTCCCACCTCCCACCAACTACAGGCATTTAAGAATGGCACTTTGAAAACATCAGGAGAATGGCCAAAAGCAGCTGCATAATTTTCACAGCAGATTTTCAATTTTCCCCAAGCAGGCAGTGGGGGAGGGGAGCAGGGGGGTGAGGGCATGGTGACTCTGTGTTCAGATGACAGCTAAGTAAGGTGTCAGAAGGTGCAGTTGAGAGAGGGGTGTTTCCTTTGGTTTGAAGTAACTCACAACCAACAAATATTTATTTTAGTGCCTTAATTTTTAACACATTTTATTCAAAATTCAAAGTGCCTAAATAGATAACCATCACTTCTCATCTTAAAACAGCTCAAATGTTTCTCTCAAACTCTCCTCTCAAATCTGATCAACCACTGTTAGCTGTGGGTCCTGTCAGCTCATGAGGCTGTTGGGCCACCTTTCCTGAAGGTACCGCTGAGAAACCCTACCAATTTTACCTCTAGATTCTGCAACTTGCCTGGAGAAGGGTGCTCCCTATGCAGCCACATAGGTGCATTCATTCACTTACGTGGCACCTACTAAGTATTAGCCATCACTGTAGGCTAAAGGCAAACAGAAGTCCCCACTCTCATGGACTTTAGTGTGGGAGAGGACTATAGACAACCTATAGACCAGGTGGTAGCAGGTGCTATGTAGACAAGTAAGGCAGGCTAATGAGGAAAAACTGATGGTGGGTGGGCGCAGGCGCGAGCGTGCGTGGGTGTGTATGTGTGTGTGTGTGTGTGTGCATACAAGCAATTTCATTGAGGGTAAGTGGGAAAGGCCTTTCTGATAAGGTGACATTTAAGAGACCTGAAGGAGGAGGAGGGGTGAGCCAGACAGATCTCTTAGCGAAGGGCAGTCATTCCAGTGCAAAGGCCCCAAGACTACAGTGTGTGTCTTGTGTTCAAGGAACAGCAAGGAGGCCACCATGGCTTACCAAAAAGTAAGCAAGGGGGAGAAGATCAAGGAATGAGAGCAGGAAGGAGGGGACAATGTAGCAGATAATTGAGTGCTTTGAGACCATGGCAAGAATTTGAATGTTACTCAGAGCTAGAGAGACCCTGGAGGGACATGAGTGGAGGAATGATTCATAAAAGGATCTGGCTGCTAACATGGAAGTAAGGAGGCCTGTTAAGAAAGAGACACTGCAATAGTCCAAGCAAGACTGATAGTGGCTTGGATGAGGCTTGCAGAAGAGGGAAGAACTGATCAGATTCTGGTCATACTTGAAGGCAGAACTGAAAGAGTTTGCTGACACCTTGGGTGTGGGGTGTAACAGAAAGGAATCGAGAATGTCTCGATTAATAAACCAGTTATTTAAGGTTTTTGCCTTAAATAACTGGGTGGATGAAGTTGCCAATTAATGAGATGGGGAAGGTTACAGCAGGAGTATACTTTTGGTGGAGAGGGGGATAAACATTTTGGTTTGGGTTTTGCAAAGTTTGAGATATTTATTAGATATTCAAGAGGAGATGATGAATAGGCAGCTTGGGTATGTCCATCCTCATCTAGGCCGCAGATTTCCACTTAGGAATTTTAAGTAAATAGATGATATTTAAGGTCATGAAAGTATGTGTTGATAAAGCAAAGGACTGGGACACCCCAATGCTGAGAGGCCAGTGAATTGAGGAGAAATCGGCAAAGGAGCTGATACTTAATGTCAAACAGAGTTAGTAGCAAACTGAGAAATCAAATACAAAATATATGCTTCCATATGAATCTTTCTTCCAGATACTTTTTGGTCGCACATTGCAGATTCTGAGAACTTACAGCATAACTGAGAAACCAGTAAGTGTTTAAAATTCCATTGGTTAGAACTTAAACACAGGTTTTTGGATACAGTTTGTTGCTTGTAATTAGTATGACCATGTAATTTATCATCCGAAGTGAGGTACTTTTATTTTTTATTTTTTTAAATGTTTATTTTAAGAGAGGGAGAGAGAGAGAGAGAGAGAGAGAGAGAGAGAGAGAGAGAGAGAGAAAGAGAAAGGGGGAAGGGATGGGGGGGAGAGAGAGAGAGAGAGAGAGAGAGAGAGGGAGAGAGAGAGAGAGAGAGAGAGAGAGAGAATCCTAAGCAGACTCCCTGCTGTTAGCACAGAGCCTGTTATGGGGCTCGATACCATGAACCATGAGATCATGACTTGAGCTGAAATCAACAGCCAGATACTCAGCCGACTGAGGCACCCAGGGGGTCCCAAAGGGAGGTACTCCTTGCTGGGTGTGGTGCTGCTTAAAAGATTCTCTCTCTCCCTCTCTGCCCCTCCCCCTGCTCGTGTTCTCTCTCTCTGTCTCCCTCCACCCCCAAAATTAAAATAAAGTAAAAGGGGGTGCTACTAACAATAACACCAATAAAATAAGCATAAAATTGGGTTGTCTGAATACCTGACCATAATCCTCATGAGTTTACTTTTAGATAACATATCAATCTTAAGAGGTGATATTCAGTGAGAATATTTTGTTATAGTCGAAAGACAGAATGGCAGTGCTTTAGAAATGGAACTGTGAGTAAAACAGGGAACATGCCGTCCTTTTGTAGGTGGTGTATTACCTTTCATCGGCATTAAAACATCGATGCTCAGGTTCTCTCTCTTGTCTTCCTTCTCTTAAGCTAGGGTTATGTTCCTTTGGTTCAGAACGGCTGGGCAAAAATTCCTTATAATAGAAATCTTCCAAATCTAATAATTTCCCCTGACTGTAAATGAACACATAAACACATCATAGATTCAATCTACTTTTCTACTCAAACTTAAAGGATACTTGTTCTCTTCTTTCATTTAGTATAATTTAGGAGTAACAATTCATGTCAACAGAAACAAGAGAAGTCTCGAAATGCACAATGACAGTGTATGCCATAAATTAAAAATGAAAACAAACCCCTCATCTCTCATCTTTAAGAGAGCATTTTCCTGGTTTCATCTCATTCAACTTGGCACAGAATTAGTAGTTACCAGACAGCCAGTGATTACAAAGTTCCAGTCTGGCTAGTCTAGGAGAGGGTTCATCACTGACCCTCGGGCCACTACGAGAGAAGCTTACCTGCATGCACCAACACATGGCATTTTCCAATTTTCTCAGGCATCAGTTACGTACATGGATGTACACAACGTTTCACGAGCTTACCTTACTTCATTCCCAGGTAACCTTTTGTCCTTTCCTTACCATTGGTCTTCAGTGGGTTGATTTTTGTGCTAAATTTTAATTCCTGCACATGACATACACACAGGGGTGGGTCTCTGGCCATTTCAATTCCGGATTTACTCCCACTAGTTCTGTGGTGCTCAGTGCCTCTGGTGTGACGGCCCTTCGTATGAGGTACACAGGTATAGGTCTGGAAAACTACCAAGTGTTTCTTGGGAACGCTACAGTGTTTCTGGGGAAAAGTGCTTTTCGAGTTACAGATACCAATTTACAAATCAGCTTTCAGAATGCCACCGACACATTAGTCAGGAGCTGAGTGTAGAAGAACCCTCAGTTGTTATTAGCACGCTCCAGAAGTCAGTTAATTGACATAGGGCTGTAATATTAAAACGGTAAACTATTGCTGGGCTGAAGTGTTACAGGAAATGGGGACTCATGTGAATTTAAGTTGTCATGCCTGCAGGTGACACAAACCTTATTTCCTGACAAATCCATAAACATTAGGATTTAGCACGTGTTGAAGGACAAAAAGCAAAGGAATTTGGGGAAAGAAAGTTCATGGACCTGGGTGTGTTCGGATTTCCTGATCAAAACCATATCGATGGACCAGGAAAAGCAAATTCTGTATTGGGACCATACAATTCATTCATAAACTATTTGAGTTCTTAACGTATACCTCACACTGTGCTAGCTCAATATATTTCCAATAGGTGAGAGCTTCTAAATTCACATGAACCACATATTCATAGTATAAATGTACTGAGAGCAAGCTACTCTCCAAATCTATCCACATGAAATAGGTGATCTTTAAAAAAATTGATGACTTTCAATCATAATTTGAACATATGGATTTATATTTTGGTTTGATGGCATTGAAATCTAGAAATAATAATTACCTATCTTTCCTTGGTCTTCGTTTTTCTTCTTGGATTGACTTCTAAAAGGAATAGAAAAAATTTAACAATCAGTATAATATTATGATTAATATAATGTAACTGATATAATTACTATACAAATAGCTTTTTCTTGTAAAGCCAACTTAGAAATCAAATGGATACAATGTTTTAAAAATATAATGAAATATAATTCACTCAGATTTTACTAATTATGAATTTGTGATTATTTTTTACCAGATTGTAATTAATCTTTGCGTTCCATGTCAAAAAATGTTTACCACACAGTGACCAGTATACACAAGATTACCTAAAGGTCCATCTACCTACAAATGGGAAAAAATATATCAGAATTCCTGGAAATCCCATCTCTCTATCACAAATGCAGCTGTGATTTAGACAAGTTGATTAGGTGGCTTTGACATCTTGCTTCTATGTCATCTTTGCTAGCAAAGCAGATGAGTGGACAGTGAAGGCAGGGGCAACACTCCACAAATGAATGGAAGTGTAACTTTACTAAGCCCATATATGGTATAAAAGCATCAGACTAGAGGATATGTATGTTCATGTGCAAAATGTTTTTACAGTTGAGAACTTACGTATCAAGGCACAAAGTAGAATACGTAAGTCTAGGTTTAATTAGATACCTTTTAATCAATACTTCATCTGAACACTAACAGAATGGAACTTTATTTTACCTTACATACAAAGAAAGATCATCGTTTGTATTGCAACATGAGTAATGTGTTTCGCTGTTTGCTGCCTCAAGTTATTTGAGCTCACCTATTTACAGGTGGCAAGAGCAATATATGCCTTTTAGGCTGAGAGGACAAATAGGACACTCACCTTGAATAAGTTGAAGATATCGTAATTGTGGAAACCCTAATGCAGGTATCAGGTTGGCTGGCACCATAAAAGTGCAAGATAATAAAAATGGCAGCTGATAATGGTTTGTAAATATTGAAAGTTTTCCCCAGTATTTTTTAGGCACGCTCATTTTTTCTCATGATTTAGCAGTTGTAATACAGTAAAATGTCGGATAAGTCAAACGGTTCATGTTTCACATATTCTTATCAGTTGGTATTTTAGTGAGAAGATGGGGTAGAAGGAATGCTTAAATGCATCAAGTCGGGGAGTGGACCATTCAGGAAGTAACCATGTTACGGGGCAGGACATCAATTAACATTCCTGTCCTCCTTCCCATTTCCTATTACATTCCTGATCCAATGCCTTGGGCTAGGAGGTGCGTACAAATAATTATATTACCACCATGGGTACAGTGGCCTCTAGCAGTCTAGTCAATGATCCCTGGGACCCAGGTGATATTTGTTGTGGGTGTCATTGTTTTAATTATGCCAGAGGTCCTTCCTCCTTGATCCATTATCTGAAAAAAAAAATGTCTCTTGTTCCCAGTAACAATTTTCTATAATCCAAAGTTATGCTTAAATGATGGCACTATGTTGAGGGACAGAGGTCCCCTTTATACCACCACGAGTCAAATAATGTTCTGCCCTTGAATTCTTAAGCCGGTGAGGACCATTTTTTATTCTGGATCAGCATTTCCCTCTGGGAGATGGTGTAGATAATTTGGTTCTCAGTTACAGGAATTCTTAGAAGAGGACGTACAGTCCAGACTACTGCTTTATTTCACTCTTGCCTGTGCTAGAATATTCCAATGAAATATAATTCGCTAATATGGTTTTCCCCAAATGATTTAAGGTGGTTTCTAATGGAAGCAATTATACAACCAAGGTGATAAAGTAGACATTGTAAATAAGGAACAAATAGGTCAAAAGTGTGTTAGGATGGAGCCTTATATTCGTTTTCGTGTCCTGGTAGCAGGGCCAAAGGGAAGCACGAAACTGTACTCTCCAGGGAGGGGATTTAATACTAATGTTATCACCTGGGCCTTTATAGGAGAGGCATTTATTGCTAAGACAATGTTTTCGATTGTAGTTTATTAAAATTTTTATTGATTCATTTTGAGAGAGACAGCGTGGGCAGGGGAGGAGAGAGAAAGAGAGAGAGAGAGAGAGAGAGAGAGAGAGATTGAGAATCCCAAGCAGGCTCCATACTGTCAGGGTAGAGCCCGATGTAGGGCTTGAGCCCATGAACTTGCGAGATCATTACCTGAGCTGAGGGCAAGAGTCAGAGACTTAAGAACTGAGCCACTCAGGGGCCTCTCGGTTGTAGTTTTGAAATTATAAATCACTAACTTGAAATTTGAAATGAAAATAAAGAAGTGAATATCCTTTGGCAGTTTCTTATAGAACTAAAGAAGAAGGAGAGAGAGAAGGAGACAGAGATGGCACAAGGAGAAGATATTCTGGGATGGTACTTCTTGAGGAGGACTTTGGAAGACAGAGGTCTTTGCCCAGTGGACTCGAAGAACCTTCTCCTCAGTTAGCTACACAACAGCTCTTCCCTTCACCCAATGCAAAGAAATACATTTATAACAGAACTTTAAAATTCATATCCGTATATTACTCGGTAATCAAAAAAAATGAAATCTTGCTATTTGCAACATGGATGGAAGTAGAGTGTATTAAGCTAGGTGAAATAAGTCAGAGAAAAATAAATACCATATGATTTCACTCATATGCGGAATTTGAAAAACAGAACAGATGAACATAAGGGAACTGAAGGAAAAATAAGATAAAAAGAGAGAAGGAAGCAAATACAGAGAAGAAATTGAGGGTTGGTGGAAGGGGGGTGGGTGGGGGTTGGGCTAAATGAGTGATGGGGATTAATGAGGGCACTCGTTGGGATGAGCACTGGGTGTTGTGTGTCAGTGATGAATCACTGAATTCTACTCCCGAAATCATTATTACACCGTATGTTAACTAACTAACTTGGACCTTAAATAAAATTAAAAAGCAAAAAATAAATAAAAATAGGAAGAAAAATAAAATAAAATTCATATCTGCTACATTCTGGTGGATACAATCTTACATTCTTTTTGGAAATAAACTAGCACTTTGTTTACTTAGGGGGCTTCATAAGGATGAAGAAAGTAGCCAAAACACAGAAGGAAAAAAGCTCACACTGAAGCGGCCCAATTACCTACTCCTACTACCTACCTATTAGTTTAGAAAAGGTCCTGGAGAAAAGGATAAAACTGGAAGGACCTTTGATGGGACTGTGTTGGGTTACTCATTTTGTGAGAGAACTGTTGGTCCTGAATCACTTTTCTAGATGGCTGCACAGCCCTGCGGGCTGGAGCAGGCACCGCACGTGGAAACAACAGGGCGCGTGTGCTCAGCCTGCACCCTCCACAGGCACCTGTCTCGGGCTCACCTCATCATGATTTTGGACACGAGAATAGCAACATTTCCCAGATGTAAGAGATTCGAAGCATCAACTCATAGAACATGGCTGGTGTTGATTTAAGGCAGAATAGCCACAGTAAGAAGTGACCTCCAAGGAGAAACAAGAGCTCCAGGAAGAGGTAAAGCAGATAGGGGCACAGCTGTTTGTGTGTGGGGGTGTGGGGACATCACCCCCAGGGCTCGGCAGTCCCGGGAGTACCGTACGGTAGCCGTGGGCTGTTCGGCAAAGAGGCAGCGGCAGTGGGGTCCCCATCTTCACGCAGCGCATAGTCTCGAGGGGAGAAGAGTAGACATATATTTATAAATACTCTGGGGAAAATGAGGCACGGCCGGGCGAATGCGGAGAGATGGGGCGCTACCTCATAAATCTAAGTAAGTCCAAATGTTTTTGCTCAGTACATTCGCCTTGGGTCATCATGAAAAGGTTTAAAATGTGTAGTCTAACAGAAATTTATTTCTATTTCTAAATTTCTATATTTCTAAAATAGAAATAATTTTAGAAAGAGTTTCATGAATGCCATTTGAAATTACAGAAAGTGGGCTTTTTGAAACACAGCTGTTTTATCCTGCGTGAGTCAGGAATTCATGTTCCTCTTTCAATTCGAATGCTTACCTGACGTTGTCTATAATGAATAAGTCTTCACTTGTTGCATGCCTCATTCCCTACAGCAACACTCCCTGTGTCTGTGTGTATCTGTGTGGTTGTTTCTTACATGGAGGGCGGGGTGAGGTGTGGCCATTTTGGGGGTTTCCAATGCCAAAACCATTGCTTTCTTTTTCAGAAATATATCCAAATCTTTGCTTCATTTTGCTCAACAGAAATGAGGAGCCTCGTTTAGATTTTAAGTCTTCTCTATTTTGGATGCAGTTTGTCATGCGACAGATAACAAAGAATACAAGTCTTCAGCAAGTCTGGAGATTTGTAGATGCCACGATCCCTTCCTACACATCCATGGTGCTTTCCACCAGTGAGCCACTCAGGATGGCCAAGGGGAGTTTTCAGTTGATATCCAGGGTCAGTCTAATTGCCTGAAAATTTAATATAAGGACAAATATTTTAACGGGTCTGAGGCACAGGAATGTGTAGTCATGTTTCCAAATGACAGTTGGAATCAGCAAGAGTTTTCCATTGTTAGATAATAATCATGCTCTCCGCAGCAACATGAAAATGATGTTGGGTTTATCTGTCTTTTCACTGTCATTGGTCCGTCGTTGTACCCACAGGAAAGTAAAAATGCCAATAAAAAAGGCAGTTTGTTCTAGTGAAACAATTGCAAACACTCTGTGGAAATCCCACTCTGTGGTACATCTGATGAAGTCGTCAGGATCAGTGTTCTGGTTTGAATCTTGAAGCTGAACCACCTCAGGTATGCTTCACGAAGCAAACAAAACATGCAGAGTTTTCCAGGCACGTTTATTTTAGTCCTCAAAACAATACGTCTGTAGGCCGGGGCTTTGCATAAAATGGCATTAATCAAGATGATAACAGGATCATACTCGATATATTCGCCTAGAGGCGTCTGGCAGGATTTGCAGATGGCTGTCTTCAGCACTCCACGGTTCCAGTCTCAGTACAGCTCCTTGGCCTCTGGGTTGGATTCAGGGCTCCTGTGCTGGCAGGAGGCTGCAGCAGCAGGAGTGGGCGCCACCCCATCCGTCTTCCCACCCCTCCTGGCCGTGGCCCACTCCGCCCAATGGTGCCCATTTCCATGCAACTGCAGCTGAGCTAAAATTACAGAAAGGGTCTTGATGGTTAAAAGGCGTGGGCCCTGTCGCAGCTGCAGCTACAGATTCCACTATGTGTAGTGACCCAAATTTGGATAAGGGCCAGATAAATATGAACACAGGGTGTGTTGTCGTTTATACTAATCTCCTGGTTTTCTGTGTTTTATTTTTCACTGAAGCCATGGATTTCAAGACTCATGGTTATAAAAAGAATTCCAGTCACTAGTCATATGAGATCTATTAAACCCTTTATATTCATTTAAAAAAGAATAGTACAAAGGCAAAGTAAACTTCTTGAGGGTAGGGACTCATTTGTGAGGCTCAGAATCTGTTGCATGATTGTCACTGAAAGGGTGGTTGTTAGTAATAGACATTTCACCTTATCTCAGGCTCTTATAAATTCTCGTATCGAAAATGGCATCTGTGGTTGAAGCCCTCACGGTCAATTGTCATTTGAGATGTAGTTAATAAAGGTCACTGAGTGTCATTTACTGCTTATATTCAGGGTTAATAGGGAATGCCTAGTAATTTCTAACCTTGTTCTCCGTTCTTGTCTCTATTTAACTACATAAACAAATGTCAAGCTATCTGCTTCCTTCTGGGGGAGGGCAGTCTAGAAGAAAAAATCTGTAATCAAGATTTTTATAAAGTAAGAGTCCAATGCAGCTATCTGGAATTTTCGCTTCCTCTATTTACTTCTAATTGTATTTCACTCAAGTTTCGTTGCATTCATTTGTACCACAAATATTTATTGTACGCCTACCATGTGGCAGGCTAAATGCAACAGCCTTGACCTCATGGAAACCACATTGGTCCCTCTTTGGTGGGATACAGCATGGTGACAAGGAAGTATGGGGAACTTAGGGAGGGCACGGGAAGAGCTCCTTTGGGATTTGGGAGTATCAGAAGGTTTCCTGAAGAAAAAGACACGTAGGCTGGAGATGTTTTGTCCCTACAAGGTGAGAATAGAAAAAGAAGTGGGTTCTAGGCTAAGGACGGAGCATGTCCAGGTACAAATGCCTATGGACAATGTGACGAACAGGTACAGGCTAATGAGAGGGAATGGCTGTGGTGCAGGGTGAGGAGGGGTGAATGAGAATGGTGAGGGAAAGGAAAGGTAAGCAAGGCCCTGATATTGACCGGCCCCTCTATCACAAGACACTAGGAAGTGATTACAAGGTTTTCCATCAGAGGTGTGGCATGATTAGATGTTAATTTCAAAAACACATCTCTAGCTCCAATGTGAAAGATGCATTAATAAGAAGGGGAGCAAAACAAGAGAACGGTAAGAAGAGGGATGCAGGAATACCAACTAGAAATCTGGTCTGAGGAGGCTGTGGGCAGAGGGTGTGGAGAGAAAGAGAAATTCAAGAGATATTTAAGAGTAGATTTTCGGATGTGGTAGATGAGAAAGGGGAGGAGTCAGGATAATATTCCGATTACTAGTTTATAAAAACTCAGTCATTCATTCACAGAAATCACGTGTGGCACATTTGTATTTACATGAAATGTTCAGAACAGGCAATAATAGAGACAGAAGGTAGATTAGCGGTTACCTAGGGCTGGAGGGTGTGGTTGGGGAATGACTGCTAATGGGCATGGAGTTTCTTTTTGGGGTGATGACAGTGTTCTAAAATTGACTGTGGTGATGGTTGTACAATTCTGAATATAATGATAACCATTAAATTGTCTATTTTAGATGAGTGGATTGTATGGCATGTGACATATCTCAATAAAGCTGTGTGCGTGTGCGTGTGCATGCACGAGTGTACGTGTGTGCGGATGGATAGATGCCTATATGCATCCATGTAGAGTATGTAAAACAAACATTCGCCAGTTTGACAGCTGAATGTAGAGCTAGTAGAGAGAGCTAGGCAGAGATAAAGACTCAGGAATCAGCAGTAACTGAGGTCAGGAGATCGTCCATAGGTAATGAGAGGGGAAGAGAAGTTAAGATTGAACGCTAGGCATCACCAAGGTAGAGAGGAGTCTTCCAAAGACACTGGGGAGAAACCACCAGAGAAAAGGGAGGAGTAGGAAACCATTTGACTTAAAAGGCATGTGAGAGCTTCATTTTCTGCCCAGGAGCTGGGAAACTTAATTCCAATTGATGGGAAGCATTCTCTGGTTGCAATGGGGGCACAGAGAATCAGTGCTCTCTCCCTGCGGCAGGGAGTGGAAGAGTGAATAAGTTTTGCAGAAGGAGTGACCAGCAGGTGCAAAGGACTTAGGGGCATGAGGGAAAGGCCCTCGCTGGCAAGGTTTTAGCAGTTAACTGTGGCTGGTGGACATGGAGGCCTGGAGAGGGGACTGAAGAGTAGTCCCGGGTCCAAGGAGGAGGCCTCTGCAGCATCTGGACTTTACACTGAAGGAACTGCCAAGCTAGTAGAGCAATCATCAAGGGAGGAGCATAATCACAAGATGGTTTAGAGAAACATTCTGGTAGAGTATGAAGAAGCTGAGATTGGAAGCCTGAAATATTCTAGGTGGGGAATAATGATGGTCTAAAGTAGAGTGCTGCCTGTGAGGTCAGAGGCATGAATCGGAGTGAGCCTTGGGCAGTAGAAGCCAAGCTTTAGAGCGAAAGATTGGATGTCAGGAATGAAAGAGAGGGCAAGATCCAGGATGACCCCCAGGGTCTTGGTCTGGATCCTGAGTGGATGATGGTGGCATTTGTAGAGAGCAGGAACAGGAGAGGAAGGGCAGGCTGGCAGGGGTGGTACCAGTGAGGCCTCATGTTACACACAGGGAGTGAGCAGGAGCTGTGCAGCTGGAAGACCTCAGTGTAGCTAAAGACCCCGATGCCATGGAGTACCTACCCGGGCCTGAATCCTGACCTGTGAGGGCTATTCATAGGATTAGATGTCACAGTGTATGTGAACACCCCTCTCTCCAGGCCTAGAATTTAAAAGGTGCTCAAGTAAATGTCTCCTTCTTTCTCTTTCCCTTTCTTCTTCTTTCCCCAAACTTGCCCTTTGATCCGAGGTCCCTCTCTGCAGAGCTCCTGTTCTGATGCACTTCTCTTTCTGGGTTGGTATTTGCATCTCAGCTCAATTAATGGGCCAGCAGAGGAGACTGCCAGAGGCCATGGGGTTTACAGGACTATAGAGAGGCTCGGACCATGTGGAAGAGGGGCTTTAATGGATGCAATGGCTCCCATCTGATAGTAAGAGTGAGCCACTTACATGTAGTAGATAATAGTATGTGGAGTCTTCAGGGTTATTTAAGGTTTTGGGTTTCCGGGGCCGTCTCGGGGGCCTCAATATTTTTGGCTCTTCTTCTTTAGAGATACCTACAAGAAAGGTGATCATAAACAAGTATTCAATTACAAAGACTATTATCAAGCAAGTTTTCCTTTTGGGGTAAATAAGAAATTACATACACACAACTGGGGCTCAAGCTGGGAGAAAGAGGAAATACCTTTGTTCCCCAACCAACCCTTCCTGTGTTCCTTCTGAGAGTCTGGTGTCTGGGGCTTTGAGATGTAAAGGAAAGGAAAGGAGAGGAAGAAAAGAAATGCATGGTTTGGTAATATTTGGGATAGTGTACAGCGGTTCAGAGGATCAAGGGGAGAGGAGTCAAAGCTGCCAGAAAAATCTTTAAAAAGGAGTATTATTGCCAATTATTTAAAGAACAGTTAATACCTATTTTTCTTAAACGATTCCAAAAAATAAAAAAGGAAGGAGAACTTCAAAATTCATTCTATGAGGCCAGAATTACCCTGATACCTAGACCAGATAAAGACACCACAAATAAAAAGAACTACAGGCCAATATCTCTGATGAACATAGATGCAAAAATCCTCAACAAAATACTAGTAAACCGAATCCAACAATACGTTAAAAAAATCATTCACCATGATCAACTAGGATTTATTCCTGGGCTGGAAGGGTGGTTTAGCATTCACAAAGCAATCACCGCAGTACATCATATCAATAAGAGCAAGTATAAGGACCATATAATCTTTCCAAAAGATGCAGAAAGAGCATTTGACCAAGTACAATGTCCATTCATTATAAAAACCCTCAACTAAGTAGGCTTAGAGGGAACATATCTTAACATAATAAAGGCCATGTATAAAAAATCCACAGCTAATATCATACTCGAACCTCACTGAGTGAGAGTTTTTCCTCTAAGAACAGGAACAAGACAAGGATGTCCACTCTCACCACTGTTGTTCGACATAGTACTGGAAGTCCTAGGTACAGCAATAAGACAACATAAAGAAATAAAAGGCATATAAATTGGTAAGGAAGAAGTAAAACTCTCACCATTTACATATGACATGATACTTTGTACAAAACCTGAAAGACTCACTAAAAAAAATGTAGAACTGATAAACGAATTTAGTAAAGTTTCAGGATACAAAATCAATATATAGAAATATGTTGCATTTCTATACACCAATAATGAAGCAGCAGAAAGAGAAATTAATAGAAACCAATCCCATTTACCATTGGGTCAAAACTATTAAGATACCTAGGATATCTCTGAAAAATTATAAAATGCTGATGAAAGAAATTGAAGAGGACATGAAAAAATGGAAAAACATTCCATGATCCTGTATCGGAAGAAAAAATATTGTTAAAATGTGTACTATTGAAAGCAATCTACACATTTAATTCAATCTCTATCAAAATACCAACAGCATTTTTCACAGACCTAGAACTAATAATCCTAAAACTTGTATGAAGCTACAAAAGACGAATAGCCAAAGCAACTTTGAAAAAGAAAAGCAAAGTTGGAGGCATCACAATTATAGACTTCAAGTTGTATTACAAAGCTGTAGTAATCAAAACAGTATGGTACTGGCACAACAGACACATAGATCAATGGAACCCAGAATTATATGGTCAATTAATCTGTGAGAGGGCAGGAAAGAGTATTCAATGGGAAAAAGATGGGAGAAGATATTTGCAAATGACATATCTGATAAAAGTATCCAAAATATATAAAGAACTTATATAACTCAACACCCCTCAAATGAATACTCCAATTAAAAATGGGCAAAATACATGAATAGAAATTTTCCCCAAGAAGACATACAGATGGCCAACAGACACATGAAAAGATGCTCAACACCACTTACCATCAGGGAAATGCAAATCAATGAGATATCACTTCACACCTATCAGAATGGCTAAAATCAACAATACAAGAAACAGCAGATGTTAATGAGGATGTGGAAAAAAGATAAAGGAGAACTTTCTTGCACTGTTGGTGGGAATGCAAACTGGTACAGCCACTCTGGAAAACAGTATAGCATTCCCTCAAAAAGTTAAAATAGAACTACCCTACCATCCAGCAATTGTGCTACTGGGTATTTACCAAAAGAATACAAAAATACTAATTCAAAAGGACACATGCACCGCCCCCCCCCTCGTTGCTTAGCAGCATTATTTACAATACACAGGCAAATTACGGAAACAACCAAGTATACGTTGATAGATAAATAGATAAAGATATCTTTAGGTAATAGATATATAGATGTGGATATAATTGAATACTGCTCAGCCATAAAAAGGAATGTAATCTTGCCATTTGCAACAATATGGATGGAGCTAGAGAGTATTATGCTAAGTAAAATAAGTCATTTAAGAAAGACTGGGAGTATTATTTCACTTACATTTGGAATTTAAGAAACAAAACAAATGAGCCAAGGGAAAAAAAGAAAGAGATACAGAGGCAAACCAAGAAATGGGTTCCTAACTATACAGAACAAACCGATGGTTACCAGAGGGGAGGCTGGGTGGGTGACGGGGATTAAGGAGTGCACTTGTGATGAGCACTGGGTACTGTATGGAAGTGTTGAATCACTATACTGTACACCTGAAATTAATAGTACACTGTATGTATGAACTTAAATAAAAACTTTAAAAAAGAGCATTATGTGGATAGAATCTTGCTGTGATTCCCCCAACCATCGGTCTTACATAGTGACCCACCGATCTAAGCACTGCACAATCTCCACTTCAAGGACCATCTCCTATGTTAAGCCCAAACAAGAACACTGCTCATTTTCAGGCTTGACTCCCTTGTAAAAGTAGAACCTCAAACTATTTGAATCTTCGGACCTAACTTTAAAAACCTTCGCCAAGAAAGAATAAAGCTTGTCGTCTTTTCCTTCTCTGTCAGTATAGCCAAGTTCTCAAAGCCGTAGCAACATCATCAGAGCTTCTGACGATCTGCATACTTGTCGTTACTATACTTGGCTTTACATTTATAGAGCTAATGGGCCTCTCATGAAGTATTTCTGTCTGTTTTGACCACTGCATTCCCTGATTGCATTTATGCAGAAATGTCTGTGCAATGGATATATCAGAATCAGGGTGGGAGTAGAGTATGGGTGCTTACTGGAGAATGACTTATATTCAACATGTACCTGAGTATACATTTCTTAGCTGGACTTAAGGCAGTTATAGATCATTATTTCGTATATTAAAGGGTCAGGAAGGATTCCTAGTCTAGACGTAGAAACAGAGAAACTGAATTTCTCCAAATCATACTAACTAAATCAAGTCAAACAGAATCAAATCAATGAATATTTATACTTACTATGTGTTAATAACCATGACTGGTAGTGCCAATCAGTTTCAACCAGGATAGAGATTCACAGATGTCTAACTTTCTCGTCTCATGCCCAATGTACTAGGTGAACCTACTTACCACAACGGCATTCATATTCTCACATAATCCAGATCATTCATTTCAAAATCTATGGGAAATTGCTGGATGACAGATTCAGCTAGCTGTGAGTATTTTAGAGAGGTGTGATGCATGGAGCAATGTTGATCAGAGAAACATTAAACATTACATACGACAATCTTACATTCCCGTTCTTTCTCAAGTCAGACAAAAGAACATGAAATCTTTGTTAATGGACAACATCAATAGAGATTAGTAATGGACAGGAAGAGTGAAACCATTTTTCCAACCAAACTCTGCACCATTATTTCTTCATCATCTTCTGTTCTCTCTTTCCCTTCTTCTTCACAGTATTCGACAGAGGAGGTGGAGGGAATCCTTATATCTGAGCTCTGTCTGATCCTGTCCTAGACCGTCAGAGGCCCAAGGAAAAGACAGTAAAAGCTGGATTCTTGCCACCACTTCAAATAACGGTCTTTTATTTTTTCCTTTTTCTTTACTAATCATTTCTCTCGGTGCTGATTATTAAAAAGCTTCTATGGCTCTTGCAAAGTCTTACCATTTTAAAATGTATTGGTGATATCCACTTATATTATTCATTTGAATCTGAACGGCAAGAAACATAAAAATATAGTATGGAGTTATGTTTTTAGAAGCATGAAACTGATCTGTAACTAAATTTTAACTTGACTTTAATGTTATTTAAAATCCTAATTGAAACATCAGAGTATTACTATTGTAACAGAAATTAGTTAAACTGAAGGTGGCAAAGAATCTGAATAAATGCCAGGAAACTGGAAAACAAAACAGATTCTGGGAATAAAGAGAGTCTTGCTCTTGTCTCCATTGTCTCACCAAATGTTCCCCATTCAATCTGATTTCTATTACCAAAACTATTGAAACTGCCTTCTGGGAAGCCAAAGGTGACCACTTTATTGACAAATAAAAAGGCCCTTTATCTGTCCTTCTATGGCTGACTTCTTCATCATTTAACATTATTGACCACCCCTCGCCTTCATGACTGAGGATGAGATTTCTGAAGGGGAGACCCCTTATCTTATTTATCGTTGTATTCCTGGCACTTGAAATGCCTGACAGATAGTGCTTAATAAAATTTTGCTGGATGAGTAAATAATCCCTTTGCCTCCTGGACTGAATCACTCCCCTCTTTGTTCCTGGAATTTCCCCCAGTGTACTCAATACTGATGACTTCCTGATGCACAGCTCCTGTTCGATGTTCTCACTCCATTGGGGCTCCTGCCCCCATTTCTCATCCCCTATTCAGGACTTCCATCTCAAACTCTCAGGCTCGAATGAACTGGTGGTCCCTTTTCTTCTCCATCTAGGATTCTGTATACCACAAGCTTCACGGCATGGCACCATTATTTCTGCAGCCCTTCCCTCCCACCCCCACAAATACTGTTATCACTTTGCCTTATCCCTCTTGTTCCTCTCCTATAAACAGAATAATCAACTTCTGTCAATTTTTGGATACATTTTTTGATGTGTCTAATATCCGCCCATAATTTCTTCTTGTCTACCATTGCTACCACTCTGGGCTAAACTCATTTAATAATTGTGGCAGTGTCTTAATCTGTTCTCCATGCTTCATCTCACAAATGAAAACCAGATTTTTCTTCCTTAAATATCACGTTAATTACAAAATTTCATTTTCCAGAAATTTACGATGCTTTTTTTTTGCTTCTTTGATTAAGGCTAAACTTCTCCTAAATCCAGATTACTTACAATCTCAGCAGTTCCAATTTTATCACCCATGTGCCCCCAGCATGAACTATCTCCTCTGGTCAGTCTACTTACCTCACCGGAACCCTGACACACCACGTTTATAGCTATAACTGCTTATTTTCATCTTCTCATGGAAAAGATGTTCACAGCCTCACTGAACTCTTAAGCACGCTTTCAGTGCCTGTCTGTAGCGCCAGCTGTTCCAAGAAGCTTTCACTGACTATCCAGTGATTCGCCCTCTCAGGGAACACCAACAGCACATACAGGCTGTACAGATCATTCGAAATGTCCCCTCAAAATTCATATGTTGAAGATGTAACCCCTTAGTACTTCAGAATATGCCTGCATTTAGAGAAAAGGTCTTTGAAGTGATGTGACAGGGTGGGGGCCTTTATCCAACATGACTGGTGTCCTTGTAAGAGGGGATTAGGACACAGACTCACACAGAACGAAGACCACGTAAGACATGGAGAAGACAGCCATCCACAAACCACTGAGAGTGGCCTCAGAAGAAACCAACCTTGCCAGCACCTTGATCTTGGATTTCTTGTCCCTGGAACTATGAGGAAATAAATTTCTGTTGTTTAAGCCACCCAGTCTGTGGAACATTGTTATATAGCTCTAGCAAAACATATAGAATATCACTATTTTTACCCGTGATTTTTTTTTTTTTAATAGTGGGGCCATAGGTTTTCGGGTGGTGAGGATCATGACTTAGGTTTTGATGTCCTCCTGCCTTTCAAGGCTGTTCTGCATGTGGTAGGTATTTGGAGATGCTAAGAGGTTGGATGGATTCCATTCTACCTTAGAGACACAGTGGTAACTGAATTTTG
This sequence comes from Paguma larvata, assembly GCA_030068075.1. Taxonomy (NCBI): domain Eukaryota; kingdom Metazoa; phylum Chordata; class Mammalia; order Carnivora; family Viverridae; genus Paguma; species Paguma larvata. The sequence goes on from CM057828.1 coordinate 114,131,732, forward strand.
TTAACTGGATCATCACTGTCACTGTTCATAGAAAAATAAATTCCTGATGCTTTAAAGATAAGTGTAAATGCAGGAACCAAGAAAACTCTGGAAAGAGAACCAAGAGAGCTTCAGGAACAATCCAGGGGTACAAGTATCTTAACTAAAATTCAGAAGTCATTAAAACATATTTGGCTATGAAAAATAGATAAAATCCTTAATATGGCAACAAAGCCAGAAGACATATAATAGATTTGGAAAACTATATTTATGGCATGGATGAGAAATCAAGGGGTCATATTTCTAATACATGAAAGTGCTTGAAAATGACTATGAAAATACAGACCAACAGAAAAAAGGGCAAAAGATTTAAACCGGAAATATAAAGATAAGCAAATTCAAAAAGCCAGTGAGTATAGGAAGACTTGCTAGTAGACAAGGAAACAGAAATTAAAATAATGATGACATATCATTTTACTTCAGGTATATTAGCAAAGATGAAAAAGAATGATAAGAGTACTGAACTGGATGTCAGAAAAAGTTATGTTCTCACAAAATGTTGGAGGAAATGTCAATTGTTAGGGTCTTTTGGGGAAGCAGTTTATCAGAACCAAACATACCTTTCAACTCAAGAACCCTACCTGGGAACTTACCCACAAAACTAAAATCCTGGCACACAAGGTCATTTTCAGAGATGTTTACTATAGCATTTCTCATGGTGGCAAAGAGCTGAAAACAAAGTGAGTATCTAACCGTACAGCAAAGCTTATATAAATCATGTGACCCACAAATGAAATATTATATTGCCAGGAAACAGAATGAATTATAGCTCTCCTGGCTGATGTGCAGGGATCCCTGCTAAGGAAATGGAGAAAAGCAAGATGTATAAGTATTTCTATTGTGATCCTATTTATATAAAAACAATGCATGTGTATGTGTGTGTGAATACATGTATGCAGACCTATAAAAGCTACGAAAGAAAACATGCCTTATAATAAAGGTTCCCTTGAGGGAGAAGTAATGTGGGCTGGGGAGAGAGAATAGGGGGAACGAAACAGGAAAAGAATTAAAAACTACTTCATTTATGTAAAATTATAAAAATGCACGTGGGTGTGTATATATTACAGAGATCAAAAATCGTGAAAATGAGTTGAATTTTCAGAATTTCTGTTTAATTCTTATACCTTGCAGTATCTGCTCTAATGTTAGTTCATGGATTTTTCTCCTCCACCAGGATGATCTGAAGGAGAGGGCTGAGGGTTCTTAAAAAGGTGTCTCATTTAAGCTATTGCCATGCAAAGTGGGCAGCCAGTAGGTGAAGATTATTGATGAGTGTATGCAACAGGGTCAGACTGAATTCAAATTAAATTTCCCCAGACTATTTTGTATTTTTGAAGAGCAAACTTCCCATGAGCTTCTCAGTATACAAATATTCCAGAAAGGCAAGCTGATTTTGCCCTCTAAATTTTTGTTCTTTTGGGGGGAGTACAAACACTGTCTGCTAACGTCATTCTGACCCCTAATTACAAAAGTGACATCAACATTTGTAACCCCGAATTAGCAGCAGCATATCAACGTTGGCAGTAACAAAATTAGTTTGTGACTCTTCTGTGTGATGTGCATGACAAATATTAGCTTGTAAAGGTTATTGCTATATTAAATAGCCAGACGGTAAAATATTTATTTATGTTATAGTTCTGGCAATAATTTAGGTGTTTTAGTTCACGGGGAATGGCACATTGCTTTGACTAATGAAAGGACAAACAGTTCAACATTTTTCATTCGGAAGAAAGCACAAAACTCATTGGTAATATTTGCCTTAGAAAATTATATCTTGGTCTTATTCTTATTTTAATGACAATTAACTATTTTACTTAAGTATACATTCAGAGTATAATTTGCAAAAGTATCATGTCTAAATCAGATATTAGCAGAACAGAAATGCCCTTATATGCTACTGTAATTTCTTCTTTAAGGAATCAAGTTTTTAGGTTTTTTTTGTAAATTTCCACATACTGCTGATAGCCTGTGAACTTTAAGCAAATAAATATATATTTATTTAAATAGTTGACCTACAGGAAATCTCAGAAGGGATGAATATTCATTGCTGCATGTCAAGGGCAGGATTCACATAGTCAGGGTTGCAACTTGCCTTCCAGAAGCTTCTGTTTCTGCCTTTCCTCTCATCTGCCTTTCAGCCAGTCTAGCCAGTCTGGAAGAGACTAGATGCAGGTTCTGAACTCGTGTGCCAGTTCAGTTCCACCCTGCTCCTTTCCTCCTTACACTGCACGTGCTCTGAGCTCCTGAAGCTACTTTCACGTCTCACAGCTACCCTGGATTTGGCCACTTGCTTTACTCTATGGTCTATTTATGTTCTCTGGGGTCTACCTGAGGTGAAGGGCTCCCACTCTGAGTTTTCCTTAACACTTTGGGGATGCCTTACCATTCACTGGATCTGACTCACAGGCTTCCTCTGACCTTCTTGATAGGCAGCTATGGGCCCCCCCCCCCCACCCCCCCCCCCGTCCCCATCTGGGACTGTTCAAGCCATTCTTTGGCTCCTTCTTCTCTACCAACCAAACACTGATGCCCTAGAGGAAACTTACACCTTTTTGCCACTCTCTGATTTGGGCACATTGCACTAATATCCAGAACCTTGAAAACTGAGCCTTTGGTTTATAAATTGTACTCCTAGGTTTAGGTAAGGTGCTGCCCCCAGCCTGCCCGTTATGTCTCTTCTAGTTAAGTCACAGGAGAAACAGGAGAATAAAGCAGCTCAGTTTGTAGGTGGACCAAGGGACATGCCCTCTAGATTATCATTTGTCTCCTGGACACAATCACTATGGCTGTCTACTGCTGCACTGTATTTTGGGCTGAGCTCTTGGACTAGTCCTCAAAGGCTAGTTTTGTTCTAGTTATGGGGTTGGTTATGTTCTTACTCCCAGCCATCTTGCATACTCATGCACAGTCATCAAAGCAGGCTGCCCTAAGACAGGCAAATGAAAATACACACTGTGATGCTGATGGAGTCTGAGAACGCCTTCTTTGTTAGGGATGGTGAACTGTCGTGCCGAAACAGCATGTGTCCTGTGTTTGGCCACGGGACTAGGATACGGTCAGAAAACAAAATATACACTTTCTTGCCTGGAGAAGGGCACTGACGGCCCTCTAATGACATCTTGTTATTTTTCAAGATCATATTGATCTTAATCCATCTGATAAATATTTGAGTATATAGCCGGAGGTGAAACCTATGTTAATTTTTCCCCAAAAAGCCACATTTTAGAAAATTATTTATTCATTGTTCATAGTCATTTTCTCAGGTTGGCCTTTTGAAAACACAGAATAGAAGGATGTTATCTGATTTTAAACAGGCAACCTTTAGTGTCTTCTTGCCCTCTGCTCCTGCTTTATAACACACAGATTAGGTGGTTCCTATGAACGTGAGGTGAAATACACTATTTTTAATAAGTCATTATTCCTTACTGGAGCATATCAAGGAAGCAAGGAGCATGGCTGGAGGAAATGTCAAGCAAGCTTTCGGCGACTCAGGACAGCCTGGCAACAAAGACGACATATCTGGAGATGACGCTCTGGTCTTACCGCACATGGCTGCGGAAGCTCTGTACCAGGCTGCGGTCACAGTATTCGGATCCCTAATTTTATACAGAAGTGGACTCTGATGGTCCAAGTCGATGAAGGATGGAGAGGGCCCACTCTACCGGTGGTTGCTCACTCGACCAGTCCACTCAGCTTTTCTAGAGCTTTTCACATACGTGCCCTCGTCAACGAACCACCTCACATGGCGGAAGATTAAGCTGATATTTACAGTGTTCAAATTCCAGTTCTGTAATATTTTATCCTGTATTAGATTAGCTAGCAGTTTTCCAAGGTTGTTGTTTGAAAAATGAATTTTCGGGGCTTTTAATATTCCATCTATGAATGTGTCATTACATATTAACCATTTTCTTATGGTCTCATTTTATTTTTTACCATGTACATAAATTTTTCTTTTTCAGTTCTGATTATTTCCTTAGGCTGTAAGTCCTAATAAGTGGGTTTACTGGGTCAATGATACAAACTGTTTCCATTTTTTTATGTTGCCAAATCATTTTTTAAGAAACGTAGATTCTACAGTCTTACCATTAGTGTTTTAGAATAATTAAATTAGCATATTCTCATCACTGTTAAATATTTTTTCATCCTTGACATTTTGAGGAGTAAAAAACAGTAATTTGATTTAATTTGTATTTTTATTTCTATGGTGATCATCTATAGGCTTAGTTGGCATTTGCATTTATTCTTCTATAAATGAATCACTGTCTTGTGCCCATTTTTCCATTGGGGGTATTAATGTTTATCCTAATTATTTGTGAGAGCCCTTTGTGCATTACACATGCTAACCGTTTTCCATTTGTGCTAAGGTTTTTATCCAGTTTGCCTTTAGTTCTTCAACTTCTAACAATGCTTTCTAATCTCTGGAATGTTTAAGTGTTTACGCAGGCCAAAGCTATCACATCTTTTCTTTGTAATTCCTTTTATTACTTTCTATGTTTTATCCTTTCCTAAGCAGAGATTGTGAAAGCTCAGTTCAGATCATCTGATTGCTTTTGGTTTACTTCTTACAATGAAATCATTAATATACGTGGGAAACATTTGGGGGCTCAGCTTAATGTAAGATTATCTTATTTCTTCTCTCCAAATTAGAACAAAAAATTAAGCATTATTCATCTATTTCTTTTTTCAAGATTTTTTTTTAATGTTTTTATTTTATTTTTGAGAGCAGGAGAGACAAAGCATGAGTGCGGGAGGGTCAGAGAGAGAGAGGGAGACAGAGAATGAATCAGGCTCCAGGCTCTGAGCTGTCAGCACAGAGCCCGATGCGGGGCTCGAACTCACAGACTGTGAGATCATGACCTGAGCCGAAGTCGGACGCTCAACCGACTGAGCCACCCAGGCGCCCCTCATCTATTTCTTATTGTTTTGCTTTTTGAGGCAGGTTTTTATAGGTATTAGGGTCAATTGCAGGGGTGTCCTATCTGACTATCTTTTTAATATGTAGTTGATTTTTATAACAGAAGCATATGATTTTAATTATTGCAGCTTTATATTATTCATTTTTCTATCTAATAAAGTCCTCATTTCTAATTATTCTTTTTTCTGAAATTTATAAACGATCTTCAGGGATATTTTCTTAAGTTTCAAAGAAAATCTCATACAGATTGCATGAGGTTTTCTTTTTAAGTCTTGAAATTAATTTTAGAAGTCATGTTTACGTTATTTCTGGCAAGCTCTTTTTCGATTCTACACTTTTATGGGAAAGAATGTCCACATACCTATATATTCTTGCTGAGTTCTATTGTTAGGACCAATCGTTTTGTTTCATTCTTTGCATTTTTAAGATCAAAATTCATGTTGTCTACTAATGCCCTTACACCTTATCTTCTCGTCTTCAATAGTTATACTTTTGTAGAAACTTCTGTTTGCTGTCTTGTTGCATCAGGTAGAAATTCTCAAATAATGTAAAAAAGTGTTGTCGCTAGTATACTTATCTTAATCTCACTTTCTAATGGAACTGCTTCCATGTTTTACAGTTAATAATGATGTCGACAATTGGCTTAAGAACTGTATTCTTCATATCGTTAAAGAATCTCCTTCTATTTTTAATTTAGTAAGAGCTTTGCTTTCCATCAGGACCAGGTGTTATTTTATTGAAAACTGTTTCAGCATTTAACAAGATGACTTTTTTCTTTTGACCTTTTGATACTGTGTTACATTAATATGTGCTATTTGGAGAGTCTTTTAATGTAATACTGCATTCAGTTAGTTAGTACTGCACTTAGGATTGTTACCTCTAAATCTCTGAGATGAACCCGTAGCTTACTCCCCTCCTGCCCTCCCTCCCTTCTCTCTTTCCTTCCTGCCTCCCTCCCTCTCTTCTTTTCTAAATGTTATTTGTCAGACTTCGGGTATCAGGGTACATGACCTTTATAAAATAGCTAACTTTCTATATCATTGTTTGTTTCTCAAACAGATTGCATATTATGGGAATTATTTGTCCCAAGAACTTTAAATGCAATTGCCTAAAATACCTAGTTCTTGTCAACTTTTCCTTTACAGACATATCATCATATTGACCAATTTCTTTTTGGAAATGTATATTTCAGCCCCATATTGTGTTTGTGAAATTGACTGCATTGACTATAAGATTTTAGTATTATCAACTATATTTGTTATAATCTTATTTCTAATTTTTTTGGTGGATTCTTTTTTTAATTAATTAGGAATTTATTTTGTTGTTTTATTTTCAAAAAATGTTATCCTAGTTTCATTTAGATATTTGATGTATTTTGTCTTGCTGTAATTTTTTTTTTCTGTTTTGTTCCTGGTGCTGAATAACATCTAATCTTCCTGAAAAATTTCTCAACTTACATTCTTTATTAATTATTTTTTCTCGATTAATAATGAAAACATGTAATGATTTGAATTTTCCTATGAGTATAGACCTGGCTGTCTCCCATTCGGTTTTTATATGTGACTCTTCTCATTTTTATTAATTCAAAATAATTTATGGCTCTAATTATAATTTCTTTACTTCAGATTATCTTATTGATTTTTAATTCTGTGGTTTTCAATTCTATCTCAATTGCATTATGGTCAGAAAGTGTAATCTGGTTCACTTATGATATGGGGGAGTTTTGTGGCCTGGCCTAGTATGTCTCATTATAAGAAAAAAAATTAAAAAGACACTAGATATTTGAAAAAAAAAAAGGTATTTTCTCTATAGGATATGAAATTATAAATATACATGAATTTACCTTGTTGATTGTACTATTGTATTAACTATACTATATAATTTCTCTTTGAATTGATCTCATGTAGCTAAGTAACATGGTGTCAAAATATGTAAAGAAAAAACTTGGTTTTCAGTGCTGCCCTTATTGATCTTTTTGTGTGCATTTTAATCAAAACTTAATGGTAACTTGCAGGGGGTAGTACATTGTTCATTAGTCTCCTGCTTACATGTTAGCTTCATGTCCTTCCTAATTTAGAGTAGGTAAAAAGTCTGGAATGAGGAGAAATAATTTGAGGGGTGAAAGTATAGTTGTTTCCATTGACGGCCTCTAGGTCAAGTGTTTTGTCTGAACTAATTCAGTTAACTCATCAGAAATCCACACTTCAGAGAGTAAACATATAAGATAAACTCTTTTATATGATTAGCGTTTAATATGTAGTTGAATACTAAAAATAAATGATTCCCGCTGAATTGTAAGATTGTAAGTAAAATAATTTAATTTTATATACTGAGCGTTTTTCTTAAGAGACTTGGAGAGTTAGTACTATTTCCTATGAAGAAAGAGGAATGGCAAATAAATTCAGGAAGATAAGTGTTAGATGGGAAGCAATACAAATTCTGAAATCTCTTTACTTTCTACTCTTAACAAAAAAATGATCCTATAAAATATATAACCCCGCATTATTTGAGGTACACGGCTTTCATGTGAATGTAAGCATGTTTATAGATGCAGGTGGACATTTATTCCTGGATAGTTTGCAAAACACCATTTCTAGGTGCCAGCATTAAATGGCAAGATGATAGGTATTCCTAAAAAATAAAGCAGATCAAATCTGCATCATAATCATTAAAAATATAAAGCATTATTGCATGAATCTAAATGCAACAAAAATTTAGAAATAAATGGAAAATCGTGATTTTTTTCCCCTGACATTTACTCTGAAAGAAACATAACAGCATTTGTATTATATCCACTGTATGTGTGCCTGGCAAGGGACAGCTTTGATCTAGTGTTGAATTTTCTGTTGATATTATGTAGACGAAGCATGGGAATTACAATAGTGTTCTTATTTGTTAACCTTGCAACCCATTAAAAAATTCCTGCCTTTTGGATAGTCATAGCTTCTTTGTAAATGGAGAGAAAGAGATTATGCTTTTGTGTTGCCAGAATTTATTTGTCCTACAATTCATCTTTTTTCTTCTCTTCACAGTGGTCAAAACAAATCGCCAGGTGTACCATAATTAGGAAGAAAAACATCCCCCCCCCTCACCCAACACCATTCAGGGAGAAATAATGCAATGTCATTGTATACTTAAGAATATAACAGCATTTATTAGGATCTGTGATTCAATGGCCATGCTCTAGTTATACATATCCTATACTATGTTTCCCTCAACAGAAATGCAGGTGCAGTTAGCTCATATCAGTTTCAATTTATTTCAACTGTTATCAAATCAAAGGTATAAAATAAGTAATTCATGTACTTACCTTATTTTATTTTTAAACTTCGTAACTAGCTGCTCGGTTTTCCTTTGGACATTATTTTACCTCGACACTTGTGCACATTAAAAAAATACGTCTCCCAGGAAGAGAAATCTTGCAGAATAAATTTAGAGCTTGTGAGAATTAATTTGAAAAACTTAATTATCTTCCTGGACTATCCATGTTTTCCTGGGCTTTCTTTACAATAGGTAAGGAGTTTTCCCAGCTACTTTATATAATCCAGCTAAGGCTTACTGAGTTCTTACAACAGAGGTTGAAGTAGTAAACAGTTGAAGATGCCTATGGATTTTTAAGAATCATGAGAAAATTAAAATTTCGGGCGACTCTTAAGCTTATTTTAATGATGGAATTATTTGTAAATGAGCTTGATTTTGTTTTCCCAAGTGAAGGTTTTCATGAAGGAGGCATGGTTTGCCATGAAGGTCAGTACTGCAGGGGTGGCCTGCTGAACCTGAACTAGTTATTCTGATGGTCTAAGGAGACAGGACTTCTGTATAAGAACCTTTTTTTTTCCTGACTGGAGGAGTTTAAAATCAGATAATACACACAAATCAGTGAACATTTAAAGAATGTAATGTGAGATTCCTGGGTGGCTCAGTCGGTTAAGCTGCCGACTCTTGATTTTGGCTTGGGTCATGATCTCATGATTCGTGAGTTCAGGCCCCACACTGGGCTCTGCACTGACAGTGTGGAGCCTTCTTAGGATTCTCTCTCTCTCCCTCTTTCTCTGTTTCTCCCTGCCTTGGGCACTCTTTCTCTCTCTCTCAAAATAAATAAAAAGATTAAAAAAAATAAAGAATGTAATGTTACTTTTTTTTTTTGTTTTTATAAAAACTATACTCTCAAATTTTCACCTCACTGGTCACTATACTTCCTTCCACTGTAATTCTTGGAGGAAATTAAACAGCTTTCTGGCCAATTAATAAGCAGTTACTGAATGTCTACTGTGTGACGAATGTATGCTAGGGTAACAGAAAAATGAGGGTTTACTAGTATATGACATGGTTCTGCTTGCACAGGGTTGAAAATCTATTTGAGGAGAAAAAAACTAATCTACACGAAATAACTCCGAGGTTAAATAAGTACATGCTGACTTATTTATGATACTGATAATCTAGTTCCTCCAACAAGTGTGCACCTGCCTACCTGTGTTAAGGTTGTAATGCCTGCAGGTGGATGAAGGTAACTGGGAAAATCATGAGAACTGGAAGAATACGGAATGGGTGGTGGGAATTCTTGATTTAAATGTGGTTAGGAGGGGGATGCCTGGGTGGCTCAGTTGGTTAAGCGGCCAACTTTAGCTCAGGTCGTGATCTCATGGTCTGTGGGTTCGAGCTCCGTGTCGGGCTCTGTGCTGATGGCTCAGAGCCTGGAGCCTGCTGTGTCTTCCTCTTCTCTCTGCCCCTCCTCTGCTCGTGCTCTGTCTCCCTCTCTCTCAAAAATAAATATACATTAAAAAAAGAAATGCGGTTAGGAGATTGGCAAACTTGGGTTGTTTTACAAAGAAAACGAGAATCTAAAACTTAGGCTGGAGTTTGCCTGTCCTGAGATAAGACGAGCCCGTCCAAACGTACAATCGAATGGCTCTAGAACCATTGGAGGGATTAAATATTGACCAAGCAATATCTGGCTCAATTTGTGACCTCAGTTGGAATTCTCTAAACCTCATTTGCCATAAACTTTCATAGACTATTCAAGAAATTTTTTTAAACTTGCAGAGATGGCTAAAATATACGAACATAGACTATAGCCGATGACGAAGCCTAGCAGATGTTGTGAGTGTAATCTCCCAAAATGCAACACAGTGAACATTTGCATCCCCTTTTCCATTTGTATTTGTATCTATTCTAATATTAAAAAACTCTGGAGAGTTTAGTAAGTAATTGCTACTGCATAGGAAATTCAGTGGAGGGGCGCCTGGGTGGCTCAGTGGGTTGAGCAGCCGACTTCGGCTCAGGTCATGATCTCACGGTCTGTGGGTTCAAGCCCCACGTCGGGCTCTGTGCTGATGGCTCAGAGAAGAGGCTGGAGCCTGCTTCGGAGTCTGTGTCTCCCTCTCTCTCTGCCCTTCCCCTGCTCATGCTCTGTCTCTATGTCTCTCAAAAATAAATAAACATTAAAAAAATTAAAAAGAAAAAAAAGGAAATTCAGTGGAGACTTTATAATTCTCTTCTTCTGTCAGCATCATCCTACACAACACCCTAGAAACCTCCCTGGGGCTTCTAAGGTGCTAGGCTCAGAGGTGTTCTTCCCAGCTCTCTGGTTGCCCCTCTTTGCCGCTTCCTCTCTCCCTGATTTGTATGTGTCTGAATTCTTGCTCTTGTGATCAGCGGATTTCCTGAATGATCTTGTGGCTTCAGGTGCCGCGCACTTATCCACCTGCCTACAGACTAATCTCTGCTTCTGTTTACCTCCTCGGCCTCACTGCATCCAAACCACCATCATCTCTTGCTGGCTTCCACGTTTATCCTTTGTGCCATCAAATTCTATCCCCACAATGCAATTCGAAGGGTCTTTCAAAAATGCAGTTGTCTCTAGCAGGGTTGAGTTTTCACTGTACAACAATTCGGATGTACAAAAATGTAACCTGATTTTCCTAAAACCAGACTTAATTTTTACCTCTTGGCGTTCATTTCCATTTTCTATTGTTACATTATTTTTTATAAGTTTATTTGAGAAAGAGTGTGTGTGAGTGTGCAAGTGGGGTAGGGATATAGAAAGGGAGAGAGAGAGAGAATCTCAAGCTGATAGCATGGAGCCTGACGTGGGGCTCGATCCCACAAACTGAGATCATGACCTGAGATGAAACCAAGTGTCGGAGGCCTAATCGACTGAGTCACCCAGTCACTCTTCTACTATTAACATTATTTTTAATGAATCCTAGTTAAACTCAGTCTCTTTCAATTTTCTTAATGTCTTATGAGTAAACTTAGCCATTTCTGACCCTCTTCTTTTCTCCCGGGTCACATCTAAGTTGCGGTTGGGGGACTTTTGCAGCTTCATGGCATCAGTGAAGATAGTGCATCTGCTCTGTAGCTATTCTTAGATTTTCATCGGCAGCTGCTGAGAGTAACTGCTATGGAGTCTCTGGTCACTGATATCTACTACTTCTGGCAGTGTCCTCCCTTTCTCCTTGGTTCTGGGTTGTCCAGCCCACCCAGATCCTCTGTGTCCTCAGGCCACTTCATGCTCTCTTGCAGGCTCTTCCTCTGCTACTCTCAGGGACATAGGACGACTCAGATGTTTGCCAAGTGAACCTTAAAACAGGGGAGTAGAATATGCAATCTCTCTAAGTGTGTTCAGAACAAAACGCTCTCCCTCTAAACCTGGGGTTAAAGAAATGTCACTAAATTACCATCCTCTCCATAGAAGCTAAAAATTTATTTCTGATATTTTTCTTAGGTCCATTTAAAAAAATGTCAGATTGAAGAATAAAGTGGAACGGATTCGACTTTCTAATCATATTCTGCTGCGTTAGGTCTCTTCAAAGTCCCTGACAAAGCAATTTTGAGAAAGAAAAACAGAATTGGAAGCAGCATACGTCCTGATTTCAAGCTGTATTATAAAGCTATAGTAATCAAAAAGAGTATGATATTGGCATAAAAACAGGCACCTAGACCAATGGAACAGAATAGAGAAGCCAAAAATGAACCCACGCATATATGTTTTGACACGGGCACCCAGAATACACAAAGGGAAAAGTGCAATCTCTTCAACAAATGGTGCTGGGGTAGATGGATATCCACACACAAAAAAATGAAATTGGACTCATCTCGCGTCACACAAAACTTCAGCTCAAAATGGATTAAGGACTTAAACATAAGACCTGAAACCATAAAAATCCTAGAATATAACAAGGGAAAAGCTCTCTGACATTGGTTTTGGCAGTAATTTTTTGGACATGATAACAAAAGCACAGGAAAGTATATCAAAAAGGCTTCCCTACAGCAAAGGAAACCATTAACAAAATGAAGAGGTAACATATGGAAAAGGAGAAAGTATTTGCAAACCATATATCAGATAAAGAGTTAATATTAGACAAAGAGTTAATATCCACTATATATATATATATATATATATACATATAGGGACCTCATATGACTTAAGCAAAAGACCAAGCAATTCCAATTTAAAATCTGGCAAATGAACTGAAGTGACATTTTTCCAAAGAAGACATACAAATGGCCAATAGTATATGAAAAGGTGTTCAATATCACTAATCATCTAGAAAATGCAAATCAAAATCACAATGAGCTATCACTTCAACATCTGTTAGGATGGATATTATCAAAAAGGTAAAAGAAACACACAAGGCTAGGATGTGGAAAAAGGGAACCCTCGTACACTGTTAGTGAGAATGTAAATTGGTACAGCCGCTACAGAAAACAATACGGAGGTGCCTCAAAAAATGAAAAATAGGACTACCGTATGATCCAGCAATCCCACTTTGGATACATATCCAAAGGAAGTGAAATCAGTACCTCAAATAGGTATCTGTGTTCCCATGTTCACTGCAGCATTGTTCACAATAGCCAAGCTATGAAAACAACCTAAGTGCCAATCTACAGATGAATAAAGTTGCCACACACACACACACACACAGCTCCATAGGAAGCTGCTTTCCTTCCCCTACTCTTCTTTTCCCTTTAAAGACAGGGCTGAGCTGCTTACACACAGAACACTGCCTGGTTTTCCTGGCTTCCCTGCACCACCAGTACCTCATTGGCCCACACTCACCAGGGCTGTGGCACATACAACCAAGAGGGAAGCTGAAGTCCCTACCTTTCCCCTCTGCTTCTAATTGTCACCAGGACATCTGGGCCTGGGTCACAGGGGGCCATCAAACTGATGGGCATCTGGGCTCCAACTTGTAAAGCTGCTTCTGAACATCAAGAGGTTCTGGGCCAGGGCCTGAGAGCAGTGGTGGTAGAAAGGGCCAGAGAGCCACTTTTTTTTTTTTTTTAAATTTATTATCGCATTAGCTAACATATAGTATATACGGTGTAGTCTTGGCTTCAGGAGTAGATTCCTGTGATTCATCACTTACATACAAAGCCAGTGCTCATCCCAACAAGTGCCCTCCTCAATGCCCATCATCCATTTTTCCCTGCCCCCTAACCCCACCCCCCATCAACCCTCAGTTTGTTCTCTGTATCTAAAAGTCTCTTATGGTATCAAAAATCTATAAAGAATTTATCAAACTCAACACCCGAAAAACAAATAATCCAGTGAAGAAATAGGCAGTAGACATGAAGAGACACTTTTCCAAGGAAGACATCCAGATGGCCAACAGACACATGAAAAGATGCTCAACATCGCTCATCATCAGGGAAATACAAATCAAAACCACATTGAGATACCACCTCACTGATTAGAGTGGCTAAGATTAGCAACTCAGGGAATAACAGATGTTGGTGAGGATGTGGAGAAAGTAGAACCCTCTTGCACTGCTGGTGGGAATGCAAACTGGTGCATCCACTCTGGAAAACAGCGTGGCGATTCCTCAAAAAATTAAAACTAGAATTATCCTATGACCCAGCAGTAGCACTACTGGGAATTTATCCAAAGGATACAGGAATGCTGATTCATAGGGGCACATGTACCCCAATGTTTATAGCAGCACTATCAACAACAGCCAGATTATGGAAAGAGCTCAAATATCTACCAACTGATGAATGGATAAAGAAGATGTGGTATACAGATATATAATGGAATATTACTTGGCAACGAAAAAGAATGAAATCTTGCCATTTGCAACAACGTGGATGGAACTGGAGGGTATTATGATAAATGAAATAAACCAGTCAGAAAAAGACAGATATCATATGTTTTCACTCATATGTAGAATTTGAGAAACTCAACAGATGAACACAGGGGAAGGGAAGGAAAAATAAGTTACAGAGAGGGAGGTAAACTGCAAGAGACTCTTAAATATGGAGAGCCACTTTTTCTTTTAAAGCTTCACTACAACTCTAGACTTGAAAATAATGTGGCAGGACAATTGACTCAAACATTAAGATATTTTTCCTTCCTCCCATATCAGACAAAAAGCTGGGCTTATCTTAGTAATTTCCTGCCTAAGGAAGTTTTGCAGAAGCTGCATGAAGTTAGCGGCATTTCTTGTCTTTGGCAAGAGCCAAAGTCATTGCAGAGGTGGTGCTAGGTGTCCTGGTGGGATGGCGAGAGAGCAGGAAGCCTCCAAGAAAGTGAGGGAAAATAAATACAGATTTTCCCAGACAGATGTCAGCAGGGCCATCAGTGGCTGCTCCTGGGGAGGTTATAAGGTTGCAGAAAGGATGGCTACCCGCAGCATATATGGGCCAGGTGAGACTCCTGACTTGACAGTTTCCAGGTGCCTCCTGCGGTATGCTCCTGACTTGAAGGGGTCTCCAGCGAGGAGATGGGTGTCCCACAGTATCTGTGGGCAAATAACTAGTGAACACAGGCTCAGGCTCCACCTGGTCCTTGGGTGGATGTATATGACTGTAGGGCCTTTGCACAGCCCTGGAGAGAGGATGTCCTAATAAATACTGAATTTGAATCCCCTACCAGTTTAGTGAAATGGGGACAGAGTATAACTTAGGTTGATCAGAAGAAAAATATAATAATGCATTTGGGTTTGTCCTATGAATGGAGATTTGAATCTTCCACACTCTACTTAAGTAGATGTTGACAGATGTTGACAAAGGAATAGATATTTACATTTTTGCTCCCTCTCATCAAACCTGCACCCCGCCCCACGCCCCCAAACTCCATCCCTCTCTATTTCCTTCTGGTGTCATATGACAGGTTTTAGTTAAAATGTATATGAAGGGGAAAAAGAAAAGAAAAAAGAAAAGAGAGGAGAATGAAGTCAGAGAAAGTAGGATGTGTGTGGAACATTCTGGAAAAGTTTTAGTCTACATATGAGAAATGGAATGAAGTGAAGGTTCTCCCCGAAGCAGTTAGAACATAGTTACCTCAAACCTGACATAGAATAAAGGTCAGAAACTAATAAACAAATAAAATATCTGGTACTTCCTTTCCCTTCAGGAAGTTCTAACTCTACTGATTTTTACCTGAGAGGCACTGCTGAGAAGAAACTCGTCTATTAATTGGCTTATGAGGACAGACACCCAGATAAAGAGGCTTCAGTTGCTGTGACAAAATCATTTCATTCAGTTTTTTCTGCAGAATGAAATATTCTTCAGATAACTTTGATATCTAAAAAGAAGGTCATGTGTCAGATTAAATCAAGGAAAAGAATTCAGAGGGCTGCTCAGGTACACCAGGATCTGGTAGATTCCTGATCGGCTGTCCCCGGGACTCTCACACACTTTTTCTCCAGAGCCTACCTCGAACCATGTCTGAAAACCCAAGGTCTGAAAAAGCCCTTACTTGACCAAGCCTCTCCCCCTTGATGCAACTTGGCGCGTCTCATATTTTCCATTTAAAAACTGGGATACATGAAGCATTCCATCCTGATCACCCCTCCCTGGGGTTCCTGAGACCTGGCTTCTGTCTGCACCACTCTGCAGCAATTGCCTTTCTGCTTTTAGCCCACAGAACCCCTGAGTTGCCGTCGATTGTGCTAACCCGCTCCTTTCCTTTCCAGTGTTCTTAGCCTGAAGTCAGGGCTCCTCTCCTCTGCCTCCTCTTTCCATCCAGCCCCTCTGCCTCTCTCTGGTCTGCATCCCGACTCTGTGGACACACGGCTGTCCTGCTGGGCTGCATGTGTGGCTCCTGCTTTTCTGCCTCTAGCTTTGTCCCCATGGGATGTTGAATCTACTTCTACAGCATTATTAGCCAGCT
Organism: Paguma larvata; assembly: GCA_030068075.1. Taxonomy (NCBI): domain Eukaryota; kingdom Metazoa; phylum Chordata; class Mammalia; order Carnivora; family Viverridae; genus Paguma; species Paguma larvata. The sequence continues at coordinate 114,147,802 of CM057828.1, forward strand.
CTAGGGAACTGATTTGGTAATTCTGCATTTTCTCAATGTCCCTGATGCGTAGCAGGTCAGGATCCTAATCCTGGTTGGTCTTTAGAGTAAGAAAATGTATGTGCCAAGCAAAGGAAGGACTGCATGCATATTAAACTCTCTATGTCCATGTGCTTAAGAAAAATAGAACAGGAAGGGGCTGGCGGATCTCTACTAACAGCTAGAAGTTGGAGATGTTTGGGCCATACCTCTAACATGAAAAAGGCATCTGAGAGTGGCTACTGTGCTTTCGCATGGGCTCAGCCACTGTGAGAGACAAAGAGCAGAGTTTGGGGACCCAAGAGTATCAGGCAATCCCTCTTTGAACTAACCTGTAATGATATTTCTTCAATGCTTTTGTATACTATTGACTGCCCTGGTGATGCAGATTAACTTAGAATATGCATTTTAGCGGTCATCTAGTTAAAATTCTTCACTTTACATGAGAGAAAATAAAGGTGATTTTTTTTAAGGTCACACATAAAGTGATTTTGTTAAGATCAAACACCTATAGAGAAGCCAAGACCTAGGGTCTGCATTTCCAGCTGTGGCTCCCTGTGGTCTCTCGCTCCATAGTGCTGAGTTATCAGTGTTCCATGTATACCTTGAAAAGCACTAAAGCCAACTGCCCCCTTCGGAAACAGCCAAAACATGCCTACTCTTGGTACCAGATATGCTCCAAGAGGGAACTGTTCCTTGTGGTTCCTCATTGTCAGGATGGAACGTGTAGATTTCCACCTTCACTGCGTGCGTGCCTGAGTATGGCTACGTGCCTAATTCTGACACCTCATTATGTCTTCTTAAAATCTGGGGCAGGAAAGCACAGACTGTAGAGGATTCATAACCCTTTTTTCTTTTTCTTTTTTTTAACTATAATGAAAGGTCTCAGATAAGGAAATTTGCATTGGCCAATGCCAGCATTTTAGTCAACTGCATAAACCGATGACTAGTCTCTTGACTACACGAGGTTTCTATCGCATTTTATATGACCTCTTATAGCACATCGTTTTAAAAATTTATGGCTATTTGAATAGCAAAACCCTTGAGACATTCACTAAAGAGGTTTGCAGTCTCATAAAAAGAGATGAAACAATTATTAATAATTATGAATCCGCTGTATGTTTACTTCAGTTACTGTGTAGTTCCCAGAGATTTCTACTAGTAAATAAATCTGTTTGTTTACATACCTGCTGTGAAAAGATTTCCAAATCATATTCTTCGTTCTCTAAAACTGTCTTTGAGTCTTTATCATTCTTTGTCCTGATAGGACAGGACTCCTCCTGTGTTGTGGGACAGGAATACAAATCGTGGGTATTTCTTGCTACTTCTGTTGGTTTTGAAACCACGTTTTGATTTTTAAAAGAAGACATCCTGTCCTTCCTTAGTTGCTGCCTTCTCTTGTAGCCCCGGTATTTGCTCTGAATGAACACTGCTGCTCTGTCTTCTTCCTGGGAGTGCATGCTTGCTTGGGCTGGCTTCTCTCTGACCGACCCAGGCCTCAGATGGCTTCTCTGCTGGCTGCATACTGGTGCGTTCTGGATGACTACAGATGTCTTCTTTTCTTTTTCCTTGCTATCTGCATTTTGATAAACTGACCTTTGGCTAAGACTAGGTTCCGAAGTTTTTTTTAAAGAAGGTTGCTTTGTCTCATTCTCCACTAACCAAAGTCCCAGGTAGCTTGGCCTTTCCGAGATGGCCTTCCTTTCTAGGTATGCTGCTTTTGATTCTTCGAAATTCCTTTCCTCTGCGTACCTCTCGTAGTAATGCTGGACCACAGTGTTCTCCTCCTCCACTCTCCTTATCTTACTATTGTCTTCCAGGTCTTTCGTATATTTCTTTTTAGGCTGTCCTTCTGCCCAAGAGTCCCCTGCCAGATGCGGTTCCTGGTTAGCCTCTTCCCCATACATGTTATTCATTTTTTTCTGAGTTTGATATCCTCTGTTGTTACTCTCAACAGCATTCATGGTGTCCCCTTCAACTTTGAAAGTAGAAATCTTCACCGCAGATGTACTTCCTTTATTATTTGGAGCTGGAATGACTGTGCCAGTAGAAGGGAGCGTATTTTCTGTCTGTTTCTTCACGAAAGATTCCCTGTGTAAAACACATTGCATCTGAATGTATGATACTAAACTGGGTCTTATCTACCTCTACAGTGTTGGGAGAACAGAAAAGGGGCAACAAAACAAAACACAAACAAAAACGAAAAAGCCTCCAAGTAAAAACTTCTCAAGTCATAATCAAGTGTTTCCCATGTGTCCTCTCTAGCAACAACTGCGGTAGCGGCTCGAATAATGATGAAGCCAGTTTCAATTTAGAATGAGAACTACCCTAGCATATTTTCACTTAATGAGGCATCAAAACCCTAGGAATTTAATCACTTCAAAACATGTCTTCTTCTAAAGAAAGTAGCTACAGTGAGGAGAGGTTGTGGAAAATATATCAAAATTTGAGACTAGTAAGCAGGGTATGTTCACTAGGCTACTGTGCTGTATTTAATAAGCTCGCCCGAGCTCTGCTGATCACAGGAAATATCTTACGAAATTAAAGGGAGGTAGTGTCCCTGCTACAGCTCACGATCATATAATATGTTAACCAAAATTTCACAGTTGTTACTTTACCAATATCCTCCCCAAATATTTTCCCTTCCTTTGAAGATAACATCTTCTCTACAGCTTTTTTTTTTTTTTTTTAAAGCTACACAGCTTTTTCTTTCCTTTCTTTTCTTTTTTTCTTTTTCCTTTTGGTGAGGACAAAACCCTCACGAGAGCAATATGGCCATGAAAAATGGGTTAAGGTACAGTGAAAAAGTCATAACCTGATACTATGACATGCTGCTTGGGGGATTTTGCCAAAGACTTTCCATTTTGGCTCAGGTAAGCCATGGGAGACTTTTGGTCATTTGCCATCTGTTTGTACAGAAGGACTGGTCTTGGAGTCAAACTTGGAAAAAGTTACTGGAATTCAATTTTCCTAATTCCACTGACCACTTCCTAGGCCTATGACAGCATCTTCAGGTTTATACAGGAGGCATAACTGAATCTCTGTTATTCTGCCAGGGACCAGAGAATGAGGCAGGGTACCAAGAACCCATAATTTTAATGAGTGGCTATGCGAGTATTTTGAACACCTTCATAATACTCCAGCCTATACTGGTCAAAATACAATTAATGAGAAAAAGAAGCAAACTATACCACAGAGATATAGTAATCAAAACAGTGTGAAAATAACATAAAAACAGACTCACAGATCAATGGAACAGAATAGAGCGCCCAAAATTAACACACACATTCATGGCCAATTAATTTATGACAAAGGAACCAGGAATATACAAAGGGGCTGAGATAGTCTCTTTAATAAATGGTTTTGGGAAAATTAGAGAGACACACGCAAAATAATGAAGCTGGACTCCAATCTTGCACTATATACAAAAATCAACTCAAAATGGATTTTTTTTATTAAAGTTTTTTTAATTTTTTATTTTATTTTTGAGAGAGAGAGAGAGAGAGAGAGAGAGAGAGAGTGTGAACAAGGGAGAGGCAAAGAGAGAGAGGGAGACACAGAATCTGAAGCAGGGTCCGGGCTCTGAGCTGTCAGCACAGGGCCTGACACAGGGCTCCAACCTACGAACTGGGAGATCATGACCTGAGCTGAAGTTGGATGCTTAACTACATGAGGGGCCCAGGTGCCCCCTCAAAATGGAGTTAAAGACTTGGACATAAGACCTGAAATCATGAAACTCTGAGGAGAAAATATAGTTGGGAATCTCCTTGACTTTGGTTTGGCAATGTTTTTGTTGTTGTTGTTTTGTTTTTTTCTGGATTTAATACCAAAAGAAAAAGGAACAAAAGCAAAGATAAACAAGTGGACTACATAAAATGAAAAAGCTTCTGTACAACTTTTGGTACAGAAAATATTTGCAACTCATAGATCTGATAAGGGGTTAATATCCAAAATATATGAAGAACTCATACAACTTAATAGCAAAAAAAAAAAAAAAAAAAAAAAAAAAAGAACACTCTGACTTAAAAATGGGCAGAGGATCTGAAAAAGCATTTTTCAAAGAAGATGCACGAATGATCAACAGGTACATGAAAGGGGGCTCAGCATCACGAATCATCAGGGAAATGCAAATTCAAACCATGATGAGGTATCACTTCACACCTGTTAGAATAGCTATCATCACAAGGGGCACCTGGGTGGCTCAGCCGGTTCAGCGTCCAACTTCAGCTCAGGTGGTGATCTCACAGCTTGCGGGTTTGAGCCCCGTGTTGGGCTCTGTGCTCACAGCTCAGAGCCTGGAGCCTGCTTCAGATTCTGTGTCTTCCTCTCTCTCTGCCCCTCCCCCACTCATGCTCGCTCGCTCTCAAAAAAATAAACATTAAAAACAAATGGCTATCGTCAGACAAGGGAAAACAAGCATTGGTGAAGATGTGAAGAAAAGAGAATCCTTATGCACTGAGAACGTTGTGTGTTGGTGGGAATGTTAATTGCGGCCACTATGGAAAACCACACGGAGGGTCCTCAAAAAACTAAAAATAGCACTACCATATAATCCAGCAATCCTACTTCTGGTTGTATACCCAAAGGAAACAAAGTAATGATCTCAAAGAGTTATTTGCTCTTCCATGTTCACTGCAGTATTATTCAAAACAACCAAGATATGGAAATAACCTAAGTGGCCGTTAGTGGATGAATGAATAAAGAAGATATGTATTACGTATTCAGTGGAGTATTATTCAGCCATGAGAAAGAAGGAAATCCTGCCATTTGTGACAACAAGGATACAATAAATCAGACTGAGGAAGACAAATACTGCATGGTATCACTTATGTGTGGAATCTGAAAAAGAAAAGAAATAGTCAAACACAGAAACAGACAGTTGTGGTTTTGAGGGGGAGGCAGAGGAAACAGGGAGAGGTTAGAAAAAGGATATAGCCTTCCAGTCATTAGAGGAATAGGTAGGTCTGAGGATCTCACAGAAAACATGGGACTACACACGGTTTTGTACAACTGGATTTTGCTAAGGGAGTAGAACTTCAATGTTCTCACTAAAAAAGCATAAAACGGAACTATGTAAGGTGATGGAAGTGGTAATGAATTCGATGGGGGAATCCTTTCGCAATGCAGATGTGTATCAAATCATCATGATGCACACTGTAAATATCTTACAATTTTGTATGTCACTTATACATCAATAAAACAAAGTTCTAAAAAGATGAGTTAGTTCTTGGGATCTAATATAGAGCATGGGGATTGTTAATAATACTGTATTATAGACTCAAGAGTTGCTAAGACAGGTGTTTTTTTTTAAAATTTTTATGTTTATTTTTTATTTTTGAGACAGAGCATGAGTGGGGGAGGGGCAGAGAGAGAGAGAGAGACAGAATCTGAAGCAGGCTCCAGGCCTTCAGCTGTCAGCACACATGGCCCGACGTAGGGCTTGAACTCATCAACTGCGAGATCATGACCTGAGCCGAAGTCAGACGCTCAACTGACTGAGCCACCCAGATGCCCCTAAGACAGGTGTTCTTTTTTTAATTTTTTTTTATTTTCGAGACAGAGAGAGACAGAGCAAAGCGGGGGAGGGACCGAGAGAGGGGGAGACACAGAATCAGAAGCACGTTCTAGGCTCTGAGCTGTCAGCTGATGCAGGGCTTGAACCCCAAATAGTGAGATCATGACCTGAGCCAAAGTCGGATGCTTAGCCAACTGAGCCGCCCAGGCGCCCCAAGACAGGTGTTCTTAAATGTTCTCACCACACACACACACACACACACACACATACACACACACACACACACACACACACAGTGATAATTACTGAGGTGATGAACGTGTTAACTAAGTTTACTGTGGTAATTATTTCACACTATATATGTGTATAAAAATCATCACATTGTACACCTTAAACTGACTCAATGTTATAGGTCAACTGAATCCCAAAATATTTGGGGAAAAAAAAAGACAAGGGTCCCTGGATTGGGGCTGGAATGATCTTCATTTCCCTGCAGAACCACTTATTCTTCTTTTGATCAATTCAAACTTTACCACTGAGACAAAATCTATATACTTTCTCTTCCCCTAATCCTGACCAAGAACTTCCATGCCCCTACTGCACAATTTGCATATTTTTATAACAGAGTTAACTCGTGTTAACTGTGATTATTAGAATCACAGATTTATTGGTTATATTTCCTTTCCATGATTCTGTGAGCAATTTAAGGATCAGGATTTTGTCTCGTTTATCTACGTGTCTTCGCAGCTCACCATAAAGCTTTCTGTATAACTGAATTCAGGTGGATTTGCTAATAAGCACTTAGAAATATAGATATGGAGGCTCAAGAGAAGAAAGGGCAACGTGTCATGGTTTGAAGATTGGATTCTGGCTTAGGAGTTAAGGTATATTGATTATTAACGCCATGGGAATGAAAGAGAAAGCCCCTCTAGAGGGGATATTCAGATGTGGAGGAGGATTTAAATATGGGGAAGGGAGGATGAATTAGCAAAGGATCCTTAGAATTAGGAGCCGAAATGCAGAGAGCAATCTAGCGGAAGCCTAGGAAGGAAAAATGTATGGAAGGGAAGTGTGGTCCTCAGTGTGAAATGCCAATGAGCTCCCAAATAGGATAAAGAACACAAGAGTGGCCACTGGGCGTTCACTGACATTTAATGCATTGGTATTAGGAACCTGATTAGGTGCAAGAAAGACTGTGAACTTTATCTTGACTTTACAGATTCGAGAAATGTATAATGTCAAAATGGTGTAAGAATGAACATCACTGTACCTTTTATTTTCAAAGTTTTTCTTGTAGTCAAATTCCTGATCATGAGTCTGAATGGTTGTTACTGCGGTGTTTTTTGTGTTAACAGTTTCTTTTCTTTGTTTCCTGACTAGATGTCCTCTTGCAGCTGAAATATACAAGGTCCAGAATAGCGTTAATCATAACAAAGAAAAGAACCATTACTTAAGTGAATAGAACAATTTTTTTTTGACCATCAATGTCAGGAAAATGAAATTAAAGACTCCAAATAGAACAGGTTCATAAAAAATATTGTTCATTAACAAGATTCTTCTCTAGCAAGAAAATAAAGTGCCTTTTGTATTAAGGACAGTACTGAGATGAAGCTAAAATAAAAGAGATTAGATAGGTTGATGAAAAAGACAAAATGTATTCATTTGCTTAAAATCTGCTAATAATTACTTCAGCTATTTATAGGAGAAAGCCCATATTATTTAAGAATATTTTTTAGCCAATTATCCTTGGAGCCAGATAGATTTCAGAATTCAGCTTTAAACTTTTTTATTTTATAAAGGTAATTTAGGGAAAATAACACATAACCTATAACTTTCCCCATGTCAGGGCAGCATTCCATAATCAAAACTGTGAATATTTCTCCACAAAAATAATATTTTTTCTAGGAACAAAAAAGGACTGTAAATATTAGGTCATGTTTCACTGCCAGATGAGTTGTGAAAAACCTTTTCTTCAGTGTTTTATAAACTGTGGAATTGTGGATAAAGAATCTGATCCCAAATTTTAGGGATTTGCATTTTGATGCTGCAGTTGAGAAGTTAAGGGCTTTAAAATTCCCGAAGAGATGAACCATTACGATTTGACCGACCCGAGACTGGAACAGGAGTCTCTCAGATGTCAGTCAGCTATTCCGTCCGCCATGTCAGTGTTCCTCAGAAGGCAGGCGACAGAGCCATAGTGGATCATAAAATGGGTTAGTGGGGCAAATCTAGCATCTAAGAATTAAGTGGAATAAGCCAGAACAGAAAATATCAGAGTGCACACTGCATGTAGTAGGTGTGCCTATCAGGATACACAGCAAAATACAGTTTTTACTTCGGAAGATGCTGCACTAAACCATGCCAGGCTCTAAATTTAGTTTCTTACAGAAAAAATGGAAAGTGAAATCTAAAGTCTATTGATAACATTTTAATAAAAATGTGTAAAGTGTTATCATAAATATTATTCCCCTACAGTTAATAGAAAGAAATGGATGCCCTTTAACATAATGAGATTTAATCAAGTGGCCAAACATTGTGGCAAGTGTAACCTTTGGAAGAAAGGAGGAAAAATGTTATTGTCCAATGGATTATAATAATATGATTCCTGAGATCTATAATTAATTTAATCACTTGTGTATCTTGCACAAGAGGTCAATTGTGTCTCATTGATGCTTGACAGAAAATTTAAAAATTAAATTATTTTATTTAAGACAAAACATTCAAATATTAAAAGTGTCTATCACTAAAATGATCTGATTTAGATTTAGTATAGAGAAGGCACCAACGTTAACAATCTGGAATTAAATACAAAAGTTACATAACAATGGGGGTTTGTACATAAGATTATATTTTATGTCCATATCTAAACATAACATTAAGTTTTGTTACACGGTGAGACCATCTGAGTGATTACCTGACTGTATTATTATAGCACTCTCTTTTCTTTTCTCCTGTATTTTTTGGTACCTTCTTGAATCCAAGAATCCTCTGACGCAGGCTTGAATCAAAATAAGCTTGTCAATGGCTTCCTTTCTCATTAAATTTAACTGTTCCACATGATAATATTTAAGGAACACCTTAAAAGAATGAAAATAAAAAACAAATAAAACTACGTCACACAAATGTGAAACAGCCATGCACTACACTTTGAAGAACAGATTATATTCTAAATCTTTTTAGATTTTAGAAATCACTATTCTGCTTGTTTGGCCTGGACTTTGCTATAACATTTTAGATTTTTATTCTTGAAGAAAACCTCTCTTTGAGAAGAAATGTTGTTTGGTACTCATGCTGTTATTCGCAACCAGTTAACTAGGTTTTGTTGAATGGGTCAAGAAGAACGGAGGATGGTCAGATCTTGTATAAAAATTTTAGCATCATATACTGTGAGCAAGGCTAAATTTTTATGTTTTTAAGAAGGCAATTGTGTTTTCCAAATTTAAAAATCTTACAAATATAGCTGTAAGATAGATGATGCTGACAGCTACAGAAATTCATTCATCTGATGTTTACCGACACCTGCTGTGTGTACACCTCTGCTGGGGATACAAAGGTAAATTAGGCAGGGCACTGTCTGTCAGGGGCTCTGACGTTGTCAGTGGAGGGACTAAGGCAGAGAGATGGCCCCAGACAGAACAACATTCTTGCTAGACTCAGTGGCCCCCATGGAGAAAAGAGGACTGACTTTCAATCATTCTAAAATCGAAATGAATTGGAGAAACAGAGGAGCCTGCAGGCCTGGAGTTATTCTCATTTAAGAGTTTTCAACCTACCCCAGGAAATAGGAAGATTTTTTTTTCTCTTAATGGATACATTTACTAATAAAAGTCACCTAAAAGAAAGTTTATTGAAACCACTAAGAAAGTGACTTAATTCAAATGTAACGGCTGAGTCATAAGAACTGGTAACACTGAAAGTAGAACCCTCTCTGCAGCTCCAAGACCCGAAGGCTTGGCACCACAGGCAGGTTAGCATTACAGGGTTTGATTGAATTTAGTTTTAATTTCTATGGGGCTCTAGATGTTAATTTATTTAGCCCATTCCACTGTTGACAATTCATTTAAAATTCAGTCTGTTTAAAAAGGTCATCTTTTTATTTTTTTTGTACAGCATTTGAAATGTTTCTATGTTGAATACTTTTATCCATCTTAATGAGTTGGAAAAGGTGAAGTGGAAAAATACAAATAGCTTTAAAATGCTACTTAAATACCATGTAGGACTGGAACTGCAAAGGGCCTTCTTACAAGTTAAAACTCCATTTGAAGTTAGGCATGTGTTTCAGACCATAAATCGTGAGATTTCAGCCTGATAAAATGCATCTTTGTGATCGTCTAAAAGAAAATGGTATAAATAAGATACACATCTTTTTTAGTGCTCAGAATATCCCCTTGCTAAACACTAAAGTAAATATGGATTACTGAATATGTAGGACACTCAGTCTAAGGTAAATATTTTTTTAAATCCCTTAAATTGTTACAGGAGGAACTTCTTATGTAAACATGAAAATTCTCTCCCATATCTTCCTCCCCAAGACACAACTAATGTGGAAGTTTGTTTCAGTCAATATGGCTGACAGTGATTATTCTTGAGGGGTCAGTCTCTGAGTACTTCTTTTCTTTAGATTGACTCTTCAGGGTACCCCTAAGACCTGGTACCCTCTTTATTTCCTTATCTTCATTTTGTAATGCTTTGAGGCTATCTGAGGAGCCTAATGCATCTTTTCTCCAAAAAGCCACGTATCTTACTTCCATATTCAATATCTGTTATGATTTTTTACTTCATTCTCTAAGTGAGTACGTAAGCTACGATCTCTCAGGTCTCAAGTCTAATACATAAACACAGTGATAACCAAATACTTACACCAAGTCTACTAACAATGGTGAATATTTTGCTCCAGATAAATTTCAAGTTTACAACAGAAGCAGATTTGAGAATTAGGAAAAAAAATTAGAATCCTATTCAGATCATTATGATTTTCTACAGAATATATTCTGTATGTATTATATGATATTAATATGTATTAATATATTCTGAATATTTACATAGTATACTTGTGGTGATAAAAAAGAGAAAATATATCAGTATGTTTTTATACTATTTGAAATATACTCACTCTAAATTTCATCTTTTTTTTTTTTGATAAATCTTCAAAAGAAACTCTTCTTGAATTTCTTAAAAGAAACCTTTATGACAACAAAGTGCTGATGAAGAAAACCTTTATGCGTCTATCAACTGAATTCCCTAATTTAAGCTAGAGATTCTGTAACATAAAAAAGCCATAATATTTTCAAGCACTGTTAAATGTTATAATTCTCAGTAAATCCAACACAATTATTATTTGTTCTTGAAAATTATATGAAATCATTACTTTTGTTTTTCCAAGAGCCCAGTTATCAAGACCAGCTTTTTCCAAAATGGTGGCACAGGTGTCAGGGCTCACTGGGGGTTCTTCGTTCCACTTGTAGCAGAGAACATGGTACCTTCGAGTGGGAGAAAGTGCTGGTTAGTATTTCATAAAGTTTCCATGCCTCAGTGGCCTCGTGGACACTTGGCAGTTCTGTGCAGGGAAGAGGAGATTCCCAGACCCAATGCAGGGGACCCTGTAGGCCCCTAACGCAGGAGACTCTTCTCAGAACCCTAAAGTAGACTGATGAAAATCTGGGCCAGTCTGTGTAGATTTGAGCATTGTTTTCTCAGTTTAGTGATTACTCTTCAACACTGATCACTGACTCTCCCACAAAAACTCCATCACCAAAAAAAAAAAAAAAAAAAAAAAAGAAAAAAATTTAGTTGGGTGTTGGGTATTTTAAAAAGAGCAACCTTTTTCTGGGTAGTAAAAGCAGGAGGACTGCAGTGGCAAGAAGCAGAGGGAAATATTTCATTCTTTTACACCTTCACAAAAACAGCGGAAGCTGACCTTAAAACTGAATGAAGGAGTTTAATTCTCTGCAAACTTCCCACTACTATGTACATACCATCGGGCACTGTTCTTCTTTGAGTTACACTTTGTGTCTCACTGGAGATTTTCTCTATTGGTTTAATACATCAATGATTGAGGGGAAGAAGTGAGTTAAGGAGTTAATGCAGGAGAGAACTGAAACAGGCCACCAGGTGAAGTAAAGGAAGAAAAACTGGTTGATCCTGGTCAACAATCTTGTGCAGTTTTCTAGAGATTTCAACATGCCCTTATTTCTATTTAATTTCTTGGTGCAGGATTAACCCGCCAGTCCAGAGGAAAAGAAGCATCAAGTTTTGGTAGGTTTTGACTTTCAAAAGAGAGGCCGCGGCGTGTGGAAGAGTGAGGTGGCATGGTCAGGAAAGTGGAGTTCTGACTCAAGGGATTAATTACCCGTGTCAATGTAGACACATCATGGACCTCTGTAAATGTCAATTTCTTCATCTACAACTGAGCCTGTAGATAAAAGCTCTAAAAAGAACACATTCCAGCTCCACCAAGTTTCATTGTTCATAAATGTGCAGATGAACTAGTTTCTGTGAGGCTCTTTGGAGAAGCCTGGCCTAGAATGGTCCAGAAAGAAGTGATGGTCGTAGCTTTTGCTGTCTGTGCAAATAATTTCAGGGAGCACCCACTAGCGTCTCCTCATCCTTCAGGCCTGCCAACTTCAGGACTAGACTTGCTTGTGGACACATTGTGACTGAAGAGCTAGTCTACCCTCCCAGCCTCCCGGTGTTACTTCTTTCTAGATCCAGCCAGGATCTCTTGGTTCGTCATATGAGCAACCCTTCACGTGCTCCCTCTTGGTCTTTTGTTGCGCATGCTCTGCAAACACCCAAACCTGGACCAGCCAATCATTGTTCTCTGCCCTCCTGTCAGGCCTTGGAGACCTGCCAGAGAAAAATCCTTCGCCGTGTGCTCCCCTATGACCCTGTGGCTTCCTGAGTCACCTGGGTGCACAAGACCCAGAGTCCTGATTGGCGTCCACGACTACTTTCCTCACTCGATCCTCACAACTGTTTAATCTCCCCTGTCCTGTTCAAATCTCCCACCTGCCCCTGCCCTCCGCACTGCTCTCGGCAGATAAACGAGTCTTCTATTTTACCAGAAGCCACCAGATGCAAGCTCTACTAGCTCTGTCCCAGCTACAGATCTGTTTGTCCAGTATCAATTCTTCCCTTCAGAGGAGGAGATGTCCACTCTCCATCTTCCTGTGTTCTAGATGCCATCTCTTCCTCCTCTCCTTTTTCAATCCCTTTTTTCTCTTCTGGCTCCTTCCATTTCGTACAAAACAAACCCTCTAAGTCTGTCTCACCTGAAACGACTCTCTGTCTCCCAACAGCTTTACAAAGAAGTTGAAAGATAGCTTAAAATAACTGTCTCCATTTCTCTACTTCCCGTCAGTCAGCGGCTCCTGGAATCTGATTTAATCTCACAGTAATAAGGACTCTTATTTAATCACCTAAGATCTTTTAGTGACGAAATCCAAAGGGATGTCTTCCATCCTAATCCTAAGTGCTCTTTTCTGCATTTGATGTTGTTGACCCCTTCCTCTGGCTTGAGAGTCCCCACGTTTGCATCCCACCTTGCCTCCCTGCTTCTCCCCCCTCCCCCCGTCAGCCTCCCTGATATGCCTCATATCTAGACGTTCTGCTCAAATGCAAGTGTTCTCCAATGTCCCATTTCTTTCTGAGCTCACTCCACAGGGGTCTCGTCTACATGTGGAGTGGATGATTCGTAAATCTTCATCTCTGGCCCTCTTTACACAAACTCTGAACACATCACTTCTGACTGCCTGCTCGGCCCCCCACCTGGTTATCTCGCAGACACTCCAAACTCAGCAAGTCATCACCTTGCCTTTCCTCTGCTAGTTCCTATCTCTGAGAAGGATGTCACCATTTTTTTCAAAGGTGATAAAAATCTGTGTGTCATCCTAGATGCTTCCCTATTCTCGACTCAGTGTATTCAACATGCTTAAAAAATCTCTCTGAAATCAATTTCTTTCTATTTCTATAGACTGTTGCCTTGAACTTACTCATCATCACTTCTTGACTTCTTGGCTTCCAACTGGTTATGTCTGTTCTCACTCTCCTCCCCCTCAGGTCTGTCTGAATTGTCTTCATAAGATGAAAATCTAATCATGTCCTTTCATGACTTGAAAGTCCCTGAGAAAATCCAATTTCTAAGCCATGATGGCAAAAACAGGTGCTTTCAAAGGCTAGGCACATAACGTATGTAAGTTGGAGAGTGGTGGAAATGTAGGAAATGCAAAGGTCACATCTGCCAAAAAGCAGTCATCTAAAATTAGGTGATATATATGAAGACTGGCATGAGAGCTGCCTCCCTCCTCTGTATCCCTGCCTGCCTTCCGAGTCTCCTTTTGCTATTTTCCATGGACAGCTTGAGCTCCGGTAATAAGAATTATTTAAAATTATGCCAAAAGGCCATGTTTGCTCATACCTCTATGCCTTTGTATGTGCTATTCTCTCTGTACGTCCTTCATCCTCACTGCTTGTTCTTTAAGGAAGACCGACTCTTCCAATATTCTAGAAACTCTCTCTCTTGCATCTTCAATGAATAGACTAACTGGGTTAACTGACATTCTCTTCCCTTGAGTTAGATGCACTGACTGGTGTCCGCCACACACCTGGAGCTCATGGATGGTAGTTCTCACTGGTGTGCCCATGTGCTTCTGCTCCTGCCAGGTGAGCTGGGTTTGCTGCCAAACCTGTTTCTGCCAGTTGCACTTGAGGTGACGGGATTCAAAAGCATATGACGTAAACTGATGAAATAGGAGTCAGGAAAGCCAGGGAGTTGCTTCTATGAAATTGCATCAAATGCCTTGGTAAGACTTCATAAAGAAGTGGTCTAAAGCTATTACAAAGGGTTGAGGAGAATCTTAAGAATCAAGAAATAAATATTCAGCCCCGTGATTGTTTCACAAGTTATCTTTAACTTCCTGCTTCACCTCAGGAGATATTGACTGGAAATCACAAATAAAGGATTATGGATAGCTTATGTAAGAAAGAATCAATATGGGGCGCTTGGGTGGCTCAGTCGGTTAAGTGTCCGGCTCTTGATTTTGGCTCTGATCATGATAGCAGGATTAGGAGATGGAGCCCCACGTGGGGCTCTGCGCTGACAGGCGTGAAGACTGCTTGGGATTCTCTCTTTCTCTGCCCTTGCTCTGCTTGTGCTCTCTCTCTCAAAATAAATAAATAAACTTAAAAAAAAAAGGGTAACTCCGATTTGTGGACTCTTATTCAAAGAAGTAAACAGCCTGCATCAAAAGGTTGAAAAATGAATAGATGTTCATGTTCCAACTTAAAATATGACTAGATATATAGTACATGTTTATATATGACTTTTGTGATTCTCTGCTTTATCTTAATTTCTACTATAATCTAAGAAGTCTTCTCCTTTCCTCCTCATTTCTACCTTCTCTACGTCATGCTTTCAGAGTGCCCTGTGCATACTTTTATTAAAAATATCCACTACGCTTTCATTCACTTCATAAACATTTACTGAGTACCTACTATGTGCCAGGCACCCTTCTAAGTGCTGAGGATGCAGCAGTGAACAGAGTAAATGAGCACCCTTGTCCCTTGAGTTTACGTTACACTGTAATTGTATGATAATGTAGATAATTAGGTCCTTGTTCTCATAGCTAGTCTGTGAGTCCATTAACATCAGAAGCTCTTTTAT
Source organism: Paguma larvata (assembly GCA_030068075.1). Taxonomy (NCBI): domain Eukaryota; kingdom Metazoa; phylum Chordata; class Mammalia; order Carnivora; family Viverridae; genus Paguma; species Paguma larvata. Next base: position 114,162,996 of record CM057828.1, read on the forward strand.
TATTCTTTGGATCTCTAATCTTTGGAATAAGATTAGGGGTAATTTTTTTTTCAAGGATGAGAACATACTGGGTGCTCAATTAAATGTTTGCTGAAGGACTAATGACCTGCCTCTGGGACTTGCTGTGGAAATAAACATCTAGGTAGACCAGTTGCACTTATGGCAGAAAGCCCCCAGAGCCTTGCTTTGTCGCATGCTTTTTTTTTTTTAATTTTTTTTAATGTTTATTTATTTTTGAGAGACATAGAGGCACAGTGTGAACTGTGGGCAGAGAGAGAGGGAGACACAGAATCGGAAGCAGGCTCCAGGCTCCAAGCCATCAGCACAGAGCCCGATGTGGGGCTCGAACTCACAGACCACAGACCGTGAGATCATGACCTGAGTTGAAGTCGGCCGCCCAACCGACTGAGCCACCCAGGCGTCCCTCGCATCCTTTTTTTAAAGACTCGTTTTAAAGGCAACATACTGGCTGCTCCTTTGTTTTTTATGGGCTAGCTTCATGACTTACGCTGTGGGATTCAAGACCACAGCACTGTGGGTAACAAGTAATTTTGGCAGCGTGGGCCTGAGGCAAGAATAATAATGAAAATAATATAGCTAATATGTATTGATTGGTTCTATCGATAAACTTCATATATATTATTTAATTTAAGGCTCATAAACACATACAAAGTAGAAATGATTATTATCATCCCTATTTGCAGATAAGAAAGATTGAGGCTTAAAACTTATAAGTTACTCAAAGTTCCTTTGAACAAAGTCACACATTTAGATGTGACAGAATTGGGGTTTGAACTTGGGCTTTCTGATTTCAAAGCATGTGTACTTACCTACTTCACTACACTACTGTCTTCAAGAAGTTCTGGTTGAATTAGAGGTCTGGTAGCCAAACCACTGTGTATAGGTGTCTAATGGAAAAATGGAGCTCACTATGGTAGCTTCTTAGTATAATGGTTCATTTGAAATAGCTACGGCAAAAACCCTGTGCAAAGTAATTTCACATCGTTTATTTTCTCTTAAGATTATTTCTTTGTCACAAAACAGAAGAGTTTATCTACAACAGAACAAAGAGTCTGATGAATTTTGCACAAAAATTTTGTATTTTGCATAAAAGAAGGGCTAGTCAAAGGCTAAGGCAGGAGGGAGAGAACTGTTTAGTCCTATTTACACCTCCACAGGGCCTTTGCAAATTGTCTTGCCTCCTCTAATCTACGCCAATTCAGATGACAGCTTTCAAATCCATGACAGAGAAAAGGTGTAGTCTTTTATTTCTGGTTCTTCCTGTATTTAGAACAGCTATTCACACATTCTCTGTATACTTAGTTTTTTCCCTTCCTCATTTATCATGTAGTAATTTGCTATTTTATATAGCATGGGACTTTGAAATACATTTATAAATTCATTCTTACTTCCAACCTTCTAAATAAGTGACTTTATAATATTGTCAAAATAGTAGGTTTATTATTGTCCATACTGTAAAACCATGCATAACTGAAACTGTAAGCTTAATATGGCATTCAAGGCTCTCTCTACATAATTTTTAACCTGATCAGTTTTCCCACCTTATCCCATCTTATCTTCTGTCAATTTCTGTCACTTCACTAACACCCACTGTGCTAATCCGGGCAAAGCCAACTAAGTCCGTCTAGCTTTTGACATGCCAAACACTACACTGAGAAAGACCTTTCCTGCCATTTCCACAAACTGTCCCTCCCATCAGATTCCAGTTTGAACCTTCTTTCCTAATATTCTCTCTTATCAGCCCTCCTGGAGATAAATTTATCTTCTCTGATCTCTTGCACTGTATTTATTGGTATTTGGATCTTGGTATTTATTACCTTGCATTGCTTATTAACTTTCCATGTCTATGATTCTGAAAATTTTAACTCAATTAAAATTTTTAATTGAGTCAATTCTTGAGATTCAAGAGTTTTATTTTGTTTTTTTTTGTTGTTTGTTTTTTTAATTTTTTAAATGTTTATTTATTTTTGAGAGAGAGAGAGAGAGAAGAGCATGAGCAGGGGAGGGGCAGAGAGAGAGGGAGACACAGTCTCCGAAGCAGGCTCCAGGCTCTGAGCTGTCAGCACAGAGCCTGACATGGGGCTTGAACTCACAAGCTGTGAGATCATGACCTGAACTGAAGTCAGGCGATTAACCGACTGAGCCGCCCAGGCGCCCCTCAAGACAGTTTTAAATAACGTGGTGTCCTCTGCGATGCTTAGCATAGTACCTTGCACATAAAGAAAAGGTCACTGATTCCATGGTAGTTATAGTAATATTATATTAATATTGTTTATGTAATTTTTAAGCAAGTTAAAGATCAACTCTTCTAAAAAATGAAAAATATGAGAATAGGTCACATTTAGATTTTAAATTGAAATTTCTTCGTAGCAAGTACTTTTTTTTAAAGTTTATTTTATTTCTTTATTTTGAGAAAGAGAGAGAGAGAGGGAGAGAAAGAATGAGCAGGGAAGGGGCAAAGAGAGAGAGAGAATCCCAAGCACTTGGCTCCATGCTGTCAGTACAAAGCTCGATGTTGGGCTCTCTATCCCAAGAACCATGAGATCATGATAAAGCTGAAATCAAGAGTCAGACAATTAATCACCTGAGCCGCTCAGGTGCCCCTGTATCAAGTACTTTTAAGTTCTCTGCATTCATGTACAGAAATGGAGAGTTTACCTACAGAGGGTAAGAAATTCCAATATTTTTTATTTCTTAGTTTTAGATAGGAAATTGGGTCTGCTCTGTGAGAAGGGAAGTCAGTGACTGGATGCTGGCTGTACTTCTGAACCCTGTAACCTGAGGTTTCAAGGTCTGTCTTAAACTACCACAGAGGATTTGTCAATTATGGGAGTCAACATATTTGTGTAATTTTGCTCTCCATCATGAAGAAGTGGTAGGTTCTTCATTTCAAGGTGCTCAAATTATTTTTTTTCCTCAATTATAAATCAGAATGAAGCATTTATTTATTTATTTACTGACTCTTAAAATTTCTTTCTTTTTTAAAATTATTATTATGTTTATTTATTTTGAGAGAGAGAGAGAGAGGGGAGGGAGAGAGAGGTAGGGGAGGGCAGAGAGACACAGACACAGAATCCAAGCAGGCTCCCGGCTCTGAGCTGTTAGCACAGAGCCTGATGCAGGGCTTGAACCCACAAACCATGAGATCATGACCTGAGCCGAGGTTGGATGCTCACCTGACTGAGCCACCCAGGCGCCCCAAAATTTATTTTTTAAAAAACAAGCTAGGCAGCAATTACTTACTGAATACCTGAATTCTTTCAAACATTTCTTTTAAATACCTTTCTTTTCTTTGCCAGGTGGGTGAAAAGGGGAGAGGGGAAGGCAAACACTACTACGGACTGCTGAAAAAATGAAACTTTTCAAAAATAATTAGAATTCTCATTTTATTTAGTAAGGGTCTCTGGCTACCCCAAGTAAAAGAATGCTTGACACAAAATAAGACGATGTTTTATTTTGTTTTGGGGGAGAGGGCGTTAGAAACTTTGTTTTCTTCTTAATCCTAATTTATACCCTCTGAAAAAGGCCAGAGAATGTTACATATAGAGAATTCCTCAAATGCTAGGTTTTATCTGAAAGTTGTAATACTTTTGAAAATGTGAAACGTCAAGTTTAATAGGTAACAGTAATCATAGAACTGACAAATGTCAGAAACATGGGCATTTAAAATATTAAGTATAGAGGTGTTACCACAAATACATTACTTAATAAAATATATTTACTATATAGTTTAATTCATTTTACATTAATCTGAAATATTAAAAAGGACTTCTTACACCTAATCGAGTCTTTACGTCTTCTAAATCACTGTTAGAGATAATGTCTCATTTGATCCTGATAATAATTCCACCAGGCAGTCAAGGCAGATTTACTAAATGAGGAAAAGGTTCCAAATAGGCCAGGGTTTCTCGATCTCAGCACTGTTAACATGTTAGGATGGATAATTATTTGCTGTGGGGGGCTTTCCTGTGGATGGTAGGATGGATGCTTAACAGCATCCTTGGATTTTATGCATTAGATGTCAACAACAACCCTCTATCCCACCAGTTGTGACAACCAAAAATGTCTCCAGACATTGACAAATGTTCTTTGAGGAGCAAAATTTCCCCCTGTTGAGAATCACTGGTACAGCCCAATGGTCGCACAACCCAGAACCTCTAACTGCCCAGTACAGAAGCTTAGGCCTTTCAATCATACTGCCCATGACATGTATTCGATGTGACCACACAGGATCTCCCAGGTGACAACGGAAAACCCCAGCCCCACTTACCTTCTCTTTCAGTACAAAACAAAATGCCTCCTCCTAGAACACCTAAGTCATTCTCTTCCTACTTTGCTTCCTATAATTCTTCCGATGAATTTCTCTATAAACTGTACACGGAACCTTGAAAAGAAATCCACATACCGCTTTATAAAGTTAGCAAAAAGTATCCGATGTGAGTACCCCAGCCTTCGAATTCTTGCTGTTTCCAGAATTCCTGTGTAGCGAAGCTGCAGGAGAACTTTCTCTCTGTCGTATTTTCTTGCCTGACGTTCATTATTTGGTTTGATGCAACGGACAAAATGAGGTTGGCCCACCACCATTTTAGATAACAAATCCATCAGGGAATACTATAATATGGAACAAAAATGAATTTCCCAGTGTAGCATACGAAACTTTAGAAGCTTGCAGGTATTTCTCCTTACTATAAGAAAAAACCCTGAACATGTATAACATGTTCACATTAATTCACAGTCAATGGAGGAAAATCCAATTAATGAAAATTTTATTTATAGCATATATTTAAAAATCTATATTTACTCAAAAATGTAGAGGCAATAACTTGGAACTTAGCCATTAAAAGGTTGCCCGTACATTCTTACGGCAACTTTAATGAATAGATAAAGTCACTTTTGGTATAGTTTGTTTGTTAGTAATTATATCCTCTTAGGGAAGCTTGCTGATATACAATATTTAGGCATACAACTTCTTGCTTATACTATTAATTTCCTTGTTCAATTCTTTATAGAAAGTATGAAAGTAAACCCATCAATGGCTGTCAGATTCATCTCCTAGTTTAAAATAAGGAATGAGAGGGGAGCCTGGGTGGCTCAGTAGGCTGAGTGTCCGACTTTGGCTCAGATCATGATCTCACAGTTAGTGAGTTCGAGCCCCACATCAGGCTCTGTGCTGACAGCTCAAAGCCTGGATCCTGCTTCAGATTCTATGGCTCCCTCTCTCTCTGCCCCTCCCCTGTGCACACTGTGTCTCTCTCAAAAATAAATAAACATTAAAAAAGTTTTAAATAAAGAATGAGAAGTTAACACAGTTTAATATATAGGACATAGGAGTTACAAAAATAAGCGAATTCATTTAAGTACTCTAATCTGCTCAAGTTTGATAATTTTCTTATTTTTGTTAGAATTTTCAAAGTCACATAGATATGAAAATTGTGTTTTCAGCAATACCTTATTACAACGGTAGTCAATTACTGGACAACTAAGCATAACATATTAGGATAATCATAGTTCAATTAGAAGTGGAATCTCAGACAACCAGTATGTTAAAGACCAGCATTGCAATTTATTGGCAAGGTAATCAATGTGTGAACATAGACAGCTGTTGTCAGTTGGATTTCTCTTAGTGTTGGAAATATAGAAGCCTATGGTAATAAAGCCAGTGCAAACCAAATGCCAGAATTGCACAACTGACAAAGCCCGGGCTTGGCATGGCTTCTTCTTGGGCACTGAAACTCCTACGTGATCTTTAAATGGCTTGGGTTGTCACTTTGGAGCCCTTTTCCATTAAATTTATATGTGAGCCAGCACGCAAACATCTGCCAGGCACTGGGGATACAAAGGTGATATACCTGCATTGGCATTCTATTTAAACATTGGCTTTTCTCAGGGACCAAGGCATGGTATTATACTATATTCCTTCTCTGCAGAATGAAAAATTACTTTAAAAATACTTTATATGCTAGATGGAATTATCTTCCATCACTTTTCACTTCAGCCTGTCGGGTGAAACAGTGTCATGAATGAATGGCTTAAGCAGACACACATATTTGATGTCAACAACAGTGGAATGAGGATGGTCTTGGATAACTCACTTAAAAAAGGAAAATAATCTGTCTGTACATATGCTTGGTAATTCAGCTGTGCTGCAGTCCTCACATAAGGTGAATGTGCCAGCAGCAAACGTGAGATATTGAGCACATAAATGGACTAGGTGATACTCAAAGATGATAAAGCACACATGATAAACCTAATGAGGTTAGGACTTGAAAAATATCTAATGAAACTACTCAGTTATTTTAAAAAATACTTCATGATTCTGTTAGAAAACTGGATTTATTCACCGAACACTTATACTAAATTTAACCCAATTTTCTCCTCCTCCCCTGCCTTAAATTATACTATTAATAATTTCCAATTTTCAGTTGGTATTTTCTTCCTTTTCTTTGGCTGATTCATATGATTTTATCAGAAGAGATAAATAAGAAGTGAAACCAATGACGAGGGCAGGATTATCTAGAGTTCTTCAGAGACCAGAGGAAGAAAAGGACTCCCCGTCTTTCTCTTCTCCCATATTGTCTAAGGAAGAAAGGCCACCTTGATCCAATGCTAAGGACACAGTGGCTGACTTTCTTGGCATGTTACTGTGTTTCTTTCGTATTCCTTCTCCTTGCCCCAGGATTACACCAGTTCTATTTTTCTTTTGAGGTTTTCACCTTGTCTATGTGCAGGGAGACATGGAGTGAACACACATGCTCAGCCTTGCCCCGTCTGCCCACTAAGGTCATCTAGGAATGGGAAGAAGAACTGGTAGCTCTCATAGCATTGAATTAGAAATGCTGTCAGGATTTTATTCTAGTAGAAATGCATTTGGTTCTGGGGCGCCTGGGTGGCTCAGTCGGTTAAGCCGCCAACTTCAGCTCGGGTCATGATCTCACGGTCTGTGAGTTCGAGCCCCACATCAGGCTCTGTACTGATGGCTCATCAGAGCCTGGAGCCTGCTTCGGACTCTGTGTCTCCCTGTCTCTCTGCCCTTCCCCTGCTCAGCTCTATCTCTATGTCTCTCAAAGATAAATAAACGTTAAAAAATTAAGAAAAAAAAGAAAGAAATGCATTTGGTTCTTTGGACAAATTTTAACCAAGATATATAAACCTCTACTAAGATGGACTTAGTATGCAATCATTTTATAGGTAAAATATCAAAGCAAACCATTCTATAGGTTTTTGACCGTATTCTCTAATAGATTCTGTATCTAACAAATAGTAAATGGAATATAATGAGACTTTCCTTTTGCTAATAGCACTCTGATATTTGTTACTAGTTTTTGATCTGTAACTCTCATTTAAAATAAGTAACATTCTTAAGCACAACACACCATAATTTAATATCTTACTCTAAAATATGATGCAACTGTTTGTGTTTTCATGTTGGTTGTCTCTATGGCGTGACGTGTGGCTTCTCCAGTTTCACCCTACAGAGACCAAGAAAGACAGTGATGCTCTAGTATCCATTGCACTTCATGATCTACAGGGAGCATGTGGAATTTCCTCTGGGTTATCACAGGCTATGGATTTCAATACATAAAATAACAAAATGTTAATATTTTTACTGTAGGGCAAATGTTTTGTCAGCCTCATAGAAATTTTAATTGGTCTTGTATAGAAATGTGACTATCTCGGACTTTCGCTAATATCCTTTTGGTTGGTTTTAGCATAATATTAAAATGAGCCAAAAAAGAAGAGTTGGGAATATATCATAAATGCTGATTATTTTAGTGGCTAGCAGTATTATGAACATAACATAACTGTTCAAGCAGAAAAGAAAGATCAAAGAGAGAAAAACTAAGTAAAATGATGCTCACTTTTAGGAGCACACAAACACTGCCATTGTATAGGTTATATTCTTAGACTCACTGTCATGCAAAATGCATTTTCTTACCTTTGTCAAGTTGGTTGTTTTTTCTGAGGTCCTCATTTGGTAGCTCATCATATTTTTAGTTTTTGAATGTGGCAGGTTACCTGTGGGAATATGGATAAAATTAATATACATTCTAGAATCCTTAATGGATAGAAGATTTCTCCCATTTACTTAAGTATTAAAATAAACATTGTTGATCCCACAATATTCATCCTTGGTTAAGTATTTATGAGAAATTAAGGGATCAAGTAATATTGCATAAACATTTATAACAAATTTTAAATTCAGAAAAAAAAAACCCTCCAGCGTGGAGATTAGAAAAAGTACGGGTGAGTGTCTAATTTCTTTAAAAAATTTTTTTAATGTTCATTTTTTTTAATTAAAAAAATTTTTTAATGTTTATTCATTTTTGAGGACAAGAGAGACAGAGTGTGAGCCGAGAAGGGGCAGAGAGAGAGGGAGACAAAGAATCTGAAGCAGGCTCCAGGCTCTGAGCTGTCAGCACAGAGCCCGACGCAGGGCTTGAACCCATGGATCGCAAGATCATGACCTGAGCTGAAGTCGGAAGCTCAACCGACTGAGCCACCCAGGCGCCCTGAGTGTTGGATTTCTTTTATATGCTACAAGATATGGTGTGATTCTGAAAGAGGGGACAATTTAATTCTTGTGTGTGTGTGTGTGTGTGTGTGTGTGTGTGTGTGTTAAATGGCATCTGAGATTTTCCTTAATGCAAAGGTAAGTTTTACAGTGGGCCTTAAAAATCATATGGATTATTAAGTCATGAAGTGGTTATAAGAAAATGACGAATGGTTGAAAGCGATGGATACGTTCAATCTCACATTCAGAAATCAGTGCACGGTACTACTGCTACTTAAACTTGCACAACCCAAGGCCATGAAAATATTCTAGTGTAGTGAAAAATTATGGCCATGGAAACCAGGAAGACCTGGATTTGAATACCAGCTGTGGTACTTAAATTGTGTTGCTCATGAATCATCTACTTTGTCTCTGAGTTGCATTTTGAAACTCTATAATGGGGATAATGCTGTCTTGGCTGCCTCACAGAATTTTGATGCCATGTGACAGTAAGTCTGGTGCATGTTGGGTGGAAATGTTAGTTCATCTTCTCTCCTGTCCCACCCCCCACCAAGCACAATAAACCAACCCACAGTCCAAGAGTTCATCAGCCCAACAGCAATGTTCAAATATATCTCCAGAACCCAGTATCACTTCACAAAGATTATTTTTTTCACTCTCATTCTTTTAGGTGAGAAGTAGAGGCTACACTTTCTTTGTGGTGGCAAAAAGCTGGCTCTGAGGGGATGATGTGGGATGGGACCCTGCCTGGGATGCAGCTGGCAGGGCCTCTGCTGTGCTGTCTTCCCCCTTCCCTCGTCATCAGAAAAAGTGCTACAGTGGGTGTGTGTGCCTACTTTCATGCTGGGCTGCACACTCTTGGAATGTGAAACTTCCTGCGCACAGCAGAGTAGACAGCACAGTAACCACGAATCAGAGGGGCAGCTGCGGAATTTCATTTATTCTTTTTTTTTTTAAGGGAAAGTTTGAGGAAAAAATTACCAAAATTACTACAGACTTGAAGACTGCTTAGGAGCATAATAAGTATTCTTTTTTTTTTAAATTTTTAAAATGTTTGTTTATTTTTGAGAGAGAGAGACAGAGGAGGGGCAGAGAGAGAGGGAGACGGAATAGCACATTAACTAGAATAGACCCATTAATGGGGTGCCTGGGTGGCTCTGCGGGTTCAGCATCCAACTTCAGCTTGGGTTATGGTCTCATGGGGTTGGGCCCTGCATTGGGCTCTATGCTGACAGCTCAGAGCCTGAAGCCTGCTTCGGATTCTGTGTAAATTTCTGGGTAATTTCCCCCCAATAATGGCTGAGTCATATTTCATACTTAAAGTCATATATGCAAAGGGCCATAGTTATTTTAGAATCTTGGAGACCGCATAATACAGGATTAAAATACCCAAACTTTTAAGCCCACTTTTAAGACTTCTCAGAGGAGTTACACTGGGAAAGCTGCTCAACATTTCTAAGATTCAGTGTCTCATTTGTAAAAGTAGTTTGTCCTTGAGTGTTACTACTAGGAGTTAACGAAAGTACTCAGTACAACAGTCTAGCACATTGCAATTTCTAAACAAATTTATGTATTATTATTGTTGTCATTAGTATTATGTTTGCATATCAAGGTGAATATAAAACCCAAATTCCTCTGATAGCTTTGAGATTCTGAGTCACTGAAACATCTTTGATTATGAAGTTCTCATCTCCCTAGCCAATGGGGCATTGTTCTGCCGATATTCAGAAGACAGAGTGTAGTATTGAAAACGTGGTTGCATATTTTATAAGGGTGAAAAAAATGAGATTAGATGCACAGATGCAGTTGGTGGATATAGAAAGAGATGACTGAAGGGGCACCTGGGTGGCTCAGTCGGTTGAGTGACCGACTTCGGCTCAGGTCATGATCTCATGGCTTGTGAGGTTGAGCCCTGCTTTGGGCTCTGTGCTGACAGCTCAGAGCCTGAAGCTTGCTTCAGATTCTGTGTTTTTGTCTCTCTCTGCCCCTCCCCTACTCATGCTCTGTCTCTGTCTCTCTTTCTCTCTCAAAAATAAATAAACATTTAAAAAAAACAAAACATCTGAAGATGTTTTGCTTCTGGGCATGATAAAGTAACACATGCTGGATTAACTTAAATAACTAAAAAAGACATACAAAATAAATAAGCAATAGTTTTTCTTCCTTTCATTTTTAGCAATCATCACCATCTACCTCCATAACTTTTTGCATCTTGTAAAACTGAAACTTTATACCCATTAAATACCAACCCTCCATTCCCTCCACCCCCAGCCCCTGGCAATCGTCATTCTGCTTTCTGTCTCTATGATTTCGGCTGCTCTAAGTACTTTATATAAGAAGACTATACCATATTTGTGTAGGTATAACAGTTTTTATACATTGTGCATCAAGCAGTCCAGGACCTTGATCCCTCAGCAAGGGGAAACAAATGAGGTAAGCCCTATGATTACTCCAGCTTTCTGTCTAAGAGGCTTTATGCTATAATGCAAGGAGGGGAATCCAGGTGAAGAGTATGAAAAATAACAGATGTAACAATAGAAAACAAACAGCAAACGGTAAAGTTAAACCCAACCATATCGATAATCACATTAAATATAAATGGTTTCATCACCTCAATTAAAAGGCAGAGATTGTAGACTTTTAAAAAAGCAAGGTCCAACTATATGCTGTCTATGAAAAAAAACAGTTTAAATATAAACACAAAAATAAGTTGAGGTTGAAAGTATAAAAAAAGTTATACCATTCAACCACTTGTCATAAGAAAGTTGGAGTCTTCATATTAATACTAGGCAAAGTAGATTTCAGTGCAAAGAACATTACCAAGGATAAAAAGAGTCATTTAATAATAAATAAAGGGGTCTATTTATCAAGAAGATATAATAATTATAAATGTTTATGTGTCCAATAAAAGATCTGAAAAATACATGAAGCTAAACTGATAGGAATGAAAGAAAAAACAGATAAATTGACAATTATAATCAGATATTTCAAAACTCCTCTCTCAGGAACTGGTAGAACCAGGAGAGAGAAAACTAGTAAGGATACAGAAGATTTGAGCATTGACCAATACTGTCAACCAAGCTGACTTAATTGATATTTATATAACTCACCATCCAACACAGTGGAATACACATTATTTTCAAGTGTAAATGAAATGTAAAACAAGGTAGACCATCTTCTGGGCCATAAAATATGTCTCATTAAATTTAAATGGATTAAATCACACAAATTATGCATTTTGAGCACTATGAAATTCAATTAGATGGCCACAACATAAAGATATGGAAAATACCAATATTTTTATTTATTTTTATTATTTTTTTATTTTTTTAAAGTTTTTTAGCGTTTTTACTTTATTTTTGAGAGACATAGAGACAGAGCGTGAGCAAGGGAAGGGCAGAGAGACAGGGAGATACAGAATCTCCAGGCTCCCATGACCTGAGCCAAAGTCGGCCGCTTAACCGACTGAGCCACCCAGGCGCCCCAATACCAATATTTTTAGAATTTAAATCTAATACTTACAAATAATCCATGTAAGTACTTATATTAGAAAAGAAGAAATGTTTTCTTAAATCAATGACCTAAATTCTCACCTTAGAAATTAGACAAAGACAAATAAAACCCGAACAGAGGAAAGGAAACAAAAATGACAAAAGTAAAAAAAAAAAAAAAAAAAAGAAAGAAAGAAAGAAAAGAAAAGAAAAAAAAGAAAGAAAGAATAAAAGAAAGAAAAAGAAAGGGGGATCAACAAAATAGAAAGCAAAGCCAATGGAGAAAATCAACTAAACTATATATTATATGCTGGTTCTTTGAGAAGATCAATAAAATTGATAAATATCTAGAAAATCTATCAAGAATAAAGTAAAAGATGACACAAAAGATCCAGATCAGGAATGAGAGAGCTGATAAAACTTCAAGATCCATAGATATTAAAGAATAATAAGGGAACATTATAATTAACTTTATGTCAATAAATATGACTACATAGATGAAACAAATTTCTTAAAAGACATGACCTACTATAAAGCTCATTTAAAAAATAACTTAATATCCTTATATCTGTTAAAAATTGATTGAATTTGTAGTTAAAAACCTTCTCACAAAAACCCTTCAGGCCCAGATGGCTTCACTGGTGATTTCTACGAAGGAATTTAAAAATAAGTAATACTCTTCCTGAAAATTGAAGAGGAAGCAATACTTCTGAATTCATTCTATAAGGGTAGTATTACTCTGATCCAAAAATTAGGAAAAAATTACAAGAAAACTATAGCCCAAATTTCCCTCATGAACACAGATGCAAACATTCTTAACAAAACGTTAGCAAATTGAATCCAGCAATACATAAAAGTCCAATGTATCATGACCATGCCAGGTTCTTCCCAGGAATAAAAAGTTGGTGTAACATTCAAAAATCAATCAATGTAACTCACCATATTTACAAATTAAAAAACTAAACGAATGATCATCTCTATAGATGCAGAAAAAGCATCTGACAAAATTCAAACATGCATACCTGACAAATATTCAGAAAACTAGGAATGGAAAGAAGTTCCTCCTCTGATAAAGGACATCTATGAAAGACCTACAGCTAAAATCATATTTACTGGCGAAAAACTGAATGCTTTCCCTCTGAAATCAGGAATAAGGCTAGAGTGTTCTTACCACTTGTGTTCAATATTGCATTGGTGATTCTACCCAGTGCAGACAGGCAAGGTGAAGACATAAAAAATGAACAGAATGCAGAAGAAAAGGCCAACTCTTTTTTCAGAGATGATGTGAACATCTATACTGATGATCTGTATAGATCATTCTATATAGAATTTACAAAAAAAAGCTACTCTAATAAATGAATCTAGCAACATTGTAGGGCAAAAGATCAATACAGAAAAATCGACTGGATTTCTATATAGTAGCCACACACAGAACTTGAATTAAAAATTACCATTTATAACAGCATAAAATCTGATATACTAGCAGATAATTTGACAAAAGATACGCAAGACTTACACAATGAAAACTACAAAATATTGCAGAGAGACATTAAGGAAGACTTAAATAAATGGGGAGCTATATTCTGCTCCCTGATTGGAAGACTTTCTAAAGATCACTATAACCCCAATATTTCTGTAGGATGATCCAATATGGTTGTTGTTACAGACTGAATTGCGTCCCTCCAAAATTAATATGTTGAATTCCTAACCTCAATCCTCAATATTGTGAAAAATATCAATTAGTCTAAAATTAGTCTATAGCTCCAGGGACATCCCAATCAAAGTCTCACCAGGATTTTGGGTAGAAATTGACAAGCTTATTCTAAAACTTACATGGAAAAGCAAAGGAATTATAATTGCCTTGATAATTGTGAAAAATAACAAAGTTAGGTAGCTTATACTGATTTCAATTATTTTTTATAAAGCTACAGTAATCAAGAAGTGTGATATCAGCGATACACAACAGAAAGTCCAGAAATAGATCTAGATGTATATAGTCAATTGATTTTCAACAGGCTGTCCAGCAATTTAATAGGAGAAAGAACAATCCTTTCAACAAATGGTGCTAGGACAACTGGACAGGAGTCAGGAAGAGTGGTGGGAAGGATTACAGAGTCACAAGGAAACATCATCCATGATGAATATGATTTTGGTTTTATACATGTTTATATACATCAAAACCTCATCAAGTTTTTACTGTCTAAACATATGCTATTTATTGTATGTCAGTTATCCCTCAACAAAGCCATAAAGAAGAAATGCAGAATATTAAAACAAAATCCGATAAATAAAAACAACCCAAACCAGATTTTTTTAACCTACTTAAAAGCAAATGCAAGCATGTCTATGGATGTACATTTTTAATCGATAAGGCAAAGCTCACTAAACCTGTAGAAGTTTAAAGTACCCCCCAAAAGCTACCCAGTCCTGAAACAGAGGTGATTTTGAACTCTTCAGAGATCGGCATATTCTTCTAGTGAGTAGCTAAAATACCATCATTTTTTCTGGCTAGTGCTTCAAACACTTTAATACAAACCTAGTTTGTTTCCATTCATTTTTACATTTTCTTCAGACAATTTGGACAGGAGATATTAATAAATGTGTATTTAGTGAGCTGAAAACAAACCAATATAAAAAATGGAGGATTATACTCATGAAAATCACAGCCAGAAACTATGTGATCGGGCCTGATGAACCTTCTCAGTTAAAGGAAACTGCCTTAGCTTACCTGTTTTTGTCAGAGGGTGACTGACTAGTTGCCGAATTACGCCGTTTTCGGATGATCTCAAAAGCAACACAATATCGGTCGGAAGAGTGTCTCTATTTTTAGCTAAGAACCCAGTTGCATTATAGAGGACCTGTTGATAAAGTACGCTATCATCAGTATCACAACCAACGTCATCCTCATTGTCATCACCACCATTATCAGCAGCAGCAGCAGCAGCAGAATCATCAATTGCTTTTTACTGAGAATTTCCTCTGTGCTGAGCAACAGGCATACAAAGATTTACAAACATAGTCCATTACAACTTGGTCGGAAAAGCAAACTTTTCCAGGTTTATACTATATTTTGTCAGAGAAAAAGTTGCGTCTTGCTAATTTTATTTGGGTTGAAATGACAAAAGAGGTTTGATTCCTCTTATTTATTATGTTGGAAATTTGATATGTTTCCTTCGTCTGTTTGGAGGGTTGGGGTGCACAGAGGAAACACCCTGGGGCCACCAATGCATCCTCATTTTTATGATACTTGATTCATGTGCAATGAATTGGCCATCATAGATTTTCTTTCTCAGTAGTAGTGTGGTCTAAGTACACTATGAGTATTCGTGTTTCTGGTACTTCTAAATAAACTTAAGACTGTCTAAGATCAACGTAACCTAAAGATTTCTGTAGGATGATCCCACATGGCTGCTGTTATGGACTGAATTAAGTCCCTCCAAAATTAATATATTGAATTTCTAACCACAAATGTGATTGTATTGGATAGGGTCTTTACGGAGATAACTAAGGTTAAATGTGGTCATAAGGGTGAGCCCCTGATCCCATAAGACTAGTGTCCTTGTAAGAGGAGGAAGACACACCAGAGATCTCTCTTTCTCTCCCCTCATGTACACAGAGAAGAGGCCACATGAGGACTCTGCAAGAAGACAGTCATTGGCAAACCAGTAAGAGAAGTCTCGCCAGACAGCCACCTACCTTGCTGGTACCTTGATCTTGGCCTGCTAGCCTCTTATATATATATACACATATATATATACACATATATATAGAGAGAGAGAAAGAGGGAGAGTAAGTACAAGTGGGGAAGAGGAATAGACAAAGAGAGAGAGTCTTAAGCAGGCTCCATGCTCAGTGTGGAGCCCAATGCGGGGCTTGATCCCATGATCCTGAGATCATGACTTTATCCAAAATCAAGAGTCAGACACTCAACCAACTAAGCCACCCTGGGACCCTGATCATAGGAAATTCTCAATGGATGTTTTTAAAAAAGGCTTATTTGGAACATCATATGCTCAACCTCATGGGAGAGGTTATATATAACTATAATATTTAAGGTAGACTTTTTTCAGTGACAAAAGTCTGTGGAATATTGAAGTCTGTGGAATAGGTAAGTCAGTCAGAGAAAGACAGATACCATATGTTTCCACTCACATGTGGATCTTGAGAAACTTAACAGAAGTCCATGGGGGAAGGGAAGGGGAAAAAATAGTTATAAACAGAGAGGGAGGGAGGCAAACCATAAGAGACTCAAATACAGAGAACAAACTGAGAGTTGATGGGGAGGGCAGGGGAGAGGAGAAAATGGGTGATGGGCATTGAAGAAGGAACCTGCTGGGATGAGCACTCGGGGTTGTATGTAAGCGATGAATCATGGGAACTAAGAGCACTCTGTACATATTGTATGTTAGCCAATTTGACAATAAATTACATTAAAAATAAATAAATAAATAAATAAATAAATAAATAAAGGAATAGGGAAGTCCTAGTAGGCCTCAATCTTCCAGGTTCTGTGTTATTTTTCTCATGTATTTCTCACTGTATGCATTTGTTCTTCATTTTAATATCTTCTCAGTCCTCCATATTTACAACATTATTGTGAGGTAATGACTTGCTATTCTCTGCATAAGGGAAAGAGAGCGTCCTCTGGCCATAGGACAACGTATCTGAGGTCTGCTCTGGTGTGGGAAGGCGTATCCATCAGTGCATAAACATCCAATCGCTGCACTGTCCGTTCGTCAATCCCACCTAGGCTAGCTCCATTATCTGACCACACTTCCAACCTGGCACTTTCTCCTGTTGGGAGGGAGGAGAGACCAAGGCTGTAGTGGAGAGAGAAGCACCTCAAGTTTGAAAAAGTCAGTTTATAGAAAAGGCTGTCAGCTATCATTAAGAGAAGGAAAAAATAGGTTCCCATTGCCAGCCAATGTCACCCAAAGCCAGATCTTAGGATTAGAAAGATGGGGGCATTGAAGCTTGTCTCTTTCTTTATTTTCTTGTTTTCCCTTAGTTTCTTAATATAAATTCCTTTAGAAAAACTATAACACTGTGTTTGTCAAACCGGGAGAAGGATTTTTTTTTTAACCTTTGCAGGATATATGCTAGGGGTCGATGCCCTGGAGTGGGAGTAGCTGCTGTAGATCACAGATTGTAGGAGGCTGGAGAACAGAGTCAGGGCCAGATTGGGGCAGAAACAAATGGGTATCTTACTATAACCATCTGTAAATATTTGGGGCCATAATTTTCACGTTCGCCACTATTATTTGATGAAAGACTAAGAGAAACTCAGTCCTAATTCTTCGAAGTTCTTACCTTTCCCGCATAATGGTGAATTCCAAAACTAAGTTCCATTCTTTTGGGCCTCCAGAAGTACTGTGATTTCAGGTTACCTTCGAATTTTTCTATAGAAAAAAAGTTGAACTCCAATATCAAGCCATGTAGGAGATCCTCAAAAAATACTGACTGATAGAATCATCTCTTTGATCATAAAATGGACAGTGTGCAGTGAAAAAAAAAAACAATTTTACATAGCTGATAAATGCAGATTTGGGATATAAATGGTGAAGCAAAACTCAAGATCATGAATTTAACCATTCCATTATGATTTAGAGCAGTTCTTAAGCCTTCGTAAGCCTCAGAATTCCCTGGAAGGCCTATTCAAACACAAAGATCTGACTGAGTAGGTCTGGGAGTGGAGGGACTTCAGAAGCCACATTTCTGCCAACTTGCCAGGAGACACTGATGTTCTTGGTCTGGGGACCACATTTCGCGAACCACGGGTAGAGAGGAAGGAAACTACCTGTGATTAACTGATCAGAGGGGTTTGTGAAGCCCAGTTTGACGTGAAGCAATGAGCTTAGGAATCTGGCGTTCTGGCTCTCCTTTCTATCAAAGGAGCTGTAAGTTATTATTGGTTACACAGGACAAACATAGGCTCATAAGGCAGTTACATCCCTTTAACAATTTTGCCACCTTCAGAGAACTTTTTACTCCATGTCCTAGAAGGAACATTTTAACATCAAAATCAAGTAATTGCTATGAAACAATTTGTCCCACAACTTTGGAGCTATTTTGTTTTTGTTTGTCATTAGTATTGTCCAATTAGAGAGAGAATAAGCCAATCGGTGACAGGAAGCAACATCACAGACTTAATCCTAAGACACAGAATCTATCGCCCAAAGTAAATGAGAGAGATGTGAATCCAAATTTTCTGCAAATATTCATTACATATAATCAATATCTCCTACTGACAGGGAATATGGTATTTCTGCATTAAAAAAAATTATTTTTTACCTGAATGAGCTAAAGGTTTTTTTTTTAATCTCAGGAGTAAGACATTTTTAATTTTAACCATTTTAGATGACAATCTTTTAAACATAGGATACCTACCTTTGCCTTCTCAAACAGAAAAAATGATACGTTTATGCTTTCTTTGATGACCCAGGATTATTATGAATATTTATTAACATACTGTAATTTAAAGATTCTTAAGGTACTTGAGGCTGTTTGCCTGCATTAGACAAGTGACCAAACACTGCAGACAAATTTATTTCCTCCCCATTAGCTGTCTCTTTTTGAATTCTAGAGCTGGCCCTTTGCCCTGCCCTCTAATTTCTAATTAGGGACTGGATAATTTCTTTTTTTGGGGGGGGGAGCTGGATAATTTCTAAGGTTATTTCTAACACAAGATCCTGTAATTGGGGCTCTACCATAATATAAGGAGAAGTCCAATATCCAAACTTGTTTAATTCATCATTAAATATTTCACCCTATTATAAACATACACTGGTCCATATATTAGATCCAAAGCCTCTACGTTAAGTTACATATGCGGGCTTTGTAACAGCTATTTTTCTCTCAGATAATGAAACAACATTCTTTTTAAGTCATTGAGAGCATTACATGACTGCAGTGCAAAACTATGCAGACATATTGTATTTAAAACTCACCTACAAGAGTCTGGTCAGTGGCCTTGGGAAATCTACTTTCTTCATCCAGTAGGGATAGGAGACCCATTGGCTTCTGCAGAAACATATCTAGGAGGGGCCGGTTATCTTCATATTCGATAACTCTGGCATTAACATCCTCATTTAGGTATTCATTCTATAACAGGACAGGATTCATAGAAAACATTCACTAAAAATTTTATGAATGATATGTAGTTTGACAGTAATTACCCAAAACTCTATTTTACACATATTATAATAAGTTGCTTCCTCAAAGTGAGGGTATCATTTTATTTTTCTCTTCCCAAAGTTCATTAAAGTCAGCACTGATACAGAGAGTAGTAATAGTTTCTAGTCTCTATACCAAAATTAGATATTAAGCTTTCAGAATGCAAGAGAATATGTTGTCAATGAGCAGTAGTAATACAGGTATGCTCCAGAATTTACAGAATATCAACTAGGTCCATGTTAGAGTTATACTTCCTCTCATTGAAGTCTTTTATCTAGTTTTAGGAATGGATCTCTCAGAACATTTGCTTAACTTCTCAGTCACAATAACATTTACATTGTTAGGAGGATGGACATCTGTGTCTCACAAGAACCAAAGGATTGAGAACCAAGAAAACCTGCGTTCATATCCCGGCTCTGTCTCTTAACTAGCCATATAATCCTTTGGATTTTTTTTTTTACACTATAAGCTCCCACTGTCTCATTTACTAAATGTACGTAACAACCTCTATCTAACAAAGTAAAACTACCTGGCACATTAATGACCAGCTGCTGTTGAGTATACTGTAAGACGCATAAAATAAAAACGATGAATAACAATTACTGTAAAGATCGTGGTGCCAGCACAACACGGTTGCTGATGATCTATTCTGCAAAAGGGACATGAAGAATTATGCTGTCGCTCCATTTCTATGACTTTGCCCTCACACTGTGCCCCTACTCCAATGCCACGGTCTGTAAAAGGATATACATGACCTCTGCACAACGACACATCGTGACGCTCACCTGCCCGGCACTCACCAGTTCTCAGGTGATAAAGCATCTATCACTGGGAAGTATATCAAATAACTCCCGACTCGGGCAGAATGTTCTGCACCATTCACAAATTAAAGTGTCAGGACATTTTCATTATTATTTTAATATATTCTTTAATTCATGAAATATTTTCATTAAACATCTTATAATAAGGCACAGGGATGGGTGATAAAGAGATGTTTAATACAAACTCCCTGTCCTCAGTGGATTTAAAATATAACTTGAGTGATAAGGTTAGTAAATAAATATTAAAAATGCGAGGTAGCATATAATAGATAAATGATAATTACAGGGTACTACTGTAAGGAGTTCAGAGAAAGAGAACTTATTTCTGGCAACTTCATGGAGGAATTTAATTTAGCCAAAGGCAGGTGGGACATTTGATAAGCCAAAACCTTTAATCAGTACTCTGGAGCCTTATGAAATTGAAATCTCATTCCAAAGGTGTCACCCGGAAAACTAAATGTATACTTTTAAGTAAGACAAAATCTAATACGTAAAAATTAGGCAGTGCCCATTTAAAAGGTAGATCACCTGAAAGTCATTTAGCTAAGCCAGTACATAAAAATGGAAACCATGTCTAAAAGTTTCACGGCTTTTTCATTTGAAGGTAACCTTGGGAGCGATATACAGACCCAGAATTACTTTACTAGTAGACACATTAGGCTGCCAGCATATTATAGCTTAAATGGCAACTGCAAAGTTCAAAAGAGGTTTTGTGTGTTTTGTATAGAAAGCACATAAGGTTAAGATCTAAATCAATGCATCTGTCATTTCTATTTGCCTATGTCAAAATCCAGGGAATGCTTTCCTGGCAGGAAATACAGAGCAGAGATGAGGAACCTGGAAAACAATGGGCTCCCCTTGAAAACAGTTGTTAGTATTTTGGACTCCAGGCAAGCCAGTGGAGAAAACATGCCTTTCCTCAGGATTTATGAAGCATTTTTAGTAAAATGATCATGCCTAAAACAACAGAATATATATTTTTATAGCAGTTATGACCTCAAAATACTTAGTTGTTTTTAAGCCTAAGTGGAGAATCAACACTCATGTAACTCTTCAGAAAGTCCTCTTCAGAAACAATAAACTGTTTAGCATATATAATCTCCAAGTTCCTTTTGAGAAGGGCAGATGAATAATTATTTAATTATAAATCAAGGAGGTGAGAGAAATCTGAAGACTTGGATGTTAGGAAGCTTCATGCAGGAGTCGAGTTCTTGCTTGTTTTTCATTGAGTTTTTAGTGTGAGCTATGAAAGGTCACAGTGGCAAGAAAGCCCATGGAAGGTGCCCCCCTGTCCATAGCTTTGGCCTAGAAAACATGCTTAAATACACAGGGCTAAAGAGTCGCCGCAGGAGAGATTCTCCATGACTAAGTGGAGTCTTCAGCCTCACACAGCAGCGTGAAGAGTGGCTGCCATAGGCTGAGAGGCCGCAAGCTTCCCTGTGACTTCTAAGGTAGGTAGGAATTTTAGCATAGACTTCTGTCATAGATTGCCACACAAGAGACGCTGGACTCTAATCATTCAGGGTCACCTCCTCAGAGAGTCCTTCCCCTATTGCCCAGACTAATTCAGCAACCCCCACTTCCTCAGCTGGTCACTCTCTATTCCTGCTGCCATGTTTTAAATTCTTTCAAAGTAGTTCTAGCATATTTACTTGTTTATTATTCTCCCTGTCTCATTAGAATGGAAACTCTAAGAAAACAAGCACTTTACTCACCTCTGTATTATTCACCTCTGTATCTAGGGAGACCAAGGCATGTTAAATAGAGGACTATGTGTTCAGGATTGAACTGTGTCCCCCAACCCCCAAATTCATATGTTAAAGCCCTAATATCCAATGTGACCGCATTTGGAGATAGGGACATTAAGGAGGTAATTAAGGTTAAATGAGGTCATAAGGGCAAGGCCCAAATCCCATAGGGCTGGTGTTCTTTTTTTTTTTTTTATTAAAAAAATTTTTTTAATGTTTATTTTTGAGAGAGACACAGCATGTGACTGGGGGAGGGGCAGAGAGAGGGGAGAAATCCTGTCATAATTCACAGTATTTCTTCCTTTCTCGTGGCTAAATAATATTTCACTGTGGTGTCGGTGTGGAGGGTGTGAGTGTGTATAATACTCTATATCTATTCATCTTTTGACAGACACTTGGATTGTTTCCATATCTTGACTACTGTGAGTAATGCTGCAATGAAATAGGAGTGCAGGCATCTCTTAGAGATCTCACTTTAATTTCCTTTGGATATATACCCACAAGTTGGATAGCTAGATCATATGGCAGTTCATTTTTTAATTTTGGGGGAACCTCCATACTGTTTTCTATAGTGGTTACATTGACTTATATTCCCATCAACAATGCAAGAATTTCCTTTTTTCCACGTCTTTGCCAACACTTATCTCTTTTTTGATGATAGCCATTCTAACAGGTGTGAGGTGATATCTCATTGTGGTTTGGATTTGTATTCTCCTCTTCATGTATCTGTTGGCTATTTGTGTGTCTTCTTTGGAAAAATGTCTCCGCAAATCCTCTGCTCACGTTTTAATCAGATTTTTTTTTTTTTTTGCTCTTGAGTTATAGGAGTCCTATATGTATTTTACCAGATATATGATTGGCAAATATTCTCTTCCATTCCATAGGTTGTCTTTTCATTTTGTTGATGGTTTCCTTTGTTGAGCAGAAGCTTTTTAATTTGATGTAGTCCCACTTGTTTATTCTTGTTTTTGGTATCTTTGCTTTCAGTGTCAAATCCAAAAAATTGTGGCCAAGAATGATACCAAGGAGTTACCCCTTATGTTTTTGTCTAGGAGTTTTATAGTTTCAGGTCTTGAGTTCAAGTCTTTAATCCATTTTGAGTTAACTTTTGTGTACGGTGTGAGATAGGAGTCTAGTTTTATTCTTTTGTATGTGGCTTCCCAATTTCCCAGCATGGTTTATTAAAGAGATAATCCTGTCCCCATTGTGAATTCTCGGGACCCTTGTCAAAAATCAATTGACCATTGGTTCATTTCTGGATTTTCTATGTTGTTGCATTGATTCATGCGTCTGTTTTTATGCCAAAACCACACTGTTTTGATTACAATGCCTTGTAATGTAGTTTAAAATCAGGATGTGTAGTGTCTCCCGCTTTGTTCTTTCTTAAGATTGCTTTGGTTTTTTGAGGTCTTTTGTGGTTCCATACAAATTTTAGGACTGTTTGCTCTATTTCTATGAAAAATGTCATCAGAATTTTGTGAGACTGTACTGTACCTATAAATTGCTTTGAGCATTTTAACAATATTAATTCTTCCATTTATTTGTGCCTTCTACAATTTCTTTCCTTAATGTATTATAGTTCACGGTACACAGATATTGCACTTCCTTACGTTTATTCTGAAGTATTATATTCTTTTTGATGCTATAGTAAAGGACTATTAGCTTAGCTTCTTTCTAATAGATCATTGTTAGTGTATAGAAATGGAGTTGACTTTTCTATATTGTTTTCTATTCTGCAACTTTACTGAGTCTGTTTATTAGTTCTAACAATTTTTTGATGGAGTCTTTAAGGTTTTCTACATAGAACTGCATGTCATCTGCAAACAGAAACAATTTGACTTTTTTCCTTTCCAATTTGAAAGCCACTTATTTATTATTTATTTATTTTTGCTTGCCTAATTGCTCTGGCTAGAATTTCCAATATATTGTTGAAAAAAGTGGTGAAAGCTGGCATCCTTGTCTTATTCCTAATTATATAGGAAAATCTCTTAGCTTTTCACCTTTCAGTACGTTAGCTGTGGGTTTGTCTTATGTGGCCTTTATTCTGCTGAGGTATGTTCCCTCTCTACCCACTTTGTTGAGACTTTTTAAAAAATTTTTAACGTTTATTTATCTTTGAGAGACAGAGAGAGACAGAGCATGAGCAGGGGAAGGGCAGAGAGAGAGGAAGACAGGATCTGAAGCAAGGTCCAGGCTCTTAGCTGTCAGCACAGAGCCCGATGTGGGGCTCAAACCCACAATCCGTGAGATCCTGACCTGAGCTGAAGTTGGACACTTAACTGACTGAACCCTCCAGGCGCCCCTGTTGAGACTTTTTAAATCATGAATGCATGTTAAATTTTGCCAAAAGCTTTTTTCTGCTTCATTTTGTTAATATGGTGTATCGCATTAATGATTTGTGTATGTTGAAACATCTTCGTATCCCTGGAATAAATCCCACTTGATTATGGTGTATGAAAGTTTTAATGGATTGTCAGATTTGGCTTGCTAATATGTCGTTGAAGATTTTTGCATCTATTGCTCATCAGGGATATTGATCTGCAATTTTCTTTTCTTGTAGTGTCCTTGCCTGGTTTTGGTATCAGGGTAACGGTTGCCTTGTAAAATAAGTTTGAAGTTCCCAACTCTTTTATTTTTTGAAAAAGTCTGACAGGAATTGGTATTCTTAAGTGTTTGGTAGAATTCACCAATGAACCTATATGTTTCTGGACTTTTCTTTGTTAGGAGACTTTTTGATTGCTGACTCAATCTCTTTACTAGTAATTGGCCTGGTGATATTTTCTATTTCTTCATGATTCAGTCTTGGTAGGTTGTACGTTTCAAAGAATTTTTCCATTTCTTGTATGTTTTCCAATTTGTTGGTGTATAATTGTTCATAGTAGTCTCTTATGAGCCTTTGTATTTCGGTGGTATCAGCTGTAACGTTTTCGTTTTAATTTCTAATTTTATTTGAGTCAGTCCTCTTTGTTTTTTTTTTTTTTTCTTGATTAGTCTAGCTAAAGGTTTATCAATTTTATTTATCTTTACAAAAACACAGCTCCTGTTTTTATTATTCTTTTCTATTGTCTTTGGAGTCTTTATTTAATTTATTTCTGCTCTGATCTTTGTTATTTCCTTTCTTTTAACTTTGGGCTTCGCTAGTTTCTTCTTCTATTTCATTGACGTACCAAGTTAGATTTGTTTACCTGAGATCTGTCTTTTTTCTTAATTATGAGTTTATGGTACAAACTTCCCTCTTAGAGCTGCCTTTGCTGCATCCCATAAGTTTCGGTATGTGGTGGTCTCATTACCATTTGTCTCAAGATAGTCTTTGATTTTTCTTTCGATTTCCATTTTGACCCATTGGTTGTTCAGGAAGATATTGTTTAAATTTCCACATATTTGTAAAAACAGACTTCATCACCAGGTAAAAGATAGGTCCTGCCTAACCCCCAAAGCACCACCCCATCATTTTACTGTGGGAGAACACTTTCTACTACCATCTGACAGATTTATCTAAGTATGAAGTTTCAAAAAGATTTTCCTGAAATCACCAAGATTTCGATCAAGGAGTTTGGCTCATATGATATTTTTCTTTTATAAAAGGTGGGGATATGTGGCGACAGGGTGCATTCAAGTCTCTCACTGAATTTATACCTATGAAATGAAGTCATATGCCTCTCGTGTAGGTGAGTCAATCACACTGCTCCACAGTTTCACATATTTTAGATTCTATAAATATTTTAACAGCTGGGTTAAATGATCCTCAATATTTATTCTCTTGTGTTTGCTGTTTGGAAGCCATAACTCAAGTATCTTTTATTTTTATAAGCACAGTCCGCTTGATGCGGGATGGAATTAAGAATTCACCTAGGTTTGTGGCTCTCTGAATAGATCATTGTAGAAGATGCCATATACCGGCATTCCTTAAACATTGGTGGAGCACCTACTATGGGTATGTTTAAAAGTAGGTGGGCCTGGGGAAGGTAGAAATAAAGACAAAAAGCTAGAGTCCTGTCCTTTAGGGCAGGGCAAAGAGTCTGTCTGCCTTTCTATTCTAACCCTGAAGTCACATCCTAGGAATTCTTTGCTGGTGCCATATTTTCTTTTTCAGTTGTCCCATCTGTTAGTTCTGTTTCCTGTTAGGTGGTTTCTGCTTCCTCTGGTGTCACAGTATCTGTTACCACTGCCGCCTGCCTCAGTGCTACTGTTCTTTCTAGTTTCCTTCTTGGCTGCCTTATATGAATGCCCCTTGGCTTATCATGTGAAGGACTCTCTCTCTTCTCCTTCCTTCCTCCCTCTCTTCCTCCTCCCTTCCTTTCAGATCACTGGAACACCCTTTCCTTCTGTATGGGAGATTATTTTGTTAGGTCCCTGGTTCTTCTCAACTTTGGTTATTTGTTCGTTTGTGAGAAAAATCCCAGATACGTATCAGAAGACCCAGCTTTTGGTCCTGGCTTTGTTTAACCAGGCTGTGACTTCGAGCAAGTCATAAGGAGTCATTTTTATCTGTGAAAAATAGATGATCTACTTAGGTTTCTTCTGTTTCAAACATTTCAAAATGCCCAAGCTGCCTGAATGTGTTGTGAAACATAAAGAATAGATGCATAAACATTCTGTTAACAGAACATTTGCAAGGGGAAAGAAACCACATAAACACATTTATTCCCTGACATCTGCCTTCAGTAAAAGAATTCCTACTCACCAACTGCTCACAAGAGTGCACACAGTTATGGAAACATTGCCCACAGTGAAAAGAAACCGTCGAGAAGAAGTTACTCCTTCTAAGAGAAACATTTTCAAGGTTGAAAACCTAGGATTAAGGGCGCTATCGCTCTTCAAGGTGAGTTTTTTTTGTTAGAGTAAAAAAAGAAACTGTGCCACTTTTCATTTTGAAATAATTTCAAACTTAAAAAGTTGCAAGGACAGTACAAAGAACTCCCAGATGCCCTTTCCCCAAATTTTCCAGTTGCTAATATTTTACCTTTACTTTCTCATTCACTCTCTAAATATCGATACTATTGTTAGTAATAACAGTTCACTGAAGTACGTAAATATTTTTAAAAACTAAAAATGAAGAAAACAAGGTGGTTATATGTATGTTGTAAAATCTAAACTCTTGATGTAAAATAATAATTATGATTTGAGATCTATTTCCTCTTGTACTTTTTAAAAACTTTTTTTTAATGTTTATTTATTTCTGAGAGAAGGGGAGAGACAGAGAGAGACAGAGAGAGAGAGAGAGAGAGAGAGAGAGAGGGAGAGAATGAGCAGGGGAGAGGCAGAGAGAGAGGGAGACACAAAGTCGAAACAAGCTCCAGACTCTGAGCTGTCAGCACGGAGCATGATGTAGGGTGTACTTGGAGATCATGACCTGAGCCAGACACCCAACCGACTGAGCCCCCCAGATGCCCCTCCTCCCGTACTTTCTATTCAAAGCTGATATCAATGATCCTATTTGTTTTTTTGGTTAAAGTTAATGGGAAGCCACAGGGAATGTTGACCATCATTAACTTGAGAAGATACAGGTCACTGATTTACAATTTGACAAGCAATCTAATGAGAAAGTATGGTAGATAATTCATAAAAAATACATACTTATTTTATTTTAGGTGTATTTAATGAACTTTAGAGGAAAAAGTTTTACATGGTGCTTCCTAGAGCAGCTTCTTTTTTCAGAAAGAAAAGGAAACAATGTATATGAAGATGAGCATTCTAATCCAGTCACTTTTTGTATATAAAATCTATCCTTGGAAACTCTTCAAAACTCATAAAAGATCTTACAAATTTATACTCTACTGATGGGTAATGGCTTAGGATAAGGAGAAATTTCAGTTAGGAATCCAGAAATGCAGTTTTTCACATGCCAAGATCTCTTTCAACTTAAACTATTTTTCCTTTCCTGTCATGTTTAAACATTTACCAAAAAATTTTATTTCAGCTTGTCAACAGTATGTTCTAACCTCACATGTGGAAAACTACAGTGATTGAATGGATCTAACCTCCTAATTATATATTTCTTTAAAAATTACTTTTTACTGTCATGAAAGTATTTTTTATTTAAAAACTTTTAATGTTTATTTATTTATGGGGGCGGGGCAGAGAGACAGGGAGACAGAGAAGCTGAAGCAGGCTCCCTGCTGTCAGTGCAGAGCCTGGGGCTTGAACCCATGAACAGTGAGATCATGACCTAAAGCAAAGTTGGACCCTCAACCAACTGAGCCACTCAGGCACTCCATAATGAAAATATTTTTAAAAATCTTTTAAAAATAATACCAAGTTATCAAAATAAGTACCACAAATCCCCAAGCCACATTAAAGGTGTTGACCTAGTTTCTCTGATGAAAGAGAAACACACCGTGTGCAGCATGGGTGTGAAGTGAGGGATGAGGGGGACACGGGAGCCGCAGAGGCCACCTAGCAAGAGCAGAGGGAGAGGACCACAGGTTCACAGCTGGGATCTGCTGCAGGGATGCTCCACGCATATCCAGTCACTTGGATAGCAACTGCCATACTCACTTAGCAGGTGAGTTTAAGGAACATTTGTATGTGATCTCAAACAGTAACCGAAAACTTGGCCGAGCACTTAAAAAGCAAGATTTGTTGTATCCAGGGTTTCTTAAATGCATGGCTGTTTTAATGTTTTAGGAAAATGCCTATAAATGGGCTTTTATCACTTGGAGAGCTAAAAATAAGACAAATGCTACCACTATTGCACACATATGGTTTGTTTCATAGGGAAGAAATTTGGATATGACATAAAAATTCACACTTTGTAAGCAAAACAATTTGAAGGCATTTATAAGGGGTTTGCCCACACATTTTTTTAATCCGATGACAGATTCTTTTTACTTTGTAATGTAAAAAAGTTTCAAGTGTAGACACTGTATGATGAATGAATTTTTGTTCTTTGTAATTGCCACAAATTATGTGTTGGAGCCCATATTCAAAATCTCAAACGCTTCAAACTTTGAGATATGAACAGCTGGAGATGAAAGTCATACACATCGCTTTCTGCCAGAGAAGCCAGAGCCATAATTGCAGTTATTGTCTCCATTATGTGCTGTAAATGGTTTCCTGCTTATAAAATGACTTCTAACTTTTAATTTTAAAGCCACAGGTATATATATAAATGATGTATGTAACAGCTTACTCTCGTACAAATATTAATAGCTCGCTTTAAAAATGAACTTCAGTTCAGTTAATAGCTGGCAAGATGTCCCACACTAATGGATAAGAAAGCTCATCCTAGGTATAAGTAGCAGTATAAGCAAGTAGAGTGAATCTTCAGGATTCTAGAACGATGCGTTGTACGATACCTATGTACTGGGTGCCTAATGGTCCTAAAGAACAATGGCATTTGTTCCAACTCAAACTCATACCCGTTGGTGACTCTGTAGTGGTTGGTTGTTCATGCCCCTTGATTTGAAACATAAACTTCTAGAGAACAGGGTTCAATTCTTTTCCATGTTCTAGACCACAATGATTGTATCGTAGCGCACAATTAAAAGAAAGGACAAACCCACTACTACAGCATAAGCATGACTCCTTGAAGAGAACTTCAAGCTTTCTATCACACTTTGACTACTGTTGTGCTCTCTCTCATGGAAGAAAGCCAGAAAACAAACAAAAACAACCAAGCATAAGATTCAGTGCAAAGGCTATTGTAAGAAGGTGACTCCTTATCAGAAATGTGGTAACCTGTTCGCTGCCCTTTGAACTACTTCGCTCAAAGCTTTTTGAAAAATACGGGAGTAAATAGTGTGTGTCAAACTAATGCTATATATGAAATAGGGAAGGCTGACATATAAATACTTTATTTATGGAATTAATGAAATTGACAGAAAACTATGTATTTTTCAGTTGCAACTCATTTAGAAATGCCTGAGTCTTGAATATCAAAAGATTACAACTGAACTCTTAATGTCTATTTGTAGGTAGGGGCAGGGATCCAGATTGTTAGTTAATTTTCAAACTGTTGTTTTCATGCATAAATTATCCCTTTAAATTTTGTTAAAATCAATACACACAAAATGGTTCTTCTGGTGCTGGAAAAGTGTGGAAGCCTCCAACATTATGAATCACCGAACTCCAGAAAAGTTTCAGGAGCTACTCATTATTTAAAATTATCCACTCAGCAAACTACAGATTGGGTCAGTGCCATAAACTCTTTCGCTAAAAATATTTTACTACAGTCTGTGGATTATTGTTTTAATGGAAAATAATGGGAAAAGAATATTCAAAATACATTCATAACCAACTTTGCTGGAGGGTCCCAGTGTATATTACATGTCAATTGAACTTGGGCTAAATAAAAAAAAAAAAGTGTTTCCAGCAAACCTTTATTTATGTTCCATTGTTGCAGGACTGCCAGCGAAGATAATGTTTCTTGGTTTAAATAGAAGCAGAAGTTGTTTCATCTGGGAAGGTGTTGCCTGAAGCTTGTGTCTCGCTCAGATTGCCAGATTATTTGAATGTCCATGAAATTGAGTATGTCTTACTGATAAGCAATAATGGCTTTATTAAATGAAGGAGTTCTCAGGTCAAACCTATGATTATATTTGACCAAGGAAAGTGTGACCATGACTTTATGATTTGGCTTCACAGTTATTTCTCATTTATGGAAATCGGTGTAAGTGTGTTTTCTACCTGTAATAGCGAATACCACAGCAATAGTTAGTGTTTCTCAGTTGCAATGTTTGCATTCACAGAGAAGTGACAGAGTGGAAAAACAAAACAAAACAAAACAAAACATGTGCACCCACATGTTAAAAGCAAGAGAATCACTGACTAATCCCATATCCAGCGGATCACACATTCATCAACCTGATCACTCAGCTGCCAATGGCCGTCCCAGAAGATGATGAAGCAGAGATTCTTGGGTAGTTACCCTAGCAAGGCACTTGAAAGGATTGTCGATGACCTCAATTCCTCAAACTGCTTTGTATAATCCTGGATTCTGGTCGAAATCTTAATTTGCTGGGGACAATTTGAGTTGTTTTGTCTTGAAAGCCTCTCAAGGATATTTAAAAAAAGTCTTCCAGAATACAAGCCCAAAGACAAAAGCATTAAGAGTATTAGGATCATGGATGAAATTCAAGGCTATCAGTCAAAGTGGATTATAAACTATACCATCCTATAAAAAGTGAAAAGTGAATAATTTTGAAAGATATGTACATTGGTTTAAAGGCTAGTTCCAATCAAACCAGGTTCTACCCTTAACCTGCAAAAGAGAAGAATAAGAGAATTCTACTAACACAAGTTGCTAATTAATCACAAGGGAAATACATGAAGATGTACCTTGTCCCATGAAAAAGGTAATTCTAACAGATCCCTATCAAAAAGTCCAAACAAGCAAACAAACAAACAAAATTTACTTATTTCAGTCTCAGGTTAGAGTGGATTTTGTGAACACCGTGAGGTATTAAAGCAAGATGACATTGATTTAATAAATATTTATCAAGCACTTGCTGTCTGTCAAGCTCTGAATTAAGACATAATCCTTGACCTCAAGGAGTCTGTAGCCTAGTGAGAAAGGCACAAATATAAACCAAGTATTTTTACTGGAGCATAGAGGAAGGAGGGATATGAACAAGTCTCACTAATTTTTTAGATTTCGGTAATGAGAAATGAAATGCATTTTTGGCTTGAGTAAGTGGCGGACGGAGATGTCACTCACTGAGGAAGAATATAAGTGAGAGAGAAAAATGATGGGTTCAATTCTGGATACAGTTCTGCAAGCTGTCTCAAAAGGAGTCTGGGAGTTCAAAAAGAGAGGTGGGTTGGAGATGGGGGCTTAAGCATTACTAGCATGAAGGGGGTGATGGAAAGAATGGAAAGAGACGATCTTTCCTAGTGAGTATGAGAAGAGGCTGAGGATAGAACTCTTTTGTGAGTTAACATTTAGGACAGTAATTCTCAACCTTGGCTGCACACTGGAATAGACTGGAACACTCTAAAAGATGTTGATGCCTGGGTCTCATCCCAAGACATCTGATTTACCTGGTCTGGGACAAGTCTGGGCACTGGGATTTTCCAATACCCAGTGATTCTAATATGCAGCCAGGGTTGAGAATGACTGATTTACAGGATGGTACAGGAAGTGTAACAGGAAGAAGGCAGAGAAACAGAAAGATGGTATTAGGGATGCCAAAGGAGGGGTTTTCCAGAAACAGGAATCTGTCAACGGGGTTGAAAGTTACATAAAGGCTAATAATGTAGAGACTACAATGTTTCTGATACTAATGAGTGATGAGATTAAGAAGGTCCATTCCAGGAGAGTGGGCGAGGTCAGAGCCAGATGCTACAGACTCCTTATACTCAGGTAGGGAAGAAATCAATACAATGCAATGAATACTGAATATGCTTTCAAGAAGCTTGGCAGAGAAGGGAAGAGAGAGGCCATGGCTAGAGAGAGAAGCAGGTTGGAAAAAGACTTTTGTTTTTAACAATTTTTAAAGATCTCATTATTTATCGAGGCTAAGGAACTGCGTGCAGGAACGGAGAGAAGTGGAGAAGGAGGAGAGACAAGAAGAGCGAGAAAGAAGAGAGGAATGCATATCTGATGGCACAAGATCCTGGGACAGACCAGAGATATGCAAACACAGATTAAAACCGTACATTTCTGTCCCTTTGTTTTGGCCTAAGAAATGTTAATATCTAAGTGTTTTCTTCTGTGACTAGTGTTTTCAAAATGCAATTTTAAAGTAAAGTCTCAATAAGCCTAAATATTTTGAAGCAAAAGAGGTTTATGCGCCTCTCATTTACCTCAAATGTAGATAAAAACATCAGTTCTAATCAATAAGCACAAAACAATGTGATACTATTTACAGGAAACAGATGACACACACACTAAATGATACAAAATATGACCGCTGCTGCTTTTAGACTTGAAAAATAATTGAAATAATTTTAATACTACAGCTTTGCCAAATGCAATTCAAGTAAGTCTCTGATTTTTGAAGCTGAATCATAAATTACACATTGTACCCTGACAAAACTGCCATTTCGTGGCATTTGCATCAAACCCATTATCTTGTGTTCTGTTGCCTAGTTACTGGAATTCTGAAGTTTAATGCATTTTAGATGGATATTTAAATTTCAAATAGAATTTCAGCTACGCAGGCTACAGAAAGAGAAACAGTTGGACACATCTGCTTACTTAAATTTCCAAAGGAAACTTCTTTGTTTATAAGGGCTCAGACCTGCTATGTTTTGGAGAAGGGTGCATTGGTTTTTCGATGGAGGGCATCTCATATCGAGACGCTAAATTCATACTTGTTTTCTGGTTTTGTTTTTGTTTTTACTATGGGCATGGAGAAAAGAAAATCTTTCCTTTGTCCATACGTTTAAGGCTTTAAATTTATGATTTAATTCTTGCTTCATTAGTACATTTCTGCATATAACACACACATGCATGCATCTTAACAGTACCCCGACTTACCTGTTCCCACGTGAACACGTGTTGATTGAAATAATACTGAATTTGTTCATTTGCAATGTTAATGCACAGCTGCTCAAAGGAATTTTTTTTGAAGTTTTCGAAGCCAAATATATCCAGAATGCCAATGCTCAGCTCATCACCATTCCCACTGGAAAATTAAAGAGGTATTATTTTGAGTCCTTACTTATTTTCTTAAGAGAAAATGTAAACAAGGTATCTCAGAGTATGCTTTTGTGATTTACCGAAGCAACTACTACCAAGACACAGAGTGAAAATCTTCTTAATTGAAAAAATTTCTCTCCACAGAACAAAGAAAAGGTAGCATCAATTTTAATATGTAAAAGATACAAGATTTTCCTTGTACTACAGAAACCGCTCAAATTACTTTTTTTGTGGGCACAAGATCACAGCCCTAATTCATAAATCATAGGGAAAACCTGGCCAGCACTTAGAAGAGAGCAAAAGTATGTTCAATAAAAATCATACCAGAAAAGCAAAAATTCTGTGTAAGACTGTCTTTAGTCTTTCACTTTAGGACAATTAAAACATCTTGCTAAAAATATTTCACCTCTTTTAAAGAATCATTATTTACTTTTGAGTTATTCATTCATAATTGTTTGATAGAGAATAAATGGTAACCTGGGGAAAGACAGAAATATATTCGGGTTTATTTTATAATCAAATACTTTAAAATGCAATTAGATATTATTTTCTAATTAAATATTCCAAATGTACTTTTTTCCCTTGCTCCCCCATAATGGTTACCTCTCTGTTCATTAAAGGCTAGATAGTTGGTCAAAAGTTTGCCTCTCCCCTGAGAAATAAATGTGCTGCAAAGTTATTTTCATGTGATTTTAAAAAGGAGAGTACGAACATTTCTCTGTGCTCACTATTTATGTACCTAGGTTAACTCTTAAGTGTTGTGTGAGGAAGTGATTTGGAAACGCCAGCTATCAAGAAGTGAAGGATGCTCTCTGTATTTGGAAGAACGGACTGAACTCAGAACATAAAGTTATAGGACACTTTGTGTGATGGGATTGATGAAAGGAAAGTTATCCAAATACTTCTGAAAATTCCTATTTTGAATAGAAAGTGCTGATTTATGCTGGTTTAGTCAACATTATGGTTCTTATAAAAAATTGTCCCACAAGATCCTGTGGAGATAAATATTTAACTCGTTAAATAGTGTGTTAGAGCCAGGAGGACCTTAGAGATGACCTCATTCAGGGATTCGTAAACTGGGGTCTGTTAATGGCTTTCAAGGGGGCTGGAATCACAACCATGTGCATATTTTGGTGGGCATGTAGAAATATATCCATTTTTTAAATTTTGGGGTGAAGAACATAGTTCAATAGATAATTATTTTTTTGAGAGAGAGAGAGACAGAGAGTGTGAGAGGTGCAAAGGAAAGGGAGACAGAATGATGCAGGGCTCGATCCCATAAACCACGACATCATAACCTGAGCCGAAATCAAGAGTCGGATGCTTGGCTGACTAAGTCACCCAGGCTTCCCTCAAGAGATCCTTAAAGGCTCCAAGTCGCACACCAACAACTAAGACCACTGATTTGTCATTCCACGCCTTTATTTAATAGCTGAAGAGGAAAAGAGCAGAGAAATGCAGTAATTTGTCCAGGGTCACACAACCAGTTAGTGGCAAAGCCTGGAAGAGCATACAGGCTTGTCAAAATCTTAATGTAAATCCTGACAGATTGAACTGAACTGAAATTGAACTGAATGGTATTATTTTAGTTTGTTAAACTTTCTGTAAAAAAATTTGAAAATCTGAGATTTGGATGGCTTTCTTTCATGTATGGAAAGGAAAGTTACCAAACAGTAAACAGGCCGTAGTGGAATTTTCGCCAAACACGCAGGTGATAACCAACAAAATGAAGTCGTCTGTGGAATACATAGATATTGAAAATTCTGGACTTCTTCATCTGAGAGCCTGGCACACAGATGGCCACACATGAACATACAAACTATTTCAATCATTAAATCAGAATGGCCAAACTGGATTTTGATTTGCAGCCCTAATCAGATAGCAGGGAGGCAAAGCAGCAATTTTGGGGGACAGAGAATTTAGAACATGGAGGAATAATGGATAATCTCTTAGACATTTTGGATAGTATTATGGTGTGGTATGTATCTTCATGGCAGATGACAGTGAATTACATGCCTGAAATGTGTATAGAATAGTCTTTTATGCTTAGTAAGCAAATGTGACCGAGATGACTTAAGGTAGGCATCTATCCTGTTTTTTCTTTTTCTTTTTCTTTTTTAAAATGTTTATTTATTATTTTTGAGAGACAGAGTGTGAGCAGGGGAGGGAGAGAGAGAGAGGGAGACACAGAATCCAAAGTAGGCTCCAGACTCTGAGCTGTCCGCAAAGAGCCCGACGTGGGGCTCACAAACCGTGAGATCATGACCTGAGCCAAAGCTGGACGCTCAACCAACTGAGCCACCCAGGCGCCCCTATCCTGTTTTTTCATACACAAATTTCTACAGATCATATAATTTGTGGCAGAACAAAGCTTTAGGTGTAAATGGAAGGGCTTATATCTAGGCACAGTCCCTGGTACATAGAGAGCACTCAGTCAATGGTGGCTGTGATTCTTCATTTCTAAGGCGAGGTACTAGGCAGGGCATACATGTATGGTCAGACGACATTATCGTTCTATCTATCTATATTCGCTCTATCATTTACTATTTACTTAGAGGATTTCCGAACCAAATGTCATGGGAGGTCATAATTCCTACCCTTCCAGGATTATAACGAGCATTAAAATATGAAAAGAAAGTTTTCCTTTGCCTTCAAGATTTCACTCAATCCCTCAAAACAAAGGAAAACAAACCAAAAAATCTGCTGAAATGATATTTTATATAAGTATAAAATGGTATATACTTCGCAGTACACCTTCCTACTAAAAGAACATATAAATTGATGTCACTTTAAAAAATCATTTTCCATTATGTTTATTCACATTGCTACAGTTTTTATATTCCAGGACTTTAACATTTTTATAACTATCTGGCCCAATAAAGTGCTCCTAGGAATTAAAGCAGATCTACTGAGACAGAACTGTAATAATTAAGTGATAGCAATTAGAAATATCTTCAAAGGGACTCACATATAAATCAATAAATTAGAAAACAGGTTTATAGCAAATGACATTTGGGAAAAAAAATGTTTCCATGAGACTTTTTACCTTGGTGATGCGGCATGCTTCAGCAAACTGTTAATGCGATTGACTATCCAACTAAAGAGACGCCCATATAAGGTTTTGGCCATAGCGTCTCTGACGTCAGTAGCTTTTTCTACAGTATTGGGTCGAATAATGGTTTCTCCTCTAGTGACCACACAGTGGGACGTAAGAGCTTCTTGTAGTTCATCTGCCTGAATGCAAAGCAAAGAAGCAGCTAAAAAAATAAACGGATGTGTTGTTAGAAAAAGTTACGGCAATGAAGTCACTTCCCATAGAATGAAAACATCTTAATTTACCTTCTTCAAATGACATAAAATAAATACGTGAAGACTTTATAATGTAAAAATAAGTTACTGTTGGGTAGTAGCCCTGTGTTTCTTCTTGATCATTTTTCTCCCCTTGACTGGTCAAATGTAGGCTGTCATATAATATAGCACAACACAAACCGAACTGGCTGGGAAGGAAATATTTGCACAAGCCAGTGGGTGTTTATATGATGCCAAACATAATTTCACTGAATTATGTGAAATAATTTAAAAGCATAATGAATAAATTTGGTATAATTTGGGTACCATTATCATATACACATTTTGAAAATGTAGAAATTAATTGAAGGTCACTTAGACTTTAGGGATACACCCGAACCAATTATTTTATGTAACTTCTGCAATAGTTAACCAAAAAGACATAAACCTCATCTTGACATTCATATATTTTTTTATCTTACTACTTCTCAGTTTTATATTTCAATAATTAAAGTTTGTTGAAGTGTGACCTGGAACATTTATTTATACTTAATGATAATTAATTTATCATTAATTTAATGGTAATTAAATATCACATGGAATTTTAAATGAATAATACCTAAATTCAGGGAATAAAACTCATTTTTTAATATAACAAACATCTTTAACCCAATCTGCTACATGACGGACTATTTTTTAAATCAGTTCTCCTTTTAAATTATTTTCAAGATTTTGAACTTACTTTTAGCATTGGGACAAGATATTTCTTGGCTATGTGGCTAAGATCGTTGAAACTTACTTAAATAAAACACATTTTTCACATTATAGAGGTAATACAAGTCCACTGCAGAAATTCTACTTTTTGAGTTAACATTCTGCATCTCTTTCCTTTTAGGCATGTTTATTGTCAATATTCTGCATATACATTTAATCTTAATATCTTAAGCATTTCTCATTTTGTTAAATATTGCTTGTAAATATAATTTTAATTTGCTGCCTAATATTCTGCTATTATCATAATAAATCAATAATTTTTAAATTGTTGGATGTTTAGGTTGTTTCCATATGTTCATAATTATAAAGAATGCTAGGATAAATATTTTGTGTAAGAATCTGTGTTCCTGTTTTGTATGATTTTCTTAGCATAAATTGCTTAAAATCAGTAATTGGTTCAGAGTATATAAACATATTTAAGCCTTCTGATATACACTATGTAGCTATTCTTCAAAAACCCTGAACCAATTACATTATCAGTCAAATAAAAAAAACAATAATTTTAATGTAATTTCATGGGCATCACATATTATTATTTTTGATAGGAAAAAATGCCTTCATTTCCCAATTTGTTTTTAACTGACTCCTAGTGAATCTCTCTTTTTTTTATATTTTATTAGTAATTTGTGGTTTTATTTTATAAACTGCCTTTTTCCATTGATTGTTTATCTTTTCCTAATAAGCTTAGAAGAGTTCTTCATAGCTTACACATATTTCTTATATGTATAGTACAAATATTTTCTCTTATTTTTTACCTGCATTGAAATTTCATTTATTTTTCTTTTGTTTGTATGAAAGAGTTTTAATTTTTGTGTAGTCAAATATCCATTAAAAATCCTTTCTGCTTTTGGTTTTCTGCACATAAAATCCTTCAAGTGTTTTCTCATCTCAGGATTATATAAAAGCACTTTTGTCCTGAACTTTTATGATTTTTTTGCACTTAAATGGATATAGATTTGAAATTTGCTTTGGTATATGGTGTGTGACAAGAATTCGAATCCCCTCTGCCCTAAGTGGCTCACCAGTTTGTTGTCCCTACAACACTGATTCCCTAGCGATTTGTAATGCCATTTCCGGCAATCCTGCTTGGATCTGTTTCTGAATAGTGTTCCCCGTGGATTAATAAGTCTATTTCTATTCCTACGTCGTTTATTTTACCTGGAGATATATTGCTAAGTATAATGCCTTGCAAGACAAACTTCTAGTCTTGATCATCTTTATCCAGAAGGAATGGAAACTAATCAAGAAACTTAAGTAGGAAGAGAGAGGAGGAAGAGAGGGACAGGGAGGGAAAGAGGTAGAGAGAGAACCTACTGATACCTGCATTCAGTGGTTTCTGAATGAGTTGTGGGGAATGGTCTGGAAAAGTTCAAGAACTGATATAGAATGAACAATTGGGAGGTCACTTAGCTCATGTGAGAGGTGCTGTTGTCTTCAGGGAGAATGAGGATGATGGAGATACAGAGAAGTGATCAGATTTGAGAGATATTTATGGGATAGAACAGACAGAACTGGCCCCTGATTGAAACAATGTACCTGTAAAACCATCAGAAAACATGGCCTTGGAGATAATTCCTTGCAAGTTTAATTATTAATCATTTTAAGTTAGCAAAATTTTTATTCCCCATGAAAGGCTATTCCAGAAAGTGCTTTAATTTAATTTTAACTATACTTATATAAACATTAATCTTTTATGACCCATATGACTATCTCCTATATAGAAATAGGTTCTCAATTATCAAAATCATTTCTTAGTTTGGTGGTTTCTAAGTATATACTCATATCTACAAACATGTCTGTTGTCAATCGTTCTCTTAACTGCTCAGAACTCTTGTAATTATGATCAATGGTGAGATTTGACTGTATCAATAGAGTTTTCTGTTTTTTCCTTCCACATCTGATAACTGGGGACTGCTGGGAGCTACAGATCAGCCCAGAACTACTGGCCCATAGGGTGGCAAAAAATATTAGATCTGCTGAATGAAGGTTTGGCCCAGAATCTATGAAGCCAGCACCACATTGACCAGAAGAAGGCCCAGCTCATTGTGGGCTGAAGGGAGATCCAGGGTCCAGAAAAAAAAATACTATTAGTCTAATATCTTCTATGTCATTTAACTTTACTTATATATGAAAAATCAGAACAGGTTCTCAGGTCCATGGCAATCATTACAAGCCAATTTCAGTTCTTCTGTATTTCCAAGCTGGTCTCAGACACACATTAGGATGGAGATGATAGGAATCTAGGGATGGGTCCAGACTAGGATGGTTTGTATCTGGTCCTCTGAAATTTACCCTAAAACAGCTCATTCTGTTCCTGATTAAGTATAGATCAGAACAAATATATATAAATAAA
Source organism: Paguma larvata (assembly GCA_030068075.1). NCBI lineage: Eukaryota > Metazoa > Chordata > Mammalia > Carnivora > Viverridae > Paguma > Paguma larvata. The sequence goes on from CM057828.1 coordinate 114,202,761, forward strand.
AATTTATATCATGACCCCCTACATTATATATGAAACTTATAACAGATCTGGAATTATAGAGGCATATGCCCACAATAAAAATTAAAATAGCATAGATTCTAAATAAAAAAGGTATGCCACCAAATCAGTGGGAAACCTTAAGTTATTGGAATAATTCATTAAACTCTGCTAGATAGAGAAAAAAGTTGATTTGAAGCAAATACCATATTGCACTTTTCTTGTATACAAAATTATTGCAAAATCCGTCAACCTGTGATGAATGAGCATGAAAATTCATCCACTATGAAAACAAATATACAAGTCTTTATTACTTACAAAATGATATAGATGCTAAATCTATCAAATAATAACTTTAACTCTTTTCAGTATAGATGGTAAATCTATCAAATAATAACTTTAACTCTCTTCAGACCAGTTTGCTAAATTTTAATTATATTTTCTGTTTTTAAATTGAAATGTAAATAGCTCCTAAAACAGTCTAAAGCCTAGTCTTCAGGAAGATTTTCTGCAGTAATCAGTTAACTTGCAGGCATGAAGATCTGTTTTAAATATTGGACTTTAAAAGCTTCATTTTATGCAAATTGAATCTGAGTATTCTTTTTCAGGATTCCCGATCAGTACAATTGCTTGAAATTATCTTTATGTGACACTTACGAGTAGGTCCTTAGACATTTTTCAAGAGTTCAGTTTTGAACAGAAGATAATAAAACTCACAGTTTTCCAGAGCTGCATGATTGGAAACGTGGCTCTTGTCAATCTGGTGTTCAGTTGCCACAGAAGAAAATTCAATGTTTCCAACATTCAAGATTGCAGCCAGTATACTGTATATACTTCCAAGTTGCTGAAACATACCATGAAAACGTTAACATCGCCCCTCCCTGGAGTTTCGCAAGGCAGTGACTATGGCTGGAGACAGACTGGGGACGGTCATCCCACAGACATTGATGTCAGACTAAGAGACCCAAGGAGGCCAGGATCCAAGCAGGCTCAGTCTCATTTGTTATTTTAATATGAGAGGTGAGCATGGTGCCTGTTACCCAGTGAGCACTGAAAAAAATATTTTATGAATGCAAGTATGAATAAAAAAAAGAAAGGAGGAGTTCCCCTGAGAGGAAGCAGAAATATCTAATTCCTGAGGCCACAGAGAAATTGATATATGTGATACTTAACTTCAGAATTTAATGTGGTCATTTCTAGATGTTCATTTTCCTTGAGGCCATCTTAAAAATGAGCTTATATGTATGGACAAAGGAGAGCTCAAGAGGAAAGATCCAAAGATCCCAGCACCAAAATCAAAGGATATGTGTGGTTTAAGTATAGGCATGAGAACTCTGGACTACAGGTTAGAGTTTATAGTAGTCAAACCCTAAATAAGGTGCATAAAAATACATTCACACACACACACACACACACACACACACACACACACACACACACAAAACTCTTGTTGGAGGCACTGGAGGCATTGTGTCAAGAGTCTATGATAATTCTAGGTGTCATTCCAACTATGTTCAAGGTGCAGTAAGGTATAGGAAAAAGACAAAATCTTTATTGTTTTCTTATGTTGCTGCCTTTATTTTAGTCCAGCTCCTACACTTAATAGAAATGATTATTCCATCCACTTCAACATTCCAAGTCATGATAAAAACTGGATATGAAAAAAATCTTCAGGGATATTTATTCATCATATATAACATAGGAATACATGCACATTTAAATAAATATATTTGTGGAATGAATATATAGATATATCTGTATATATCTAGGTATTCACTTATCCAATAAACATGTATCTTATGCCAGCCACTACTCGTCGCAGGGGATTCAGCAGAGGCAAGGCTAAGATCTTTGTTCCCTTGGGATGTTCAGGCAGTGGGAGGGCAGGTGTGAAGAAACAAATAGACAACCATGATATTTTCAGTAACAAAATGGGCTGTGAAGAGAAGAACACACAGAGGGACAATGGTGAGTGCCTGAAAAGGGCAGGGAGGGCCATTTTAGTTGGTGAGGTTAGGGAAAGCTGCCCTCTGAGACTGAGGCTTTGGTGACAAGGGAATCACCTAGGAAAAGAACTGGAATCAGAATATTCCAGGCAGAGGGGACAGCAAGGGCAAGGGCCTTATGTGAGGAAAGGAGGAAGATCAGAGTGGGGCTGGAGGACAGTGAGGGGCGGTGTGACAGGAGCCAGAGAGGTGAGCATGAGCGGGGCCTCTGGGCTGCTGTAAAGAGTTTGGACTTCATTTGAATCACCAGGGAAAGCCACTGGAGATTTCCAAGCAGGGAGTCGTGATACTTTAAACTGATGAGTCTGCCTACTATGTGGAAATGAATGGATTGGAAACAGATGGAAAAGTGAAATCGTCGGGAGGCTATCACAGTAGTCTAGTGAGAGATGATGGTGGCTTGGACTAGAATAGTAAATGGTGGAGACGGGAAGAAGTTGGCGGATTGGGATATATTTTGGAAGTAGAACAATGTATGTGCTGATGGGCTGGATGTGAATAACTTTTCCAGGAAAATTCGCCTGGTGAGGAATTTCCATTTGTAATATGCATAACTTGTAAACAGGCACCAGCGTGGGCTTTAATGGCAGGTGGGGAAATAAATACAGCATCTGACATCCTGCTATATTTTTCTTTAGGAAACTGTAGGCTTTATGGATAAATGACACCAGAATACTCCTTTAAATAGATTGTTGAAAACTGTGTTCCTTCAAAACTTTGTGTTTGTCAATTACAGATTAGAAAGTCCAGGTATGTAAGTTACAAAGTTGAATTTTTAGTAGGATTTAGAGGTTCATTACAGAGAACCACATGCTGAATCAATTGACATTTAATTCTTATTCAACTGTTCATGAGAAGAACTGTGTAATCTTTCTAGACTGGGGCTCTCCTTGATCTCTTGTAATTACAATATTCATTTGGAGTACAGTTGGAGGCTCAGAAGAGAGCAAAGCAGGGCTCTGGCTCAGTCTGGGCCTGGCAGCTAGACTGATGGGGCTCAAAGGGGTCTGACCTCAGGCCCAGGTATGACCTTAAACAGGCATTTGGGTCATTTATGGCACAACGACTAATCATCTCTGATGTCAGGTCACCCCAAGGAGTCCAGAACAATTTTTATGTGATAGTTAATAATAAAAAACAAAAGAACATTTTTCCATTTTACATATAAAACTACCAAGGCATAAAAAACCAAAAACAAATAAAAAAAATAAAAAACAACAAAACTACCAAAGCATAAAACAATCTAACAACGTTCCATGGACTTTGAATGAACTGAGATTTGAATCCTGCCTCCCAGCTCACTTGAAGGCACTATGCCTTTCCACAGAGGAGGAAGAGCGGCTTACAGGAAAAGCATTCTCCCCAAGCGCTCTCTAGAGACTGGAAAACATTCACAATTCCCTCTACCTACTCCACCTCCTGCTATAGCTTTGTCTGTACCCGAGGAGGCTGGACTGCTACTGCTCTTGCAGGATCATCAAGGACAAACATGCTTCTGGTTTGCTGGAGAGTCAGACCTTCATTGTCCTGATGCATCAGGCTCTGATCTACTCCACTGCTGCTCTGGGCATTCCCACACCGCTTCTGACCTTGCACGCTGAGCTGATTGGCTATGCAGACAGCAACCCAAACTATGTGTGTGGGGCAAGGTCACTACTCTCTCTGCACTGAGTTAATCTGTTCAAGGCAAAATAATTGTTAGAAGGACTCTTCCTCTTCCAGAAGTTTATTGTACTACGTCTCTTATTCAACCATCCACCCATCCATTCGTTCATTAAACCAGCGTCTGTTTGCTGTTTATTAAGCACTAAGTGAGATACTAAATATATCAATAACTAAGAATAATTTCTGTTCTCAAGGACTTTACAGGCTCCTGGAACCAAAGGGCATGGACCATTTCCTATACTGAATTTCTATATGGATTATCTCTATATATTTGTACTTTATGTATTTTATTATAGTTTTTTTTATAAATAAACTTTATTTTCATTTATTTATTATTTTTACATAGGCTTCACACCCAGTGCAGAACCCAATGCTGGGCTTGAACTCATGACTATGAGATTAAGACCTGAGCTGAGATCAAGAGTCAGATGGTTAACTGACTAGGCCACCCAGGCGCCCCTAAACTTGATTTTTAGAGCAGTTTTAGGGTCACAGCAAAACTGAGCGGAAAGGACAGAGTTCCCAGTTAGCCCCTGTCCTCCCACTCTACCACCCAGCTCTCCCTGCTATCAACATCCTGCATTAGCATGATACATGTGTCATAATCAGTGAGCCTACACTGAAACATGATAGTCACCCAAAGTCCATAGTTGACATCGGAGTTCACTCTTGGTGCTGGATATTCTCTGATGTTAACAAATGTATAGCAACACCTATCTACCATTATAGCACCATACACAGTATTCCCACTGCCCTAAAAATGTCTGTGCTCTGCCTATTCATCTCTCTTCACAGCCTATAACCACCCACGCTCTTTTCCTGTCTCCATAGTTTTGTCTTTTCCAAAATGTTATATAGTTGGGATTCTACAGTCTATAGCCTTTTCCGATTGGCTTCTTTCACTTAGTGATGTGCATTTAAGGTTCCTCTATGTGTTTTCATGGCTTGATAGCTCATTTCTTTTTAGCTCCGAATAATACCCCATTATTGGGACGTGCCACGGTTTATTTATCCACTCACCCACTGAAGGACATCTTGGTTACTTTAAGCTCTGGTGATTATGAAAGAAGTTGCTACAAACATTAGTACACATGTTTTTGTGTGGATGTAAATTTTTAATTCCTTTGGGTAAATACCATGGACCTTGACTGATGGGTCACATGGTAGGAGTATGAGAAGTCTTCCCATGGAGAATGCCACGTGAAGAAGAAGACAGAAATCAGGGTGAGGCATCTGCAACCCAAGGTCACTAAGGACTGCCAGGGAATTGTCGGAAAGTAGGGAAGAGGCACAAAACAGATTCTCCTTCACAGCCCTCCCAAAAAACCCAAACTTGTCTCAGACGTCTAATCTCTAGAACGGTGAGGAAATAAATTTCTGTTATTTAAATCACATGGTTTGTGGTACTTTGTTATGGCAGTCTTAGCAAAGGAATACACTATCAATGCTTTATTACTAAATTGATGAATAAAATGCATAACCTCGGGATAATCATATTTATTCTTTTTTTTTTAGTGTTTGTTTATTTTTGAGAGTGAGTGAGAGAGAATGGGAGTGCAAGCAGGGAAGGGGCAGAGAAAGAGGGAGGGAAACACAGAATCTTAAGCAGGTTCCAGGCTCTGAGCTGGCAGCACAGAGCTCAACGCAGGGCTCATACCCATGAGCTGTGAGATCATGACCTGAGCTGAAGTCAGACACTTAACCAACTGCGCCACCCAGGCACCCTCAACATGTTTATTCTTTTTTTTTTTTTAAATTATATCTAAGTTTATTAGTCAAATAGAACCTTTAAAATGGAGTTAGAGGTATACAACACATATATTATACATCCTCAGCATGTTTATTCTTAACTGTTTAAAACCTTTGAGATAATATTAGAGACATAGTAAAAAAAATCTAACGATTACTTTTGTGACTTGAATTTAAATGCTTATTTGATAATACACTTATGATTTTAATTTTAGAAGCATAACATAATTTGATTGCCAAGTGTATTCAAATATATAAAATAACTTGATCTTCTACATTAGTAATTTATATATTTTCAGGGCTAATAAGTTGAAATGTTTAAGATTTAGTTAAATGATTAGAAAGTTTAGAAAGTCCTTATCAGTCCTGGTAAGACTGTTGTGTCAGTCATTTAGAATATCTGAAAGACTGAAATGTACTAAATTTTTACACTGTTTCAGGCATTTAAAGAACTTACTTATGTCTGTTTAGGACAAATTATGAGTTAAGTGAACAAAGCAGACTTTCTATTCTTAGACAAAGACTGTTAGATGCACAAATTGAAATAAAAGATGCGTTAAGAGAATGAGAAGACAAGCCACAGACTGGAAGAAAATATTTGCAAAAGGCATCTGAAAGGATTGTTATCTAAAACATAAAAGATTTTTTAAAACGGTAAAAAAAAACCCAAAAAACCAAAAACACCCCGATTAAAAGAATGGGTCAAAGACCTTAACACACACTCACCAAAGAAGATCTATAGGTGGCAAAATAAGCATATGAAAGATGTCATCAGGGAAATGCAAATGGCAACCACGAGCGGTCACCATGGCACACCTCTTAGATTGGCCAAATTCCAAATGCTGATCAGGAGGTGGAGCAACAGGAAATCCCTTTCATTGCTGCTGGGAATACAAGCTGCCACAGTCACCTTGGTGGACAGTTTGACAGTTTCCTACAAAACTAAACACACTCTTACCACATAATCAAACAACTGAGATCCATGGTATTTGCCCAAAGGAACTGAAAACTTACATTTTTACCAAGAGCGAATCCTAATGTCAACTATGAACTTTGGATGATAATGACATGTCAGTGTAGGTTCATCTATTTGTTTCCTCGTAGGTTTCTAAGAATTCCCCACCATTTTCACACCTTAGTTCTAGTTCATGTTGTTCTTTTCTTCCTTCTTCACACATCATAATTTCTTATAATGTCTTCTTACAACCTCTCAGTTACAATCTCTTCTTACAACCAACCACTAGACTTCATGTTTCTGTAAAATTCTCTATTTGTTATCATTGAATTGATTACATTTCAATGAAATTATGCTTCTATCAGATTATAATCTCAATGAGGATAGAGACTGTGCTTAATTCATATCCCTAATTATCTACACAGTAGGCACTCAATTAGTACTTATCAAACTGTTTTCTTTTGCGTCAACCAAGTGACAGTAAAATTTTCTTTACCCCATTCAAGAGAGTGGTGAGAAAAAGGACTATCCCTGCACTTAAAGTAGGCGGGAATCACCGTAGACCATGACAAAGTGACCACAGCCCAGGCTGAGGGGTGTGGCATTACCCAGTCTAGTCTTGGGAGAGTTAAGATGCTGATACTGCCACTGAGAAAGGACAGAGAAGGCAGGATGAGGAGGAGCAAACTGGGATAGGCCCGCAGGTGGGGACACTAACAGAGCCCACACTACCATCAAACAGGAACTGACGAGAGGAAAGGAGAGGCCCTACCGTCAGCATTTGTGGATGAATTTCTATACAAGGGATATTAATATTTTCTCTGTGTAAGATGAACTTCACACATACTTAAAGCAATAAAACGACATGACCAGTCTGCAAAGATTAGAATAAATTAAATAGCCCTCAATTTTAGTCATCGGATCTTGGATGATGAAATTTATTGTAATGATAATGAAACTCACACCAGAGAGGTTTAGTTATTGGTCTAAGGACATACAGCTAGAGACAAGCCAAGCCAAGACGAGTTAAGGAATTTAATCCGCAGGTACTAACTCTCTTGCACAGAAATATTGTTATTTTAACCAACTATCCTCCTGGGTCCCGTCATTCATTTCATTCAGGTCATTAGTGTTGGCTGAGTTATGACATACTAGAATTGTAACTTATGCATTTTGAATGAAGACAAGTAGGTATCAAGTTATTACTTTAAAATCATTATCAAATGACTGACTAAAAAAGACTGATATGCCTCTCTCACCCCAGCCCAAACCAGTTTCTTAAAATGAAGCATTTCACAGAAATTCACTTAAGATACTTAAAAACTTGTTTCACACACATATTTTGTAAGTATAGTCATAACTTGTAGACCAAATAAAATGTATTAGAATGTTATTTTAGACTATCATAAGAAATGTAAGCAAAATTAAAGCAGAAAAAGGCATTCTCATCTTAGACATAAGTCAAATGACACTGGGCTAAGAAAAACAAAACTTCCTGTCGTGACACAGTAAATGTGGTGTCTAAATGAGTTGAATCATAAAACTAGTCATCATTTATTTTTAAACCATGGCAGGAAAATGGCTTAGGAAATCACATGTTTTAAAATGTTTTAGAGGTTTCCAATTAGTGTGATCTTCAGAGAAGATCTGTCATTCCTTGGCATTGTGGTGAGTCACCAATGCACAAGTGAACTGTAACTCCTAGGGATACTTAAAGGGACACATCTACCATGGATGCTATCAACACCCATCAGAGAACGATAGGGGGCAGAGAGAGAAAGAGATAGCCATCTTGGAGAACCACTACAACTCTGCTCCAGTGAAGTGGGAAGCCAGCAAGCCATGCTTGGGGGATGTGAGAATCATGTTACTTAACTTGATATTGAAAGTTGCTTCTTTCCAAAATGGAACTGAAACAGCCACTGACACAGGACATATCCAAGAAAGCCAGTGAGATTAAAAAAACAATCAGGGGTGCCTGGGTGGCTCAGTCAATTAAACAACTGACTCTTGCCCAGCCCCTAGGATCTATGCCCAGTGTGAAGCCTGCTTAAGCCTCTCTCTCCCTCTCCCTCTGCCCCACCTCCAAAAAAAAAAAAAAAAAAACCAACCAAACAAACAAACAAACAAACAAAAATCAGGGCTTGGATAAAAAGGAAGTAAACATCTACACAGTTTAATTCTACTGTCTCCAAACCTGGACAGTCTCTGTTAATTCTCTGAGTCTCTGCTTTCAGGTGGGAGATACCACATCCTAGGAGAGTTACCTTGAACTGGACCAAAAGTCTTCACAAGGTATTTAGCAGTGGGGTGCCTGAGTGACTCAGTCAGTTGAGCAGTCTGACTCTTGATTTCAACTCAGGTCATGATGTCACAGTTTTGTGACAGGGGTGGAGTCTGCTTAGGATTCTCTGTCTCCCTCTCTCTCTACCCATCCCCTCTCAAAAAAAAAAAAATTAGGGGCGCCTGGGTGGCTCAGTTGGTTAAGCGGCCAACTTCAGCTCAGGTCATGATCTCATAGTCTGTGAGTTCGAGCCCTGCATCGGGCTCTGTGCTGACAGCTCAGAGCCTGGAGCCTGCTTCAGATTCTGTGTCTCCCTCTCTCTCTGCCCTTCCTCTGCTCATACACTGTTCTCTATGTCTCTCAAAAATAAATAAATGTTAAAAAAATTAAAATTAAAGAAAAAGAGAATAAAGTAATTAAAAAAGATATTTAGCAGTGATTGTGCTTTGCTCCAGAAACAGATTTTATATTTTCCTTTATTCCAAGCTATATGTTTAGACATTTGCATTTTCAATAAACACTGAGTATGTGTAAGTTTAGAATATTGTGTTTTAAAGAAATGAATTATATTTGTCAGTAGATGTTGACTGCAAAACTAGTTTCATTTTAATGTTACTAAATATCGTTCCACCAAGCAAGAGAAAGGAGCTGAGCCAAATATAAGTAAAACCCTGCCTCTAATGAGTGGGACTTAGAAGTAAACAAACCAATTAAAAATGATTCCCTGCTTCTAAGACAGCAACCTCTGGGGGAGAGCTGCTAAGATCCGCTCTTCTGATGACAAAACACTAGGAAAGGAACTACAAAGAGATTCAGACCACCATCCAAAGGAACATCTCCCACGAGCAGCATTCACCGTATGACCGAGGACTGGAGAAAAGGGTAGATGCTGCCTTTTTCTTTATTCAGTACACTCACAAATAAACTGCCTTCGGCGTTAAAAGTCAGGAGTCCCCTCCCCCCCCCCACCCGTGCTTAAATCAACTTGTCTCTACAGGTACAAGCTGTGGGTGAGGGCAGGGTTAGGGAGGGAAAGTGACATAGCAGAAGGGGAGGAGCCAGTTTTGAATGTGAATTTTGCCAGGCAGAGTGAGAAAGGTACAACTGGGAAGCAGCTGTGCCCAGGGAGAGACTGGGGGCCGAGTAGGGATAGAGTTAAACTAATTAGTATCGTGCCAGCTGGCAGAGCAGTAAACATCCTCTTTGTACTCACGATGCAGCCAATCTAGGTTTACACTGTCCCAAGACACCCGGAGGAGGACAAGCTCTTGGTTCTTTGAGCCAGAGAGCAAAAGACTCAAGTGGGCACCTACGGTATTTGCGACATCAGAAGTAGAGCATAAGAAGGGGACCTGGAACATAGCTGAAACTCATGTTTCCAGAGCTGAACCAACTACAAACACATTTATTTCACCAATAATATCTATTTTATTAGGAAATGCATTAAGGTTATCTCTGATGCTAGATATGACAATTGAGACATTATTCCCAAAAGGTAGTCAGTTCAGGTTAATATCCCGTTTTCAACACAATACGATGCCACACCCGGACCTCAGAGCACATACAGGGGCGTACACCACTCAACTCCTTACATGAGATAGTCACAGTGAATTCTATATGCTTAATAATCCCTTGACTGTCAACTCTTATGCCATCCTCACCATTTCTCTCCAGTGAAGGCTGCTATTGGTCAAGCAAATTCTCCCATCCTCATATATCCATCCAGTCACCCTACCAACCTTTGCTGTTGTTCTCTTCTGTGAGGGTGGAGTAGGGGAATGAGATTCACACTCTGGCCACTTTGAGTATCAGGCATGTGTCTTGCCAGAAGAAAGTTCTTCAAGTAACATATTATAGCTAAGCGCAGAGTACAAGCTTCCTCCAAAACCTTCAGAAATCTTATCATACAATGGATTTTTTTGTTTCACTTTACAGCATAAAGGTATTTAATGCAGAAGGTTCCCAATCATCTCCTTGCTGCCGAGGTACCACAGAGCCACTGAGTTTCCCTTTTTGAACTGCAATTAACTGGTTATGGAATTGACAGCCTGAGTTGTAAGCCCATAGTTCCAGGCAGGGTCCATGAATCTACAGAAAAAATGCATCGTTCAGAAACAAAGATAGTCAAGTTGAAGTCTGTACTTCTACACCAAAAAGTTACTCAATTTCAGCTCAAGCCTTCTTGTGGTTAAAGTATTTGCCTAAGGATGGATTCCACCTTGGCTTGCCATTGAGTCTACGGTATTGTTTTCCTCTCATCCATGTAATTCACAGTTGTCTGGCAAAAACCGAGAACTCTAAGAGGAAAGTCATGGTAATAATTCCTATTGGGTCCCTGAAGGAGTTACTTCTCCTTGGTTGGCCCTGGAAACAGCCTACTAGTTTCCCTTATGAAGGCTCAACCTCTTACCCACCTCTCCCCACAACCGATTTATTCATCTAGAAACAGAGTAGCAGTGTCAATTCAGAATTCAAGGAGGAACTCTAAATTCTGGGGCTGTAAAAGCAGCCAGGTAGGGAGTCCCCCCATCAAATCTGAATTCCTCTTGGCTACAACAAAAAGCCACACTAGAAAAATTAACTCTAAAGGTTTAAATGTCTCCGATAGACAAAGGTTATCCTGGCTTTATCTAAACCTCCCCGGAAGGCCTGATGGAAGGGCCCTGATTTCGAATCATAAGTTATTCATCTGTCCTTTTCCAACCTCACTCAGTTGGCAAAGATCTCACTTCATTAAGGTCTTGAGAATATCCTCCCCACTGGCCTGCAGCAAAGATGCCCAGGGTAGAGCCAGAAGCTTCTAAAGAGAAGGCAAGACTATAGTACTTAGTGGTAAAGTCTCATAGTTCCATATTTGGAGAAGATGTACTTGGCAGCCAACTTTACTCTATGTCAAGAACACGAACATCTCTAGAAATATTCCTTCCTGGCAAGCAAAGGGACCCATGGACTAAAGGTTATTGTTGACAGTCTTCCATTTTGGAAGGGCGCAGCTCTGCCTTAAAAATGTGCTATGAAATGATTAGTTCAATAACTCCACCGCATATAGCTCACATGGCTTTTGTAAAGTCTCACTTCTATCAGCATATCTCTGTCTTACATCTTGCCAATGAAATTTTCCAAATTTCTGGAGAAGAATTAGGTATTATTTTTAGCTCAAGCTCTTAGTAGGGATCTGATAAGCTACAGGAGTGTCATTTATAAAAATGAAATGAAAACTCAACAAATTGCACATTACCTTCCCGAAAGAGTTCATCTAAAAACCCTGCTTCACATTCAGAGTAAAGTAGTATCTTTTATCACTGTATCAAATAGACACAGCAAGTAGTAAACTGCTAAGAGCAGAGATCTACAGCTTCTTTAAAAGCTTTAGGAGTCCCTATTCAATAAGATACTTTGTTATAAAAAATTTTTAAATACAAACTATGGCGTGAAAGAAATCTTTATGACTCAAGCCTTAAATGCTTTCATTATTAAATAAGAAATATGAAAAACCAAGTATTCTCCTTAGGAAAAAGATCAGCAAAAGAAAGCAAGTGACTAAATTAAAAAATATAAAAATAAAATTGAAATCAATACTATACACAATGAAAAAAGTTATAGGATGGGTAAATATTATCCAATAGCTGCCGTTTTGTTTTTAAGATTGAAAATGCTTATAAGCCCAACTGCAGACAAAAGATTAAGGTCAAACATATATAAATGAATGTGAAATTAAACACAACCAGAATAAATTAAAAGCATTGGAAAACAGCATCAGTCATATGTATGGCATCAGATTTGATGATGATTTCTTAGCAAAATACAGATAACCCAAAAAGAAAACAGAGTTTAAATAGATAATTATCACAGAAGAATCAGAAAGGTGATTAAAGACCCAATATCAAAAAGGCCCAGGAGCAGAGGCATATAAGGCTGGGTTTTATTTAACCTTAATTCGAAGTTTTAAAAATCACTGCTCCCCAATCTTCTCTAATGATAGAAATAACCTTGAGTGCTTGTAAAAGGCCCAGCTGACTAGGTCTCTTCCGTGGAAATTCCTATATAGAATAGGGCCTCGGTATCTGTGTCCAGGTGCTTTCTGTCTTCAGAGACACTGGAAACTAATTTTTAACTCCGATTTAAACTTTTATAGGCCAAAGAAAAAAAGACTAAAAAGCTCACTGGCATAACTTTAATATGCAAATCTGATAAAGATATAAAAGAAAACTAAAACAATAGATAAATCTCACTGACGAATACAGATGCAAAAATTCTAAATAAAACATCAGGGACAGGAATCCAGAAATTTATCTAAAGAGAAGCACATTTTGTTAGATTTATTCCAGAAATGAAAGGATACTTACATATTAAGAAATCTATCAACATGATGGAAAATACTGCAGAAAAATATGATGTCAACTGATGATGAAAAGGCATTTGATAAAATTCTGCAGGATTCCTAATAACAGCCCTAAGCAAAGCAGCAATAAAAGGAAATTATTGTGATAAACGCTCTTTATCAGAAATAAGAGCAAAACACTGAAACCATTTTACTCGAAATCAGAAACAAGACGGGGAGACAAGTTATAATCATTCGTAATTAATACTGACTTAGACTCTAAGTCTTAGATGCTCTCAGGACACAAAAGAATAAGATGACTGACATAACAAGAAAAAAGTATAAAACTATTCTTTTTGCTGATGACATGATTATATATTTACAAAAGACTACTAGCAGAAAAAAACATTTAGAATTACACCGAATACCATGACCTGGTTAGGAAAAAAAAAAAAAACCAAAACCTTAAGTTCTACATAAATAAGACTATAAATTAGTAAAAACTCAAACAACAACTAAACAAAAAGAAAGGCATGTCATGACCCATGGTGAAGACATAAATGACATCATAAATATGACAATGCTCCTAAAGATACTATATAAACTTAATACAATTCTCATTAGAATTCCAGCTGGGGGGTTCAGAATTGAATAAGTTGATCTTAAAGTCTATATGGAGAAACAAATGACAGGCAATAGCCAAGGCAAGGATTAAAAGGAGGAAAGAACAGGAGTTGCCTTTCTTGGTAGGATGCCTTCCTAAAAATATAGTATCAAACCACACACTTGTCAACAGAACATTGATATAGAGACAGAAACATAGATTGGTGGATAAAACAATGACTCAGAAAGACACTCCATGCTATATAAGACCTTCAAATGAATTAAATATACTTAATATATGTTTTTAAACTTTCAAAAAAATCTAGGAGCCTACATGTGTAATCCAGAGAAAGGGGAAAAATTCTAAACCAAGACTAGAACCCAGATGTTTTAAACAAAAGGATAAACTTGTTTCAATATACAAAAATTAAAGCCCTATTTTTGTATAGTAAAAGATATGATAAAAAGTAAGAAAAAAAAAGTAAGTACGTCATAGACAAGTCACACAACTCAAAACATTTATAACACAAATGATAAAAAATAATGTCAATAATATTCAATGAGAAGTTAAAAATTGGCATAAAATATAAAAATGACTCAATAAAAGGGCAACATACATAAATATACAATTTGTAAAAAAGCAAATCCAAGCAGCCAGCAAAAAAAAAGGAAAGATGCTAAAATTCACTATTAGTCAAGGATATGCAAACTTGAAATGAGATGTCATTTACACCCATCAGATTAGCAAATATTCAAAAAGCTACAACCCGTGGCAGAGATGGTGATTTAGGGGACTCACATACATTGCTGGTAGAAATATAAAATGTTTTATAATTATTAGAAGGCAATCCTGCAATTCACATTTAAATTTAAAATACATATATCCTTTGACTTGGCAATCCCACTACTAGGAACCTATCCCATTGAAATAAAAGCACCAGGAAATAAAGGCATACTTTGGCCTTGTTCAGTGACAAAGATTACAGTTGTATGCCCAGGAGTGCCCGAGTGGCTCAGTCAGTTAAGCATTCGACTTTGGCTTAGGTGATGATCTCACAGTTTGTGAGTTCGAGCCCCACATCGGGCTCTATGCTGACAGGTGGAATTTGGAGCCTGCTTCAGGATCTGTGTCTCCCTCTCTCTCTGCCCTTCCCCTGCTCACACTCTGTTTCTCTCTCTCTCAGAAATAAACATTTAAAAAAGTTTTAAAAATAGTTGTATGCCCAGTCATATCTGAAGGGCAGAGTAAATTATGGTAGTACATACCATGGGACACTATATTGCCTTTAAGAGGACTGATTAGAGGGGCTTGGGTGGATCAGTTGGTTAAGCGTCTGACTTAGACTCAGGTCATGATCTCATGGTTCATGGGTTCAAGCCCTGCATTGGGCTCTGTGCTGACAGCTTAGAGCCTGGAGCCTGCTTTGGATTCTGTGTTTCCCTTTCTCTCTGCTCCTCCCCTGCTCATACTCTTTGTCTCTCTCAAAAATAAACATTCAAAAAATTTTAAGAGTACTGATTTAGTGCTATACTAGGTAACTTGAAGGGATTTCCACAAGATATTGCTGAGTGAGGGAAACCAGGTATAGGAAAATGTGTGTAATACTGGTCAGAGTGGCTAAAATTAACAAGTCAGGAAACAACAGATGTTGGCGAGGATGTGGAGAAATGGGGAATCCTCTTGCAAAGTTGGGGACTCCAAACTGGTGTAGCCACTCTGGAAAACAGGGTGGAGGTTCCTCAAAAAATTAAAAATAGAACTATCCTACAACCCATAAATTACACTATTAGGAATTTATCCAAAGGTTACAAAAATGTTGATTCAAAGGGGCACATGAACCCCAATGTTTATACCAGTGCTATCAACAATAGCCAAATTACTGAAAGAGCCCAAATGTCCATCAGCTGACAAATGGATTAAGAAGATGTGATGTGGGGTGCCTGAGTGGCTCAGTTGGTTAAGCGTCCGACTTCGGCTCAGGTCATGATCTCACAGTCCGTGAGTTTGAGCCCCACGTTGGGTTCTGTGTTGACAGCTCAGAGCCTGGATCCTGCTTTGGATTCTGTGTCTTCCTCTCTCTCTGCCCCTCCTCTGCTTGTGCACTGTCTCTATCTCTCATAAATAAACATTAAAAAAAAAAAGAAGATGTGGGTGTATGTCTACATATATACGTATATGTATATATGTATATATAAAATGGAATACTACTTAGTGATGAAAAAGAATGAAATCTTGCCATTTGCAACAATATGGATAGAACTGGAGGGTATTATGCTAAGTAAAATAAGTCAGTCAGAGAAAGACAGATACCACATGATTCACTCATATGTGGAATTCGAGAAAATTAACATATGATCATAGGGGAAGGGAAGGAAAAATAAGATATAAACAGAGACGGAGGCAAACCATAAGAGACTCTTTAAATATAGAGAACAAACTGAGGGTTGATGGGGGTGAGGGATGAGGGGTTTGCGGAGGTGGGTAATGGACATTAAGGAGGGCACTTGTTGGGTGACTGGGTATTAATATGTAAGTGATGAATCACTGGATTCTACTCCTGAAACGAAGACTACACTATATGTTAACTAGCTTGAGAATAATATCTATATATACATAAAAAACATATATGTGTTTATATAAAAAAACAAAAATATGTGAAATATAATACTGTATTAATAAAACAATGACGTCCCTCCAGATTCATTCACATGTACATGTGTGTATACACATGGGGTCTATATGCAGTATTTTATGAGAAGGGAGATAAAAATGAAATATGGGATTACAAATGCTGAGTTGTTAACATCCATTAGCTGGGGAAAGGGAAAATGAGCAGATATGGATGGAGGGGGTGAGATGGGGAAGAGTGAGCTTAACAAAAAAGAAGTCTTACAAAAGGCCGCACTAGAAAGTGACAAGCTGATCCTTCAATGCATACAGAAATTCAAGGGACTCAAAACAATCCTGAAAAAGAAGAACAAAGTTGGCGGAAACACACTTTCCAACTTCAAAACTTATTGCAAAGCCACAGTAATTAAGATAGCGTGGTACTAGCAGGAACACAGACATAGAGGTAATTATAATAGAACTGAGAGTTCAAAATAAATCTATACATTTATGGTCAACTGATTTTCTTTTTAAGTTTATTTATTTATTTTGAGAGAGGGAGAGAGTGTGAGTCAGGGAGAAGCAGAAAGAGAGAGGAGTAAGAGAATCCCAAGTGGGCTCCTCACTGTCAGTGCAGAGCCTGAAGGAGGGCTTGATTGCACGAACCATGAGATCATGACCTGAGCCGAAATCAAGAATCAGATGCTTAACCGACTAAGTCACCCAGGTGCCCCAATTTTCTTTTTTTGAATGTTTACTTATTTTAGAGAGGGAGAAGAGTGCATATGAGCAGGAGGGGGAGGGGGAATAGTGAGATCACGACCTAAGCCGAAGTCAGATGCTTAACCAACTGAGCCACCCAGGCACCCCAATGGTCAACTGATTTTCACAAGGATGGCAAACCATGCAAAGGGGAAAGGAGAGTCTTCAACAAATGGTTGTGGTAGAACTGAATATCTACATGCAAAGAAACTATCTCACATCAGACACAAAAATTAACTCAAAGTGGAACAGTAACCTGTATGTAAGAGTGAAAACAACATAGCTCCTGGAAGAATATTTAGGTACAAATCTCTGTGACTTTGGATTAGACAATAGTTCCCTATATATGACACCAAAATCACAAGCAACAATAGACAAATCGACAAATTGGACATGATAAAAATTAAAAACGTGTATATTTTCAAAGGACACCATCAAGAAAGTAAAAAGATAATAGGGACGCCTGGGTGGCTCAGTTGGTTAAGTATCCGACTTCGGCTCAGGTCATGATCTCCCGATTCGTGGGTTGAGCCCCATGTCAGCCTCTGGGCTGACATCTCGGAGTCCAGAGCCTACTTCAGATTCTGTGTCTCCCTCTCTCTCTCTGTTCCTCCCTGCCTCGCACTCTGTCTCCCTCCCTCTTTCAAAGATAAATAAAGGTTAAAAAATTAAAAAATTAAGAACAAAGATAAAAAGATAACAAATGGAAGAAAGTTTTTGCAAATCATATATCTGATAAGGCACTTGTATTTGCGACATAAATAATTCTTACAACTCAATAATAAAAACACAACCCGATTTTTTAAAAAGGTAAAGTACATGAATAGACATTTCTTTACACAAGATATATAAATGACCAATAAGTACATGTAAAGAAGTTCAGGGTCATAAGCCATTAGGGAAATGCAAATCAAAACCACAATGAGGTACCGCTTCATACCACTAGCATGGCTATAATAAAAAAGAAAGATAACAGTAAATGTTGGGGAGGATATGGAGAAACTGGAAACTTCATGCACTGTTGGTTAGAATGTAAACTAGTGCAGTTGCTTTGGAAAACAGTCTAGCAGTTCCTCAAAAGGCTAAACCCAGTGTTACCCTACGACCCAGTAGTTCTACACCCAGGGACAATACCAAAGAGAAACAGAAACTTATGTCCACACAAAAAATTGTACATGAATGTTCACCGCAGCATCATTCATATTAGCCCCCAAATGGAAACAACCCAAAGGTCTATCAACTGATGGCTGGATAAATAACATGAGGTATATCCATAAAATGAGATATTATTCAACGATGAAAAGAAATGAACTACTGATACACGCTCTGACATGGGTGCATCTTAAAAACATTTTTTATGTTAAATGAAAGAAGCCGGTCACAAAGGATGACGTATTGCATCACTCTGTTTATGGGAACTGTCCAGAAGAAAATGATCCATGGTGATAGAAAGCAGAAGTGGGTAAGAATGAGGAGGAACTCCTAATCACTAGCATGTTTCTTTCAGGAGTAAAAAAATTTAGAACATGATTAGAAAATGATTATGATGAATGATGCATAACTCTGAATATACTGAAAGTCATTAAAATGTACACTTTAAATGGCTGACTTTATAGTATGTGAATCACATCTTAATAAAGTTGTATTTAAAAACGACACTAAAAAAGACTGCACTAGCAAGGAATATACCATATGCTCCCATTTAGGTATTTATGCAAAATGTAAAATGTATGGGAAATGCAAATATAAGTGAAAGATTCAGAACAAAATGAAATTCAATTATGTGTCATGGCCACCGTTTCTTTACATCTGAAGTAAATACTGTAACATTCTAGGAAGTATTCTAGTTATTTCATAAGGTTGTTTCAGTAATTAAAAGATGATTCACATAAACACTTAGTCCAATGCCTGGCATATATTAATCACTCAATAAATGCTAATTTTTACCATTAGTTATGACAAAATGGTATCTCCTAAAGAGGTCCAAATGTCTTTCACACTTACCTCCATTGTAAAACCTATGACTTTGAAACATTGCTCAATTAATTCGTACTGGGATTTATAGAAACTATTATTCATCATATCCTGTACTGTTCTGAGGTGGTCATTTTGTAGGTATCTGAAAAAAATATGAAAGGATGGGTCAAAATCTAAAGTTCAATCGAAGTGAAAATATTATATATAGAAGTACCACCTACTGGGTTACCTGGGAGGCTTATTTTCAGGCAATTTGTAATGAGCTAGTTTCTTCTTTTCAGCTAATCCAGCGTAGATGTAGTAAAAAATATGAAAATTTTTTTCTCCACTGAAAAAAATAGGACATTTTCAGTAAGGTGATGAGTAAAAATATTTACTAATTTAAAATTACCTGGCAATATAGTTGTCGGAACAATTTTGAGTGCTAACATGGGTTTCCCAGAATATTGAATTTTGGCTTTTTATTGTTGTTGTCATTATTTTCACAACCACTGTCATTAAATTCCAGACACCAGTAACCACTTTATATGAATCATTCCATGCACGTTTGAGAGGGACTATCAGGCATTGTTCTAGATACTAGAAGGTAGCACAAGTGAAATAGTCAAAACTCCCTAACCTCTTAGAGTTTACATGCCAGTGAGAGCACACAGAAAAGAAACAAACTAATTATATATATAGCATACCAGATGGTCATAAGTGCTACATTATCTCACTTACCTGCCATCGCCCCCTAGTTACTCATGGGATCCCCACATTTTACATACATAGACACTGAGACTTAAAGGGGGTACCATTCCCCTCAGGTCACATAGCTGATGGCTAAATTGGATTCAAATCAGGGCTGTTTCACTCCATAGTCTTTAACTACTTTGTTAGCTGCCTTTTCTGGGGCTCAGTTTTCACACTTGCATGCGAAATCGGTTTTTTATGACTCTCAAATTCCATTATTCTGTGGTCTACATATTAAAAGCATTCCCCAGATTCCAGAATAATACAAATAACGGAATAATAGCAATAATGTATTCAATTATATATGCTTATGTGTATATATATAATATATATACATGTATATACATGCTTAAATATTATAAAATCAATGATAACAGTGATACAAGGGACTGGAGAGAGAAATTAGAATTATTTTGTTATTACAGGGTGCTCACTCTAGTGTTATTTGAAAGTAGACTTGCATTAGTGGTAAATATATATTGAAAACTCTAAGGCAACCACTAAAAAAGTAAAAAACAATAAGTATTACCAAAAAACGCTAAGAAAGAAGCATAAATGGAAGGACAGAAAATGCTCAATTAAAATGACAAAATGCAGAAAAAGAGTGGGAGACAAAAATAGGAACAAACAACAAGGGCAACAATTAGAAAATAGTAACGAATATGACAGATATTAATCCAACTATATAAGTAATCACTTTGAACATCGATGGTTTAAATACACAAATTAAAAACAGAAATTGTGAGAGGGATCAAAAAATTAGATCTATACATATATTGTCTGCAAGAAACTCACTTTAAATATAAAATAAATGGACAAAGAGGAATATACCATGCTAACATTAATCAAAAGAAAGTAGGAACAGCTATATTAATTTCAGACAGAGCAGACTTCAAAGCAAGGAGGTTACCGGGGATTAAGAAGCGTATTACAATAACGATAAAGGGTTCACTTATCTAAGAGACATAATAATCCTTCATGTTTATGGGCATAACAATGGAACATGAAACTATGTGAGACAAAAACTAATAGAACTGCAAGGAGAAATGGAAGAATGCATGTCTCTCAAAAGTAGATAGATCCCACAGGCAGAAGAAAACTGGTAAGATACAGTCGAATGCACCAATAACATCAATCAACTGGATATAACTGATATAGACTACTTCACCCAACAAGAGCAGAATTCACATTCATTCATTCACCAAGACAGACCACATCTTAAGCCATAAAACACACCTTAACGAATTAAAAATAATTGACATCATACAATCTCTGCTCTTAGACCACAATGGAATTAACCTAGAAGTCAATAACAGAATGATAACTGGAAAATTCCAAAATATGTGGAGATTAAACAATGCGGTTCTAAATAATACATAGATCAAAAGAGAAATATTAAAAGAAATTTTAAAATTTTTGAATTGGGTGAGAATGAAACCACAACTTACCAAAATTTGTGGGATGCAGTGAAAGCAGTGTTTAGAGGGCTATTCATAGCACTGAACGAATATATTAAAAAGAAGAAAGATCTAAAAACAATAATCTAAGTTTTAATTTTAAGCAACTAGAAAATGAGCAAATTAAACATAAAGCAAGCAGAAGAAAAGAAAAAAAAAGAAATAGAGCAGAAATCAATGAAATTAGAAACCAGAAATTAGTAAAGAAAGATCAATGAAACCAAAAGATTTAAAACAAAACAAAACAATAAGCTCCTAGTCTGGCAAAGGAAAAAAAAGAGGACAAAAATTACTAATAACAGAAATAAAAGAAGGGACCTCAATGACTAAAGGTCCCAC
This sequence comes from Paguma larvata, assembly GCA_030068075.1. Classification (NCBI taxonomy): domain Eukaryota; kingdom Metazoa; phylum Chordata; class Mammalia; order Carnivora; family Viverridae; genus Paguma; species Paguma larvata. The sequence continues at coordinate 114,224,216 of CM057828.1, forward strand.
TGAAATTTAAAGGATAATAAAAGGATACTATAAGCAACTCAATCCCTCAAAACCTAGATGAAATGGACCAATTCTTTGAAAAAAGAAATCGATAATCTGAATAGACTCAAAATCTATTAAGGAAGTTAAATCAATAACTAACAATCTTTCAAACTAGAAAGATCCAGATGGGTTCACTGGTGAATTATGCCAAATATTTCATGCAGAATTTATACGCATTCTCTACAATCTCTTTCAGAAGACAGATGCAAAGTGAACACTTAAACTCATTTAATGAGACTAGAATTACCCTAATACCAAAACCAAATAAATATATTATAAGAAAACTATAGACGAATATCTCTCATGAACATAAATGAAAAAATCCTCGACAAAACATTAGCAAATTGAATCCAGCAATGAATAAACAGAATTATACACCATGACCTGGATATATCCCAAGTATACATGGTTTGTTCAATGTTCAAAACTCAATCCATGTATTCTATCATATCAACAGGCTAAAGAAGAAAAATCACATGATCATACCAATAGATGGAGAAAAGTATCTGACAAAACCCAACAGCCATTCATGACGAGAACTCTCTAAACTAGGAATAGAGGGGAACTTCCTCAACTTGGTAAAGAATATCCATTAAAAAAAAAAACAACCTACAGGTAACATCATACTTATGGTGAGAAAGTGAAAGTTTTCACCCTAAGATCAAAAACAAGGCAAGGAAGTCCCCTCTCACCTGCTTTTCAATATTGCACTGGAAGTCCTAAATCATGCCTACAGGTTGAGAGGGGAAAAATAAAACTGTCTTTCTTCACAGATGACTTTATCATCTGTATACAAAATGCTGAAGAATTGACAAAAAAATTCCCCGAACTAATAAGCAACTATAGCAAGTCTGCAGGATACAGGTTAAATACAAAAGTCAATTCCACCTAAAATCCCAGAAAGTTATTTTGTGGATACTAACAAACAGATTCTAAAGTTTACACGGAGAAGCAAAATACCCAGAAGAGCCAACACAGTATTTAAGGAGAAGAAAAAAATTTAAACGCATGACATTGCCTGACTTCAAGAATTCCTATGAAGCTTTTGTAATCTAGAAAGTGTGGTATTGACAAAAAAATAACAGGCAAATAGATCAATGAGACAGATGGAGAGCCTAGAATAAATATAATCTATGACTCTTTAAAAAATTTTTTTAATGTTTATTTATTTTTGGGAGAGAGAGAGACAGAGACAGAGAATGAGTCGGGGAGGGAAGAGAGAGGAAGGGGGACACAGAATCTGAAGCAGGCTCCAGGCTCTGAGCTGTCAGCACAGAGCCCAATGCGGGGCTCAAACTCACAGACCCTGAGATCATGACCCTAGCAGAAGTCGGACACTTAACTGACTGAGCCACTCAGGTGCCCCACCACTGATCCTTGACAAAGGAGTGAAGGCAATACAATAAAGCAAAGACAAAAAAATAAAAATTAAAAAAGAAAAAGGAAACCAAATGTAGACCTTACACCTTCCACAAAATTTAACCCAAAAAGGGGTCATAGACCTAAAAGTATAAAACGTAAAACTCTAAAACTCCTAACAGATCAAATAAAAGAAAATTATAAGCTGATGCTGGATATGGTAATGCCTTTTTAGATGCAACAACAAAGGCATGATCCATGAAAGAAATAATGGATAAACTGGGCTTCATTAAAATTAAAAACTTTCTGCTCTGTAAAAGGCATTTTCAAGAGAATGAGAAGACAAGCCACAGGTTGGGAGAAAATATTTACCAAAAAACAAAACAAACCCCCCGCCCCCCAAAAAAACAAAAACAAAACCAACATCTGATAAAAGACTGTTATCCAAAATATACAAAGAACTTTAAAAACTCAACAATCAGAAAACAAACAGCCTGATTAAAAAATGGACCAAAAGTCTTAACAGACACCCTACCAAAGAAGATATTACAGATGTCAAGTGAGCATATGAAAAGATGCCCCACATCATATGTCATCAGGGAAATGCAAATTAACGCCACAAGGAGATATCACCTCACATCTGTTAGAATGACCCAAATCCAAAACACTGACAAAACCAAATGCTGACCAGAATGTAGAACCACAGGAACTCTCATTCACTGCTGGTGGGCACGTAAGCTGGTACGGCCACTTTGGAAGACAGTTTAGCAAGTTCTTAAAAAACGAACATATTCTTACCATACATTCCAGCAACTGAGGTCTTCGGTATTTACCCAAAGGAGTAGAAAATTTATGTTCACACAAAAATCTGTGCATGGATGTTTGAAACAGTTTTATTCATCACTGCCAAAACTTGAAACAACCAAGAAGTAGTTAGTAGGTGAATGTGGTACATCCAATAGAATATTAATTCAGTGCTAAAAAGCAATGACCTATCAAGCCATGAAAAGACATGGAGAACCTTTAAGCACATATTACTAAGTGAAAGAAGCCAATGGCTTTTACATGCCATCATATTGTAAGATTCCACCTATATGACATTCTGGAAAAGGCAAAACTATGAAGACAGTAAGATGATCAGTAGTTGCCAGAAGTTGGGGGAGGGGAGGATGAAGAGGCAGAGCAGAAGACTTCTAAGGCAGTGAAAATACTCATATTTAATACTGTAAGAGTAGATACACACCATGCAATTGCCCAAACTCAAAGAAAGTACAACACCAAGAACGAACCTTAGTGTAAACTACAGACTTTGGGTAATTACCATGTGTCAGTATAAGTTCATCAATGGTAACATGTGTAGCACTCTGGTGTGGGATGTTGACAGTGGGGGAGGTTACCTACCTATGGGGTAGCAGTATATCTGTACCTTCCTCTCAATTCTGCTGTGAACCTAAAACTGCTGTAAAAAAAATAAGGTCTTAAAAAAAAACTTTCCTAGGTCTCCTCCTCCTGTATATTATGCAATATAATTTCAGTTGAGATAGAAGTTTTACCTTTGCTCTTTTTAGAAATTATTTATTCTTTCAGTACACGTAAGTTTTCCTCAGAAACAAAGATGAACATATCCACATACATTTACTTTTCCAATGACACAGTAAAACGTATTTGGAGTTTTAGGGTATCTGTGGCTTCATCTTATAATCTCTAGCTTTCTTTCATGATTCTGCCAAAAATCATTACAAGAATAATTTTTATAGAAGCTCATTTCGGGCTCCAACACACAATTCATGTAGGTTTAAAAAAATTGGGTTAAACATTTGATATTTGTGTCACATAAGTACTTAAGAAACTCTATTTAGTCTTTAACAAATAAAAATATGTAATGTGGATGTATGCAACTTGATAAGGTGGTTAATGTGGCTTCCTGCTCTTCCTCGTTAGTATTCCAAAAAGAAGGAAAACATTTTGAAAGCAAAAAGTAACACCGATTTTGATTGGTATGGATTCTGTGTTGAGACTGTTCCCTGAGTCTGAGAGGGCATAATATCACCACGCCTTGGAAGAGAGTTGCAATGTCTAGGAAATCCAAATCTTTCCAATGTCTGAGTCAGAGGGAACAAGGGCTTGAGGTAAAATAGCAGCAGAGGAGAGTTGGGAAAATCATTCCGGAGATCAACTCACAAGTATTTGGGCATGGGGAGTGACGGGAGGGTCAGAGGTTTCATATAAATGGAGGAGGATGGTTCCCATTCCCCAAAAAGAGACCGTGGGGAAAAGAGGGTGTAGTAAGTTGAATTATATGTGGCAGCAGGATAACTAAGTACTTGGAAATGAAAAATGTGAACTCAGGTGGGAGGGAGAAGTGTATTTTTGGGTGTCAATCACATTGAGCTACCTGTTGACGCCATGATATTAGAAGGAACTGCTCTGTGAGAAAGTAAAGCAAGAAAAGAAAAACCACTCTGAATACAAATCTTTGGTAAATACAAATGGATGGATGAATCAAAGTCAGAGGAAGAAAAAATTAGAGAAGTTGGGGAGGAATCCAGAGAATCGAGTCGGGGAAAACAAGACAGGTGAGCTTTTCAAGCAAAGGGTGGTCCATGGGCTTGGACAGTGGAGCAAAGACCAGCATGTCCCTTAGAAGGGGACTTCCCCACCCTGTCTTGTGCAGTCACCAGTAATGCTTCCATGAACACTAGCATCGAACATGAGCAAGGGCAGAACAAAGCTGAAAGTTTACTTCTTGTCTCTTCTCACCGCAAAATAATAAAAGTTCTCTAAGACTGGCACAGCACATAATTTAGGTCGCTTTGTTCTAATGAAATCACATCGATTGCTCTATGTGTCACACCTTTAACGCTGAAACAAGGCAGTGCACAATTAGAGAGGTGAGTCACGAATGTAGACACACAAAATTGGTGGTTTTCTCTTTAATTATCAGTTTACGTTTACTGAGAATTGTAATTAGACAGGACCTGGAGATGCTATAGGAAATACATTGACCTTTGGTTGGATAAACAATCAGAGAGTTAAAGAAACAGGAAAAAGAGATACTGCCAAAAATTACCCATCTCCCATCGTGCCCTTAACCACATCAAAGCTGTATTTAAGAAGACAGAGGACCACAGCATCCCATACAGGATCATATGACCAGTGGTTCCCAGGTCAGAATGGCTGGGGACAGACGTAAGGTACCAGCAAGTTACCAAATACTATTTCTCTGACTCTGACCTCAAACTTGACTGTGGATCTTCTAACACTTCTTCAGAGTTCCACTCAGTCATTCGCGAGAAGGTCCTCAGGGCTGTCTCATATGTGTCTGCCTGCTCTGGACCCTGGGGATCATCTACGCAGCCAAGACCTCTAACACCCTGAAAACTGTGGCAAAGTTCTCACAAGGCTATGGCTTACCCCACCTGTGAAACTCTGACTCTTCGACAAAGTGGCCAGCAGTAAGGCTTGGAAAGCCAACAATGGAGCTCTGCATTCATAAGGCCTCTTAGGATAGTGTTCGGAGTCAGACAGTATTTTTAATTTTTCATTTTTAATTCCTGCTTTCTCCACCAAGTCTCCTTCCTCTACAAAGCATAGTCCCCTCAATCCCTCTCCCTTGCCCCCTACCTGTTCACGCTCAGCAAATGAACTCTTTGCCTACTTTCCTGAGAGACTAGAAACCAACAAGTGATCAAGTTTTGTTTCAAGGCATACATTATGCAGAAGACTGAGCAGCTTTACTGGAGCAATCCTACCACATTCAGCTTTATATCTCTGTGCCTAGTACAGTTCCTAGCACACAATAGGTACTCGATAAATATTTGCCAAAAGGATGAATGAATGAATGATGGACATTAGAGTCAGACAGAGACATGGGTTCAAACTCCAACTCATTCATTTATTAGCTTTTTGGCTAGGTGATTAGGTGACCCATCACAATTCTCAGTCCCAGTCTCACGTATAAAATAGCAAGAATATCCTGTCCTATCGCTGTAAGAATTAAAATAGATAATGGATATAAAGTGCTTATAGCACAGTGCTGGACGCACAGTAAGTGCTCCATAAACAATATTTTCTTCCTCTGAAGCGAGCATCACGACCCCCCACTGTGTGGATGCCTCCTGCAGCATCTGGTAAAGTGCTGGGCATGCGAGTGAAGCACAATCAAGCTTCCGGCGTGAAACTGCAGTAACGGAAGGAAAGTGCAGTGAGACAGCTATAATTTGTACGTGTGAGAATTATCTAGCATTGATTTCCATACGCTCATTTTCTTCTTGAAATTAAGTAACCCCTTTTAAGAATTTCTTCTTTAAAATTATCCACATTTAGATGAAAATTTAAGCCACAACTGACATGACACTTCCATCGTTAGAAATAAAAAAAAAAAAAAAAGGGGGCACCTTGGTGGCTCAGGAGGTTAAGTGTCCGACTTCGGCTCAGGTTATGATCTCACAGTTCGTGGGTTCAAGCCCCATGTTGGGCTCTGTGCTGACAGCTCAGAGCCTGGATCCTGCTTCAGATTCTGTGCTTCCCTCTCTCTGCACCTCCCCCACTTGTTCCCTCTCTCTCAGAAATAAATAAATAAACATTTAAAAAGAAATAAAAAATATATAGGGGCACCTGGGTGGCTCAGTTGATTAAGCATCCGACACTTGATTTCGGCTCAGGTCACGATCTCACAGTTCATGAGTTTGAGTCCCCCATTAGGTTCTGAGCTGATGGCATGGAGCCTGCTTGGGGGTCTTTTTCTCCCTCTCTCCTGCCCCCTCCCTGTCTCTCAAAAATAAATACGAAATATTTTTTAAAAGAAAAATATATAAACATATGTAACACATATAAATATATATTTATGAATACATGTATTCATAAATTATTTATAATTATTCTTTATAAATATTTAAATATATGAACATTTATAAATACAAACATATGTACAAATAAATGTGGTCAGAGATTAGGGTAGAATGACATGGGCTGAGGCAAAAAGAGACAAGAACTTATTTCCTTAAAAGAAAGGGTAAGTTCATTTAAGAGACACAGACTTCTCTGCTCTGGTTCTTCTCTGCCACCTCAGATCCACTCTCTTTCTTTGCCTTGTTCTGTGACTCAAAGAATTCTTCAATTATCTGTTTGAAACTTCATTTTCAAAGACCACAAAAAGCTTCTCTAGAATTTAAAAATGCAATTGAAATTAAGTAAAAGAAAAACATAAGTGTAAAAAAATAGAAAAATGGAAACATTATAAGGTAGCTATACTCAAATAAAAAACTGAGTTGGATTTCAACCTGATTGTGAATTGGGAACTTAAAAGTGTCTTTTTAAAAAAATGTTTATTTACTTTGAGAGAGAAAGCACATGCACACACGTGTGAGCGAGTAGGGGAAGGGCAGAGAGAGAGGAAGAGAGAGAACCCTAAGCAGGCTCTGTACAGTTAGTGCAGAGCTCTACTGGGGGCTCAGTCTCACGAATTGTGAGATCATGACCTGGGCCAAAATCAAAAGGATGCTTAAGAACTGACTGAGCTAACCAGGTGCCCTAAGAGTGCTTTTCCCCAAGAGACAACATTGTAAAACTAGAAGAGTTCTTTTGGATAGTTGGAAAAAATGCTTAATTAACTCATAGCATGTCCAAAATATGATCTTAATTGTGCAATCTCCTAGAATATATCCTATATCAATAAGCATTAACAAGATTATCTTCTATAGTTACAAACCTAGGGCCTCATTGAATAGCTCCAGAAGTTACTGTTCACGAGGTATTTTTTGTGAATTGTGCTCCAGCACATAGCTCCATAGAACCCACTGTGTGTGGCGCCCCCCGACACTGTGTACCATGGTGGTCTCACCTAAATCTCAGTAACTCAGCCTCTTAGATAGTTCTTCCCCAGAGGCCTGAAGGAGAGTCTTACATGGTTCTGAGAACAGGATACATTGTTTTGGGAACCAGTTAAGTCTCCATGTCTGTATAAGACCCCAAGGTTCCTCTAGGCGTGGGTGACAGAGGCACGGACACGCAAGTCCACTAAGTTCTGGGGGCCTGGCACATATTGATAATAGTAGCTGAATATCTTCAATGTCCTATGTACTGTGCTAGGTGTTATTTCTAAGATTCCGCACAACTATCCGCACTGTTACTGCTAATAACGGCTTATGGGGTTCTGACTATGTGTTACTCACTGTGCTAAGTGCTTTACAGGCATTATCTTAATTGACAGGTAGGTACTACTGCTATTTCCATTTTAAAGATGAAAAATTGAGGTGCAGAGAGGTTAAGTTTTTCAAATCACACATATAGTGTATTGTAGAACCAAGGTCCTAGAAGGGTTTTTAGGGTTTAAATATCTTACCCAAAGTGAACTAACATGTAGTGAAGCCACAATTCAAAATATTCGTCTTATAATCAATCATTCCTTATGTATTTTGAATTGAGGATGGACCAAAGGATAATTTTCCACGTTGAAAGCTGATTTCAGGAGATGAACCCCAGGCAACTTATATTCACAGTTGACTCACAAATTGAATGACAGCAACTTTGTAAGTATTTATGTTAAATAATAATGTACTAATACATAACAAGAGCTTGTGTTCCCATGAATTTAACAAATGACTATAGTAATGTAGATATGTTTGGTATAAACCTACCGAAGAAAAAGGAAAGACTCTAACTTGCCACACTTTTTAAAAGCAATATAACCACTGGGGTACAAATCTAACGTTTCGACTATAGTTTCCACATAAGAATAACAAAGATGTTTTGCAATCATTAGGACAGGAGAGAAATTTTGTGATTCAGCTATAAACTGCCGAAAGGAACTCCTTATTTAACCTAATGCCAAAGCATCAAATTGGTGGCTTAAATCAGCTGGAAATTAAAAGGGCAAGACAATTAAGGCCATACCTGAATCTTTTATTTGGTCCCTTGTGTATAACCGTAGGAAGGATAGAATTCATACAAGCATCTATTTATATATGTCAGCATTTAAAAGAAAAAAAGACTCTGTGTCTAATTAAATTTCACTTTAGTTTTGTGTAAAGAAATATATGCTCCCCTACTTCAGAAATCACTCGAATTTATCCTGTTAGTATCTATGACGGGCATAGGTTTTATACCTGGTATTATAAATTTTAGGTGATTTATTAACTCCTATACTAGATATAACACATGTGAGAGTAAGACAGTGCTGAGGGACCTTTTCAATTCTAACAATAAGTGCTTTGCACGTAGTAGATGATCAATAACATTTTGTTGAGTTTGTTGAATACGTAAGACATTTTAACATTAAAACCAAAGCATTATGTTTGCTTATTTCCCAGAAAAAAAGAAATATTTGATACGGACTTACAGAGGTTGGTGGATAACTCGGGATTTCTCCAGAAGGTATTCAGAAATCTGGGCTCCCACTATAGCTCCAGAAGAGGTAAATTTCATTTCTAAGTATTTTCCAAATCGGCTGGAATTGTCATTTATAATAGTGGAGGCATTGCCAAAGGATTCCACCAAATTGTTCACTTGTAAAATCTTCTCTTGCAGGGTTCTGTTATTAGCCTAGAGAAAATGTCGAGATTGTTTTTTAAATGTAAACAATTGATTTTGTATATAATAAAATGTCTCTTCTTTGACAAGCACTGTATGTAGACATAAATGTACTGAGAGTATATTCTTGGCATACTGCCAGATGTTACAGCATCTAGACTATTTCTCCTTTCCCATAAGGGCATTCACCCACTTGTTTTCTCCAAGGTGCAAAGAGATGTTCTATACTTTTTCTACTGAAATACAGTTCTGGTCAGTGCTTGATTTACAAACACAATTTGTAAGCAGTCTTTGCACACTGGAGTATGCCTTTCATTTTGTTATTCCTCCTCTACCTCCCTGGGCCTCCATCCGAATGCTCCCCAACGTCAGAGTCACTTCCCTTCCTGCCATGGAAGCTGCTACAGCTGAAAATAAGGGAGTAAAGATAGTTTGTAAATTCAGAAGTAGGGGAAAGAGAGGAACTGTGAAAACTGAGAACAGCTAGGAAGTGTGGATGGGAGGGGTGGAACCCCGGTCAAGGCCAGTGGGCCTACTTGGCTATCTTCTCTTACCCCATCCCTTAAACAAGTGTTATTGTTACAATTAGGTTAAGGAGGTATCAGTCATTCACATCTTAGTAGAAATTAGATCGAGTAGATTATATTTAGTGTAATACCTTGAGATCAGCTGTATTAAAGGTATGCAAATTACACAGTAAGGGAGAGGAGCAGTTGGTATTTCTGGAACACAGTCACGTTAAAAGGTAGGTGGGCTGGAGTGGGCATTCACGAGGAGGGTTTGAGGGCACATAAGAACATTTAGTAGCTTCTAAAATAGGCAATAAGCAGTGAGAGGAGAGAATAATGAGCATTGGAACAAGCCTGGGCCTTCTGAAATGTTTGGGTATGGACTTGCACTCATATAAAAGGTGCAAAAACATCTTTATCCACCGTATTAAATAGCAGCGCCCTACTAAGTAAGATTATGAGGACCCCATATTACGAACATAAATTCAATCCACCAAACATCCTTTTTGTATCTGGTAAACCTTTGTCAAGGAGATAAGTAAAAGACATGATAAGATCTTAGGATTCTGGGAGATATATACATCCCCAGTTAATATTAAATCACATTTTTAGATACGGAATAAGATAAAGCAGGTAGGTAAACAAATTTACTAAGATCTACAAAACAAAAGTCACACACAAGTTAATCCATCATTGATGGGACCCTCTATGCAACCACAAACCAAGAGAGAATAAATAGCAAAGGCCCTTGTGGACAGTCCTTGAGTGAATTAAGTCAGGTGTTCAACCCTTCTATGGCAGGTCAGTATGCTATGCCCACCATCCCTCTCCCTCAAAAATTACGCTTTTTTTTTCACTGTGATGCTTATCCTAGAAGTAAGGAGAGGGGAAGTTGACGGAAACTGGGATGGGGAAGGGACTGAGATGACAGTCCTGAGGTAGCACTAGCTTCCTGGTCTCTGCCGGCTCTTCCAGTTCTGGCAGATTCATGTTTCTATTTCAGACCCACACACATGATTGAAGATCTTAAAACTAGTTAATTGATTTTTAATACAAGCACAGAAATCTGTCAGTTAATTGATTTTTAATATAAGCAGAGAAATCTGTCAACTGATAATTCTGAAAATGAATTAGATTCAATTAAGAAGTTGTTTTGACATGATGAGGTTTCACCCTTTTATGGAGAGATTAAGTCTGTCCTTGCACTCACAGTACTTTATAAGATTCCTATAATCATAGTGATGCAAAAATCACAGTGATGCATCGTGAGATATATATATATATATATATATTGACTTATTTCAAGGACCCTACCTGGAAAAATCAAACCAATCTCTATCATCAACTTCTCTATTTCAAAAATTAAGGTACATTTTACACACAGTAAAATTCATCCTTTATAGAGCACAGTTCTGAAAGTTTTTACAAACGTGTACGATCATATAACCCCCCCTACAAATGCACACATAGGACAGTTTCTTCACCTCCCCAAACTATATCATTACCCTTTGTAGTCAACCCCTCCCTCCATCCCCAGCCTGTGACAATCACTGATCTGTTTCTTTCTCTATAATTTTAATTTTTTTAATGTTTATTTATTTTTGAGGGGGAGGAGGGGCAAAGAGAGAGGGAAACATAGAATACAGACCAGGTTCCAGACTCTGAGCTGTCAGCACAGAGCCTGACATAGGGCTCAAACCCACAAACCACGAGATAATGACCTGAGCCAAAATCAACAGCAGACACTTAACCAACTGAGCCACTCAGGACGACCCTGTCTCTAACTTTAAATTTGCAAGAATGACATATAAATTTAATCATATAGTACGCAGTCATCTGAATCTGACTCCTTTGACTTAGCACCCTGCATTTGAGATTCATCCAAATCTTCATCTAGTGAGATTCATTCCTTATATCCGTGTTTGTTCCTTTTTGTTATTGAACAATATTCCACTGTATAGATGTACCAGTTTGTTTATCCATTCCCAACTGTGATTGTTTCCACTTCCTGGTGATTATGAATAAAGCCACTGTATGTATTTATCTGTGGTTTTTGTATGAACATGAGTTTTCATTTTACTTGGATACATAACTAGGAGTAGGATTGCCTGTCTGGATGAGAAGTATAGTTTAAATTTATAAAAATCTTCCAGAGGTACCTGGGTGGTTGTCGGTTAAGTGTCTGACTCTTGATTTTAGCTCAGGTCATGATCTCACAGTTATGGGTTCGAGCCCCGCATTAGGCTCCACACTAAGAGCATGGACCCTGTGTAAGATTCTTTCTCTCCCTCTCTCTGCTCCTCCCCCACTTGCTCTCTCTCTCTCTCTCTCTCTCAAAATAAACTTTAAGAGACAACAACAACAAAAAAAACCAAAAACAAAACTTCCAAACTATTTCCCAAAGTGACTTCACTATTTTGTATTTCACCAGAAACATATGAGAGTTCCAGTTCCTCCCCACCCTTCTCAGCGGTTGGTATTGTTAGATTTTTTTTTAATAGTTTCTTTTCAAATTGGTTTACATATAACACCCAGTGTTCATCCCAATTGTTAGATTTTTAAAACATTAGCCATTTTAATAGGTGTGTAATGATGCCTCATTGTGTTTTAATTTGCACTTCCCCAATGACAACTTATGTTGAACAACTTTTCATTTGTTTATCTGCCATCTGTATGTCATTGGTGAAGTGACTGTTCAAATCTTCTGTTCATTTTTTAAAATACACTTTTATTATTTAACTATAGTTGATATACTCTTTTGTTAATTTGTTATTATTTGATTTCTTATTATTGGATTTTAAGAGATTTTTTAAATAATATATATATATTAAGGATACAAGTCTTGTTAGATTTGTGACCTGCATATAGTTTCTTTGAGTATGTAGCTTGTTTCATCTTCTTAACAATGTCATTCAAAAGTTCTTAATTTTGGTGAAATCTAATTTTTTTCCTTTGTGGATTAGGCTTTTAATGTTGAATAGAACCATCGCAGCTCTACAGAGAGTGGAAATCAAGTAGTATTGACCCTCCAACTCTGTTCTTTATCAAATCTGTTTGATTATTGTAGCTCTTTTGCCCTGCCATACAAATTTTTGATCCAGCTTGTCTATTTCTACAAAAAATTCTGCTGGAATTTTTACTGTAATAGCACTGAAGCTACAGATCAATTTGTGAAGAACTGGCACATGAGTCTTTTAATCCATGGACATGGTATAGCTGACCATTTATGTAGATCTTCTCTGATTTCTTTTATCTATTTTTTCCATTTTTCAGTATATGAATTTCACACATGTTTTATAAGATTTAGATTTAAATAGTTAATTTTACGGTGCTATTGTAAATAAGATTTTTAAATTTCAATTTATAATTGATCATTGCTGGTGTGTATATATATATATATATATATATATATATATACATACATATGCGTGTGTGTGTATATATATATATATACAAAATACAAATTAACTTTTATATTACATATAACATCTATCATATATATAAGTACAATTGATTTTTGTGTATTAACTTCTCTTTTACCTGCAAGGAATAAAAGCAGAAAAGTAAAGAAGGCATTCAGTGAATGTGCTGGGGCTAAAAAGAGAGAAAATCACTTTTATAAAGCCTTGCCTACTCCAAGTGAGAAAAGTTAGAATATCCTCAAAACAGAACATATGCTTTTTATGCTTTTTGTTATATTTTAAACTCACAGAGGATGACAAGTGTGGTTTATCATTTCTGTACCTCATCAAATGTGGGAATTAGCAAACATTAATCGTTTATATTAGGTTCTGAAATATAACGAATATTTCTGTTAGGACAGAGAAAAATTATACCTTTCCAAGCGCTGTCAGCTGCTGAACCAAAAGATGAGCACTCTCGGTCTTTCCGGCACCACTCTCTCCAGAAATAACAATGCACTGCACGGTGAGGAAAGGAAACCATGAGAAGAGTTCATCCTCACAAGAGCTGGCCCACACACAAGAAACTAAGAGGGGAGTTTCTAAGAATCTGAAACTCTCCTTACCTGATCTGAATTATATGTTATCATGGACTGGTATCCCACGTCAGCCATCGCGAAAATGTGAGGAGGATTGGCAGTTCTCTTTGCCCCAATATATAGTTTAGAATGCTAACGGTTAAAAAGAACACATTTTGTGGGGCTTTTCTTTTTGTTTAAATCCTAGATTATTTATAGACAGAGCTCTCACTTTTTTAAGCAAAACATAAATCAAAATACACTCTCATCCACCAAAACGTTACACACATGTTACACACACATACTACCCATACTTACATGCACAAATTATGCACAATTATGTAAACTAAAGGTCTGACATCAAAAAGCCCAAAAATAGGAGGTGACATAACAGGATATAATACCACACTAGGAGCAGTACTGCAAAGAACACTCTTTTGGGAGTGCAAATCACTTTCAAAGAAGTTGATGTTTCAAAATACCATTATTTCAAAAAAAAAAAAAAGACAAAAAAACAGAAAACCAAAATACCATTATTTCTTGATTTTGGCTCAGGTCATGATTTTACGGTTCTAGGGATAGAGCCCTGCATGGGGCTCTGTACTGATAGTGAGGAGCCTGCTTGGGATTCTCTCTCTCTCTTCTCTCTCTCTCTCTCTCCCCCCACTCCACTCTGTCTTTCAAAATAAATAAATAAACTTTAAAAAAAAGTATAGGGATGCTTGGGAGGCTCAGTCAGTTGAGTGTCTGACTTCGGCTCAAGTCATGATCTCGCAGTTTGTGAGCTCGAGCCCCACATCGGGCTTGCTGCTGTCAGGACAGAGCCCACTCTGGATCCTCTCTCTGTCCCCCTCTCTCTGCTCCTCCCCCACTTGTGCTCTCTCTCTCTCAAAAATAAACATTAAAAAAAGTATAAAAAATCTTAAAAAAATAAAAAATAAAATAAAAAATGAAAAACAGCCACAGGGTGCATGGCTGGTTCAGTTGGAAGAGCATGTGACCCTTGGTCTCAGGTTCCTGGTTCAACTCCCATGTGGGGTGTAGAGATTACTTAAAAAACTTATAAAGAAAAAAAAAAAAGAAAAGAAAAACAGCCTACTTAATTCCACAATACGAATCTATATTTAAGCCATTAGGGCTTGAATAATGAATAATTATATACTCATATTCAAAAAAACACACACTGTCTAATACTAAAAACCAACCAATATGTCAAAAGGAATTTTAAAATTCACAATGACAAGTTTCATAGCCATTAAGTATACATTACTTCTGTAAAAATGTAATTATGCTCTTGATTCTCCCATATTTGGTTCATAAGTAGACAATAGGATGTACTTCTGTTAGCATCTATTTATTAATATGATACATAGTATAGGCCAGTTACCAATAACTGCAAGTAATTAACATTCTGCCACATACTTTTGGGAAAGAAAGACCATAAGCCACATCAAGACTGATTCACCTTCTATTTTTCCTATCTCTACGTTTTAGCAATAATTCTCTAACTCTTTATTCAAGGTATTGAATAAAACTTTCTTTCGCATCGTCTAAATGAATTTAAATACCCAAATAGTATAATTACTAGTACAAAGTAAAAGAATGTAAGCTACACCACATACCTCTGTGGAATAAAGACCCAGACTCTGAAAAGGGTTAAGAGCAATGAGTATATCTCCCACATAGATATAAATCTGATCTCTGGAATAACACTTCTCAAGTTGCTCGGAGACGGTATTCTATAATAAAATAATTTTTTTTCTTGAAAATCATTTAAGGTCGGTTACAATTTAAAATGTAAACAATAAATAAAACATCTGGAATCTGGACCAAGGATCAGAAGGAAATAGATACACTGACAGTAAGAAGCATAATGTTGGGTCAGCAACTATTTTTCCACTTGGCAGGCATTTTCTTTTGTTTTGAGAGCCATAGAGGGATGGCATTGTTCTGTGCATTTTCCAAAGGTCGTATTAGATACTACAGGGATCTTATATGTAGAAAACCTTCCAGGAATTGAGTAAATGTGGGAGATGAAAGGAAAAAAAGGAGAAAAACCAGTAGAAAAGGGAAGGGAAGATACAGTGAACATGATTTTATTCCAAATCAAGGTTATTTAGTGGCTCTGTAGAATATCTTGGCCTTTGCTGAGACATTTGGCTTTATGAGGCACAGTGAAAAGTGCACAGAAGTAACTGCAAGTAAGTGCACAGTAAGTTGATAAATCATGAGTAGATGGAATCAATTTTAATAGTGCCAGAAATCATCATTTAAGATATGTCATGAGAAGAGCAAAACATCATAGCTCAAAAAAGGGACAAAAACAAAAGCACAGACAACAGAAACAAATAAACCCAGTGTTTAATATACAGGTCAGCAACACGATGAGCGAAGTCTTCTTTATAATCCACAAACCCAGAAATTCACATCTCTGGAAAATGTGGTATGAAAAGATCCATAAAGGTGCTGGGAAATCTCTGACTTCAAACACTACTTGATTACAAGATGTTTGATGTTCCCAAGAGAGATTATTTTGAGCAAGTACTTGAGTTGTCTAAGCCACCCTAAATTTACCAAATGACTACTTCTGTTCAGAAGATGTCTTGTGATTTGTTGAATCTCAAAGGAAATGTTCAGGCATGTATCAGATGTTTAAAAAAAAAAATTCAGTTGATCATGCATGATAGAGATCCCAACCTGTTACTGAAAAGGAGCCATTTATTTCTCTAATAATCTGATTATCCGGAATAAAAGGAGATGGGAGAAAGGGAGGCTGAAATTATAATTTACTGGCTTGGATTTGTACTTATACAAGAGATGCTTGAGATAGTTGTGAGGCACTGAGATAAGAAGCTTTAAGCAGGATTCAATGCCTTAAAGTCCTAGCTCTGTGAGAGCAGGGAGTCTGGGATCCCACAAGGGGGACACTGACTCTGGTAGGACAGCCAGGCTCTTGAGGTTTCCTAGAGGCCTCTGGGTAGAGTCACTGAGAGTGGAACAGAAGAGGAAATGGAGGGAGGACACCACATAGAGGTTGTAGGAGGCGGACCATTATCTGACCTTAGCAAACCATCTCTCTGAGCCCCCTGGAAAGAATTCAGAGGAAAAAGGGTCTGTAACTTATAAGCAACTCTTTCTAGTGGGAACCCACACCTTTGCAATTTGACTATCAAGAAAAGAAAAGAAAATTGACGTTAGGCTGGAAAGATCTGGAAATCTGAGTTACATGTATTAAAAGTGAAGATAGGAGAGATAATCAGGAAGCTAAGAGACACTGCATACAGATGCTATTCAAACAACTTCCCATACATATGTATAAATTAAACAAAATCTAGAATGTTTAATTAAGCCAAGTTTCTTACCTCATCCAAAACTTCTAGGGTTGCTAAGTCGTCTACATCCTTCGGAGTGGACATTAGTGGTCTACTGAAGTTACTTTTCTTGGTGTGAATACGTTCATGTCTGTGGAGCAATAAAAGGGATAAACCCTTTCTGACTTGAAAACTTATTACTAATCATAGCAGAAGTAAGTTTTAGATATACAGGAGATTAAAAAACTTGTACGAAGCTGATTTCCTAAAGCCAATGGTAACCATTTATCAGAAAATAGCCTAATATATTTTACCCGTTTTCTCCTCTCTATTGGAAAATTACAACATGTCAAGCTTACTTCACAGATGATGAAAAGAGTCCATTATTTCTATCAAGAACTCTCCTATATATAATTTGCTTGAAAGTTTCCTCTAAATTCCTATGTGTGACTTCATCTGTTACAAAGTGGCGAGTCAGAGAGATCTAAATTCATTATATCTCCTGATATATTGTCTGAGGTAGTGTCAGACCATCGATGGCCAAGAAATGGCAATATTAAATATTATTATTCAGCAATTTTTAAGAGGAATACAAAATAAACCCCATTGTGGATTTTCAAATGGTTAAATGTACGTAGAAAATTGGTTTCAGGCACTAGGAGGTTTATTTGCAAAGGAAACATTTCAGCAACTTCAGAGAACAACAGCCAAAGGATCTTGATTTGACATGAAGGCTGTGGAAGTTGCTGAGATAGACACCAGGGTTTGTTCCAACTTTTCTGGACATGAAATTCTCATCTACTTGGTGTTTTGAACAAAACTATATTTTCGAAGTTGATTTTTGGAGGTACAGTAGACTTTTGAAACACCGTGGGGTTAGAGGTAACAACCCCTCCATGCAGTCAAAAATCCAGGTATAACTTTTGACTCCTCAAAACTTAACTAAGTGTTGACCAGAAGCTTTACCGATAACATAAACAGTTGATTACGTATTTTCTATGTTATACATATTTTATTCTGTATTCTTACAATAAAGTAAGCTAGGAAAAGAAAATACCATTAAGAAAATCATAAGGAATAAGGGTGCCTGAGTGGCTCAGTGGTTAAGTGTCTGATTCTTGATTTCAACTCAGACACATCTCCTAGTTTGTGAGATCAAGCCTCATGTTGGGCTCTGTGCAGAATTCTCTCTCTCTCCTCCT
Source organism: Paguma larvata (assembly GCA_030068075.1). Taxonomy (NCBI): domain Eukaryota; kingdom Metazoa; phylum Chordata; class Mammalia; order Carnivora; family Viverridae; genus Paguma; species Paguma larvata. The sequence continues at coordinate 114,242,148 of CM057828.1, forward strand.
CTCTCTGCCCCTCCCCTGCTCGCACTCTCTACCTCCCTCAAAATAAATAAAATTTAAAAAAAGAAAATCATAAGGAAGAAAAATACACTTACAGTGTTATATTGTATTTATTGAAAAAAAAATCTGCATACAAGTGAACCCGTGCAGCTCAAACCCATGTTGTTCAAGGGTCAACTGTACTTTTAAGCATTCGAATTTGTCCATTAGTAAAAGGAGTAGACTATAAGGAATAACAAGAACCATACCACTTACTCAGTAGATTTTAATGGTTTCTCATTACTTAGTGAATTAAGTCGCTATTTTTAAAATTTTTTAATTCCAGTGTAGTTTACGTATAGTGTTATGTTCATTTCAGGCATACAATATAGTGATCAACAATTCCATATATTACTCAGTGCTCATCAAGATAAGTGTTACTCTTAATCAGTATCACCTATTTCATCCATCCTTCCACCCACTTCAACCATCAGTTTGCTCTCTATAGTTAAGAGTTTGTTTTTTGGTTTGTCTCCTTTTTCCCTTTGTTTTGTTCCTTAAATTCCACATATGAAGGAAATCATGGTATTTGTCTTTCTCTAACTGGCTTATTTCACTTAGCATTATACTCTAGCTCCATCCATGTTGTTGCAAATGGCGAGATTTCACTCTTTTTTTGGCTGAATAATATTCCATTACACACACACACACACACACACACACACACACACACACACACCCACACCGCATCTTTATCCATTCATCTATCAGTGGACACTTGGGCTGCTTCCACAATTTGGCTATTGTAGATAATGCTGCGGTAAACATAGGGGTGCGTGTACCTCTTTGAATTAGCATTATTGTATTCTTTGAGTAAATACCCAGTAGTGTGATTCCTGGATCATATGGTAGTTCTATTTTTAATTTTTTGAGGAGCCTCCACACTGTTCTCCACAGCGGCTGCACCAGTTTGCATTCCCACCAACAGTGCATGAATGTTCTTTTTTCTTCACATCCCTGATAATACTGGATGTTTTAGAATTAAGTCGCTATTGATAAACTGTCCCCACCTCTATCTTTGGCCTGCCCCTCCTTTGGTTCACTGGATTCTGTCTTCTCTCATTTATTCAAGGACATCACTTCTACTGGTTCCTCTCTCGTTCCTAACATCACTCATTTTTCCCCTCTCAGCTATTCTAGAACTTGTCTCAAAAGAAACAAACACAATACCCTTTCTTGACTTCCAGTTTCTTCCATCTACTGTTTTATTTCCTTGCTTTATGGCAAGAAAATGCCTCAAAAGAATTAGCTCTACTTAATTTTTTTCCGTCCATTAAGAAAACCCATTTCAGTCAGGCTGCCATTTCTTACTCCATGGAAACAGCTCTTGTTAAGAACATTAATGGCCTTACACTGCTAAATCCAATGGTCAAGTCTAAGTCCCCATTTTACTTAACGTACTGGCACTGTCAACAAACTCCTTAAATATACTTGTTTTAGTGTCATGTACACTTCTCTTGCTTCTTTTCCTTGCCTCACTGGCATCTCCATCTGAGGATTTTTTTCTGGTTCCCCCTCATCTTTCTAACTGTCACATTTGGCATCTCTGGGGCTTCAATCCTTGTGGTTATTTTCTTCCCTATCTACTCACTTCCTGATTTCATAGCTTTAAATACCACTTACGCACTGACAACTCTGCTGATCTCCAGACTTAAGCATCCAACTGCTTACTCAACACTTCACTCAGAAGTCTAATAGGCAGACTTAACATATCCGAGCCCCTCCTGAAAATGCAGCCCCAAACCTGCTCCTGTCCCGTGATTCTTATCTCAGTAAATGGTGACTCCCTCTTCTGATTGTTTAGGTTAAAAAGCTTAGAGTGATCCTTGGCTCTTCTCTTTTTCTCATATCTCTCATTCAATCGATATACAAATTCCATCAGCTTTGTGGTCAAATTCCATCTAGAACCAACAATTTCCCACCACCATCACCTCTGCCATATTGCCTCCCACTATCACTATCTCCTCCCATCCAGGATGGTTCCCTGCTGCCACCTTTGCCTTCTACATTCTTTTCAACATTGTAGGCAGCAAGATTTGTCCTTTGCTTATTATTATTTCCTCTTCAGTTGTATGATGAAACCTTATTTAGTGTTCACAGTTTACCTCAAATGCCACCTCTTAAAACTTAGCAGAATTCTAATCATCCTTCAGGACAAATATTTTAGTTATATTCTTTCAGCCCATCATTTGTATATGAGTCTTATTCCTTTAACTAGACTGTAAAGTTCCTCAGGATGGAGATGTCTCTTCAACCTATGGAGCTGGAAAAGCTGACCATCTGTATGCAGAAATAAAAAAAACAACAACATCTAGACACTAACCTGCCCCTTTCACAAAAATTAACTCAAAATGGACCACAGACCTAAATGTAAAATGCAAAACTATAAAACTCCTAGAAGTTAACATAGGGGAAAATCTTGATAACCTTGGGTTTGGAAATGAGTTTTTAGATATAACACCAAAAGCACCATCCATGAAAGTAAAAATCAATAACTTGTACTTCATTAAAATTAAAAACTTCTGCTCTGTGGAAGATACTGTTAAGAGAACAAAAAGCACAGCCACAGACTGGGAGAAAATATTTGCAGGTCACATATCCGATAGAAGACTTGTTTCTAATAATGGGGATAGTTTTACTCCTATTTGGCTGGCTGGTAACACTCACTCTTCCATTCCTGTAAACTCTTAGATTCCTCAGTTTTTATAGCATTTACAAAAATTTATAAATATACACTTATTGATATGGATAATTTAGTTAACATCTGAATCCATTTTACCCTGTAAACTCCAAGATGTATGAGACTATGTGTCTTTGGTTCCCCACCACATCTTGGGAACAAGCAGATTATTTAAAACAAAGTAGGTCCTCAATAAATGTTAGTTGAACGAATGACTCAATGTATATCCCGTACAATTTTAGGCACAGAATTTCCACATAGTTGGTTTCCATATTTGCTGAATTCAACAGGTATCATCTTATTTATTCTCCTATTTCCAAAGAAACTCATACTATTTTTGAGAAAACAGAGAAAGAAATCCAATTATCCATTTAACTGCAGAACCCTGAACTTTTCATCTATTTTTATGGGGCGATTTGGCAGCTAAAGACTATTCCTAGAGAATTACAAGAAACAAATGGTGAAGAATATGGGGATCGATATTTGGCTGGCTGGTAACACTCACTCTTCCTCTCCTGTAAATTCATCCTCTTTGATGCTTTTGGTATTGGTGTCCAAAAACTGATAAAAGATCTTATTATTGTAATGACTGAAAACCTCCGGTGGCTCCCCATTTTCTACAACAGGACTTAAAAACTCCTTGGCATGGAATTCACAGCCCTTCGCAGCCTTGTCTCAAAGAGCCTTTCCAGCATCATCAACATCATCAACCATCATCTCTGCACAGAACATTCCCCAATATGCCAAGTATTTCCAGATTCTGTACTTTGCTCATTCTTTCTTCTCTGCCTGGAATTATTTCCCTTCCATGTCTGGCAAAGTTCTACTTATCACACAAAGTCAGGCTCAAATATCATCTTCTCTGTGAAGCTGTTGCAGGACTTTCCAGAGAGAATGCACCACCAGCAGAGAAGCTTTCACATTTAACCAGGAATGTTCATCATTCCTACTGGACTAGGAGAAACTTGTGGGCAGAAACCAAGCGTTACTCATCTTTCTACTCCTGGCATCGAGTATATAGATACATGAAATATGTTGGCAGCCTGAATCACAATATTGAGCCCCACTCGAATAGCCAGTACGCAAAGAATATCATCTCTTCGTGTGACCAATCCTACATCCTTCTCTCTTACTTCATACCCCATAATTTCCGGAAAACCTTTTAATTAAGTCAGTGGGCACCAAAACCGACCTGATGTACCATCTTTCCGATCTCTTATCATAATACACTTTTAATATCCACAGAATTCAATTCTGTGATTCACTGATTTAATGGAAAATATGAAATTTCACTTTTTTATATGTATGTACCCAAGTGCGGAGAAGTTGTCAGGCTGACACCTGATAGGGAAAAGGGGGAGAACACACATGGGGGGCCTGGAGGCAGGAGAGCATACTTTGTGTTCCCTGGACTCAGGGAAGGGCCCTGTAGCTGAAACGGTGAGAAGGACCACGGTGAGCGGTGAGGCTGGACTCCAGGCATAATGGAAAGCTAGCAAAATATTTCAATGAAAAGGGAGGCTGGAAATGGAGTAGAATAGCATATTGTATTAAGGAAAAAAAATCACTGTACCGTACTCTAAAACTAAACATTATCACTAATGTATCACTAAGGACAGCCAAGAAAAGTTAAAATTCTAGTAGTGAGTATTTTATAGTTTAGAGTCACATATTCTAAAAACATATTATCAGTGTGGATTTCAAACTAGTAGAAAAAGAAAAAAATGCAAGAAATTGGGCCAGAACAGCTAGTTAGAAATTTGGGACTCATGTAGTTCATGGAAAAATAAATTCCAGGTGGATGAATAAACTTACAGACTTAAAAATGCAATCATAGAAGTTCTAGGAGAAGATACAGAAGAATGGTTGTGTAATAATAATGGGGTAGGGATGGAATTTGTAAATATGATAAGATAGAAAAGAGAATAAAAAATATGGGGTAGATATGACAGTATAACAATTTTAGTGGTATAATAAAAACACAAGTTATAAGGAAAATAAATAAAAATATTTGCAGTGTATGTATATGATGAACAAAAAATCAATGTTTACTATATCAAGAACTTTTGAAATTTGATAAAAAGAACACTGAAAATGAGATACCATGAGGAAGAAGGAGGGTAAAATTGTACTGAACACACAAATTTCAGGCTTTTCTATTTAGATTTGGGAAGATATATCTATCGTTCTCATCATTTCCTAAAAAGACACGTTATCATCAGAAAATACTGAAACCTAACAATCTTCCCTAGATTGATGGCATTAAAATAGCTGAATCATATCATCTCTGCTGCCTCTTGCAGTCCTGGAATTCTATAATTTGTCAACCTAATGGGCTTGATAATTTTGTGCACTGATTAGGTATATTACCTAGGAGATGGATGACTGCTTCATCATAAAGAGAAAATGTGGAGTCATTTTCTATGACTCTCAAAAACTAGGTTGTTTTTTTTATCACTTAAAAAGACTTTATCAGGGTAACTGTGAAGATGGCTTGGTCCTATTCTAGAACATGACTCCTCCATTTTCTTTTCAATTCAACTCAAGGGTAGAGGGGCTGAGGGATGCAGAGCCTGGTTGAGTAGGCAGCAATAATGTGTATAAAGTCAGGGTGGATTATGGATTGACCGAAGAAGTAGTAGACGCTGAACTAAATTCTGAGATGCTTATATACAAAATCAAAAATCATTTCTGGGGGAATCTGGGTGGCTTAAGTTGGTTAAGCATTCGATCTGGATTTCAGCTCAGGTCATGATCTCAGGATTCATGAGATCAAGCCCCATGACAGGCTCTGCACTGACAGCGTGAAGCCTGCTTGGGATTCACTCTCTCCCTCTCTCTGCCCCTCTCCCAGAACACACTCTCTCTCTCAAAATAAACAAACTTAAAAAAAAAGTTATATCTGAAGCTATATGAACCCTTTCCCTTGTTTAGATCATAGTACTAATGACACCAAAGTAGTATTAAGTGCATGGACTCTAGAATCACAATGCTAAGAGAAACAACAAAAGAATTTGTGAAGATAAATAAGAATAGATTATTTCATGTAAGACGCTTATTTAAAATGGGCATATGAAAATGCCTAATATATAATAGCTATTATTATTCCAATTGTGTCTCTTCAACTTACTAGTCATGTAGCCTTGGGCAAATAACTTATTCTGCTTCTCAGATATAAAATGGGAATAATAAGAGTCTGTTTTATAAGGTTGTTGTGAGGTTAAGTTAAATAATACATGTGAAGTGACTCATTCAGTACCTGCTATGCTTAATAAATTTTAGCTATTATTATTGCTTTTATGATCATGGGTTCAATACTCATTTACTTTATATTTAAATTTAATATTTGCTTTTAATTTATATTTAATTATAGTTTAAATTTATATTTCTATTAACTTTATATTTAGTTTTCTCCATCTCTTCTCATTCCATAGATACCCTTTCAACTTTCAACAGACATCACTTCTAAATATAGGACACTGGACTCAGCATAAACCAAGCAAGAAATGAGAAGAATTTGGGCCCAAGTCTTGCTGATGGAGGATTCATGAATGTTCTTGTTTTCGAAGGATTTCACTGTGTTTATTATTAAGTCCTATATATACCCTGATGGTAGTATCTCAGCAGGAATGATGCATTCTACAGATGACAGGGAAACAAGTAAACTCTTTCTTTTCTTCTCCCTATTCTCACTGCAGTGTTCAAGGCTGACTTTACAGAATGGGGCTAAAGCTTAGGCAGGCGCACTGTGAAAAAATACATAGCTGCCAAGCACGTCTTGGCTCCAGCATGACTCCGCCCTGACCAGCAAGGGATGGCCTCTGCCAGGCCGGCTTAACCGGAGAAGCCCCGTGGCCGCTGGAATTGCCTATCTGTATTTCTGCACCATCAGTTACTGTTAGGGCCATTGCAATGGGCTGCTGTGGAAAGCATGGCCAGCACTGCTGTCACTTGGTTGAGTTTTAAACATTGTAGAGACAAAGCAAAAAAACAAAACAATATAGTTACAGCTGTCATAACAAAGCGCTAGTGAGTGGCTCAGTTAGTATAGTCTTTCATGTGGAACTGAGGCATGATTAATTGTATCAATATCATTGTTCATCTTTAAAATTAGCTTAACATTTAAAAAGCTACCCAATTAACAATGCACACGATCATAGGGTGTAAGAGTGAAAAGATTTTCCTTTCATTTTAAGAATTGTCAGCAAGCCTGTGATATATCCAGCCTTTTGGCAAAACTCAATGAAGCAGATGATTGATATGACATCTCCATCCTGTTTTGGTTTATTAGGCTTCCCCCACCCCAACACACACACACACACACACACACACACACACACCAGATAGAGCTTTAAATTATACAGGTTTCAACATGTATTACTGCATTCACTCATTCAATAAATATTTAAATTTCTACAACATCCAGTATATTTCAGGCAATTCAGAGCTGAGATAAAGCTATGAGGAAAACAGATAGGGTCCCTGCTCACATAGAGCACACACTCTGATGAAACGGTTAACAATACACGCATAAACAAAAAAGTTAAGATAATTTGGGCTAACACTGATATGTCTGGATAGATTCATTTCCGAAGAAGAATATGTTAAAATCAAGGATGTAGCTCTGGCTATTGCTACAAATACTCCTCAATTAATTGATAAACCTATATTTGCTCACATGGGTTTTGAAAATACATAAATCATTCGCAGTTAATTAAGGTCTATACAACAGGTGTATGAAAGCTTTCTCCATAAGGTAAACATCTTAAAAGCTATTCAAGTTGTAATGAATGATTAAGAAAAAAATATATTCTATGAATGAACATTTTAAAAAGATTGGCAACTGAGAAAATATTTTACATCTTACATGTCTCTTTTGGTCACTAATATATCCTAGGCACCTAACCAGTAGCTAGGAGATAGTAGGTACTCAATAAATAAATGTAGATTGAGTAAGTGAAAGGGCAAATGATTATCTGTCAAAGGAAGATGTTTAGTCCAATTCTCATCACTACCTTAGTATGACATCCATGCTTGTTTGAAACAAACTTAATTCTTTGGAGAGTGTGTAGGTAAAAACTTTGAATTTTTCCTAGTATAATATTGGGTATTTCTTAAAATGAGGAAGTACATCTAGATTTCCAAAAGAATATCTAAATGTTTCTATAATTTTATACATGAGTGAATATCTAATCAATCATGATTGCCACTATTCTGCTCAACTTTCATTTTTCTGGTGTCTAATCTTTTAAACAATGCATACAATGATTTGTTAAACTACGTACCAAGTATCAGACAGTAAATTGTAAGGGACTTTTTTTTTTAATAATTAAAAACATACATGTTTATAGAGTGAAAGCTATAGATTTTAGAAGGGCATTTTCTTTAGAATCCTCTCATCCGTGTCATTTTAATAAAAATCTAACTGTGCGATTCCATCCAACCCATAGTTACTGAGACCCTGCTCTGTGCAAGGCGCCGTCCTAAGTGTTGAGGGATTACTATATGTGAAAAGAGATCCAGACCCTATGTTCAATGAGTCTCAAGTATGTGGGAGCTATAATCACATTTAAAACAACACAAGACATACGGCCAATGCCCAAACTGAAGTAAAAATTAAATAGCAAGAAGGCAAGAATTCCCTTCTGGTAAACAGGGAATGGTGCTCAGAAGATTTAGCATTCAATGCTGGCATCTGAGTAGGGGCCGGGTTCCATAACCCGAGGAACAGTGTTTGTATGTGGGGTGGTGACTGGCGGGTGGTGAAATCTGACAGAGAGTAGCATGTGTGGATTGACCATACAGGGCATGTGCCCCAGGACGGCTCTGATCCTACCGCAGCCAGAATGCAGAGTGCTGGTGTGGGAGAGGCTGGAGGCTGAGGAAACTGGGATGGAGGACGGCATGATGGTTGAGAAACACAGAGGTCTTCGATGCATTCAGATTCCAGATATCCAAAAAGCAAAGCACACTCTTCTGCCACAAAGCCTAGAACTCCTCCAGTACTTGTCTCACTGACTGACCCATCATCTGATTAACGGCACACACCAGAAATCTCCGTCTCTCTAACCTCCTATATCCACTCCATCACCAGATTATGTTGTTTTCATCTCCTTAAAATATCTTAAGTGTCCATTTCTCTCCATCTCCACTGAGGAGATGAGAGCTCATTAACCAAGGCTGGAAACAGTGAGGAAGACAGGGAAAAAAAAATTGGATGTCATGAAAGCTACAGAACATATGTAAGAACAGCTTAGAAAGTTTGCCTGGAGCTGCCGACTTGATACATGGGTAAAAAAGGGCATTTCTTACAAGTGAACAATATTCTGATCTCCTTCTAACTTAAGCAGAGAGGATCTTTAATAAGACCTCAAATGTCTATTTCTGAGTAAAACCTTCACTGCTACTCCCTTGATCTTTAAGTTTCCATTATTCTTATTGTGTTATTACACATAGCAAGATTGACCATATATATTCATATAATCTACATGAATTTAATGTTTATTTATTTTGAGGGAGAGGGAGTGTGTGTGAACAGGGGAGAGGCGGAGAGAGAGAGAGAGAGAGAGAGAGAGAGAGAGAGAGAGAGAGAGAATCCCAAGCAGGCTCCACATTGTCAGCGCAGAGCCCAACGTGGGGCTCCATCTTGTGAACTGTGAGATCATGACCTGAGCTGAAATCCAGAGCGGGATGCTTAACAGACTCAGCCACCCAGGCACCATGAGAATGACCTTTTTAGATAAGTCAGATGTCACTCTCCGGTCAGTACCCTCCAATGGCCTGATGTCGCTCAGGGAAAGGCCCCATGTAAACCGATCCATCCCTACCTACTGCATCAGACTATGTCACCCCCTTGCTCCTCCTGGCAGGGTTTCCGACACCTGGCACAGTCCTGCCTCAGGGGCCTCCCGACTCTTCCTCCACCTGCTGAGCCACAGGCTGATGCATTTCCTATACTGGGAGCTCTCAGCTGACGCCCCTCTTTAACACGGCAGTTCTACCCCCTTACCCCTCCAGGACGGGCTGCCCTCCTTACCTTTCTCTCTATTTCCTTTAGTGTAAATACCATCTAACATATTATATCATTTACTTATTCTATTTTGTGTCTAAGTTTCTCTTTGATATGTAAGCTCCATGGAAATAGGTTTTTGGTTTTGTTTTGTTTTTTCATCTGTTGATTGACTTACCCCTTACTCCTAGACCAGATGCCTGCAAACGGTAGGTTCTCAAAATACTTTTCTTGGACAAAAGGAGTGATAGGTTGCTCTACAAAATGTACATCTAATGTGGAGCCAAAGAAATTTTATTATATTTTCTCCAATTATAAATAATTGAAATGCCCAAAGAAAAAGTATATATATATATATACACATATGTATGTACTTCAAGATAATTTTATACTTCTAACATTTTCCTTTTGCCTTCATTTTATAGAACTGGTTTCCATTCTTGTTACTTTATTAAGTATTTTATTTCTGTAAGACTTGGAAAAAGCAAAGTCAGAATGCCTCTATAAGATTTTTGTCGGGGCACCTGGGTGGCTCAGTTGGTTAAGTGGCCGACTTCAGCTCAGGTCATGATCTCACTGCTCGTGAGTTCGAGCCCCGCATCGGGCTCTGTGCTGACAGCTCAGAGCCTGGAGCCTGCTTTGGATTCTGTGTCTCCCTGCTCTCTCTGCCCTTCCCCTGCTCACACTCTGTCTCTAAGGTCTCTCAAAAATAATTAGAAAAAAAAAAAGATTTTTGTCCTCTTGTGTAAAGTGCAGCTTGTTAAACAGATTATCTTTTTCATTTACTCTGTCATACGGAAGAGACATAGTTTCAGACTATAATATTTTCTTTCTGTGTTGTCAAAGGTCACAAATACCCTTAGGGTGGTTATTACAGCTCCACTTGTAATTCGGTTGTACACACCGAAAAAAGAAACAGCTACTGCTGCCTGATGTTAAATTTTTATCCTTACTATTCAGTCGTAATATTATAATGCAACAGCTTTATTTGCTTTTGATTTGGTAAAATGCACTCTTGTAAATATCAAGCTGTACACTGTAAGGTGATTCAGGAGTCCCTGGGGGTTGTACAGAAATCCTTCGTCAAACATAAATTAAATCAATGGTTTTGTCTTAGTTTCCTTATGCACCTTTAAATTCCAGTAACTAAGTCACAACTGGTGGTACCGATGGGAGTACAGGCTCTCACTGGTATGCTAGAGAAGACCAGTTTTTATTGACCTGCACTTGGACCCCTTTGGCCAAGTATGTAGCTCTGACATGATGGTGGGGAGGAGGGCACACACCAGCCTGGCCCACCAGATAGGCAGGTCAACTCTGGCAATGACGGCAGTGATGGATGTCATAGTCGCCAAGCCCCGACCACATTTTAAATTGCCTTTTTCATTCATAGAGCTCTTCCTCTCTCACATATAATTTTGTAAAGATGTGCTTTCTTCTGGACTATACAGATACACACTCATTCATAAAGCTTGTGGCACTGTTGGAAGGAAGGATGAAGTCGGAAAAGTGACACAAGAAAGCAGATGAAAGTTCACACCTACGTTAGCATCGTTCTTAATTTATTCTAAATCTCTGCACTAAAGCCCCCTGCTATGATCTCCCTCCTACTCTAAATCTCTCTACTACTTTCTCTGTGTGGGTACTGAAGTATATGAAGTAAATGAACACTAATATGATATGCATGTTGCTGGATGATACTCTGTACCATTATAATTTCATCATTGACACACTTAAAAATCACTTTCTTGTTCTCTTCTCTAATTAATGCTTTTGCCCATTCATTACCATGACCAAGATTCCATACTCTAGAATAGGGATTGGAAAATTTTCTCTGTAGAGAAAAACAAACAAACAGATAAATATTTTCAGCTCTGATGGCCATATGACCTGGTTCACAACTACTCAATCTTGTCATTACAGTGTGAAAGTAACCATAGGTAATACTGTGAACAAATAGCCATGACTGTGTTCTAGTAAAATTCCATTTACAAAACTAGGAGGCAGGCCAGATTTGGCCTGGAAGCCATGGTTTGCTGACTCTGTTAGGCAAGAGACCTGGGGAAAAGAGAGGGGTCTAGAAAAGAAGAACGGCAGGGGCGTCTGGGTGGCTCAGTCGGTTAAGTGTCTGACCTCTGATCTCACCTCAGGTCATGATGTCACATCACAATTCAGAAGTTTGAGCCCCACAACATCAGTGCAGAGCCTGCTTGGGATTCTGCGTCTCCTTCTCTTTGCCCCTTCCCTGCTTATGCAGGTGCTCTCTCTTCCTCAAAATAAACAAATAAACTTAAAAAAAAAAAAGAGGGACAGCAGACACTACCAATGATTGATGGGTCAAAAGGTAGATCGTCTTTAAAAAAAAATAAATGTACTAAAGATTAATGTATGCTTACTTAAAAAATTAAACCATGAAATGTTTAGTATTACATTAAAACTCATAGGCTAGTTGCAGAACAGGTGTCTCATTTAATATAATTAATGTGTCCATGAAGGAGGTCTGGGGATCAAGGTGTTAGAAAGTGACTCTTCTCCAATCACATATTTATTTGGGAAAAATATTAAATTCCCTCTGACTACTATTTTTCAGTGGCTTCTAACGGTATAGGCATCCTTGATGTTTTTGATAAAGTAATAATGTTAAAATGATGTTGAAGAGCCTTGTTTTCTACTAATGCTATAGTTACTTGCTTCCGCATGAACAGAAGCTCTCTAGAAATACACACGAGACACTGGACACATTGGTTGCCCCTGGAAAGGGACATAAGTGAGACTATTTTTTTACTCACTACTCTTTTGCGCTGTTTCAATCTGTATGCATTACCTATTCAAAAAGCAGAATAAAAGAAAATGTAGGTTCTGTTCTAGTATAGATTTTGATTTATAATTACAAAGCAACTGCATCAAGAAAAAGTATATGATCCTTTACGAGTTGGACAATAGGCACAATCTCACCTATCTAAAGGACTAATTTTATTAAGGAAGTTAGCAAATTTTAAGTAACATAAATCATCTGGTAATCTCTTGGTTCTGGGCAGAGTGAAAGCGTGCCTGCGTGTTCTTAATAAGGAGCCAGATACCTGGAGGCTGATGAAAAATGTTCCTAGTGGGAAATCTGTTTTCTGCTGTGAATGTGAGTTCTTCGTGCTGTTATTTTAGATAGAGGGACCTGTTTTGAGATGTTGAAGGAAAACTGACATCTGAGTTCATAAGAATATTTGTTGGCTATTATACATCTGCCCAGGTCTCCTAACATCTTTCTTCTCCTCACGCTTAGAGATGAGAGAGTAGTGAAGAGCCAGTTTCCGTGAGTAGAATTTTGTGGCAAAGATGGAGGGGCACGGTTCCTTCAATATGTAGAGTTACCAGTGCCACGAGGAGTATCCGCAGGGCAAACACCACTACAGAAAATTAATCTGGTTAAGAACAAACATGGCCACGGAGTTTTGTGTAGTTTGCCTGGTCGAAGAATGACAGCATGAAGGGTCACTCAAAGGCGTGCGATTATCCTTATTATGTTCATTTTTCTTCCAAGTATATAAATAAACTACATGATTTGTTAAAAAAATTGAAAAATGTCAAAAGTTGTAAGAAAAAAGTCACCTATAGCCCCATCACCAAGAGATAAACAGTGGTTATCTCTTGGTGATAGAAGAAACATTTTAGTGTTTCTTTTTAGTCTTTTTGCTATATTTTAAACAAGTAAACTTCTCTCAGCTTCCTCTCTGGTTAGGATGGGTAAACTGTCCCTGCTCTGAGCAAAGGCCAGCTCACCTACTTGTTCATGTGCTTTCTCCAGGAGTCACTGTTGTATCTCTCGCCTCTCATCTACACTGTCAACCTCTTCCCGTCAGCCTACAATCTCCCAGCTTTAAAAATCTCTCCTTTGATGCTCCATGCCCTCCGGTGACTGCTCCATATCTCCTCATTCTACAGCTGAGCTTCCTGAAAGAGTAATTCATATTCCCTAGCTTTCTTCCTCAAACTGCCTCTCTCCTTCACCTCTCCCAGCCGAGGCTTCTCTCCACCCACTATACTGAGATGGCCCTCATCAGGGTCACTGGAAAACTTCCCGTGTCCAAACTCAGTGTTACTCTATTTTTCTTGAGTTTTCAGCACTATTTGCCAGAGTGAACCATTCTTTCCTTCTGGAAACATTTGGTTCATGGGGCTTGCAAGAGATCACACTCCCTCAATCTCCTCTCCCTCTGCCAGGTTCCTAAATGTCAGTGTCTCCTAGAGCTCTGGTCCCCTTTGCTTCTCTTTCTAAGCACTCACGTTTGTAACCTCATGCGGTGCCATGGCATTTGCTCTATAAGCAAATGACACAAAAACCATTTCTAACATGGACTTCCTTCCTGAAGTCCAGACTCCTATACTATATCCAGCTAACCTACTTAGTAACTCTACTTTTCTGTTTGATTGGCATAACAAATTTAACATCCCCCAAACAGAATTCATGCCCACCCTTCACCCTATTTCAATAAATATAGAGGAATTATACTATCATCCATGGACCATGAACAACACCCACATTTTAGGCTGGGCTGACCAGGTAATGTTTAGATAGGTAGATAGAAAGATAGATAGATAGATGGATAGATAGAAAGATATAATTTTTTTGAGAGGACCTTGTGGTACAGTAATATCCATATAAGAATCAACCATGACATAACTATTCCAATTCAATTTCTATTCCCAAGACTGGAATTGCCATAGTTAAGTATTTATTTATTTCCCTTTCTTTCTTCTTCTTGAAAAAATCCTGAGCATTTTAACTTCAGACTTTTCCCTAAAAAAAAAAAAAAAAAAAACCCCAAAACAAAAAACAGCTGTATTTATATAAATGTATAAAAATCTAACTTCAAAGTGAATCATAATCTTCCAAAACTAAAAATTCTATAAATACAGCTCCCCCACCCCCCCAAGATTACAAAACTAAATGGGGAAGCAAACAAGATTAGGGCAGCTGAACAGCCAGAGATAAAGCTTTGCGTGCCTGGCAGTAAGGAATGAGGGGCATGTCATTTTGAATTCTACTCAAAGACTGAAATTGCTTAAACCTTGACTACTATCCTTAAAAAACCCTTCTCTCCTCTCCCCCAGCAAAAAGATGGTTAAAAAGATTCAGCTCATTTAGAGTTAGGTTATGCCAGTAAGTTACGCTCAATTGCCTTATAACTAAGGCCTTCGACATGATGGCAAAAACATATTTAGAGGATTAAAAATGTGAAGACACTCAGGAAAATAGTAGGTCTGCCCTCCACTCACCCCGTATATCTCGCTTTGCTGCAAAAGAATTAGTATCATCCACAGTGGGTGTCCTGCCTCCGATGAGGCGCTACAGAATCCAACAGTTAATGTAATTCTATGCAAATGTATCTTTTCTTAGGGCAACAACACCAAAAATGGATGCATTCAAATCTTAGGCCATTGCTAATTTGAAAGAAAAGAAAGGAATAGGTAGTATTACAGTCTTTCTTGCAATCTTTATAACGTAGGTCAAGGCTCTTGACAATCCCTTAGGTTGTTTTTTCCTCTCTAGAATAAAAATTTTTTAAAGGCTATTGCTTTTAAGAGAAAGACCAAAAGATGTACATGCAGAATTTTTCCAGGAATTTTGTTCTCTTTAGAAAAATGTGTTATATTTTGCTCTCTTTAATTAAGTACACATACTTGTTGGATTCATGGCGTTTTACCCCATGAACTCAAATGTGATCGTTTTCAGGAAACTCTTAAAATAATTATAAAATTACAAGAAAAAGTATAAATATTTTTAAAACAAGCAAGGGTTTGAATGAGTTTAAGATATCTAAAGATGGGTCATGCTATCATTAAAATAATCATTTCCTAGAATCGCTGCAAAATTAACATTACAGGAATTTGGGAATCTGATGAAAGCTTTTAGGATTTGTAAAGTGGTCCTAATATCTGATAAAATTTAAATTTCCCTATGCTAAAATATTAGCATATTTTAATACTAAACGCTAATGAAAAACCATCTTTCATTAACTGATGCTGAAGATATCAAGAAAATGACATAAATGAGTCCACAGGAACTTCCAGCCTGCATCAGGACCCTGATAATAAAGAATGAACCAGGAAGAGTACTGTATCCAGTTCTCTGTGCTAAAATCACAGGAACACAGCTAATATCACAGATGGTAATCTATCGGGGTGGGGGGGAACAAATGTACTCAGAATTTTCCCAGGCTCCTGATGCACAGTTCACACTGCACAACTCCAGAAGGCACCATGAATTATGTAGCTCAGTGCTCTGGAGTGAATGCATTCATGTAAAATATGAAATGAATGGTACCTCCTAGATTTGTACAGCCTGGGCCACCCCATATCACTTATGAGTACAATAGGGGTCATAACACAAGCCATTGTATTTCCTGGTTGTTGCCATCACATGCTAATATAGGACCCTTATTGTCTTAGAAAGTCCCCATAAATATGGCTCACAAGTGGTCATGGACAAGTCTGCTTCAGCCAGACATCACTGATACTCCGTTCTGGTTTAGGTAAGTATTGGTCTCCTTCCCACTTCGCTGGGCAGATGGTGGCTGGCACCCTGCTGGTCACTCAGAGCTCCTGTTGCTCCTCAGCATGTGGAGTCCTCGCCAGATAGGCTGAGCCGTGTGCGCCATTGCTCAGCAGGTATGGAGTCCCCACCAGTTAGGCTGAGCCTTGTTCACCATTGCTCAGCAGGTGTGGAGTCCCCACCAGCTAGGCTGAGTCTAGTTCACCATTGCTCAGCAGGTGTGGAGTCCCCACCAGCTAGGCTGAGCCTTGCTCGGCATTGCTCGGCAGGTGCGGAGTCCCCGCCAGCTAGGCTGAGCCTTGTTCACCATTGCTCAGCAAGTGTGGAGTCCCCACCAGCTAGGCTGAGCCTTGCTCGGCATTGCTCGGCAGGTGTGGAGTCCCCACCAGCTAGGCTGAGCCTTGCTCGGCATTCCTCGGCAGGTGTGGAGTCCCCGCCAGCTAGGCTGAGCCTTGTTCGGCATTCCTCGGCAGGTGTGGAGTCCCCGCCAGCTAGGCTGAGCCTTGTTTGGCATTGCTCAGAAGGCAAAGCAGTGTCTCCAGGTGCTCTGCCAGGGAGTCTGTTCCTCTGCTGATGATCCACGTTTACTGCTGTGTGGCTACTCAGTCCATCAGGCATGGCCACCATACTTCTGCTGTTCCAGTCACCCAAGAATCCTTCAGGAAGTGGAAATAATGGTTCTTTTTCCTTTGTGTGACATGCTGACTGTGACAGGGCAAGTGGTTGCTTGTACCCCAGCTGGTTGAGTGAAGCAGCTCTTACAGTTTTCACTCATAACCTCACTCTGCTTTAGGTCACAGATATGTACCCACGTGGCTGGGCTGGGCTTGGGGTGGCTTTCATTAACAGCCAATACTTGTATTCAGAGTTGTGACCTCCTCTAACCACTAGCGATTTGTTACTGGGTCAAACTTGTGCTCTTTCCCTTAGTATCAGTCATCTCTCAGAAGATTCCAGGACCCTTGGCAGAAAGACTCCTGCTGGGTAAACTCACTAGAAATGCCTGATTCTCTGAAGTGGGCAAAGTTTCAGTTCCTTTCCCAGAAGGCCTGAGTGCCCTCCACCTATGTGAATGCACTCACCTCCCCGGTTGCCCAGACATGTCTGAATCTCCCTTAGACTCAAGGTGGGATTTGCTACATAAGCCACCTAAGAGTTATAAGCGACATCGATACTATGAATATTGGTGATTTCAAGAAGATTCATATTCTCTTGTTCTGGTTAACCTGTGTGACAAATTATCCCCAAACTCTGTAGCTTCAAAAACAATGATTATATCTCATGATTTTGTGGGTCAGGAATTCATGCAGGACTCACAGGAAATTCTTCTGCTCCATGTGGTGTCAACTAAGGTCACTCAGTGGTATTCACTCGGTCGGTAGGCTGGCCTGGAGGGGCCAAGATGGCTTCGCTCGTATAGTTGGCATTTTGTGGGGAGATGGCTGGGAGCTTGAGCTCAGCTAGGACTGTTGAGCAGATGTTTGTATGTGATTCTCTCTGGCATGGTGACCACAGTAGTCGCACTCCCTTCATGGCAAGTCAAGGGCTCTCAGAGAGTATTCTGAGAAACATGAAGCAGACACTTCCGGTTTTTTAAAATTGGGCTTAAAAATGTCATAGCCTTACTTCTGCTATCTTCTATCAACTGAGGAAGTCACAGAAAATGCTGGGGCTCAAGGGTGGGCAACAGAGACTCCAACTCTTGATGTAAGAAGTATCCAAAAACTGTGACAACCTATAATCTACCACGACCTGTCCCATTTCGTCAAGAAGCTGAGCAAGAGTTACTTCAAGTTAAAGATCACAGAGTAACATCATTGTTCCCTGCCCTGACCACTCAATAAACAACAAAAAGGATGAATAGTTGAGAGATCTCTTTAATGAAAAAGAGAAATGGCCATAGTCCCAAACTACAGTCATAACTGTCCAACACTGTGGAATCTGTGTCAAAATGAGAGAGGAAGCTGAGAACCAACATATAAGTCCTTAGACCTCCCCTTCCCTGAGTTCTTTATTTTAATTATTCCCTTAGGTAGCTAAATTGTGTCATTGCATGGTTATTTCCAGAAAAGAGATTTTTATAAAAGAAAGTGCACAGCCTTGAAAGGTGGATTCAATGAGCCTTTGCTCGGAGCTATCAGTTCCAGGGGCATGAGTAGTTCATAGTGGGAAAAAGTCCTGATGAGACCCAGCTGACATGCAGGAAAGCAAGGGGTGGGAGCTGGAGGAGACCACGGGATAGTGACCTGTCATCTACTAGTCCAGCAGATGGGTGGCCAGTGGCCAGGGGAAGGCTAGGCAAAGAGAAGGGAGAAGCAGCAGCAGTTGATAAAGTAGATATGGTCATGACACTGAAAGACTGTCGTTATGGGTTTTTGCTGTGAGCCGCAGAGAACATTATATGAATGGTGCTACCTGGTCTTGTACAACTCAGTGGCTTTGTGCACTGACTTCTTAAATGTTCAAAACTGAGAGGAGAAGGCAAAGAAAATATAGATTTGGTGGGAGGACGTTCAAGAGAATACAAACTGAAGACTTCTCAAATCATCCTTTCTCCATTCCCACTTTTTAATTTTCGGCTAGAACACAGCTATTTCCAATCTTGTTTGAAAAGACAGTCATCGCCATCCATACTTTTTTAAAATATATTTTAATGTTTATTTTTGAGAGAGAGAAAGAGAGACAGAGCATGCGTGGTGGAGGGGCAGAGAGTGAGAGGGAGACAGAGAATCCAAAGCAGGTTCCACGCTCTCAGCTGTCAGCACAGAGCCTGATGTGGAGCTTGAACCCACGAACCATGAGATCATGACCTGAGGTGAAGTCAGATACTTAACTGACTGAGTCACCCAGGCATCCCCTCACCATCCACACTTTTAACCAAAAAAAAAAAAAAAAAAGAGAAAAAAAAAAAGACGAGGAGGAGTAGTTAGGGATTGATTATAAGCAAAAGGCAAATGAAGAACATATACCACAGAAAAGAATTGCAGAAAAAATGCAGACAAAAAGTTCTCCGTCCTTCAGAGATGTTTCTTATATGATCTTCTCATTTAAAAGGAACAATGTAAAGATTTCTTTCTCTTGAAAGAGATAGTACAAAGCTTTAATAAAGAGATGCTTAGACAACAGAAAGAGACAAAAACTGAGTTGGTTGTGATCATGAAAGGAATGGAGGTAAAATCACGACAGAAGAAAAGATATAGAATAAACGTGACTGAATTCACAGACAGGGTCAGGTACCTGGATCAGGTACTCAAAATGAAAGGAAAAAGGACATAGGTTCAATTGGCTCTCATGAGGCAGTGTGAGCTGGCTCCCGCACATCACAGGGTTTAAGTACAATGGAAACGGATACGGAAGGACAGTCACTGAGACAGAGCTTGGCGAAGTTGCAGAACACCTACGGACATCCTGCAGAAGAACCGGCCATGGACAAAGGGAGGGGTCTCCTTGCCTACATTCTCTCAATAGCAGCACACACTGTCAAAGACACAGTGCAACAGTGCCTGCAATGTCTCGAGGAATAGAAAATGTGCACCTAAGTATATTTTACCAAACTAAACTGAGTTTCGAGCTCAAGCAGCCAAGAATTTAGGGTTTGAGGCTTTCTGGAAATAACCATGAGGTGACACAATTTTAGCTTCCCAAGAGGATAATTAAAATAAGGCACTCAGAAAAGGGAGGGTATAATTTCAAAGGCTTGAAGTGAGCACTGAATCAACGTAAATACAGAAAAAAGATTAGATATCCCTAGAAATTATGCTTACAGACAGACCACGAATGTGAAGCATTGACTAAATAGAAGAATTGTGTAACAGTCCCAGGATGTGGAAATCAAGGAGGTGGAAGGACGTGTACCTGTGCCAACTTCATTCTTCAGAGCAAGGAGGTAGCAGATAGTGTCTAGAATCAAATCAAAATGAATCTAACCTTTAAGACTTTAGCAAAGTCAAAAACTATTGAGGTGAAGAAAGATAACCATTTATCTGACTTTCGATAATTTCTTCCTTTCTGCTCTAAGTTTCTCTTTCTTCTGTTAAACATGAGTAAAACATTTAAATAGTACTTATACAGTTTTGTGAAATGTAACCACTGAGGGAAATTGGGTAGATGGTACAGGGGTCTTTCTGTATTATTTCCTAGAGATGCATGTAAATTTATAATTATATCAATAAGAATTTCAATAAAAATAGTACTTATAGAATAACTCATGTTTGTAAGAACTTACTATGTCTCTTGTTACACACACACACACCCACACACCCACACATACACACACACACACACAGAAAGCAATCTGGAATTGTGTTCACCAAATGCTTATGCTGGGCCTTTTATTTTCTCTTGGTGCTGTGGTTTTTAACTGCTTACCTAAAACTTCTTTATATTTTTATATATTTATTGGGTTTTTAAATAAGTAAGGGTCACTTTTACAAATAAACTAATACTCATATTCATTATTCTTTCAAAAGAATTAAGAAGCAGAGACAATCAAAATATGTTTCAAAGCAAAAGGTCGCAACCACGGCCACCTGAGAAGCGTAATGAGTGAGCGAGGCAAAGGCAAGCAGGGAGCATGTGAATAACTGGGTTGCACAAGTGCTAAAACCAGAGTGATAATAATTTTTTTCCCCAAGTCCTCTTTTTGCTTCAGCAAGGGAACTATAAAAAAAAAAAAAGTTTTCTCTAGAAAAAAATTAAAAACACTCTTTCTTTCAGAAAAAAAAAAGCTTTCATGTTGTTTCTCCAACTTTTTTTCACAGTTAAGTAATAAATAGTTAAGTCCACTATTAACTGTGTCTATTAAATACATAAAGCCAGCTGAGGGCTTCCTGTTCTAGATCTCAACCCAAGCTCTTCAAGTCAAGGTATAAAGTTAACCCTCAAACAACACGGGTTTGAACTGCATGGGTCCACTTATTTGCAAATTGTTTTCAAGAAATATGATACAGTACTGTAAATGTATTTTCTCTTCCTTATTATATTTTCTCTTTTTTTAATGTCTGTTTATTTTTGAGAGTGATACAGAGCGTGATCAAGGGAGGGGCAGAGAGAGAGGGAGACATAGAATCCGAAACAGGCTCCAGGCTCTGAGCTGTCACCACAGAGGCATATGCGGGGCTTGAACTCACAAGCTGTGAGATCATGACGTGAGCTGAAGTCGGACACTCAACTAACTGAGCCACCCAGGCGCCTCTCTTTTACTATTTTCTTAATAACATTTTCTTTTTCCTACTTTATTCTAAAAATATAGTATATAATACATACAACATGCAAAATGTGTTAAATGACTATGTTCTCAGTAAGGCTTTTGGTCAGTGGTGGGCTTTTCGTTCAGTTTTGGGAGAGTCAAAAGTTGTACTTGGATTTTCAACTGCAGAGGGAGTTGGCACCCCTAATCCCGTGTTGTTCAAGGATCAACCATATATTTATTGAGATCTTACTGCATGCAAAGCCATGGACCTTGCACTGGAGATACAAAGATGATTAAGATTCACAAAATATATTGCAAGTTATCACCATTAAGTGATGGTGATAGCTTACACTGTGTCAGGTCCTGTGCTTCATGCTTTTTAGGCATTATTACATTTATCCTCACAGCTCTACGGGGTAGGTATTATTAGCACTCCCATCTCATAAACATGGATTACCTGGATCTAAGAGAGGTTCAACAACTTGCCCACAGTCACAAAACTAGTACATGGCAGAACAGGTACACAGAAGGATGAGGACTTGAACTCAGGTCCTGAAGCAGGAACAAAGGGCTGTATGACCACAGAGGACAGAAAATGTAAACACATGCTTGGGGCTCCTGGGTGTCTCATAAGTGCTGAACTGACTTTTGGAGATATGGTTTTGAAGTATATTTTCAAGGGAAAGAATGAAGAGGGGAGGTTTCAAAGAGAGAACACTGCATGAGCCCAAATGGAGAGGAACAAAAATACTTGGAAGGGTGAGCAACCAGAAAGTGGCCTGATGGCCACGGGGAGGGTACTGGGAGAGGGACGGTCATGGTGGTCATAGCAGGCCCGTATACTGTCATCAGTGACATGCTGGGAGCCATTGAATGTTTGCCCTTTCAGATCTTAGTGAAATCAAGGACTGAAAAATAACATCCTTAATGAAGTCTTAGAGTATGGTGTAACTTCAAGTAGTAATTACCAGAGAAATGGGGAGAAGTCTTTTTTAAATTAATGCAGTTTTGTTGGCCCCTGCTGATAATGTGCTTGCTAATAACAAAGGCAAATCCTTAAACTCACTGCAGAGATGAGGGACTCTTTTCGAAAGAAATGAAAAGGTCACAATGTTGACGATTATCAACTCATTTCAAGCAGTCACTAAAATCGGGTTACCATAGGACTATATCCCAAATATTTCAAAGATACTGTAAATTAGATTGCCATTTCAAACTTAGTGATTTCTACACCCTACCCTCTTAATTAAAACCAAGAAGTCTGGGGAAACATGAGCAAAGATTTCTTGACCCTTGAATCCACTCCTCAGTAATGTAAACTCCAACTGCCTGCAGTATCTCATAGAAGTTGATTACACTGGAAAGGCCCAATATGAGCAAATAATACAAAGCAGCCCAAAAAGTCTGACAGAAATTCTCTGTATCATCAGTTTTGTGAATTTCTACTAATAGTGAGGAAGACAGAAACTAGGAAGAGTGCTGGTCTGAAAATCATGGGCTTCGAGCAACAGCCCAGCGCTGGCCATGACCCGGCCATTGAATTGTCAGGATTCCATTTTTCTGGGTTTCAGTTTTCTAACCTCTCAAATAAGAAACCAGAAGAAAAGTTCCCTTGCAGCAATAGCAGCCTATGATTGTAAGATTATTCTCTGGAGGTGGAAAAAAAAAAAAGGCAGCATAATACAGAGAAGAACTGAAGTAGATGTCAGGACAAATGGGTCCTGGCCCCAGCTCTTCTGCGTGACAGGATATATAATGACTCTAAACAAGTCTTTTATTTCCCCCTTGGCGGACGGTTTTTCCCTTTCCTTGATGGTTTTTTACTCTGTTTGTACAACATTTGACTCTCTTTGAAGCATCAATATAAGTCCTAGGAACTATGTCACAGCTTCTTAGTACATTTTAACAACTTCTTCCTGTTTATTTAAATTCCTTTATTTATTGCAGCTTAAAAGTCAAGATGCCTGTACCGGTCTTCCCTAGGGGATGCTTATTCAATAGCCTATTCCTTATAAAAGTCCTTCAAGAGACCATGCTTAAAAGGTATTTAGCTCTTTTTTGGGAGCTTTTGGGGAAGATGAAGTAGTGAAGAAAAGCATAAGGAACTATTTCAGGTGGAGAAGGGTAAGTTATGATTTTGTTTATAAATTTCCTGGCCCTAGATGGACCCTCAAATATATTCCCCAGGCTTTGCTCGTCACTTTCTAACTTCCCTATCTTGGATGGACACTGCCATCAGCTCATGCCTTAATGAGAACTCTTCTCTTAGATTCCATACAGACAATTCCTTTACTCTTTCATTTTGGCCAAGATAAAACTAGAATTTTCCAAACAAAATTTACTTAGAATATAAGCATGTATACACAGATACACACACCACACAATTAAAACATCCCACAGGCACCTAGGTGGCTCAGTTGGTTAAGTGTCCGACTTCCTCTCAGGTTATGATCTCGCGGTTTGTGAGTTTGGGCCCTGCATTGGGCTCTGTGCTGACAGCTCAGGGCCTGGAGCCTCCTTCAGATTCTGTGTTTTCCACTCTCTCTGCCCCTGCTATGCTCATGCTCTGTCTCTCAATAATAAATTAAAAAAAGAAACGTTAAAAAAATAAAAAGAAATTAAAAAAAATCCCGCAAACATACAGAAATAAATATGTATGGATAGCCAAACACCAGCCACACACTGTCTTGATCAGTAAACACGATGGAGACTGACTTCCTCCACTTCCAAAAAATGTAATGAAGTTAGGAAGAAATACTAAGGACAAGCAAAATACATCCAAAATTGCTGCCTCAGCCTGTCTTGGTGTATCCAGAGTTTAACTTTTACGACCAACAATGAAAGGACGGTGGACAGCAGGACGCAGGTGGCATGGGACATCCTCACTGTGGGCTGTCAAGAACACTGGTTATGTGTTGCCTGACTCTCGATGCTCTCTGTGGTCTGCTCTGTGAGGAAATCTCCAACCACACTTCCGAGTTGTCTCCTTACAACTTTGATTAAATGCTTGCCTTTGTGTGAGCATATCTCCTTGCTTTCATGAGTTTGCTCCACTGTTCTTTCTAGAAATAATGTTCAGAGGGTGGTAACTCTATTTTTCACACATGATTAAGTCCTGTTTATCCCACTGCTGATTCAAAGGCCGCCTCCTGGATAAACCCTCCTGTCTCTCTTACCATAAACATTCTCTGCTTCTCTCATAGGACATTATTTGTATTCCTTTCACGGGATTAAAACTTCTTACTTTGTATAATGGTTATTTACATGCTTTCCTTATCCCTTTTATTGAAAAGTGAGCTCCCAGGTATATAGACTATATAGCTGTCAGATCCAAGAGTTTTAACACAATGGCCTCAATAAATATTGAGACAACACCAGCATTATCTCCATCAATGATTTCCATGGAAGCAAGGATTATATCACAATTGGTAGTGGACTGAACGAGGGCATGAGAAATTTAGTCATGCTATGGACTAAAATCAGAAAGTAGGAAAGAAGAGTATGTCATGATAATTCCTAGATTTCTGGTTGACATAAGGAATTGAGTGGTGGTACCATGAATAAGAAAGCGACCAAAGAATTAATTTTAGGTGGTATAGCATAAATTCAATTTTGGACATGTTCAGTTTGAAATATCTCTGCAATAGTCATGTGGAGATGGGAATCAAAAGAATGTGGTTATTCTAAGAAGAGACAGGATAAGCACTGTAAAAGTCCCACATATTAAGGGAAATGAGTAAATGTTCCAAAGGGGGAATAATTCTCACAAAGACATAGTTACAGCCATTAGAGAAAAATTATCCTGCCCAGAAAATAGAGTAAAATGGAATCATGCATTGAATCACACTGAAGAAGCCCTATTATTACCTCCTACTGATTTTTCTTTCTCTCTCTCTCTTTTTTTTTTTTTTTTTGTAAAATCAAAATCCCATTCAAGTGAATTTACATGACATAAAGTCTTATACATAAATAAAGAACTGACAGCGTGAACCAGGCTTTTAGTACTGAATGGCTGGATAATTTTTTAGTTTGTCTTTCATTTTTTAATCCTTTGAGATATGTCTCAAAGTTGCCTTATATTCTGTTTTGAAAACCATATATGCTGGGACAAGTGAGGTAATTGTAAGAGTGCCACAAAAATGGCCAGAAGTTTTTCTTTTCTTTTCTTTTTTTTTTTTTTTTTTTTTTTGAGAGAGAGAGAGAGAGAGACAGAGCACAAGCAGCGGAGGGGCAGAGAAAGAGGGAGACACAGATTCCAAAACAGGCTCCAGGCTCTGAGCTGTCAGCACGGAGCCCGATGTGGGGCTCGAACCCACGAACCATGAGATCCTGACCTGAGCTGAAGTCGGGTGCTTAACCGACTGAGCCACCCAGGCACTCCTGGCCAGCGTTTTTGGCCTAAGAAATAACTATGTTTGAGTGACTAAATTCTTACAAATATTCCTTTTTGCTTCTATAAAATTATATGCAAAACAATTTATACACATTAATCACCGTTAGCATATTGAGGGTATCTTGTAAAATATTAAAATTATTTTGCTTTGTATATAAAGCAAAGAAAAATTTTAAGGGTAACATGTTAATAATATAACCACCACAAAATGATATTCTAATTTGGGATTTATCATTCAAGTAGGTGCTAGGCTAGGTTTTTCCTTTATTTACAAGGAATGCAAATTATACCGTAGATAATATTTTTAGGAAAATGTTCAAGATGTCTTAACGAAAGAATTATAGGAACTTACTTCCATATTTAACATAATGGACATTCATTGTTTCAATAGCTCAAAATACCCTTCCTCTGTAGGAAGAAAGTCCAAGACGGTTGCAAGAAAGGATTCTGCCTCTCACACAGATGCCGGAAGTGAGGGAGAAGCAAATGTTTCTCACTGCATTTTTTCACCAACAACATGGACCTGTGACTCAAGCACTGGGGAACCAGATGGTCTTGTGGGGAACTTAGAATCTTGAGGCAGTGACAAAGCTCTAGGTCAGTTTACAAATATTTTGAGGCGGTTGTGGCATTCAAGAAACTAGTGTTACTGCAGGACATGTGGAGAGGGAGGGTGGTGAGGGGGTGGGGAGGGTATCAGAGGTGGCCTCTTAACAGGCAATTCTTGAGGAAGGCTATTCGAGGCTTCCTTTGCTTTAGTCTAAGCCTGGCTCTGCCTTCCTCTCAATTCTCTGAGCCATCCAGTATTTTTTACTCAATTGCTTTTCTTCTTAAATTGGCTTGTATTGTTTTTAGTCAAGAATGCTGAATAGTACATTTCAATTACAAATGACTTTCCTCCATTCCCCTTAAATCAGGCAACTGAATACTTTAAAATACAGGATTCAAGAGTAAAACATTTCTTTTAAAATAGTTTCTAATTTAAAGTTCTCACTGATTCAGTCTGTACTGCAACACTGTTCATTTAACTCTTGTGAAAAATGCGTTCCCATGGTTTGGAGTAGGTCATAGAAGCCTGACTGCGAGCATATGCATCTTGATTCCTCAGAACAGTTGAATAAGTTATGAGAGTGACTTCTTATATTCAGACTTTGACATAACATAGAAGTCCACAGTGCCTCCAACACTGTCCCCTCACTGTTATCAGGAAATTTAAAGTACTTAGTTTGTGCTCAATTTGTTGTAGGACAGTCTTCTTTAAAACCTGAATTGTGAGAGGAGGCAACATGGCGGAGGAGTAGGGGGCTCCAGTATTTCGCTTGCCCTTTAAAGGGGGACGACTGAAACCATTGTCTCTCTCTCAACTCCAAAAATCGGGGGGAAAAGGTGCTAGAGCTGACAAGAAACTAAGGCGAACACAGACACGGCCCAACTGAACTGTGAGTTTAATCTGGGTCGGATAAAACGAACTCGAACTCGGGAAGTTGAGCTGAGGGGAGGGTGAGCGTCTTCGGAGATGGCTGGGAAAGTGCCGACCGAACAACATCTGAACGAGAGGGCCAGAGCGGGTGAGACCACTACCATCCAGGCCCTAAATGCAGGGCTTTTGAAGAGAAGTTCAGTGGCAAACAGCAGCAATCCCCGCGCGCTGCTGGGACCGCACCAACCCCGTCCTGAGCCACTGGGACGCGCGCGGGAGGGACTGGCAGCGGGGACGCAGGCGGCGCCGCCTGCGGAGCACCTCTAACCCCGCCACAATTATAACGAAATCGGGGGTGGCAGACGGCCGCACCACCGCGCCACCCTCGCCCAGCGCCTCCGGGGCGCGCGCGCTGCCGGGACAGGCAGGGGGGACTCAGGCGGCGGCTCCTGCGGAGCACCTCTAACCCCCGCACAGTTACAGCCAAATCGGGGGGTAGCAGACGGCCGCGCCACCGCGCCACCCTCGCCCAGCGCCTCCGGGCACGCACCCTGCCGGGATAGGCAGCAGGCACCCAGGCAGCCCCAGGCGCAGCTCCAGTAAACCACACTAGGCTGGCGTGGGCGGTGGAGAGAGAACAGAAATAAAGGGGCGAATAAAGCCTCCAGGACTGGTGGCGCAGGTATGGAGAGACGCCATTGTTGTCTCACAAGCCAGGAAGTCACCCCAGAAGCCATCCCTGCAGCAGTGGAGGCCGGACCCGCCTACACTAAACCACGCCCCTCCCAAACTATCAGCAGGAGCGACTGATCCAAGTGGAGACTGCTGCCTGGAGTAACGCCAGTCATTTCTTCCTTTTAAATTTATCCCTCCCTTTCTCATTCCTACCGATCCCCATCCCTGAGCTGGTCATCCAGGGTACTGACTGGCTTAATCATTTTTTTCGTTCTTTTTGTTTTTTGTTTTTTTGTTTTTTGTTTGTTTGTTTGTGTTGTTTGGGTTTTTTTTGTTTTGTTTTTTGTTTTTTGTTTTGTTTTTTAACCCACTCTTTGAGGACATGTCCTACAACCTCTTCTTTACTTCCCTAGCCCTTTTTCTGGAATAACCAGGCCGTATAAGTTCATCTAGACGACATCGATCTTTATTCCTTTTCCCTCGCACATGTCCTTATTCTGATTTCTATCAGTCTGGATTAAACCCTTTAGTCGCTCTACCTGGGCAAAGTCCATTTCCTTCTTCTCCCTGCACCAGTCATTATTCTGTCTATATATGCTCTGCCACCAGCACACTACATACCCTGTCCTTAACGTGTAGCTGTTACTTTAGAACATTGCCCTCAGAGAGTCACTTGTTATTTTTTTTCTGTTGTGAACTGCTTGTCTGGACCATTTGTCGGTACGTTTGAGTATTTCTGTGTTCTGTGTGTCTGTCAGTTTTCCTTTCCAGGGCAACTTCAAGAAACAACCCATAACACATCCAGCCAAAATGACGAGACGGAAGAATTCTCCTCAAAAGAGTCTACAAGAAGCAGTGACAGCTCAAGAATTAATGAAAAGAGATATAAGCAACATAACAGAACTTGAATATAGAATGTTAATCATAAAACTAATTGCTGGCCTTGAAAAAAGCTTAGATGAATGCAAGGGGTCCCACGAGGCAAAGTTCAAAGACCTCAAAAACGGTCAGGAAGAATTAAAGAAGACATTGGAAGAAATACAGGGGAAACTGGAAGCAGCCACAGCACGGATTGAAGAGGTAGAGGAAAGAGTTAGTGCATTAGAAGACAAAATCATTGAAAAAGAGGAAGCAGATAAAAAGAGGGAGAAGCTGATCCAGGAACAGGAAAGGAGAATTCGAGAGCTGAGCGATGCAGTCAAAAGAAACAATATCCGTATCATAGGAGTTCCAGAGGAAGAAGAGAGAGAGAAAGGAGTCGAAGGGGTTCTGGAACAAATCATTGCTGAGAACTTCCTCAACATGAGAAAGGAAACGGGCATGGAAATCCAAGAGGCACAGAGAACTCCCCTCAGACGTAACTTGAATAGACCTTCTGCACGGCACATCATAGTGAAGCTGGCAAAATACAAAGATAGGGAGAGAATCCTGAAAGCAGCTAGGGACAAAAGAACCCTAACATACAAAGGGAGACCTATAAGGGTAGTAGCAGACTTATCTACGGAAACTTGGCAAGCCAGAAAGGAATGGCAGGACATCTTCAATGTGATGAGCAAGAAGGACATGCAACCAAGAATTCTGTATCCGGCTAGCCTGTCATTCAGAATAGAAGGAGAGATCAAGGTTTTTCCCAACAAACAAAAACTGAAAGAATTTATCACAAATAAGCCAGCACTGCAAGAGATCCTGAGGGGCATTCTATGAAAACAAGGAGGCAAAGAATACAAACTACCAGACACAGCCTTACAAACATGAAACTTACAGATAATACAGTGACTGTAAGCCCATATTTTTCAATATTAACACTGAATGTAAATGGACTAAATGCGCCAATCAAAAGACACAGGATAACAGAATGGATTAAAAAACAAGACCCATCTATTTGCTGTCTTCAAGAAACTCATCTTAAACCTGAAGACACCTTCAGATTGAAAGTGAGGGGATGGAGAACTATCTACCATGCTACTGGAAGTCAGAAGAAAGCCGGAGTAGCCACACTTATATCAGACAAATTAGACTTTAAAATGAACGATGTAATAAGAGATGAGGAAGGACATTATATAATAGTCTCAGGGACCATCCAGCAGGAAGAGCTCACAATTGTAAATATCTACGCACCGAATTCAGGGGCACCCAAATTTGTAAAACAACTAATTACAAACATTAGCAACCTCATCGATAAAAATGTCCTAATAGTAAGGGATCTCAACACTCCACTCTCAGCATTGGATAGATCAACAAAACAGAAAATCTCCGCAGAAACAATAGCCCTGAATGACACATTAGGACAGATGGGCCTCACAGACATCTTTAGGGTCCTTCATCCAGAAGCAAAGGAATTTACGTTCTTCTCATCTGCACACGGTACATTTTCCAAGATAGACCACATTCTGGGGCACAGGGAAGCTCTGAATAAATATAAAAGAATTGAGATCATACCGTGTACAGTGTCAGACCACAATGCTTTGAAACTTGAAATCAACCACAGGAGAAAGCCTGGAAAATATCCAAGAACATGGCGGCTAAGAAATAACCTACTAAAAGATGACTGGGTCAACCAAGCCATCAGAGAAGAAATTAAAAAATACATGGAAACAAATGAAAATGAAAATACAACAATCCAAACGCTCTGGGATGCAGCAAAGGCAGTCCTGAGAGGGAAATATATTGCAATCCAGGCCCATCTCAAGAAACAAGAAAAATCAATAACACAAATTCTAACAGCACGCCTAAAGGAACTAGAAGCAGATCAACTAAAACAACCCAAGCCCAGCAGAAAGAGAGAAATAACAAAGATCAGAGCTCAAATTAACCATATGGAGACAGAAAAGGTAGTGGAACAGATCAATGAAACCAAAAGCTGGTTCTTTGAAAAAATAAACAAAATAGACAAACCTCTAGCCAGGCTTCTCAAAAAGAAAAGAGAGAGAACTCAAATAAATAAAATCGTGAATGAAAAGGGAGAAATTACAACCAATCCCTCAGAGATACAAGCAATCATCAGAGAATACTATGAAAAATTATATGCCACCAAACTTGGCAATCTGGAAGAAATGGACAGCTTCCTAAATAGCCACATGCTACCAAAACTCAAACGGGAAGAAATAGAAAATTTGAACAGACCCATAACTAGTGAAGAAATAGAATCCGTTATTAAAAACCTCCCAGCAAATAAAAGCCCTGGACCAGATGGCTTTCCTGCGGAATTTTACCAGACATTTAAAACAGAGTTAATTCCTATCCTCCTCAAGCTGTTCCAAAAAATTGAAACGGAAGGAAAACTCCCGGACTCATTCTATGAAGCCAGCATCACTTTGATTCCCAAACCAGATAGAGACCCAGCAAAGAAAGAAAATTACAGGCCAATATCCCTGATGAATATGGATGCAAAAATTCTCAACAAGATACTAGCAAATCGAATCCAACAGCATATAAAGAGAATTATCCACCATGATCAAGTAGGATTCATCCCTGGGTTGCAGGGCTGGTTCAATATTCGCAAATCAATCAACGTGATACATCACATCAACAAAAGAAAAGATAAGAACCATATGATCCTGTCAATAGATGCAGAAAAAGCATTTGACAAAATACAGCATCCTTTCTTAATAAAAACTCTCGAGAAAGTCGGGATAGAAGGAACATACTTAAACATCATAAAAGCCATATATGAAAAACCCACAGCTAATATCATCCTCAATGGGGAAAAATTGAAAGCCTTCCCCCTGAGATCAGGAACACGACAGGGGTGTCCACTCTCGCCACTGCTATTTAACATAGTGCTGGAAGTCTTAGCATCAGCAATCAGACAACAAAACAAAATAAAAGGCATCAAGATTGGCAAGGAGGAAGTCAAACTTTCACTTTTTGCAGATGACATGATACTTTACATGGAAAACCCGACAGAATCCACCAAAAGCCTACTAGAACTGATTCATGATTTCAGCAAAGTTGCAGGATACAAAATCAATGTACAGAAATCGGTGGCATTTCTATACACCAACAATGAAGCAGCAGAAAGAGAAATAAAGAAGCTAATCCCTTTCACAATTGCACCAAAAACCATAAAATACTTAGGAATAAACCTAACCAAAGATGTGAAAGACCTCTACACTGAAAACTATAAAAAACTTATGAAGGAAATTGAGGAAGACACAAGGAAATGGAAAAACATCCCATGCTCATGGATTGGAAGAATAAATATCGTCAAAATGGCAATACTACCCAAAGCAATCTACACATTCAATGCAATCCCAATCAAAATTGCACCAGCATTCTTCTCAAAGCTAGAGCAAACAATCCTAAAATTTGTATGGAACCACAAAAGACCTCGAATAGCCAAAATAATACTGAAGAATAAAACCAAGGCGGAGGCATCACAATCCCAGACTTTAACCTCTACTACAAAGCGGTGGTCATCAAGACTGTATGGTATTGGCACAAAAACAGACACATAGACCAATGGAATAGAATAGAAAACTCAGAAATGGACCCGCAAGTATATGGCCAACTAATCTTTGACAAAGCGGGAAAATGTATCCAATGGAAAAAAGACAGCCTTTTTAACAAATGGTGCTGGGAGAATTGGACAGCAACATGCAAAAGAATGAAACTAGACCACTTTCTTACACCACTCACAAAAATAAATTCTAAATGGATAAAAGATCTGAATGTGAGACAGGAAACCGTCAAAATCCTAGAGGAGAAAACAGGAAAAAGCCTCTTTGACCTAAGATGCACAAATTTCTTACTCGACACGTCTCCAAAGGCAAGGGAATTAAAAGCAAAGATGAACTATTGGGACCTCATCAAGATAAAAAGCTTCTGCACGGCAAAAGAAACAACCAACAAAACGAATAGGCAACCAACGGAATGGGAAAAGATCATCGCAAATGACATATCGGATAAAGGACTAATATCTAAAATTTATAAAGAACTTACCAAACTCCAAACCCGAAAAACAAACAACCCAGTGAAGAAATGGGCGGAAGATATGAATAGACACTTCTCCAAAGGGGACATTCAGATGGCCAACAGACACATGAAACGATGCTCAATGTCACTCATCATCAGGGAAATACAAATCAAAACTACACTGAGATACCACCTCACACCAGTCAGAGTGGCTAAAATGAACAAATCAGGAAACTATAGATGCTGGCGAGGATGTGGAGAAGTAGGCACCCTCCTACACTGTTGGTGGGAATGCAAACTGGTGCAGCCACTCTGGAAAACGGTGTGGAGGTTCCTCAAAAAAATGAAAATAGAGCTACCCTATGATCCAGCAATAGCCCTGCTAGGAATCTACCCAAGAGACACAGGAATGCTGATGCATAGGAGCACGTGTACCCCAATGTTCATAGCAGCACTTTCGACAATAGCCAAATCATGGAAAGAGACCAAGTGCCCATCAACTGACGAATGGATAAAGAAGTTATGGTACTTATATACAATGGACTACTACGTGGCAATGAGAAAAAATGAAATCTGGCCATGTGTAGCAACATGGATGGAACTGGAGGGTATTATGTTAAGTGAAATAAGTCAGTCAGAAAAAGACAGATACCATATGTTTCCACGAATAGGTGGACTTTGTGAGACTAAGCAAAAACCAGGGGGAGGGGAAGAGGGGAAAGAAAAAAAAGACACAGAGAGGGAGGGAGATAAAACATAAGAGACTCTCAAAGACTAAGAAAAAACTGAGGGTAAGGGGGATGAGGGAGGGGGGAGAGGGGGTGATGGGCATTAAAAAGGGCACATGTTGGGATGAACACTGGGTGTTATATGTAAACCAATTTGAAAATAAACTATTATAACAAAAAATAAAAAAAATAAAAAAAAAAACCTGAATTGTGATTTTTTTTTTTTAATTATCCAGCCAAATACATACATCAATCCAATACCAAAGATAATATTACATACAAAAAATGTCAGCTTCGAGTTAGCTATGTTGATTTAGTACAGTCAGATTTTGGATCAATTTTACCAATGTTGGGACTGTACCGAACTGTACCAAATCAAATAATTTTGCATGATCTTGAAGACTACTTTTTCCCAATGTGTTGCCAGTGGCGTACCACAGCCTCTCCTTTTTTCTTCTTCTTCTTCTTCTTTTTTTTTTTTTTTTGCCTGAGTACGTCTCACACTTTGGAACTAGTATAAACGTGTTGACTGCAGGAAAATATTCCCTCTTCCTATGACATGGAACTAAAATCTGTGGTCGAAAGGGTGTTGGGCATTAATGATTCAAATGCCACACCCACCCCCTCCAAACATATACTTGTGAAAGATAAAATATGTTTAAAAATATTTTTAAGTAGAATTAAAAAGACAAAGATGTTCTCTAAAACAAGGTGAGCATTACAGTGGACCTAAAACGTCAGATACACCCTGGGTAAGAGGATAGAAACTATAGGCTGAAATGAAGCCCAGGACTAGAAAAAGACAGAAGAGGCCCGAAAGATAAAGGAAACAAAATGCCTCACTCGCAGTGAAGGCCCTGTCCTAGGCTGGGCAGAGAGAAGGCAACTGAATGCGGGGAGGGGGTGTCTCTTACCTGGAAGACAACATTGAAAAAGTTCTGCATCTTCTTCCTTTTATGGAGCCAAGTGCCTGAGATGCCATGGAGTCTACTACTTCCTACCGGCTCTGTGACCAAATCTGCAATAGCCTCAAAGTCCTATGGGGCAGATTATAGCGAAGCAAAACCTCCAAAATGGGAGAAAAGAAAGCAGAAGGAAAGAAAAAGCAGAGCAAAATCTCTCCCATTCGAGATGATAGAGCAAACCAAAATTCTAAACCACAGAAGAAAACCAAATATTAAGGAAACAAATGACCTCGATAATTAGGACAATTCACCCTTATTGAGATGCAAATCAAAAAAAGACTGTTACACAGTCTAGACTGTTACAGAGAAAAGGGATTGCATTCACAAAAAATAAATTAGTTAGATATGAACAGCCAGATATAAAAACTCAGATGTGAATAAGGAATGTTTATAAAAAGTGAGAAATTCTAGAAATGAAAAATAAAACTGTTGACAGAAATATCAGCATGAAAAATAGGTATATAGGATAACTCTAGACTAGTTCTAGTTTAAGAATTAGTGAATTGAAAAACAATTTTGAAGAAATTATCCAAAATATAGGAGAGGTTAATAAATGAATGACAAACACAATATAGAAAATATAGGACACATAAGGCATATTAGGACATTGCAATATTTATCTCTTAGAAGTAGAATATAAAAAGAATTGAGAGGATCAACATTTAAAGGAATAATGACTGAAAATTTTCTATATCTGAGTAAGACAGGAGTTTTCATATTGAAAGCATATTCTGAATTCTTTTTTTTTTTAATGTTTTTTTTTTGTTTGTTTGTTTGTTTTGAGACAGAGAGAGACAGAGCATGAGTGGGGGAGAGCAGAGAGAGGGAGACACAGAATCCGAAGCAGGCTCCAGGCTCTGAGCTGTCAGCACAGAGCCTGATGCGGGGCTCAAACTCACAGACCGCGAGATCATGACCTGAGCTGAAGTCGGACGCTCAACCGACTGAGCCACCCAGGCGCCCCTATTCTGAACTCTTAACAGGATAAACAAGAATCAGTTTTGTGCCTCAGAAACAGAAGCATTGAGACTAATGCAGTGCCCAATATATAGTTGTTTTCAATAATTTTTTCTTTATTTTGATCTCTGGAACTTAGAGCAACAAATCTAAATATCGTGTAGTTCAACCATTCCTATGATGCTTGGATGTTGGGAGACAATCATCGATGGGTCTCTCACATTTCTGTATGTCTTATATTAGCTTTTTTTCCAGACTATATTTCCAGGGATGCTTGTATAGTAAACAGTCTTGGAAGTTAGAGATAATGTCTCTCTCTGGGACAGAAGGAGGTTTTGTTTGCTGAACAGGATAGTAAAGATAATGTCTGGGCAGGTTTGCTAGCCCTCTTCAAGGAATGGAGTTTCCCAACCTCAGGATTCCCAAATTGTGAAGCAAACCCACTGTATATACCCATCCATTAGCCCGAGGACTTGTGGGGCAAGGACAACCAACATGAATATAAAACTCATGTTGCTGGCTCAACGAGAGTAGTAAAGTCCTTTGTCTCTGATCCAAGAGACTCATATCTCCTGCCAATATGCATGAAACTGGCAGCTTAACTTATTAGCTTGAAAATAAGGTAAAATCTCAAATTCTCTATAGTTGTTGACACAGTTCTTGAGCACCCTACACAATGCTGGTACACTTCAATTTCTGTTCATTTTGTTTGTTTCTTGTTTGTCTGCTTGCTCTGTGAAGAATGGGGTTGTGGTCAGCTATGGAACTGGATTCAACAAAAAAGTGATGGGTATGTATGAGCCCATGGCCACCTCCTTACCATAAAGTACATGCTTGCATCCTTCTTTTCTGCAGTTCATTCCACTCACAATGTAATGTTTCTTCCTTACAGATATATGAGTTCTCTCTCTCCAGAAAGGCTGTAAACCCATACAGTCAAGGACTATTACTTCCAGAGAGGTCTACCATCATTATGCCATTTACTCATGTGAATAAAGCCTGGGCTTCATGATCAGGATTTGAATTACTGCTAAGTTATTTGTTACCTGTGCAGCCTTGTAAATGTTAATTAGCCCCTGCTAACTTATTTCTTCTCAGCTGTGAAAATGGGGTATGGGGTGTCTAGAACATTTCACTCAGGGCTGTTGTAAATTACAAGAGATAATATAAAGTCCTAATATAATGTCTGGCACACAGTAGGCAAAACAAATAGGAATGAACGATGTAACCCCCAACAGGAATTCAAATAGAATCCCCTTTTAAGTCATGTACTATTTTCTATTCACTTCTCCCAACTTATCCCTAAATAGTGATATGCTCCTGAAATGAAACTAGTGGAATTCTCAAGAATAAATTGAAATTACACAAGGCTACTCTTTTGTAATTTGACTTACACTGTCTCTAGGAATTTATCTTAAGGAAACAATAAGGGATTCATGTACGACTCTGTTCGTTACAGTGTTACTTATTAGAATTAAAAACAATTAGTAACAACCTAGATGTCTAATAATAGGGCACTGTTTAAATCAATTATTGAATAGTCACGCAAGGTAAAGTTATGCAGCAATTAAAACATTTGTCATAGAATGATATGGACTTAATGACATGGATATTCACTATTCAGTGAAAACAAGCACGTTCCAATATGTTTATCAGTGGAAGAGGATAAAGAGCCCAGAAATAAACCCACTCTTATACAGTCAACTAATCTAGGTCAAAGGAGGCAAGACTATACAATGGGGAAAAGACAGTTTCTTCAATGGTGCTAGGAAAAGCTGGGCAGCTACATGTAAAAGAATGAAACTGGACCACTCCCTCACACCATACACAAAAATAAACTCAAGATGAATTAAAGATCTATGTGTGAGACCTGAAACCATAAAACTAAAAGATAACATAGGCAGTAGACTCTTGGACATTGGCCTTAGCAACATATGTATGGATACGTTTCCTCAGGCAAGTAAAACAAAGTAGAAATAAACTATCAGGACTACTTAAAAATAAAAAGCTTTTGCACAGCAAAGGACACTGTTGACAAAAGAAAAAGGCAGCTTACTGAATGGGAGAAATTATATGCAAATGATCTATCCAATAAGGGGCTAATATCTAAAATATATAAAGAACTTCTACAACCCAACAGCAGATTATTTGTTGATTATTTTTTGATTATTAACAAATAATCTGGTTAAAAATGGGAAGAAGACCTGAATAGACATTTTCCCAAAGACATACAGAGGGCCAACAGACATATGAAAAGATGCTCAACATCACTTACCATCAGGAAATGCAAATCAAAACCACAATGAGATATCACCTCACACCTGTCAGAATGGCTAGTATCAAAAAGACAAGAAGTGCTGCATTAAGTGCTGGGGAGGATGTGGAAAAAAGGGAATGCCCGTGCCCTACTGGTGGGAATGTAAGTTGGTACAGCCACCATGGAAAACAGTATGGAGGGTCCTCAAAAAATTTAAAATAGCTATACTATACAATGCAGTAATTCCACTACTAGGTATTTACCCAAAGAAAAGGAAAACACTGATTTGAAAAGATATATGCACCCCCGTGTTCACTGTGGCATTATTTACAATAGGTAAGATATGGAAGCAACCCAAGTCCCTATTGAAAGATGAATGGATAAAGAGGATGTAGTGTATTTATATATATAAATATATATACACACACGCTCACACATATACACGTGGAATATTACTAAGCTATAAAAAAGAATGAGATCTTGCTATTTGCAACAACATGGATAAGCCTAGAGGGTATGATGTTAAGTAAAACAAATCCAGGAATGCCTGGGTGGCTCAGTGGGTTAGGAGTCCAACTCTTGATTTCGGCTCAGGTCATGATCTCACAGTCCATGAGATCAAGCCCCGCGTGGGGCTCTGCACTGACAGTGTGGAGCCTGCTTGGAATTCTCTCTCCCTCTCTTTGCCTCATTTCCACTTGGATGCACACACACGCTCTCTCCATCTCTTTCAAAATAAATATTAAAAACAAAAAAGTCCAACAGAAAGAGATAAATCCATATCATTTCACTTATATGTGTAATCTAAAAATAAAACAGAGAAACAAACAAACAAAAACAGATTCATAAATACAGAGAACAAACTGGTAGTTGCCAGAGGAAAGAGAGTATGGGGGAGAATGGGCAACATAGGTGGTGGGACTTACAAATAATAAAAAAAAAAAGCAGGCTCTACATATAAATACTATTCCAATTTCTCTATAACACAATCTTTTTTTTTTTTAACACTTATGTATTTTTGAGAGACAGAGAGAGACAGGGCAGGAGCAAGGGAGGAGTAGAAAGAGGGGAGACACAGAATCCGAAGTAGGCTCCAGGCTCTGAGTTGTCAGCACAGAGTCAGACATGGGGCTTGAACCCACGAACCATGAGATCATGACCCAAGCTGAAGGCAGACACTTTTCCAACTGAGCCACTCAGGCACCCCCCAATTTCTTTAAATGCATATCCATTCGTAAGATACTAAAAGGTTACAGATTAAAAAGTTATATACTTAATTGATTTTGTTATATATTTCCCTGTATCTTCTAAATTCCCTGAAATAAACATACATACTATCTATAGTAAGTAAAAAGCACATTCGATATTATAAAAACTATTCATAGTATCTTATTAGAAACCCAAGTAGGAAGTAGGAATCATATTTAAAGTGATTTTTGAATATAGTTCAGCCTGAAAAAATGATACCAAGAAATAATATTGTCGGAAAGTCTTGGAAGGCTTATGTTCCTTTTTAATCTCAAATCTAAGATACCTTACTTTACAGAAGAGCAGAAAACACAAGATACTTGCCAATACTAATCACCTACTGAAGTTTATGTTCTTTACTCTGATGAAGTTGTTTAGAAACATCTGCCAGCAATGTCACCAATACTGGGACGCAAATCGACACGTGAATTCACTTTTCGTACAAGTACCCTCTTATCTCCCAACCACGACGAACGATTTAAATGAGTTCTTTTCTCACCTTAACAACCACTGCATTATAAAATTGTTCTGAGTCTTCAGGAGATGTTTGGAATGAGGATATTATTTGATTACCTGGCTTTTTCTGTGCCTCCCATGCCTTGATGAATGTCAATGAATTCCATTAGCTGCTTCTGCAACATCACATCTTTGCCCTCAATTTGAGTAATGAATTTATGCTGTAAAAGATCTGATACCATTGGACGCTTTTCATAATCTTTAGTCAAGCACCTGCGTTGGCAAAAAAAAAAAAAAAAAAGAAAAGGAAAAAAAGAATACGTAGTTATTAGATAAGTTCGAGTATTGCATTATTGTTCATATGGCTAAGGACTACTGGGACACAAGAGAGTGATGCTCCTCACAAATGTTCGTCCTGCAAAGCAGATCTCAAAAAAAACGTCAAACTGCAATATGATGAAATGCATGTTTACAGAAGCACACACATCTGTGAGTGTTGACACGGTAGAGATACCAACTTCCAGCTAAACACTCTTCCCTAGTGCCCCAGCAAGCACACTGGCACAGAGGTCATTAAATGTGGTCTCTGCTGTAAAGTCTCCTTTACAAGCCAATAGCTAAAGAAGGAAGCACTGAAGTCATAGTTTGAGTGCTTATCTAAAATTAAAACAAACTTTTCCTTTTCCCTCCCACAGTGCTTTTAAAGGCTTCTCAATTGATCTATTTCTTTCTGTGTGATCAAACTGCTAACCTACTTGAGAAGGCTAATGTGTTGAGGATGTTCAGTTCCAAACCAGTAGATGTTTTTGGAGATGTGTATATAAAGCAGAGGTACTAAGGCACACTGCACCTCTTGGTAGGTCCAACGAGATCATAGTGTGAGAAACGATAAAGGTAGTGAGAACACCTGAAGTAGCATCACGGAAGGGACATTTGAACAAACGGCACATTTAATCAGCTATGACAGGTGTCCTCAAATATTTGAAAGTGGGATTAGACTTTTTTTAATGTTTATTTATTTTTGAGACAGAGAGAGAGAGAGACAGAGCATGAGTGGGGGAGGGGCAGAGAGGGAGGGAGATACAGAATCTGAAGCAGGCTCCAGGCCCTGAGCTTTCGGCACAGAGCCCAACTCGGGGCTCGAACCCACAGACTGTGAGATCATGACCTGAGCTGAAGTCGGACGCTCAACCGACTGAGCACCCAGGTGCCCCATAGACTAGTTTTCAGTGGTCAAAAGGGACAAAGAACCTGGGATCAATTCATGGAATTAAGAGAGAAACAGAGGCACCTGTGTGGCTCAGTTGGTTAAGTGTCTGACTTTGGCTCAGGTCATGAGCCCACGTTTTTGAGTTCGAACGCTTAGTCAGGCTCTCTGCTGTCAGCACAGAGCCTGCTTCAGATCCTCTGTCCCCTTCTCTCTCTGCCCCTCCCGCACTCGCATGCCCTCTCTCTCTCTCTCTCTCTCTCTCAAAAATAAATAAAAAATTTAAAAGAGAAACAGATTTTAGGTCAGTATAAGGAAGAACTTTCCAATAGGAAGGCTTCTCAAAGACAGAATGGGACTGGACTGGGAGGTATGATCACCTTTATTAGGAATGGTTACATACTGATGGCTGGCCACTCAGTGCACATGTTCAATAAGGATTTATGCTCTGCATGTGGTTTGGGCTGTATAAATTTCCAGTACCCTTCCAACCCTGAGATTCAGAGGAGCAAGACAACTGGTCAGAGTTGGGCTGACACTTGGGGTATAGAAAAGGAGAAGCAGACACCCATGTCTTGACTTGGGCAGTAGTGTCTCTAATCTGTACTGTTACTCCTCCTGGGATGATAATTTGGCAATTTTTTTTCCTGGGCTTAACCAATATGTCCCAAGGATACTAAAACACACTACGGAATAAGGATGATGATGTATGAAAATAAGAACACGTGCTCAATAAGTTTTCATTTATTTTCATTTGTTTCATTAACAGAATGCATCATTTCTGACATCTGTAGCACTTGTTCAATGTATTGAGGATAATCACATATGAAATTATTGTATTCAAGTAAAACTTTATCAAATAGCTGATGTGAGGGCTGCCTGGGTGGTTCAGTCAGCTAAGTGTCTGACTCTTGATTTCGGCTCAGGTCATGATCCCAGGGTCATGGGATAGAGCCCCGTGTTGGGCTCCTCCCTGAGTGTGGAGCCTGCTTAAGATTCTCTCTCCCCCTCTATGCCTCTTCCCCACTTATACACTCTCTCTAAAACAATTTTTTTAATAATTTTTTAATAATTAAAAAATGTTCAAATGGCTGAACAGACTCCATAGCCTGTTCAAGCAGGCATTCTGCTGGACACTGGCGTTACAGTGACAAATAAGGCATATTCAGTGCCCTGCAGGTACTTACTGTCTAGCTGGGTAGACAGGCATCTAAAGAGGCAGCTAAATAAAGTGGCAATGTTCCTAGGGGAAGCGGAAAAAATACAGTGATAGCACACAGGACAGAATGCTAACTAGCTGCCTAGAGGAAGTCAGGAAATGTTTCTCGGAGGTGAAATTGTGTGAAACTTATCAAAATCAACAAGTTCATTCAAGGGTCTATGTGAAAGGCCTGCAGACAGGGGCACGATCACGGATCATGGGGAACCCTTCAAAGTTCCCAGCGATTCTCCCAAGAGATGTGTGCAATCTGAGTGCAGTTTATTAAATATCCTGTCGTGCATGGTGCATACTAAATCTTTTTTTTTTTCTTTTCAAATTTTTATCTAAATTCTAGTTAAGATACAGTGCAATAGTGGTTTCAGAGTAGAGTTCAGTGACTCATCACTTACATACAACACCCAGTGCTCATCATAAGTGCCTTCCTTAATACCCATCACCCACCTAGCCCGTGCCCCCCCCCACCTTCCTCTGTCGACCTTGTTTGTTTTCCATCTTTACGTTTAAGAGTCTCTCATGGTTTCTTTTCCTTTCTCTTCTTTTCTCCCCCCGGCATATGTTCATCTGTTTTGTTTCTTAGATTACATACCTGAGTGAAATCACGTGGGATTTGTCTTTCTCTGACTTATTTTGGTTAGCATAATACACTCTGGCTCCATGCGCATTGTTGCAAATAGTAAGATTTCATGCTTTTTCATGGCTGAGTAATATTTGTTGTATATATATATATATATATACCACATCTTCTTTTTTTTAAATTTTTTTTTTAACATTTTTTTATTTATTTTTGAGAGACATAGAGACAGAGTGTGAGCAGGGGAAGGGCAGAGAGAGGGGGAGACACAGAATCGGAAGCAGGCTCCAGGCTCTGAGCCATCAGTACAGAGCCCAACGCGGGGCTCGAACTCACAGACTGTGAGATCATGACCTGAGCCAAAGTCGGCCGCTTAACCAACTGAGCCACCCAGGCGCCCCCACATCTTCTTTATCCATTCATCAGTCAGTGGACATTTGGGCTCCCTCCATAGTTTGGCTACTGTTGATGGTATGACACACCTAATCTTAGTGTCCTCTCTCTCCCATTTACAACCTAAGTCATCCCTAACCTCATTATTACTACTGATACTACTACTACTATCATCATCATCATCATCGACATCATCGTCGTCGTCGTCGTTATTTATGGTGAAAACATAATAAGATTGTGAAAACACAGGTTATGGGAGCAGATATTTAGAAATCATTCACTCATATCTTCAAGTCAACTGTCCAAAGGTGCTGTACTTGTGCTAAATATTTGTCAAATTAAAGATGCTCACTGAGGGGCTCCTGGGTGGCTCAGTCGGTTAAGCGTCCAACTTCGGCTCAGGTCATGATCTCGCAGTTCGTGAGTTCAAGCCCCACGTCAGACTCTGTGATGACAGTTCAGAGCCTAAAGCCTGCCTCGGATTCTGTGTCTCCTTCTCTCTCTCTGCCCCTCCTTTGCTCACCTCTGTCTCTATCTCAAAGATAAATAACACTTAAAAAAAAAAGTTAACTGAATTTCCAAATAAATAACGTTCACTAAATTTGAAATACATAAGCATTTTATCTATTCAACTATCTGATTCATTGACTGCAACGAAAACTCCCTGATGGTGACAAGAATGAGAGGTGCAGATAAATGAAGGGTTAAAAAGCTGACTGAATAGACGGTGGTTCAGTGTGGGGGAGATGCTAAGGGCACAGCTTGCAAAAGGCAGGTGGACAGAAGGATGTGTTCACAGACAATAAAGCAACCTCAGGAGCAGAGCTATGGTTAAGCGAAGAAACATGACCCTAAGATCATTAATTGAGCAATAATGAATTCACTGAATATTCAGAAGAAATTGCAAATACTGGTTTTGAAGAAA
The DNA here is from genome assembly GCA_030068075.1 of Paguma larvata. Taxonomy (NCBI): domain Eukaryota; kingdom Metazoa; phylum Chordata; class Mammalia; order Carnivora; family Viverridae; genus Paguma; species Paguma larvata. The sequence goes on from CM057828.1 coordinate 114,285,942, forward strand.
AAAATAGAAACTACTGAGGCTATTTAATAGATAAGATGTGGAGATTCAGAAGCATGGAAGAATGGTTGTAAAAGGCACATTTCAAAATTCTAGCAAGATGGTATCTCTTTCTTTCTCTCTCTCTTTTTTTACTCTATTGTTGGGGTGCCTGGGTGGCTCACTGGGTTAAGCACCCAACTCTGGCTTCGGTCATGATCTTACAGTCTGTTGAGTTTGAGCCCCACATTGGATTCTGTGCTGACAGCTCATAGCCTGGAGCCTGCTTCAGATTCTGTGTCTCCGTCTCTCTCTGCCCCTTCCCCGCTCATACTCTGTCTCTCAAAACCTAAATAAACATTGAAAAAAAATTTTTAAAAAGACTCTATTGTTACTCACTTGCTAATGAAGTCATTGAATTCTGCTGACCATATTTCAGGCTGCCTTAGTTTGGGGGGTGGATTCCTAGAAAAATAAGAATCGAGGTTGGATTATGCACATTGGTCACTCAGTGCAAAATCAGAGCTGGACAGACTAATGCGTTACTGCAGTCGGAGGTTCTGCCAGGCATCGTCAAGCATGACCACGATGTTCCAATTCAAAGACAGATAATTAGTCATTAATCATTCTTTCTATAAAACGACAGCTTCCTTGTTTCTCTGAATGCACTTAATATATGACCCAATTTTTCTGATAATTTTTTTCTTTTAAGGAATCTTTCTGCTTTTACCTGAGAGCCCTATAGGGGAACATCAATAATTTGGCAGAATAGAAACAATGAATACTGGAGATTTTTTGTTGTTGTTGTACTCTGAGTCCTGCAGAAGCCTCTGAGGAATATCCAGGGTACACAGAGGTGACCTGAAAGGTGTGTTGCTCAGAACGCGAGGGGAACTGTGGCAGAGAGGGGCATAATAGAATGCCTTTAGGAGTTGTTCTGCTGCTGCCGGAAACAAGGTTACAAAAGTAAGGAACTGGAAAACATGATTAGCTATAAAGCTCTGAACGCCACTTAAAAGATTTCGTTATTAGTTCCTTTTATTTTGGGGCCAAACAAATCTTTTTGCTTTTGGCATATTCATGAATACAAAGGCACATCACTTGGAAATGAGGCTGATCTAACTCTGTAATCAAGCAGCATTGATCACCCATGATAGCTGAAATTGCTGAAGTACCGCCTTACGCCAATTCTAACAGCTCTTTGTTTTCATTAGTAGAATGGAAATACTTTGTCTTCAGTTCTGCATTACTCCTTAAATAGCTTATAATGAAATTAGTGTACAGTCTGTACGGGCTCATTAAAGAAAAGTGCAGCCACTCATCTACCCCAGATCACGCCTAGAGCTCCTTGTACAATTCGCAGGGCCATTTGAAGATTGCTGATTTGCACATTAAAAGAAGTAATTCTTTTCTCCCATGGTCTTGCTTTGCTTCTCATCCTCCTGAAAATTTCCTTTCTAAGAGATTTATTGCCTTGCTTTGAGTATAACAAAGTTTTGATGATTTGAGAACACTCAGAACAAGGCAGCTTTTCAGATCCCTTTTTTTTTCCTAATTCTTTCTACGGTTAATGTTCTAAGAACTTGTTGTTAGGGACATACTGGTGGTAGAAGTAAGAAGAAATAAAGTAGAGGACGTAATTTCCAGAAGCACCTTGCTCACAGGTACAATAAACACGAACGGTGGTGTCATTCCTCTTGCGTCCGGTGTCATCACCAAGAACAAGAACATCCGGCTAACCCTGATGGTTTAAACCATAATTAAAATGGCTCAGGAAGTACAGTGCTTCTTACATACTGAATGACAGTAGTTAGGAAACATAGATATTTTTTTCTGTTTTCCTCAAATTTAATGAAACATCTTAGACCTGGCAGAGGGCCAGTTTCCTGTTCTTTTTCATCGTCTTGCTTCCCCACTTACCGAATAAGCAGTATATTTACAAATAGTTAGACCTGAGATTTATATTGACGTGGTTACGTAAAGGATGATGAGGCATTGTAATTCAGAACATGTGTATCAGACAGGAAGGTCAAAGATAAAATTTAAAACACACTCGAATTCTTTGGTCTTCTACTAATTTAAATACATGCCAAATATTCCAAACGGACCCATTTAGACATGAATACAACATACTGGCATTATTTCTTTAGGACTGGAAAACTGCCCCCCCACCGCCGGGCTTTGCATATATGATCTACATGCTACAGGCACTGGAGTGACAAAATCTGTTTAACGGAGAGCGGTAACAAACTATATAACATACTACCCTACCACGCTGCCCCAGACCCCTTTCGTCACAGGCCCTGGGTGTGCCTTCCATTAGCATTGTGGTACCAGGTACGGTCCTTAAAGAGAGTCCTCAAAAGATAACACATTTGTATTAAAAACAGGCAGTCTTTTCAAATCAGTTTTCGGAAATATGTAGGAATTAACCAAAACACGTATAAAATAGTGTTTAATTAGTAATAGGATAAAAAGGGGAAAATTTGTCAATACACACACTGAAGGGGAGGGGTCTACGTAGACAGGAAAGTGTTTTCATGGCTCCAAAGAGATTATTCTAAAGTTATTGTTCTATATTAATATGTTCAAAATATTAACAAGTTTAAAATCATTACTATTTTGGGGTGCCTGGGTGGCTCAGTCGGTTAAGCGTCTGACTTCGGCCCAGGTCATGATCTCATGGTTCACGAGTTCAAGCCCCACATCGGGCTCTGTGCTGACAGCTCCAAGCCTGGAGCCTGCTTCAGATTCTGTGTCTCCCTCTCCCTCTCTACCCCTCCTCTTGCTCACGCTACATCTCTATCTCTCAATAATAAAATAAATAAACATTTAAAAAAATAATAATAAAATAAAATCATTACTATTTTATCAGCAAAATTTGTTTATAATTTTGTTACTAATATTATTTAAACTTCCAAAGAGAAGTCTTAGCAAGTAGTAAAAAATTACTGGACTGATCAGAGTAAAGCAAAGCAAATCACTGTTGCACTGACTGCAGCCAGGGCCTTTCTGACAAATTTGGGAGAGGATAAAGAGTGGAAGGAGCTGTCGTTTTCGACAAGGAAAATTCCTTCGAAAAGGAAAACACACTGAGTGACAAGAGAAAGATCCTACTTAGGCCAGGGAAATGAAACCATCGAATAAATACAGGGTCTCAGAATAGGAAGGATGATATTCCAGGCCACTGTGCTCCAAACTCGCTGAAATACATGGAATATTTCCATGAGGAGCACCCACTGGCTGGGAGAAGAAAGACAGGCTACAGAGACTGTACCCCATGCTCATCCTCTGACCTTGGTATTTTGAAGAGTGCTCTCATAGGATGCAGGTCGGCGAGTGGAGGGTCTCCATCCCCTAGCTCGATGGCTGTGATCCCCAGGGACCAGGTGTCGCACCTGGCATCATAAGTGGTATCTAATTGCTGTTCACATGCAATCACCTAGTAGAAGATGAAAAAAAGAAAAAAGTGAAGTCTATGACTTTGGCAAGCATTGTAGCAAAAGTAAGCACAAAAGTCCCAAATTTGTATTAAAAATTCATGTGACAAACATTCATAGATAATAGCCCCAATGGGGAAACAACCCAAATGTTCATCAACTGGTGACAGATAAACAAAATGTGCTATATGTATATAATATACATATTATTACATATGAATATTATTCAGTCATCAAAAGGAATGGACTATTGATATATGCTACAACACGGACAAATACTAACAGAAAGAAGCCAGACACAAAGGCCACATAGTGTACGACTCTATTTACATGAAATGTTCACAATAGGCAAATCCATAGACAAGAAGCAGATGAGTGGTTGCCCAGTATAGGAGAGCTTGGGAGGAGATGGGGAGTGATGGTTACTGAATAAAGGGTTCTTCTAGAGGGAAAGAAAATGCTCTAAAATTAGATCCTGATGATGGCTGCACAACTCTGTAAATATACACCTAAAAGTCATTAAATTGTACATGTCAAATGAGCTAATTATATGGTATGTGTATGTGAATTATATCTCAATAAAGCTGTTAAAAATAAAAAACACATTCATATGAATTTTCTGTTCTGTTGTGTATCTTCATCTTCCTTAATATAAAAATATATTTTCCCCCATATTTTTTTCATTATTTTAAGGCTACATGTGGTCCAGGAATATCTCACCAAAGGCTTGGGTGAATTTATGCCCCAATTTGCCTAAGACATTCTTGGTATTCTGCTTGCTTTCCTGGAGTCACTATAAATACCATCCCCTTCTCTCTGCAAAGTGTCATGGCTTGTAAACATTATATGGTCACTTATTATGGTCACTATTTCCCTTTCCAGTTTGGAAAGGATGGCTTTATGTAACCAACGAATGCTACCTTTGATCTAGAATTTAATTTAAAAATGTCAAATCAAGGGGTGCCTGGGTAGCTCAGTCAGTTAAGCGTCTGACTTCAGCTCAGGTCATAATCTCGCGGTTTGTGGGTTCGAGTCCTGTGTCGGGCTCTGTGCTGACAGCTCAGAGCCTGGAGCCTGCTTTGGATTCTGTGTCTCCCTCTCTCTCTGCCCCTCCCTTTGCTCATGCTCATGCTCGCTCTCTCTCTCAAAAATAAATAAACTGGGGCACCTGGGTGGCCCACTTCGGCTCAGGTCATGATCTCACGGTCTGTGAGTGTGAGCCCCGCATCGGGCTCTGTGCTGGCGGCTCAGAGCCTGGAACCTGCTTCGGATTCTGTGTCTCCCTCTCTCTCTGCCCTTCCCCTGCTCACGCTCTGTCTCTATATCTCTCAAAAATAAATAAAAAACGTTAAAAAATAAATAAATAAACATTAAAAAAATTTTTTTTAAAGTTTCACTTTTCAACTATAGTTGACTTGAACAATCTTGCCTCTGAGGCCCTAAAAACACTGAAATATTTTTATACCATTAATTATAGAGAATATATTAAATTTATTTACCTTACTATTTTCTAATTCTAAGAGATTTGTCATTAATAACACAGAGCTGGTATAAATGTGATGCCTTCATTACCTAGATAGCTGGTTATTCAAAATATATTCTTCAACAGTTCTAAATAAATGGACATTTATTGAAATATTGACACTTATTCACAAGTTGGAAAATGCTTATTACAGAAAGATAAATATAATATGCACAAAATCTGGAACATATATGTATTTATATGACGGCTTGAAAAGACAGCAGTGAATCTTTCTTTTTTATGTAATACTCATTGGTTTGTTAATAAGAAAAACACTTTCAAACCCTGTTTACTAATAATAAATAATTACTTAGCAGTAAAATGATAGTCTACTAACTGCATATTAAGAAGTGTCAATTTTATTATTAACTCATGTAATACTCTGGTAATTAAATTTTAGATAGATCAAAATATTTTCTTTTGCCTCTAGATTACAGTTGGTCTAAGATCCACCAATCAAAATTGCTTTCTTTACTGGGGTGCCTGGGTGTCCAACTTTGGCTCACGTCATGATCTCACAGTTCCTTTGTTTGGGCCCTACATCAGGCTCTGTGCCAACAACTCAGAACCTGGAGCCAGCTTCGGATTCTGTGTCTCCCTCTTCCTCTGTCCCTCCCCCACCCGTGCATTCTCTCTCAAAAATAAACATTAAAAACAATTTTTTTAATTGCTTTTTCGCTAAGAGCAAACTTAAACATATAACAATGGCTTTGTTACCATAACATATTAAAAATGTAAAGGTAGACTACTAGTTAATATTAACAGTAATAGTACAATTATTACATATTATAGCATTTATATTACTAATATACATAAATGAGATACAGTGTTTAATATTATCCCTATATTAATTTATTTTTCAAATCTTTTCTTGAGCTTTTAAAACACTAGTAATACATTGGAACAAACGGAAGAAACTCCTACTCGAGAATCCCTTAATTCAATTTTGTTTTTGTTTGTATGAATTTGCTTTCTATTTTTATTCCAAGATGTACACCTTGTTTAAAAGTTTTTTAATCCATTAGAGTTTTTAAAAGTTTCTCAAGGCGATGTATCCTTTCTCCATGCTTTACATTTACATTCTGCTTTTTCGCAAGTAATAACTGAATTAGTATTAAAGTACAAACAGCACACGAAGATTTAATCCTCAAAGACACTTAGTTCTAAGATTTTGCAATATTAATGTAGTATTTGAACCACTTCTCCTCCCTTCACTCCCTAGAAAATGGTAGATAAATAGCAGAACTTTTCCCAGAGGCTGAGAGAGAGTTTTCAAACATAAGTGTTCTTTACTGATAAACATAATTAAAAAGATTAAAGGCATTAACAATGGTTGTGGAGAGAAGATAGGATTCTAGAAAACTTTCTCCCTCAGCAATTTTGCCAGTTTATCCCCCACTTCCCAAGAGTCTACTCAAGCTGAGGACGGCCCCCAAGTAGATTCACTCAATGTAGGAACCTATTACACAGGTTCGTAAGTGAAAATCTGATGTTAAACAAAGGTCAGGGATTTTCATAATATTCCTATTATAATTTAAAACAAAATCTAAATATCAATAATATAGATACATGCTAAGCAACTAAAAGTAAATTTAGTAGAAAATTAAGGCTGCAAGCAGTTTCTCTTTACCTCATCGGATTCATTCATTCAATCCTTCATATACTCACTCTCAGCCCATGTACTGAGAACCTCCCATGTTCCTTCTCATACAAAAATCTCTCATAAAAACGACACAACTGACATTTCCTTCTAATACATTCCTAAATACGGGGAGACAGAGTATCCAAGAAAAGGAAAGTCGGGAGCATCCAAAATTATGTTTGTCTCTCTCAAAACTGTCTGACCTCAGGAGCCATCCAAAATGGTGTTCCTACGGATGTATTCCTACGGTGCCAAGTGCTGGTGAGCTGTGCAGACACACCTGGAAGGAAGAGACAAGACTTCAGTTCCTGCATTAATTACTCATACAAAGAGATGCCAACTGTAATAAATTTGCTTACAAACTAATATTAACATTCTGTTCCCGGGGCCCCTGGGTGGCTCAGTCGGTTAAGCATCCGACTTCGGCTCAGGTCATGATCTCACCGTTCCAGAGTTTGAGCCCCACGTCGGGCTCTGTGCTGATAGCTCAGAGCCTAGAGCCTGTTTCAGATTCTGTGTCTCCCTCTCTGTCTGTGCCCCTCCCCCACTCATGCTCTGTCTGTCTCCTTCTCTCTCTCTCTCAAAAATAAATAAACATTAAAAAAAAAATTAAAAAAAAAGCTTAAAAAAAACAACATTCTGTTCCCTTAAAGCTGCCACAGGACTCGAGCTTCACATTAAAGTATCCTATGTCATGATTTGGTCATAGCCAAGTCTAGCCAAAGTCCTCTTGTTTTCTATTTCTTGTATCCAAACTTGCCCATCTTTAAAGCCCCATTTCAAGTTTTATTCCCGCATGATGATATTTAATCTGCTCCTGATCATACTAACCTCTGTTTTTTTGATCTTCTACATTTTTAACTATCTGTCTGTATTCCTTATTTTGGCACGTGATTTTTATCTGAATAGTACACTTCCTCCCCTCTCTCCTCCTCCCTCTGCCCATTACCAAATTGTGGTGCATTTGAGAATTTTTCTATGGTGGTATGAACATAGTAGGTTACTTGTGAATGTGAGTCAAATTATTTTCCGTCACACGAACAACTCTGGACAAATCACACCTGTCTAGTTTCAAATTAACAGCATCTATTTAATCCAACACCATGAAAAGAATTAGTTCTTTTTCTTTAGAGAGATTACAGATGCAAGGACTACAGTGAAGAGGTATAACCAAATATTTCGGTCATGTCGTCCCACTAATTATAGCTGGCTAGATATAATCATAACTAACCACTTAAGAAAATTAGGAATAAAGCCTCTCCTTGCATTTCATACTCGCGCTCCTCACACAGGCTGTCAAGTGCTCTTCCCTTGACCTATTCTGAACTTGATGGGTGACACCCACACCATGGGCCTCCACTCCCTGATTTCCCTGTTTTGAAAAGTACCTTCTAGGTATCACATTTGTTTTAGGCTCTGGCTATTTATGAGACAAATAGGAGAAAGGCACTAATTAAGATTTAAATTTGGATATATTTGATCCTTCCAAGATGACATTTGACATTTATCATGGAATTCAAAGGCCATATTCAGCCAAATGGGTATTTCAATGGGGGAAACATACTTAAATATTGGTGGAATATACTTGGGCAGGGGGTAGGCAGTATGTTTTGGTTCCACATGAATTGCATCTCCCAATGACCTAACCTATTCCACTGATGTATAAATCCTGTCCTAAACAGAATCTTCATCTATGCCCTTCAAATTTCGTCTTTGAAAAAGTTAATTAAATCTAAATATTTTAGATTGTCTTTTTCTATGAATTAAAGGCAGAAGTGATTAAGCTTGGATTTTATGATAGTATCAGAGTATCGTAATTTATTTATATAAGTGGGAAAAGCAAATGGATTTAAAAATCAATTCAGGGGCACCTGGGTAGCTCAGTTGGTTAAGGATCCGACTCCTCATTTTGGCTCATAATCTTGAGCTTGAGCCCCACATCGGGCTCTGCACTGAGTGTGGAGCCTGTTTAAGATTCTCTCTCTCTCTCTCTCTCTCTCTCTCCTACTTGCTCGCATACACTCTCTCTCAAAAAAATAAATCAATATAAAATTGAGTCTAAATTTACTAAGATTTATTCTAAGGGTATTTATTTGTTTATTTATTTATTTAAATTTACATTATACTTGATCCTTGGTGAACATTTTTGTCTCAATTGCATAAAGATAGTTTAAAAATTCAAATGTCATTTAACTGAAATGCAAAGGGAAAGGAAAAAACTCACAATCAAGTAAAAACATCGTAAGTTTTGCTCAAGGCAGGTAAGTGACATTTTAGACTACTCATGTGACCTTTTGTTCTTCTTTCTGAATATAAAGAAAAGATTATGTTACTAGAGTTGGCATTTTTCAGCAAGTAGTCATGTCCTGCAGTCTGAATTTATAAGCTTGGATGGTTGGAAAGGACCTTCCTGCCACACTCCCCAGGAAATATACATGGAAGGATACTGGAAACAAGTTTTTTAGGATGTGATATGTGACCCAACACAGTCCATTCAAACTCTTTTTCTTAGAAATGTGATTTTTTTTTTTTTTAATCTTGAGTGGAGTGGACACCTCCTCAGGGAGGAGGTAACCAGAGGAGTCAACCAATGGCAGGACTCTAATGACAGGTCCTGGTGATGCTCTGTTCTTAGGAGGCCAGATGTCCCAGCTTCTTTCTCCCTTGACTTTGTAAGCCCACCAGTGTTGTCAGTCTCTTTGCCCGAGTTGGTCAGAGTTAGTTTCTGTTGCTTACAACCAAGGAATCCCAGCTGATACAAGACCCAAACGATTTTACATATGAAGGAGCAAATTAACAAGGCTAATAGTCAATATTGAGTCTACAAAGCCTAAAAGTCATTAGTTTTCATATTAATATGAGATTATATTACATGTATTAATATGAGATTAAGAATTTTCTAGGACAAACATTTGTCCTCCAAACTCTTTAATCACACATCTCAAAGAATAAGAAAGTTTTGAACAAGCACACTCAATACAGATATGGCTATAGATAGAGTATATATATTTACTACTATGTTTTTTTTTAATTTTTTTAATCTTTATTTTTGAGAGAGAGAGACAGACAGACAGAGTGTGAGCGGAGGATGAACAGAGAGAGAGGGAGACACAGAATTCAAAGGAGATTCCAGGCTCTGAGCTGTCAGCACAGAGCTAGACACGGGGCTCGAACTCACAAGCTGCGAGCTCATAATCAGAGACGAAGTCAGAGGCTTAACCAACTGAGCCACCCAGTGGCCTCATTACTATGTTAATACATGCATTGTAAAACACATAAATGAAGATAATTTTAAAAGATGAGATTAAATAATAACTGTACTATGAATATTTCAAAATTAGATATGAATATTTTTTTTCTGCACTCCAGTGATGTCTTGCAAACACCCTGGTAGTGACACTCCCTTCAAGGACCAGTGGTTAGAGTATGGACTGCAGGGGTTATGAATTACAATGCTCTTGGGATCTTACCTAACTATCATTTAGTGGCTTTTAGGATCCTGCAGAAATAATGTTTTACACCTGGTTTCTGTATGGAACTAACGAAATGTAAAACTGTAAACTGTGTGGAAAGAAAAAAAAATTGGTCCAGAATGTGAAGAAGGAAAACTAAAAGCTGCCAAATAAGTAAAAAAGGCACAGTGCAACTAGGTAGAGTAAGGAACCCTTGTATCTGCTAATATTAGATGATTTTCACATTAAAAACAAGACACATACTCAACTCTGAAGGAGTGACAGAAGGTGTTTACCGAATTTCATGTGTGTGTTAACGTTTCTGCAATTGCCAATCCTCAACTTCATTTTACCAACACAAGCAAATAGCCTTGGAGCTAGCAGGAAACTTAACGGTCATAAAGTCTGTGTTCATTTTCAGGTTAGTAAACTTTAGCTGGAGTAAGTTTCCTGAGGACAAATGGCATTTTCACTCGGTATGAATTCTCAGAAGAAAAGTGGCTAGGAAGGTAGAAAAATGCAAAATTCTATTAAAAATGATTGCCATAAATTACTTTAAAGGCAACAAGAATCCAAATTATGAGTTCAGGGGCCCTAGGAAATAAAGAAGATTAGGAAAATCATCTTGTCCAGAGAGGGAATAATGAAATAAGTCACCAAAGTAAACAGTTATGTAAGCATCTCAAGGGAGAAGATGCTAAGAGGTGGAAAATTCCAGACAGAAAGTTGGGATAGTGAGAAGATACTGGAAGAAATAGGAGGCCAGAGAGAGATCAGGGCTGAAAAGAAAACAGACTAGAAGAGAAGACAATAATCCATTGAAAGTCAAAGCCGCAGGAACATTAAGGTGGTTTATATTAAAGATTCTTCAGCCCTTTGCTTTAATTATATTAAAATTCTCAAGCTGTTTTAGGCCCTTCCAACAGGGTTTGCTGGGTGCTTGATGGTTTGTACAACTCTGTTCCCTACTGCATAAGTCCTGTTTCTAGGGAAAAAATTGTGTCAGGAGGTCTCTTAGGGTCTTAGGAAGTCAGAAGAAACCTTAAATATGTGGCTTCCAATGTGGTTTCAACAAACCAGACAACTTCAGGAAACTTGATTTGCTATAAACATACAGCAAAACCCTTGACATCTAAAGAAAGCAAAGGGAAAAGCATGAGATTTTGTTGTTGTTTGCTAAAAACAAAATACTGCAGGAATGAAAACTGAAATTATAAAAATGCAGATTTTTTTCAACAAGAAGAGTCCATAAAATTTATTACACATCTCATATCCTCATTCTATTGTCAAAGTTCAGATAGTATGATGATTAATCTGGCCATGGTACCCACATATTGGGTCAAACATCATTCTGGATCTTTCCGTGAAGGTGGGTTTTGGATGAAATGACCTGTGAGTGAAGCAGATTATCCTCCACACTGTGGATAAGCCTTGTTCAATAAGTGCAGGGCCTTAACAGAACAAAGGCTGACCTTCACTGGGTAAGAAGGACTTCTGCCAGCAGACTACCTTGGACTTAAACTGTAACTTTTTCCTGGGTCTTCAGCCTGCCAGGTTACCATTAGATTTTGGAATCATCAAGCCTCCACAAACACATGAACCATTTCCTTAAAATAAGTCAATCTCTTCCCTCTTCACGACCCCCCCCCACCCCGACCCATCATATCCTGCTGCTTCTGTTCCCCTGGAGAACTCTGAGACAGATTTTGGTATTGAGAGTGGTTCTAGAGGCACACAGTCTTAAAGATGATTTTTCTGACTTGGTCTGGGGTTTCTGGAATTGACTTTCTAATCTAGTTATATTAGAGACATCGATGGCTCTATTTCCAGTCGTAAAGAGCACTGATAGTCCATGGCATGATGTAGCAAATAGAGGTACACAAAATATCAGCATCGGATATTTCTAATCAAACACTTATAAGAAGCATGGCTCAGGGTGGTGGTATCTTTGAACATTTTGTCAAACTAATGAATAGAACGTAATTGGCTGGTTTCTGTTAATGTCATTGGACAAGATGAAGGGAAAAAAAGAATGAGCTCAGGGATTCAAATTCCCAGCTTCAAGTGCTACACAAATGACCTGAAAGCTTTTTCATCTGCCCTAAAAGAAACCCTTCTCTCTCACAGATGCAGAGGTGAGATTACTGGAAGGTTACATAAGGCTACATAACATAGGTGGAAGGAACATAAACTTGGATCAGGCTGAATTTGCTGATAGAGAACCATGACACAGAGATTTTGCATTCAGTATTGCAGCTTTGGAAAGAAAGGGCTTTACCTGGTTTGGCTGATTGGTTGGCTCCGACATGGACCAAAAAGTTGCCCTAGTAAATGAACTTGAAATGCCAGAACTACACTGGTTTACTCTAGAGGAAAAGATTCAAAGACTTAGGAAGATTGGAACGTTAGAGAGGATTTTTCATTTAAGACCTACTCACCCAACATGGGAACATCCAGGGGACATGCCTTTCAATATAACTGTGAGAAATACATTTTTGACAGCAGTCCCAGCATCCTTGAGGGCTATTATCTATTATCACTCTTCTCTGTAGGCCAGAACTTACAACAGGAACTGATGCCACCGAATTAGAAAATCTACATACACTGAGAGTAATTGGATCACGAGAGTGGCGGGGGCCAAGTGGTAGCCCTCAACTGCCAAGGGTAAGGTGGGCATAGTTACCATAATGTGCAGCAGAGTCAAAGCAGTAATCAGAAGACTCTGCATTGCAGAGACCCATGGTGTTGCCTAGTTGATATCGGTGTTAGTAAACGTGAAATAGATGAGAAGTCTACTAAATTCTTACTTAATCTGAATAAGACAAATAGTCAATCCTAAGCCAAGTGAACAAAAGTGTAACTTGAATCATCAAAAACAGACAGTCATGGCCTCTCTCAATCAATCCCAAGACTTGAGCTGGTTTATAGACCCAGAACCCCTTCAATGAAGGGGAGGTCACCCCTTGAGAAAGCACCCCAGTATGCTACCAAAAATTTTTACGGTTAAAAGTCTTTAAGCCTTCCCCTAAAGAGACCAATGGTTTTCTACTAGGGTGATTGTGCATTGAGGAAAAGGAAATAATCAGACTTTTCTGGATTGGAGATGCCAACTCTGAATCGACACTTATTCCAGGATACCCCAAATGTCACTGTGCTCCACCAGTCAGAATAGGGATTTAACAGATGTCAAGTGAGAGTAATGAGGTTCAGTTCCAATCCATCTCACAGTGGGCCCAAGCTTTTGTTTTCTCATTGTTAATGTAGGAGACTGGGATAAAATGATGGTTCTTTATGACTTCTGGGTCACAAATTATTTAGTTTTGTGAAAGCTTTATACTTCCTCTTCAGGAAATTCATATTCATATTCATATTATGTGTTGCATATAGGGATATTAAAAATTTCCTGACATTCTTATACTTAATATACCAAATGATTTTCAAGGTTATCTCCAGCTTCAGCTTTCAGTGAGTCTATAAGATGACACAAAGTAAGTGATTCTGTGCGTCACTACTCCTATCCATACTAATGTGATTTCCCTTGGAAATCTGTCCTCTCTCCAGTCTACCTGGTACTAGATCTTTCCCTTTAGTACCCAGCTCACATCTTATAATGGAGATTATGTAGTGCTTTCTCTAAAGACATCAAGACCACCCTGCTCGCTGCACTCTCCTTGTCTCTTTTTATTTTGTAATTAAGTAGTTTATGAAATCTTTTGAGACTATGTAAATATCCTATTTCTAATAAAAACTTAACGCACTAGTTTAGGATCCATTGACGTTTTGGTACGAATTAATTATTACTATGATGATTGCCAAATGATAATTTTAAAAATTTCATTGTCCCGTCTATATTTATTAGTTGGCATTCTTCTGCAGGAAAAGCTTTTGCTTCTTTCCATTCATCTATTTATATACCTAAGTACGCAAGTATGGATTAATGGATTTCTATTTCATTCAACGAGTTACCATCATTACCGTCATTATTATCATTATTTTGATGCTAAAATTTTCCCAGATTTGCTCAGTGAGAATTCCTTCAGTTTGGCTTCTGTATCCTTTTGACACATTACTCTTTTAACATTTCCTTCCTTTTGGGCAGATTAAGTTCCATGTTCATCTTGTATAACCATTAAAATCAGTCTTTCTCTAAGAATTCCTGGCTTCCTCTTAGTTGAGAATTGTATTTAGATACCAAGAGCTAAGTGCTTGAAGGGCTTGTTCTTGGTACATCAATGTTTGCAGGCCTCTTAGTGGAAATAGCTAAGTAACACACACACACACACACACACACACACACACTCTCTCTCTCTCTCTCCACATGCGCATTCCATTATATTTATTTTATATTTCTCTCTATATATTGAAAACCATGCATTCCCACTGATACCTCCAATTCCAATCTAATGCTCCTGGGTTCAGTTTTCTTCCTTTCCATATTTGTAATTCTTCACTTTAACAGTAAGAAACCTGGCTCCGCTTGTACACATTATATTTCCTGATTAATCCCCCTTTATGTAAAAATCTCTTGTCTCCATCCTGACCCCTACGCAGATGTCTTTCTTACCTAGCTTGGGCTCTGATAACCTGAAGCAGTGTCATCAGCATCTCCCCACATGGATGTCCTCCTTGCCCCACCCAGGGACTCAACACTCCATGCTGGGTCCCATTACCAGCACCCTCCCAGCATGGATGCCTTTCTTACCACCCTCAGGCTCAAACTTCCTGTTGAGCTATACCCCACTCTCTTGTGCCTGCTAGTCCCTCCTAATGGCTTTTATTCTGAATTATCTGGGGAGAAAGGAAGGAATAAGAGGAACTTCACAGTTTTTAAGTTCAGGTATAACTGCCTCACTTGATGCTAAAAGTGGGTTACTAATAAATAAATCACAACTTCTATTTGACCTACATTACTCATTGGGGATTTGGTCTAAAATTGGGCATGTGGGTAATGAGAGATTGAAAGCCATAAAATATTCTGTCATAAGAACAATGTCTAAATAAATCACGAGAAGTACATTCTGTACTTTTGTATTGAAATGTTAACTATCCCATTAGAAGGGAAGCTCCCCAGAGAGAAATCCATAGAAATGAGAACTGAGAACTGCCCTTTACACTTAGTCTCTCTTGCATTTTCTGGTCCACATAAGGACTGCTTTTTCAGACATTAGTTGATTTGCCTAAAGGAGTTTACCTCCCGGGAGACCATATTATTTATTGATTGATTATATACCAGGGACTGCTAATGTATTTCATTAATAATGTTTACAAGCTCCCTTGTCTTTTTATTTTCTGAGGTGACTGGGGAGTTTCTGTAAAAACATATCCATTTAACAAAAAAAACCAAAATGTTTTCTTAAAGGCTGTATTCATAATTAGCATTAGCAAATGGAATCTTACTTTTGGTAGAATTAAGTAGCTTGATATTTAAAGTAATACCGAAAGTACTCTAGCAAAGGGTTACTTTTTTTGTTTTTGTTTTTGTTTTTTGTTTTTTTTGAAACAGAAAGAAGCTATTTTGGGAACTCATTATTTCCAGTGTTTAGCAACTATTTTTTAAAGTATTTATTTACTCTTTATCAAGTGCCTACTATGTATACAGCACTGAGCTAGGGGGCTAAGTGAGAATACTATTTCATGATATGGTAATAGCTCACATTTTTTAAATTATAAAGTGTCTATAATTATACTAAGTAGGTTGCCTGTATCATGCTATTTATTCTTCACAGCAATCAACCATACGAAGTAGAGACTGATCTTTTTCATACGAAGTAGAGACTGAGCATTTTGATGTCCTTGGAGATTGTAACTGACTTTTTCAAGGTCACATTTTTATGGAAAAATCCTGCCTCTCATCATTCATTCAAGAGTATTTATTGAGCATGTTCAAGGGGCCAGTACCATGCTTGGCTCTAAGGACAAAGTGCTAGACCAAAGAGATACCATGTCATCATGAAGCTTAAAGCTTACTAGGGAAGGTAGTCAAATTAAATATAGGATTACAATCAAGTGTGACAACTGGTTGGCTAGCAAAGTATGGGGTGGTGGGGAGGTACTCAGCCAGGCAAACAGAAGTTAGCTAGGTGCAGGGGTGAAGAAAGGTTTCTAGGCAAGGAAAGCATCATGTCCACGACTGGTCAGAAAATTTAATCACACTAGACTAAGATACAATTCCTTTTGCTTCTATTATGGCCTCCCCCTGTGCCCCTACCTACTGGCTAGGAGGGCAGTAAAGTTTAGTCAGATCCAATAAACCCATAAAGTCCTTTTGGATAGAGTTCAGTTTCTCTTGGATAAAAGTTCTGTTCCATCTCTCAGATGGCATCCCTCCTCCATCCTCCCTCCTGAAGACGGAACCATGTGTACAGGATGAGGGATGGCTTATAAGACCTTGTGACAGGAAGAAGAGGAAGGGTCTTTGGGTATGGTGGGTCTCTAGCCTCTGGGGTCATTTGTCTGTGTGTGTGACCAACTGCTAGGTTCCCTACTGGCCTCCCGTGCTGGCACCGGCATCAGGTGAGCTCATGGTCTCCTCTCCTCCTACAGGCAGGGCTTTCTGTGGTTCCTCTGAGCAGACTAAGGCTCAGGTTGGCTTTGGCTATTGCTGAGAATGTTCTGAGGTCTGGCTGTGACTCCTAAACAGACCTGGCTCAGATGATCTGCTCTGTGCCTCATGGCCCAGCCTGAGCAAGCCCTCTAGGAACTCCCAGACAGATTCTCAGTGGCTTTCAGATTTCTGGAAACTAAGGGAAGAGTTAGGGAAGCTCAGTTTGAGTGCTTCTTCTACTTAATCACTTTGCACCTCCATGTGTAAACGACAAGGAGATGGCTCAGTTCCGTCTGCAGCAGCGGCCTCTCTGTAGCGTGGGTGACCATGGTGGGAGTAAGCCCTCACTGTCATCTTCACTTTTTTAAAGCTCATCTCACTCTCCTGGTCTCTTTCTCTGCTTCATCTTTCCACCATCACCCTAGAATTGGAAAGGGTTTCCCTCTTTGCTCTTTTCTCTCTTGTGTGAAACCCTTTGGTATATCCTTGGAAATTTCTTCTCTATGTGCTAAAGAGAAGATAAAACAATGTAGACAGAGCTTTCTCAAGAGATAGCCTGGATCTTGCTACAAATTCCTCTTTTTGAATGTTAAGAACTGACTATTACTCCAGTCATTTTCTTCCATTCCTTCTGGAACGAATCTTAATCTTCCTCCCAGATAGAGATGCCTCAGGCAGACTGCGGTGAAGATCATGTTCTTGGACAGGCAAAAGAGAAAAACATGGTGAGATATTTCAGAGTACTCAATCGCCTGTGTAAGAGCCCCGTCTGAGCAAGAGTGAGACTGAAGGCAGCTGACCTGGATCGTAGGAAACAGCAAGAGAAGGTACCTCATTAAGTACTTACTCTGTGCCAGTACAGAAGACCACAAGGCACAGGCTTCCCCAAGCGCTAGTGGAAGCCACTGAACAGAAGACTGAGCGAGACAGTGCCAGGATCAGCTATGCTTTCTGAAAGGGTCCCTCTGGTTGCAGTGTGGAGAAGGGACTGGGAGGAAGGAGAGGAGGGAGGGAGGAAGGAAGACTGGATAGAAGAAGTTCAGAGAAGTATAACCGCAGGAGGTCAGGTCAGAAATGATGGCTAGGACGAGCGAGAAGCAAGAAAGGCAGAGTCTGAGGATATATGTAATAGAGACAGAGCTTTGTGACTAGTTGTAGATGTGAGAGGTGAAGACGAAGCAAGACTCAGGATGACGCAAAGCTTTCTGACTTAAACAACAAAACAGAACTAGTGACTTTTTCCAAGACAAGTAACTCTTGATATGAAGCAGATTTCTGGGAATGGATGAGGCGGCAGCGTTCCATTTGCACATTTTGAGGACTGGCAGCCATCCAGGTACAGATCTTCAGAAGCCAATAATGAGCTTAACAAATATTTTGTGAGGTGAGGAATTCAAATAAAATGTATTCTAAAACACTCGACTCCTAGTTTCAGTCTTCCCTAAAAATCTGATTTAAACGTTGAATGAAGATGTCAGTTTTCAGCTTAATTCTGCAGGCTGTGGCTTACCACATCTTACTCCTCTGCCTTTGAGAAGTTTCACTATGCGTGCCATCCTCGGGTTTTCATTCATATGAAAACATACAAATCAGTTTAGGCAAAGTGAATCCATGTCCTCTTACCATGGAGAACAGACATACAAGCATTCTCTTACATGCAAATAACAGCATTTTGGTACCTGACCCTGGGAACACACTGAACGGGCGACTGGCCCTCTTTTCTAATTATTGCTGAAAATCAGGTCCACAAGCCAATTAATCTAAAACCAAAGCCCATAGTTTGTCAGCTTCCCAACTTATGATTATTTACAAAGATATCATACAAAAGGCCTCCTTATTAATTGTATAGGTATATGGTTTAAATCTAGACTACTTTGGAGGGTACCCCAGGAAGTTTGCATTTCTCAAAGCTACTGGTTTACCAAATCTTTCTTTCATGACTGAAGAGAATGGCCCTTTCTATGGAGCAATGAGAAGTGTTTCGTTGTTGTTTTCCACTTCAGCCACAAGTTGTTATTAGTATCCTAACCCAGCCAGGTAGTTCAAGCACATAGCTCTGAACTCAACCAGAAATACAGACTACCTGCAACCCAGTTGTTAATCAGAAATTCACGGTCCAGCTAACTGCTGCTCAGTAGTTCTCAAAAGCCAACTAAGAAAATAAAGGTACACATATGGTTGTTTGAAAAACAGGAGACTCATTCATTCCTCTCTAGATGCTCTGAAATTCATTCTTGGGCTAAGCCAGATCACTAGAGAACTACACACTTGGATATTAAATCAGTTAATTTCTGAATTTAACCAACCACCTTCCCTAAGCTTCAGTTTCCAAAATGAAGTAATATTCATTCATTCAACTATGACTCATTGAATTACTATACCCAAAGCATTAGGTCTACAAAATAGAGTAAGATGAAGTCCCACTTCTTAAAGACGCTGTCTATCTGTCTAAGTATCTTTATCTATGTGTAAGGATCAAACAGATCATGAAAATCCTATGTTGTAAACACAAACAGGGAGAAATGTATAGGGTACAGAAGCACAAGGAGAGATACCTTCCCCAGCCAGAGTGAGGGAAAGGGGAGGGGAAGGCGACTGAAGGACTGGAGATGCCCTAGAATAATATCGCCTGCCTTCCCAGAAGCAGCGCACTCGTAGGGATCTAATGAGAGGAGGTGTGGAAGGGGACTGTCAAACTGGTAAATAACTCCCCAGACAAATGGGAGAGGTATCAGCTATGGTACCTTTGACTATGACACAGAAACCCATTTGGCTTAGTAAATATGGAAATTTATTATCTCACATGACAAAGGGTCCTTTGATAGAGCAGTCTCCGGAATCTGTTGATTTAGTGGCTCAATTATATCATCGAGGACTCTGGTTCTTCCCATCTCTCAGCTCTGCCTTTCCCAGCCTGGCTTTCCACTTGGGGTGGAGTACCTCAGGACAGAGCGAGGTGGCTGCAGCAGGTTCAGGCACAGCAATAAGATAGAGAGGGTCCCAAGGAAGAAAGAGACCATCTTTCCATGTGACTCCTTCTTAGGATGGAAACAATTTTCCCAGAGACCTTTAACATTTCCTCATTTCTCAAAATCCTGTATTCAGGCACATGCCCATTTGTAAAGCAACTAATAAGGGCCACGGGACTACCAGTTAGGTTTAGTGTAATCCTTTGGAGTGCTATCTATTTTATTTTATTTTATCTTTATTTTTATTTTTTTCATGCTTACTTATTTATTTTAGAGAGTGAGAGAACGGAAGCACGAGCACGAGGGAGGGAGGGGCAGAGAGACAATCTCATGCAGCCTCCACACTATCAGCACGCAGCCCAAGCCTGACTTGGGGTTTGATTCCATGAACCATGAGATCATGACCTGACCCAAAATCAAGAGCCTGATACTCAACCAACTGAGCTACCCAGGTGCCTCTGGAGTGCTATCTATTTTCTAGAATCAACCACACATACTGCTATAGCGGTGTTATGGACACAAGCTAGCTGACTTGAAAGAAGTCATTTTTCTGGGAAACTTCACTGGCCAAATTTACAAAGAGTCTCTGTACTTTCTTACCTCCATGGGATACTGTTTTCCTCCACTTTCAATGCCTAGAAAGCCAGGCTAATGGAAAATAATTAAATCATTTATCAAACCCATGCGTTTCAAACCAAACTTACCAAAATCTACGAGTTTAACTCCACCTTCAGTGGTCAACAGAATGTTATTTCCTTTTACATCACGGTGGATAGTTTTGTTGTTATGCAAATGTTGAAGTCCCTAAAAGGCGAGAAATATACAATGACTTTAAAGAAAGCATCAAACAAAAATAACACTTTTCTTATGGATGCATTTGTGCAAGATCAATAGGAAATATTTATTAAAATTCACATTCAAACACTCTTAAAATGTTCCCCATTGAATTAGGGAAATCAAAGTATGTCATTTCCACTTTGGACTTTATAAAAATTCGTAAACCAGAGCATGCCCTTCCTTAGCTCTTATCAAATACTTTATCAAAAACGTGTTGATATCAATAGAAGAAACATTCTATATGCTTATTTTAAATTACAGCAAACACAAACTTATTAGTAAAAAAAATACACATTATCTACCTTCATCATAATCAGTCTCAGAAATATACTTAGGATATCAGAACTCCAGGTTCTGCTGACATACAAGGAGGGTAGATTTCGAATAAAACAAAGAATTAGTTATGCTAAACCCTTCAGATTTTGCATATACTCTTGCATCAGCAAATACTAATGTAGTGATATTTTCCTAAAAATAGGATCCACATTTTTTATTTAACTAGAACTGCCTCACAATTAATGCACAAACAATTTAAATTGCCTTACCAACAGTGCTTCACGTAAAATATAGGCAATTATGGGCTCACTCATTCTTTTGCCCTTCTTCAGAAACCCCTTCACGAGGTCTGTCACTGACCCTCCATTGCACAGCTATAAAGGAACATTCGAAGATATTAAAATGGATATGACATTTTAAGTACTTGTTATAAAAGGTTTTCTAAAAACATTTTTAAAAATTGTTCCGGGGTGCCTGGGTGACTCAGTCGGTGAAAGCGACTGACTCTTGATTTCGGCTCAGGTTATGATCTCACAGTTCGTGAGTTCGACCCCTGCACTGGGCTCTGTGCTGACATTGCAGAGCCTCCTTGGGATTCTCTCTCTCCCCTTCTCTCTCTCTCTGCCCCAAGCCTGCATGCTCTCTCTCTCTCTCTCTCAAAATAAATAAACTTTTAAAAATTAGAATAAAGAGGGGCACCTGAGTGGCTCAGTTGGTTAAGCATCCGACTTCAGCTCAGGTCATGATCTTGCAGTTCGTAAGTTCGAGCCCCACATCAGGCTCTGTGCTGACAGCTCAGGGCCTGGAGCCTGCTTCAGATTCTGTGTCTCCCTCTCTCTCTGTCCCTCTTCTGCTCATGCTCTCTCTCTCTCTCTCTCTAATAAACACTTAAAAAATTAGAATAAAGAAATTTTTTAAAATAAAATTGTTCCAATTTTTTTGTTTCAAATGATTACTCTCACCATCTTTATGGCTTCATAAATGAAATGAATATATATACTAATGTATAATTCGTTTTTGGAACACATTTTTTCATAGGAGTTACTGTTTAGAAGAGAATCTGGAGAAGCCCTGGGCTTGATTTTTTTTTTAATGTTTATTCATTGTTGAGAGAGAGACAGATGGACAGACTGCGAGTGGGGGAGGGGCAGAGAGAAAGGGTGATACTGAATCCGAAGCAGGCTCTAGGCTCTGAGCTGTCAGCATAGAGCCCAATGTGGGGCTCCAACTCATGAACCCTGAGATCATGACCTGAGCTAAAGTCAGAAGCTTAATCGACTGAGCCACCCAGGCACCCCTCTGGGTTTGGTTTTTAAATTTGAGAATAAGAATCATGATTTTAGGGGCACCTGGGTGGCTCAGTTGGTTAAGCATTTGACTGTAGATTTCAGCTCTGGTCATGATCCCATGGTTTCATGAGTTAGAGCCCTGTGTGGGCTCTGCACTGTCAGTCTGATTCTCCCTCTTTTTCCGTCTCTCCCCTCTCAAAATAAATAAATAAACTAAAAAAAAAGGAATCATGATTCTACAAATTAGTCTCAAATTTTAGGATCTAGGGATTAAAAGGTATTCTTGATTTCTGATCATCTAATTAATAGTGCAGTAAGATTCTATGACCTCAGTACAACGCTACATACTATGTTTTATATGCGTTAATTTAAAAACATGCCCCCTTTCTGACAAAATTTCAGAATGCGCTGAAATAAGGACTACAAATAACATTTCAGAAAGCTGTTTTAACTAACATGTTTCCCAGGTTCCTTACCTTCTTCCCTCCCCATACCCTCCCTCCTCCCCAAAAGTAGGGAATCTAAATGAAAAAAGAAAAAAAAAAAGGAAACACCATGGTAGGGGGATTTTTCATATGTGGGTTCTCTAAAGTTAGGGAATATTAAATCCCACAGAAAATTTTCAGATTTGCACCACAGGTGCCTCAGATTTGCAGAACAGGCAAATACCAGTATTAGCAGTGGAACTGGAGAGAAGAGACAATTAGGTAAATGGTCCCAATGAAGCTTGGACCCCCATGAGTACTTGATCCCTTAATATATGATCCTTTAGCCTCTACCTTCAGCCCTGACTGCCCTCTGGGGCTCTTGTGCACAGTCTCCTTGCCCCTTACCCTGAACTTTCTGGCCTCCTCTTCCACCTGCCTTTGTTACCCACCAGTGCCTGGGAACGAACAGCCGTCATTTCCCTGACTCTAGTAACCTCGACGGAAGCAGAGAAAGGAGCTGTGAGGAAATACATTGTTGGCATCCTAGTTTGAAATACTGAACATATTTTCTCCCAAACTTTTTTCTAACATGGTGATTAGATTTTGTGGGATGCCCAAGACTTCTGATACATTACAGATTAGGTAATAACGCCTAAAATGTGTTAGGCGCATACTTTGTGCCGGGAACATTTCTCACCCATTCAGCTGTGATCTCTCTATAACTCATCTCTCTCTAAATAGGTATTATCATCTCCATATTAAAGCCTGGGTAAGTGAGACACGAAATGATAAGGTAACTCGCCGAAGACCATGCAGCAGTGACAGAGCTAAGATAGGAACTCAGCCAGTCTGACTCTAGAGGGGAGCCTTCACACGTGACCAATTTGTAGCTGAGGTCTTTCTCCGTCCAAAGAAAACTTCTTTCAGCTTATAGAGGAGAGTAGGTGTAGTCGCAGCATTCCCAAACTGCATTTTCTTCTGCATCAGAAAGCGGAACGCTCTCTCACTGGGCAGACAGGAGACTGTTGCCCTGGCAGCAGAGAACAGGATCACACTGTCTCCACTGCGGCCCAGTATGATCGGTTCAAAACATTACTCAAAACTGACTGAAAAGCAACTCAGAGTCCTTTAAATTACATGGCATTTATTTAAAAGAACCAAGTTTGAGGGCCAGTTTTAAATGTCTAAAAATCACTGTGGGGAGACTACATGTCTTTTCCAATCTCTCCAAAGTGTGGCTTCTCTTCGGCTGCTTCTTCTGGGGTTGATGATTACATTAATGCAAGAATAAATAGCTGGAATGTTACAGGGGGGATGAAGGAACCCTAAACAATGTGCAGGAAATGAAATTAAAAATGAAATACATGCAATCATGTTATTCACACTAAGTTCAAATTTTACTTTCGAGAGTTGATTTTTATTTAAACAGTTGTTTCTCCCATCCAGTAAAGTTTTGAATACAGGATTCTTTATAATATACCCTTCACTTTGTTTTTTAAAGTAAAGTATACTAAGGTATAATTTACTTACAACAAAGTTTACCTAATTTAGCTGACATTCTGAGTTTTGACAAATGCATTAGTCATATAACCACTACCACAATCAAGATACAGAACAAATCCAGGACATAAAAATCTTCCCTCCTGTTTCTTTACAGTCAAACCCCTCCCTAGCCCCCAGGAATCATTCATCTGTTTTTGATCCCCGTGGTATCACCTTTGCAAAACTGTCATAGAAACTGAATCATAAGGTGTGTAGCCCATTGAGCCTGGCTACTTTGACTTTGCCTAGTGAATCTGAAATTCGTCTCCGTTGTTGAAGATTTCTTTTCTAATGCTTTAGTGTTGTTCATTCCTTTTTTAATGCTGAGTATTCCACCAAAAAGAGAAGCCACTGTTTGTTTATTCATTCAGCAACTGAAAGATATTTGAGGTATTTCTAGTTTGGGGCAATTATGAGCAAAACCACTATAAACATTGCATATAGTCACACATGAATATACTTTCATTTCTCTTAGGGAATTACCTAAGACTGGGAATTGTTGAGTCCTATGGATCATATGTTTAACCTTCTAAGCATCTGCCAAACTATTTTTCAAAGTAGCTCTTCCATTCTGCATTCCCACTACCAGTGCACGTGAATTCCAGTTGCCCTCCATCCTCGTCAGCAGACATGAAGAGGTGTTTTAAAGCCATTTTAAGTGGTAGTGTTATCTCATTATAGTTTTAATTCGGATTTTCCTAATGACTAATGAAGCCGACCATCTTTCCATGTGCTCATTTGCTATCCACTTACTTTCCTCAGTGAAGTATCCCATTTTTTGTTCATTTTTTATTGGTTGTTTGTTTTCGTATTATTGATTTTTGAGAGTTCTTTCTATATTTTTGATACAAGTCCCTTATCAGGTGTTTTGCAAATATTTTCTCCCAGTCTGTGACTTGTCCTTTTAAGAGTTTTTTAATGAGCAGAAATTCTAAATTTATCATTCTTAGAGTATTATAGAATCTGCTTTTTGTGTTATATAAAAAGATCTTACCTATTCCAAGGTCACAAAATTTTTCTCCTGTATTTTCTATAGGAAATTTTATAGTTTAGGTTTTACATAGTACATCTATATTTTTATTTAATTTTTAAACATGGTATGACCTATGGATTGTATATGGATGACCAGTTAGTACAGTGCAGTTTTACCCTAGACAAAAATGTCCAAGAAACAGAAAATCTGACTGAATTGACCTTAAAATTTAGTTGCCAACACCAAGAATCAGGGAATCTTAAATGCGTATTGTTAAGTGAGTGAAGCCAATCTGAAAAGACTACATACTGTATGATTCCAACTATAGGACATTCTGGAAAAGGAAACATGGAGATAGTAAAAAGATCTAAGGTTAATAAAGGCTGAGGGAAGAGGAGGGGAGATGAAAAGACAGAGCACAGAGGATTTTTAGGGCAGTGTAGCAAGTCTCTATTTACAGTAATGGTGGACACACTTATTGGTCAAAACCCACAAATGTACAACTGCCAAGAGTAAACCCTAATATAAACTATGATTTGCCAGTGGAGGTTTATTGATTGTAAGACATGCACCAGTTTTGGCGGGGGGTACTAATAACGGGGGAAGGCATGCATGTGGGGGGACAGGGGTTATATGGAAAATCCCCGTACCTTTCTCTCAATTTTTCTATGAATTTAAACTGCTCTTAAAAATGAAATCTTTCTAAAATTCATAAAATATACAACACAAAGAACGAATCCTAATGTAAATTATGGACCTTAGTTAAGAATAATGTATTGTGAGGCACCTGGGTGGCTCAGTTGGTTAAGCGTCCAACTTAGGCTTTGGTCATGATCTCACGATTTGTGGGTTCGAGTCCTGCGTTGGGCTCTGTCCTGACAGCCTAGAGCCTGCAGCCTGCTTCAAATTCTGAGTCTCCCTCTCTCTCTGCCCCTCCCCTGCTCATGCTCTGTGTTTCTCTCTCTCTCTCTCTCTCAAAAAGAAATAAACATTAAAAAAAGAGAGAGAAGAGAGAGAAAATAATGTATCATTATTGGCTCATCAACTGGAACATGTAAACCATACTAACACACATCTATCAATAATAGGGAAAATCGGAGAGGGCAGGGGATTCATGGTAACTCTCTACACTTTCCACTCAGTTTTTCCACAAACCTAGAACGGCTCCACAAAAGATGTGAAAAGGTCCTAACATAATAACTAAGAAGCACGAAAAATTAAATCTGTAATGATAAACCCCTTATAGGGTTTTCTCAGAAACTAATTTGTTCTACTCACATTTGCATTTTATATCCAATACATTTATACATGAGTGAGCTAGAAGCATAGAAAATATTTTTGATATATATGTTTTCTTTGTAATAGTATTTTTGGTTAAGAAGAGATTTTTAGAAGGATCATTATTTATCCCTTTATAGTCACAAGTATTTATTGAATTGTTACTACATGCAAAGCAAGCAGACAGCTATTAAACAGGCCGGAGATGACGGGGGCAGCTTTGGCTCCCAATAGGCTGCAAATACCATCAGACCAGCGGTTTTCAAACAAGGACAATTTTGCTCCAAGAGGATACTCGGTAATGTTTGGACATTTTTGACTGTTAGGACTAGGGTGAAGCTGTTACTAGCACCTAGAGGTCAGGGGCTACCAAATACCCAACACCGCACTGGATAATCCCCCCACCACAGTCATTCGGACTAAAACCTCAAGAGCTCCAAAACTGAACAATTCTGCATCCAAGAGATTAAAAAACAATTACCAAGATTATATAATTAGAGTTCAATGGAAAATAATAATGAACAAGCACCACAGAATTCCACAGATAGACTGATAATATCAAGTTGAAAGGGAAAAAAGGAAAAGATCTAAAGACAGGATAGAATCTGCCCTAGTATATATATTAACAGTTTCCTCCAGGGTGTTTTGGTATTTTTACTTTCATTACAGTGTCTTCTGCAAAGACACCATATTCTTGAGGTGGGAAGGGATTCAAATTTATCAACTTTTGGTTTTACTGGGTCATGCTCAGAAGAAAGGCTTTTCTCTAAACTAACATCATTACAATATTTTTCTGTTTTCTTTGTATGATTTTATCATTTTAACATATTTGATCTTTAATTCACTTACAGTGTTTTAAACGTATAATATTCAGTTTGTTCCAAATGGACAGTCCGCTACCACCTGAGATGTCGCCATTGCTATATACTGGATTCCGGTGAATACCTGGGCCCTTCTCTAGATTGTCAATAAAATTCGTCTGATCTGTCTATTCTTGTCATGTATCAAATCGTTTGAAAGCCTGTAACTCAAGAGTTGGTTTATCGAATAAAAGAAGTCATCTCTCACTATCTCCCAAAACTTTCTAGGCTCTTCCTGCACATTTACTCTTCTAGATGAAATTCAGAATCAGCTATTCAAAAGACAGAGTGATAAATAATTTGAATAACATGATAGTTTCAATAATGTTATTATTTTATAAAGCATTTGAAAAAGAGTGAGCATTTATTGGTTGAGTCTCTTAATGTGAAATGAAACCAGAATAACTAAAAGTTTTTTTTTTTAATGACAATAGGACTATTGATGACTTGGTTAGTTGGGCGTCAGACTCTTGATTTTGGCTCAGGTCACGATCTCACAGTTCATGAGATCAAGGCCCACATTAAGCTTCGTGTTGACAGTGTGGGGCCTGCTTAGGATTCTCTCTCCCCCTCTCTCTCTGACTCTTCCCCACTTGTGCACACACGCACTCTCTCTCTCTCGAAATAAATAAGCAAACCTTAAAAAAATGACCAATGACAATTAATGACTAAAAGATTTTTAAAAAAGTAAATTTTCAGAGAGCTTGGCTGACTCAATAGGTTAAGCATCCGACTCTTGATTTCTGCTCAGGCCATGATCTCACAGTTGGTGGGCTCCACCCCCACATTAAGCTGTGCACTGCCGGTAGAGAGCCTATTTAGGATTCCCTCTCTCCCTCTCTCTCTGCCCCTTCTTCTCTCTCTCTCAAAATAAATAAATAAACTTTACAAAAAAAAAAAAAAAGAAAGAAAGAGGGGCGCCTGAGTGGCTTCCGACTTCAACTCAGGTCATGATCTCACGGTCAGTGCATTTGAGCCCCACAGTGGGCTCTGTGTTAACAGCTCAGAGCCTGGAGCCTGCTTCACATTCTGTGTCTCCCTCTCTCTCTGTATCTCCCCTGCTTGCACTCTCTCTCTCTCTCTCTCTCTCAAAAATAAACATTAAAAATGTTAAAAAAAAAAAAAAGAAAGAAAGAAAACTTTCAAGATGAGGAAGATTTTAAAAGCCCACCCCAATCCTCAAATGATGAATCAAAAAGAAAAATAAAACTCCAGTTTCTTAATATGTAAGAAATATTAGGGTATTTTATACTTAATACGAGCACTTCATATACAAATGTGATGTTAGCAAAAATGTGGGGAGCTCCTTTTCATCAATAGCGAGCTCCTGAGAGCTCAAAAGAAAGAGCTCTTAGAGTATCGGTCAGGTTACTCTGTACTTGAAACGGATGGGGCAGAGCTAGAGGAAGAGTGAAGAAGGCAGTGATAGGCAAAGGATTATTCCAGGGAGCTAGATTACATAATGCAGTGCTTGGCATACCCAATAAATATCAATCCAATGAATAAGCAAAGAAATGAATTTATAAAGTTGGCAGGTAATTAGAGTAAGAGTTATGTAAGGAAAACCTGATTCATGAAGGAATTTACAGATTAAGCAACCCAAGGCACTAGCTGACCTGCTAGGGGGTTAAAAGACAATTGGTTTCGAGCCTTCATGAAGAATGCTAAAGTCACTTGAAGTAGAGAAGTAGCCAGACTGGATAGGGTAATTAGAACAGACTGTGTTGAAAATAAGTTTTCAACTGTCTCTTTCTCAAAAATAAATATTAAAAAAATTAAATTTAAAATGTCTAATTTTTGATACTTCAGTTTCATTAAAAATCCATGCCCAATTATTTTTAAGCTTATTTCATTGGAGGGTAGAGGCAGAGGGAAAGAGAATCCCAAGCAGGCTCCGCAATGTCAGCACAGAGCCTAACATGGGGCTCAAACCCACGAACTGTGAGATCATGGCCTGAGCTGAAATCAAGAGTTAGATGCTTAACCGACTGAGCCACCCAGGGGCCCCAAATCCATGCCCAATGTAAACCAATTGCATATCATTGTTGATTTTCCAGTGTTTAATTAAGTAATTAGTGCCTACTTAGATAGTACATTTTAACTAAAAATATTTGGTGCCTATTATATGTGTGACCTTATGACAGCAATCAATGATCTACCTCAAGTTGAGAATCTTGAAGTCTTCCTGATGAGGGACCGGAGTGTCCCTTATCTCTGCCTAGAAGGACCTCCTATCAGCACCCTTCCTGAGGAGCATCTAGTCTGTTTGCAATATTGATCTGTGCCTCACCTTCCCAAGGTCCCAAATTTCACCATGAGAGGGCAGGGGTGACTAAAGTACAAAGATCAGAAATTACTTCTGTTTAGAAACCAGGAAAAAAAGAACCAAGCAAGCAAACAAACAAACATAAAATTGCAAAGGGATGGGTAGCCACAATGAAATCAGAGACGGAACCTCACCAAAATACAGAGTCTTCTGTGTGATATTTTTAGCAGGAGACCTCATTCTCTATCTGGAACAAGTATGAGATGGGAAACAGAGAGAAAAGGGAAAATGCCTTTTTCTTTTGTGCATCTATTTTGTAAAGAACACATACCTAAGATTTTTTACCTTCTAGTATTTAGAGCTCCATAAGTTAGAAAGAGTCAGTGTAAATCTAGATACTTGCCGTCGGAAGTCATAAAATTCCCATTTTACGTAGCTTGAGACACAGAAATTTTATCCGCTTATTCATTGATTCGTTTTATTTCTTAGATTACTTACAATGAAGAAAAAGATAGCTTCCAAATATTTTATTTTTTTAGGAGGGTAATGACAGAGAAAATCATAACTATGAAATGTCTTTAAATCGAAAATCCTCCCCCTCATTGAATGTATGCTAGTTGGCTCTGCTTGACCATGGTCCTGTCTGCTGTTAGGGGAAATTACCGGGTGAGGCTCCATGTGGACCTTGACCGGGAGGACCTGAGGATGCGAACAATTCCCTTTTCTCAGCCCCTACCCAATGTCTCCTGTTCCGTGCAGGCACTAGCAAAGTTTATCTCTCCAGCTGCTATCTGCAGCAGGAACAGAGCTTTAGTTTCCAAAATAGAAAAGGGTCTTCTGAATGAAACTTTAAGAATTTAGGTTAAAATGAAAGCCCAATGGGTAAGAGGGCAAATACAACAAACATGGAGATTATTAAACAGACTGAAGATGCCACAAGTCGCAGATGAATTTGTGGTTGAACTCTTCCTAGAGATGCTCAAAATGAAACAGCACCATGAATTTCCTAAACTCTCATTTAGAATCCGTGAAATTGCGAATACACTCTGGGATGAAATTTACTTGTGCTCCACTAGAATAAAGTGCCTTTCCTATATAAAGAAAAGCAAAAATAAAATTTTTAAAAATTAAAAAAATGTTTGTTTTTAAGTGATTATGATGGATTAAAATATATAAAATGAAATGCATTAGGCAATAGACAATTAAAAATAAAAATGACCTGGGGTGCCTGGGTGGCTCCGTCAGTTAAGCGTCAGACTTCAGCTCAGGTCATGATCTCGTGGCCCGTGGGTTCGAGTCCCACGTTGGGCTCTTGTGCTGACAGCTTAGAGCCTAGAGCCTGATTTGGATTCTATGTCTCCTTCTCTCTCTGCTCCTCCCCTGCTCATACACACACACACACACACACACACACACACACAGACTCTCTCTCTCTCTCTCTCTCTCTCTCTCTCTTTCTCAAAAATAAATAAACATTAAAAACAAATTTTTTAATGAAAATGACGTTATGTTTTCCTTTAAAAAGAACTGGATCCAGGTGAATGAATGATATCATATTTAGCCTACGCAATTCTAAGTCGCTAACATAGACTAAAATGGGAATTTGTAATGGGGGACTGAGACACCCTTAAGTATAGTTTTGCAACACAATGCTATAAGAAGTCCTTAATGTCCTTTAATAAAGAAAAACTGAAGTACGATTTTCTCAAACTAGAGCTACACTAATAAATAACAGAGCAGCACTAAAAATGAATTCTCTATTCAGGCTATAGTCAAATGTTAATTTAAAAAACAACCTAAGTCTAAAGGGATGAGATTCTATAAAGAGACCATTACAACTAATTTCCAAAGACGGCCTTTATAAGTTTTCCACATGTATTCTGTCTCTACTGTTAGGAGACCATATTTTTACTCATATTTCTAAAAAAGAATACTAATTATTAAATTGGAATTTCTGATTCCTATATTTCAATTTTTTTCTTCTTTATGGATCTGTTTCTGGGTTCTGTGTTCATTGCATTCATCTATAAGGCTTTCCCTGCAACAATATCCATTACATTAATAGCTATAGCTTTTTAACGAGAATTATATTTGGTCAGGCAAATCTTTCTGACTTCAACTGTTTTTTGTTTATTCTGGGAATACTCTAAGGCCATTTTTTGCTTAGTCTGACCAGATTCTGTGGGAGGCCACAAAAGTAGAAACTTGTATTTTCTAAAACTCACTCTACTTTTTACTTTGCTCATTTTATAAAAGTTCTATCGGCATTCATGTCTGAATTTTTCTGTAGACATTAGTCCTTAGTGAATGCCTACAGGTGAAAGTTGGGTCACATGGCAAGCTGATGTGTAATGCTGTAAGAAACTGCTGTACAGGTTTCAAACTAGCTGCACCATGTCACACTGAGCAACGGTAAGAGTTCGCTGTGTCCCACAATCTCACCAATACTGAGTTCCACCGGTTGTACTTTTGTCATTTTAGTGGGTATGTGCTATGGTGTGATTGTGGTTTTAATTTAAAGTTTACTAAAGATATTGAACATATTTTATATATACACTTTGGTGAAGAGTCTAAACTTATCGCTAATTTTTTAAAAACTGGGTAGATGCACTTTGTTAGCTAAAATTTCTATCTACTCCTGGTGTCCTGAGAATGTCTATGACAAAGGGGCACTGAATTTTGGCACGGGTGTTTCATGACTTTTCTTTCTCTTTGATTCTGTTAATGGAGTGAATTCTGAGGCAGAGAATTTTAACATTTAGCCACATTAATTTAATGTTTTAGTAAACTCGCATTCCAGGGACAAATCTCATTTAGTCATGATATATTAGCATTTTTTTACATATTACTGCATTTGTTAACATTTTATGAAGGACGTTTGCATATATATTCATGTGAAATGTTAGAATATAGTTTTCTTTTCTTACAGTATCTTTTGTCAGTATAATGCCGGCCTTATAGATGAGTCAACAAGACTCATCATTTCTTTCTTAAAGACTTCATAAGACTTTTCTTCCCCCCACAGAATGGGGGTGTGAAAATCTCTGTGGACCTATATTCCCCCATGAATTAACTGTAACGGGTATTATATGCTTTATAATAAAAATTATAAAAATAAACAACCATTTAAGGTCTTTGGAAATTGTTGTAAGGACATACAGCAAAGAAACATTTGAGAACATAACTAAATCTTGGTAAGAAGAGCAACATTCTGTGGCACTTGAGCCACCCTGCTGTCACCAGGTCAGAGGGACAAAAGCTCTTCTCTGGGTGAATGAGTGTTACCCAGAAGATAGGGTCCCTTCTTGCCAGCTCCCATTCAGGGTCTACAGTATCTTTTTGGGAGGGGCAGACTACCAGAGAATCTCACCCCTTCCCCAATTTTGTGCTGTAAAGCTGGCTGAGAAGACCGGAGCCCACCTTTCTGATCCACAGCTCAGCTTAGAAAACAAGATGATGTGGGCCACTGCCCAAGACGCGCTGCCAGCAGAGTGGAGGTATTTTGCCCAGGTAAAGAGGCAGGCCACAAAAACGGAGAGCTCCAAAGCTGGAGCTGATATTATGTAAGAGAAGGAGTGGGGAAGACCAAGCCTAAGGTACTCTTGAAAACAGTGGAGGCTCTGGTAATTACAAAGAGGCTAGTAACCCCATGAGAACAAGAAGGTAACCATAGACTGGCTAGCTTAGCAGAGAGATTCAAGGAAAGAAACAGCTAAGAATAACAGTCCTAGGGTCAGAAAAACCTCCAACTACTAGCCTCAAAAAGCACCCATGCATAGAGGCCTGAATTTAATTAGATCAGACCTGGAAGCAATTTTTGCCCAGGGCATTGTTGAAAACAATAGGGGAATCAGCTGGCAATTAGTGGAACCTATTAACTGCACGTTAAACCATTAAAGACAGACAGCTTGATAGAAAGATCAGGGAAAGAGGGAAAGAAAGCATTGTTAAAACCACTGCCATCCCAGGGCGACTTCGCAGCCCAAGGCAACATGGAGGTTTCCTACCATGGGGGATAAACTTTACCAAAATAGTTCTGCCAAGTCACTAAACAAACAAGCAAACAAACACTGCCCGTGAGAGAGCCCAGATGATGAATTTAGCAGACAAAGACTTCAAGGTAGGATTTACAAATATGTTCAGAGAATTAAAGAAAATCATGCTTTAAAAAGTAAGGAATGGTATGATGGCAGTATCTCATTAAACAGAAGATATCAATAAAGAGAGAGAACTCATAAAAAAAAGAACCAGGAGCGCCTGGGTGGCTCAGTCAGTTAAGCATCTGACTTGGGCTCAGGTCATGATCTTGCAGTTCATGGGTTCAAGCCTCGTGTCAGGCTCTGTGCTAACAGCTCAGAGCCTGGAGCAGCTTCAGATTCTGTGTCTTCTTCTCTCTCTGATCCTCCCCTGCTCAGGCTCTGTGTGTCTCAAAAGTAAATAAACATCTAATAATAATAATAATAATAAAGTGTATTTGTATTTGGTCTTGCTTTTCATCCAGTTTGACCATTTCTGCCCTTGCAATGTAGAGTTTAGAGTGTTGCCATTTAATGTAATCACAAGTATAGCTAGGTTTAAGTCTACCATCTTGCTATTTATTTCTTATTTTTTCTATCTGCTTTTTGATCTCTTTTTCCCATTTTCCTACCCTCTCTGGTTTGAATATTTGTATATCCCATTTTGTCCTCTATTGGCTTATTAGCTATATTTATTCATTTTATTTTTTTAGTGATGGCTTTAGTGTTTCCAACATCCATCAATAATATTACACCACTTCACATATAATGTAAGACTCTTAAAACTGTATATTTCTATCTTTCCTCTCCTGTCTCTTTGCTATTTTTACCATACATTTTAGTTTTACATTCTAAGACTCCCAAAATATATAGCTATGACTGTGGCTTTAACTCATGATTCCTCTTTTAACAATGTTTTTTAAAAAGTCTTAAAATATTATTAAAAATATTAACAATAATTTTAAATATTAAAATAATATAATTTTAAATATTAAAAAATTTTTAAATATAAAATCAACCAAAGTGTCTTATTTATCCTTATGTTTATTACTAATAGTATTTTTCTTTTCATTTTGTAGGTCTGAGTTTCCATTTGAAATTACTTTCCTTCAGCCTGAAAAACACTCTCTGATATTTTTTATAGTGCATGTGTCTAGCGGTAAATTCTTTTCCTTTGATGAAAATGTCTGTCTTTATTTTGTCTTCATTTATGAATAACATTTTCACTGTACACAGAATTGTTGAGAGCACTTAAAGATACCACTCCACTGCATTGGTTGTCAGTGGCCACTCTTTTTTTTTTTTTTTTTTTTGATGTGTATTTATTTTCTTGAGGGAGAGAGAGAGAGAGAGAGAGAGAGAGAGACAGAGTGTGAGCGGGGAGGGGCAGAGAGAGAGAGAGAGGGAGACAGAATCCAAAGCAGGTTCCAGGCTCTGAGCTGTCAGCACAGAGTCTGATGTGGCGCTTGAACTCACAGACCGTGAGATCATGACCTGAGCTGAAGTCGGACGCTTAACCCACTGAGCCACCCAGGCGCCCCTCATCTTTGATTCCTACACATAATTTCCCTTTTCCTCTTGGTGCTTTTATTTATTTTTCATTATGAGTGTTTGACATCTTGATTATGGCATCTCTTCGTGTGATCTGTTTATCCTACGAGAGAGATTTCAGGCTTCTTACATCTGCCACTTCTCAGTGTTCACAAAATTCAGAAAGAACTCAGCTATTACCTCCCCCCCAACCCCCACCTGTTTTCAGACTGCAATTACATGTAGGTTAGAATACTAGGTAGTGACCCATAGATCACAGGGGCTTTCTGCCCTTTCCTTTTTTTCTACCTGCTCAATCTGGACAGCTTCTATTTTCCTGTCTTCAAGTTCACTGATCTTTACTTCCTCACATTAACTTCTAATCTGCTGTTAAATTCAATATATTTTTTCCTACTGATATTATACTTTTCAGTTCTAGAAGTTACATTCAGTTCTTTTCTGTAGTTTCCTTTTTTTTCCCCAACATTAAGTTCAGGTTTTCCTTGAAATTCCTGAACGTATTTATAATAACTGTTTTAAAGTTCTTACTTGCTAATTGCATCACCTTGGTTATTTCTGGGTCTATTTGTATTGACTGATTTTTCTTCTGATAATGGATCACTTTCCCCTGCTTCTTCACATATCTAATAATTTTTTTACTGGATGCTAGACATTATTAATTTTATATTTAAATTCCTGGATTCTCTGGTCTTCCATGAATGAATGTTGAATTTTGTTCTGGCATACAGTTAATTTTGTGCTTGTGGACCAACTTAAACCTTTAAAGCCTTGCTTTTGAATTTTATGGATGTGCGTAGAGTAGCTCTTATTCTAGGGCTAATTTAGTCCTTCTTTTAATGAATAACCTTTCTAGGGTCTTTACCAAATGCCTCAGGTGTTCAATAAAGTTTCTCCCTTTTGATTGGTCAGAACTCAAGCATCTCTGAACCCTGCACAAACTCTGGTAGTTGTTCAGATGACAGCTTTTCAGCGATTCTTTCCTGGTTCTTTGCCCAACTGCCTGAAATCTTTCTCCATATACATCCAGCTTGGTTTTCCGTCAAATACTCAAGGGAACCTTTATGCATATTTCTCAAGCTTTCTTCCTGCTTAGCATCTCTTCTCTGCATCTTTCAGCCACTGCTTTTCCAGTCTTTTCAGTTCAGCAAGATCACCATGACCTCCATGGGAATGCCCTCCTTTTTCCTGTGGTCTGGAAGTTGCCTCCAAGGATAAAACTGAAGTGATTGTCAAGTTCCCCTTATTTATTTCCTTTCTCGATGTCACAATCCTAAGCTCTTTTCCAATGTTTAAATAGTGTTTATTTATAAAAAATATATTTAATCCAGCTTTTTAGTTATTCATGGTTCAACAACATGATGACACAAGTTACTACCATGGCCAGAAGCAAGCGTCCAGGATTATTTTTATGCTGAAATCTGAGAACCTCTGACAATGTTTCCTGAACTTTCCTTTGATAAGAATCACTGTAGTACTTGTTATAAAAAAAATTCCAAGACCTCATTCTCAGAGTTTTTGCTTTGAGATAAAGGTGATTCTGATCCTGAGAGTATTGGAGGATATATTCAAAAAATAAAAGAACTAAAAGCATCCCTTTTTTTCAGGTGACAGATTACAATGTTATATATTCAAATAGGCCCTGACTTCTTTTCATAAAAGGTCTTCTCTTTCATTATTAACATCTCATTTATATTCTTCATGGCACTAACAAAAATGTATAATTATTTAATTAGTTTATTTAGCTCTGAGTTGTCTTTCTCCAACATTAGACTGTTAGCACCATGATGACAGAGTTTCTCCGGTTCTCTACTGAATGCTCCAAACCTACCAAATCATAAAGGCGCACTAATAAGTATGGATCACTCCACCTTGGGCCTGGCCCAAAGTAACATAATATCTATGGAATTAACAAATGACTGGATGAAGAAACTCATATTCTGTACACTTACGTACACACACATACCCATGTACAAAATGACAGAAGGCCATCTTTTCACACTGTCTGGAAAGTATCTCTTCAGAGTTTGAATGTCAGACTTAATTTCAATAAAACACAACAATGTACCAAATTCTGCATTCCAATAAAATACTGGTAAAATATTAATGAGAATGGCACCATCACCTAATAATAGATGTTTCCTAATGTGAAGTTTCTAACATAAAATTTTCACATATTTTTCTAATGTGTAAACTATGACATATAATATAATTGACTCATTTAAGTATGCAGTTTGATGTTGTTTGGTAATTTGTATACAATCATGTAACCACTAAATCGATATATAAAACAATGAATGCCCTCACTCTGAAAGATTTCAAAATTCTTGCAAAAATGCCATAAAACATTGGTAATGTTAGCAACAAGACTTCTATGGTAAAAAAAGTCAAAAGAAAAGAAAACAAATATTTTAATGTGTATGGTAAAAATATATTGATTTACCAAATGGC
Organism: Paguma larvata; assembly: GCA_030068075.1. Lineage (NCBI taxonomy): Eukaryota > Metazoa > Chordata > Mammalia > Carnivora > Viverridae > Paguma > Paguma larvata. The sequence continues at coordinate 114,323,251 of CM057828.1, forward strand.
AAAACATCTCTGGTGACCTCATATTTTCCCTCTGAAATAATGCTATAAATTTCAATCCTTTTCAGAGAGCAGATGCTTTTGCAATCACTGACGTACTATTATGGAAGAAACACATACAAGTGTTTCTTGTATATATTATTTATAGATTTCCTGCGTTAGAAGAACATGGAGAAGTACATTGAGCCTGCTTTTCCATCTTGCCCTTTAAATAAAAAATAAAACAGAATGACTCTAGGTAAGCTGCTGTCTGTTCTGGTGCAAGTACACCAAATAACAGCCTTTTCTCTGAGAGCGGGGAAGGGTTGTTCCAGCCCTGAGAACACGAAAGGAATCATCTTGTCAGGCTGCTACCCCACTGCAATTGTGCGCAGCTAAAGGAAGGAAGGAACGATGCTGTGGTATTAGGGCAACTCAGAAGCCCAGCTTACCGCTCCTGCTTCCTCTGACCCCTCCCACATATACGAACCTGCAGTGGCTTTGTGTCCCCTTCTGTGTACACAGTATCTCCAGTGCAGTAACATTAAAGGGTTAATAACTGAGCAAATAAAAACTACTTGTTTATGGTGAACTCATTTTCTATCCTGTGTTTCCTTTCCTCATGACAGGTTTTATCTTACTTACTAGATGTAAGTATAAAAACAGAATAACCAATAATGCATGGGAAATGAAAGTATTTATATCTATGAAAACCACTTCCATTACCTGAAATGTGCATTTGAGAGCCTTTATGACTGTTTACTGAATTTTTGTGCTTCCCAATACCACCTGTAATTTCCAGTCTTTGATCTCTTAAAAGGGATATAATTTTAAAGAGAAATATTGCTATAATTGGAAAACAATGAGAGAAAGCACTGTCACTATTAAGAATGAACAATTTTATTTACCAATTTAGATAAATAAGAGAATGCACTGTAGCACCTCCATGAAAGGAGCAATTATAGCTAAGACTGGATTGTGAGGGAAAGGTCTCTTAACAGAAAGGTGTCCGAACTCTGAATTTCGACCCCATTACGGCAAAGGGCACACTAAGCAAAAGAGCCCCTGAGACAGAAGATTGGATTCCTTACATCCTTAAAATGCAGCCGTTTGGCCAACTTAAAATGTAGAAGGGGAAAATTATAGCTAAATCTCAGTTTTTCCCTTTGTGTTCATCAGTAGCAAATGCTTAATATCAGACACTTTTAACTCAATTTTTACTCTTATTTTTTAGTCTCCTGGGTCAGTGATAAGCATATGCAGAAACCTAACCAACTGCCACCTTGCTGGCCCCCGCCATCCTTGCTACTGACCCTGAAGAACAGAGTGTAGCAGTGAAAGGAAACACAAAGCCAAAAGCGGCATCTGCATTTTACTAAGCAGGTCAGTCAAGAATGGTAACGAGAAGTTGAAATGAAGAAAAGTATGATATTTAAAAATAAGGCAGAAGTAAAAAAAAAAATTAAGTTCTCCCTTTATGCCTACATCATTAGGAAAACCTAAAATACTAAGTGACAGGAAAAATCCCCATAGATGTTATATCAGTTCTCACAGCAGAAAACTGTCTACCCCATCTCTTATTAGAGTTTCATTACAAATACGCAACTGGAATTTCAGAAAGCTAGCAAAGAGTGCTCTTTTCCTAAACCTGGGCAACAATTAGCATCTGAAAATGACCATACAGAGAATTTAGAAGGAAGTCATTCCTGAACAGGAATTATAGTAAAATCTGAGTAAATATCACTTATCTTAGGATTTGAATTCTGGATCGAAATGTAAAGAAAATGATTTTTCGTGGTGAAAAGCCAGTGAGCAGGAGTTTGTCCAAGCTGGGATAGCCTCCCCACACGCCAGGCTGAAAGTGAGGGGTGTCACCAACTGCGCACTCCCTGCAGGACCCACCCTCTCTATGAAGACTGACATCAGAAGCCCAGCGTTGTTAGCATGACTCTGGATAATATCAGGTCTTCTCTCTGGCCACTCTTTTAATATCCCCGTGCAAAATAATTATTTGGGCTTTATTACCATAAGAGGTATAATTAGCAGTCATTTTGTAGAATAAAGTATTGATGCCACAAGCCAATTTTCTGAAAGTGCCTCTAAAGCAGCACCTGCACCATTCATGTTTATAAAGCAGGTAATTGTAATCTAGCCACTTAAGTGCATATGTAAGTAGTCTAATTTACATATGTAAATCAATTATCTTATATACAGTTGGCCAACTTCTTGCTTTATTTTTTTCCTTCATATTGTTAAGTTCAGATTAATTCAGCTTTCCAATATACCATTTTAATAAACTACCAGTTTTTTTCTCAAGCCATCTAGGGATATTTCCAATTCCTCCATCTGATAATAAAATACAAGGAGAAAGTTCAAAGAAGCTGTTAAGCCCCTATTGATTCATTATACCAGGAAGATGCTTTATTTGTACTGGATGTTCCAAACCTTTTTAATCAATCTTCTCTCCTCTCACAAAAGAACATTTAACTATGGTCAGGAGTCTCCAACTCTTACCTAATTCCCACTGACAATACTGAGAAATGACAATACAATTAGAATACAGATTTGATACGCATAAAAGACAAGGACTGATCTCATTTAATATTTTTTAACCCGGCCAAAGAACTATATCTTCTGTCCTTGCCCATTGAGGTCTACAGTAGGCAGAAAACCTGAATTTCCATTTAAATACTAATCTACCAAAGATTCCACATGGAAAAAAAATAAAGATGCATTATTAAAAATGTTTTGGGGGCGCCTGGGTGGCTCAGTCGGTTAAGAGGCCGACTTCAGCTCAGGTCATGATCTCGCGGTCTGTGAGTTCAAGCCCCACATTGGGCTCTGTGCTGACAGCTCAGAGCCTGGAGCCTGCTTCAAATTCTGTATCTCCCTCTCTTCTGCCCTTCCCCTGCTCACGCTCTGTCTCCATGTCTCTCAAAAATAAATAAATGTTAAAAAAAAACAAAAATTAAAAAAAAGAAGAACATAAGGGAGTATTTTTTTAAAAAAATGTTTTGAGGGATATAAAGATACAAAACTTTATTTAAGACTACATTAAGGGTCTGCACAGCATTATATCTCAAATATACAAACACAAACATGAAGTAAACTTGGAAAATTCTCCATTTATTTAAGGCAAAATGTTTTAAGTTCTTAATTTACATTCTGTTACTTAGGTAAAGTTTAGAGGACTAAATGTTTTGCTTTGTTTTAATATGTGACTTAACTAAATATATAAAGCAATCTTAATAGAGAAAAAGTAATTCTGAAATCATAATACACCACCTATTTTTCAAGTACACAATTGGTTATTTAAAAATTTTTTTAATTTCGCGGCACCTGGGTGGTTCAGTTGGTTAAGCGTCCAACTTCGGTTCAGGTCAAGATCTCACGGTTCGGGAGTTCGGGTCCCGCATCAGGCTCTGGGCTGACAGTTCAGAGCCTCAAGCCTGCTTCAGATTCTGTGTCTCCTTCTCTCTCTGCCCCTCTCCTGCCCAAGCTCTGTCTCTCTCAAAAATAAATCAATATAAAAAAATTTTTTAATTTTTAAAATTTCTATAAAATAATATAATACAGTTTTATATTTTGGAAAGGTTCTTGAAAATACTATTTTACAATTTCAAAAGGCTCTATGGTTCAATTAAAGGTGGCAGATTAAACATATAAATTTATTTCCTCTCACCCATGAATCTCTATTAAAATGCTAGTAAGGGAATCAAAAAGTATAAACCACAAGGAAAAAAAGAATAGAAAAAAGGAGAGCCGCACACAAGAGAGTTCCAGAAAATTTTTCAATATGGAAAGCAGACGGCCTAGTGGTGACCGATCTGGCAGTGCAGAGGAAGCCACAATATAAAGCAGTAGGTGAGAGCTATTTTGTGGTCACCTGAGCAAATTGACCTAGGAGTTGGGAAAGAAGGGGCAGAAAACAAGGCACCCTTTGGAAGTTTGATTAGAATCAAAAGACTCGACACTCTCTTATCTCACATACAAAATACCAACATCCAGGAGCCTGCCAGAGCATTCCTCACACACACACATGCAGGCAAGAGACTGGAGATTTTATTCCCTAGAGAAACTGACCTGAAGGGACACGAGATTTGGCAGCATCAATACAGCGGACCCCAGTCCTGTGTTTCCAGGTACGCATCCAAAGCACAGATCTGCTCGGGACAAGGTGGCACCACCAAGCTAGACCTACGCTGTTACTGCTCTGTATTATAAGCCTTCTGGTTCTACTTGCTCTTTATCAACCAAATGCATGTATTTATTTAGAAAAAGATAAAGATGGTTAAGTTTATCTGAAATTATATTAAGGGAAAAAAGTAGGAGAACTTCATAAATAATAATGATATTGGCAATCATTTGAAACAAAGAAAAGAAGATGAAGGAAATAAGTTAAATGTTAAGAGTGGTTCTTTTTTATAGTTTCAAGTATTTTCTTCAATGATCATTTATTTAAAATTACTAAAAAATCATTTAAAAGCCATAATAGAAAAAATATAAAGTATGAAAACAATACAATTTATATGTGTGTCTGCAGAAAAATCAATAGAACATTCTGAAAGAAATATGATAATCCAATTATGCTAATAAAATCATAATGAACACAATAAACATATGTCATTACAGTGATGCAACAAAGGTTTTACCAGTCCTGAGTTTGATAAAAGCAACTATTAAGAACACTTATGAAGGGGTGTCACTTAAGCATCCGACTTCAGCTCAGGTCATGATCTCACAGTCTGTGGGTTCAAGCCCTGCATCGGGCTCTGTGCTGACGGCTCAGATCTTGGAACCTGTTTCGATTCTGTGTCTCCATCTCTCTTTTCTCCTCCCCCCCTCCCCTTGTGTTCTATCAAAAATAAATAAATCTTTAAAAATTTTTAATAAAAATGCTTATGAATTTTATTAGAACTAATGATTATCTCACTTTAATCATATTCAATGAAAATTAGAAAAACTACATTCTTCTAGGACTGGCAGTTACCTTAAAAGAGCACCTTCTAGTATTTCTGCATTAGACAGAATCGTCCAAACCTACTCTCAAGAGACTCTACAGCTTCCCTTTGGCAACTTATTCAGTATTCAATACCATTCCTAATCAGGTTTTCCCCCACAAATGTAAATACCTGGTTCTGTAGTTTATGTCATTAGTATTCAATGAGAACAGAAAAAAACCTCGTAGCTTACATTTTTGTCTAATGAAGCCTCACTTACATTAATTTTCTCTTACATCTAGCACCTGGCACACAGCCTCAGTCGCATGTTAGCTGAACAAAATGCAGATGAATAAATATTATAATCAAGTCCCTTTTAAGCTCATTCTTCTACAAGGAAAATAATCCTTGTTTTTTGAGTCTTTTATCCTGGAGATGCTTCCTTTTAGTCTTTAATAGTCTTTGTGGCTTTTCTTTAATTTCCTGTTAAGTCTTAAAGTGACAGGGCCAGAATGGGGCACAACATTCTACTGAGGCTGCGACCAGACAGGAACATACTAAAGGAACGACGGTTTTTTGGTATGGACACATTCCAAGACCACCTTGTAAATTTCCACACATAGAATAAGGCTGAAACCTTACCTCAAGAACCAGCCACAGCTTGTCTCCATTTATCTTATCCTTCTTAAAGTACATCCCATAGAATCTGACCACATTGGGGTGGTCAGAAAGTGTTTTTAAGATGTTATACTCTGCTTCAATCTCTTCATCAATGTCCTAGTTTCAAAAGGTCATAAAAAGAAAACCATGAGAAAAACATCAATTATGTCAAAGAGACACATACTATAGACCACCAAATAGAGAATTTAATTTTGTCAAAGCAAGGTTTTAATAATGGCTTTTATTATGCTCAGTGGTACAGTAGTATGCATTGAAATTTCTGGTGCTATTATTTAAGGAGAGAGATTGTGATTTTCCTGCTAATCAAATGCATCTCTAATTACGTTAATTTCTTTGAGTTACAAAGGGACAAATAAAAGACTATTTTTGTACATAATTAGAAAGAAATATACATGGAGACTGATTTCAAAAGATACTACTTTCTTTGCAGTGTTAACATTGCTTTAGTGGCAAAGCCACTGATTTGAAATAAAAACTTTTAGGGGGCGCCTGGGTGGCTCAGTCGGTTAAGCGGCCGACTTCAGCTCAGGTCATGATTTCACTGTCTGTGAGTTCGAGCCCCACATCGGGCTCTGTGCTGATGGCTCATCAGAGCCTGGAGCCTGCTTCTGATTCTGTGTCTCCCTCTCTCTCTGCCCTTCCCCTGCTCACGCTCTGTCTCTATGTCTCTCAAAACTAAATAAAAAAGTTTAAAAAAATTAAAAAAAAATAAAAACTTTTAGCTGGTTCATTTGTTTCTTTGAAATATAGGATACTTAGAAGCTTTCAAAAACTAGTCATATAAGCAATAAATTCCTACTTTTCCAAAAACGTAAAATAATATATATAATATGGCATACAGCCTGCAGTTAGGTAAAGGCCCATTCACCAGAAGTAGAATAGATTGCTACCCTGTCAACAAAAATGCAAGATAACTACTTAACGGTCATGTTTTTAGCAAACCACAAAACGTGAAACAACTCAGAATAATATAAGAGAAACTCTTCTACTACTGTTTTTACAGTAATATTTAGCATCCGCTTTGTTTTCTGACAAAATCGTGTAATCACAGAGCCGCAAAGAATTTTAGACCAGAGTTCTAATTTGAGAAAAAGAAATTACAGCTCAGAGAAGCTGGTCACGGAGCTGGTTGGTGTAAGAGCCAGAATGAGACTGCAAGTCTACTGCCTATGACCTTCTCATCCTGTCCATTTTTTTTATCCCTTCCTCGCATAAAATCGTACTCTATCAAAATTCATAACAGTAATACTCTTTTAATAAAAAAGCCACTCTGTAAACTGCTGGGATGCATTTAAATTTATTTTATTAAGATTATAATCTCTCAGTTATAAATCTTTTTTATCTGGCTTGTGACATGATGAATGAAGAGGAAATAAATAATTCTCAGAAAAACATATATGTACTATGACAAAAATAAAGGCAGCAAAAGAACCAATCTCATACCAGAGTTCTGAAATCAATATATATTTCATTAAAGCAATAGGACAAAACATGACTTTTAAGGTTCGTAGTATATAAAACATGAGTAACCTAGAAAACGATAATGGCTATCTGTATTCATAATTCATTTGTTCTTCTCCACTAAGGAGAAGAAGAATGAAAAACAGACCCTGGTAATGGGGCCAGACACAGAATCTGGCCGCGGCCCTTTCCCTTACCGCAATTATGACCCTAAACCATAACTGTGTAGACCAAAGGAGAGACATCCAGTCACTTTGATGCAGATTAATTTGTGTTTCTCCTCCTTCAGTTTAAATGGTAAGAACTTTCCATTAAAGAATATGAAAGCATTCAGCATCAGTTAAGCCAAGGCATAGTTCTCTTTCCTTTTTTTTTTCCCTCCAGTGTATCTTATTACTGAAAATAAACCCCCACTCTCCCTCCCCTCTGCTCAAAATAATATGAAACACTGTAGTTATAACGAGTTTAGTAGAAATAAACAATCAAAAAAGAAAGAGCAACCCTAAGATGCACAGAGGCCCAGAGACCTTTTGCAGCAGCCTACAGTTTGTTAGTTAAGAGCTGTGACAAGGACTAGGAGTCCCGTGTCCTTCCCACACATATCACATCATTTCCATGTCACACTCCATCACGTGTGCAAGAGTCGAGTGACCACAGAAATTGCTCTCAATAGAAGTTGGGGGATTATGGGATTGCGGAGCCCATTCTGACTCACCCACATGCTATGGGAGAGCTACATCTTTCCCAGGAGCTGAAAATGTTACAAAACAACCAGTTCTCATTCCCAGCTGGGGAAAAAAAAAAGGATCTCATCAATTTCTTCACGCTCTTAAAGGCCAAAAAAAAAAAAAAAAAAAAAAAAAAAAAGGCTTGGAAGGTCCCCTTACCACAGCTGCTTTCCAAAAACAGCTCACCTAAAGAGGCCATAGGGACGCCACAGGCAGAGTCGGTTCTTCACAAGGAAACCCACCCCGATTATACGTGAATGCTCTTTTGGCTTTGGAAACATTTCAGCAAACCTGAAAATTAATTTCCCACCTCAGAAAGACATGTCATTTAAAATAAACTATTATTTCTGGTTTAGCTTCAGAGACATTCTTCCTGAAGCTTAAATAAATACAGGAAGAAAAAGATGTCTGGCAAAGATGACAGTTCAGAATTACTTCTAGAACCCTGAGTCTGTGTTCCTACAATTTCTTGAAATCTCAGCGCTGAATCAACTGTTGAGCTATTAAGAGCTGTATTTACCTATTTACTTATTTGTATTATTTATTTGTTCATTTATTAAGTACTTATTGGTCCCTATTGTATATGGTAAGCATATAAATAAGAAAAACCTAACAAATAGACTTTTTTTTACATTTTCTTCTACTGTAACTGACATTGTGACAAATCAAGATACCTAAAGATTTTTTAACTGCTTAATACAAATAAAAACAAAGTTAATTAGCAAAAAAAAAAAAAGAAAGAAGAAGAAGAAAAACAATGTGACATACATGAATCGGATCCAGAATTTTCACTGCTGCTCTTTGGCCATTTTTCTTATTTAACACTTTAAAAACTTTCCCGTAAGTTCCTTTGCCGATCGTTTCGGTGATTTCCCATGTATCAGAAGGATCAGGAAAGTTATCAAAGATGATTGTTTTTCCGGTTAATGGAAGCATCTCATAAGTTTAAATCACTGGAGAAAAAAAGTACACTTTTAGGTACATCTGATTGGGGATATGACATGGCACACATAAACTCATGGGAAATTAACACTTCACTGATATGATGAAAAATAGACAGCTGTAACCAAATGTACTCAGAATTATAGAAAATTTTAATTTCAATTCTTTTTGCAAAAAGATTAATATGAATTTAGTAATGCTTTATAAACAAGGCTTTATTTCTGTGTTTAATATAGTCCCATATTAATTGCTCTTAATGCTTTTCATATTAAAATAAGAGACGATATATTTAAATCACTTTGATATGCTGCTTTATACTCAGGTATTAGTACAATGAATGAAATAAATTTAGAATTAACCATAAAGATGATAAAAATTCAACATCATCGAGGCAAAACCCACACTTTAAAGTGATCGTGTCTTATACCGCTCCTGTATGTAAAACCCGATAATGGGTCCCCTCATATTGCTTTTAGCACGAAATTTCTTTAACATAACTTACCAGGTCCTTTAAAATCCAGCCCTTGCTTAATGTCCTAGCCTCATGCATGTCTCAACTCTTCTCTCAGTCACTACAAACCAGCCACTCAGGATCCTTAAAGTCATTTTTTTTTCTTAAGGATTTTAATATACACTAATCCCTTCCACTTCTGCCTGTGGTTTCTTTCCTAAATTCCAACATCTACTTCGGATCTTGCCTTAGATGCCATTTCCTCTGAATGTGACCACTCTCCATCCCATTTGGGTTGCACTCCCCACCTCTGTACTTGCATAGCATTCTACCCATGTTCATCGGCTATCATGACATGCCCAACGCCTGGCACGGGGCTGCAATAATTAAGACTCTATGGCCAATGAGCTCAGGAGACTTAAAAAGATGTTATATGTAATCTGAAATAAGATCCCAGGTTTTCTGTCTTCTCATTGGTGTTTTTAACCTTCTATACTCTCCCTATATTACATTCAACCATTTGTATAAAATTATAAAAAAGAAAAGAAAAGTAACAAAAAGAGCTCCCAGAACTTCTGGTGGCCTCACATTTTTTCAATTATCTGTACAAAACCTCACTTTCTTCAATGATAAAAAAGTGGGGCACCTGGGTGGCCCTGTCAATTAAGCATCCAGCTCTAGATTTAGGCTCGGGTCATGATTTCATGGTTTGTGAGTTCGAGTCTCATACAGGCTACGTGCTAATAGCACGGAGCCTGCTTATGATTCTCTCTTCCTCTCTCTTCTCTGCCTTTCCCTCTCTCTCTCTCTCTCTCTCTCAAAGTAAACAAATAAACATTAAATATTTTAAAAAGTTCACTGCTGTTGCGCTTGTATGTGTATGCATACACATAGAAACGTATCTTAATAAACAGATATTAATACTACATAATAATATTGGCCCATGAAATACACTGGTCTAACCACGACTTTCGACCTTAGCCACACCACCAATCCATTGAGTCCTCGCTTTCTTTATAGCCATCAACCATATTCAGTCTTCATGCCTTCTTCATTTTCTTCCTCCCCAGCATAAATTCTAGAGCTTGAATTATTATGACCTCCTTGCAAATACCCTCAACGCTCTTGTTCCTCGTTCTCCACCATGAGTCTCCCAGGGTAAAAAAAAAAAAAAAAAAAAGAAAAAAATCTCTGGTTGAACCCTACATTTCTTCACACCTGTGCCTGTAGCTGGAGAAAACCACACAACCATAATGTTCGTTTCACTTTAAATTCGGGATAAAAAAACCTTCAAGTAGACCATTGACACTGCCCAGGAGTCCTACTGAGCTTCCCTGGTTTGTCTATTCCTTGCTCTCTGGAGGGATTAATTTCACAGTGATCTCTCTTCTCACACTTTTCTCTCCTCAGACTGTTCTTTGTTCTCTATCCCCTTTCACAAAACTTCCCAACTGATGACCTTACTTAATACTTACTGAAAAGATGAAAGCAATAATAAACCCCTTAACCTTGTTATCTTGAAAACTATAATCCAATGTGCATAAAACAGGAGTTCATTCTCATTATCTATCATCGATTTTGCTGTTTGGCCTCAGTTAGTCTTTTACCAGTTCCTTCTCAGCCTTCAGATCTTGGCTCCAACATCACTTTCTTAAAAAGGCTTTTCTTGAATAACCTACATAAAGGGAGCTTTCCCCACATAGTTCCCCATTTTCCCTTTAGAACACAAGCTACAAAAGGGTTTGGACTTTGCTCTTTTTATACTGTCTGTGCAATTCCCAGAACGATGCCTAGCACATAGGAGGCAATTAGTAAATCTGTCAAAATGGGCAAACATTTTGTTGTTTACCTGTTAACTGTGACAACACAGGCCTTATCTGTCTTGTTCACATCCAAATCTAATAATGCCTAACCCTGTGCCTGGCATACAGTAGATGCTAAATATACAGCTGTTGAATAAATTAATCAATATGGTTCTTCAAAAGAAGTTTTTAAATGAGGGAGAAAAATAAGGACGAGGGAGAGCTGAAAAGAATTTGAAAAACTAACAAAAATAAGGATCATATTCTGATTCATTATACTTAACGGCACAGCATCTAGTAAATGGCTATGAATGCCTGCTAAAATTACATTACTTCATAAAAACACTTATGAATAGTTCACAGAACATTTAATCTTTATGAAATTTGTGCCTTTGATCCAAAATGCAACAGAACAAGTAGGAGGTAATCAGTAATAATCATCCACTTTAGTGATTTCATAATCAGTGACAAGATAACTACTTCTTCCATCTATGCACTTGAATCATGCGAATAAGCATTTATGCTATTCATATAGTTAAAAGTTAGACCAAAAGACCATATTAAATCTTGTTAAATACCTGAAATAAGGGTTTTCAATCACAAGAAACATTCATTACATGGAATACTACCTTTCAAGTGGTAATGTTATCGAACACAATTTTAATTTCTGCTACATTAATTATTAGGAATTAACTATTGATATTTATTTATTTAAGAGAGGTAGAAAGAACGTGTGTGTGGGGGGAGATGGGATATGGGGGGGGGAGGGAGAGAGAGAGAGAGAGAGAGAATATCTCAAGCAGGCCCCACACTCAGCTTGGAGCCTGACATGGGGCTGGGCTCCATGACCCTGGGATAATGGCCTGAGTCGAAATCAAGAGTCAGATGTTTAAGGGGCACCTGGGTGGCTCAGTTGGTTAAATGTCTGCCTTCAGCTCAGGTCATGATCTCGAGGTCCATGAGTTCAAGGCCTGTGTCAGGCTCTGTGCTGACAGCTCAAAGCTTGGAGCCTGCTTCAGATTCTGTGTCTCCCTCTCTCTCTCCCCCTCCCCTGTGCACACTCTGTCTCTCTCAAAAATAAATAAACATTAACAAAAAATTAAAAAAAAAAAGAGATGCTTAACCAACTGACCCACCCAGGTGCCCTATAAGTGCCCTATAGTGTGGAGCTCTCCCTCTCTTCCTCTCTCTTCCTCTCTCTCTCTCTCTTCCTCTGCACCTCCTCTCTAAAACAAAAAATAATAATAATAAAAGAAAAAGAAAGAAAAATGAACAGAGCCTAAGGGACTTATGAAACATCATCAAGAGGACCAATATTAGTATTGAGTCCTAGAAGAAGAAGAAAGAGAATGAGGCAAAAGATTATTTGAAGAAATAATGGCTGAAAACATAAATTTAAGGAAAGACAGAGATGTACAAATCCATGTAGAAGGGCCTACAATCCAATAAGCCCAACAAACTGCAAGGATAAATCCAAAGAAACCCACATTGAAATATAATGAAGGAGTCAAAAGACAAAGACAAGGAATCTTGAAAGCAGTAAAAGAAAAGCAACTCATCATTTACAAGGGATCTTCAGTAAGATTTCCCAGCAGAAATCTTGTAAGTCAGAAGGCAGTGGGATGATATAGTTAATGCGCTGAAAGAAAAACTTGTCAACTGAGAATTTATATGCAGCAAAACTGTCCTTCAAAAAATGAAAAAGAAATTAACACTTCCCCAAATAAACAAAAGCTGAGGGAGTTCATTACCACTAGATCTGTCCTACAAGAACTGCTAAAAGGAGTCCTTCGGGTTGAAATGAAGGATGCTATAGTGATAAAAGGATCAACTCACCAAGAAGATATAACAGTTGTAAATATAATTGCACAAAACATCAAAGCTCCAAAATATATGAAGCAAACAGTGACATAACTGAAGGGAGAAATAAACAACTCTATAATAATAGCAGGATATCTTGCCTTCAGTAATGGACAAAACAATGAGACAGAGATCAATAAGGAAATATAGGACTTGAACGACACTGTAGACCAATTGGATCCAATAGACACATAGAATGTTCCATCTAACAACAGCATAATAAACATTTTTCTCAAGCATACATGGCACATTCTTCAAGATAAAACATATGTTAGGCCACAAAACAATAAAATTCAAAAGACTAAAACCATACAAAATATCTTTTTCAATCAGAACATAAAGAACAGCATGTGGGTGGCTCAGTCGGTTAAGCGTCTGACTTCAGCTCAGATCATGATCTCACGGTTCATGAGTTTGAGCCCTGTGTCGGGCTCTGTGCTGACAGCTTAGAGCCTGGAGCCTGCTTCAGATTCTGTGTCTCCATCTCTCTCTCTGCCCCTCCTGCCCCCTCATATTCTGTCTCTCTCTCTCTCTCAAAAATAAACATTAAAAATTTTTTTTAAAAAAGAACATAATTAAACTAGAAATCGACAGCAAAAGAAAAATTGGAAAATCTACATATATGTGGAAATTAAACAACACACTATTAAACAACAGTGTCTGACAAGAAATCACAAGGAAAATTAGAAAATATCTTGAAGCAAATAAAAATACAACATAGCAAAATGTAAGGGATGCAGTAAAAGCAGAGGTAAGAGGCAAATTTATAGCTAAAAAGTTTATGTTAAAAAAAAATCTCAAATCCTAGTTTTATACTCTAAAACTAGAATTAGAGGAAAAGGAACAAATTAAACCCAAAAGTAACAAAAGAAAATAATAAATACTGGAGCAGCAATAAACAAAATAGAAAACAGAAAAACAATAGAGAAAATCAACAAAACCAAGAGTTTTTTCTTCAAGTAGATAAACAAAATGACAAACCTTTAATTAGACTGACTTAGGGAAAAAAAAATGAAGACACAAATAAATAAAACCAGAAATGAAAGAGGGAGAATTACTAGTGATTTCATAAAAATAGAAAGAATTAAACTAAGAACAATTGTATACCCATACAATGGATACACTAGATAAAATGGATAAATTCCTAGGAACACACAACCTACTAAGACTGAACCATGAAAAAATTAAAAATCTAAATAGGCCCATAACTAGTAAGGAAATTGAATCAGTAATCAAAAACCTCTCCACATCAACAAAAGAAGCCTAAGACCAGATAGCTTCACTTGTGAATTCTACGAAACATTAAAGAAAATTAACACCTTAAAAATAACACCTGAAACTGTTAACAAGTAAGGACTAAGAATCCTTAAACTCTTCCAAACAATTTAAGAAGTGTGAACAGTGCCTAATTCATTCTATGAGGTTAGCATTACCCTGACACAAAAGCCAGACAAAGACGCTATAAAAAAAAATAGCAGACCAATACCCCAATAAACACTGATACGGAAATCTTCAAATAAAATACCACCACCCTGAATTCAACAGCATATTCAAAGGCTCTCAATAGCATACTGAAAGGGTCATATACAATGACCAAATGGGATTTATTCCTGGAATGCAAGAAATATTCAATATATGAAAATCAATCAACGTAATATATGGCATTAACAAAATAAGTAATAAAAACATGATCATTTAAATTGATGCAGAAATGCATTTAATAAATTCAATACCCGTTCAAGATAAAAAGCAAAACAAAAACAAAAACAAAAAACAAAACTCAAACTAAGAATAGAAGGAAACTACCTGGACATAAGAAAGGCCATATATGAAAAGCCCATAGCTAACATTATACTCATTGGTGAAAGACTTAAAGCCTTTCCTCTAAGAACAAGAACAGGCAAGGATGCCTACTTTTGCCATTTCTATTCAACATAGTACTCAAAGTCCTAGCCAAAGCAAGCAGTCAAAAAAAAGAAATAAAAGACATCCAAATTGGTGGGGAACAATAAAAGTATCTCTATTCACAGATGATTTGATCTTATATGTAGAAAACCCTAACGAAGCCACAAAACAGACTACTGAACTAATCAATGGATTCAGAAAAGTTGTGGGATGCACAATCGACATCGAAAATCAGTTTCATTTCCAGGGGCACCTGGGTGGGTCAGTCGGTTAAGCATCCAACTTAAGCTCAGGTCATGATCTCATGGCTTGTGAGTTCGAGTCCCACATCAGGCTCTGTGCTGACAGCTCGAAGCCTTGAGCCTGCTTCAGATTCTGTGTCTCCCTCTCTCTCTCTGCCCCTCCCCCACTCATGCTCTGTCTCTCCCAAAAATAAACGTTGAAAAAAAATTTTTTAAAAATCAGTTTCATTTCTATATACTAACAATGAACCTGAGAAACAAATTAAGAAAACAATTCTATTTACAATAGCATCAAAAAAGATAAAATACTTACGAATAAGTTTAACCAGGGAGGCAAGAGACCTGTATAGTGAAAACTACAAAACACTGCTGAAAGAAATTAAACAAGACACAAAGAAATGTAAAGACATCCTGTGTTCAAGGATATTAATTTCAAGTTCTAGACTTGTTAATATCAAGTTCAAGACCTGATATTAAAATATTAAGATGTCAGTACTACCCAAAACAATCTACAGCTGCATTACCTATTAAAATCCCAAAAAGAAAAGAAAAAAATCCATCCTAAAATATATATGGAATCTAAAAGAACCTCAAATAACCCAAACAATCCTAAAAAGAAGGATAGTTGGAGGTCTTACACTTCCTGATTTCAAAACTTATCTCAAAGTTACAGTAATCAAAACAGTGTGATACTGGCATAAAGAGACACACATACAGACCAAAAGAATAAATTACACAGCCCAGAAATAAAACATAAGTGGTCAAATGTTTTCAATGAGACTGCCAAGATCATTCAATAGGGAAAGAATAGTCTTTTCAACAAATAGTGTCGAGAAAACTGGATAACAATATGCAAAAGAATGAAGCTGAACCCTTATGTTATATCATATGCAAAAATTAACCCAAAATGTATTAAAGACCTAAACATAAGAGGTAACACTATAGTACTTAGAAGAAAACATAGGCGAAAACCTTCATGACAGTGTATTTGGCAATGATTTCTTGAACATGACACCAAAACATGGGCAACAGAAGAAACAGATAAATTGGATTTCATAAAAATTAAAAGCTCTTGCATATCAAAGGACACTATCAACAGAATGGAAAGACAACCTGCAGACTAGGAGAAAATATTTGTAAGTCATGTATTTTTTTAAGGGTTAACTGGAGTATACAAAGAACTGCTACAACGCAACAACAAAATAACCCAATTTAAAATATGGGCAAAGGACTGGAATAGACATTTGTCCAAAAAAGATATACAAAAGGCAATAAGCAAATGAAGTGATGCTCATCACCACTAATCATTCGGAAAATGCAAATCAAAACCGTAATGAGATACTACTTCACACCCATTAGGATGGCTATTATGAGGAACACAGAAAACGAGCATTGCTAAGATTGGGAACAATTGGAACTCTTGTGCATTGCTGGTGGGGATGTAAAATAGTGTGGAAAATGCATAGTGGTTCACCCCCAAAAACACACAGTTACCAACAATTCTACTTCTGGGTATATATTCCAAGGAAGTGAAAGCAGGTTCCCAAAAAGATACATGTATATCCATGTTCGTAGCAGTGTTACAATACCTAAAAGGTGGGAACAACCAACATGTTCACCAATGGATGACATACATTAATAAAATGTTGTATATACATACCCTAGAATATTTTCAGTGATAGAAGGCAAGGAAATTCTGACACATGCTACAACATGGATCAGCCTAGAAGACATTATGCTTAGTGAAAAGAAGCAGCCACAAAAGCGCAAATATTACATGATTCCATTTATATATAGTACCTAGAATAGTTAAGTTCAAAGACAGAAAGTAGAATTGTGGTCAGGGGAAAGGGAAAGAATGGAAATTATTGTTTAATGGGTAGAGTTTTAATTTAGGAAGATAAAGTTCTGGAGGTAGATGGTGGTGAGAACAGAACAACAATGTAAATGTACTTAATGTCATTGAACTGCACATTTTAAAATTATTAAAAAGGGTAAATTGTATGTAATGCACATTTTGCCACAATAAAATATTACTCAGGATGCAGTACAGGGAAACAAAGTAAAAAAACAAACAAACAAAAACACGAAAGCCAAATTGAAAGATATGGAAAGGGGAACGAAAGGTCCACTTACTCTCAGATCCATGCAAACCTTCCATACCCTGAATCTGGGGAGCCGATATCTCAAAACTGTATTTTCCACACTCCTTGTTCTATTGGCTTCCTCCTCTGCTAGATTCTGTCCGTGAGAGTCTCAGGCAAGAGCCTGGATTGTAGAAGGAAAGGAGATACCAGGATATTTCTCCTTAGCTTTCCATGGTTCTATGGTTCTCCATAGCTTTACGGACAAAGCCACTGATGGAGACAGTGGTGCCTGTTTCTGTAGGGCAGAATCTGCCACAGTTCTAAGATGGCCTCAGCTGGGTTCTGGTAAGACTGTCTCTTTATTGCAACTCTACAGCCCAAGGAGCAATAAGAGTTGTTTTGCTATTGCTAAACACAGACTGCCCCACTATCCCCTGTTTGGCATTCAGATATCCTCAAACATTTGTAACTAATTCTTCATATGTCAGTCTGTTCACGTGGTGCTATAACAAAAACACCATAAATTGGTGGCTTATAAACAACAAACATTTATTTCTCCCAGTTCTAGAGGCTGGGAAGTCCAACATCATGGTGCTGGTAGGTCCTATGTCTGGTGAGGGTCCACTTTCTAGACAACTGTTGATTTGCAGTAACCGTACGTGGTTGAACAGATGAGCCCGCTCTGTGGGGTCTCCTTTATAAGGACACTAATCCCATTTGTGAGGCTCTTCCTTCACGACCCAATCACCTCCAGAGACCCCACCTTCCCAACACCATCGCCCTTGTGGCCAGGATCCCCACACAGAAATTTTGGGAGGACACAAACATTCAGACCATAGTACCGTCTTAAATTCTCTGTTGAACTACCCAGTATTAACCATTTTTCTGACTGATTCTGTTTAACACACATCCAATCCATCTGAGAAGGAAAGAATAGAGAGAAGGGAGAAAAGGCAACAGGTAATGGCTGAGAGGTTTCTTAAAGAGGTGAAAGGTGTGAACACTCAAATTTGGGAAGCTCAAGTAGAGTAAATAAAAAGAAATCCACAGTTAGATACAGATCACAATACAGATCATGGAACACCAAAGACAAAGAGAAACGCTTAAAACCAACCAAACAGAAAAGATACATTACATGCAGAAGAAAACAATCAGAATGACTGCTGATATTTCAATAGAAAACAGTAGTATGATATATTCAATATATATATATTCAAGTGAAAGAAAATAACTATTAATCTAAAAGAAACAAAAGTACCCATAAAAGTATCTTTCAATATCAAAGGCAAAAAAAAGGTATTTTCCACCCAAAACACTGGGGTTTAACAACGATAACCCTTGAGAAAAAGCATGCTTATAGGATACCTTTCAAGAACGATAATAATCTACAAGAAAAGTCTAAATTGCCAACAACAACAAAGAAATTGTTACCCATGTGTGTAAATCTAAACCAGCACGGTCGCTTGAGCACCAGACTTCAGCTGGGGTCATGATCTCATCGTTCATGGTTCGAGCCCCATATCGGGCTCTGTGCTGACAGCTCGGAGCCTGGAGCCTGCTTCAGATTCTGTGTGTGTGTGTCTCTCTCTCTGCCCCTTCCCCGTTCACACTCTGTCTCTCTCTCTCTCTCTCTCAAAAATAAATAAGCATTAAAAAACAAAGAAATAAGTAAATAAACCAGCACTGACTGCCAGACACAATATTAGACAATAACGAATAATAATCAAAAGTGTAGTAGCAGGATTTAAATGTTCCTAAATTCCTTATATGGTTAAAAGAGACCGTTAGAAATAATAACTTTAGGCTTTTAAGATAAATATACCTGTTAAATACTTACACTAAACACTAGAAACTCAAAATACCATATATAAAGAAAACGGCAGATGGCTTTCCTCAACACCAAGCAATGTTTTAATACCTCGATTCTTACTTTGAAAAATATTCATCATATATTTTTTGCAGAACACGTTTGGAGGATCCTACCTTGCGTGCACCCACTTCTGCCAAGCTGTTTCAACTCCCATCACTACAGTTTAAGTTAGATTCAAAAGGAGCCCCTGCCCGTGAAGGCTGAGATGTACTAGCCGGTCAACAGGTCAGCTGTTTAGGTCGTTTCTCTTCCCACAACAGTCAGAACGATTTCAACACTGAAACCAGATCACATTATTTTCCTGCTAAAAATCTTTCGAAATCCATATTCAAACTACGTTCTCTAGACCCCGAATGATCGGCTCTTTCTGACCCCCCTAAACTCACCCTAAGTTCTTCTTCGCGACTCTCTGCATCTTCCGCCTCCACTGGCTTCTGACAGGTCTGAGAACACTGTCAACTCTTTTCTGCAGCAGGATCTCCTGCTGTCTTTGCCTCGCTGCTTCCTCAAGCCCTCGGCGCGGCCGGCTTGACCTTCTCTCATACACAGACCATCAGGATCACATGCAGTTACTCTGCCCACAAATGAACTATCCCTGCTTTGAATTTACCCTATGGATTATTCTCCTGGCATGATTCTGAAAGTAATAAAGCCTTCCTGGCTAAAAGCAGCCCACAGAAAGGTGAGTTTGCCGTATAAAACCACCTCACAGAGACAGCAGGATGAATCACCAAACGAGTTTCAGGTATCTCCTCTCTCACCAAACATTAAAATGCACTACAGAGATGTCTGGTCTAGCTTACTGCAGAACAGAAGAACTGGACACATATCCCTTTGAGCTGTCCAATAACATAGGAAATAAAGTGTGGCTTAAAACAGACCTTGTCTAGTTATATGTGTGGTGTATTTTGAATGAGCCACAATCAATGTTTTGTTCCTTTCAATTTGCTTAAAGATGTTTTGTAGCGAGAGAAAATAAGGTCTACTTATCTACTTCCAAACGTGTATTCTTTCTACGACTCATCTTCTTAGTTTGTGATTATGGGGATAAAAATACTTGCTTAAAATAAATGCTAGAACCAAAAGAAAGGCCACCATTTCCTAGAAAATTACTCCATGCTTTAAAAATGGCATTAGTGGGCTGCCTGCGTGGCTCCATCAGTTGAATATCTGACTCTTGATTTCAGCTCAGGTCATGATCCCAGGGTCGTGGGATGGAGCCCCACATTGGATTCTGCCCTGAGCGTGGCGCCTGCTTAAGAGTCTTTCTCTCTCTCCCTCAGACCCTCTCCCCGACTTGCTCTCTCTCTCTCTTAAAAAAAAAATGGCATTAGTGAGAACCCGAAACAACTTTAAGTCATCAGAACACTATTCTAAGCTTTAGCACAAACCCCTAAGCTTCACTGTCCACAGCTATGAAATGGAAAGATAACGCATGTCTGAACTCATTCTCAGAGTTGACTTAAGGACCAAATGAGTTTTATGCAGAAATGCTTCATAAATTGTAATACAGGATTACTCTCCTCCTTAAGGATGAAAGTTTAACCGAGTTTGCACCACACAATTTACCCACTCGAATTAGTAAGGGATATTTTCAGAGTCAGAAATCACAACCTGAAGTGTCTGCAGGGGCACAGGAGGTGAAATACATGGGTGAAGCTGATCTGGACGCAGTCAAGCAGGGAGTGGAGGCCTTGTGGCCAAGTAGAGTGTACGCGCCCCCTCCAGAGTGGGCAACCACACCTGGCTTGAGCCGCTCACAGTTGCAAACTCCACCTTGCCGGGCCCTCTTGTTCTTTTTGGGAAAAGCTAGGACTCTGGGAATGTATGTAAAATTTACTAATTTTAAAATACTGGTAAATAGTTTTAAAAGTATTCGATCATTTTAAGTTGATGAGCTAACTCAAATAAACATATCCAAAGACCAAATTCAGTTTTTATGCTATCAACCTTATGACTTCTCCATGAGCTTTCGTGTTCTTTGACACAAAGAAATGGCCAATAGACACAAACCTAACCACACGGTGTAATCATCCTCAGCTCAGGAAAAATGGACAATAACAGTGGCTAGCATTCTTCTGTTTGCTATATGCCAGGTGCCCACTGTAGTTATAGTTGCATAAATGCATAAATAAATAAATGCATAAATGCACTATGTCATTTAATACTCACAAAAAACATTTCAGAAAGGCATTGCTGTAATCCACATTTTCAGAAAAGAACCCACATTTTCTGAGGATTAGAGAGAGTTTTGAAGGTCATAACGCTGGTAAATAGTAGAGCCAAGAAAAAGAGGAAGTCAAAGGCCATGGTAGAAAGTTGGTGTTCAAGTACAGATAACTTCAATCCAGAAGACTAATGTTCCTTAACTTGAGGTTCTTGACTCCCTATGTGTCCCCAGTGTGGTAAGAGGTCTTCTGTTTATTATTTTAAAAGTGAAAACCTTCTATTTACCCTGTAATGGATGAGTTTGTTTCCTATTACCAAGGAAAGGGAGTTTGTTTTGTTAGATACAATCTTTCAAGTTATATATCTAGGGGAGAGACTAATGAAGGGATCTTCGTAAAAATGAAGACGAAGGAAGAAGAAAAAGAAGAAGAAAGCTGGAAATGAATAGTTTAGAGCATGGACACTGCAGAAATTATTAAAATGATACAACATTTTTTACATCAAAACTTTATATAATCCACATTCATATAGTTTAAAGTAGATGTGCACTTACAAGTATTTATTCATTCACCAAACTATTAGTAGCAACTAAGGGATCTTCAAATACTTTGGATTTGACAGATACAAGTTATTTTTCAAATATACTCACAAAAAATTGAGGCTGTAAAGATACAGTGGAAAAAGGATGTCCAAGAAAATGCCATCCCCTTTCGTGATGTGACCAAACTCTCTGCAGATAGACGTGCCAAGCTGGCATTAAAGACCGCCAAGCTGAATCTTTCACTTTGCCCGTTTTTTCTCCTCACCAATAATAATCAAAAAGGACTAAGACAAATGAGAGTAATTTTTCACATGCTAGACATCACATCACTATATTCATAAAAAACAAGTTATCGTTGAAATCTTCCACATCTCTGAATTTTCCCATTTGAAAACAATTATCTTTTATAATGTAATAAAAATCAATATGGCATGAATCACATGGACCCTGATTTATCTGTCAAAACTTGGAACTTCGGCTCCAGCAAATCCAGAGGACTTGTCGACTTGATCACCTACCTTTAGAAAAGCCTGAAAGTAACGCATAATAATAATATTCAGGCACAAGACACAAAGTGGCCAGGCGACAGCTATGATCCTGGGCCTGTGACACACAACAACAGAGTCATGGGGTTACAGGGATATGCATCCAGGAGCTGGTGAAAGTAATTAGAAGCTGAACTTAACAAACATTTGGGTAGAATGGCAGGACTGTAATTTTTTCCTCAGTTTTAGCCTTTTTACATAACTAACGCGGAGCACAACGCGCCTCATATCTTGTACTGACCTAAAACAAATCTAAAGGCACTGGGTCGATGTGAATTCTAAAAAAATTTAAGAGGCTTTAAGAGCACCTACAATCACCAAGAAAACGGCAGAAACAAAGGAAACTCACGAGACTTCGGATTTTCAAAAATCTCTATCTTTTTAAATTTTAGCACCATTACAAAGGCTATTTCAAGGCTTACATCCAATTACCATCCTCGTACTAATAAATTACCACTTAAATTTTTTTTGTTTTATATTTCTCTTAGGGAAATATTAGCAAGGTGCAAATAGAAACTACTGGAGAACACAACAGGGTTGTTAGTGAGCAAGTTGAAATGACACCGTTTCTGGGAGGATTCCCCTACTTCTCAACAGCGATCACAAGGCTCTGGTCTGCACTTTCTCTCTCCTTAGAAAACTTCTCAGATGCGTACGGAGTTGCAGGCACCCCAGTCCCACCGACCTGCTTCTAGAGAAATCATCCCGGAGCAAGAGCTCCCTGGGGGCGACGCGGCGCGGCCACAAGTTCTCCCCGGGGCCGCCGGGACGAGGCGCGTCCTCCCCTCGGCTTCTCCCCGCACGTTCTCCACGCGCCCCCTCTCACTCCCCCTCCAGTTGTCCCGGCCGGCCCGGGGCGGGTGCGGGCGCAGTGGCCTTGCACTCTCCGCGCGCCGGGAGCGCCCCACACACCACTGGTGGCCGGGAAGCGGCGCCGCCCCCCCGCCGCGGAGGTCCCGCCCCCTCCTTAGGCTCCGAGCTGCGCCCGCGCTGCCCTGACCCCTACCTGGGCCGGAAGCGGGCGCCTCCTCCCTCCCCTCCCCGGGGCGTGGGAACGTGTTTCGTCCTCACCGTGCGCCCGCCACCCGCGCCGCGGCTGTTCGCAGGGAGGTCTGCTGGCGCCCGGAGCTGCGAGGGGCTTCCCGGGACTCGGCGCGCGCCTCCCTGGCCTGGTGCCCGGGGCGTGGGGGAAGGGGAGCAGAGCGCCCACCTTGGGACCCCCGGATCCTTGGTACCGCTCGCACAGCCCCAGTGTCATGGAGAAAATTCACCTCATTTGAAGGCACAATGTCTTCCGCCCCCCCATCCCCGCCCCCAAAAACTTCCCCAGCCTATGTGGGGGTTCATGCCTCCCTCAGGCTCCGGGCTGAAAATAAGCACCGGTTTTAGACCCAAGAGGGAAAGCTGACTAATGAAGTTGCCCCCAGATACCAATTCACTTCGGCGGTTCAAGGAATTGGGGGCTCAGGCTGCCTGAAAGCTGGAACCTTTGCTTCAGGTCCTGCCCTCTTGGTTTTGGAAGTCCTAACTGGGATTACTGAGTGGGTCCATCCTGGCCAGATTCTCCTGAACAGCCTCAAGGGACATTTTGCGCATAGTTAATACCTTCTTCCCCTTCAACAGGTGCACAGTCAAAATGTCCTTTGGTTCTGTTAATAATCTAAATGGGCCTGACTTTCATGATGATATCTAAGTGAAAAGACTTCTGGAAGAGAACAGAGGTCATCTAGTCCTAATCAATGCATGTGTGTTAAAAAACATGATCATTTGAATAGATGCCAAAAAGGCAATCAGCATATTCAAGATCCTTCCTTAGAAGGTATCTTTGAAATCTAGAAATTGAACGGTGGGTTTTTCTCAGAATATCGTGTATCACATCTGATACGTGGGAGTTTCAGAATATTGAGAATATTATATCAATACTAACTTGTAAACAGACTCAAAAGTTCAAGTTACTTCTTGAAAAAACAGCATATCAAATATATTATTTAACATAACAATAACTAACCCGCTGGCCACATATAAAATAAAATAGGCCAACAATTACCAATTAAAATACAATAGGAAAATGCATCCCATTCACAATAGCAACAAAGAACATAAAATTACCAGGAATAATTTTAAAAAATGTGAGCAATGTAGGAAATCTGAAAAAGAAAAATGCAGGACTACTGAGAAATTATTTATAAAATATTTTGTTAACTTGGGAGACATAGGATATCCTTAAGTGAGAAGACAAGATTTTAAATACATAATTACTTCAACAATACTCTAGAATTCATCTGAGAAACTACATAAACTAGAAAAGCTAAGACTAGTGGTTCTCAGACTGTGGTCTTGGGGCAGATGAGGTTGTTCAAGGGGTTCAAAAAATCAAAATTGCTTTCATGATGAGATTAAGACTATTTTTCACTCCTTTTTTGGTATCCATTCTTTCACAAGCATACACTGAGGTTTTCCAGTGGCTACATCCAACATATTATCCCAACAGATTTAATGCAGAAGATAGATATATTATGCCAGATGTTAAACAAGTTTGCAAGAATGTAAAAGAATGCCATTTCTACCACTACATTTGTTTTGGAAACCATAGTTACTTTTCATTTAAAAATGTTATGTTAACAAGTAATGACTTTACTAGTGTTTTAAATTATTATTTTTTAAATAAATATATTTATAGATTTTCAGCTTAGTTTCTTTCCTTTCCTTTCCTTTTCTTTTCTTTCCTTTTTTCTTTTCTTTTCTTCCCTTCCCTTCCCTTTTCTTTTTCCTTTTCTTTTCTTTTCTCTTCTTTTCTTTTCTTTTCTTTTATCACTCCCAGCATGGAGCCCAACTCTGGGCTTGAACTAATGACCTGAGATCAAGACCTGAGCTGAGATCAAGAGTCGAAAGCTTAGCCAACTGAGCCACCCACGTGCCCCTCAGCTTAATGTCTAATGTGGTAAGGGTCTTTATTCGAAGCTCGAGCTCAGACTCTTGCACCTCCCTACGCAGCGGTGCAGTGGCAAGAGCCCCGAGCCAGGTTTACACAGGCTTTTTATCAGGGTTCAAGTACACTTTTTGGGCGGGGGTGGGGATCCTTTGAATTGACTGATTGGCATTTTCGCAGGCTAGTTTCTCATTGAGTATTTCATATTTGGCGGGTGCGGGCTAGCTATGGATTGGCTTAGTTTGGGGGTCCTACGCATATTCAAATGGTCAGCCCATGTGGGCTGAACGCTCATTAGTTTTGCTAGGGGCTATTCTAGGAATCTGACCTCCTGTGGTTTCCCTGGAACTCAAAGTGGAGGCAGGGTCTGCTAATCAGGGTCCGGCCCCACCTGGGGTGGTGATGGGGTCTGCTAATCAGGGTCCGGTCCCACCAGGGATAGTGGCAGGGTCTGCTAATCTAGGTCCGGCCTTTTGGCTACTCTGTTTCCTGGAACCTGGGGCAGAGTCCAGGGTGACTTGTTTTCCTGGAACTCGGGGCCCAGAACTACTCTAAGATGGAACTTAAACCAAAATGGAGTGGCCTTAGCCCTAACAGCACTATACTTTCACAATATGGCAATTCTCTAACAGAGCAAACAGGGTTCACAGCAATCACAGCAAACGGGTCAGGAGTCTAGTGCATTCCTAAGTCTCTAAATCTAATACCTAACAAGATTTAACATACAGCAACTTAGTCTAATACATAGCAAACTAAACAGGCCTCACAGCACCCCAAGAAAAGTTTCACAGTGTTCAAAGCAAACAGCAATCAAAACAGAATTCTCAGCAATCATAACCCTTAACAAGGTTCACAGTAAGCAGAAGTCTGGGGCACACTATCTCTAACACCGTACCCCTTTATGTTTAGCAGAAAAGAGAACAGGCTTCAAACTAATGCAGGGCTGTCACTTGGAACAAGAAACTTAAAAACGCTCTCTTCAGTAATTATCAGTAGATATAACCAAAACTCTCTCGTGTCCTCAAATGATTTTTAAGAATGTAAAAGAGGGTCCAAGACCAAACAGTTTGAGAACCTTTTGATAACTATGAAAAAAAAAAATAGTAAACTATAGTAATTAAGAGTATGTCACTAACACAGGAATAGAACAATATGTACAATTCAATCAGTCTAAGACCATTAAGGACAAAACCTATGGTCTCCTTGTCAAGTTTACTGACTCATTGGAACAATGGAGACTGCCCACCAGAGGAACCATGAGGCAGAGTTTTGATAATCTCAAAGCAGAGCAGGGCTAAGAGGGAAAAGAGGCAACAGGATATTTGGACCGCAGAATGAACCCAGGGGTTGTTTCCTTGGATAAGCGTGGAATGTCATTTCAGGAACACCTTATCTGAAGCTCTGCTTCTGAGTTGTAATATCAAGGCCATTTCTCTGTGTCAGAGTGAGTTAGAACCTCTCAGCAAGAATGGCATGTTTCATTCTTACCAACATAATTTCAAATATTAAAGTGTCTAATAGTTGATACTATTATAGGTCAACATGTTTTTCCAAGGAGTAAGAAAGCAGTAGTTCCTCAGAGAAGATGACTGTAGTTGACACTTTACAGCTGCAGTGTGCTCTTGGAAGAAATATGGTTTCCTGTTCATCTTGCAGCTGGCTATACTAGTCTGATAAATAGTCAGGTGGACTTTTACTTTCTCTGTCTGAGCTGTTCTTTTTGTTTTTCAAAAGAAACTGATTAAATAGTTCAAAATAGATTTGAGTTAAATTTACCAGTTACTTTCCTTTATGGTTTGCTAAAAGATGCAAGAACTTAGCATATTATATAAAGCCATAAAAAGCAATATAGGAGAAAAATTTTATTCACTAAATGATTTTAAGACTATTAGCTAGGTTTTAAGCAAATGCACAATTAGATAGTTGTGTCCTACCATGCACAAGAGAAATACCGTAAGGATTAAAAAGTTAGATTTAGAATATCAAACCTGAAGTCTAGAAAAAAATTAAAATTAATATCTATCAAATATCTGGATGGAAAAATATTTTACTTTTATTTTTTAAATATTTTACATTTGAAAGCAATCATGTAGAAACACAATTGGTAAAATTCACTAAATGTGGTACGCCCCTTAAAAACATCAACCAACACAAACAAAAACTAAACATGAAAAGGGAAAGAATACTCTAGAAGAAACAGGTGCAACAGATCAATAGGGTTTGTATCTTTAATATATTTTAGAAAATGCAATGAAATTGTTAAGAAAAGCACCAGGACTTTAATGGATAAAGAACACTCTATCGAGATGATAAATGCTATAATAGAGGGGTGGGCAGAACGTCGTGGAAACATGAAGGAAAAGTCGGTAATTGTATGTGGGTCTAGATTGAGAGGCTGAATAAAGGCAAGGGGAAAAGGGTGGTAGTTAGGGAAGGTTTCTCAGAGGAGGAGTTTGGTTTGAGGCATAAGGCTATTTAGAAGCTCACCAGGTAGACAGGAGAAAGAAGGTCATATCAGACAGAGCAGCATATGCAGACAGAGACCCAGAGGAAAACAAAATGCTTGAATATGGCTGACGGGGCATAAGAGATAAAGCTATAAAATGGGTGAGGTTGGCCAAAAGGCCCTCATGCCCAGTCAAAGAGTGTAGACATATTTGATCACGAGAGTTATTAAAGAATATTCAATAGTGAGTACCACAATCTGATAGTGGACATGGGGAGAAAGAAGTGACTTTGAAGGCTACTAAGGATTGTCGATGGCCAGTGTTGGTAAATGAATGTGGAAGAGAGGCAAAGGAGTTGAGGATGGTTGAAATTTTGCCTTGGCTGTCACGACACAGAAGTGAATATTATTTTTATTAACAGTGGACTTCCCCTTTGTTCCTGTCTCCCTCAAGAGATCTATTTTTGATGAAGGAATAACTTAACAAGCATACTTGGACCACACACACACACACACACACACACACACACACACACACACACTGTCACCCCTACCCCCACCAAGGAACATGCTTAATTTATAATAAATAGTTGCAGAATTGTTTTCCAGGAGATTTAGATTCAGCCATTTGAGGGTTTTGTTTTGCTAAGTAGAAGTGAAAAATTGAAAAAGAGATTCTGGGCAAAGAATGAGAGGCCCAGGAGCCATTTCATTACCTTTCGCTAGAAGGTGAGAGGATGGAGTAGAGGAGGAAAAACCTCTTCTGTCTTTCCATGAAATCTTCAGTAAAATCTACAGGATGCATCAAGGAGAATATAGGATGGAAACACGATGAAGTATGAAGTCTGGCCTCAAGATGCCTTAGATAGACCCAATCCTATTCTTTTTTTTTTTTTTAACATTTATTCATTTTTGAGAGACGGAGCATGAGTAGGGGAGAGGCAGAGAGAGAGAGAGAGACACAGAATCGGAAGCAGGCTCCAGGCTCCGAGCTGTCAGCACAGAGCCCCAGGCAGGGCTTGAACTCATGAACTGCGAGATCATGACCTGAGCCCAAGTTGGAAGCTTGACCGACTGAGCCACCCGGACACCCCAACCCAATCCTGTTCTAGTTGTATGAACTAGTTAGAGAACTGTGGTCCCAGAAACAGCAGGAGATGGGAAACAATGAATTCGAAATTTTACATATTGAATTTGAAGTGGATATGATGATTAGGCATGAGACACAGCTTTTTTTTTTTTTTTTTTTTTTTTTTTTTTTTTTTTTTTTTACAATGTTCAAAGTCCCTCTCTTTTAGAATAAGTTCATTCTGTTTTTATCTCCAGAAAGGGCAGGCTTGGCTTTGCTTTTGTCTTCTGAGTCACTTTTTTTCTGCTTTTAAGCTCTTTTTACTGGGTTAATTCTCTGCCTTCACCCAGGAGATGCTCCTCCTCTCTGTTGGACGTTTACGGGAGTAACTCGCATACATGTTTGGAATAGTTTCTAACAAATTGGAAATGAGATATAGGGAGCCGAGGCTCCGCGAAGAATATCATCTCTATTACGGTTCAGAAAGAATCAAGATATAAGCCCAGACCTCTCACCGCTCGTTCCAGTTTATCCCACCCACCCAATGTTGGGCAGGGAGGCTCAGAGAAAGTGGAGAACTCAACAGTTTTGCCAAAAGCAGACCCCGCCTTGCAAACTCACAGCGCCTTGAGAGTGAGCCCAGCACAGGGATCTAGGAGAGGAAGCCAGGGGAAGGAAGGCACTCGTTCCTGCTTTCTGAACCTCAGGAACTCCATCCTGCCTTGGCTATACATGAGCCTCAGCCCAGTTCAATTTGTTCTCAAATGTAGCCTTGTCTCTATTCCGCTGGCATTGCCTTAATTTAGGCTTCACCAGCCTAGAGTTCTCCACCTTTCTTCTGATTTTTGCTTCTGCTTTGTGCTCTCAACTTTACAATAAGTTTAATCATTAAATGCATTCCTCAAACCGTTTGTAAGAAGGTTCCTTGACATGGTAGCACATCTATTTGGTGATCCTCTCAGGCAAGAAAATATAATGAATAGTCTATAGGTCTTACTAACAGATCTCTCTCTCTTTTTTAAATGTGCAAACTTTGGGGTGCCTGGGTGGCTCAGTCGGTTAAGCAGGCCAACTTCGGCTCAGGTCATGATCTCACGGTCTCTGGGTTTGAGCCCCGCGTTGGGCTCTGTGCTGATGGCTCAGAGCCTGGAGCCTGCTTCGGATTCTGTGTCTCCCTCTCTTTCTGCCCTTCCCCTGCTCATGCACTGTCTCTCTGTCTGTCAAAAATAAATAAATGTTAAAAAAAATTTTGAATGTGCAAACTTGCAAGTGCGTTATCTCCTTTTATATGCACGATGTTCCTCTCTAAGGGAAATATCGGTAAGGCAGGTGTCTATATTTACTAATAAGGAAACTGAAGCACACACTCAATAATGACTTCTCAAAGGCCACAATCTTATGAAAGTAATCACTTCAAGATAATAAATTCCAGAGGTGCCCGGGTGGCTCAGTCGGTTGAGTGTCTGACTTCAGCCCAGGTATGATCTCACAGTTCGTGAGTTCGAGTCCCCTATCAGGCTCGCTGCTGTCATCGGAGAGCCCACTTCAGATCTTCTGTCCCCTTCTCTCTCTCTCTCAAAAATAAACATTAAAAATAAAGATAAATTCCAAAGTCTGCCAGCTCCATAAATACTCAAAGCAGAGTTTGATCTTCACAGACATATCAAAGATGAAATCATGATGCTTCAAATGATCTAAACACCATTTATGGCTTCCTAGTGATGGGCTAGGCATGGGCTTAGACTTTGGACTGGTGAGTCTTTGTTGGGACCTTTCTATGGCTTCATCCAAGCTGAGTACCCACTCTCCTCTATACTGAACCATAAAAACCCATCTGTGATACACTCAATATTCCTTTCCTTTGGGAAATCATTCGCCAGAATCAGTCTAATGAATTCAGTAGGCATTTTGTTTCTTAATGAATTTCATTCCTGCTGGGGTACCTGGCTGGTTCAGTTGATTAAGTGTCCAACTCTTTTTATTTTTTAAATTTCTTTAATGTTTATTTGTTTTTGAGAGAAAGAGAGAGAGAGGCAGAGCGTGAGTGTGTTTATCTATTTTTGAGAGAGAGAGGGACACACAGAATCTGAAGCAGGCTCCAGGGTCTGAGCTGTCAGCACAGAGCCAGATGCAAGGCTCCAACTCATGAGCCATGAGATCACGACCAGAGCCAAAGTCAGATGCTTAACTGACTGAGCCACCCAGGCGCCCCTTAAGTGTCCAACTCTTGATTTCAGGTCAGGTCATGATCTCACGGTTCGTGAATTTAAGCCCCATGTCATTGGACTCTGTGCTAACAGTGCAGAGCCTGCTTGGGATCCTCCCTCGCCCTCTCTCCACCCCTCCTCCACTCACTCTGTCTGTGTCTCTCTAGAAAATAAAATATATATATATATATATAGGCCTTAAAAAAAGAATTTTATTGCTTCATTCTTTAGTCATCATTCAATAAATATTTACTCATTGTTTCTACAGGGTAGAGCCATTTTAGGCATTGAATTTGAAACCCATCTTTGCCATATGTGCCTGTGAAATGTTAGCAGAATTGCCCCTGTATGAGCTGACATTCCACAACTAAATGGAAGATTACTAACAGAGGATTGCTAATATAAATGAGACTCAGATCGTTGAGACTAACACATGCTTCCACCACTAACTTCCAAATCATCTAATTTGTCTGCATTCATAACTTCTTCAAAAAGTTGGCCTGGGTGCTTTCTTAATCTTCGTTTTGGGCCCTTTAGCTGGTTACCTCCTTGCTATCAGTTTCTCGGCTCCGAGGACCTATAAACATTTACATATGCATACTGCTAGTTCAAGCACATCACAACTATTATTTTTGCTTCATCTATTCGGGCAGACAGAGCCCAAGATTTGACTTATATATGTTTGTAAAATATTCCATATTTTAGCATCTCATTGATGATACCTATTTGATTTTTCTTTATGAATTTTGAACTTATATTATTGCTTTGCATTATGTTGTGGGGAGGGAGGGTCTGTACAGTATCACTGTAATTTAGTTGAAACATGCGCTGAGTGAAGTGTTTTCAAGCTGCTTCCAATAGCATCCACTGCATAGGCTTTCTTTTCCTCTTTCTCTTTATGTTTCAGTAATACAATGAATACAAAGGAAGAACATGTCTTACTGCTTAATGATGATTTTTGTTGGTGGTCATTTTTTTTCATATTGATCTAAATTCATTCAGTATCAGATACTTCCACTAAAGCTCGTGAACTGGCAAGATAACATTTGAAATAATCATCATCAAAATAAAAATATTTGCTTTGGATTCATAATAGGAAACAAAACTATAGTTTAAATATAGTTCCATTTTAGGGGTGTCTGGGTGGCTCAGTTGGTTAAGCATCTCACTTCAGCCCAAGTCATGATCTTACAGTTCATGAGTTCAACCCCACATCAGACTCTGTGCTGATAGCTCAGAGCCTGGATCTCTCCCTCTCTCTCTGTCCCTCTCCTGCTTGCACACTTTCTCTCTCAAAAAAAAAATTTAAAAAATAAACATTAAAAAATTAAAAATAGTTTCATTTTAGAGGGTATGTTTTCCAAGAAAATTTAATGAAGATAATCAATAAAGATAAGCACTTTATAATACAAACTACTTTTTTTGGTGGTAGGGAAGAAGGATAAGAATTGAGGGTGTGAAGTAGGGTTTAAAATCTTTTTGGAAAGCATTTGACATCTTTCCTTCAAAATATTTATAGCTAACATGGCTTTTTAAAAATTTGAAATGTGTTGAGGGATTTCTTGGTTTTGTTTTTTGTTTTTGTTTGTTTTTTTAAACGCTTTCTGGATTGTTGCAGGCTGTTTTAAAATTGTGCATTTTTCCTTAGGGGGCATTTGGGTTGGAGGATAGAGGGTTGTGGTAGGAAGGAATGTAAGGAAATTTCAACATAATTTACCTCAAGCCCCTATTTTATAAAGTGTGACCCTTGGGTTCAATTCACTTGCCTGAGGTCACACATCAAGTTGGCAGTACACTCGAGGGTGTTGGGCGAGAATGTTCTGGCGAGAATGTCATGCTCTGTGCTGACAGCTCAGAGCCTAGAGCCTGTGTTGGATTCTGTGTCTCCCTCTCTCTCTGCCCCTCCCCTGCTTGAGCTCTGTCTCTCTCTCTCTTTCTCAAAAATTTTTTTTTAAAAATGAAAAGAAAATGTGATGAGCACTTGAAATAAAGGAAGAGGCACAAGAGGAAGGGACTAAGAGCTGAAGGAAACCCACAGTGATTCTGAGATTGTGCAAAACAGTTGACATCAGTATACAAGGTGACATTTGCCCTGAAGGCAATATCTGTTCCTGAACTGCCATTCCTAGTGTTTGTTTCTTGAGTTCCAAGGTCAAAGTTTGTCTTGATGCTCATTTTAACCAGTTTTCATTCGTATACACAGAGATAAGATGTTGGGGGAGGAGAGATGTAAAACTCACTGTAACTTCTGGAGGCTGACCGGAACTGCCCTTAGGCTGAATGATTTAGGAAGTCATATGAGAATTAATCCTGTAGTTGAAGACCTTTATTTCCTGGAGTTGGTTGAGAAGGAAGAGATAATAAAGTAGCCATTGGGTTCTCTGATCCAACAGTAATCCTGTGGATATTCTTTTTTGGTGGGGTGGGGGAGATTCTTTTTTAATTTTTTTCCCAGCCCTATTGAGATGTAATTGACATACAACATTGTATAAGTTTAAGAAGTCCAAGTATTGATTTGATGCATTTGTATATTGCAAAATGATTCCCACCATAGCATTAGCTAACACTTCCATCTTGTCATATAATTACCATTTCTTTTTGTGGCGAGAACACTTAAGATTTACTATCTTGGCAACTTTTATGTATATAATACGTATCATTAGCTATCATCATACTGTATATCAGAGCCTCAGAACTTATTCATCTTTTAATTGGAAGTTGGTACCCTTTGACCAACATTGCCCCATTTCCCCATCCCCTAGTGCCTGGCTACCACCATTCTACTCTCTACTTCAGGAAATTTAGCTCTTTTAGATTCTGCATATGAGTGATATCATGTGTGTTATTCTCCGTCTGACTTTCACTTAGCATGATGCCCTCAAGATTCATCCAAGTTGTCACAGATGGCAAGATCGCCTTCTTTTTCAGACTTGGATAGCATTCCATTGGATATATATACTATATCTTCTTGATCTGCTCATCTGCCGACAGACATTTGGGTTGGATATTCTTAATGTATCATCATGATGCAGATTGCTACCACTCAGAAAACTTCAGAGTGAATCCAGTAATTCAGTAAAGTGGTTATTTGGATGCTCTGGGGTAGATACACACACTGCAATGTGGTAACGATGGATGGAGGATCCAAGTAGAATCAATTTGGGAAGGAAATGACTTAAAAACATAGTGTCGAGTTCCTGTTTTCCACTCAGTTACCAGGGATTTTAGAAACCTTATGCCTAACTTTTAAAATTGTAGAACTAACAAACATTCGCTCACTCAGTATCAGTATGATCAGATATTGGAATGTGAGGAATTTTCAGGTCAAAACGCATGTGTGTTAGTATCTCCTGTTGACCTTGTAATATAAAAGATAACCTCTGAGAGACCTTGAACATAGTTAGGCAAAAGCAGGCAAACAAATATTCCAGATGTTACAAGTGTGGAGAATCCTTAGGGATAAGTAAGCCAGGGAGTAAATATAAGAAAGAGAGTAAATAGAATGAAAATATCCTGGAGTCATTACAGTGCCAATTTATGAAGGTGCTTCAAAAATGGTCTCTTAACAATGCCCAGCGTGTGTTAGTTCTCCAGACCCTTCCGCACCATTACATTTTAATAGAGTTTATTTTACTTATTTTGGTTTATTTTTCCCAGACAAAACTCAACTCTTATTTTAGATTGGCAGTAACAAGGAAAGTTAGGATTCATGACAAACATTTAACTTAATTGATTGTCAGTAGACCTCTTGGCTCTGCGACTTACTAGCTATGTACAATTACAATATGTATTTGCAATTCATACATTATTTAAAGTTTCCATGCCTCACTGTACTCATCTAGAAAATGGCAAAAAGTAGGAATGTTATTTATATCGTAGAGCTGTTTTGAGGATTAAATGATGTTATCATTATAATAACTTAGCACAGTAAGTGGTATATAATACATAATTAACGTATATTAGCTCTAATTGTTACTGTTATCATTATTATAATTATCATCATCTCACAGAAGGATTTCAGGATTCTTATTACAAAACTATTTTCTTCGTATTCCAATATGCCCACTATTTGAATCAAGAAAATTTGGATTAGAAAAAAAAAAAAAAAGAAACTTGGATAATTTTGTGGAGAGTGGCCTTTCTAATCTAATGGGAAGAAAGTGGCCTTTCTCATCAAGATTCACTCCATTACTCGCTGCATGAATTTTGTAGAATTCTTTTAATTTCTGTGAGCATTATTTTTCTCATTTGAATGACAAGATAGATATTATTAATGCCTTCACAGAGATGTGTATCCTCCAGTTCAGAGATGTTAAGGACTAAAAAGAGACTATGTAAGGACTGGTACTTTGTTGACTTATTAAATGGTAACTACTGCTTTTAGTTATTATTTCCCTTCAAGAAAGTCCTAATACTAAAACTATGTGTTTCTTCAAACAGAGGTAGCCAAAATCAAAACTAATAGAGATTTTTCCCTCCAGAAATACCACTTAAAAAATCAAATGTTCCCTGCTTCTTTCCTGCCCCGTATTAAGTATTCTGCAGAAATCTAATTAAGATGTATCCGAGGCTTCCGAGACCTGACTACTTTATGTTAATCATACTCCTTCATTGAGTGAGGATCCTGAATTGTACGAAGGAATCCTATCTTCCTTCGGGTAGGTGATCAAATGTACCAAAAGAAAAGACACACATAGGAATCGCCTTTTCAGGGATGACACACCCAGGGGTCTGGTTCTGTCACTGAAGAGAGAGCTTCAGACTCAAGTTCTCACAGAGGAGGATGGAACACTTCCACTTACCTGCATCACATTTCCTCTTACTCCAGTCTGCAGACTGGAGTCCCAGAAGAACGGCCCTAGAGTTTAATTAAGCCAGATGCACTCGTTCTAATGAGGAATCATATGGGCAATTTACAGTAGATCGTAGAACAAACGGAAGCAACCATTCCCATGCAACAGTTGCATTTCTTCCATGTTTGTAGGTTAGTTCATTATTGCTAAAACTTCCTTCATTGACAGAGACTTTCAAAAACACTGCACTCTGGAGGGCAGTAAGAACAAGAGCAGAGGAGGGATGGAAAAATCAACAGAAAGAAAAATTTCGCACATTCCACTCGCAAACAAGCCTCCTTCCACACAATGGGAGGGGCATGGCGGGATCACATAAGTGTCATTTAACGACCATGAACTAGAGTTTTTAGGCAAACATGGTTCGGGGTGAACTTTTCCTGATTATCAATATAATTAGCCTTCCCTGTGATTATAGTAATTAATAAGCCAAGAGTTCAGGATGTGTATAGTTTGTTCTTTTCGATGTAAGCAACACCAACAAAAATTCCAATGTGCATCCTGTTCTGAGAGTTCCTGAAGCTGAAAGGAAGGCAGAGCCCTATCTTCTACTTTACAAACTCATTTCTGATTTCAGAACTGTAAAATTCTTGATCATGTAATGAATTCAGGGCTGAGAAGCATCAAATGATGGGGAGATGCAAGTTGTCTTGGTGGTGTTAAATTATACATTTGCTTAAAGCTGAGGTAAAGTAACCCCACAGAGTTTGTTAAAATATTTACATTGCTAATTAATGTAATGGGAGCAGTTGATTCTGCACAAGATAGCTTTGAAAAGGAAAGCAAATGTTAAACAAAAATAAAAAGAAAAAACAAGATCCACCTTTGGAAATAAATTTTAAAGTGTTTTCAGACTCATCAGTACATTTTCTCCCAAGTCCACCAAATACGCAGTTTTTACACCTCTGGGTGCTCAGTGTTTGATGCTTAAAAACATATTGGGGACAACTTTCAGGCAGAGGAAATGAGAGCAAATAATTTTAGTCCCTTGCTGGGGGCAGCCCTCCCCATTGGTAGAGACAGTACGGACAGGATGAGCAGGTGATGCCCAAAAGATGTGGTGCCCAAAATACATTGATACCTAAGTGTCCATCTGATGCTACCAAGCCACAAAGTCTTCACTATTTTCAAGAAAAAAAAGTGGGAGCACCATCTTCCCTTTCATATATATCTGTGACCCTCTTTTATTTAAAAAAAAATTTTTAATGTTTATTTACCTTTGAGAGAGAGAGACAGTAAGAGAGAGAGCGAGCATGAGCAGGGGAGGGGCAGAGAGAGAGGGAGACACAGAATCCAAAGTAGGCTCCAGGCTCTGAGCTGTCAGCACGGAGCCCAATGTGGGGCTCAAAATCATGAACTGTGAGATCATGACCTGAGCTGAAGTCGGAGGCTTAACCAACTGAGCCACCCAGGCGCCCCTGTGACCTTCTTATTTGGTCGTGACCCTCAATGTATAATTAATTCTCATTTCAATGAATTTATCTGTAAAAGGAAACAAACATATTGAGAACTAACTGTGCCATGTGCCCCTGAGGCCCTTTGCCTACATCGTTTCACTATAATCCTCACGAGACCTGGACTAGACAGAAATTGGCCTTCCCATTTCACCAGAGTAAAGCAAGGCTAAGAGAGATTAAGTAACTAACCCACAGTAGTACCCTTTAGAAGTGGTGGCCTTGGGTAGTGAGAAGCAAGTTTATATACAGTTGAGCTTTATAGAGTATGGGACATATGCCAGCTTTTTTATTTTAAAACTCACCTAAAATAATAATTCTAATGACATAGCTTTGCTTTTTAGATGCTTTGTTTCCAAGCAATTGTTTAGATGAGAAATGGCGGACTTTGATGTGCCCACATTGGTTGATTGCCCCTTTAAAAGAAATTCTGACAAAAAACGCACACCATAATGTTTGCCATTTTGGTTATTTTTAAGTGTACATTTCAGTGGCGTTAAGTACGTGCACACTGGTGTGCAACCATCACCACCATCCGCCCACAAAACTCTTTTCGTCTTGTGAAACTGGAACCATGTACCCATTAACAGTAACTACCCTCTGCCATTCCTCCTGGCCTCTGGCACCACAGGAAGCAATAGTTCTTTCTCAGTGCTCACTTCTCTGTTCCACTTGAATTGAGTATTTCAGGTACCTCCGATAAGAGGAACCATACAGTATTTGTCCTTTGTGACTGTCGGATTTCATTGAGCATAAAGTCTTCAAGGTTCATCCATGTTATAGTATGTATCAGAATTTCATTCCTTGTCAAGACTGAATGATATCCCACTGTGTTTTTATACTGCATTTGGTTCATCCACTCATCCATTATGGACACTTGGGTTGCCATAACCATTTGGCTCTGATGAATCATGCTACTATGCACATGGATGTACAAACATCTCTTCTGTCTCTGCTTTCAACCCTTTTGGGTATATACCCAAGAGGGAGATTGCTGGATCCAATTATAATTCTATTTTTAATTTTTTGAGGAACTACCATACTATTTTCCACAGAGACTGTACCACTTTACATTCCCACCAACAGTGCACAAGGTTTATAGTTTCTTCACATCCTCTCCAACATTTGTTATGGTGCTTTTTTGATGGAAGCCGTTTTCATGGATGGAACGGAGACTGCCGTTTAATGTGTAGGTTTGCTTCTGCGTGGAATGTAGGAAACTTCATAGGTATCCCAAAATATCCCCTCCATTTACTAATAACTTCATGTGAAATTCTTTGCAATGTGTGAATCCTTCAAGGCTCTCAATAGAATGGATATTAGTTATTAATATCCAACAGCACTTATGTAATTGTTTTCATATACATTTAATCCTTACAGCATTTCTGTGAGGTCAGTATTATTATCCCCGTGTTACATATGAGCAAACTGAAGCCTAGATTATTCAAGAGTTCGGAGACTCAAACTCAAATCCTCTGGCTCCAAATCCTGGATATTCCATACTGCTGGAGGCAGTTGGGAAGGGTATTAAAAGAGGAAGTCATTATCACTGATTACAAATTATTGGATTGATGGAGCACCTGGGTGGCTCAGTCAGTTAAGTGTCCAACTTTGGCTCAGGTCATGATCTCATGATTTGTGGATTCAAGCCCCACATTGGCCTCTGTGCTGACAGCTCAGAGCCTGGAGCCTGCTTTGGATTCTGTGTCTCCCTCTCTCTCCGCCCCTCCAATGCTCATGCTCTGTCTCTCTCTGTCTCTCAATAAAATAAATGTTAAAAAAATTAAAAATTATTGGATTGATGTGTAGAGAGCAGGACCTGAGGGAGTATGGGACTTGGTACTGCTTAAGTTTGATGGTGGGGTGGCAGTGAAACTAAATTCAAGTGAAGGATCCTATAATCTGAAGTGGGGAGCTCTCAAAAGAGAAGAATATTGAAGTGAAAACTGTGGAAAACTAATATAATTATACCCAGTTTTATTCTTTCGCAGAGGAGGGCTTTGCCTTCTTGGGGATTTGCTACTGACATACCTCAATAGCAAGACTGTTTCTCTCCCTCTCAGTTTTCCTCTGAAAAACAGAGATCACTGTGTTCCTTACAGGAAAAACCAAACCATTTGATTCTGTAGCATTTTCCAAGCTTCTCAGAGAAAAATACTTACACTGGTTTTTTCACTTGATTTAACTCTGAAAACTGACAAAGATAATTAAACATTCTTTCTGTGTTTAATACAGAACTTGATTATGTATGTATTTATTTGAGAGAGAGCTTAAGCAGGGGAGAGGGATGGAGAGACAGAAAGAAAGAGTCATAAGAAGGTTCCATGCCCAGTGTGGAGCCCAGCACAGGGTTGATCCCACGACCATGAGATCATGACCTGAGCCAACATGAAGAGTTGAATGCTTAACCGACTGAACCATCTGCACACTCCCAGAACTTGAATATTTAGAACAAAATGCTATACATGGAAGTGTTAAACTACCTTTCAGAAATTGTTACATTATAGTTCCAAAATTACTATGAACACCATTCATTTAAGAAATAAACCATTAGTAATATTTGACACCATAATAATGCAATTTTAAAAATTGCTTCAAGGGACGTCTTTTGGTTGAGTAAAAGACTCTTTATTTCAGCTCATATCATGATCTCATGGTTATTGAGATTGACCCCCAACTCGGGCTCTGCACTGACAACTCAGAGCCTGCTTGGGATTCTCTCTCTGCCTTTCTCCTTTGCTCATGCGCATTCTCTCTCTCTCTCAAAATAAATAAATAAACTTAAAAAAATGTTTCGAGATCAGTGTTTCAACGTAAGTTGGGCAATAAGAAATAAAAAGATCAGACATTATGGGGCACCTGGGTGGCTCAGTTGGTTAAGCGTCCAACTACTGATCTCAGCTAGAGTCATGATCTTGTGGTTTGTGGGTTTGAGCCCTGTATCAGGTTCTGTGCTTGCAGCACAGCGCCTGCTTGGAATTCTCTTCCTCTCTCTGCCCCTACCCGACTTGTGCTCTACCTGTCTCTTTCTATCTAAAAAAAAAAAAAAAAAAAAAAAAAACTTAAAAATATTTGTGATCTGGGGTGCCTGGGTGGTTCAGTCAGTTAAGTATCTGACTTCGGCTCAGGTTATGATTTCACAGTTCGTAACTTCCAGCCCTGCTTCAGCCTCTGTGCTGACAGCTCCCTCTCTCTCTGCCCCTCCCTGGCTCGTGCCCTGTCTCTCTCTCTCTCTCAAAAATAAATAAAAATTAAAAATAAATAAATAAATAATAAATAAAAATGTTTGTGATCTTGAATGAAATAGGAATCACCCCAGTATATGTATGCAGTTTACATACAAACTATGATATTCATTTTATAAACAAAATCTTTGAGATTACCTATATTTGTGTATATGTGTGTGCAATTTTAGGGGTATTTGGTGAGGACAGTTGCAAAGTAATCCCGGGTCTGGTATTCTAGGGCTTTTCCTAACCTGCTTTGCAGAAGTATTTTCATCAAACTTTGTTCTTTTGGGGTAACTTGTAGAGATATCAGACTCTTCAGGATCGCCGTTATCCAGAGTCAGTTCCTTAGGGATGATCAAAGTTTATGTCCTAATTTCCAAGACTGTTCTAGAAATTAGATCTCCCTCCATGAGTCAGAGAGTCGAGTCACATTTGCTGATGAGGCACTTTTCTAGGTGAGTATAATGAGCTGTGGAAATAGTCTTCCATATCACACTCACCAAAAGATATATGTACTATCTCTATTTTTATTTAAAAATTTTAAAGTCGAGCCCCATTCTTGATAGGTTATGTTGCCTAAATCACAATCTTTTTTTGGAATAAGTGTGTATAGTGTCACTGGTGATGTGCTATATCCCTGCAGATGGAGCAAAATTCTGGTCGTCTGTTTAGTTTTGAATATTTTTTTAGAATAAATGGGTAGCAAAGAATTAGCATGGGGAGACTCTTTTGAGAAGTCTGATGATGAAAGATAGTTCAGGAAAGGCTGTTTCTAGGCTGGTGGAGATCAGAGCAAGAGAAAGGAGCCAATAGAAAAAGAGCAACTGAAGACTGTGTGCCAATCTATCTCGTAAAATAAAATATGTAGCATATGTTAAGCCCATATGTCATGCCCTGTGCGACTGGCTTTCAATAAGTTTTCTCAGACAACTCTGAAGCACGAATCTTCTTTTTCTCCCATAGTACCCGTTAAAGAGCTCCAACTCCACTGCATTAGAATTTTTGTTCCCATGTCTCCTCAAAGGCAAAGACCATCATTTATTCATTTTTGTGCCCTCAGTGCCTTAGCACAGGATGGAAGTTCTGTTTGGCCATTGGATAAATGACTGGCTGAGAAAGCAGAGAGAAGAGGAAGAAACAATGGAGTGAACCCACGAGAAAACAAACAGGGCAGGCTCACGAATACACAGGCACTGCTTAGCCCTGGAAAGGTAATGTTAGTCTTCGAGAATGTAGGTAAAAAACTGAGAGGGTAAATATGCAGAAAGAATTTGAAATGGGGAGATGAGCATAAAAGGAAAGTGGGTCGATGCCATGCTGTTGAGTTAATGGGTGTATATTCAGAGTATGTATGTGTGCATGTGTGTGGGTCCAGACCATGTCTCCTAAGGAAGAGAAGGATTTGGTAGCAGGAAGTTACAAGGAAAGAGTGACCACATTTCTGGGTACGGAAGAAAAAGTGTAATGGGGAAGTAGCTGAAGTAAACTCAATCATGGAGCTAAAATCTTTTCTCCCACGATGGTTGGCATTTCAAGAAGGGGGACTGGCAAGGTGAATGGTGCAGAAAGTCAAGGAAGGAAGCCATTGCAGAATGACAACAAATATAGTTGGGATGCCAAGCTAGGGGTCCAGTCCAGGAAGAGGGCGGGACAGAAAATCAATCAGTGTGGCCCCACTCTTTCTGATTTATTCATTTTTTCTTCAGAAGCCAAGGCTAGAAACTTCCCGTCTTGTGTCCTTCTCTAAAAGTAGCCAGAGCCTCCTCGAAAATTAGGCTGATCAATTTTCAGAGGGTGTTT
Source organism: Paguma larvata (assembly GCA_030068075.1). Classification (NCBI taxonomy): domain Eukaryota; kingdom Metazoa; phylum Chordata; class Mammalia; order Carnivora; family Viverridae; genus Paguma; species Paguma larvata. The sequence goes on from CM057828.1 coordinate 114,365,436, forward strand.
TATCCTAAGGAGTCAGCTTTGATCAAGACATTGCTATCCTTAGCCCAAACCACAGGCTACACAGAAACAGAACAAATCTAGCAGCAAAAGGGAGTCTGACTCACAGAATGTGTGCGGCCAACCGATACTGCCACCATCAAATTGTTGTCACCTCATTTTCATGATTGACCTGGCATCCCCACATTTCCTTTGGTGTCGGTTAGGAAAAGCATCTAGTCAGGAAATTTCTGGCCTCCCCTGTGGAGTGAATTACACAGAAAAATACACCAAACATTAAAGTTTAAAGAAGACCGCTCAACTAAATCTATTTTGTTCCCACTACCGATTATCAACTCCTCGTTTATTTCATCCATACTTCCATAGAGAGGGCACTGCAGGTCATGATGATCCAACATTCGCCTCACATATATTGAAATTAATAGGCAAACAATGTTTATCTGGGTGATATATTATTTCTTCCTCTGTGATTACGAACTATCTTCCTGAGTCTTAAATACTTAACACATCTAGTATCTGATTGTCTGAGTCTTTCTGAAAGTAAGTACAAGAAACAAGTACACTTGACACTTTGATCTAGAATCAAAGGCACACTTTTTTCAAATTAATTTCTATACCCGTAGCTACCTGACTTCAAGATGCTTGATATCACTGCTGCTCGTGAATAAGTACCTGAGAAAAGGCAAAATGAATCTGATGAGAAGCCAGACATTTTCCATTAGCAGCCTACCCTTCATCACCTCGATGTCTCGTTTCTTTTTTCCTCTTCTTAAATTTGTATTCATGTCTCTCTTTAAAATGTTCTGTTATCTTATAAACATTATGATTGTTCTCAGTGCCCAAGTGTTACTCCCCCCACCATTAAAATTGCCCATATGTGTTTAGCACTGTGCTATGTTCCCCAGTGAACACAAGAGTAAATGAAATGGCCCCTGCCTTCAAATAGTTAGTAATAACTATGCGTTACCTTGTGCATTTTTCTATATGGTTGTTTTCTTTCCTCTGGATTTTCAGCAATTCTTTATGTGTTCTGAATATAATACACCCGATGACACAATTCTGCCAAAAGTTGTGCATGTCCTTTCCCATTTTCCTACGTGTTTTCTTGTCATCTTGTTCCTTTATAACAATTCTTTATATTGTTTGGATATATACCTGATGTCGATTACGTGTATTGTAATTTCTTCTTCCAGATTGTGCATTTTTTTCTACTTCCTTTATAAACTCTTTAGGTAAATTAGAAATCATAATTTTAATTTTTCTGATAATGAGTTACTATTTTTGTACCTTGCTTAAGAAGACTTTCTCCATATCAGTTGTAAGGATATTCTCCTACATGATCTAAAAGTTTTATAATTTTACAATTCACATTTGGAACGGATTATTATGCATGATTTGGAAAGAGTCCGATTTCTTTTTCTTTTTCTTTCTTTCTTTTTTTTTCATTTTAAAGAAAACTTGCCCAGGCCAACTTTTAAATAGTCCATTTTTTTCCCCTACTGATTTTAAAGTGTCATAAGTAAAGTTTCTAAATAAACAGATTTTTTTCTCAGTTACTTATTCTATTCCATTGGTTTTTCTTTACTCATCTGCTATTGGATAACTTTGAAGGAGCTTACTTAGGTGTAAATCCTGGCTTCCCAATTTACTGTTCGTAAGGCCTTTGGGTACTTAATCACTGTCATTGCTTTAGTTGGTTAATGTATTAAACTCTAATAAGACCACTTCAGCTCTCAGTCATTGGTGAGTTGTTTTCCATTTCTGACTTTAAGGTCTCAGGTCTTTCTTGTTCTTTTAATTAACTGCCTATTCTTCTTGGGTTCTAGTTTCATTATGCTGCATCTCCTGATCCTGGTGCCTACGAAGATTCTGAGAAGTTGTCAAATAGCTCTTGCTATTCTGGGATCCTACTGAGCTCCTAATATCTATACTGGTTTGGAGAATATAAGTCTGCCTGAGTCCCCAAATCTCTGTGGTATTTCTGTTTCCCACTTTCTGTTCAGGCCCTTAATTTTTTTCTCTTTATGTCAATGAGCATTGAACTCCTTAGCTAATGCCATAGTTAGGAAAATATCACCAGATATAAGAAATTCTAGGAATAAATCGATTTTCAAATATAATTTCAAATATATTATTCTGCTAAATAACTAATAACACAGGTTCAGAAAGATCTTTTTAACATTTCAAAATTATTATTCTACTACATTTGTCTACATTTAAATGCAGGGAGACAAAATGATTTATTTTCTAACTATTTCGAAGACATGGGAATCTCTACACTTCTCGGTTTGACTATTAAGTAAAAACACAGTTTCCAAGATTCCCTATAGAAGTGCTGTCCACATATTTGATTACCAAACTTGGCCTCTAAAGAAAAGTTAACTTAAACTTGTAAATGAAAGGAGCACAAGGGTGCCTGGGTGGCTCAGTCGGTTGAGTGTCTGACTTTGGCTCAGGTCATGATCTCAGGATTCGTGAGTTTGAGCCCTGTGTTGGGGTATGTGTTGACAGCTCAGAGCCTGGAGCCTGCTTTGGATTCTGTGTCTCCCTATCTTTTTGCCCCTGCCCCACTCATGTCTCTCTCTCTCTCTGTCTCTCTCTCTCTCTCAAAAATAAATAAGCATTAAAAAAGAAATTAAATGAAAGTAGTGTTATTATATTCAGGCAAAATTTTTCATCTGGAAAGACAAGTTTAGATTAATTACTCTGTCTAAATTATTCACTGGTAGAGTAAGTTAATTTGTAGAGTGCTTAGGTATTTTATTAGGTAGAGATTATAATTTAATTTGATCAAAACTAATTCCTAGAAGTTCTTAACTATTAAGACTTATTAAATTGTACATAACAAAAGATACACCCTGAAAAGAGATGAATCTGTGCCTCTTCCATATCTTTAGGAAAAACTTGTCTTTTCCTTTTTCATCTACTGGTTTTGCCACCTTTTAGTTCTGAGGTATGGTAGATAGTCATTTGTATCCCACCACTGAGGATTTTGTGAAATTGTTGATACAGTCAGTCTTAATTTGATTTCACATTAGCTAACCCTTTCTTTGCAAACTATAAGGTAATTGTATAATGATTTTTAATGCTTAAAAAGTCGACAAGTTATTTCTTTCCAAGAATGTCAACTATTTGAGAAGTACCCATTTACATATCAAGCAGTCTTACCTATAGTCAGAACACATCCCTTATGGGCACTGGATTTTTCTAGGGAGTTTGGATCCTTGTAATTATGCTGTTATTGACCATGACGATAATTTAAATATACACGTTCATGGGTATTAATGGAGTTAGGGTCCGACCATAATTTCTCTTTCTTATTCTCTGCGTGGTGGTCCCAAACAGTGGTTTGGTTTTCGTCTTTGTTGCACCGGCTGGGTCAGCCTGATGTGCACCACTTTGGAGTTAGTCTAGGGTTTGGTTCGTGGTTTATATCGTAGTTCAGTCCTTGAAGTTTTTGCTGTTTTTCTTTGGTGTGTTCAGCACAGGCGCAGCTCAGGAATAAGTCCAGGACTTACGAGTTCCTACGCTGAATGGGAGATCACCTTCTCTAGCGGTGTTGTCTCTGAGGTAAGCCACACACTTTCTGGCTCTGGGCCCTCTCTTCCTCTGGGCAGAGTGACGTTTTTCTCTCTCTGGATTTTATTTTTTATTCTTTATTTATTTTTATTTTTTAAATAATTTATTGTCAAATTGGTTTCCTTATAACATCCAGTGCTCATCCCAACAAGTGCCCTCCTCAATGCCCGTCACTCACTCTCCCCCCTCCCACACCCCTCTCACACCTCAGTTTGTTCTTGGTCTTTAAGAGTCTCTTATGTTTTGTCTCCCTCCCTCTCTGTGTCTTTTTTCTTTTCCCCTCTTCTCCTCCCCCATGGTTTTCTGCTAAGTCTCTCAAAATCTACCTATGCGTGGAAACATATGGTGTCTGTCTTTCTCTGACTGACTTATTTCACTTAGCATAATACCCTCCAGTTCTATCCACGTTGCTACGCATAACCAGATTTCATTCTTCCTCATTGCTGCGTAGTATTCCATTGTATATATATACCACATCTTCTTTATCCATTCATCAGTTGATGGACACTTAGTCTCTTTCCATGATTTGGCTATTGTTGAAAGTGCTGCTATGAACATGGGGGTGCACGTGCCTCTATGCATCAGCACTCCTATATCTCTTGGGTAAATTCCTAGAAGTGCTATTGCTGGGTCATAGGGTAGTTCTATTTTCATTTTTTTGAGGAACCTCCACACCGTTTTCCAGACACAAATTTCTCTGGGTTTTAAATGTCAGAGTTGCTGCCACAGCAAAGCAGTTCTGCAGCTGGGGCTGGCCTCAGGACAGGTTTGGGAGGTAAAAGGGAGAGGCAAAGGAAAACCATCGGGGATCCCGTCACTTGCTGGCACTCACAGGGACCTTACCCTGACCCTCTCACTGGAACTAGGGAGTTTCTCTCTGAGTTTTGGCAGCACGTTTCTGCCAGTTGGGCTGCCCAAGGTCAAGGCTGAACTTCCAAGGACAGAAAGAACAAACTGGGATTCTCCCTCCTGTCGCAGATCATTATTTAGCTTTTCCCCCCGCGGTCCCAATGAATCGGCTTTCTCCGTCTAGGCTGACAGCAGATGTTCTGGAACTTTAAGAACATGTGTGGAGATTGACCGCATGGACTAGGAAATTGAACCAAGGCTCAGCTGTGCACATCCAGGGCAGCTGTGCTGGTAATGGGGCTCCTTCTCCCTGCTAATTACATTAAAATTGAAAAGCCACATGAAAGGGAGTAAGAAACAACTGGAGGCAGAGCTGTGGGTAGTCTGTTTAGTTCCATCTTCAGGGAAGCTCTGAGGAGGAATGTGGGATTGGTGACATGGACAGATTGGGGCCCTGAGGGAAAGAATTTGAGAGAGTTTCTAGGAACCCCTGGGGTTGCCTGTCCCCACTGCCTTTGGATCATGACAGTTAAGCGACAAATCAGAGGTCTGCATATTCATATCCTGTTCCATTTGTCAGCAAAGCTGCTAGAAAGAAGCTGAACTGGGAAAAGGTGGCCGTCCCACCCCTTCTGCTGCCCTGGGTGGTTTGCCTTGGAGATAAGCCCCAGGCACTGTGCAGTTTTCTATCTGCGTCCTGCCTCCAGGGTGGGGCCTTCCACAGACAGGCTTGGAATAGGAATTTGTTATCTATTACAGTCTAAGTCTGATTATATATAAAATCAGCCTTTAAATTTATATATCTCGAGATAAAATTCCAATTACAGTCTTATTTGTTTATTGGTTGGTACCTTGCTTTTACCATTTACCATGAAGTTTTGTTCCTAATTTTACATTTTTCCATGTTTATTTACTTATTTTTCAGAGAGAGCAGGTGCACCAGCAGGGGAGGGGCAGAAAGAGAGGGAGACAGAGAACCCCAAGCAGGCTTCATGCCGCCCAGCACGCAGAGACCCATCGGGCTTCATCTCATGAAAGCAAGAGTCAGCCACTTAACCAACTGAGCCACCGAGGTGCCCCTTAAAGTGAATTAAACTTGAAAGTCTTTTTTAGCAGTACTTGTTATCCTCAATTAAGGGGTTCCATAATTATTACTATGTGCCAAGCACCATCCTAGGTATTTTGTATAAATTGCCTCCTTTATATAAAAATGCTGATTCAAAGGGGCACATGCACCTGAGTGTTTATAGCAGCCCTATTGACAAAAGCCAAGGTAAGGAAAGAGCCCAAATGTCCATCAACTGATGAATAGACAAAGAAGATATGGTATGGGGCACCTGGGTGGCTCAGTCCGTTGAGCCTCCAACTTCAGCTCAGGTCATGATCTCGTGGTTCGTGAGTTCAAGCCCCGCATTGGGCTCTGTGCCAACAGCTCAGAGTCCAGAGCCTGCTTCAGATTCTATGTCTGCCTCTCTCTCTGCCCCTCCCCCGCTCATGCTCTGTCTCTCTCTGTCTCTCCAAACTGAGTAAACATTTAAAAAAATTTTTGAAAAGATGTGGTATACATGTATATATACATACATACATACATACATATGATGGACTCTTATGACGCAATCAAAAAGAACAAAATCTTGTCACTTACAGCAATGTGAATAGAACTAGAGTGCATTATGCTAAGCGAAATACATCAGTCAGTGAAAGACAAATATCATAATTTCACTCATATGTGGAATTTAAGAAACAAAACAGATGTACATAGGGGAGGCAAAGCAAAAATAATATGAAAACTGAGAGGGAGGCAAACCATAAGGGACTCTTAAATAGAGAGAACAAACTGAGGGTTGCTGGCGGGGTATTGGGTGGCGGTGGGTGGCCAAATGGGCAATGGACATTAAGGAGGGCACTTGTTGGGATGAGTACCTGGTGTTATATGTAAGTGATGAGTCACTAAATTCTATTCTTGCAATCATTATTATACTATAATCCATGTTAACTACCTGGATTTAAAATAAAAATAAAATAAAATGGGAAAAACAAATAAAAAAATAAAATAAATTGTCTCCTTTACATCTCAAAGCAATATTTAAAGCTCAGAGAAATTTTGCAATTTGTAAAAAAGCCAAGCTGAGATTTAAACCCAAAGTATTTGTTTAAAATGTTTCCTTTCAATGTCAAGGGTAACAGACCATTGTTCGCTTGTACTCTATTTGTCTTCTACAACCTCTAGTGTTCAAACACATTTACATCTTACTGTAACTTTAGATTTTGTCATAAAGAGTAACTCGAGCCCCTTGTTTTTGGAAACACTCTGCAATTGTTTGGAATGTCGGGAAGCTTGGTCACTGCCAGACTTAAATTTCTTAGGGTACCCAAGAGGTTTTGCTTTTACAAAGCCATCACCACCGATCCCTGTTATATATCAAAGGGTCACCATGATCTTTGACATCTGGTCAATAGCCTGGACATTTGGCTCATAACCGGGCTGGATATGCAGTTCAGGGCCTGACTGTGCAGCCTTCCCAGGAGAGGAGAGTGGGGTCACCTCTTCCACTGTGGCCACTTCCTCTGCTGGGAAAAAATCTCATGGATAGTATCACAAGAGTGACTCTCCTTTGGAACTACACAGAAGCCAGAGCAGTGCAGCCTGTAATGGAAAGACATGGTATTAAGAAAGCATGTGATCCTTGTCCCATCTAAGATAGGAGAGGAGATTATTTGGACAAGGATATAGAACACGTTAAACTTAAATAAAGCAATAATTGACATAGGCTAGTGAAAATCCAATATACAGTAGTGCCCCCTTATCTGCAAGGGATACGTTCCAAGACCCTCAGTGGATGCTTGAAGCTGCAGATAGTACCAAACTGTACATATACTGTGTTTGTTCCTATACATACATATCTATAATGAAACTTAATTTATACATGAGGCACAATAAAAGATTAGTAATAATAATAATAATAATAAAATAAACTAATAAAACAGGACAATGATTGTAATATACTATAATAAGAGTTATGTGAATGTGGTCTCTCTTAAAATATCTTACTGGACTGTATATCCTGTGATGACGTGAGCCGAAAAATTGCCTACATGATAAGAAGCAGTGAGGGGCATGACGTAGGCACTGTGACGTAGCACTAGGCTACTGTGGACCTTCTGACCATACGTCAGTCACAGAATCATCTGTTTCTGGACCGCAGTTGACCATAGGTAACTGAAACTGCAGAAAGCTAAAGCACAGATAAGGGGGAAAGCTACCATATTGGAATAATTTATATTTGAGGAATCTGCGAATTGCACTTATACTCTCACATTGCCCTAGCAATAAGCATTGCACATTGAAAAAAGGAGAATTAGAAGCAAAGAATGTGAGCTTAGAAGAATAATATCGGGTTCACAGGTAGAAAATTCAGTTGAATAATTTAGGATTTTTTTTCTTGTTAATTTTATTGTTTCAGCCATCTATTTGTTATTTGCACTCACATGAGAAGACCCAATGATAGATCGGAGATTTTAAAGCCACAAAGTGGCTGCATGATTTCTGAATCTCGTGCTTTCTCGAGTTTACATTTCTTTATATCCTGTAGCTCTGCCTTTGGTTCTGGTGTTTAACTTTGATCCTGGGCGGGCTTACTACTCACAGTTGTTAGTACACCACAGAGAGAATGGCATCAGAGAAACCCAGATCACAGCAGGACTTGCACAGCTGGCCCCTGAGGAGGGCCCCTGAGCGATCTCCTCCAGCAGGTCATGTACCTCTGGGTGGGATGAAGGCAGCACCATGAAAATGTCAAGGATCATTGCTTCTGCATCAATAGCAGAATTAACTCTTTTCTACCTATCCTCTTGCTTTCCATTGTCCCTGAGTCTTTATGAAAGCTGGGTGTGTATGCCCTTGTCCAGACGGAAAACATCACCAACAAACAAACAAAAAACCCTGATCCACCTTAGCTGTAACCTCTTGTCTTACTAACAGCACTTGGGATTTACATCCAAGAAAAAAGAGAATATATCACTTATTTCACAGAAGAGTTTATTTAAAAAAATCATTTCCGGCTGGCAGATGTTCTAAACAACTTATTTGAAAGATGAGGTGATGACAAACTCTCGAATAATTTTCAAGATAATTCTCTCCCTGGTCCAAAATGTAATGTTACCTTACATATCATATTTTCATTCAATAAATTTCCACGTCAAATCAGACAGGAGATTTCTTTTTATGCGTTTCAAATCCACTTTGCTATCGTTGTTCAAAATCCAGAATACAAGCTTTCAAAAAGCATTTGTCTATTGATAGAATGATGGGGGAAAGTGAATTCCCATAATTTTCAGGCCTGAGGTCATTCTTAAAAATGTGTATGTACTATTGTGTATCCCTTTTTGGGAGGAGTTCGTATTCTCTTTCTGACATCTGTGAAGATTTCTTCATTGCAACCACATCAACGGACATTGTCTACTTCTAACTATTGCAATTATGAAGATACATCAGTGTGTTCCTGCACTGGACCTGTTTTTCCTTAAAGACTAGTTGGTAAATTATTTTATTTATAATATCCAAGAAGATTTTTAATTTTAATAAAGGGAGAAGAATCATGTTTTGAACACCTATTTCATGATAACTTATAGCAACGTTATAACACAAAACAGCACCTCCGTTTAGATTTTCTTCATATATTGTATATTATATTGTCTTTAATCTTCCATGGAAAATTAGGTATGCATGAGTCCCACCTAATGGAGAAGGGCCTCTCATATCTTTGATGCAGAAACAATCAGCCACATAATTTTCCAAACCTACCAGGAATAAATGAATTTCTGAAGTAATTTGAGGGTAGAAATACATTAATATTATCGAGTCACAAATGTCAGATAGGGGCTATGTGAAAAAAAAAGCACATATTGAAATTAATTATACCTATGCAAAAATCCATCCACTTAATCTTTCGAAGCAAAATAGCATATACATTTTCTGAGTGTTTAACTTTGTAATAGTCCTCATAATGAGTATTTTGATGTAGAGTAATGTGTGAATACGTGATGAAATATCACTTTCTACTGTGAGTTCTGTGACATTTATTGACATTTGATGTTCAATTAAATACTCTTCTAAATATTTATATCTTTCAAGTTACTTTCTTTTACGCATTCTCTGGTGTTTGCTAAAGTATATATTTACGAAGGACTTTGCTCATTCATTACATTTGCAAGGTTTAAATCTAGTGTGCATTTTGGCATCTGGATTAAGGATTGAATTCCATTTAAAAGCACTGCAGGTTTCCCTACATTTTATGGTTTCTATCATGTAAGATAACTATGATGTTGAGCAAGTTGTGAGTTCCAGCTATATGCTTGTCACATTCTTAACCTTTGTAATGTCTCTCCTCAGTATAAAGTCCATGATGCTGAGTAAGTTTGAGCAGTCCTAAAAGTTTTACCATGTTCTTTGCTTTTGTACGTTTTTCCTCCAGTATGAATTCTGTGATGTAGAATGAAGCTTGACCTCCGATTAAAGGGCTTGCCCAAGTCTTTATACTTGCAAAATCCTCTCCAGTATACATTCTCTGATCAGGAGTCTGGGTTTAGCATGGCTTAAAGGCCTTGCCACATTCTTTAGAATTCTATGGTTATTCTCCAATATGAATCTTCTGATGGGAAGTAAGGTATGAGCGGTCCTTAAAAGTTTTCTCACGTTCCTTAAGTTTGTAAGGTTTGCTCCAGTGTGAATTCTGTGATAATGAGTAAAGGTTGAGCGGTGATTAAAGACCTTACCACATTCTCTACATTGGTAAGGAATTCTGTGATGGCAAGTAAGGTATGAGTGCTTTTTAAAGGCCTTGCCATATTCTTTACATTCGTAAGATTTCTCCAGACAGGAGTTAAAAAAAATTGTAATGTTTATTCATCTTTTAAGAGAGAGAGAGAGAGAGAGAGAGAGAGAGAGAGAGGGAGAGAGCATGAGAGCACCCGGAAGGGGCAGAGAAAGAATCAGGCAAAATCTGAATCAGGCTCCAAGCTGTCAGCACAGAGCCCAACATGTGACTCGAACTCAAGAACTGCAAGATCATGACCTGAACCTGAGTGGAAATTGAGTGCTTAACAGACTGAGCTACCCAGGCACCCTCCAGACAGGAGATTTTTAAACTCAAACCTTCAGGAGTGTTCACTTTTTCTTTAGGCTCTAAGCAGGAGGAGACTATGGTCTCTGAAAAAGTTCTCAAATTCCTCACATGATCAAGGTGCTCTGAGGGACTTCAGGAGCCAACCCAAAACAGCAACACTGATTTTTCAAGGAAGACTCAGCTGACCGAAAATCTACAAGGCATGGGTTTTTCAGGTGACAGAACTAGGATGTGTCATGGTCATTCTCTTGTCAACAAATTGAGGCAATAGAATCACCTGCTGTAGAATCATCTGGATGTCCTGTCAAAGTTGGATGTCCTGTCTCAGACCAGACAGCAGGGACAGGAGCAACACAGACTATCCAGAGGCAAATACTGCCAGCATTTCAGCTTGTCCCTGAAGGAACAGCCTTGTTTTCTTTATTTTCATCCATAGCTCACTCTCTGTATGCATATGTGGTGAGGGTAGGGGCTCTTGGGTAGAGGTCCTGGAGACAGGAAGTCCCTGGCATGTCCTGAAGGGAGCATTCGGCTCTCTCAGGATGCTTGGAGAGCTGGAAGCACAGCCTATCAGAAGTCCCTGCATGAATGACTAAGAGTGAACTAGGAGAGAGCTTCCCCTAAGGGAGAAAGGAATCGTGACAAGCTTGACCCAAAAACAAAGCCTTAGTCATCAGAGGGGAGCACAGAGCAAAAGCTGTCACTCAACCAAGTCCCTGGACCTTGACTGAGTCCAAGGGCAAGGATGGAGGCTGTAAGTGAAGCAATTAAGCAGCTGTGATACCAGAAGCTGAGTTTCTGTGTGGGCAGCACAGATTTGATGCTTTTTAAGCACGATTAGAGCAAGGACACTGAGGTGCCCCTTCTGCCATGGACCACCACACGATCCAGGTCCCCAGGTGCTCCTAAGCATCCGTAGTGGTACAGGTGTGGGATGACAGAAGCATGAGAGTGCCAGGAGGCTGTCATCTGAGATGATTTGATCATCAGAGTGCTGGAAGAAGACTGGATAGAGACCGGATAGAGTGTCACATGAGAGTTTCCTGGGACAAGGGGAATTGTCACGATGATGTTCTCTTCTGGAATATATATATTCCAGAATATATTCATATAAATATATATATGAATTTCTTCCTTCCCTTGATTAAATATTTTGATACAATATAGTCAAATGCCTTATATCTAGGAAGCTACTAGGCTGTCCATAAGATCTAATTCCTAAATTTCTAGTGGAGAGTCAGGATAATATCAATGTGATTAACCCCCAGTTAGTAACTCAGACCCTCTGAGCTATGTGCAACTTTTGTGATATCCAGTCCATCGACTTTTGCAGGGAAGGCTAGATTCATGGAAGCCTGTCAGAAAAACTTCCTGGGGCTTGGGGTTCAGGTTATAGGATACTATAGCATCAGAACTAAAGAAGATATATACATGAGTACAAGGTTGGGGCTGGAGGAAACATGGCCAAAACATGTGGTCAACTTGAAGTTACCCACATTAAGCAGAGATAAAGCCATGGAAACAAAAATAGGGCAGGGAAAGACAAGAAGAATTCTCACCACTCTGAGACATCCTAGAGCCCTCCTTTGGACTCTCCTCTCTGGCCTTCTTAGGTATGCTTAGTGCATTTAAGATCAGGAAACAAAATCACAGATTTTATGATTACATGTTAGAGTAGTTTGCTGGAGCTGCCCTAACAAAGTACCATAAACTGGGTGGTTTAAACAACAGAATTCATTTTCTCACAATCGCGGAGGTTAGAAGTTTGAGACTAAGGTGTCTATAGAGTTGGCTTCATCAAAGGTCTCTCTCCTAGACTTATAGATGGTCACCTTCTCCCTGCGTCTTTACATGGTCTTCCTTCTGTGTGAGACTGTGTCCTAATCTCCTCTTCTTATAAGAACATCAGTCATATTGGATTAGGGTCTACACAAATGACCTTATTTAACCCTGTCTCTACAAAAACTCTATCTCCAAATACCACCACATTAGGTGTTGGGGGTTGGGACTTGAATATCTGAATTTTGGGGGAGTACAATTCAGCTCATAACAAGTTTTAAAAATAATTATATCAGAGTATATGCTCACGGTTAGTCTCCTGCTCAATGATTACCAAAGAATTAGTCTTTATTACAACGGTCTCTGCACTGAGAAGACACTAGAGAGTAGAGAAAGGAAACTGAGGATAGTTTAGGCTAGGAGGCCGGTTGGCAGGAGACCAAGTCACCACCATTTCCATACCTACTGTCAGATACTATCTATGTTGGGGTAGAGCCGAGCAGCAGATTCTGTCTGCCTTTTCCAGAGGGAAGTCCTTTCAAGCCACAGAAAAGGAAAATGGTGGAAAAGAGTGGCACCAAATCATCCCAGTCGGTGTCACAAGAAGGAGACACTATGTCTATCTTCAGGTGGAGATTTGGGTGCAGGGGGTTTATTGGGGAGTGTCCTCTGGAGGGACATCTGTGAAGTGAAGAAAGTAGGGTTGGGCAAAGAGGCACTGTACACAATGCAGTCAGTGTTTATGCAGCAAAAGTCTCAGCTGATCCCAGAGCTCAGGAGCTGGGACGGCCCCTCCAAGTTGAGCCCCCATTAGACAAGAGGCTGGATCTCTCTAGACCACACATATCCTGGGGCAGTTTTTGGATGAGGACCATCCCCAGGGATGGGGCATGATCTTAGACAAGACAATTTTCTTTAACTATACCCACAACAGCTGGAGGGTGAGGGTTTCGATCCCAAAGGAAGGATCCATGTGACTCACTACAGCATCCACAGCAGTCGGTTTTAGATATGTTGACAAAATTATTCAGAAAAGCATCATCAGTCAGGGGCCCATGAGAAGACAAGCCCCCAAGTAACAAATACCCACTTGGAAACAAATTAGTCTTTGATCATCCCTAATCACAAAGGGAGAAATCCTATGAAACGTGGCCGTGATGTTGGTTTCAAACTGCAGTATCCTCTAAAGTTTGAGAAATTTTAAAAATGGATTCATGTGACCCACTGGCCCTGAAAATGTCAATTAAATAACTACACTGAGAAAAATTCCTCAACTTGCATTTGCCTGTTCAGCATGAACTGTTTCTAGATTAACAGAGAATTCTTACAACAACTGTGCTGTATATAGTGAGCTACTTCTAACCTTTTTAGGACACATATAAACATAAAAATGTGTGTCTCACCTTTTTTCCTCTTTGACCATTCAATAAAGAGTGAAAATAAATTATTGCACATCTAATGTATTTTGACCACGAACATTTACAAGATTCGGTTCTTCAATTGCCCATGGTTTTCAACAGATATTTACTGACTGTCTTCCATATGCTGTCCCACACAGTGCATGAACTGAGCCTTGGGAGTGTTTCAAAAAAAGATATGGCCTTAGCCTAGAAGTTATTACAGTCTTCCGGTGACACAGACAAAAAAAAAAGTAAAAAATGAAACAAAATAATTACAAATTGTTTTACGTGCTGTTAAGAACAGTGTGCCAATCTAGAGGGTAAAGAGGTCGGCTGCTTGAGTTGGAGTATTGAGAAGGCCTCTCTGAGGAGGTGACCTTGAAGGTCTGACTTGAAGGTCAGGAAGGGACCAGAGGTTTCTGCTAAAAGGAGTATCCCAGGTGGAGAGTACATGTGCAAAGGATCTGAGTGGGAAGGAGCGTGGCTTGTCACAGGACCCACATACAGTGAGGGAGGGAGAGACAGGAAGTGGCAGTAGGGGGAATATTAGGATGTGGATCATGTAGGGCCTTGGAAGCGTTTAGATTTTATTCGAAGGACGGTCAGAAGTCATTCGAGTGTTGCCAGCTGGGAAGAGAGATATCTGGGGTATGTTTCAAGAAGATGGCTCTGGTTTTGCGTGGAGAATGGATTAGAGGGGGCTTTGAGCAACAGCAGGGAGAAGTTAGAAGGCAGTCATAGAACACTAGGGAAAGATGGGATAACGGAGGGACCACAATAGCTGGGATTGCATGGAGTGGGCGGGGCCAGCCAGTGAGGGGGAAAGGGGCGTGGCAAGAGGGACTCTGAGATACTCAGCTCTCGAAACTAGGTGGATAGTAATAGTTGCCATTTACTGAGATGGAGAGGACCAGGAACAGAAATAAGATCGAGTGCGAGTGTTAGGGGTTGGAGAGTGAATTAGCATTTACCTTCTGCTTCTTTCTCTTCCCCCTTTCTCGCACCTTCTCCTTTGGCATGCCAGTGCATACCTTCTAGGCATGTAGATATTAACTGTAATACCACAAATTTGTTAATATTATAAAAACAATAATGATAATAACTTTCGTCGTGTTTTCTATTTAAAACAGGGACTAGGCTTGGTGTTGTATATACATGATCTCATTAATCCTCACTATAATCCCGAGAGGCTACGCTCATTGATTGTATGACAAAACCAATGCATACAGAGTTTAAGTCACTTGCTCAAAGTCACATTATGTATCTATGCGGCATCGAAAGCAGGAAGCTGGACCCCAGAGCTGACACGGTTTTCCTACATACTGAATTTAAGCCTTTTGAGATGTTAATTCTCTCCCAGTTTTTGTGACACATTCAAACGTTTCTTTGCAGAGAAACTTCCTTCCTTCATACTGTCATGTGGCATTTCCAGCTAATATCTCTTCACCATCTGTATGCGATCATCAGTTTAACATCAGTAGTTCAAAGTCTGCAAACATTTTGTGTCAACACAAGCCTCCCGCTTGATTTCAAATATGTTGAAACTGAGCCTAGAATAGAGAGCATGACCAATCGTCAAATTCATAATGTCGTTTTTCTAGAGGATTTCTGCCGTAGCTTCTATTCATGTTAAAGGCAGTTAATTTTCTTTGATACTGAACAGACCCTTTGGATCAGAAAATAAGAATGATTCTATTGCATGCCAAGAGACTGAATATTTGGATTTTGTGGGTTACTGATAACATCTACTGCTGTTTCTTTACTGCAGGCTGGCCCTGCCATCTACCCCTCACTAGCTGGGGTGGGCGGGAAAGGGGGTCACTCATGTGTGTGAATGCAGGTGGTGGCGGCCAGCTTCCAGCAGAGCTCCTCTGTGTGTCCATAGCTGCCCCCCTGCACCAACCGACATGCGGCCCCAGCAGAGCATGGGTAGGAAGGGCTGTGACTGAATGCCAGCCCCCGTGCTTAACACAGTGACTTTGACCTTCAACACCAAATTCCAGAGAAGGAAAAAGGAAGCCAACAGCAATGTTTCACATCTTTGGAGACTTTCTTCTTTATCAACTACTTTTTCTTGCTCCTCCATATCACTTTATTTTTAACTACTTTTATACTTTTAATATTTGTTCTTTTTAAAAATTAAAAAAATTAATGTTTATTCATATTTGAGAGACAGAGCATGAGCAGGGGAGGGGCAGAGAGGGAGACACAGAATCTGAAGCAAATTCTACCCCTACTCTGCTCACGCTCTGTCTCTGTCTCTCTCTCAAAAATAAATAAAACAAGAAAATTAAAAAAAAATTTAGAATCTGAAGCAGGCCTGATGTGGGGCTCAAACCCATGAACCCCAAGATCATGACCTGAGCCAAAGTCACACGCTTAACCGACTGAACCACGCAGGCGCCCCTAAAAAACAATTTTTTTTAATGTTTCTTTTTGAGAGAGACAGACAGCACGAGTGGGGGAGGGGCAAAGAGAAAGAGGGAGGCACAGAATCCAACGCAGGCTGTAGGCTCTGAACTGTCAGCACAGAGCCCAACTCCAGGCTGAAACTCACAAATTATACGATCATGACCTGAGCCAAACGTTGGTCGCCCAACCGACTGAGCTGCTCAGGTGCCCCTCAATATTTCTTCTTAAAAATGATGGCTGTTGTAGGAAACTGAGACAGTATAGCAAAATAAAAATAAAAATAAATCACCCACATTCACCTTCCCCAGATACAACCATGGTTGAAATGTCATTCCTTCAATTCATGAATGTATACGCAGAATCAGATGAATTTTTTATGGACTACTTTAATTTTATTTTAAAACAAAATAACACTGCAAGAATTTTTCCATGTTGTTACTTGCTTGTCAAAACAAAAACACGTAAAAATATTTAAAATGGTCTAGGATATAGCTATATCCTAATAATTCCCCCAAAGGTTTGACAAAATTGCACAAGGGAAAATTAAACTGCTCTAATTGATACACCAGGAATATATAATGATACTAACACAATAGTTAGATGTGTCCAACTGGAAGAAGGCAAAGGAGAATTTGGAAGCCATACACTTGCTTTTTTGTTAATGTTTGTTGTTATTTTGAAACAACCTCAAACTTATAAAAATGTTGCAAGAATGTTTATTTATGCATGAATCATTTGAGACTCAGTTGCTCACAGGTTGCCTCATCACCCCTGAAAGCTCCAGTGCTTACTTCCGGGGAGCAAAGGCATTCTGCTACATAATTATAACTCTACCATCAAATCAGGAAATGAACACTGCTACATGGCTACCACCTGATCTTCGGTCCCCATTCCAGTTTCAACAACTGTTCCCCAAATGTCCTTTATTTAAAAAGATCTACTCCAGACCACATTGCATGTAGTTGCCATGTCACTTTAGCCTCCTTAAATGTAGAACAGTTTCTCAGTAGTTCCTTGGTTTTCACGACCTTGGCATTCTTGAGGATTACACAGCAGTTGTTTCCTAGAATGCTGCCAATGAGTTTGATGTTTCCTCATGATTAGATTCTAGTTATGCAGCTCTATCAGAAATATCACAGAGGTGATGCTGTGTTCTATCACGTAGAACACTCTTTGGATTTGTCCCATTATGGGCGATGTTCACTTTAATGTTTATTTATTTTTGAGAGAGAGAGAGAATGAGTGGAGGGTGGGGCAAAGAGAGAGGGAGACAGAATCTGAAGCAGGCTCCAGGGTCTGAGCTGTCAGCACAGCGCCTGACTGGGCGATTGAACCCATAGAGATTGTGAGATCATGACCTGAGCCGAAGTCGGATGCTTAACTGACTGAGCCACCCAGGCGCCCCAAGGGTGAAGTTCACTTTAAACACTTGATTAATGCCATGTCTGTCAAGATTCTTCACTGTAAAGTTACTCCTTCTTCCTTGGTCATTACTAAGTATTTCGAGGGTAAGGATTTTTCACCTCGAAATTTCGACTGATTCATTGTTAATTTAAATCAGTATGGGCTCATGGATTCTTATTTTGTTCAGTGAGTTATAATCTATTACTAAGGTTTATTCTGATGCCCAAATCACCCCAGATTTTGCCAATGGGAGCCCCTATGACCTTCTGATAGATCCCCAATATTCTTAAACACTTTCTTACTTTGAGCACAATAAAATGTTTTAGGCCCGTTTTATACTTTCCCACCTGGAGATCAACTATTTTTTTTTTCTCTCTGAGTCCTAGTTTCTTTTAGTGGAAGTTGGTATTGAGAAACCACATCTGGATACTACGCTTGCTCATTGCTTCCGTGGTACCATTGCTCCCAGGCCCTCTCGGTAAACAGAACTAGAGAAGAGATATAGAGAATACATATATATTCACATCGATATTTATTTCTATAACTATTTATATTGAAAGCATCAGCTTTTGTATATGTATACAATCCATCATTATTTTAAAAATTTATGATGTCTTCCATTATTTTTATGTCATCAAGTCCTTGCTCATCAAACTGATTATTTATTTACATCTTCTAGTTTTCTAATGGGTTTCTTTGTTATGTTTATTTTCTCACCTGGAATTTATTTGGAGTATGTTACAAACTGAAACTCTTGCCTGTTTATTGTTTCAAGTAATTGTTCAATATGCAATATGATTAATGGAGTAATATGTCCCTTCCTCATTTATAATAGTCTGTCTTCAAATATATTCTCATGTATTATATGTTAGGGCTTCAGGGACGCCCATTCTGTCTGTTGGTTCTTTCGCCTCAGACATTTCAAGTTTCATTATTGTGGTGTTGTGTTATACTTTAATATCTGCTAAGGTGATTTTCCTATGCTAGAAATCTTGCATGTCAATGGACTAATATTTTGGTGGTCAAATGATTGAGGAAACTTCATGGAGTTTGAGGATTTTGTGTCCTTCCCCAAATTTTGTAATTCATGTAGCCCCTTCCTTTGCTTGCCCTGGATGCTTGAGAGAATGGGTGC
Organism: Paguma larvata; assembly: GCA_030068075.1. NCBI lineage: Eukaryota > Metazoa > Chordata > Mammalia > Carnivora > Viverridae > Paguma > Paguma larvata. The sequence continues at coordinate 114,384,116 of CM057828.1, forward strand.
CATCTCTAACAGACCCAGGATACAGCCACATTGGTGGCTCCCTCCTAACTGGACAGTTGGCCAGAGCACCTGCAGGGATATGAAGAACCAACAGGGGACAGAGATTCGGGTCTTTCCACACAAAGAAAAAATTAAGCTCACTCGATGGTAACATTATTCAACAACTTCCTACCCTCTCTTTTGTTTCCCTAATTATTAGCAGAACAATTTGCACTTCAAAGCAGACTGAAGGAATGACTACAGTTAGCATAGAAGTTAAGACCTATGAGTTAAAACAAAAACATGAAAACAATGCATTAAAAACAGATCTTCAGTTTTGTGCTATAAAAGCCAAGGAATTTATTCCATCCCATCCTCATCTGATTCTGACTGTGCCTTGGTTATTCCTCCTGGTGATTCAGAGAATCGTGCTTATTTGGATGGACAACAGGCAGCAGAAAGGCAGCAAGGTAATCCTATACCTTTATTGTTACTGGTATTCCACAGGCAGGGCTGCCAGTGTGTCCTTAATTTCTTGCTCCACTGATTTACAAATGGTAACTGTATAGCTGGGAATCAACACAGTGGTAGACTTTTTTAAAAGCCCCTAATATCTTAAATGGCCAACCGGCAAGTGTCCAGAAAGCATTGTTATCTGAAACAGCAGAGTGACGATGGAAACATTGATGTTGGAAGATAACAAGTCACAAAGCGAGATGAGAATACTAGGTCATTGGCGCTTAAATGTTTCATATTGTTTTCAGGGGCGCAACGTTTTTATTATTCAGATCTGCAATGGTATGTTTACCCCGAAAATCCTAAGTGACTTTTAGATAACACTACGTTAAGCGTGACAAATAAGAAAAGCCTTAAAGAGAAACAGTAATATCAATCGTTCAGTTTGAAATAGGTCTTCAGATGCGCCTACATGTTCACAATACACTCCTGAGTCCATTTTCTCTTTTCTGCATCTAAAAAATAATGGCATTTATAGAGTACCCTTGGGCTTATAAAATGCTCTCATATATATGAGCTTAGTTTTTAAAGGCAAACATTTATTGAGACCGTGTTCAACGTTGGACACTATGCAGAGAGGGTATGCACTATATCTCATTAAATGCTCACAAAGGCAACATAAAATGTTTCAAATTAGCTCTATTAAAAAGGTGAGGGGACAGAGGTCAAAGAGGTCAGGTAATTTCCCAGGGTTATGCTACATTTCTAGCAAGTGCTGGGAGAAGAGAGAGTTCTTCTTTCTAAATTTTGTTAACCTGCCCCAACTTCCCTCAGACTTCAGAGGCTACCTTAGAAGTTCCTTGTTAAGCCAATTTTTTCAGTATTAGATATCCTTTACTGTCTCCTTTGATATCCTAACCTCTTCCCCTCCTCCTTCCGCAACGTCTTAATGGGAGCGGCCACAAGGGAGTTTAGTACGAAGGTGTGGATGGAACACCTGCTCTTTTGATCACTTGGAAGGATCGGGTCTGAGAAGATGAGATGAAATTCAGAATATCAGGGTCTGATGAGACGTATTTAAAATACTTTGGACTCAGAGATGCAGACTCATATCAGTTCCCCCCCAGCACCAGGATATAAAATTACACATTTTGTCTTTGCAAGATAAAATAGGGAACTTTATTCTCTCCCATTTACGCTAGGACTCGAAGGAAGAAAAGGTCTTTCCGTTCCTTCCCCCCTTGATCAGTGGTAGTGATTAAAGCGTATCTGAGTTTAAATCTTGGGTAGTGATGGAATTCAGGGAAATTACCTAGCCTCCCTGGGTCTTAGTTTTCTTGGTGTTTACAGTGGGGATAATGATAAGAGTGCTTTCTTCATGGTGTTAGGAGGACTAAGCTAGAGAGCATCCAGGCACAGCAGAAGCACATGGCAGTGTTAGTTCTTGTTATTATGATTATTGCTATAATAATAAATAAAGGCTATGACTTTCTTGTGGGAATCTTATGAAGCCTCAGCTACCTCCTGCTACCAGCTTTGTGAACCTGCCCCTCACGAGTCCTCCCTCCCTTCCGCTGCCATGGGGGCAGCTATAGAGTGGAGAGGATTGAAGATCGTGCCCTGGAGAGCCCGGAGCCCCTTCCTTCATCACGCTCAGGTTGGTTGTGTGCCCAGTGTTTCTCAGGGGACTCCTGACGGCATCTTGTTTGTGCCACCTGACCGTGTGTCATCTCTAGATGTGTAGTGGATAATTCTTGGATGTCTCAAACTCACCCTAAATTCAACACATCACAGGCCTCGGCATGTTCTCACTGACAAAACTGCTCTTCTTCCTGTTCTCCTACCTCCTTCTCTCTCACCTTCAGCAACATGGTTCATTCCCACCTTTGACTGAAATACGAAAACAGGTGTACCAGTTCCGTTGATGACAGCCATCACCCAGCACCTTTGTTTTCAACCCGTTTATAAAGTTGATACTGCCTTAACTTATCACTATTGGTTGAATCTTTTCTCCCTGCTAGACAGTCAGCCCCATGAAGCTTGAGTCATGGCTGCTTCTTCATGGCAGTATCGCTAGTACCTAGCACAACCTCTGATAATGGTGGGCACATGACAGGTAGCAATTGACTGTTGGTCTGCTCTCAATGACATTTGTGGGATTTTTTTTTTTTTTGCCCCGTTCCCATCCCATCATTCCTAATGACACATTCCCTACTGAAATTATCAAAACCTGTCATGCAGACCTTTGAAAGACCTTTCTGAAAGCACATTTGTGTCAGTGGACACAGACAAGTTTGAATTCCAATTCAGCAACTTGTTAGCTGTGTAAACTTGGGGAATTTTTTTGAGCCTGGGTTTTCCTAGTTTTAGTATGGAAATGATGAGATAAACCCATAGAGTTGGAGGATTAAATGAAATAATACATTTGAAGGCCTTCGGAAGTGTCTGGCACATAGTAAATTCTCAACGCATGTTGCCTAGAGGGAAATGTGAATGAGGAGTGTAAAAGATAAATTTCCCCCTAATTGTCAAAATATGTAAGATTACCTGCTCTGGAACTCTATTTCCTTCAAATACCCTTTAAATCTAATATCTGAATCTCATTCCCTCAGGACCTTACTCTCACCATTTAAACTAACAGCTAATCTGATAAACTAATATATGCTAAAGGCTGGTCTCTTAGGGGTTTAAAATGTTATCTCTCTTGCAATATTTTTCAACTTAACAGATCCTCTAAAAAAAAGACCCAAAATGATTTTAAATATGAGACATTTAAGCACATGCCAGGCAGGCCCGTGGTTGCTGGCCTGCCAGTGTTCCCACGCAGGGTCTTCTTTTTTCTCCCCTTACCTCTGCCTCTTGCTTCCCTCCATTGGGTTCGGCTTCATAACAAGTTGCAAAGAGAGGGGCCTGTGGGTGGCTCAGTTGGTGGTTAAGCGTCTCAGGGTTTCGGCTCAGGCCCTGATCTCATGGCTTTGTAGGTTTGCACCCAACGTCGAGTTCCATGCCTGTAGTATAGAGCCTGTTTGGGATTCTCTCTCTCTTCTCTCTCTCTGTCCCTCCCCCACTCATGCTGTCTATGTCTCTCTCAAAATAAATAAATAAACTTTGAAAGAAATAAAAAGTTGCAAAGATGAACGTATGCAGGAGACCATATGGGTTGGAGACCCTCCGAGACTGAACGGGCCCCTTCACAGCCAGCTTGACTCAGACCTGAGGTTTCCTGCCTCACTGCTGTCCTCGTACTATTGTCCTTCTCGAAACAAAGACCGCATTTCTCTTTCTAATCTTGTACTATTGCCCCCAATCCTAGATATTCCGCTGGGTTCCCGCTGTGCTGTGATAGATTTCCCTTACTGCTAATTCTTTCCGCTTGTCTGGTTCTAAATGCCTTTGCTTTGGAATTACATGTGCTGCTTTCTGCCAGCATATGTCGAATTCCCTTCCCTGCCACCACGTCAACCACACAGAGTACTTTGTGTCCGGTGCCATAGGCTCTGGATGCATTTTACTTGACTGACCTCTCTTCTGGAACCTTGGCCAACCCAAGAAATCATGTCTAGAAACAGCTTCAGTCAACCTTCACCCGATGGATTTAACTGGATCTTCCTTAGCTGTGATCGCAAGATGAGAGACAGAGTGCTGGCCGGCTTTTTTGCTGCCGATCTAATCATTTTATGCAGACTGTTATTTCTTCTAGAGCTAACATCTTCAATTCCTTGAGTTAGACATATCTAGAGAGACGTTTACAAGTGCTTTGAATAGGAAACAAAATACAGATAAAAATAAGAACACAATAAAGACCTCACATTGACTTACGGTTAACCCGAAATTCCCATATTATAGGCATTATTATATTAATATATTGTATTACATATTTACTATAATTATAAAAGTTGCTGCAAGTTATTGGGCATAAAATAGTCGTATTTATGACAGGATTCGTGAACCCTACTCATTTGGCATCCATCTTAAGGCCTATCGTAAAATTATCTGTAACTCTCTCAAAAATGGTAACCTAGACTTTACTTAATGTTGAAAACAAATATGCAATGGCACATTTATCATGAGACGTGATGGATTTATGTAATTATTATTTTTGTTAATGTTTATTTTTTGAGAGAGAGAGAGAGAGAGTGAGTGAGAGAATGAGTAGGGGAGGAGCAGAGAGAGTGGGAGAGACAGAATCTGAAGCAGGCTCCAGTCTCCGAGCTGTCAGTACAGAGTCTGATGCGGGACTTGAACTCACAGACCGTGAGATCATGACCTGACCAAAGTTGGATGCTTAACTGACGGAGTCACCCAGGTGCCCCTTTTTAAACATTTTTTAAATGTTTATTTATTTTTTTTTGAGAGAGAAACAGAGCATGTAATTATAACTTCAAAGTCATAAATAATCATAATTTCCAAAAGCTTTGGAATGACCGGGGTATGCTTTTGGAAGCTTGGCCTCTGTGACAGCAAAGGATGAGTGGCATATAGGTCATCTGTCACATTCAGATGTTATTTGGAATTCTTCGGGCATTTTCCTACCAACTCAGTATTATAAATTATGATTAAAATCTTAGGTCATGAAACGCACATCTTTGGCAAATTTGCAAATATTTAATGAGATTTCTATAAGAGATGTACTTTGCTTTCCAAGCAACTGATAACAAAGGAAGAGTTATTTATAACTCAAAAGAAGGAATTTATTTCTTTCTTTGGTGTCATATAGCATGAAAAGGGCGGTCAGGCTCATGCTTCCTCTGCAGCATAGTGAGTGACACTAGACTTGCCCTCCCCTGAAAACAACTGGAAAACCTGACCAAGTGTTTTGAGACATTGGTTGACAGACAGCACAAGGCTGGGAAACCTGAGACAAAGGAAACAAGTCAGATGAGCCTTTAATTGCCCCAGATTTCTTTCAGAGAGTACCTCAGAACTGTGTCATAAAAAGGGGGAACGCAAGCAGAATATGACTCTCTGAGTCGCATTGGCAGAGGCTGTGAGGTTCATGGAGACTCAGGTGGCCTCCGGAAAGAGTACTGAAGAGGAGGTTGCTACATAGAACAACAATGTCTCTTTAGGGCGAAAGTTTGTGAAGCAGAGCAAAGAACTACCAGGGAGCAGTAAACTGAAGATTCCCAAACAGCTGAGTCCTGACTAGCCAGTGACAAAGTTCACCGAATGCCCAGGGTACACTAAGCCTTCCTTAGTGGCAAGGCTGAACCAGCACTGGAGTAAAGGTTATTCTGGACCTTCCCCAATATCACTTCCTTACTATTAGAATCCTGATTTTTGACCGCAGTCACAATGTGTTTAGTCAAAAACCTACGTAAACATTTTTAATTTTATTAAAAACATTTTTTTCATCAGGCTTCCTTGCAGCTAGATTTGGTTATGTGTTCGGTCTAGGTAATTAATTGTAGTCTAAGTGAAAATCCCTAAGAGTGGTTTCTGAGAAAACTCTTTAAAAGGGGCCAACTCATCTGGCTTATGTCCTTTTCACTCTTGCTCCTCCCCTTCTTGCTCCAAAAGTGATGTGGGGCATGAGAAAAAGGGATGTAGAGCAGCCATCTTGGAAACATGGAGGCAAAGCTTAAGGTTGGCTAAGTGGAAACTCAGAAGAAATCCGTTTTCTCTTGAAAGTATCATGGAACCACCATACTGGTCCTCAAGTGCCTACAGAGGTTCCCGGTTAAGAAAATTATTGAGAAAAATAAAATCCATAATTTTGAAAACTCCCGTGTACGCTAGTTTTCTGTTTTTTAAAACACTTAAATATCTCCTAAGTTGTTCTTTTTGGAGACTTTTAATAGCTTCTCCTAGATGCTTATTCCTTCAGATAAAATCTACATTAGAAAAATTCTGAAGAAATAATCTTATTCGGATTTTGATTAGACTCTCCTTCATTTAGATTGCTGTGGGCAGTTAAATTTAGGCTGTGACTCAGAAAACCTGACTTTAAACCCTGATTATGCCACTTAGTAGCTATATAACCATGGGCAAGCTATTATTCTCCTGGGTATCAGTTTTTCATTGATAAAATGGGGGATATTATAGCATCAACTTCTTAGCGTTGTTGTGAGTTGATATGTCTAAAGAATTTAGAATAGAATCAGGAACATAAAAAGTGCTTGCTAAGAATTATCTGTTATTATTTCAAGTAGATATATTTGGAAAGTACTGACTGCGATATTGAATCTTATTACCTGGGAACAACTACACTTTTTATTATATTCAAATTTCCTTTTTCAAGATTCTAGAGTTCTAAACATTTTATTAAAGATTTAAGCTTTTTCTTTTTTAGGCAATTTCCAAACTAGATGCAAATGAATATATTTCAATAAACACATATTTGGTCTTCCCATCCACAAATCAAATCCTTTCTGGACATAAAAAGGTAACAATGTATGCTGACAAACTGAGTAATTCTGTTATTCCATTTCAATAAAATTCAAGATGCAATTATATTCTGAAGGAAAAGAGAAAATTATAAAATAATCAATAATCAATTTTTCTGTTTTATTAGTTTGGGATATTTTTAGCAATCTCAGTGATTGATATTTTACATGGTTTTCTTACATCGCACAAAGTATTATTTTCTAGAAAGAAGTGTAATGAAGAAAGGAGAGTCAATCTCGTTAAAATTGGTTACATTGGCTGCTTCCATTTCCAATACACAAATATAATTCCAAGTGGAAACATACATGTGTACAAAGGAAAAATGCTATTAATAAAGAGTCTATCCAAATGTCAAAGGCATGCAGAATTTGTAGTTTTGGAAATACACTCCAAAATCCAAATGTCATAAACACTCAAGTGACCTTTGTGTTCCAAACAGAGACCAAATGGCCAAATCTGGCTTGTGTTACCATGGAGACACATTAGGAGGACCTCTGCTGAGGTTGAACAGCGTGGATGGTTAAGGGCAGAGTTGTGATAAACAGTAATTTGTGTCAGTGTGGCAAGAGATTAAGGGCACATGTGCCAGAGAGGTGGCGGCAGTGTTTAAGAAAATATATTGGCTAATGTCTACAAGTGATAAGCAAGTCAAAAATATTTTTAATATTCTCTTTGAGACTCTTAATACAGAAATGTGGGGTGAGAGAAAGACAGCTTTAAAGACAAGAGTCAACCACAAGAATAATTTGTTTTATTGTGCTTCTCAGCAAATATTGTTTAATGTTTTAGGAAACAGTACATAATAAAGTTTTTAAAAGGTTATGGAATTGTCAGGCCAAGGGCAGTGTAAAAGATGAACTTTCTCTTATCAGAGGGAACTGGCTACAAATTCGGATTAATTCTTCTCAGTCACAGATGATTGTGCCTACTATGCGGAAAGTGCTATGATGTGCAATGGAAAGATAGGGGAGACACTGTATCTGTGGAGAAGGAGAAATAAGTTCACAGACAATAAATTATGCTGGATCTTATAACTTAGTCATAATAGAGATTCATATTAAGGGCCAGAAGGATTCACTGCAGAAGAATGTTAACATTTGGATATGGGATCAGGGAAGTCTTCAAGGAACAGAAAGTCCTCAAACTGAGCAGAGAAATGTGTAACAAGAATCTCACTAGAATAGGCGAGGCTTGAAGGAAGAAGAGCAAAACATAAATACCCATAAGGCTTATTCAGTGAATGTGGCTGGTATGCAGGGTATCTAAGAGGACACAGTCATAAAGGAGAATGAGTCAAACGGCAGACTGAGCACATGTGCCTTCTCTCAGTCCCAACAATTATCCTATGTAAACATTATGTTTTCTCTCTCTCTGTCCCTCCCCCACTCGTGCTGTCTCTGTCTCTCTCAAAATAAATAAATAAACTTTGAAAGAAATAAAAAGTTGCAAAGATGAACGTATGCAGGAGACCATATGGGTTGGAGACCCTCCAAGACTGAACGGGTCCCTTCACAGCCAGCTTGACTCAGACCTGAGGTTTCCTGCCTCACTGCTGTCCTAGTACTATTGCTCTTCTCGAAACAAAGACCGCATTTCTCTTTCTAATCTTGTACTATTACCCCCAATCCTAGATATTCCGCTTAACATATGGAAATATGAATAATTTCTCAACTAGTAAGTACAGATGCCAAAACCAATCAATAATAGACCAAAACTACATTTGAAAAGAAAGAAGGGGAAAAATGATGGTTTACTTAAACTATGTGACCCTTTAATATCATATGTCCCAAAAAAAAGCTATAATTATCATGAAAGCATGGTACTGTCAATAAGGATAGATGTATAGAACAGTGGAATGAACCTGAGAAATAAATCCTTACAATCTAGGCAACTGAGTTTTTAGACAGGGGTTGAGGCAATTTACTGGGGAGAGGGTAGTCTGTCTGTTCAACAAATGGTGCTGGGAGAATTGGATATCCACACGCAAATAGATGAACTTAGACCCTCACCTCACACCTCATGCTTGTTAACCCCCAAATTATTTCAAAATAGGTCATTGCCTTGGGATGTCTGGGTGGCTCAGTTGGTTAAGCAACCTACTCTTGATTTTGGCTAAGGTCATGAACTCACAGTTCGTGGGATCAAGCCCCATGTTGGCTTAGCATGGAGCATGCTTGGGATTCTCTCTCTCCCTCACTCTCTGCCCTTCCTGACTTATTCTCTCTCCCTCTCTCTCTTTCAAAATAAATGAATAAACTTAAAAAAATAGATCATAGCCTTAAATGTAAGACCTAAAATAATATAACCTTTAGAAATACAAGGATAGGTTGGTTAAAAAAAAAGCTACATCAACAGATTAAAAGAGAAAATATGATCATCCCAAGAGACGTATACAAATCATTTGCTAAATTTCAACAATTATTCCAAATGAAAAGTTTCTATAAGCTAGGAATAGGAGGAGGCTTCCAAATCTTGAAGAATAGAAATCTGTCTGAAACCCATAATGACTTTCTATCATCATTAAGGTGAAACTTTAAAGAATTTACCCACAGGCAGGAGCAATTCAAGGATACCTTTCATCACCTCTACTGACCAACATTTTACTTGAGTTCCTGGTCCACTACCAAAAGGCAAGAAAAAGAAATGTGGAACATATATGAGAGGGAGAGAGAAATCTGTCATTATTTGCAGACTTTTTGGTTTATTTATAAAATACAAGTAAATAAAAATAATTACATGGAATATTATTCAGTTATTAAAAAAGAATGAAATCTTGCCATTTGCAGGACATAGAAGGAGCTAGAGCACATTATGCTAAGCAAATAAGTCAGTAAGAGAAAGCTAGGTACCATATGATTTCACTCATATGCAGAATTTAAGAAATAAACAAATGTGCAAAGGAAAAAGAGAGAGAAAGAGACAAACCAAGAAACAGACTCTAGAGAACTCTAGAGAACAAATGGATGGTTACCAGAGGGGAGGTGGGGAGTGGCGGGAATGGGTCAAATAGGTGATGGAGATAAAAGAGTACACTTATCATGATAGTAAAGAAAATGAAAAAATAAAAAAATACTCAACAAATTATACCACTTTAACTTAAAAAAATAAACAAATACATTATCACAAAAACAGTTTATTCAGATAGCCAGATATGATATCAACATTAAAAATCTTTCACTAAAAATATATTAATAATACCAAATCAGAAAATACAATGGAAATGTTTCATTCACAATATCAGAAATTAACGTAAACTACCTAATAATCTGAACAAGAAGTGTGAAATTCTTCTTTAATCCTTCCTTTCTTTTTTCTTTTCTTTTTTCTTTTTTCTTTTCTTTTCTTTTCTCTTCTCTTCTTTTCTTTTCTTTTCTTTTCTTTTCTTTTCTTTTCTTTCTTTTCTTTTCTTTTCTTCCCTTCCCTTCCCTTCCCTTCCCTTCCCTCCCCTCCCCTTCTCTTCCCTTCCCTTCCTTTTCTTTCCTTTCCTTTCCTTTCCTTTCCTTTCCTTTCCTTCCCTCTTTCCTCCCTCTCTCCATTCATTCACTCTTTGGCTTCAGTACCTAGTATATACCAGAAATTATCCTTCCACACTTAGATACATATCCAACAGAAAGCATATATACATACACCAAAAGGCAAGAAATTTTAGAGTAGCCTTGATCATAATCCTAAAATGAAACAAACTCTGATTGTAGAAAGCACAAATACATCCTGGTACATTCAAAGGCTGGCACTTATTACAGCAACGAGAATGAACGCACTCCTGCTACATGCAGGAGCAGGAACAGGGTTGATTCTCTCAAGCATAATGTTGAGCAAAAAAGCCTAAAACAAAAGAATGTTTACTTTCATGATTCCATTTTATACAGTTCAAAAACAGGCAAAACTAACTGATACTACTAGAATTCAGGCAAGTGGTTTGCTTTGGGTTGAGGATGTTCCCAGGACAGGGCGTGAAGGAGGTTCTGGGGGGCACTGGTTGTGTCTGTTTCTTGACCGAGGTGGCAGTTACAGTTTCATTCAAATTTTGTGAAAACTCATTGAGCTGTATACTTATGGTCTGAGCATCTCGCTGTTTTATTGTGGCAAAATGACATAACATAAAATTTACCATCTTCACCATTTGTAAGAGTATGGTTCAGCGATGTTAAATACACCCATCTTCCATAACTCTCTTCGTTCTGTTAAACTGGAATTCTGTACCCATGAAACAGCAACTTCCCACTCTCCCTTTCCTCCAGCCCCTGGTAACTACCATTCTACTTTCTGCCTTTATACTTTTTGACTACTCTAAGTGCCTGTGTAAGTGGAATCATAGAGTATTGTCTTTTGTGATTGGCTTCTTTCAATTAGCATATTGTCCTCAGGGTACATCCATACTGTAGCATATTGGAAAATGTCTTTCCTTTCTAAGTTTGAATAATATTCCACTGTATGGATATACCACATGTTGTTTATACATTCATCTGGGGATGGACACTGTTTGCTTCCATGTTTTAGTTATTGGGTACACAAATATCTCTTCAAGACCCTGTTTTCAATTCTTTAGGGTATATACCCAGAAATGGAATTGCTGGATTGTATGGTCATCTATTTTTAGGAACCTTCATACCGTTTTCCATGGGAGCAATACCATTTTACATTTCCAGCAACAGTCACAATGGTTCCAATTTCTTCATATCCTTGCCATCACTAGTTGCTTCTGATTTCTGATTTTAGCCATTCTAATGGGTGGAAGGGGTGGTTTGTGCATTTTTTATGTATATATGTTACAGGGCAATAAAAGCTACTTTAAAAAAGTGAATGGATGTTGAAGAAGTAAAGATAAGAGCTTAGTTCATACTAATTTTTCAAGTAATTTAACAGCAAGAGAAAGGAGGAAAATATCAATAGATGGTAACATAATAAAAAGGAGAGGAAAGTTTTGTTTCAGCACAGAAAAGACCAGAGGCAATTTGTAGACAAGGGGGGAAAAGTTGAATGCTGTCTAGAGCCAGCTGGAGGGAAGAAATCGGAGCACAGAGGAGTTAGCCTTGGAAAAGATGAACAAAGGGAGATAGAGAAGTTGACAGTTTAGGAAACTTTGAGATGGAGATTTATGTGAAAGAACCTTAATCCTCTTAGCTGGGCTAGAGGCTGAGGGTGTCAGGTAAGCTGTTTCTACTTTATTGTTGAAGGAAAGAAGGAAGCTCTTTGATGAAAATAAAAGTCCAGATATAATGATGTAAGATGTGGTGACTGCTTCCAAATGACAACATGCATTTAATTTTTTGAAATAAAAATCAGTTTTGAAACATATTTGAAATCACTACACTCATTTTAAATAAAATCTAGAAGAGAACATAGACTTCTATCATAATTACATAAAGTCTGTCTTTCTAGTATGAGTTTTATCAGTAAAAATAAGTGAATGTTGAGGAAGCGAAGACAAGAGCTTAGTTCATACTAATTTTTATGTTATAAAGCGCCCAATAGAAGTTTGACAAAGTTTGAAAAATAAATGAACACTTGGAGTTGCACACTTCTGGAAGCCAAATTATCGAGGAGTTGCAATGTCCACTGGAAACCAGAGTACCTGGGTTCCTCAGGGGAGAGCTGTCCGCAGGCCAGCAGAGCAGCTCAGCGGCCAGCAGTGGTCCTACTCTCTCCAATGAGCTCACCTGGTGCTGAGCACTGGCGACCAGGTGTGATGGCCCGGATAGCAGCCACTGTAGCTGTGGGCTCCACCCTGCCACCCCTAGAGGATCCAGTGGAGCCATAAAAACCGAGACCTCAAGGCCTGACACCCTGACCAGAAGCTGGAGGAAGCCCCTTAGGCGTACCGACAGCAGTTTGGTCCTGGCTACTACGAGATGAAAGATTCTGCAGTGAGCCCAGACCCGGAGTGACCTTGAGCTTTATGAAGGTTTCATTGCAGTGCTGAAGCAGGGCAGGTTTGCAAATGGATTAACCTGATCAAGAAGTTTAAATTGAAAAAAAGGAAAATGGCAGGGGATGATGTTCCCATAGAGGAGTTAACTGAGGAGATGTGGAATTTGGGGCAGGGCAAATGTTTGTGTGGCCTCCTTACATGAGCTTATGTGACGTTAATTGTGAATTAGCGAGAATCAAGTGATTTTCTACAAAGTGAATAAAGAAACAAAATACATACTCTATGAAATAGAATGTATTATAAAAAAATAAGTTGTAATTGACTGAAATAGAATCTCCAATTCCTGGTGAGCGACCAGATATTTTGCTATTTGAAGTGAAAGAAGGTGGAAACTCTTATAGGAACAGCTGGACCACGTAGGAAACTGTATTTTATTTGATCTTACGTATCCCTACAACCATTGGCTTCTCTTGTAGAGTCTTCTTAATATTGTTCTTGGTTTGTAGTGTATTGACATTAACTAAAATGGTTTAACACGCACTTATAAGGAAACAATTCAAAAGTCAGTGAACTTAAGATCGTATCAGAAAGCTTTAACCATTCATTGAGCATCATTTACTGAGTTCTATATTGGATGCTATGAGAGATAAAAAAAAAGTCACTCTGCATACATGTCAGAATTGTGCATATTAATAAGGGATATAAGATACACACTTGCACCTTCATTCTTTCATTTACTCATTTATACATATAGCGAGTCATTCAGCAAACACTTCATTGGAAAAATCTTCTGTGCTGTTGGAGAGATAATGATGAGTATGACATAGTCCCTGTCCTTGAAATTTATAATTCAAGGTGGGAAGCAAACACGTAAACAATTATAATCCAAAGTGATATAGAGTTGTGCCTGAAGTGTTAAAAACCAGCCAAAGCAATAGCAACTGAGTTTTCTACTTTAATAATATGCTTGCTCGATATTCCTGGACCAAAGACCTTTATGAAGCAGAGTGGTCCTACAGAAGAAAAAGAATGTTCTGAGAAATTGCTGATTAGAATCTCAGCTCTGTGCTTTCAACTGGATGATCTTGAATAAGAAATTTTACTCATCACATCCCAGCTTCCTTGTCCATGACTTGAGGATGATAATTCCTTTCTCACTGGTCTATTATGAAGATGAAAAAAGATAAGGTGTAACTAGTCCAGATGTCCCAGGCCTATAACTACAGGATAAGGTCAGGTCAACTTTAATATTTCCACTAAATGACTGAATCTCCAGAAGTCCTTCCAGACGGCAAGTCTCATCTCCTAGGACCTACCCCCAGGACATTACTCTGAAATGTTCAAGAGTCCAGGGTGACTTCTGAGCCATAAAGATTAGTCTTGTGATTCTCTGTTCTTCAATGAGTCAGAAGGAAGTCTCTAGGCAGGGCAGAGGGATATCTTCCCAATACCCTAGATGGAAAACCAATAGCGCCTTTTTACACTGTTGTTAACAGGAAGGCGGAAGCCCAAGCAGTGGGGCCACTTGTTCAAGATCGTATACCTAGATTTTGGTGTTTGGGGGCCTAAAACCTCAAGCTTAGGATTTTCCATCAAATGATGTATGGCAAAAATGGATAACAGAAAAGCAAGAAGAGGTTTTGAGGGTTCAGGGTAGAGTGATGGTGGTATTTTTGTTTTGTTTTCCTAAATCGAAATGCACCAGATGAATTTAACAATCTATCTGTGATCCAGGTGTAGCCAATGAGAATGGGGTATCAACTGGCCGAGACTGTACATTCAGTCTCTCACTCAATGCTGACATTGCTTATAGAAAATGAAAACAAAAAGCAGCAAGTATGCCTTTTCTAGAAATCTATATCCTTATCTCAATAACATTTCATTTCTTTCTGGCGTGATTTTGGTAAATATTTATCCAGTATTTCACTTGTTTCTCTACCAACTGGATTATATGATATTAAATTTGTGTTATGCAGGAGTGAAACTATCGAAAACTCAGAAACCAAAAAGCTGCAGCCATTTCATTCAGTTCTAATTTGAACCCCATTTGTTTTTCTTGAAAACGTGCCAGTGCTTTTTTCCCTCTCTTCTTCTCTCATCTAAACCTATATTGTTAGCAGAGTCCCTAGAATCTCTCGGCCTAGCCAAATGGTTGGATATATAGAGAATGTTTTTTCTTTTGTCTCTATGCTAGTGACCCATAGGGCCAGGATAAATTAAAGGATGGATATTTAAGTCTTTACTTAAAATAGTTTTAGATTTTAATTGATGAACAATATTAATAATTATGAATCTATCATTAGTCTACTCAACCCCTCCCAGCTCCTCTCTCCTTATTCTTAGCAGATGACCTTGCTTTCTGCTTTACTGGAAAACACATGTAGGTGCCATCACTGGGGATCTGTCCCTTCCCTGCCTCTCCACATAGTCCTCTC
Organism: Paguma larvata; assembly: GCA_030068075.1. Classification (NCBI taxonomy): domain Eukaryota; kingdom Metazoa; phylum Chordata; class Mammalia; order Carnivora; family Viverridae; genus Paguma; species Paguma larvata. Next base: position 114,399,245 of record CM057828.1, read on the forward strand.
CTTCACTTAATTGCTCTCACTCTTCTATCAGCTAGGTACCCATGATTCTGCCCAGTCCTCGGGTCCCATCAATTAACTCTTTGTCTTCTCTTTCCCCATCTTTCTCTGATCTCTCCCCTATTACAGAGATGTTTGGGAGTTAGAGTAGTAAGTTCCTTGTCCTAGAGAGCCTTGACCCCACCTCCTAAGATATACCCAGATGAAACTCGATATTGAGATCACTACTGGGAGGACAAGATATGTCCCTGTAAACCTTACCATCTTTTTGTAAAACTTTAAAGAAATATATTTATTAGAGAGAGAGAGAGAACAGGCAGGGGAAGGACAGAGAGAGAGGGAGAGAGAGAATCCCAAGCAGGCTCACACTGTCGGCACAGACTCCAATGCAGGGCTTGAACTCATGAACTGCAAGATCATGACCTGAGCAGAAGCCAAGGGTTGGATGCTTAACCAAATGAGCCACCTCGCCACATGGAAACCTCACCATCTTGAGTGTTTCCAGGTATCTTAGAATTGCTCTTATCGGCCTTACTAGTTGTATTCTTGTCTTTCATGATAACAAAACCAAATGACATCCTGAGAATACCGACCCAGGGTCACTCTTTCCTTTCGCTCACCCCAAACCCTAGCCTCCACACTGTGGCCCTGTTCTCAGTGCAGTGCTTTGCGATGTGACCAGCCTATTGGGCTCTCCCTGCCTTCAGTCCTAATTGAAGTTTGTTTCTCTTCTTTCTTCAGTGCCCCTATTTCCCTGTGGTAGATGAACTGGCCCTTCTTCTGGCCTGTTCCACTTGCCCGCCTTCTCCCACCCTTTAAACTGTGTCATCTTTCTCCAAGGTTCTTTTTCTTGTTCTCACTATTGTACAGCTTATCCATTTCCTTTACGCAGAATAACGGAAGTTTTCATGCAATTTCTGCTAATCTCCTGAGGTTAAAAGGACAAAGGGACAAAATATCCAGGAGGTGTGGGGGAGAGGCGATGGAAAGAGATAAAGAGGACAGTGAGAACTCAAAACAAGGTCCAGGAATTTGTCCTTAGAGTTGGGATGATTCAGCCTTCTAGTTCTTTGAAGAAATTAAAAAAGATGGCAAACTAGAAAAACAGAACGGATTCCTCTTTGAAACAGTTTTGTTTAACCTTATTTAATAAAATATACATGATTTTAAATGATATGTTAGCAAAAAAAAATACTCAGAAAATTTAGCTATAAAGACTTAACTAAATTTGAAATGCACAAAATTATATTTTTACAGCGAAACCCAAGGGAATGCACATTAAGTGTTGCATTTTAATCAGTTTTGACCATTCTCTCTGGTTCAAACAGGGTGTTATAATAGGATGGTCATGGAAATTAACACTTTCACCAGAAGTGTGTGTTCCTCTAGATAAAGGAAAATGAAAGTCATTCTTCTCTTAGAATAAGACCCAGGACAGAAACTCCAGAGGGAATGTGTTACCCATTCCCCCTCCCCCAATCCAATCAGTGCAGGCTCCAGGAAATGAATGCAAGATTTGTAGCAAAGAGTATCAACGGTCAAGCCACAACTCAATAAAAATTGTGTAGATAACCAGGGATTTCATGGAATTTTATATTTTCCTTTATATTCATTCTGGTCTAGATTGCTATAATTGCTGACATTTCTGTTATCATTTTCCAGAATAATAACATTTTCTAAAAGCATACTCTATACCAAGCACTTGTAATAGAAACTGTTTTTCATATATATTTTTCTCTTCATATATATCTATATTGCCTTTTTATTGGTTCTGGCTATATATCCTAATGGGTTAAAAAACACATAACATGTTAAAACTTAACTAGTTATTTGAAAATGACAGTTTATGATAATTGAGTTTTATCAGCTATATAGGGTTTTTTTTTGGCAGAAGCTAAAATAATATACATCTCTAAAAGCAAACACTTCTTTAGTTTACTATTCTGTTGAAAAGACTGATTTAAAATGAAATTTAGATGACGGCCAAGCAACACAAAAGTTTTGACTGTATTGTCTATTCTAGTCTAAATTTTCACTCTTTTTTCCATGGAACCAGATGGTCAATAAGATAGCATTGAGATAGGAATGAAGGCTGCCAGCCAAGTGTTGTGTCCTGACCCATGCTGACTGGGGACCAGAATGCCGAGTGCTTACCTGTGGACAGGTGTCACTCATGTTGATTGTTCACTGGATTGCTAACTCTCAACCCAGATCCATTCTGCCACCTTTGGGCATCTCACCATTGAGATCTCAGGTCACCAAATCTGCCAGCTGCTTTTCTTTACCAATACTGACTAGAAATGTCATTTAAAATCTATATATTAGAAATGCAATTTAAATAAGTTAATTCTTATTACAGGTGATTCTTTCACCTGACAAAAGATTTGATGGAAAAGATAATGTGAACACCGACTTGACATATTTAAATTACTTTTCATCAGACATCAAGCTTCCCCCCAAATCCTTGAGATGTGTATTAATATTCCCATTTTATAGCTGAGGAATATAAAATTCAAGACAATGTGATGGTCTGGGTCTAAATCTAGGTTTATTTGACTCCATAATCTGTACCAGTTCATTTCTCCTATACTTTTTCCCAAAGGACAGAAGGTTGAAACTATTGATGGAAAGAATGTTTGGAGATATTCAAACGCATTTCAGCATTGTATCCAATTTCTAAAGAAGATTTAAACGACCACAAAATAGTTCATTACATACCCATAAACCAGATGCAATATCCTTACACTGGGGATCTGAATAACAAAATACTTCTACAAAATATTCAATGCTATTCCGCTGGCTATATGAGTAGTAATTCTACTGAGGGCAGAACTATTGTCTTGGGTGTCAAATTACTATGATTTTGGGCACACGGGTACATATGGGAAGTAAGTTATGTATGGTACTCATGTCTGGAAGCCCCTCCACCCTCAAGCAACTCCCACACTCACTTTCCTCAGTAGTCCCCTTTTGATTTTGGATTTAGAGCCAGTGAAAAACATAATTCTATCTGGACAGATAGGTGTGGCTAGAAATAAGGGATTATCAGCCATTATACTTTACCTCAAACAAGATTGCCAGATTAACAAATTTTCCACTTAGCAGGCCTGTCCCAGAAAGTGGGAGCCAGGGCTTGTTGGTTTGAGGGAAGAGGAAAACAAACGAACAAACAAACAAAAACAAAAGCAAATAAAAAATCTAAAGAACAATGAGCAAGTCTGGGAAGAATTCTGCACTGAAAGAAAATTCCTGTGTGCACAGAGACTCTATAAAACTCCAAGAAAAGTGCCCTTCAATTATAAATTTTATAATAAAACAATAGGACAAACAGGCAAACTTCAAATTTTTAAATGATTTTGTCTAGGACAGACTTTACATCAAATGTAAAGTAATTAATCAATACAAATTTCTTAAATTTAAGATACGGAAAAATAGACAAAGACTCTCGCCAAGATTCCTGGACAATAGCCTTTCCTAGTGCACTCTTACCTACACATGGTGTCCTCACTGCAGGCCAAACTCCACTCGCCCTCTAGTGTTTCCCTCTGGAAATACAGCTGCTGGGTCCATGCTTGTATAAATAACTATTTGCTCTTGGGAGACAATTTCCAGAGCAGCCTGTGCTTAAAATCTCAGGTTATTCTGCGTAGCCAACTCAGACTGATGACTTTCTCTGGTGTTCATACAAACCATTATTTCACCTTTTTATTTATCCCCCACCTAGTCTCAAAAATGGCATACAAGGATGCATAAAATATGACAAGATCGGATATGTTAAACTGTGTTGAATGATAAAAGAAAAGCAAGGGTGGGGCTCCTGGGTGGCTCAGTCGGTTAAGCATCCAACTCTTGATCTCAGCTCAGGTCATGATCTCACAGTTCGTGAGTTTGAGCCCCTTGTCGGACTCTGTGCCGACAGCGTGGAACCTGCTTGAGATTCTCTGTTTCCCTTCTTCTCTCCTCCTTCACTCTCTCTCTCAAAGTAAATAAATAATCATTAAAAAAGGAAATAAAGAAAAGCAAGGTTGAGGCAAAATGATAAAAAATTAGATTAAAATACATAAAATAATAATCAACCATCCTTCCATTGATGGACTGTCCAGTTAGCATGTTTAAATTAATCCGGGTAGACTAGGTTATGCTATGGTAAAAAGTATCCCCAAATCCCAGGAGCTCATAACAACTCTGCTTTAGTTTCTCTTTCATGCTACAGACTCCCTGCAGGTGACCTGGAGTCCCACTCCCCTCTCTTCACTCTTATTTCTGTGTTGATGGAGAAAACATGAGATGCATATGGCCTTTCATCGTGACAAAGGGAAAAAGCTTTGCACTAGCAATTAAATTCTTTGGTTATGTTGCTTCTACTCTCTCTTTGGCCAGAACTAGTGTCATGACCCCATCCACAAGAGGGTTGACAAGTTTAATCTTCCACGTGGAAAGAGAAGAGTCCGAGATTGGTCAGCAACCAGTGTCCACTACGGTGTTCTAGCAGTCTGGGTGAAAAAGGAAATTAGGATGGACCCGACTCAGTGTTCATGAGATTAAAATGAATGTAACAGCTCAGGAAAACTACAGATATTTTTGATTCTAAAATCAGACAGGAATTTCTCCAGGATTCCTCATTAAAAAGGCAGTGTATAACACAGATTACATCATCTTTACAGTGAGTTCAGGGCTTTTTTCTTATCAGGCTCACACATGGGTTTATGACATTGCAACAATTCACAATTTGGTTTGAAACTCAAGAGGGGTCAAATTATCATGGTGTAGGTATCTATCTTTTTGTCAAATACTTAATTCAGGGATGTGTTTAAGCATTCCACTTGTAGGTTGTGTATAATCAATCAAGGAGCAGAGAGGCTAGATTGGGTTCTCCAGAAAACTTCTGGAAAAAATAAAAGGAACAAACAACAACCATGGAAGATATGCATAGTTTACACGGAAGCAGGAGATTATGATGGCAGAGACCCAGGGCTCAGTCCTGAGGGTTTAGTCTTCAAGGAGTTTGCTTTGCCTTTCGAGTGACCTAGTCTAACACAGAATCAATATGCCTGAGAATAGCAGCTATAAACATCCAAGTTTGCTTGACCTTTCATGTGCACTGAATAAGAGAATAAAAGCAAGTAGGAGCAAGAGCTCTGGTGATTGGGGATGCAATAAACAGGTCACTTCTACAACTAAGATCTATAGAACAAACTCTTTTGCATGGGATTTCCTAATACAAACACCTGAAGCAGACACAAACACAATGGCATAATCATGCTTGCACCTAACCCAGCTCAAATAGCAATGGTCTGGGTGTTTCCTTTTGTGCACTCACCCCTCCCCTCACATTTCAGTCTATCTTCTGTCTCTGAAAGAGGGGTATCCAAGGACAGGTCTTGTCTCTAAGACTGATCCCCAACCAGAAAATAAGTATTGACAAGAAACTCATGCTGGAGAGATCTTATCACTCTGTTGCTATCCATCAACATCCCTGTTCATCCAGCCCGAGTAGAAACCCCCACCTTTTCCTACTCTTCCAGAGGGCTGAGTAGGTCATTTATCCAGTATGAATGAAATAGCTGCCCAGAGCTGGTGATCCTACAAACTAGAATGAATCCTTTTCCCTTACACCTGGGACTACATTGCTTGCCTTTGATCTCTGTGTTCTCTAATCCATCCAGGTCATTGCTGCCTATCTTGATCTGACAATCTTAGATTTACCTAGAGTATTAAATCCATTTATATTTAATCCATGTACTAAAATAAGATTAAAAAATTTTTTTTACATTTATTTATTTTTGAGAGTCAGAGAGAGACAGAGCACTAGCAAGGGAGGGGCAGAGAGGGAAGACACAGAATCCGAAGCAGGCTTCAGGCTCTGTGCAAGCTGTCAGCACAGATCTTGACTCAGGGCTCAAACTCACAGAACCGTGAGATCATGTCCTGAGTAGAAGTCAGACACTAAACGGACTGAACCACCCAAGCGCCCCTAATATAAGATTTTTAAAAAATATTTATTTTTGAGAGAGAGAGAAAGAGTGCGAGTGGGACACGGGCAGAGAGAGAGGGAGACAGAGGATCTGAAGTGGCCTCTACTCTGACAGCCTGACGTGGGACTTGAACTCACAAACTGTGAGATTATGACCTGAGCTGAACTTGGACGCTTAACCAACTGAGCCACTCAGGCGCCCCACTAATATAAGATTTATACCATCTTTGTATTCATTTTTTAATGTGGTCTATCAATGTATATTCCTTTCTCATTTCTTCTTTTAATTGAAATAATTTCTTATTAACCCATTTCTTTTAACAGTAATTTTGCATGCTTTTACTATAGCTTTAGGGTTTATCCTAGAGTTCAACATTCATTTGCTTTCAGTCTGTTAAAATTTTAATTTTTTTTAGTAGGTTTTGTGTCCAACATGGGGCTTGAATTCCTGCCGTGTCGATCAAGAGTCACATGCTCTACTGACGGAGCCAGCCAGGTGACCCTAGTCCGTTAAAATTTTTAATTTTATGGGGGCGCCTGGGTGGCTCAGTCGGTTAAGTGTCCGACTTTGGCCCAGGTCATAATCTTTCGGTTCGTGATTCGAGCCCTACATCAGGGTCTGTGCTGGCGGAGCAGAGCCTGCTTGAGATTCTCTCTCTCCCTCTCTCGGTCTCTGCCTCTTCCCACTTGCACTTTCTCTCTCTCAAAATAAATAAATACGCTTAAAAAATTAAAATAAAGTTTTTAATTTTACCATTTTGAATTTACTAATTTTACTATTTCTCCAATATCTGTAGGACCTTAGAACCCTTTAATTCCACTTAAACCTCCATCCCTTCTTGTGTGTCATTGTTGTCATGCATTTTAATTCTACGTGTATTTTAAGTTCTATGCATGTCGCCATTATTGATTTGTAGTCGATACTAATTTATATTTACCTACATACTTATCTTTTCTGGTATTCTTTATTCCATACTCTATGTCTTCTTTTCCACATGGGATCATTTTCCTTCTACCTGAATAAGCATCTTTAGTTTTACTTCTAATGCACTTCTACTGATGATAAAATTTTCCAGCAGTTCTTTGTCTAAAAGTGTTATTTCACCTTCAACTCTGAACGTTCTTTTGCTGAGTATAAAATTCTAGGTTGAGAGTTATTTTCTTCTGGTAATCTAAAAATATTCATTGGTTCTTGTTTCTCTCATTCGTTTTGAGAAGTCAGCTGTCAGTATTATTGTTGCTCTTTGAAGATGATCCTTGAAAAATATCAGCTTACATACATTTTAAGTGTATGTTTTAATGCAATTTTTCAAATGTATACAGTCATGTCCATTACCTCAAAGAGTTTTCTCATGCACCTTTGCAATCAATCCCCTCTCTCCAAATCTGACCCTCTTCAATAACTTGATCTAATCTATGTCACTATAGTTTTGCCTTTTCTAGAATTTCACATACATGGAACTGTAAAGTATATAGCATCTTATGGCCAATTTCTTTCACTGATCAAAATGCTTTGAGATCTATCTTTGTCGATGCATGTTTCAGCAGTGCCTTTGTATTGCCAAGTAGTGTTCCATTGTCTGGATTTACCAGAGTCTGGTCAGTTATTCACTGGTTAATAGATGTTTAATTGTTTCCAGCATTAGATTATTATGAATAAAGCTTCTCTGAACATTCATGTATAAATCTTTCAGTGGATATATAGTTTCACTTCCTTTTGGTCACATGGTAAGTGTCCACTTCACTTTATGAAAAATTAGCCGCCAAAATAGCTGTAATAATTTGCATTTGTTACCAGCAACGTATGAAAGTTTCAGCTTTTACACTTCCATACCAGAATGTACCATTGTCCTTCTTTATTTTAATTATCCTAATGTGTATGTACTGATTTTTAATTGTGGTTTTAATTTGCATTTCCCTACTGGCTATTGATGTTGAATATTTTTATGTACTCACATGCCATTTGTACATCTTTCTTTGAGAAGTGCCTGTTCATATATTTTGCCTCCTCCTTTGTAGAATCAGGTAGTGTGTTTTCTTATTATTTGAATTGTAGAGTTCTTTATATATCATTATTTTTTTCTGGATTCTTTTAAGATTTTCTCTTTTCTTTGGATTTTGGCAGTTTGATGTGATTATTATTTAGATATGATTTTCTTTTGCTTGTATATTTATTCTATTTCAGTTTCTCTGGGCTTTTATAATTTGTGGGTTGGCATTTTGTTTTGCTTTTATCAATTTTAGAAAATGGTCATTTTCTCTTAGAATATTTCTTTATTTTTTTTTCATTTTTCCTCTCTTAACTCCTTCTGGGACTCCAATCATATATATGTAGACATCTTAAACATGTCCCACATATCTTTTATTTCAAATGTTCTTTTTCTCTGTGCTCCATTTCGGTTGTTTTCAGTTGACTTGTCTTTCTCTTCACAAATTCTGTTTTCTACTGAGTTGACATTACTGTGTTTATTTAAACTGTTCTATGTCCATTTGATTTTTAAAATATTTTCAAAATATTTATGTATTTTGAAAGAGAGAGAGCACTAGCAGGGGAGAAGAAGAGAAAGAGAGGGAAATACAGAATGCAAAGCAGGCTCCAGGCTCTGAGCTGTCACCACAGAGCCCAATGTGGGGCTCGAACTCACAAACTGTGAGACCATGACCTGAGCTGAAGTCGAACGCTCAACTGACTGAGCCACCCAGGTGCCCCTCTATTTGATTTTTTTAATGATTCAGATATTCTAGTGAAATTCTCCGTTATTTCCCTTATTTTCACATAAAAAAAAAATTTATTAGTCATATTTTTTTTAAAATAAGCTTTTAAAATTTTAGAACAGTTTTAGATTTACAAAGAAAAAAAACAATTGAAAAGATGTTAGAGAGTTCCCATATTTTCCACACCCGGTGTCCCCTATTGTTAATGTCGTGTTACATAAATATGGTACATTGGTCACCAGTTCCTAGTTCTTCCTCTTTTTACTACCCCATTATCACAATCTCCCTTTATCTCTGATTCTGTTCCACCCTTCCCAAGATAGTGGACCCGTCATGGATTCCTTAGGATACATAGCGAATGACATTGCTGAAACTTACATCCCCCATATGTTACGATGAAAATAGGCCTGCTTAACGATATAGGGATTGTCAGTGGCATCAAGTGGATAAAACCCAATAAACACTCATTACCAACCCAATACTCATTTTAGTAAACAACAAAATAAAGATTCCCAGTTCGACATAAGTGTCTGCCAAAACTAAAACTTAACTGAAAAGAACTCAAAATTCCTGCTTAATTCCACCCACTAATCCTCTCACCTGACACATCAATTATCATGATTATTATAGTTTAAGTCACAGTCACATCTATGTATTTAGTTTATTAGATCCTGGAGGAGGAAGACTGACTTCAAAACTTTCTACTAACAACCTGTAAAAATTAGCCATTGTTGAGAAAATAGCAGAGGAGAGCAAAGGAAGAGCAAAAGTAGAGAAAATATCTATGTACACATATAATTTCAGCCATGATTTTCAAATGCTGCTACAGTGTGTTACGATTTAGACTTCCAATATTTTATGTTATCTAAAACACAGCAAAATGAGACAAGACAAAACAGTACATACAAAATACCACAACTGGTAAATAGTGTTAGGGCTCCAACTCAGAGGACTACAAAAAACTTGTTTAAACAATGAATATCATTCGATCAATAGAAGTTCGGACATAGGACAACGGCTGCAGAAAAAAAAATAAAGCATTTTATTTATAAAAGAAGAAAATAAAGTTAACAATAAATGCATTCATATACATAAAGAATCTCTTGTTCATTTTAGTATAAACTGCCTCAAATCCTCTGTGGAATGAAGCAGTCGATTAATGCATCCCAAGGCCAAATTTCGACAGTGTCTTGTGAAATCTATGCTACTATTTCTGAAATCTTCTTTTCCATTTCTGTTTTCTTCTTGATAGTGTGGCAGTACTTCTAAATGCTTATCGAAGCTTTCTCCTTGAATGATCAAAGCCAAGTTCACTATCATCTTCCACCTCCGAATGCGCCCACTTGTTCATTTCCCACTCTCTGTCAGTGGCGCCATCACCTTCTGCATTATTAAAGCTTAATTTTTTGAGTCATCGTTGGCTGACTCATTCTTCTTTATTTTCTGACTTTGAGTCACCATGAAATCCTATATAATTGTTTGGCAAAATATCTCTGGATTCCATGTATTTGTCTTATTTTCATAATCTCATCACCTTCTCCTCGCGAAGCTCAAATGCTCCCTGTGGACTTAAGTTCATGTGCTACTTTAATTTAGAAGAACAGCAGTTTGGCTGAAAAGTGAAATTGATGACAATTTAAGTCTTTACTTAGTCTCTCGACAAATGCGCAGCGTAGTGGTTAGGAGTGAGGGTCTGAGGCCTGACTGCCTGGGTAAAGAACTGACTTCTGTCAATTCCTAGCCATTATTTCATCCTCCTTAATGACTTCCTCTGGAGAGTCAGAATAATGATGGTACCCACATCGTAAGATTATTGTGAGAATAAAATAACGCAACATATGTAAAACATGTACAGCATTTGCAACAAAGTCTGGTACATGGTAAGTTGTTATTATTCTTTCTTATTGATTTTAGTGTTATTGAAAATCCTTCTTAGTCTCTGTCACTATCAAAGAAGATAGCAGTTATTTTCCCTAAATTATCTCTTATCTCCGCTCTTAACTTTCTACCCAGATAATCTCCCAGAAGTCAGCTAAGTGTCCAAACTGTTGATTTCAGCTCAGGTCTGGGTCTCACAGTTTGTGGGTTCAAGCCCCACATCAGTCTCCGTGCTGTCAGTGTGGTGCCTGCTTGGGATTCTCTCTCTCCCTCTCTCTCTCTCTCTGCTCCTCACTTTCTCTCTCTCTCTTTCAAAATAAATAAATAAACATTTAGAAAAAGGATGATGTTAGCTGTGGGGAAATGTATTCTTTTTTAAAAAATTGTTAATTGTTTTAAATCTAAGGAATGCATCAATAAAATAATGATTAATACTGATTAGTACTTGATTATTACTGAAACCAATTCTGTCCTATAGAGTAGGGCCTCTAAAGCTGATTTTTCTTTGATGTCAAGTATTTCTTTACAGTAGCTTTCTTCATGTATCCCCAATCTGCATAAGGCAGGGCACGAAGTCCAAGTGTGCTGACTTGGCATCTTTCTTACAATAGAGGCTGTGAAGCCCGAACAAATCCGCATGCGTGAATAACTCCTGTCCATTCATGGATTACTGCATCTGTTTCCTAGGCAGCTGGCTGCACCAGACCCTGACTCTCTCTGCTCAGCCTCGCCTTCAACCCCTCACTCTTTTGCTCCAGCCCATTTCAGTGGATCCAATCTAAACTCTCTGCTGCGGCCTCGGCGTCTTTCATAGTTACTCTGTCCCCACCTCACCTGTGGGGGGTGTGCCTCTTCCTATGTCCCAGCCACTTCTGCTGTTTTCACAACTTCCTCTCCCCTGGAAGGCCCGCCCTCTCAGTGTCTTAACTTTACAGGCCTTCCAAGGGCTGGTACTAAGTGTGCTTTCAAGGTCTCTCTGACCATTGCAACCCTCACCAAGCTTAGCTCAAACTTCCTGTTTCATGGGACCAGTTGCCCTTTTTTCTCTGCTTCTAGCGTTTTGTTTCACTGCTCTTCTCTATCTTCTGGGAGTCTAACTCTCTTCAGGGAAGCACAGAGTGCTTTGGCTTCCATATTGTCCACAAGTCCCAGGAAGGCATGCTTCTTCTTCTTCTAGAAAGATTTTTAATCTCTTGCCCATTGAGAAGAATCTCTTTCTTATTCTCATCATCATTGTGAATTTGCATGTTTTAAATTCCTGTACTTTCATTTTATTCAATCTTGGCAGGGAAGAATTATGCAGTAAGCCATCTTTAAAGATGCTTCCTCAATATTCTAAACATTTTCTTTTTTTTCTCCCATCCCCTAGATATTCTCTTGATTTATACATTTTAGGCATTATATAGTTGGATCGCTTTGAACTGATAGATCCTATTTGGTGTAAGAATTCTCCCCATATTTATATCTTCATCATATTTCTTCCTCACAATTATCAATTCATTTAATCATTTATACAGCCTCCCATTCCACAAATACTGACTGAGTTCCTCCTCTGTGCATACTAGTTATAAGACAGTGAATAAAACAAACAAATGAACCAAAACATAAAATAAAGTAAAAATAAAACTCCCTGCTTTCAGGGAGATAAGCCATAAACATCGTCTATCTCTCCATTTATTGAGGTCTTCCTTAAGGGCTTTCAATAAATTTTTATCATTTTCTTGTTTGTTTGAATGTCAGTTTTTCTCATTCATTTTTTTCCCTTCCTACTGATTTGGGAGAAGGATCAAAATGAATACTCTTGGAATTTCAACTTTGAATCTACCAAAGTAAATGGCACAGAAGTCATCCAGTATCTCTTCTCAAACAGCATATATTAAACTGTACTCTATCCGGTTAACTTTCAGTTGTTGTCCTGTACTTTATCTGTCTTATTTTAATTATTTTGCCCCTCCCCACTAGATTGTTATTATTGCTTCATCATTCCAGGATTTGTTTATATTTATCCACAGGTAAACCTTTTCAATTTTCTTCTTAAAATATATTTTATTTAGGGACGCTTTGGTGGCTCAGTTGGGTAAGTGTCTGACTTCAGCTCAGGTCATGATCTCACAGCTTGTGAGTTCGAGCTCTGTGCTGACATCTCAGAGCCTGGAGCCTACTTCAGGTTCTGTGTCTGCCTCTGTGTCTGCATCTCCCCAGCTCACACTCTGTGTCTCTGTCTCTCTCTCTCTCAAAAATAAATAAACATTAAAAATATATATATATATAGCTTATCGACATTTTTTGAGTACATGTGGTTCAGAAACTTTGTTTCTGTTCATCTTAAAATATTTTCTTGTTTTCGAAAGATATTTTTATGGAGAATATGATTCTTCATTAATAGTTTCTTGTGTTGTTTGGTTTTGGTCAGCAGTTTGAAGATATTTTTTCTCCACTGACATCTGTCTTCCGGTGCTGTTTGGAGAAGTCACCTATCAGTCTAATGTCTGTGCTACTTTGCAATTGATATCTTTACTCCCTGATTCCTTTTGGATATTTTCTCTGTCTTAAGTGTTCAGCAGGCTCATAATTATTCTTTCCGAATCCGGGGATCAACATTTTTTCTAAATTCTGAAGCATTTATGCAGACAAAATATATTAGGTTGAATCTCTTTTCTCTGCATTATATAACTATTATATCTTTCTCTTCATGTTCACTTTTTTTTATATGCATTATAAACAAAGTTGCACATGGTATTATTGTTTTGACTTTCTCTTTAAATGTTCTGTTTTAAACTTAAAATTCTGTTCTTTTTTGCATATTATGTGAATTTTTATCCTAATCTCATATGTTTAGTTTTCTTGCATTTATATTTAATCTTCAGACTGCTTGCTTTTTATCTCCACTTTTGTCTAAGCCACTTTGTCCTCCAGATTTTTAAAAAAATTTTATTGTTTATCTGTTTTTGAGAGAGAGAGACAGAGCATGAGTGGAAGAGGGAAAGAGAGAGGAGACACAGAATCTGAAGCAGGCTCCAGGCTCTGAGCTGTCAGCAGAGCCCTATGCGGGGCTCAAACTCACAAACCGTGTGATCATGACCTGAGCCAAAGTTGGATGCTCAAGCGACTGAGCCACCCAGGCACCCCTGTCTTCCAGGTTTTTGTTCTTATTTCTTCTTCAGACTTGTTGAGGCCAGTAAAAATATGAATTCTAAAATTATCTATAGAACTATAATAGAGAAATGCTTTTCTTCTGAGTCTTCTTCAAAATGCTCCCTCTCTTTAATAAAAGTGGTTTCTATTCATGGTGATGTGCATTGTTTAAGGATTTGCAGTAAAGGAAGGCAACAGATAGGGAGTTAAGTGTCTTAAGTTCCTCTTTGTGTACATTTGGGTGTTAACTGACTCTTGTTTTTAGGTGGAGATCAGATGTAAAGGTTCACGTGATTAGCAAATATTTCATCGGCACTTAGTAAGCTTCGCTGACTTAGAAGATTCTGCTTTTCCCATTATATTTTATGACTATAAAGAAAGTCATACTAAGCCAAAGTAAGTAGTTTCCTTGGTTTGGGTGTGGACCCTGAAAACTCTTCCCCTAAGTGGGCCTGTTGTCAGGGCTCCTCCTGTCTCTGTGTGTCAACAGTGTTTCTTCGTGGGTGGCCGTACATTTCAGAGCACACTGTGCTCTCCATAGGGAAGTTACCACAACGAATTGTTGGGGCTACAGGGAAAGAAGGAGGTGCACCTCAGAAAATGTTTAGAAAAGAAAAGACCAGGTTAGAAAACAGTCCCTGTACAGTTAAGAATTGCTAACCTAACTAAGCATCTTTACATATCTGTGTTAGGTGCTAACGGAGAGTAAAGTTAAGACTTCTCATTTTCTGTAGTGTTTTTTGTTTTGTTCTGCTTCTGAAGGCAGAATGCAAGATATTGAGAAATACGTTTTTCTTTTCTGCCCCACGATTGCATTTAGTGGGAATTTCTCCATTTCTGTTCTTACTTTTTGTTTCAGGTGGCGTGATGGATTTTGTTGTTATTTATCTACTACTTGATGCTTTTCATGGGAAATTGGGAGAAGTCTCTGGTAGTAGTCTACACTGATAACCTGGAATTCTGTATTTGCATATTTCCTTTTGGCTTCCTTTATGATTTTAAGGACTCTTGTATCATTTATGTAACATAAACTATATTTTCTGGAGATTGTTGAATTTCTTGATTTCATTTAATCGATCTATTCAGAGAAGAAAAAGCTTTTTCTTGATTTCTACTTCTGTTTTTCCCGGAAAAGTTGTCATTCATGAAATTGAATCAGCCAGATTTTAGAGAAGACGTCTAATCGGTTGAATAGCAGGGTGATAAACAGATTACCCTCATCTCTCCCTCTCCTGGAACGGCACAGTTAAACAGTGGGATCTGGAGCAGCTAGACTACTCACACTAGGAATTCCTCAGCCATCTCAGCCATTTTTCTTTTCTTTCTTCTTCTTTTTTTATATATTTATTTATTTTTGAGAGACAGAAAGAAAGACAGGGTGTGAGTGGGGCAGAGGCAGAGAGAGATGGAGACACAGAAACTGAAGCAGGCTCCAGGCTCTGAATTGTCAGCACAGAGCCCGACGTGAGGCTTGAACTCATGAACCATGAGATCATGACCTGAGCCAAAGTTGGACGTTTAACAGACCCAAGCACCCCAATCTCAGCCATTTTTCATCTCGATTTCTGATGTCAGGTAAATACTGTTTCCATACTTTTTATTTCAAAAATTTAAAAACCTGCAGAGAAATGGAAAGCATATTACAATGAACACCCATATATCCTTAATCTATCTTTGTGTACATGTGTGATTGTTTTGTTTTGCCGGACCATCTGAAATGTGTATATTTTAATTTAATTTAATTAATTTATTTATTTGAGAAAGAGAGAGAGAGAGAGAGAGAGAGAGAACATGAGTGGTGGAATGAGGCAGAGGGAGAGAGAGAATCTTAGCAGGCTCCACACTCAACATGGAGCCCAATGTGGGACTCTATCTCATGACCCTGAGATCATGACCTAAGCTGAAATTAGGAATCAAATGCTTAACCAACTGAGCCACCATGTGCCCCTGAAAGGTGCATAAACTGCAGATTTCACAACACCTTACTTTTAAATACTTCAGTGTGTACTTCTGAGAGCAAACTCATCCTCTAATGTAATGAGAATACCATCAGTATACTAAAAAATTTAGTCATACCTATATATACAATAATATAATATGATAATATTTTCTGATACACAGTCAGTAGTCGAATTCATCCAGTTGTCCCAAAAATATACTTTCTAGGTATTTTTTCAAGCTAGGTTCTAATCAAGTAGCAATTACTACATTAGTAATAATTTTTCTTTAGTCTCCTTTAATCTAGAACAGTTACCCTGTTTTACACTTCAAACTCAGATTACTATAGGGGAGTTATAGATAGGATTATGTGTTAGGTTTCTCTGAAGCTTAAAGTTCTCTGATATGTAATAGTAGTAAGATGATTTATGTTTGAATGGATTATGGTCCAACAAAAATTTAATTATCACTGTAAATCTACAGAGTATCTCTTAATGGCTAACACTATATCTTACTTTATTAATGGAAGTTGAAGAAATTACACTCATTATAAACATTTATAGCTTACAAATTGTTGTTCAAATTAGAAATACTTTAATGCATAAGGCTCATTTCACCCATCACGAAGATGCATAAATATGTCTTTTAATCACCAACCATTCCATTCTTCTGTCCAGATTTGACACTTACTCTATTACTTCTTCTATTTCCCCTCTAATTGTATCACCTCTCTCCACATCTTCACTGTTACCTTCTCTCCTTCCTCACGTTTTTCCTCTATTCCTTATTCCTCACCCACCTTTGCCATACCATTTTCCATAGCAGCAATGAGGAACCTATCCCTGTTAGAAGCATTTTTGTGGTATGGAATAAACATGTAAACATTGACTTAGAAGACCTGAGATTAATTCTTGGTTCTGTTAAATGATGGGTGACTATTTCTTTTAATTTTGTTTTCATGTTTATTTATTTTTGAGAGACAGAGCACAAGGGGGGTAGGAGCGGAGAGACAGGGAGACACAGAATCTGAAGCAGGTTCCAGGTTCTGAGCCATCAGCACAGAGCACGACATGGGGCTCAAACTCACAAACCATAAGATCATGACCTGAGCCGATGTCAGATGTTTAACCAACTGAGCCAGTCAGGCGCCCCCATGGGTAACTTTTTGAGGTTAATTTCAATGAAGGGTTAAGAGAAAGTGAACATCATCTGAGGCACAAAAAATTCAAGTATCTTGCCAATGTCACGCAGCCAGTAAGTGGTGAATGCTACCTACCCATTCTACCTAAAATCATCTTCCCAAAACCGGAAGGCTAAGGGAATTTGAGTTGGTCATCCCTATTTTTGTATCTCAAGATGCCCCCTTGGCCATTCTCTCCCATTTGGTAGAGAGCTTTCCAGGAGCTTTCCTTGAACCCTGCTATGATTACTTTTTGGTTCTTTGCCCTTCCTGACTGCTACCCAGGACCTGCCTCAACTTGTCCTCCAGAGCATGGGTTGCAGTCATTTAAGTTCCATTCAATACAAGCTTCTATTTGTGGCCAGAGGGAGAGAGACTTCTCACTTAGTGGACTGAAGAGAGTGGAGAAAAATAGTCCTTCAATATGCAGAAATATCCATCCATCTTCTATGCTGACTCTGTTTTTATGCTTTGAACTCTGGTTCCAAAGGTCCTCTCAGTTATCTCCTACTTAGTACCTGTCAGTCCCTGAAAAGGGGCTGAGGGTGAAATAGAAAACATTATGATTCACTGGAATTCACTATAATTGGGTGATGTTCCTTTACTGTTTCAGGCCTGAGGCAACACAGCCCTAAAATAAGGCTACCAATGCCTACCTTTCAGGATTCCTCGAGTATTAGATAATATAAATCACACCAAACACTTAGAAACCAGGAAAAAAAAACCAAGGATGGAGAAAATGGTAGCTATTCTTATTTTACCTCACAAAGAATCTTATGTGACTCATAGAGGCTTTGACAATATTTCCATGTTTATTGGTATTCCTGGCATCCTGAAATACATTTATCTCACTGAGACCTGATACATGTCCAAGGTTATCAGAAGTAATCCTGAATATATGGGTATAACCTTCACGGTGTGTTTTGTTATGTTGCTCTGCAGGGGGAGTGGTATCTAACTACATGATACATGATCATGATTTTATTTTAGTATAATTGCCTGGTTTCTCATGAGATTGCTTGAGACAGATAGCAATGACGATGTTGTGTGATTTGTGATTTAGGGGAGCAAATACATGTTTCATAAATTTACAAGAAATAGAGATCGCAGGTGTTGATTACCTCCAAGTGGAGGATTCCCTTTTGGCCTGGGGAGTCATTACAAATATGACTCACCCGGATAATTTGAAAGTGCACAAAGAACTGATCCTGAACAAGAGTTTCTCAACCTCAGTACTATTGATATTTGTGGCCAGAAATTCTTCTCGGTGGGGGGGGGGGGCAGTCCTGTACATTGTAGGATGTTTGGCACTATATTGGCCACCTACTCCTTAGGTGTTAGTAGTACCTTCTTCCTGTGACAAGCAGAAATGTCTCCAGACATTGCCATGTGTCCACTAGGGGAGTGCTGAGTGGCACAAAATCACCCTGGTTGAGAATCACAGCCTTAAATGCACACTATACCTATCTATCTATCTATCTATCTATCTATCTATCTATCTATCCTCTATCTATTTTGAGAGAGAGAGAGGAAAAGAGAGAGAGAGAGAGAGAGAGCATGCAAGCAGGGAGGGGCAGAGACAGGAGACAGAGAATCGCAGGCAGGTTCCGTGCTGTTGGCACAAAGCCTGATATGGGGCTCCATCCCATGAACCGTGAGATCACGACCTGAGCCAAAATCAAGAGTCAGATGCCTAACTGACTGAGCCACCCAGGTGCCCCAAACTCACACTGTATTTAATTTACTGAAAGCAGGGTATCAAAAAATGGAGAAAACAGTTCCCAGGAGGGAAAAAGGTAAAGAGAAGCAAGAGGATTCTTAGGATGATCCCTTCCTATTGGTTTTGCATTTAGGATATTGTTTTGGTCAAGATTACTTTCCCCAAAGTGAAAAAAATCCACCCACCAAAGCAGTGACAGAGCCTTTCTGCTTGAGCATCATTCCCAGGCAGAGCAGAGATCTGAGGGCTGTAGTTTATTGCAGAATTCAACACACCAATTTCCTCCTCCATCTTGAGCTATTGTTCTCATCTCAGCATCACATGGCAACTTGTACCCCCCATTACTTCACAGAGACTATCTTCTTCCAGACACTATAAAGTTAAGGACTCAGTATTCGCAATTAAATGGTCCTTTTTAAGGCTTTGCAAAGCTCTGTGGATTCATTTAAATAGTGACTCATCACATCACCCTCCTCAGAAGCAAAACCCACTTTCCATTCCCCCATTTATTGCTTTTCTACATTGTGCGCTTGAGGTTTAAAATCGTAGGAGCCTGATAAAACACAAACTCAACATATTTTTCAATTAAGATGGTGTGAAATTCAAAGGGTCATGAAGATACCAGAACTTACCAGATCTTGGATGGTGAGAAATTGTCTTACTTCATTTTACAAAGCAATCTTGTATTTCCCCTTTTTATTACCCCAGTGACCCTTAGCATTATGTATCAAATAGTCATCCCTACGTGAAGAAGAAAGTCCCTGTTAATCTGGTGAGTGATTAAAACACAGAGTTTTTCAGGTCACAAGGAAACAATAGATGTGATCTTATAAGATGCTGGCTGAGATGCTGGGATGAATTGGGCTGCTTCTCTTCGGTGACTCTTCCCATGCCAGCTGTGAGTGTCTGCTCCCAAACCAAAACCAAGACGATGGTGAGGTTTGGGGGCCGTTTTCTCTAAAGGGATAAAATGACAAAGCCCGTGCTCCAATTCCGGAATTTGATGGCCCTTTCTAGCTCTGCTGGGGAACATAGAGGAACTCAAGCAGGCAAGGGTTTTGAGGCAGTTTCCATTGCTCTCTGTCTCCCCGTGACTGCAGTCATCGCCTGGGAGGGAGAAAGATGAGGTCAGTCTCTGACACCTCTGAAAGGGACAAGATGTGGTATCTAAACTCTACACACTGTCGTCTTTCCAGCTCTGCCTCAAATGTCCCCTTTTCAGGCAACATGTCCACTGCTTAAAGTAATCAAATACAGCCCGCAGCCCTTTCTATGGGAATCCCTCTTCCGGCTCTTACTCCTTTACTTATGTACAAGCCCTATATCTCTTACTAGTCTGTGAGCTCCATCAGAGCAGGCTCTGTGTGGTTGTCTGGCTTCGGGTCCCCGCCTCAGAGCTATGGCCTTTGTTCTGAGCAAAGAGTAGAGGAGATCTATGCCTGACGTGTCTCAGAACCACCTTGGTGTCAGGTCATCCCTAAAGTTTAAGTCCTCCCAACCCCTGGCTCTAAGCTGAAATGGTGGGAAATACCTCAACCTCTTTACTTCCCTTTTATACACTGCATCTGCAGATGTTGCTCAAGCAATAGTAGTGATTATACTTGTCAACCCAAGAAATCTGAATCTCCTGCTAGATTTGTCCCTGTGGAAAGATTTTTCTTCTTTTTTTCCTTTCTTTTTACCTTTTTTCTCCTTCCCTCTTCCCTCCCTCCCTTCTTTCCTCCCTCCCTCCCTTCTTTCCTTCCTTCCTTCCTTCCTTCCCCCATAATTAAATATCTTAGTGTTCTCTGTGTGCTGAGTTCTGCTCTAGTACTAAATATGTATGAATATGAATATAATATAATATATGAATATGATAAAGTCCTTATCCTCATTAATCTTACATCTTAGTGTAAATCACTGGCTTATCTTGAAGATCTCAAAGTGACTTGGCCACCTTCTTCCAACCAGGTGGGGTGTCCTGGGGTCCTGACAAGTGGGGAGCAGAGCCATCCATCATATTTCTTTGGAAAGTCCAGGGGCCCAAGATTCCTCCGACACTCATACTTCTTGCTCAGGCTGGTGTCCTGAGTTCCTCATGACATCAGGGAACTGGGCACGAGGAAACAGCCTCTCACAGAAAGATAGTCACCTAGATAGTTCACTTTGTTTTACAAAGTGAATTTTACACTATCTTTACACTTATCTTTACAAAAGATATTTCCTTTTATCGTTATCCTAGTAACCTTTAGAACTATGCATTAAAATGCGATCCCTATTGGGAGAAAGTCCCTGTCAGTCTGATGAGTGACTAAAACACAGAGTTTTTCAGGTCATCAGGAAACAGCAGACTTGATCCCGCAAGATACTGGCTGGTTTGTCATCTGATATATCCTTTTACTGCTATCACGAAAAACATTCCCTTTAGGAACAAATGCCCAGGTTGTTAGTTATATTCAATGTAGAAATAAGGGCCTGTACAACCATGCAGGATGAGTGACATGGAGGGTTTTTCTCAAGTATTTCCTTATGTAAATTTCTATTCTATTAGCAGAAATGTAAATTATTGCATATGTCATGTCTTCGAATGGGCCTTTTACTAAGAGTAAAATTATTTCTATTTTGGTGAGCTGAAGAAAGAATACCCATTTTAAAACTGGCATCATTGGGACGCCTGGGTGGCTCAGTCGGTTAAGCGGCCAACTGTGGCTCAGGTCATGATCTCACGGTCTGTGAGTTTGAGCCCTGTGTCCGGCTCTGTGCTGACGGCTCAGAGCCTGGAGCCTGCTTCGGATTCTGCGTCTGCCTCTCTCTCTCTGCCCTTCCCCTGCTCACGCTCTATCTCTCAAAAAATAAAAAAAATAAACGTTAAAAAACAATAAAACTGGCATCATGGAAACTTGTGGAAGAGAAACATTGTAAAATAAAGGCAGAATGGACTATAGGTCATTAGAAGAAAGAAAATGAGATCCTGCAAAGGCACATTTGATTTTCTGTTTGAGAAACAAATTTTCTCCAATAAGAGGGTATTTTTTTGAGATGTTCAGAAATGTATTTCAACAGCACACATTTTTCCTTCTTGGTGACAGCGCATGCTTTATAACGATGTTATGTGATAAGGGTCTGGTGAAAGAATTGGTTTTCTGTGTCCCATTTGAACATAATTTACCAGGCATATGCAAGGAACTAGTATTATCAATAAAGGCACTGACCATAATCCTGTGACTCATTGCATTTTCTTAATGTTTTTCCATGTCACTTCCCTACCTCCTTTTTGGGGAAATTATTAATTTCATTTTGTGTATGTTTCTTTTTTGTTTCAGGTCTCAAAACAGATTTTTCCAAGGGCACCATATCAGAAGGAACTCACTCCGAGGAACCAAATGAAGCACGATTCAGATCTACTGTGTCTGTGCTGTCCAAGCACTGCGTGTCACCCTTCGGTGCCCACTAACTTTGTCAGACTGTGGGAACAACCAAGACCCCAGGCGTCCCTTTCCTCAGAGCCAGTGTGGTGCCAGATAAAGAGAGACATCAGGCCATGTCTTCCACTATAGACTAAATTATATGTTTTATAAAGTGGGAGTCAACATGAGAATAATTTACCCTTAAATTATGCTAAGTAATCAATGGGGCGGGTTTTGTCCCCAATGCCTTGTCAACGTAGTCAGTCACAGCTCTCCTACTGGAGCATACAGATAAAGCTATTCCTGGCAGTCCAGGTCACTCTGCATTTCTCAAGCACACTTTTATAATTCTATTTTCTCTTGTGACAGAGGTTCTCTGCAAACCACTGACCTCATTTTCCCTTCCCAGTAGAGAAGCCCAGCCTGGGACTAAGAGTGGAACTCTACACATACATTTCTTTGCATGAAATCAAATAACACGTCCTTTGGGGAGCCAGCCCTGGAGCATCTCGTCTTGTCTATTATAACAAGAGTACCTCCCCGGGCACAGACTACATATCCTCTGTGGTTGAGAGGATCACAGTGGGGCGGATTGGCCCCGGGAACAGGATGGACATCAGAGTCAACTGGCCCTGGGTCCCGCGCTCAGATTCACCATCTGGTGGCTCCAGGTCCTCAGTCAAACCTTTAACTCCACAGTCTCACTTTTTTCAACTGTCAAACAAGAGGTATAATACCTTCTGGGTGGTTGTCAAAACTGGAGAAATGATCTATCACTTTCCCATTGTTTTTCACCCTCATCTCACAGCACTCCATCATTTGCCTCTAGCTACACAGCCTCCTTAGATGTATGGCTCCTTCGTCTCCATCTTTGTACCTGCTGATCCTTCTAGGAACATCGTTCCTTTCAGTCTTTGGAGCATAGGTGGCTTATTGTTCTTCAGGCCTCGTCTTAAATATCACCTCCAGGGCAAGACCTTTCCTGGCACATCTATGCCCCGCCCTTTCAACATGTTCCCCCTGCCGACCCAGGTTCGTTACTCTTTCTCATAGCTTCC
The DNA here is from genome assembly GCA_030068075.1 of Paguma larvata. Lineage (NCBI taxonomy): Eukaryota > Metazoa > Chordata > Mammalia > Carnivora > Viverridae > Paguma > Paguma larvata. The sequence continues at coordinate 114,422,226 of CM057828.1, forward strand.
TGCTGTTACCTTCGTAGCATTTACCATTTATGTAGTCTTATTATTATTATTAAGTTGCTCGTTTATTTTTATTATTATTACGCTAGACTGCCATAAGGCCCACCATGCTTGATTTGTTCACTAACCATGAATGCTCCGCGTGACGCACAGTGTTTGCTGTGTACAGATGCAGGATAAGTATTATTGAGTGAGTGAAGTAGTAAATGTTTCTTATACCACCACACAAGTTAAAATAAATAGGCATGTTTATCCTCGTTTTAAGAGAAAGAAAAGAAAACTTATGTAGTGGAAGCGACTTGGTCAATTTTACTTTTATCTGTAAAGAATCTAGGGCTTGAGCCCTGATCTGCCTGCCTCCAAGCTTGCTTTCCTTTTCACTTACTATCCTTTTCACCAGTCATTCTCGGTGGTTCAGAAAGATGGCACCCAAACCACAGAGTGTGTATTACTCTGTAAGGTTTGAAAAAGCATGGTGGGCCTTATGATTCAATTTTATATTTGGAAAATGGAAAAATATTGTTTTCATATGTACATGGCAAAATACAAAGCTCTACACTGTCTTGGCTGGGTGGGCAGAGGTAAACAATACAGTTGATAAAAACCACGCTGTACTGCTGTTAAGCATGCCTCAGTCACGCAGCCAACGCTCTTGGAGAAGCTGGAAGTTTCTCTTGACTTCTCCTTTTCCTTCATCTCCATTCCTTGTCAAAAACCAGGTCCTGTCTGTTTATATCTACAATATGTCTCCATACCCACTGTAATTATTACCCTAGTGTAGGCAACCATCACCCTTGCTGCCTCTTTTCCCCTCTCATCCCCTCAGGCCCTGCCTGAAGTTCTTGTCAGACAGAACCATTTTCAGTTCCTCAACAGACCATTTTCTCCTTTGACACCACACTTCTGCAAGCACTCTGTGAATACATATGACATTGTAGCCAAAGCATAGGGAAGGGCAGGATTCTACACATACTTGCCTACACAGGTGTTACCGTTCTATATCAAATTTGATAATTTGATGGGCAAACTGGGGCACTGCCTGTGGTCTGTCAGAATTGCATTTCCCAAACCATCTGAAGGATCATTAACAACAAAATGCCAACCCATCACGTGCTTATGCTTTTATAAAATAGAATAGATCATGAATTGCTAGAAAATGAATTTTTAAAATTAAAAACATATAATGATAATAATTTTTTTTGGCTCTTAGACTAATGGACATAAAACTGCTTTAGAGTTTCTGAATGCCTATGTTGAATTTCTGATCTTATCTCATGAGGGGCCGTGCACAGAGTAGCACTGACTAGAGGTGAGGAGGTCAGACTGATACAAATTAATAGGAGGGAGCTAGAGGAAGCCTGTGGGCTCAGCTCTATTCAATGAGCAATGGAACAGCTTCATAGAATCTGCAACAGTTCCACCTGTTACTATAGAACAGGTCAGGACCCTATAGTTTCACCACTTCACTTTGTGTATTTATATTAATATTTTTATTTATTTACTTATTTATGGTTTCTTTTAGCACAAGGACATGGACCTGAAATCAAACCACTAGTTTAATTCATTGGAGAGATTCCCCAGGTTTCTGGATAGGAGCTTGTACTGCTAAATTGGATCACTCTTGAAATACTATTCAAGCTTTCATGCCACTGGCATCTCTGACAGAAAGAGTCCAGAAGGAAGAATATATGCATGCATATGCTTAGTTGTATGCTAAAAATAGCAATGATTCTCTGACCAAAACCAACAGTTTTTTTAATTACATGTTGCCTTAGGTCCTGAACACATCCCCAGGAAAAATGAGATGGGCAACAGTTGCTGAGACTTGGCCAGTAAAAACCAGAGGCTGGAGTAGGGGGTAAAATGAAGTAAGGAATATTTGTTAGAAAAAAAGCAGAAAGCACACTTAGGGGTAAACACAAAGGCAGCTGGGATGATGAAGATTTATAGATGGCCAGGAGATGAATGGCCAATAATTTTTCCTTGGATAAGCCTGGAGTACTCAAGGCTATGCGCATTATAAAATAGGAAGAACCAAAAAATAAGAAAAGCCAAAGGCAAGCTCATGTGGATCATTAATCATTGATAAAGAAGAAAGACAAGACCTATTTGAAGGCTCAGAGTAATGACTTTGAGGATCTTTATCACAAAAGCCTGGGTAGATTGTACATATGAGTCAGAATAAGAGCACGAGAGTCACCAGGGTCTGTGTGACAGGACCTGAGCACAGCACCCACAATCTTGTTTCTAAGGAACACACTCTGGGGCCCCAGGAAGGGAAATTTAGGGAAGTGTAGTCTCTCCTTATGCCCAGTTCAGAGCAGACTGCTAATTCAGAAGATCAGACTGCCGAGGGTTCAAAAAACCATAATTATGGATGTTTAGGCTTTTCCAGTAACTTTTTCTTATCATGGGAATACAACCTTAAAACTATATCACCTGCGCTAAAAATACTGAAACAGCTGGGGAGTCAGAGAGGGTGCTGGCCTTGGTTTTAGGAGACCTAAGACTTCAACACCGCCTGCCCGACCTTGAGCAAGTCTTGAACCTCTTGTCTCAATCTCGATATCTGAAATATAGGAACACAAGTGATCCCTGCCATGTCTGACTCACCAAGTTGCTGTAAGGGTGAAATTAGATCACACATGAGGGGTGAGAAAGAGTGATATGACTGAGATGCGTAAAGTCTGAGAAATGCAAAATGCACTCAACTCTAGGTTAGCTTGGTCAACATTAGAGATGATGGAATTAATAAGGTAAAGCATTATTTATTTATATCTTTAACTTATTCCAGATTGTTGTTAAGGTAACTACTTAATCTATTGATTAAGTTCATACTAATGACTTATGGAATAGAATTTTCTTTCTCATGGGGTAAAACTGAAGAACTACAAACTAAAATATAATGCATTTTTGTTTTTATTGTTGTTGCTGTCGATGCAGTCTTATTATTCTTACTTTTCTTCTCCTCATCAAACATTTCTTAACGGAAACAGACTAGAATCAAATGACTTTTCTCTGCCACTTTTTCTGTGGTTTTCTGAGATCAACCCCTTGTGGTTTAGGGCAGAAAAGTGAGCCAATGCCAGCATAGCTCTACTGCTTCCCATGTGCCTGGAGTTTTGATGGGGGAGAAAGAGATGGTGGGCATCAGAGTGCGGGTTCCAGAACTCCAGTTGTATTCCATGCAGCTCTCTTCCAACTCGAGCTGGCACTCAAGGAAACTGTGAGAATAAGCCCAGCCACTTGGGTCATGTTCCTGGGTCCAGTTTGCTGGCGAGAAGCCAGTCTAATTTCTCCAGGGCCCGTCTATATGGAAATATCCACAGCCAGCTACACAGGAGCAGCTGCTAATCTCAAATCCCTTAATTGTTGGAGCCTTATTTCCATTTATACACTTTCTTTTGTTCCTGTCACTCCATTAATGGCATACCAATTAGCACAATTTATTACACGGGAAATCCTGTAATGGTGTCCAGTGCATTTTAGCACTAAGGATCTCTCATGATACATTGTCCACATTCTAGAAAGAAAGAATAGCCTCCAGGGAGTGTTTCTCATTTCCCAAAGAAACATTTGGCCCAATTTAAAATGGATTTGTATTGTTTTTCAATATTTAAGAGGAAGCGGGGGGACTAAAGTTTAAGTGATTGAATTCCAAGCAGTTGCTGGTGAAAAGGCTAAGTTTTAAACTTTGCTATTGAATCTCTACTTTATTATTGTAGGAGGTCAGGAGGCTCAACTATATCAATTGAGAGGGTGCTGGCTGGCTCAATCAGGGGAGCATGTGACTCATGATCTTGGGTTGTGAGTTCAAGCCCCACTTTGGGTATAGAGATTATTAAAAATAAATAAAGTTTTAAAAAAGGATATCAATTGAGCTTGATCTCTGGACTCTGAAGATACACTGCCAAGGACGGCTGTAGCTTTTTGACATTCCTGTTTGAAGCCTGTCAGCTTGATGTGCTGGAGGACGGGCATGAGGGTCTATAAGATATCCAAAAGAAATGGAAACTAAATGTGTTTCACAAATGGGTTTTCATTCATTGAAATGGTTCCTGTGATCATAAGAGGAATAGATACTGGGTGACTCATTCAATTGAGTGTGTGACTCTTGATTTTGGTCATTATCCTAGGATTGTGGGATGGAGCTGTGTCAGGCTCTGTGCTGAGAGTGGAGCCTGTTTGAGATTCTCTTTCTCTCCTCTCTCTCTTTCCCTCGCTTCCTCTGTCCCTCTTCCCCATTTTCAAGTTCTCTCTCTCTCTAAATAAAGAAGAAAAAGAAGAAGAAGAAGAAGAAGAAGAAGAAGAAGAAGAAGAAGAAGAAGAAGAGGAGGAGGAGGAGGAGGAGGGGGAAGAGGGGGAGGAGGGGGAGGAGGAGGAAGAAGAAGAAGAAGAAGAAGAAGAAGAAGAAGAAGAAGAAGAAGAAGAAGGGGAAAGAGGCATAGATATCTAGTCATCCACTTGAAACTTTGAATAAACAGGGATGCCTGGATGGCTCAGTAGGTTAAGTGGCCAGCTTCAGCTCAGATCACGATCTTGTGGTTTGTGAATTCAGGCCCCATGTCAGGCTCTGTGTTGACAGCTCAGAGCCTGGAGCTTGCTTCAGATTCTGTGTCTCCCTCTCTCTCTGTCCCTCTCTTGCTGGTTTTCTCTATCTCTGTCTCTGTCTCTCTCTCAAGAATCAATAAACATTAAAAAATTAAAAAAATATTTGAATAAGCAGAGATAATATCTGCAGCTCATAGTTTTTGTTTTAAGGTCAGTATTTCCATCATTTAATTGCTTTTGCTACTAAAAACAAGACTCAACACAAAAGCAAATGTTTATCCAGAAAGTATGTAATAACATGATTTCAGAAATATGATTATCAGAAGAGATTTGCATGTAGTACATAAGCATTAAATAAAGTAGAGTAATTCAATGAAAAGTACAGGAGAGATGTAGGACATCATGATTAAAGATAAATGGAGTTGTAACATTAAGAGTAAACAGTGTGTTTTTAAAATATCCGAGAGAATAACTTAGCACTGAGGATGGATAATGGTGAGAGACAGCATTGCATTCTACTGCCTCCAAACGGTGTGACCCTGTGTGAGGGACTTCAGCTCTTTGTGCCTCACTAAAATGGTGATAATAACAGCTCACACTTCATGGGGTTGCTGTGAAATCAAATAAGGTAACATACCAGTGTTTCCAACAGTGCCTGTCCAGCATGAGTGCTCAGCTCAGCAGATGTTCAGTAATACTACTACTGCTGCTACTGCCACTACCACGTTTACTACGGCTGTTCTGTTACTGGTTTACCTACATGCTTCCAAGAAAATATTATATGTACACCCCACACTCCTCGGTCTTCATTCTGAGAAATGTTATTGAGAATCTCTTGACAAGATTTCCACTTCGAGGGCCATGGATTTAGTTGTGGGCTGTTCACAAAAACTGTGGAATTTGGAAAAAAAAAAGTCAAGGCACTTCTGAAATTCTTTAAAGTATTCCTCCTGTGCAGTAGCTTTTGAAGAAGCATTTAAAATTAAGGGCTGGGGAACACTTGGTTGGCTCAGTTGGTTACTATTTGACTTCAGCTCAGGTCACGATCCTTAGGTTTGTGAGTCTGAGCCCCCTGTGAGACTCTGTGCTGACAGTTCAGAGATTGCTTGGGATTCTGTGTCTCCCTCTCTCTCTGTTCCTCCCCCACTGTCTCTCTCAAAAATACACTAACTTTTAATTAATTAATTAAATTGATTTAATTAATTAGTTAAATAAAGGTTAATAGAGGCACCTGGGTGACTCAGTTGGTTAAGCGTCCAGCTCTTGGTTTCGGGTCAGGTCATGATCTCACAGCTTCATGAGTTTGAGCCCTACATCTGGCCCCATGATGACAGTTCAGAGCCTGCTTGGGAGTTTCTGTCTCCCTCTCTGTTTGCTCCTTCCCCCTTTTTGCTGTCTCTCTCTCAAAATAAAAATAAATAAATTAATTTAATTAAGGGGTAACAAAATTCTACTCTGACTCAGGGTGAGAGTGGGAGACAGACACAACGGCCAAGAACTGGTGGGCAATCCCCACATGATTACTAAATGGATCACACAGGTTGTACCTCTATTTTAGAGAGAATGGCTTTCCTGACCAAATCTTTACCTAGTTTCTTGTTTCTGCTGTTTGGGAGATTTAATTTCTCCTGTTTCCTTCATATTCTTCTTTCCTCATATTACTGAACTTAAGAGACAACATAATTAGAAATGTGGTTAGATTGGGGCACCTGGGTGGCTCAGTCGGTTAAGTGTCCGACTTCAGCTCAGGTCATGATCTCACGGTTTGTAAATTCAAGCCCCACCTCAGGCTCTGTGCTGACAGTTCAGAGCCTGGAGCCTGCTTCAGATTCTGTGTCTCCCTCTCTCTCTGCTCTCCCCCACTCATGCTCTGTCTCTCTCTCTCAAAAATAAATAATAAAAACATCTTTTAAAACTTAAAAAAAGGAATGTGGTTAGCTTAATTATAACAAAATGTGAGGCCGACATTTAAGCATCTTTCCTGAGCTAAGTGCACAAGCAGGACTGATCATTTAATTTGGGTAGCTCATCAGTTTGATTTAGAGTGAATAGAAGGTTAATTGTTGCCCAGTATTTGAAAATGTTTTTTTTTAACTACTTTTATATTTTCTGATGAGTTGCAGGCCCTCCCCATGAGACAATTTTTTTAAAAAACCAATATACATTTCATGGACTCAATATGGTGACAATGCTGTGATAATGGATGAATTTACAACTGAATAAGTTTACTTGTTATTCTAGATTACGCTGTGCTCAAATTAAATTCTTTGACTTCAGAACATGTACATACACAAAAGTCCTCCAAAATGTTAACTTAGCATCCTGGTGATGGGAGATACACCATACCATTTTTGAAAATGTCTTTTCTTGTGCCTGCCAGTGGGGAAACACTGGACCAAAGTCATTGTCACACCGATGGGGGCAGGGTAATAGTCAACAGAGAAATTCGGCTTGAGTCTCAAGCTTAAGGGGTTTCACATTTTGACCGTTCTTCTGTTGCTTGGTTGCGGCAAGGGGAGCAGGAGAAATCTCATCATGACTTCGGATCAACAGGGAAATCCATGGGTCCTTGGCACTAGTTCAGTCTATGAATGGGAATGAACCCATGTGTGGGAGGTTTTGGAACACCTGATGCCCCTCTTGACACTTTGAAATTCAAGACATATGTATAAAAGGATGAAACATGTGAGCCCAGAAGCTAACACGATGAATGTAAGTGATTTAGTGGCCCAGACTTTGCCTCTGTCTGATTTGCCCACTGTATTTCGGACTCTCCATGATAATAGACAAGTGGACAAAGTTGTGACGTAGAATAGCTAAGTAGAAACTATTGTCCCAACGACTTAACCACATTTGTTCAAATCTCAGTTTGAAATGGGAAGTTTTTATGATATTACATGACCTATCAAACTATTTCTCGTTCATCAGTAAATGTTTATAAGTCCTCATGCCCTTGATTCTGGACTAAGCTCTGTGAAGATAAATTCCATCAGATATAATCCTTGATCTTTAGTAATTAGTAGTTGGTAACTGTCATGGCCATCGACAACAAATCGAAGTATATAGTTTTTCATGCAAAGACAAAGTGTGCCATTATGATCATACAACACTATGCGTAATGTATAACAAGTCGATAGGATTGATGATTTGAACCGTTTGCTTCTTCATTCTTCATTGATTTGAAATTGCACCTTCAACCTTTTCCACGAATCCTGTATATTCAGTTAAAATAATTTTTTTCCAAGACAAAGCTCACATATGTATATTTTTTATTTTCTGGAGATGAAGAAAAGTAGAAACGCTCAACTCCAAATTTGTTGATCACATGTTTAGTGTGGTAAGCAGCAACATAATCAGAGACTATACAATGTTCAAAATTCAGTCTAAATGACTCCCTTTGGGGAGACATGGTAACTATAGTGCCTTCACCCACACTTGCACTCCCTGCTCTGGGCTTAAGAGAACTGAGGTATAGGGGAGGTAGCGTCCTTCTTTTTCTTACCAGCTGGGCTACTGAAGAGTTAAGAAACAGTCACTCTTGTTTTTCCCAATCTTTGTTCTAATTAGCCATTATTAAAAAGTCCTCCTTTCCCCCCACAATTTCAGACGTTTTACTTGTAGTAGGAGGAATTAAACTATTTAAGCGCCAAAGCATAAACGTCATGACTTCCACCCAAACTTGATCTTTCTTGGTCCCCATCCTGTTGATGATGTCACCCGTCATACATAATCTGTTTCTTTCTCTTGTCTTCTTCCACACCCAGTGAATCCCCAAGTCTTTTGAATTCTGTCAATAAAATATTTCTTGCATCCATTGTCTTCTATTCATTCCTGCTGATTTAACCGTGGTGCAAGCCTTCACTGTGTATATAATTTCTTTCTCTTTGTATGGTCTTCAGAAGCACACATTTTGTGTCTTTTTATATCCCCCAGCAAGTAGGATGATAACTGTGCACCTACAACTTCAAAATATTCAGTAGAGGGTTTTTATTCTGTATCATGAAACTGCCCCACAACAATGGCTCTTTCTCAAATTCAGATATCCTTATATGTCTTTCAAATTATCCATTTAAAACTCCTGAATTTCTTTTTTTAGTTTGCTAGAAGTAAATATATATATATATATATATTCTAAAGAACTGGTTTATAAGTTATTTGGTTATAAATTTCACATTATTCATGAGATGTGATTGATTTCTCTATTTAGTCATTGCTTTCATTTCATGTTTTACATCAACCTGCTGTTGAAATGTTGTCATCATTCCTGTGTCTTTATCTTTAACTGATATTGAAATGCACATACTAGATAGAATATTAAGACAACTACACCTTAGAAAAACAGGGCTGTTATTTTAAGCCGGTGAAACAGAGTGGCACATTTTGGTCTCGGTTAATAATGTCCCTAAATTTATTCCTCAGCCGTTCATGTGCCACAAGCTAGCACCAGTCAGGCATAACAGTGCCAGATGTATGTTCTTTTCGATCTGAAACGAGGGCATAAATGCTTCGTGCAAGCCCTTCAGCTACTGGGCATTGTATGTCCGTGGGGAAGTCACCATCGCAGATTTGTGCACGAGCAATCCCCTTTTGTGCGGTTGTGGGGAAGTCACAGCTGACCAGTTAGCACAAAGGACCACTCTTTCTTCGAGGGAATTCTCTTTGGTTTCATTAGATCTTTGAACATTTCAAACCACTCCTTGGCAGGATCTTTGTTTTAATATTTTCTTATTTATACCACTCACATAAATCAAATTATAGTCTTCATTGGCATGGACACCAAGACTGGTTAGTCAAAAGAGCTTTGAAGCTTAGAGGAAGTAAAATAAAACCAAGTGATCTTTAATCTCTCTTCCACAAATCCTGATACTAGTTTACAGACACTCATGAGATTCTTTTCATATATGTGTAATCTTTTCATTTATAATAGACCTCGCACACACACACATATACACACACGCACGCACGCACAATGTGTGAGCATGCACACACATATGCTCCATGGGCCTTCAGGCCCAGCTGTTAATGAGATAATCAGATTTTACTGAAAGGGGTCCAAAGTTAAATAGCCGTATAATGATTTATGCTGCATGGCAAATGGTATTATTTAGTGGACAGGAGAGGAAATCTGGGGTGACGTTCATAAACACTATAACATTAAATGTTTTCTCCATATTTGATTTCGTTTTAAACTCATTTAGAAGTGCATGGGTTTTAAAATTCTTAGATGTGTGGATTTTCTCCAGTTATGTTTTGTTCTCAGGTCCTAGCTTAATTGCATTGCATTTCTCAAACAAGATCTGTATAATATCAGTTCTTTAAAGTTATGGAAATTTACTTCATGGTCTATACTGTATATCAGCAATTTTAGCAGGTAGGCACTCCGAATATTGTGTGTAAGGTTTTATATATGTTCATTGGCTCAAGCTTGTTAATTGTCTGCTCAAATATTCTATTTATTTACTAAATATTAGACTATCATTATGGAAAGACATGTGTTAATGTCTATTATGTGAATTTTCTTTTTTTGCTTTATGAATGTCAAACCTATTTTAGTAAAGGTATACATGTTTAGAACTGGTGAATATAACCACTTATCAATGCCAGTGACTCTCTTTATTGTTATAAAACTTTTGCTCTAAAAGTTTATTCTACGTAATTTAAAATTAGACAACCCCGGATTTTTTGTTAGTGTTTTCCAGTTATGTCTTTTTTGCCCAGTTTTGCTTTTTGTTTTAGAGATATCTCTTATAAATAACCTATAGTTAGGTTGTTTGTATAGAGTCGGACAAAATTTTTGCTTTTTAAAAGCAGAATTTGGTCTATGTGCATTAATTGCGTTTATTGATAAATTTAGACTTATTTCTTCCATTCTACTTTGCGGTTTTTATTTCTTTGGATTTTCTATTTACTTCCTTTTCTTTTAGTCTTGACATCTGCCCCTTTTGCATTTTCCCCTCATATTAAATATTTTTGACATATATCTTTATGTAAATTTCAGATATACAACATGTTTTTTTTTTAAATGTTTATTTATTTTTAAGAGAGAGAGAGACCGAGTGCCAGCGGAGGATGAGCAGAGAGAGAGGGAGAGACAGAATTCAAACTAGGCTCCAGGCTCAAAGCTGTCAGCACAGAGCTGGATGCGGGGCTCAAACTCATGAACCCTGAGATCATGACCTGAGCTGAAGTTGGACATTTAACCGAGGGCACTCAGGTGCTCCTACAACATGTTTATTTGATACATTTATATGATGTTATATGATTGCCATGGTAGCGATATTTAACATCTCTATCACATAATTATCCTTTCTTTTTAGTGGTTGGAATAATTGAGTTATACTCTCTTAGCAAGTGTGATGACTACAAGAGGATATTATTGTCTATATTCATTGTACTATGCATGAGATCTCTAGGGCTCATTTAATACTCATTGCAAAGTTTGTACCCTTAAACATCTATCTTACCCTCTCCCACATAGTTTATCTTCTTTTTTATTTAAAAAAAATTTTTTTTAACTTTTATTTATTTTTGAGAGACATAGAGACAGAGTGTGAGCAGGGGAAGGGCAGAGAGAGGGAGACACAGAATCTGAAGCAGGCTCCAGGCTCTGAGCCATCAGCACAGAGCCCGACGCGGGGCTCGAACTCACAGACCGTGAGATCATGACCTGAGCCGAAGTCGGCCACTTAACCAACTGAGCCACCCAGGCGCCCCGTATCTTCTGATAAACACTATTTTACTCTCTGTTTTCAAGAGTTTGGTTTTTTTTAGCTTTCACATTTAAATGATATCATGATAGTACTTGTCTTTCTCTGACTTTTCTCACTTAGCATAATGTGCCCACTCTGCCTTTTATTATTATTATTTTTTATTTTTTAAACAATTTTTTAATGTTTATTTATTTTTGAGAGAGGGAGAGAGACTGAGCATGAGCAGGGAAGGGGCAGAGAGAAGGAGACACGGAATCTGAAGCAGGTTCCAGGCTCTGAGCTGTCAGCATAGAGCCCAATGCTGGGCTTGAACTCACAAACTGGGACAACATAACCTGAGCCGAAGTCAGATGCTCAACCAACTGAACCACCCGGGAACCCCCCACTCTGCTCTTTAAAAAATTGATTTTTATGTTATTTTTCTCACACCACTTTTTCCCCTTATTAGGTCAGAAATTATGAAATCTTTTCTCCTTTCCTAATGGTTACCCTGAATATTTCAACATGTATCCTAACTCTACAATTAATCGGTGTCTTTTTCTTTAACTTCCTCCAAGCCATACAAAGACTTTATAATGTTCTTAGCCTACTTCCAACTTCTATACTATTGTTTTTAAGCATTTTAATTTTATCTGAAAAAACAAATTATACATTTTTATTATCTTTTAGTCAATATCTATCCACTTGTTTGCCATTTTATTTTCTCTTGTTACTTCTTTCATCCTGGGATCCTTCCTTTCCTTCCTGTTACTGCCCAAGCCAGGAGCAAAACAACATCTCCTTTCCTCCTACCTTCCAATCTTCTAGAACCCAATCATTAACCAAGTGGCAAGAGAATCTGGGAAATGTAGTTTTCAGGATTACAGCTCCAGGAAAGCTAGAGGAGAACACAATAAGGAAGGAATAGAACTAAGTACTATCAGAGAGGAACCGGCTCGAGGATTGAGAATATCACGGGAAAATGGAATTATGTGAGACCTCACCTGCTCCCTCTACCACAATAACTGTAAGACAGGGTAGTTTCATTCTTGACTTCCTTGTAGAGCGTTCCACCCCTCCTTCCCCCGCCCCCCGCTAATTTATGTTTTTTTCTGATGGCCCTTTAGTACCATAGTTTTATTTTGTGAATTACATTGTCAGTGGCCTTACTTTTGTTTCCCTGTGTGGTTACTGTTACCAAAAGTGAAGTCATAGATCATTAGGTCTAGATGCAATATTGCTAACTGTGTTCATTAAGGCAGGTTAGGTTATGCTGCAGCGACATAGGACTCTTAAATTCCACTGACTTAAAGCTGAGCTTTATTTTTTTATCATACTAACAGCACCAGCTGAAGACTCTGCTCCATGCTAAAGGATTTTGCCAGTTGGATACCCCACCCTCCAATGAATCTCTGGTCTATTTCAGAGCAAAGGGATCATGGTGAATCAGCCGTGCTTCCTAAAGGCTGCCATCTTGAATGACACACATCGCTTTGTCTCAAATTTCATTAGCCAAAGAAAGTCACAGATCTACCCCTAACCTCAAAGGGGCAGGAAAGTACAATTGTACCTCGTGCCAGAAAGAGGGAAACTAAAATATCTTTGAGCAGCCCTAATGATACCATATTTACATTAAGTTTTTAAAAATTCCAGTTGTCTGTATGGAATGTATGTTTGGCCACCCTTTATGTGAGTTTGGAGCAGAAAAGAAATGTCTATGCTTAAGACAAAGACTTGGGAGTTTATGGTAACAGATGAGATCATCTGTCCAGTACAGTAACCATGAACTATGTATGGCTATTGAGCACTTGAACTAAGAATAGTTTAAATTGAGATGTTCTGTAAGTGTAAAACATATACTGGAATCAAAGAGTTAATATGAAAAAAAAGAATGTAAAATCTCTTGGCAATTTTTATATTGATTAAATATTGAAATGATCACATTTTGGATATATTGGTTACAAAAATATGTTATTAAAATTAATTTCACCTGAAGCTTTCTGCTTCCTTTTAATATTGTGACTAGAAAATTTTGAAATTGCATGTGTAATTTGCATTGTATTGGTGTGAGACAGTACAGTTAAGAATGAATAGAGATGAGGTCTAAGACAAGATGTTTAGAAACAAAAGAGCAAGCTTCCCGGGACAACTAAAAAACTCAGAGGAAAATAAAAGACACTTATTGTTGAAGGCAAAGAAGTGAATGCTTCCAATAAAAATGATCTGTATTGTGAATTGCTAGTTTAGTGGCTTTGATATAATTTCCCATCAAAGCTGTAGGATCAGTCTTACTGTGCATCACCTGAAACTATTCTAGAGAGTCTGGAGTATTCCAGAGACAACATATTGACCAATTTTTCGTACATAGAAAGTAGAGGAATGTCATGAATTATTAAAAGATTAAAAAATTGCTTTTTCTTTACGCATCAGAGATTGTAATAATTATAACTCCTTTAAGTTAATGTTTCCTGTAGAAGACCAATGTCCTAGATGTGGAAACCAAGTGAAACTTACAAATCAAGAAACATTTTAAATGCCATTCGTCTTTGTGACTGGATTTATGATAGACATAAAAAGATAATGCAGATTTTCATTGACAGTTACAATTTGTACCATTTTCTATGAGCCGAAACAACTATTTGGAAAGTAATTTAGCAAACTTTTGACAAATTTTTCAGTTGTCATTAATTAATTAATCCATATATTTATTGCAAGTATTATGGCTATAAGTATTTTAAATGAATTAATTAGCAATATTTTATTAGCTTTAATCAAATCATGATAAAACATTGAGTTTTCTGCAGGCAGGGCACTGGTAGGTGACTAAGGACAGTTTGTAGTGGCTCCTGGGTGGCTCAGTCCATTAAGCCTCTGACTTCAGCTCAGGTCGTGATATCATGAGCCCTGTGTTAGGCTCTGTGTAGACAGCTCAGAGCCTGGAGTCGGCTTCAGATTTTGTGTCTCCCTCTCTCTGTCCCTCCCTTGCTTGTGTGCTCTCTCTCTCTCAAAAATAAATAGATAAACATAAAAAAAAATAGAGACAGTCCCTAAGCCACAATTCCTGCTGATGTACTAGGAAAGGTGGCAGAAATTATTCTTACTGGTCCAATAACCCAAGTGCTTTTCCTGGGGATTTGGTGTTTTACACCTACAGCTGTAATGCATTTTGTGTTTCATATTGTGTGTGTGTGTTCTTCTCCAATATCTCCGTTCTTCAAAACAAAACAAAATAGCCATTAATTAGGCCAGGGTTACGTCCCTCCAATGGCATCTGTTTCTCCCCACAATGGGAGAGTGAGGCGATCTTCCCTTGAGGAGAAATTGAGTGAAAGAGCTGGAGTTATCATTCACATGCCTCACTCTGGTATTGGAGTGAAGACAGAATAAGTAAGTCAGGACTGTGTGGAGGGTGAAATTGCAAGTTGGGAGTCTCTTCATGAGACGGTGTGGGGGGAGAATTCTCTCCACAAGGTTTACACAGGTCAGTGTGTCAAAGTTTACCAAAAAAATCCAAATAACGAGCTGTTCCAACACTTTTGAATTTTCAAACTTCTCCCACCAAGGCAGGTCAAATATGGAGGGAATAATCTAGATCTTTCCAAGAAGTGAAGGCAGAGACCTTGGCATTCCTCGCCTCGTGTGAGGCCCTGGAAGTATCTGCTGAGGCTCTACTTGCAATTTCTGTGTCAAAGACGACAAGAAGAATCAGGATCCTCTTCCAGCTCCTTCTCAGTATTCTGCACCCTGACTTCGGCAGGCAATTCGTTTGAGGACCGGGGTGCACCAGGACCACTGTGGTGGCAGCCACGGCTATAGGAGGAGTCCCTGGGGGATTTGGAGTCTAGTGCCCCATGTCCCTAAGCATCTTGACAAGAGTCTCAGATGAAATATTACCTTTTCTTTCCAGAATTTTCTTCCATTGCTCTTCCCAGCTGGATTAAAGGAACAGAAACCACAAACACATCTTTGTATTATTTTCCAGGAGAAAAGAGGATGAAAGTGAATTCGTTGGAGTGAGGAAGTATGGCTCAGTAGTCTTAATTGGTGCAGTATCTTCAGGTCCAGTACTTTTATGATACTCTGAGCACCTGCATCTACCACCAGATCTGTAAAGCCCAGTCCAGAGTACGTATGTGTTTCTGTCAGAACTCATTTGTAGTTGATATCATACCAATTTGGCAGCTATGTGCAGCACCTTCCCCCAGAAAATCTACCCCAGCCCATTTGCAGCCTCTGACTCTTGTTGGCAGGCAGGACAGTCCTTATTTTCTGACTCAGAGAGGAATATGTCTAGATTCAACTGTCTTAGTTCAGGCTGCTGCAACAAAGTACCATAGACTGAATGGCTTTTATAGATCAGAAATTTATTTTTCACAGTTCTGGAGGCTGGGAGTCCAAGACCAAGGTACCAGTGAGGACCACTTCCAGTTCGCAGACTGCTAGCTTCTCATGTGTCCTCATAAGGCAGAAAGAGATGAGAGAGCCCTTTGGGGTCCCTCTTACAAGGGCACTAATCTCATTCATGAGTATTCCACCCTTTTGGTCTAATCACCTCCCAAAGGCTCTTCCTCTTAAACTGATTGCATTGGGCATTAGGATTTCAACATACAAATTGTAGGAGGACACAAATATTCAGTCCATTGTAGCATCTCTGTGTTGCTACAGTCCTTTGATGTCCTCTCATTTCATGGAACCCGGTGGCCTCCTCAAGTGAGCACAATGGGACATCCACTTGCCAACTCAAATTACTTTCAGTCCTGAGGGTGTTAACATGTCTTGTTTTAACGTGCCCCTTAGATTCCCACAATGATCTCCACAGAGCTTTTCCTCACATGAGCATCCTTTAATGGGGCAATCTTTCACTGCCCTTCTGCCTAACCATATGGCAGGCCATTGGCCCCCACCTGTGAGTTGATTAAAAACCCAAATATAGGGAAAACATCATGCAATTCACCCCTCTGAGCTTATTTTTGCCTTCATTGATCAGAGTGGCAGTTTCCCAAAAAGATGCTGTCTGATCACCAGGAACTGCTATCCATAAACCAAGTAATTCTTTTTTTGGTCCATCAAGAGCTGTTAATACGGCATTGTCCAAGTGGTACGAAAAGCCAGCAGCAGCTATGAAGTGGTTACATAGTCAGTTCTAGGGGAAATGATTCTACCTGCTCGTAATGTCAAATAAGGAAAAATAGTATATTAACGTATGAATTAATCCTATTTTATCATAGAACTGTTCTGAGCACTGCCTTTACCATAAAGCATTCTCTGACATCCCCCAATGCATGAGTATTTCATGTTTCAAGGTTCTTTCATGTCTTCAGTCAGGGTTGCAGCTGCAATGAACGTCTGATAGCAAGCTAGTAAATGCTATCTGCTTTCACACACGAATCTCCTGTCCCTTTTCCTTGCTTTATTTTTCTCTTCACAGCGCTCGTTATTATCTAACCCACTTATAGTTTACATACTCATCTTGTATTTGTTAATCTCCTACCCACCCATACCAGAATGCAAGCTCCACAAAGGGAGGGATCTTTGCATGTGTTATTCACTGCTTTATCTCCATTGCCTAAAATGATACTTGGCAAATAACAGACCTGCATGAACATCTGTTATGTGAATGAAATTATGGGACAGAGATCAACATAATACTTAAATCTCAGAATATAAATAATGTATTTGATAAAAGTGATATCAGGGGCGCCTGGGTGGCTCAGTTGGTTAAGCGGCCCACTTCGGCTCAGGTCATGATCTCGCAGTCTGTGAGTTTGAGCCCTGCGTCGGGCTCTGTGCTGACAGCTCAGAGCCTAGAGCCTGCTTCAGATCCTCCCTCTCTCTCTGCCCTTCTCCTGCTCATGCTCTGTCTCTATGTCTCAAAAATAAATAAACGTTAAAAAAAATAAAAAAAAAGTGATATCATAACTCAATGAACAAAGAAAGGAATAGTCAAGAAATCCTGTTGAGATAATTATTAAGCTATTTAGTCAGTAAATTAGATTAGATACTCTCTTTTCATCTGACAATAAAAAAATCCACATGTATTCAAGAGAAAAATATATAATGCAATAATGTAAGACTTAAACTCTGTTAGATATTGGTGTGTGGAAAAACTTTCTAAGCATGAGAAATCACAAAGGAAAACCTTTTTCAAAACTAATGATATAAAATATAAAATCAGTTGCATCGATATTCTTAAAAACTAAAAGGCTAACATCAAATAAGAATAAAATAGTTGCAGAACTATGACAAACTAAGGATAGATATACTTACTAGAAAGTGTCCTATAATAAGAACAACACAAACAGCAAAAAGTGAACAGTTATGGCCAAACAATTCACAAAGGAAAAAGATGTAAAAAAATTAATAAAATTGCCAAGACTGTTCAGCTATGCCAATAACCCAAGGAATGGACATTTCAGTGCCAGTTAGATAGATTTTTCTAAGTCAAGCCATAAAAATGTTTAAATAATATTACTTGATTTAGAGAAGATGGGGCAAGGGGGGGGTTTCACAAACTGTTGGTAAGATTGACAATCATTATAATATCTCTCGAAATGAATGAAGCAAGATTATATGGATGAATATAAAGAGTCTCCAGAATGTTCTTTCTTTTGATCCTTTAGTATCACTTATTATAACCCTTATTAATGAGTGGATTCGAGATGTGACTAGATATTTGTATACCAGAATGTTCACTGGAACATTTTTCACAATTGAAAAAAAATGAAAAATTTTAAATGTTACAAATGGAGAATGATTACGTTACGGCACAATCACATGTTGGGATATTATGTGGCTGTTAAAAACACATGTTAGGGGCGCCTGGGTGGCTCAGTTGGTTAAGCGGCCGACTTCAGCTCAGGTCATGATCTCACCATCTGCGAGTTCGAGCCCCGCGTCGGGCTCTGTGCTGCCGGCTTGGAGCCTGGAGCTTGCTTCAGATTCTGTATCTCCCCTCTCTCTGCCCTTCCCTTGCTCACGCTCTGTCTCTATGTCTCTCAAAAATAAAATAAAAACGTAAAAAAAAAAACAAAAAACAAAACCACATCTTAGAGGATATTTAACAAAATGGGTAGATGTTCATACTGTTAAATGACAAAAGGGGACATATAGTCATATATACACTTTATTGTATATATACAATCATGAAAAGATTTCATTGTGTATGTGTGTGTGTTGAATATTTATATGTGCGAGTGTATAAAATTGTAAAGGAATATACCACACGTTAATGACATACCTAGCGACTACTGAGTGGTGTGAGTGTAGGTAAGTTTTAGTGTTCATTTAAAAAATTTTTTTAGATTTTCCAAATATTTTATTATAATTGGGTATTGTTCTTACAAACAGACAAAAAATAAATATAATGGAAGTAAGCTCAAAGATATTGCCTTAAAAAAAAAAAAAGAGAAAAGAGAAAAAAAGGCCCAAGCCGAAGTGTGAACAATATTCTGTTGGGAGCCATCATGGGCTCACAGGTTGAGATGCCTCCCTGTGTGGAAAAGGCAGTTGTTGCAAGGTCTCTTGCCCACCAACTGGTGCCCAATACTATCTCCTTCTAATAACCTTTCAGGCCTGGACTTCTTGAACTGCTCTGGTTGGCCTCAAGAGATGTAATGTTCTTTTGTTTTATGGCATATGAAAAAAGGGACCTGGAGCATGATGCCTTGATGGATAACATCTGAACGAGAGTAACCTGGCCAGAAGTAACCTCAAAGTTGCCTCTTTGGGATGGGTTACACAAATTGATAGCAATTATGATTTGGCTAAAAATTAGTGTAACTTATGTAGACGTTAGGCCCCTATTGTGTAAATTCACTCACTCATAAGCAAAGGAACTTAGGCAAGCATTAGATAATTATGTCTCTACCAAGAAAGTTACCCTTCCCCTCATTAACAATTAACATAAGTCTTAAGGCAGCAATGTTTGCGCCACCTGCTTACTCAAGTTTACACTAACAACTCTGCTTTCTTCTTGGCAAAAACAGTGTATGTTCATTAGCTTAGAAATAGAATAAAAAAACAGCTAAGATAAGAGTCTCCTTCAAGGTCTGGGAAATTGACATTATACACACTATCTCCTTTCTTGAACTATCTTCTAAGAGAAAGTAATATTCTTTGATGTAATGTAACTCCACTGCCTATTAATAAAGATTCTGAGATCAGCAAGCAGAGTCGTCTGCTGGTTCCAGAAACCAAGCAGCTCTCTCGAGTCATTCATCGTGCTGACACCATTCATCCTTCGAGGACTACTGGACTCGCCAGAGCTGGACTCCTGCAATATTCACCATCTTACATTCCTTTGGGAGAAAGTACTTGAGTGCGTAGTCTTCTCAAGGTGCATGCATTTGAAAGGAACACATACCAGTTAACTTTGATCACAGAAAAAATTCTTAAATTTGTATTGCATGAGTGAACTTGAACTTCCAGTATACTATGTGTTTTCATTAAAAGTGTTCAAAAGAGTGCAGACCTCAAAATGAATGGATTACATGTTCTAGAAAAAACTTCCCATTTTCAAAGGGAATCTCAATTGGAAGAGTGATAGTGCTCAAATGAAGTTTTAATGCTCAGAGGAAGTCAGGTATTCAGAACAGAAACTCACTTCCGCCAAGGCTAATGTGCTCTCAGCCTGCCTGATGAACCAAGAAGGAGAAAATCCCATTTTCTCATATAAATCAAAGATTCATACCATACTTGCAAACCGGAAAGTAATTGTGTGTAGGCTTATGTATGTAATGGTAACAACTAAAGCCAAAAGCAGCCTTTATTTCTAACAGATTGATATACTTTCCTGAAGTAATAAAATTTTCAATTTCCTATATTTTATTTTTATTTTAAAATAAAAGAAATTAAGGAAAAAGTAATATTCACAGTAAATCACATCGTCTTTTTTTAAAAAAAAACTTTTTTAAGTTTATTTATTTATTTTGAGAGAAAGATACAAAGGAAGAGAGGGACAGAGAGAGCACATGAGCAGGGGAGGGACAGAGAGAGAGGGAGACAGAGAATCCCAAGCAGGCTCCATCCTCACTGACAGCACAGAACCCTATGCAGGGCTTGAACCCATGAGAACATGGCCTGAGAACATGGCCTGAGCTGAAACCAAGAGCCAGAACTCAACGGACTGAGCTGCCCAGGAACCCCCACATTGTCTTTTGAAACTGTAAGTCTGTTGATTCTCTCACATATCTGATGGTGTCTGCCAAGGCTCTGAATTTCTCTTGACACAGGCAAGGAACACAGCCCTTTTGTGGAGAGCTATATTTACCTCAAAATGGGCTTCGTTTCAAATGTGAACTTAAAAAAACAATTGAATTCAACTCTTACAGATTGGATCAAACACATCCTTTCAAATTAGAAGTGCAGAGTTGAGAGTGATGTGACCACAGAAGAAGCTTTGACTGCTTCTTACAGGATGTAAAATGGAAGTCGACTTAAGCTTTACGTTTCTATTTTTTTCACAATTAAAAAACTTTTCTACGTTCATCATCAAATGAAAGTAAAGTTCCTCAAAGCATGAGTCTTGCCTACCTTCTTTGTAATCCCCACCACTCATCAGCTCTGACCCTGCAATCCAGAAGTCTAGAACTACTTCTGAGAAGACCTCATGTCCTTGACTTTTTCATGCCCTTTCCACTGTCTGAGGCGAGAGGGAATGGAATGGACTCTGTATGAAGATTGCAAGAGTTTTTTTTTTGTTGGTCCCCATGCCAATGTCTGCCCTCAATCTTAAATTTATTAGACGCACCAGCAATCTAATGAGTGCGACAAACTTGGATTATACCCAATCAACTCTTGGGACTAGAAAGGAAATTTCACGCCAATTTTTGAATATTCACCTCCTAAATGATCTCCTAAGCCTCTTTTGTGGTTTTACTTGTGATGATTCTCTATTTCTCGACTTCTCTTAGTAGGATTCTTCCATATTTTATTTGTGTTTGCCATTGTGTGGAGAAGTGGTTTTTTCTCTGAATATATCCAACAAACTGTTAAAACTGGAAGTAGTGAATGACTCTAGGTAGAGCAACAGTAAGCCCTCGCGGTGGCTTTTCAATGCCCAGATACCTTGCGGAGGTCATAAGAAAATTCCAAGATTTTTTTGAGGGCAGGGACTATTTCTTCCTCACATCCTCCTGGATGAACATCGTAATAAAAAATATATTCTAGAAAGATCATTTGGGAGAATGGCTTTTTTGGTGCTTCTCAAAAGGCTAGCCCGGATTGGAAAGTGCTTTCAATTTTCTCTCAGCTTTCCTTCTATGCTCTTCATTTAGAATAAGAACATGCCCTTCTCTTGTAGCCAAAAAAATAACTGTCAGCGGTGACATTGCGCAGGAGTCTCTGGGTTTGTGCTTTTTGCTTGTGTTCTCTGAAGAGAAAATCATTATACCGTGGCTTGCCATTGATTAACTAAAATCATCCAACTACAGAGAAAGGAGAAAGTGTAGCACAGAAACCATAGCAACCTCCATGAAAATGATTGCTGTAATGACACACTTTCAGAAGGTCCAGGCTTCCAGGTGGCAATTGCTTACAGTTTTTGCCTGTGGTCTTGGATCACCCACGGTGGAACTGCCCAGGGTTCGCTTGTGAGGGCCACTCTGATTGTGAAGGGGGGGCTCACACTGGCTGCGGAGACATAGCACCAGAAAAATTCGCTTTTGATATATTGTGTAATCAAGGAGGGATTATCTATACTCCACTGCTTTGGGAATCTTTGTGTATCTTGTCTTAGTCTGTTCAGGTTGTTATCACAAACACCATGGATACTGTACTGGGTAGCTTGAATGTCAAACATTTTACTTCTCATGGTTCTGGAGAGTGGAAAGTCCCAGATCAAGGCACCAGTAGACTCGGTATCTGGGGAAAGTCATCTTCTTGCTGAGTCCTCATGTGGCAGAAGGAGTGAGGTAGCTCTCGGGGTCTCCTTCGTAAGGGCATTAATCCCACTCAGGAGAGCTCTACCCTCATGAGCTAATCACCTCCCAAAGGTCTCACCTCCACACACTGTCGCACTGGGGATAGTGTTTCAATTTATGCATTTTGGGGGAGACAAACATTCAGGCTATGGCATATATGCAGTCATTAACTGGTCTTTTAATTTCACTCGATCAGCTAGAAGTTGGTCTCATTTCAGACTCTGGAGAGTGACTTCCATTTTGTGGGACACATCTAGAGACTGCTGTTGTTGTCAAGGGCAAGAATATTGAATTTTACCAGGGGTATATTTTTAAAATTTTTGTTCTTTCTTTCTTTCTTTATTTGGGGGGGATACAGAGAGAGAGGGAGAGAGAGAGAGAGAGAAAGAGAGAGAACATAAGCACGAGCCAGGGAGAGGCAGAGAGAGAATCTTAGCAGGCTCCATACCCGGCACAGAGGCTGACATGGGGCCTGACCTCATGACCATGAGATCATGACCTGAGCCAAAATCAAGAGTTGGACCCTTAACAGACTGAGTCACCCAGGCGCCCCAACCGGTGGTATTTTATATTTTTATATTTTATGAGGACAACTATTTCATCACCAACCATTAATTCAAAAGCTGAGAGATTGCAACTCTGGAATGAAAACTTCAGTAGCAGTGGTAATACCTGGAAACCAGAGGCAAAGGCCAAAAGTAATAGCCTTTCTTTATTTGTCAGGAGATTTTTTCACCATTTAGAATCATCTTCTTACTGCATTTGCAAAAATTATCTAATTCTCATATTTATACATACAAAGCCAAAAAAAGACAGTAGTCTTTTGACATCATTGCTTTGGTATTCAAGATTTTATTGGGTGGCTGGGTGGCTCTGTTGGTTAAGCTTCCAACTCTTGATTGTGGCTCAGGTTGTGGTTCTGGAGATCGAGTTGAGCTCTGTGCTGACAGCCCAGAGCCTGCTTGGGACTCTCTCTCTGTCCATCCCCTGCTTGCATGCCCACACGTGCATACACACTCTTTCTCTCTCTCTAAATACATAAATAAACATAAAATTATTTTAGAAATTTGTTCATCTATGGTACGACACAATATCAAAGGCAACATTGGAAATAACTTTATAGATTATAGTCTTAAATGCAGTCTTTTGCTTATTTAGAACAAAAGGCACTTTATTCGAACTTAGACTGTACTAATTAGTTTTATATTTTAACACTGCTATAAAGTAGACACTTTTCATTCATTCATTTTTTTTCATCAAGCAAGCAGAGAATATTGAAAGCCTAGTGTGTGCTAAATACTTTGGTGGGCACTGGGACAACCTAAATAAAAATTATCTTTATTTAAGGGGAGTAGAACCTAGAAACCCTCAAATTCCTACTGATTAATAAATCACTGTATAGTTAAAGATTTTAGGGTATTTGCTGAGGGAAGTTTTCTACCAATTGAAATGGCTCCAGATACCTTTCTTGTTTTCTTCGAAACTCTTCTATTTTTATAGGCTGCTTCAGGCTTATGTACTACTCTTTTACTGTTTTAGAGAGAGAGAGCACAGTGAGCATGAGTGGGGAAAGAGGTGGGTGGGGGAGAAAGAGAGAGAGAGAGAGAGAGAGAAAATCCCAAGCAGGCTCCCTGCTCAGCATGGAGCCCAACATGGGGCTTGATCCCACCCTTCTGGGATCATGACCTGAGCCCAAATCAAGAGTTGGACACTCATCTGAGTGAGCCACCCAGGTGTCCCTCTAATCATTTATGAAAACTACTCTCAGGGGATATTAGAAGTATCCCATTTGGTAAAGAAAATGTACCTCAACTTAAGGTTTCAGTAGGCTGCAGTAAGGAGCTAGGCTTCAGGGGCAGAAGCAGGAAGATAACTCGGAGATGGTAAGGGCATATCAGAACTTGGAGGAACTATGAATTTTGAGTCATTTCCGTATAATTTTTCTTTACCTATGACTGTTTCGTGTGACTAAGTCTTTCATGCTCATCAAGACTTTACCCCCTGGGTAGACGAAGTCTATCTTATACTCCTTTTCTAGATCCTTATTACATATGGGTGTTTAATACATATTTATTGACTTGTCTCAACATCACATTCATAATTTAAGTTATGATGTGAGTGCATGAAGCCAGTGGAAACATATTGAGTGCAATCTATGACTTTGCAAAATTGTAACAGCATGTTCTTTTAAGAGATTAAATATCAGCTTCAAACTTGACATTGGGTTTTAGTCATCATTTAAATCCACTTTGGGGTTATGTAAGGCGACTTCTTGAAGCTAAATATAATGATGAATACATAAGTTCGCATTTCACATTCCCCTTTTAAAGAACTAATTTAGCTTATCTCTCAGAAACAGGTTTGATTAATTTAAAATATGCCCTTGGATATTGACTTTTCAGAATGAAAACCTGCAGTAGGCTTGGTGCACACGTAAGCTGTGACTTGATCAGGGAAAGTAAAAAACAAACCATGGAGTCAGCGGAATCCTTGCCACTTTCTAAGGGCTTGACCGCTAATGCCATGGGGTTAGTGTCCAGTTCTTAATTATCTTTAATTATTGGTTTTACCATGATTGGGAAAATGTGCAGGACGTTCATCAGGAAATGCATTTGTAAGTTGTTACATGAAAGGGTTTTGAAATACATCACGTATATCGTAAGGTGAGAATTCCCATTACGAGTCTTGTGGCTAATCCTTTGCTTTGAGGTGAGCAGTGTCTGTGGGAGGTGGAGGGCTAACGTGTTGAATAAATATCCACTGGCTGGTGGGTTATTACAGTTGAAGTCATGATAGAGGTGATTTTGCTTATATAAGTAAAGTTTGTATTATCTGTACTATTAGAGGCAAAAGGCATTGAAAATGTGAAAATTACTGTCAGCTTATATGGGAATGCAATTAGATATATAGAGAGGATTTTAAAGACAGGATGAGTCAGAAATTTTCTAAAAAGTCTTTTGCGTGCATCCATTTCATGATGATGAAAACATATTTTCCCCCCACCCCAGCCTGTCTCTGTAAAGTATAAATAGCTGATTTGGAGTTGTTGTTTCCTGGACCTTGTGGGCATTCCAGAAGTCTGGACAGCATCTCAACTCTTTGGTTCACTATATCTAGTATTTATGTGTATACGACTAGACATTTTATCAATCAACATTGTTCTTCAGAGAGCATTAGGGTCTGAATTCAAGTCTAAGAGAGGCATCCGAGTATATTGGTTTAAAGCATTGGTGAGTGTCAACCCAATCTAGTTTTTAATCCTGGCTTGGTTATCTGCTTTCTTGATATCATTGTACAAATTACATGATCTTTTTTTTTAAGTTTATGTATTTATTTTGAGAGAGAGAGAGAGCATGAGCAGGGGAGGGGCAGAGAGAGGGAGAGAGAAAATCTCAAGCAGGCTCCACACTGTTGGTGTGGAGTCATATGCAGGGTTGGAGCTCATGAACCATGAGAATATGACCTGAACTGAAACCAAGAGTTAGACGCTTAACCGACTGAGCCACCCAGGTGCCCCACAAACTACATAATCTTAAAGTCAAGAATAAGCACTTTGCTAAACGGTAGCCGTTGTATGATTTTATTGACATACTGGAATGTTCAGTGTTTAGTATGGCCCAGAAGTGTTGAGAGATGAGGTGGTGGAGAGGTACAAAGGATGAGGCTTAATCTGTTGTTCTGCTCCAGGTAAGAGGTGTTGTGGTTTAGTCTGATGGCTTTTAAATAGCAGCCCCTGGTTCCATTTCATCAGGACCCTTAGAGGTTATTTTTTTTATGTAGATTGTTTGTTATGCAGATTTTTGATTTGATTTTCCTACGTCTCCGTGAAACTCTTTACTCACCAGCTTACAAATGTGCAAAATGATTACTCCAGCTTCTACTTTATGTCGTGTTTCAGTTTTACTTTTCAATTTAATTTGACAATTTAGACTCAGTTATGTCTACTTAACCAGGGCCAAAAAACTCCAAACAAACATGAACATAGGGTATTAAGATAATGACAAGAATATTACAAATTAGGCCTATATCATGAGGCTAGAGCTGAACTCAGAGACAAACTCTTAGTGTTAAATGTTTTATACTAGAAAAATACTACCAACAAAAATATAAGAAAAAATTGAAATAAAAAGTTTTGAAAAATTGAAATGAAAAAATTGAGATAAAAGCAGAAATTATTGAAAAGGAAAACTGGCAAAAAGAAGATTTTGGAATTATGGGGTGCCTGGATGGCTCAGTCGGTCAAGTGTCTCACTTCCGCTCAGGTTGTGATCTCACAGTTCAGGAGTTCAAGCACCACATTGGGCTCTCTGCTGTTAGCACAGAGCCTGCTTCAGATCCTCTGTCCCTACCTCTCTCTGCCCCTCCCCTGCTGTGCTCTCTCTCTTTCTCTCAAAAATAAACACTTATTTAAAAACAGAAGAGGATAAATAAATCAAAGGGTTCTTTTGTTTTCAGTCGGTGTGGGACTGGAAGTCATATCTGTGCCTTTAAAAAAAGGGAGAACACAAAGAAAGAAATGTGGAACCAAAATAATGTCATATCAGGTGGAATGACAATTATGATTATAATAAAATATGTAATAAGTTATTCTCTATAATAAATTGAAAGTATCAGTGTTGAAAATTTCCTTTAAAAAATATAAAGTAACTACTGAGGAGGGCACTAGTTGGGATGAGCACTGGGTGTCGTATGGAAACCAATTTGACAACAAATTGATTAAAAAAACCCAAACAAACAAACGAACAAAAAAATATATATAAAGTACCAACATTAACTCAAGAAATATCTAGCTTCAACAGACTAGTTAGTTGAGGGAAAAATATTTAAATATTGTAAAAAAAAAATCTCCAAAAATGTTTTGGCTTCATATAATTTTACTGGTTCATTTTTTTAAAGGTTTGTTTATTTTTGAGAGAGAGAGAGAGACAGAGCATGAGCAAGGGAGGGGTTAGAGAGAGGGAGACATAAAGCAAGATCATCACCAGAACCCAAGTCAGATGCTCAACCAACTGAGCCACCCAGTGCCCCTACTGGTTCATTCTTAAGATACTTTCAAAAACAAACAACTATTTTGCTTGACAAAGTGATGAAGAGCATGGAGAAAGAGGAAGGGGTCTTTAAAAAAATTCATTCATGATTCTCTCACGACAGTGAATTATAAATCTGATATAGCCAGGGCAAACTTCTTTAAAGTTCACTCATATATATTATCATAAATGTAAAAATTTCCAAGTTAAAATTAATACATCTCATTCATCGATATAATAAAATAGGGGCGCCTGAGTGGCTCAGTCAGTTAAGTGTCTGACTTCGGCTCAGGTCATGATCTTAGGGTCCGTGAGTTCGAGCCCCACGTCCAGCTCTGTGCCGACAGCTCAGAGCCTGGAGCCTGCTTTGGCTTCTGTGTGTCCCTCTCTCTTCTCCCCAGCTCATGCTCTGTCTCAGTCTCTCAAAAATAAATAAACGTTAAAAAATATAGTAAAATAATAGAATGTCATAATTTATTTCTTTGCAGAATGTGAGGATAATTTAATGTAAAGAAATATATCACATTTCAAAACAGATTAAAAAGAAAATTATCAGACACCAAATTTTTATTATTTACAGATACTATGAATACCTAGAAAGCTCAAGAACATAAAATAAAGGAGAGAAATAAGAAAAGAAAGAAACATTTATTTAAAATATAAATATAGAACATTGATGAACAGCTTCCCTATATGTGGACAATAACTAGTTAGACCATATAACAGGGAAAAGTGCCAATGCAACTATAAAGACAATAAAACAATAAGTTAATTTAACAATAAAGGTAGAAGATTCATTATAAAAAATTTAATACATATTTAGATAATTAAAAGGAAATTTGAGTGGCTAAAAAAATACATCATTTTCCAGGAATACAATAGATATCAAATATTATTAAAATAATTTTTAAGGTTAAAAAATTCTAATACCCAATAGGTATATGCTATTATTCAATTGAACGTTTCGCATTGATATTCATATGTGAAATTAATTTGTAGCTTTCCTTTTGGCACCATGAGAAAAATAGTAGGACAAATGACTAAAACAATATAGAACAAATAAGGTAGTAGCGAGGGAACAATTATACAAATTATGAAAACCTATTTTTAAAACGTACACGGGATGCTACTGGTTCAAGAATAGACTTTCAAATAAACACGACAGACTTGAAAGTGCAGGAAGAGACCCTGGTATTTAGGACATGGCAAAGCTCATTCTTTCAAATAAGTCAGAGAATAAACCCTTATTGAATATATTTGGCTGAAACAAATGGCTGAAACAAGTTTGGCATCTGCCTCATACCTTGTATTCTTGCAAGAAGACAAAAAAATTAAAGCTAACTTGTTATGTGCCAGATCCTATTCTAATCACTTTATGTATAGTAACTAATTATATCCACACAATGACTCAGCAGGTAGAGAATTATCCCCACCCGACAGCTAAGTAAACAGAGGCGCAGAAAGGTTTACTAAGTTGCCCAAGATTCCACGGCTATGAAAGGGCAGAGCTAGCTTTCATTCATGAATAATCTGGCTCTGGTCAGTGCTCATTCTTCATGCCGAATCCCCTTTGTCATATTATTCTTTTAGTTAATGGACAAATCCTAGTTCGTATTATTTTATTTAACTCTTTCTGTTGATATTTATTCAGAAGTGAGCAATGTTTTTTGTCTTTTTTTTTTCCCCACTACCTTTGTTTGACTTTGGTGTTACTGTTATTCTGGCTTCATAAAAAAGAATTTGGAACCTTTCCATTATTCTGTTCTTTTTTTTTTCCCCATTATTCTGTTCTTGTATTTTATGTTTTTAATTTTTTTTTAATGTGTATTTATTTTTGAGAAAGAGAGCGCGAGTGAGGGAGGTGGTCAGAGAGAGAGAGAGGGAGACACAGAATCCGAAGCAGGCTCCAGGCTCTGAGCTGTCAGCACAGAGCCCAACGCGGGTGGGGCTTGAACTCATGTGCGAGATCATGACCTGAACCGAAGTCTGAAGATCAACCGACTGAGTCACCCAGGTGCCCCTGTTCTAGAGCATTTTAAATGGTGGCAAAAGTATTTTTTTGTTGTTGTTGAATGTATGAAAAGACTCACAGGGTCTTCTTTGTTCATCTTACTAAGAGATGTTCCTAGGAACACAATTAGTTTTCCCAGGAGACAACAAGCAGGTTACCGGGACAGGCAGGCAGGAGAGTCTCTTTCTGGTAGCCACGCTGTTGGAACATGAAATCGGACACACCGTCTGACCAGAGGGCAGGGGACTGAGACTCAGAAAGCGGCATTCACTGTGCCGCCTCCCGACTCTGGGGTACAGCCTGCGATCACCCACACAGCCGCCGGGTGCACATCTCCTACTAACGTCACTTCTCCGAAGTCGCTGGGAGGGGGTCCTGGCAGGCGCAGGCACGACCAGACCTGTATTTAGCAGGAGGTGCAGCTGACTCAACTCCCGATCGTGACTCCCGGGTGCTAATCAGAGGTCTATTGTGAGGTGCGGTGGCTGAGCCATCACTTCGGCAGCTCTGGCTTCTGTGCAAAAGGATGCCTGCTCTTGGAGGGTTTTTCCTGAGGAAGGATCCACAGAGTATGCCAAAAAGTTCTCGAATGTGCCAAAGTGCTGTACAAAAAAACTGGTTCCTTGGACACAGCTATTTCTTATTGTAGAATGGTGAAAAACATTGAAGGGTACACGGGTCACAGAGTTTCAACTCCAGAGAATCTGCCACTAACTCATCCGCTTAACAGATAAGGAAACTGAAGTCCAGAGAGATGAAATGTTTTTCTTAGCGCTTCTCAGTTTTTAGTGACTAAATGAAGTTTCAGAACCAGATTTCCTGGTTTTTAACCTGTCCTCTCCATCTCTCTGTCTCCTAGTTCACCAGTAAGTAGAATTTAATATTCTATGCAAGGATCTTTGCGTTTGGCTGCACGGGTTGTGCACTGCACAACTCCAGGTGGTGGCATGATACAGACTAACGAAGAAACAGGAAAACGGATAGTGCTGCCTCCCACCCTTGACTTGTACCGTGCCAGGGACACCTGGGTTAAGGTGGGGAATCAGCTGTTCCCTGACGTTTGCTCTTAAGTAGATTCTTCTGAGAATACGGCTTCTTCCCTAGAACTCTGGTATTACTAAACAGGGACTGAGGTGAAAGTTGTTCACTGACTGACAGGAAAATCAGCCTTTTCCTTAGAACACAACACATTCTCATAGTCCTATTATGAGGCTTAATTTGCTCTTCCTTTGGAGGACTTATTTTGCAAAGTTCTTGCTTCTCCGTGTAAAGACATCTTTGCCCAGCTCATGCTAAGAGCCCTTCAGACATGGTCGGTTGAGTGAATGCACCTCGGCCTCAAGTGGAGAGCAACCCCATACTCGAAGGATAAAGTGGGTTCCCTAAAAAGGCGGTACCTGCTGGAAGAGGGTTCTCGCGGTTCAGCGGGAAGAAAACAGAACAAAGGGCTGAGGGAATCTGTATTCTTACCTGAGTTCAGTACACACGGCCTGGGCGGCTGGGGAAGTAATATCTCTTTCTTCCTTATCTCTTCCTGTCTCATCTCCTTTCTCAACTCGGTTCGCTGGCTCCTTCCCACGGTAAATTTTATTTGAAATAAGTGTCTTTTTTCTGTAGTATCTCATTCTCCAGAGACATCTGAGCCAGAGGTGACACCAGCCACGCACCTCATTTTCCTATCACTTTGAATTATCAGCTTCAGCTGCCATTGGGTCACGTGACCGGATCAGGTACTGAGGTAGCAAGTAGAAGCAGAGGTCACTGGCGCAGCTTTGAAGAACGGCAGGAAACTTTCCAGACTCAAGTGCAGGTCTGTTTATGGCTCCCATAGGACAGGAAGGTGACGCTGTACCTGCAGTGATTCGAGAGGCACTTATATAAAAGCCTCTTTACCTGTAACATCCCCTGTCTGCCCTGGAGTGATACCGGAAGAGTCTGGGCCTTGAAAACCAGTTCGGTCTTTAAGAATTCCCCAAGAAGGGGGTGCCTGGGTGGTTCAGTTGGTTAAGTTTCCCTTGATTTCGGCTCAGGTCATGATCCCACTGTTGGTGAATTCTGCCCTGACAGTGCAGAGCCTGCGTGAGATTCTCTTTCCCTCTCTGTCTCTGCCCCTCCCACACTTGTGCTCTCTCTCTCTCCCTCTCTCAAAATAAAGAAATAAACTTAAAAACAAAACAAAACAAAACAACAACAACCCCCCCCCCAAAACCCCACAAGAACTCCACCAGGAGGCTCAGGAGTTTTAGGACCTCCTAGTTTAAGCAGGTTCTAGTTCCAACGCAGTTAGGGTCCCACCCTGACGTAAGTAGAGCAGCTACCGAAAGGAGTGGGGGCTCCTGAAAGGGGAAAGAGGAAAGCTCCCAAACCCAGCCTCCCCTCCATTTTACAATTCCGCCAGAACTCGAAAGGCTTTCAGAAGCCACTGGGTGGACTGGCCCTATTGCCTCCTCTCCTAGAAAAAGCTCCCCTACCATCTGCACATTCTAATTTACGAATTTCGGGTTCACTTGGCGATCGAAATTGTCGATTCCCTCCTCCCCTCACATGCCAAGGCAACAGCTGAAAGCCCCTACTGCTCACTTGTATGCCAGTCTTTGAGAGACCTATGCAGTGTGACCCGGTTTCTACGTTATTCCTGCCGGCTCTGCTGTTCTGAGCTCACCAGGAGCCAGAAACTTCTAGTGGCTATTGCATAGATAATGCTAGCTCATCTTCATTTTTCGGCTTCGATTTTCATTGCCTTAATAATAAGAGTGTTTCCTTCCTCTGCATCCTTCCCCACCATGCCCTGCATGGTCCCTTCCCACACATTACGTGAAGGACGAAAGATACAAGAGCTTCGAGCAAATGTAGCTATATGAAAGGAAAAAGAATTCAATGGACTAAAAAGTCAATGCTTTGGAGCTACACACAATTTCCTTCTCTCCCCATCCATCCACAGAGAAGGAAAGGAGGGCAACATGAAAGCTTCATAATTTCACTAAAAGGTTATTCTATAATGTGTCAGACCTGGGGAAGCGAAAAGAATGTGTACTTCCAGTCATTTACCTTTGACTGCAATTTTCCCCTCTACTACTCATAGTGCCCAAGATGAGTTTATATGATAACCTTTCGCTCCTAAAGCCACAATACTGAAATTGGAAAACCCCGGTAAGATCCAATTAGACTTTCTGCCATTGAATTCTCTAAAGATGAGCCCCCGTGCTTGTCTTTGTGCTGATGGGAAAAAGAAAGAAAAAATAAACAAAACTGCCGACTCAGACTTTGTTTTTGTTTCCTGGAGGAGCAGATTTTGCTGCTTGGAGCCAGGGGTTTCTGGGGAGTAAATGCTCGGGATGAATGTGAGTCAGAAGCAGAAGCGAGGCAAAAGCTATTAATTCGAAGTGATAGGAAATTGGGATTAATGCTGAGATTGATCTATCTCCATAACATTTTTCACTAGTGTTAAAATCGAGCGAAGTAATAAATCTTTTCGTGGGATTTTTGCTCAGTGAATAATGTTGAATTGAGAGCTTTAAATGATAAGCATAGGTAGCATCCAGTCATTATCTCTGCTCCCTCTACCAACAGTTAAAATATGTTCAAGGAGCAAAAGCTAAGATTTAAAACAGACTATAATTGGGGCGCCTGGGTGGCTCAGTTGGTTAAGCGTCCCACTTCGGCTCAAGTCATGAGCCCCGTGTCGGGCTCTGTGCTGACAGCTCAGAGCCTGGAGCCTGCTCTGGGAGATTCTGTGTCTCCCTCTTTCTCTCTCTGCCCCTCCCCTGCTTGTGCTCTCTCTCTCTCTCTCTTTCTCTCAAAAATAAATAAACAAAAAAAATAGATTATAATCAAGCCACTAGGATATCATGGAATATCTTCCCAAATTGTAGAATTGATACTTCCTTTCTATCAGGGGTAGTTGGATTTAGTTTTATCTCCCTATTGGCGATGGAATAGGAGAAACAGAATTAGAGGGCCCTGAGGTAGGATTTGTCCTTCATCCTTCCCTATGAGGCCTGGAAGTCAGACATCTGCAAGCCTGAAATAATTACAGGTCTGGCCAGGAGTCCTGTCCAGGGAACAGAGCAGGACTTTAGTGTCAGAAGCCCAGGCAGACATTTCTTCCATTCATTCATTCATTCGTTCATTCATCCATCCATTCATTCATTCATTCGACAGTGACAGTCTGAGCGGCTGCTATGCACCAGGCACTGTTCTAGACAGCTGAGCACCTCAGTGGAATAGAGAAAGCCCCTTGTCGCTGTGGAGCGTACGTTGTAGTGGTGGGACACGAGCGGTACACAATAATCACGGTAACCGAGTCAGTGCTAGAGTGTGTTGGAAGCTGAGAAATGCTAATGGGAAAAACGAAAGTGAGGAAAGCCGCATCAGAAGTGCCATGGATGCATGTGGGGTGTGGGCTTCATGTTTCGAATAGGGGAGTCGGGGGAGCTCTCTTTAGGAAGGTGTCACTTGAGTAAAAGACTAGGAGAGCCTGAAGACCTCACCCATGTGGATTTCTGGGCAGAGCATTCTGGGAGGAGGGAACCATTAATACAAAGACCACCAGGCAGAGGGAGTAAGGGGTGAACCGACTGGAGCAGAGCTGAGCAACGCAGAGTAGGAGATGTAAGCCAAGCAGGTGTGGCTCTCATGCCTTGGCTTTTACTCTGAGGGAGATTGGAACCACCAAGGGGGTGGAGCCCTTTCTATATTGAATAAGACTTTCGTACGTCGGCTGGCAGAGGAACATTCTAGGTGATGACTGTGCAGGTTAACAGTTCCGGGTCAGCAGTGTTGCTGTCTGCACAGAATGCTTGCATAAGTATTTGTTTATTTACTTTTTTATGTTTTGATTTTGCGCCTTCATAAACATTAAGTTCTGGCCCTAACACAACTGAGACAAAGTTGGCAATCGTTTCTGTCGTTCTCAACCCTCACAGGGAATTAGAACGTCCTGGAGAGCTTTGCTAGCCTCCCCCCGAACCCAGGGATCCTGATTTTAAGTATAACTTAGGAAAAAGCTTATGAGTCAGTATTTTTAAAAAACACGCAAAAACCAGGAACAAAGAAACAAACTTTCCAAGTGGTTGTAATGTGCTACCTGGATTGAGCAATTCTACATGAGATGTTTTGAAGGCAAAGATCTTTTAACTCATTGAACCGAAACCAGCAGACGGTGTGTTTATAGAGGATGGAAAAGAACCGTGTTTCAAGAATATGCATGAAATCTTCAAAAGATATCATCAGATATTATGCTGCAAGGAATGACACAGTTAGACATTTTATAATATTTTCCCTCTATGTGAATGAAACCTTCATGTATGACATATAAGACTCTAGGAATTCCCTGCATCTTATTTCACTTACAGTTCCTAAGACTATTTTTTAGGTATAGGGATTTGAAATCTGTCAAAATGTACTTCTGTTTGACGTTGAGAGCTATGGACTAAATTGTGCCCTCCCCCCAAATTCATATGTTGAAGCCATAACCCCTGATGCGATGATGTTTGGAGTTAGATATGGTCTTTAGGAGATAATTAAGGTTGAATGAAGTCAGAAGTGTGGGTCCCAGGCCCGTAGAACTGATGTTCCTATAAGAAGAGAAAGAGAGATTTTTCTGCACCCGTGTACCCAGGAAGGGTCACGTGAGCAGCTGGTGAAGGGTGGCCACCTGGAAGCCAGGAAGAAAGCTCTCACCAGAAAACAAATTAACTAGAACCTTGATGTGGGACTTCTAGTCTCCAGATTTGTGAGAAAATGAATTTCTGTTGTTCAAGCCACCCAGTCTATGATATTTCGTTATGACAGCGCTGGCAGACCAATACAATTCCTGAGCCCACCTATGTGGCGACCAGACAAGCCTAAATGCATGTCTGTGTCAGAAGGCCCTACTGTCCAGGTTTCTGGGCCAAGGCAGCAATCACCTCAGCTAGCATTTCAATTAATTAGCTGCACTAAAATAAAAACAAAACCCCTATGTGCAAATAACGAATGTACATGCAGCCTGTACAAGGACAAAGAAAAAGCAAAATCGTTGATAAAGAGAATGAGAGCTAACAATTGGAATTTCTATGTAGTCCCTTGTCTTCCCATCTGTTAGAGCAGGCAAGTAAGGGGGCGCCTACCTACCTATTATCCCCAAAGCATCGCATTATAGTAAGTAAATCACCCTCAGGTATTCCGAGGTGCTTTGAGCATTTTTATAAAGCATCACGATCACGGTTACTGTCATCACAGCTATATATTCATTATCTAATGTCGTTCTCACTGCAGTCCTGGAAATGAGATGCTATTTTCACCCCTTTTTGTATATGAGGAAATCAAACTTCAGAAAATCTGAGAAACTAGGGCGCCTGGGCGCCTCAGTCGGTTGAGTATCTGACTCTTGGTTTCAGCTCAGGTCATTATCTCATGGTTTCGTGAGTTTGAGCCCCACGTCACACTCTGAGCTGGCAGCTTAGAGCCTGCTTGGATTCTTTCTCTCCCTCTCTTTCAGCCTGGCCCCCACCGATGCTGTCTCTGTCTCTCTCAAAATAAATAAATAAACTAAAAAAAAAAAAAAACAAGAAAGAAAATCTGGGAGACTATTGCATTCACATAACTAGTGCATTGCAGTACTTGGCTTTGAACGCTCCCTGCGGCAGCGCCCCCCCACCCCCGCCCCGCCCTACTCCATTCCACTGCAAATAAAGGCCAATTCCACAGCCAAGGCAGCCAATGCTTAATAAACAGAATATACGCATTGGCCGATTTTGCTCAATTTTCTCTAAAGATAAAATATTCTCAGAATATACACGTTTATTATTTGCTTTGAAAATGGCGCAGGCGCCCTGTTCTCTTCCTGGCACCGAAGGACATAGATGGCCCAGGGAGTCTGCTGTGACGTCAAAGATAAAATGAAATACTTTGCAAACAACACTAGGTAAATTTCATCTTCTCCCTTGCAAACTGCTATCTACCTCCTCATTTTGAATTGACTTGATCATTGCCCTCAAAATAAAGCAGCCAAAATCCTCTTAATACTCGGATGAGGAAAAGTCCATTCTCGAAAAGCCTGATTACCCAGATGGAACAGAGAAATCTGTTACCGGCCTCCAAATATCAACAGTGCATAATTAGCAGCTGCTAAAATAATAGAAGTCAATTGAACAAAAATATGGTACGCTCTGCATTCATTTATTAAATACCTTATGTTTCCAAACACTGCTTTCCACAGTGGCTGAAGAGCCTGCGAGGGGCATTTCATCAAGTATCCCTGGGCACCAAACACAAAGAATTGACAGAGTTATTTGAAAAACTTTTAAAATGAGCTGTTACTACTTCCAGCAAATGGGTGCAGACAAGACTATTTCAACGAAAAAATATATTTGTCAAAAGCAACCTCTAAGTGGGCTGCCATCATCAAAGACATCAGCAGCCCGTCTCCCTGGGAGACAGCAAAACCCTGCATTTATCTAAATTATCTCAGTAATATGACAGAGTGATTGCTCACTAATGGTCAATAACAGTTTTCTTTGTCATTTTCCTAGTCATTACCTCCTCAGAATGAACTCCAGAATACACGCTTGCAGTCCATGACTAGAATGTTAATTTCCTCCTCGCATTTGTGGCTGGTTCCCTTAAGCATCACATTGGCTATCACATTTCTATCACATTTCTGACATTTTTCATTTTGTGAAAAAGAATACCTGCCTTAGAAAGCCTGATGAACGCAGGGATACTTTACATGCAAGCAAAAAGTGCTGTTCCCATTTCCCCCCATTGTGAATTCTTTCATCTGACAAAGTGTCTTGACTACGTGCTCAGAATGGCTGGCAGAGGTGTTTGCTTGTGTGTGGGCTCCATTTCTGGGGCTTTATCAATTTCTGTCTCAGATTTTCAGGTTTCAGACCATCCTTCTGTGGAGATACCGATGACACAGTAAAACCCTTGCACTTGAGAGCCGATTCCATGAATATTTGGCTGCAACAGCGTGAGTATGTGAGACCCTGGTCCTTTCTGGGGGGGGGAGGGGGATGACCAGTTATTTGTTATATGCATTTTTCTAAGCAGTCAAATCTAGATCAGACCTCAAAAAATTAAAAGCCCAAGTCAAAGGGGAGTGGTGAGAAAGCAGAACTTTTTTTCCTCTGTATAAATAGAGCTGAGAAATTTTTTTAATGAACATTTAAAAATGTAGAACTTGCCTTATCAGGGAAAGTAGGTCATGATAGTTCACATGGCCAATGTGCTGGGCAATGCAGTAACAGGAGCCAAAACAATTAGCCAGTACCTCAGAAAGGTAGCTAGTGGCCACAGTAGACATGATAAGCTGTGTCTGTCATGTTCCCTCCTGCGACCACCGCTCCCACTCCATGCAGAACTCATTAAAACGAAATGAAGTGAATGAAAGTGCTGTAGAAATAAATATATCTAGGACATTACCACGGCGCATTTACCTGCATAGGGAGCGGCGAGCAATTCAATAGTCTCCTTTGCAACCCAGGGCAGTCTCCACTGCACTGTTTTTCTAGTTGATTTGACTATTTTTTGTTGACATAAAAAGCAACCATTGTTTTCGACTCAAAATTATTTTTCCATTCTGCTTTAAAAATACATATATGCTTTCCAGAATAAGTATGCCAGTTTGAGCTCGGGAAACTACGGTCACTAAACTTACAGTAGATCTGAGCCACATTCGAATGTAGGCTCACTGCCTGTCATTCATTGTCATCTCTCCCTATCCTACCTGGTCCATGTGGCCAGTCACTTAACCTCGCTCCCGAGAGCTTGCATATTTCTGCCTGTCAATTAAAACTGGCAGCCTACGTTCCCCATGGGCATCTCAAAGATATTTTATCCAAAACAATGAACTCCACATTTTCCTCTCAGTGCACGGGATTACTGTATACAGATTTTTTATAGGACGGTGCTGTAAATGTGTTTTCTCTTCTTTATGATTTTCTTAATAACATTTTCTTCTCTGTAGCTTCCTTTACTATAAGAATACAACATATATATTTGATATATATATAATGTATATCATACTAAATATATTAATAGACTACATTGTTAGAAGGGTTCCAGTCAGCAGCAGGCTAGTCGTAAAATTCATGGGGAGTCAAAAGTTATACACTGATTTTCAATTGCATGGGAGTTGGGAGCTCTGCATTCCTAACCCTTGCATTGTTAAGGGTCAGCTGTGCTCTAGAATCCATCTTCGAGCCAAATCCAGCTAATTCTGTTTTGCTCTCTAGAATACATTTCCACCTCTACGTGCCTGACACCACTACAGGCCGGCTACATCCTTTGCACAAACTATTCCAACAAACTCTTAAGTCTCTTCATTTCCAGTTTCTTCAATTTCAGGCCATTTTTCGACACCGCTTTTTCTTTTTTAAAAAATTAAAAAACTAAATATTAGGGGTGCCAGGGTGGCTCAGTCAGTTAAGTGTCCTACTTGACTTTGGCTCATGTCATGATCCTGAGATTTCTGGGTTCCTGAGATTGAGCCCCAAGCTGGACTTTGAGTTGACAGCCCTGAGCTGGGCTTTGAGCCTGCTTGGGATTTTCTTTCTCCCTCTCCCTCTCTCTACTCTCCCCTGGCTCTCTGTCTCTCTCTCTGTGTCTCTCAAAATAAAGAAATAAACATTTAAAAAAAGCCCACTAAAAATTACCTTGTCATTCTCCTGATTTAAAAAACACAATACCCACCACTGGGAAATTCTCCAAATTCCTTATCAAGGGATTTGATTGTGAACTCCAACGCAGTCTCAGCACCCTAACCCCGCAAATCTTATGCCTTCTCACAGTATAAAGATGCCATCGTGTTTTGCTTCTACTGAGCTTTTGTCAAAATTGTCCTTCCCCCACTTCTCCACACGCATCATTTAGAAACAACTTTTAAGTCTCATCTTTTTTGTTTAAATTCCATTCCATCCATTAAGTAAGTTAACCTGACTTAACACTTTCTCCATTTGATTTTTTCTGCTCTCTTTGCTTTCCTAGCTCAATTTCCATGGCCATTATACACTTAACACCCTAAATACTGATTGTTGGCTTATGAGTGTGGTTCCCTTTCTCGTCTGTCAGCCCCTTGAGGGCAGAAACTACTGTCCAGTCATCTCTGTGTCTCAGTACCTGGCATATCACACATCCTTAATGAATCCATGTTGAATTGAATGGCTACAGAAGGTCACATTTGATATTCTAATACGATCTTATAATTTTATTTTTTATTTTTAATGTTTATTTATTTTGAGAGAGAGAGAGCAGGGGGAGGAGCAGAGAGAGGATCTCAAGCAGGCTCTGCGCTGTCATCATGGATCCCTACTTGGGGCTCGTTCTCACGAACTGTGAGATCATGACTTGAGCCGAAATCAACAGCTGGATGGTTAATCAACTAAGCCATCTGGGTGCCCCTATTTTTATTTTTTAACAATGCATAATCTTTTAAAAAACGCTTCTTTTCCCATATGATTAGTATTTCAACTCTGAAGACATTTTTCATCTTTATGACAATAACACGTAAGTAGCAATCAGATGTTGGCTAACTCAATTTCTGGCAGCAGAAATCCCAAGTGAACGTTGTCTTCCGAGTTGAAGAATTACGGATAAGAAAAGGAACATAACCCTGTGGTTTGTGGGGCTATCTAGCTAACCTGTGGACTGGGACTCATGTCTTGGGATGGGCACGGGGACAGCAGGCTAATCCATAAGCACTGCTCAAACTTCATCTTGCCTTTTCAAAACATTTTTCCCTACCCAGTATTTTCTCCTGAACCTAGAATCCCTCAATGTTAGTCTGAGTGTGATGTGCAATCTGGGGTGATGTGCTAAGGGTCATTCATATCGGTCAATCACCTCTCCTGATTAAGAAGAATTCTCGAATGTGTCAGCATCCGTGAACTTGGTCCTCTCAGAGGCTCTACCTCATTTGAAAGGTGGGGCCAGAATACTGTACATGAAATTGCACTGAATCAATAAACTCAAGGTCACAACAGAAAGCCACAAGCTGACCCCTTATGGAGCACATATCTCAGAGATAACAAAACAGTCTTAACCTCCTCAGTGGCCCTGCCAACATGGTTGTGTTATCACCCAGGACAAGGACCGATGTTCACAGTGTCAAAAATGAGTCATCAGTGAAAGGTTAAATTATGCTCCAGCCATCTATTTAAAAAACCAGATGAATATGGAAAGTTTTTTAGGAGGAATTCCCCCCAAAAGGTATACTTTTAAGAGTCTTGTCCTTAAAGGAATGAACTGCCATTGCCTGGTACCTTGCTTTTTGTCAATTAGCTCATTTCTCTTCCTGCCTATGCAAAATCGACCGAGATATTTATGGTACCATTAGACCAGCTCCAAGCCAGGAACATACCTGAAATTCATTTTTAAGGGTTTTGAATAGCATTTTATTCAGCCTTGTGAGAGATAAGTGGTAGACATTGACTATTGTATATACTCAAAAAGAAACTGAAAAAATGCAGAACATTTAAAATAATTGCATAGTGTGGCTTTCTATTTTGCCTTATTATAAACATGTACTCTGTTTGTTTCTTTGCCTTCCTTCCAGACTAGATGGTAAGTTATTTGAAGCAAAACTGTGTCTAACACATCTTGTGTCCTGTGCAGCACACAAAGGAAATGCCTAACACTGTTAATGTTCTCAACATTAATGGTGACAAGGGACTATGAGCATGGAACACTGGCCTGGTCATCACATACAGACCCTTAGTTTGAGACCAAGAAGGTCTATCGCCTTCTGGAGCACCCAGGGGCACAAATAGGTGAGTCCTCAATGCTTCATCAAATACAGAAAGAGGAAGTGAATGATGATTAAACCGTGGCCAAATACAGAAGAATCCAAGTTAGTATTTAATAGAATATCCACAATTTTAGTCACTTTTGGTGCCAATATAAATTTTATTCTAAACCTCTAAATATCTTGAAATACCACCAGCTAAAGAAAGTTTTCCTATTCTCAAGAGAATGTGTCTAGAGTGGATTGACTGATATGGCGCAGGCAAGAGACCAAGCTATCAAGAAGTGTTTATTTAACGGGAAGAAAGTAAATTCAAATGTCATGCTATTTGACGAACTATCTCGGAAAAGAAAGAGAAAAACACGTCTCTCTCTGTGATTTAAGTGAAAGTAGAGTCAATAAGTGAACTGCTTGACAGGGAGGAAAAGAAATGTACATGTGTATGCATGCGTGTGAGAGAGAGAGACAGAGAGGTGGAGACAGAGAGACAGAAGGAGAAAGAGACTGAGGAAACAGGAAAATAAAAAGAGATAGAAGAGAGACTGAGGAAGACAGGTTTATTTTCAGATTTGCAAGGTGGGAAGTAATACATTTCTCCGATTAGTAAGAGATCACACTAGATGACAATTAAAGTCCTTCCAACTCGGATTCCCTGCATTGCATGTCTGGAAGCTTACCGGACTCAGAAGGGAGTGGATGATTGGCAGAAATAATGACTCAGCTGCAAATGGAATCTTAATAGCAATTTTTGGTTGTCATGGCAATTTAACCTCCTTCTTAAAAAAACCCAAAGGAAGCGCACAGACAATAAGTCTCCTTGAATGCCCTTCAATTCGGCAGCAGTAGTATTGTACGCTCCACCACAGACTCGAGTCTGCTGTTTTCCTTCAGAAGTCACTGCGGAGTATGTTGGTTGACAGTCTTAAATACCGACTCACTTAAATACAAATGACGCAGGCAGGGTCTTGCAAACAGCCCAGATGCACATGACTTTCTTTGTTGCATGTCTGTGCTTCGAGATTCCACTGCACCGACATGACGTTAAACACTAAATGAGATGTACCTAACGCAGTATGTGAAGGTAAATTTATAGTCTTCAATGGCATTCACTTGAAAAAAATAAAAGAAAGTCTGGAAATATGTTAACTGTACGGTCAACTCGTGAACTCGGGTTAAAGACAGAATAAACCCGATAAATTATAAAGAAGAGAACAATAAAGAAAAGCAGAAATCCATTAGTAAAAATAAGAACAGAGAGAAATGACAAAACCAAACTTATCTCCCACAACTCATTCTGAATCGGGTGGAAGATTCTCTGTGAAGAGACCTTGTTTCTCTAACTCATCTGGCGAGTCCACGATAATATAGTCAATAGGAGGGTGTGGGTGGGGTGGGAACCAAATCAGTTGCTAGTAAGAAAGTCCGACGAAACAGGCGACGGATTTGTGAAAAGTGCTTT
This sequence comes from Paguma larvata, assembly GCA_030068075.1. Taxonomy (NCBI): domain Eukaryota; kingdom Metazoa; phylum Chordata; class Mammalia; order Carnivora; family Viverridae; genus Paguma; species Paguma larvata. Next base: position 114,464,607 of record CM057828.1, read on the forward strand.
CAAATGGCAAATGAATTTTTGAATTATGAGACTATGCTTGTTAATCTCATTAACAGAAAGAGGACACGCAGCCCAGACACTGGCCTCTGCAAGTCCCTCTGTGTCTGCCTTTCCTGGGTCAGACCCCTTTTTGAGCTGAGCACAGTTGTCACTTATGCAAATGTCACATCGCTGTTCCCCGGGGGGAGCCCCTTTTGTTGTCCCTGCCAGCTGCCAGGTGGCCTAGGTGCCTTAGCAGCAACCTTTATTTCCAGAACTGACAAAGAGGAGTGGGTAATTCGCCCGCTGGCAGATTGGGGTCAGCGGGACCTGTTGGCTAGAAGCTCGCTGGTGATTCTGCACAGCTCATTCTTGCTCCTGTGACATTTATAGCTCTAAGCAACATTTCAGGGAACTGGAGCCCTCTTCTCATTTGGTGGATGTTTTGGGAAATTATTTTTCTGTTGCATTATCTGGAGAAAAGTGGCTGTAGTGGTCACCGACTGCCTGTCAGGTTGAGTCTCCTGTAGGGGAGAAACAAATCAAATGCAATTAGAAAAATTTTTTGAAGAGTATGGATTATAGCATGAGATAACCATTTCTATCTCTGGCACAATCTATAGATCACATAGGACTCTAATAAATGCCATAGACTACAGTAAAATATACAATCCATATTCTCTTAATAAATATTATGACCATTTTTTTGGTTTCAAATATGCTTTTGGCTATGATGCATATTCCAAGATGAATCTTTATCTTTAGAGGTAACTCTTTATGAGAAAGAATAATTTGGATTTTGAAAGGCTGAACTTAGGATATTTTATGAATTAATTATTAAGACTAAATCTAGAATGTTATTAGATATAGCATATAATTAAAACCTGAGGAAACCAAGATCCCTTAATCAAATGTAGTCGTGCATTAAATAAGAATTTCACACCGAAGAGACCCAAACCAAGCTAATTAATAGGTAATAAGTATTGGTATTGACAGTATATACTTACAGTTTCAAACTATGGATTTTAAATGTTAGACAACACAATTAACATATTTTGATATTTTCAGATCTCTCTAGGAGAAATCAACAGTCATAATAACTAATAGGCATAAAATTCTTTTCCATAGGGGTCTAGAAAACTAACAATCCTCTCAAAAATAGAGGGTGCAAGTTGACAGAGTTCAGGGCACACTACCCCAAAATATTTCACCTTGGTATACTGAATAATTCAAGCTGAAGGAATTTGAGAAATGGTTTCCCAAAGAAGGACTTTCTGATTTTTCCCCAAAGGAGGCCATAAACCACTCAAGCGAGAGGTGCTCTCTCTATATTCAGAGGAAAGATGCATCATTTTCCCCGGAACAGAGAGTAATCTGAACAACAGGCCTTGCTAAGTTTCCCATACTTACCTCATCCTTTGTCCTGTAGTATCCTTCCACAACTTTCTAGCCTTCACCAAACTCAGCATAAAAAACACTCAGGTTCAGTGGTTTCTTTGGGTCCTCTGTCACATAAGACTTATATTAAATACGTGTATATCCTCTTTTTTTGTTAATCTGTCTTTTGTTACAGGGGTCCCAGTCAAGAACTTCAAAGGTAGGAGAAAATAAATTTTTCCTTCCCTACAATGCTTTCTAACTGCTTCCTGTTCTTCTGAAAGAAATCTATTTCCTCCATTTTCATACTGCATTTTAGTTGCTTCAGTTATTTCTCTGGAGGAAAACATTCTCCTATTTTTCAGGCTTTGTACAAACAAAAGAAAACAAAACAGATTTTCAGAGTCTCCAAAAGAATTCATATAAAAATTTCCCATAACTATATGTATATAGCTGATGCTCATGAGATTATTATTATTTCCAAGTGGCCGAAAACATTTGGGATGGGCAGAGAGAGAAGTGGACAGAAGATCCAAAGTGGGCTCCACACTGTCAGCACAGAACCTGATGTGGGCTCAAACTCATGAACCATGAGACCATTACCTGAGCCAACATACGCTTAACCAACCGAGCTATCCAGGCACCCCGGAGACATTTGTGTTTTATTTCACTTAGAACATGGCTAAGTGGATTTCCTTTCATCCACTTTTGCCACTCTCTACTTTCTCCAGGTGTATCAGGGGTTCCGTTAAGATGATGAGCCTAGTGCAAGGTAGTTTATCACCCTCTTATTCCCAGAAACCAAGTTGCCCTCCCAGAAGGTTTTTCTCTATCCTTCCAGAAATGTTACATGCATGCATACCCAATTAGCATATGTGTATAAATATTCCTAATCTTTTTTCATAGAAAATAAGAAAATAACCACAAAGGTCTCCACACTGCTCTGGATCTTACTTTTCTTTTTTTTTTTTTTTTTTAAATTTTTAACGTTTATTTATTCTTAAGAGACACAGAGACAGAGCGTGAGCAGGAGAAGGGCAGAGAGAGAGGGAGACACAGAATCCGAAGCAGGCTCCAGGCTCTGATGAGCCATCAGCACAGAGCCCGACGTGGGGCTCGAACCCACAGACTGTGAGATCATGACCTGAGCTGAAGTCGGCCGCTTAACCGACTGAGCCACCCAGGCGCCCCTGGATCTTACTTTTCTTTTTTAATAATAGGACTTGGAATACTTTCCACATGAGTGCTTGTAGAGTTGCCTCATTCTTAAGAATAATGAAACAACTTTGTAAATTGTGGACGAGTTTCGCATATTCTTTTCTGGTATTGATGCTGTTAAGGTTTTCTGTCTCAGATGTAGTCAATATCAATAATTTATAGTTTCCTAAAGAAATTCATGCATTACATCTAGTTTTTCAAACTTATTTACATAGTATTAACAATGTAGTCTTATATTTTTCTTAATTTTTCCTGTATTGGTAGTTATCTTTCTGTTTTCATTCGATTTATATAAACTTGGTTACTTTTTTCTTTATTAGGTAGCTAACCATTTATCTATTTAATGATTGTTTCCAATGAAATGGAACAATGAATAAATTTTTCATCATCCTTTAATTTTGTTGTAATCACCATTTTTTCCTTCCTTCTGCTTTCCTTAAGCATATCTTTTAAATTTTTTTCTAAAGCATTTTGAACTGGAAACAATGGCTGCTGTGTATTCATTCCCCACCCCCCAGCTTTATTGAGGCATAACTGACAATTGAAATTGATACATTTAAGGTGTACAAGCAGGTGATTTCATATATGATTACCACAATCAAGTTAGTTAACATACCCATAACCTCACATAGTTACTGTGTACGTGTGTGTGTGGTGAGAACATTTAAGAGCTCCTCTCTGAGCAAATTTTGAGTAAACAATACAGTATTATTAGGTATAGTCACCATGCTATACTTCAGATCCCCAGAACTCGTTCATTTTATAACTGAAAGTTTGTACCCTTTGACCACTCTCTCCCTGTTTCCCCCACCTTCCAGCTCTGGGAAACCACCATTCTCTCTGTTTCTCTGAGTTCAAATTTTTTAGATTCTACGTATACATGAGATTATACATTATTTGTCTTTGACTTATTTCGCTTAGGAGAAAGCCCTCAAGATTCATCCATGTTGTCCCAAATGGCAGGATTTCCTTCCTTTTCATGGCTGACTAATATTCGTTTGCATCATATACACTACACTTTCATTCTCTGTTTATCCGTCAGTGGATACTTGGATCGTTTCCATCTCTTGGCTATTGTGAATGATTCTGCGATGGACTTGGGAGAGCAAGTATCTGATACCCTGATTTGGTGTCCATATGCCTGGAAGTGGAACTACTGGATCATATGGTAGTTTTAGTTTTAATTTTTTGAGGAATGTCCATACTGTTTTCCATAATGACTGCATCAATTTACACCCCCCCCAAGAATATGTAAGTCTTCCCGTCTCTCCACACTCTCTTCAACAGCTGTCATCTCTTGCTTTTCTAATAATAGCCATCCTAATAGATGTGAGGTGGTATCTTTCTTTTTTTTTTGCATGTAGGTATTTAATACTACATATCTTCCAAGCATTTAAGATTATACATTTTCGTCTGATATATATTCATATGAATTTTTCTAGAAATACTGCAACTTCAATGTTCATTTCTTTGGTGCCCCAAGAGTTAAGAAACATTTGATTCCACCATTCCACCAGAATGGATTCCATTCTGAATCCATTTTTAATTTTTTTAACATTTTATTTGTTATTGAGAGAGACAGAGAGGGAGACACAGGTGGGAGAGGATTTGGTATGGTGGTCATTGTTTTTACTACTTTCTATGCTATTTTCACTGCATTGCAATGCACTGAATGTTGTCTGTGTTGTTTCTATGTTTTATATATTATTTATGATTTGTGGACCGTATGTGGTCATTTTTGACATCATTTCATGGACAAATAGAAGGAAAGTATTTTTTGTCTTTCAGAGTAAAGAGTTGGATGTATAGCAATTAGATGCATCTTAGTGTTCTATCTTCTATATTATTGTATCAATTAAATTATCTACATTCATTTTCAGGTTATTTTTACAAATATAATTCAGTCTCATTTTTTCCATGTGATGCTTCAAGAGAAGTGAAGTTCATACTACTATTGTTTTTCTATCTTTCTCTAGATTTTTTGTATTTTGGCTTATGAATTTGATGCCACGATATTTGGTGCTTAATCACAAATGCGATGGAACCATTTGTCATTATATAGAACACTTTGATTCATTTAATGCCTTTTACCCTGATTCAACCCTGTTTCTTTAGATTGCAACTTTTGCTTCCTTTTTATTTGACTTTCTCTGGTATATCTTTGACAAACTTTAGTTTCTAACATTCTGAATCCATTTTTAATTTTTTTAACATTTTATTTGTTATTGAGAGAGAGAGAGAGAGAGAGAGAGAGAGAAAGAGAGCATGAGCAAGGAAGGGGTAGAGACAGAGAGGGAGACACAGAATCCGAAGCAGACTCCAGGCTCTGAGTTGTCAGCACAGAGCCCAACATAGAGCTTACACTCACAAACCACAAGATCGTGACCTGAGCCAAAGTCGGACGCTTAACCAACGGAGCCACCCAAGTGATCCCTGAATCTGTTTTTAAAAAGATGTGTTTTTTTATGCATCATTTTATTAACTGTTGATTTGTGATTCAAACTTAGAATCCTTTTATTTTCTTTTATTGGGGAGTTTAGTTTATTTGTATTTTTTGATGTAGTAAATATGTACAGGCTCACTCTTAACACCTGAGGGGGCTAGTCCAAGAGTATAAATATAGGTCTACAGGCCACGGGTCATGAATGTCATTGTTTTCATCTTCAAAAGAGCAGACCAGAGTGACTTTTTGTTGTTTCTGACTTGTGGTTTTCATAGAAATAATTCTTTTTCATTCTCATTGTTTTGATCAGTAATTAAATATTCATTTAATAAAGAAGATAAAGTTGCAGAGATTTAATTTGTTCAAATTCTGGATTCAATAAGATCGCCTTGCTTTTTTTCTTTGTTTTGTTTCCTTTCTTTTTTTAAAAAAATCATTCATTCATTCGTTCACTTATTTAAATTCCAATATAGTTAACATGCAGTGTTATATTATTTCAAGTGTAAAATACAGTATTCAACATTTCCTTACATTACTCAGTGCTCATCGGAGTAAGTGGCACCTGGGTGGCTCAGTCAATGAAGCATCTGACTTTGGCTCAGGCCATGATCTCACCATTCGTGGTCGAGCCCCACATCGGGCTCTGTGCTGACAGCACTCTCCTTGCCCCTCTCCCACTCACACTCTCTGTCTCTCAAAAATAAAAATAAAAACATTAAAAAAATATTTTTTAAAGTAAGTGTACTCTTAATCCCCTTAGTCTATTTAACCCCCACCCACCCACCTCTCTTCTGGTAACCATCAGTTTGTTCTCTGTAGTTAAGAGTCTGTTTTTTCATTTGTCTCTTTATTTTTCTTTTGTTTCTTAAATTCTACATATGAATGAAATCATATGGTATTTATCTTTCTCTGATTGGTTTACTTTACTTAGCATTATACTCTCTAGCTCTATCCATATTGTTGCAAATGGCAAGATTTCATTCTTTTTTATAGCTGAATAATATTCCATTGTATGCATATACCACATCTTCCTTATCTATTGACCTATCAATGGGCACTTGGGCTGCTTCCATAATTTGGCGATTGTAGATAATGCTGCGATGAACATGGGGGGCATATATCCTTTCAAATTAGTGTTTTTGTATTCTTTGGGTAAATACTCAGTAGTGGGATTACTGGATCATATGGTGATTCTATTTTTAGTTTTTTGAGGAGCCTTCATGCTCTTTTCCACAGTTTGTATTCCCGCCAACTGTGCATGATTGTTCCTTTTTCTCCACATTCTCGCCGACACTTGTTGTTTCTTGTGTTTTTGCTTTTAGCTATTCTTACAGGCATGAGGTGATATCTCATTTCTTTTTCATTGCTTTGATCAATAATTAAATCTTCATTATATACATAATTTATAACATCCTTTTTGAGAGTTTTATGTGGGTTATGCTTAAAGGAAGTTTGTTCACCTTCATTGTTTAGAGTTTTCAAAAATTTAAATGGAATTTCTTTCTGAAAATTTTCTATATTCTTTTCTTTTCAACTTTCTTTAATGACCTGTACTGTTGTTTTCTAATTATATCAAGAATTGTATCCTTTCAGGATGCCTGGGTGACTCAGTCAGTTAGGCATCCAACTCTTTGATTTTGGCTCAGGTCAAGATCTCACAGTTCATGAGATCGAGTCCCATGATGGGCCCTGCACTGACAGTGTGGAGCCTGCTCACGAATCTCTCTCTCTCTATCTCTCTCTGCGCCCCTCCTCTGTGCTCTTTTTCTCTCAACATAAACAAATACATACATAAACTTAAAAAAATAAAAATAAGAATTGTACACTTTCTAAGATATTAAAGGGGCACCTGGGTGGCTCAGTTGGTTAAGCGTCCAACTCCTGGTTCCGGGTGGGGTCATGATCACGCGGTTCGTGGGTTCTGGTCCCACATCAGGCTGTGTGCTTGCACTGCAGAGCCTGCTTGGAGTTCTCTCCCCTCTCTCTGCCCTTTCCCCCACTCTCACTCTGTGTGCACTTTCTCTCAGAATAAATAAACTTAAAAATTAAAAAATAAAATAAGCTATTAAAACATAAAATTCAACAGTTTCAAAGTGTATAGTTTTAGCATATTTTTGTCAAAAACACGAAAAGTGAAGTAAACATTGCAAATTGAAAAAGTATCTTACTGTCCTTCTTTTAGAAAACATATTATCTATTTTCTACTTTTTCCCAGCATTAGATGTTGCTAAGGATAAACGTAAGCCCAGATTGTGTGTATGTGTGTGTGTGTGCGTGCACATGCGTGCATGCATATGTACGTGTGCATGGGTCTGTTTATCCTATGTGAATTCTAAGAATTCATCCCAATAAGTTTTCTGGGGTCTGTCTCATTGTGTATCTTTCTGGATTAGTTCCATATGGAATGCAATATGCCATTTATTATAGACTCAAAACTAATTTTGCTTATCGGAAGTTTTCTTAAATTCTATTTTAAAGTGCTTTGTAGCAGTCCTTAAAGGTATCTGCAAATATTGCAATTCCCACTCTGGGTACATAGAAGCATTGAATTTCTCTTCCTATTTGATATAGTTGTGGCCCTCTGACTTGTTAGTGGCCAAGGGAATGTTTATAGAAGTGGCATGTGGTAATTCTAATGGAAATTTTTAGAGCCATTGTATGATATGCCTTTTTTACTTCTGATTATAGAGATTTAGGACATTCCAAGTAACAGTGGATCTTTTAGCTTAGGCTCTTTCCTAAGGATGTCATGGAACAAGGCTCAGTCTGGGGTGCCTGGGTGGCTCAGTCGGTTAAGCATCTGACTCTTGATTTTGGCTCAGGTCATGATCTTGCTGTTTGTGAGATTGAGTCTTGTGTCGGGCTCTGAGCTGACAGCATGGAGCCTGCTTGGGATTTTCTTTCTCCCTCTCTCTCTGCCCCTCCCCTGGTCTCTCTCTCAAAATAAATAAACTTAAAAAATATATTATTTTAAGCCACCAAGATTTGGGAGCATGTTGTCATTGCAGAATAACTCGGTCCATCCTGATTAATAGTTTTGCTTTGCTCTGCTTTCTTTTGTTTTATTTTATTGTTTCTTTAACTTAAGTTTTCTTTTCTTTTCTGACATTTTTTTTCTGGTCAATGTTTTTCATCTTTTATTTCTTTTTCATTCTTTTCTTCAATTCTCATTTTCACAAATAACACCTTATGGATTTGTTTTTTCTGATTAGTGTTCAACTTGGAATAAAGTTGAGTTTTTCCTGGACAAGGCCCTTGCTTTGTCAGGGTCATTTTCTAGTGCATGTAATTGGGTGTTTTGGCCTTTCCTTCTCCCAGGTCAGCCTAGATCAGCAGATGCAAGCCCGCTTGCTGTAGAGTCTCTTATACCCCCTACATTGCAGATAGATTGCTTATAAAATGTAATTATAGCAAATGCTTAAACAGCATGTACTTTGGGTCAGGCATCGTTCCATGCTTCACCAACATGAATTCATTTAATTGTCGTGGAATCTCTATGGAGTAGATACTACATGAAACCCCATTTTATAGATTGTGAACTGGAGAGACCAAAACATGGTGATTTGCCCTCATGATCGCACAGCTGGTAAGTGGAAGAGCCAGGATTCAAACCTGGGCAAGCAGGCTCTAGACTCCCCTTTCTTCATTAATATAGCACATTTTCCCTCTCAGATATGGTGGCCACAAAGACTCTCTCCTTGACTTATCTCTAGCCAGGCTCCTCTGAGCCCTCTCCTCAACTAGACCTTAACATTGGCCTATAAAGACTGGAACAAACACTAGTTTGTAGTTTCTAATAGCTCAAGGCTGTATCCCTAGGGTGACCCTAGCCATCCTTAAAGTGCCTACCTAAGAAAACTCAAGGTTGCTAAATGAATTGTTCCAGCCAACATATGAGGAGAGGGCGCCGCCTCCCAGGATCTGTGGGAGGGTAAGAGCCTAAATTAGGTAAACAACAGTCAGCAAACCCAGGTAGGTTCCAATTGACCAAACCCTCCCTTCCTGCTTGTTGTAATTTTTCACTTCTCTGACTCTACTGAGCTCCTACTCTCCCCCTCCCATCACCTCATTCTCTAAAATGCCCCATTCTCTGAAAAATGCCCAGTCACTCTGTACAAATCAAAGTTGAATTCAGTTCATGCTTGGCTCTTGTCTTTATTACAGTAGCTATAACTGATTAAAATCTGTCCTTGTTATTTTAACTAGTGTCCCCCTTCCTTTGCTTATCATTGACAGCAGCCTGTGTGATTCTTCATTTAGTTTCAATTCCCTTGCTTCTCCTTGGTGTGAAACCCAATCCAGATAACCCCCAGTGCTAGCATCTATTCCCATTGTTTCCAACAATGGGTGGAGGTCTTGTCTCACCAGATGTGCCAACACGTTGGAGCTCCTGCACCCTCTGCTCGAGAGACACAGCTGTAGACACTTTTGCTCCGTGTTTCCTCACACCCAAATTTGACTTCGTCTTATAAAGACCATTTTTCTACATTATGGTTCGGGACTATAGCTGTCTCCTAGATGAAACTGGTGTTTTTACATTCAATTCTCTGTGATTTTTAGAATGATGTTAAAAAGGCAGAGAGGCAACACCCTTTCCAGTCTGCCATTTTAAAGTGAAATTTTGGATTTATTTTTAAGATTAAATACACTAAAGATACAGATCAAATCTAAAGACTGCATAACCTTAGATTTATTCAAATCACAATGTTGGGCAGTAGTACCAAAGCTTTTATGCATTCATAAGGCTAAATCATCTCCACCATAGGCAGATCAGGTGGTCCCAACCACAATGGACTGAATGTTTTAAATGTGTTCCATGGAAGATCCCATTAAGGTCTGCAATGGGAGAATCTTTTTCAGCTAGCACTACTTGCAGGCCATCTCTTCCTGCTGTAGGGAGTTTAACATGACCCATAGCAGGAAATGGATGGAGCTGGAGAAAAGCAGCCAGCAGCTCCAGACACCTCTCCCTGGTGTTAACCTTTCAAGGGAGGAAGACAGAAATATTCAGAACATCCTGGAAAGAAGTAAGACTCCCTTACTAATTAAATCTCTGGGATCAGTCAAAGGGTAAGAGCAGTGGTCTCAGGTGAACACATTTTACTGTAAAGGCTATATGGGGCACACAAACAAGGATCAATATTGAGAAAAAATCAAGTCAAGTCCAAATTTTGATACTCTGAGGACCCACCGGGAAAAACAACAACTACTGTCTAATTCAGTCACACCAGGCCTAGTTGCTGCTCTCAATGTGCCAGACTCCACATGTAAAATTTTTCCGCTTAGAATCTTACCAGTTCATTTCTTCACCCATTCACTCTTTTATTCATCGAACAGCTTTTGGGGTAAACGTGGTAGATTACCACTGATGAATAGCAGAAGAAAGGAGGATTTTCATCCAAATCAACTTCTCCTAATGAGTATGGACTTCTAGACTTGAACACAACCTTAATTCTCCAAACCAGTCTTTAAGGAACAATACAATATTCCTATGTTTTAATGGAACATTATAAAATCAATAATCATTTGGATTTGTTTAAATATTAAGTGTAGGAATGATGACCAGTGTCCCTTTTCCCCAACCAACACCTAGTGTTATCATGTATACAGGAGACCCCCAATGAATATTTGTTAAAAGAAAAAAAGTCGTGTGATATATACGTATGCATACATATATACATATATATATATGTCATAGGTATACCACAGTATATCATGCCGCCTATCAACCATGTTAATTGAATAAGGAATTACTATGTAGGAGGTATTGCTATGATAAATCATAGTTGTACTAGCAAGAAAGCAAATAGTGTGTCTAAATGGCTAAGAGAGGTAATCATTTATCCATACAGGTGACAGGGTGACATTATCCATTTATTAGCAAATTAGTTATTTGTCACACTCAAGGAAACCAAATATTTTCTTATTTTCCCAAAGATTGGACAATAAACTTCCTTCCATAAATGCTCTGGATCTGTAAAAACACTCATTAGTTTGAAGTGCCAGAATTCTCTGGAAACCAACTCAAATAGCCTTGCCTGTCAGCAAGGTGACAGAACACATTTACTTGCTCAAATGCCCTAGATACCAATGTCAACTAGCAACAGCATTACTAAAGCCACTGGCACAAAATTCCTAATTAAAAGAGTCCACCTAAAACAAAACTGATGAATATATTGCTTTTTATATTCAGCTATATTCAAAATTTCGGTTTTTTAACTTTAAAAGATACTATTCTAATGAAAGTTCTTGGTTGCAAACAAACAAACAAACCAGAAAAGGGTGGAACAAAATACAATAAGAAGAAAGATTATTGAAACAATATAAGGAAGTCTCAAGGAACTGAAATAAAAATGAATTTCATGCGAACTATACTAAAATCTGGAAAGTCAGGAACCAAATTCCATCTCTCTCTCTCTCTCTTTCTCTCTCTCCCTCTCCCTCCCTCCACTCCTCCTGTGCTCCTTCTTCTCTGTGTGTGGGGTTCTCTGGTCACACGGCGTCTCCTCTCCACATTCCCTGTACTTCTATTACAATTTCATCTTTGCACGTCGACTTCCCCTGCTTTCTCTTACTGTGATTCCCTTTCACTAAGTAGTTGTGGCTTGCTGTGGCAACTTTTAATTTCTGCCGTGGCTTCTGGTCTCTTCATTCAAATTGCTGAAAATCAGGGGCACCTGGGTGGCTCAGTCGGTTAAGCGGCCGACTTCAGCTCAGGTCATGATCTCACAGTCTGTGAGTTTGAGCCCTGCATCAGGCTCTGTGCTGACGGCTCAGAGCCTGAAGCCTACTTCGGATTCTGTGTCTCCCTCTCTCTGTGCCCTTCCCTTGCTCACACTCTGTCTCTATGTCTCTCAAAAATAAAATAAAAATGAAAAAAAAATTTTAAAAAAATTGTTGAAAATCAGAGATAATCAGATGGTCTGGCTATCTAAACTACTTGGCTCTTTGGAGGTCAGGCACCCATCCCTGGCCCAACTGGTTTAAACTACACAATATAAAATATGAGCCCTCTTGCCTGGGCTGGGGCTGGGGGAAGGTGATGGAGCAGGTGGCAGGAGGTGACAGGCATTTTCAGCTCTGCCTACCACACGCAGCGGTGGTCAGAGAGATCTTAGAGGTCAGAGGTCTTAGAGGTCAAACTCCCTTCTCCTACCACAGTCCACGTATCTCAAGAAATGGAAACTGTGTATTGAGTGCAGGCGTCCTCCTACCCTTGCCCCACCACTGATCTACTCATTTTCATTAAGGACTAACTGAAGATCTGCTATGAGGCAGACACTGTGCTGTGGGGGAAAAGACAAATTTTTTATCTTCTTCATTGCTCAGGAGAAGTGCTTAGATTCTGACATCATCTCTTCATGTCAAATGGAAGACACTGAAGAAATGACTACTTTTCAAAAATGCCTTCCTTCAACCCAAATATTTGTCATTAGACATGATCTAAGTTGTGAAGAAAGACACTTGGAATCTAAGGGAATCAGGCCTTGACTTCAGGCTGACCCTTCACGAGTGAAATCTATAAACGTAGGCAAGTCAGCTCAACACGCTCCCTCTCAAATTGGGACACACGATATCTGTCATTCATACTTCTCACAGACAGTTCTTAAAAGAGGGTAAAAACTTAGATTTTCTGTATGGGCAGTGATAAGACTTATAATTACTTTACAAAAGGTTTCCAAGCAAAGTTTTAGATTTGAGGGAAAATCTGACCCTGCTCTGATCCATCCACCCCAGTCATATTGCTTGCGTTTATTTAATTATTTATTGCATGTTTTACCGAAGTACAGCTGACGCACAATGTTACATTAGTTTCAGGTGCACAACATAGTGATTCGACAACCCTAGGTCTTAAGCCATGCTCACCACAAGTGTAGGCATCTGTCACCACAGAACGCTATTACAATATCACTGACTATATTTCTTATGCCGTGCCTTTCATCCCCATGACCTATTCATTCCATAACGGGAAGTCTGAACCTCTCATTTCCCTTCACCCATTTTGCACATTCCACTCCGCCCAACCCCTCTGGCAACCATTACTTTGTTCTTTGTATATATGGGTTTATTTCTGCTTCTAATTTTTTTGTTTACTCATTTGTTTTGTTTTTTAGATTCCACATATGAGTGAAAGCATAGGGTATCTGTGTTTCTCTAGCTGACTTATTTCATTTATCATTATACCCTCCTAGGTCCATCCATGTTGCTGCAAATGGCAACATTTCATTATTTTTGGTGCCTGAATAATATTCCATTGTATATGTACCACATCTTCCTTATGCATTCATATATGGGAGGACACTTAGGTTGATTTCATATCTTGGCTATCGTAAGTAATGTGACAATAAACATAGGGGTGCGTATATCTTTTTAAATTAGTGTTTTCCATTATATTGCTTTTAAAACGGGATTGGACATCAGGGTCTGCTAGGTTTTCTTTAGTCATCTCATTTTAAGGGTTCTAATGTCCAACATGGTGAAGTCTTTCTATATACACTCAATTTTTTTTAATCCCTAAAGAAGAAAAAAAGTACAGGAATTTCTTAAATAGATATAAAATTAGCCTAATTTTTCAGTTTCTCAAAAAGTATGCAGATGAATACAAGCCAAATTGCCTGGGGAAAAAAAACTTACAATAATCTACAGTATCTGTCCAGTCCTTCCGTATAGCTATACTCAAGACTCTGAAAATCACATAATCACACACCTCACGCTATGAGAAAACTCCATTGTTTTCCAGTCCAGAGAAAAGAAAATGAATTTCAACTGAGGCCAACGATATTTAAGTGAGGCCTATGACAGACTCTCTAAAGTACTTACTTATATCTGATTTTAGAATTCCTTAGAAACTTCGTACTGAGGAGCAGAAGCTCCTTCATGAATTAAGACAGATCGGCTTGTTCTATCTCTTTGTTCTGGTTCTGTCTGTTCTGGAACATTCTCCCTCAAACTCTCTGCCTCTCTTACTCTTGGCCTTCACTGCCTTGGGACAGATGCCTCATCCTGTCAGGGCTGGTCCCCTCCTATGCCCTCTGACATTTTTGAAACTGTAGTCACTCTTTGTTAACTGACAGTTGCCCTAGGGCTCTGGCCACTGGAGAAATGTTCTTTCCATGCCCATTCTGGAGCTTAATGTAAGTGCCTGTAAACCTGGAGCAGTGCCCGTGCATACCTAGCTCCCGACGACCTGACCTGAGCTTAGAGAGAGAAGAGAGGGAGGCGCCACCTGGGGAATCATGCAGACAATATGTTTTGTGATTCTCTTCCCTCTGGAAAAGGAAAATTAAATGCACACCTACTGTCTTTAAGCTTAGATGTTGTATATTTGTTTAAAGGACATGATTAATTTGGGGTACCTGGGTGGCTCAGTTGGTTAAGTGTCCGACTTTGATTCAGGTCATGATCTCATAGCCTGAGTCGGGCTCTGTGCTGACCACTCAGAGCCTGAGCCTGCTTCAGATTCTGTCTCCCTCTATCTCTGTCTCTTCCCTGCTCGTGCTCTGTCTCTTTCTCTCTCAAAAGCAAACAGTAAAAAAAAAATTCTTAAATAATAAAAAATAAAGTGCACAATGGATCAAAGACAACTGGTCAGAAAAAATTGTTTGAATCTGGTGGGAGTAGAGCCCTGTGATTAAGGCAGACTCTAGAGGCAAACTTCTGGAACCTGAATCTTACTAATTTTCTTGCTAGCTTTGTGAACTTGGGCCCATTCTTGACCTCTGTGTCTCAGCATCTTCATTTACAAAATGGGAAAGTAATTGCACTCACCATGTCTTCCACTCTGCCAAGGAGTCTTTCGAAATCACAAATCTGATCCCGTCTCTTCCTTTAAAACAGAAAGAATAAGGCAAAGAACAAGGCAAAAATGGCCCTTCTTGAGCTTCCCTTGGCTCCCTTCCAGCCCCATTTCCTGCTTCTGTGTGTGGATTCCCGAATACTCATCCATTCAGTGTGTATGCATTGCATGCCAACTGTGGGCCCTGTGCTGTCAGGCATTTAGCAGGACCAGCAGGTGGCATGCAGCCATGCCGTGTGGTAGGCCCCGTTTGGATGATATCAATGTATAGAGTCCTGACCTGTGTAAAAGAAATCCCAAAGTGAGAAAAGAAAGATTCAATATGCCACACAAAGTGCTATAGGACAATAAAGTGGGTAAAGAAAGAGAGGCCGGCGAGGTAGTGAGGCATTTGTTCTTTTACAGTGGATGGTCGGTGAAGCCTGTCTGGTAAGGTTAAGTAGGAGCAGAGACCGGAAGCAGACAGGCTGGGGACGTGGGGAGTCCTACAGAGCCCTCGGGGCAGAGGGAAGAGCAGAGAATTGGAAGAGAAGTCAGGAGGATGCCTGCTGGGTTTGAGGATGAGAAAGGGGGAGAGGCTGGGCTTTGGGGAGCCATACCAAGAACAGGGGTGATGAGATCAGTGATGCAAGAAAGGGCCAGATAACTTAGGGCCTCTAGACCATCACAAGGACATTGGATTTTGTTCTGAAGGAGATACGAACCACGGGCAGGTTTTTGAGTGAGAAGCGTTACCATCTGATCCTGGTTTTAGGTAGTTCGTCTTGCTGCTGTACTGAGAATAGTCCTGGAGGGGGCGGGGGTAAGGCAGAGAGGCCAGAGGTGGGTGCCACTGTCTATACCAGAGAGGCTCTTCCATGGCTCCTGGGCTCCAAGCTTCTGCAGGGCAGGCTCTGTGTCTTTTTCCTGTATTTTCCCCCCATCTCCTAGCACACAACCCTGTGGAGAGGAGGTCCCCAATAAACATTTGTTGAATAAATGAGGGCTTCCATGCCATTGCAAATGCGTTTCTCCTATCTAGCATGCTCTTTCTGCCCCAGCGGACAGGTCAGGTTTCAAAGCAGCTCAGACATACATTGTTCTCTTCAGCAGCCTAGTTAGACCTTTAAATCAGAGTCTCCGGGGAGACCTGGGGAATTAGTCTGTTCTAAGAGCCTGGCAGGTGTTAATGCGTAGGCAGGGTTACACAAGGAATCCAAAGGAGAGAACAGAGAGAATGCTTCTCAGAACGTGTCTGTCTTGGTGCGCAGCAAGTTGCAGCATGGATGCCGTTCGCTATCAGCTCAGACTCCTTTCCCGGGGTGGGGGGGGGCCGTCGGGGAACACTTACCTCGCCGGCTTGTTTCAGTCAGTTTTGCAAATCGCTGCTTCCTGTTTGCCAGAATGAGAGACTTAGTTAATGTCACGTGAGTGGTCAAAAGGCCAAGTCCATTGCCACAACTCTTCCTGGGATGAGGTGGTAACTAATTAGGAATAAAAATGTGGGCTGGAGAAAATGGTTTTTGTGACGCAGTGGAAGTGAAAAAGGTGAATTTATTCCTCCCTTATTTCCATTACCTTGAATCTCTGGGGCCTCTGCCTGGGTCTGGAGTGCCACCCATAGAACCTGAATCTCTGTGTTTCTCAAAGCAAAGTTTGGCGTCCCCAGGTATTTCCTAACATGGGGGCCTGAGCCTCATCCCAGATAAATGAATAATTGCCGGTATGGTGTTGAGAGTCTGCATTTTAATTAGATACTACTTAGTTATGTGGCCTCAGGGCGTTTTTGAAAGAGACAGGCCCTCTTGATAAATTGCCCTGGGTTTTCTGTTGGTCTGTTTTTACAATGCAGGAGGCATCAGAAGAGGGTCTGTCTTCCTTCAGTCCCAAGAAAAGAGCATGGAAAGAGCAAACCGGAATGTGGCAGCCTAGACAGAGAACTCATGGCCATCATATCTGAAATGAGGCTACTTCTGCCCCCCTAATTTGTCATTTTAGTAGTCAACACACCCTTTTGTTCCAGAGAGTGCTACTGTTTCACAGAGGAGTGAGATTCTATGCTGCATGACTCAGTATCGCTTTGGATGGAATGATTTTGTTTGAGGGAGATGGGCAGGTGTTCTCTGGAAAGACTTCAGAGATCAACACAGCCACAAGACAGGAGTAAGTAAACCCAGCTTGACAGAGATGGTGTAGACAATGGGCCTCGCGAAGCAATTCAAGGCTACAAAGCTAGTCCTCTCCTAAATAAGCAGCTATTCGAAGTTGCACTGGAAAGATTTCACTAAGGAAAACCCTCAGTCCCATGAACTGGTCCTGCTCTCAAGAAGCAGTGAAAAGCAGCAGCAATGGGAGGTTAGGCTTGTTGACATAACAAAAATTCAACCGACTAAATTTTAGTTAAAGATCCAACTGGCTTCATTAATTGATTCATGAATTGGGCAGCAGCTCTTCCAGCAGGTAGAGGGGAGCTCCAAAGAGCTACAGAAAAGGACAGTTTTATAAAGGTAGAAAGGGAGCGGAAAAAAGGAAATTATTAGCAACGAATCCATTGTTTTAGGCAAGGTGGCCCCCTCCTAAAGAGAACCAAAGGGGTCTACCAGTACACTCCCTAGTGCCGACCGGGAAGTTCCTATGTAGACTGGTGAAAGGTAACATGTCTGGGGGGTTGAAACCGTGATCAGGTTAGGTATTAAGTCTTAGTTTACTGAGTTGGGGCTTTAACCGAAGCGATGGCATTCTGGGCCTGTGTTTCTTTTATTTATTTATTTTTAAGGTGTATTTATTTATTTTGAGAGAAAAAGAGAACGTGCAAGCTGGCGAGGGAGAGGAGAGAGCAAGAATCTCAAGCAGGCTCCCCTCGGATAGCACAGAGCCGGCCCTATGAGGGGCTCGAACCCACCAGTGTGAGATCATGACCGGAGCTGAAGTTGGATGCACACTGTCTGAGCCACCCAGGGGCACCACGTGGTTTTCTTTTCAACAGCGCGCACTACCAACTCCTTCGTGGCAGAAATCCCAGGAAGAAAGGAACCAGCCTTGTGTTTTAAAAAATAAAAAGAGGTGTTTCTTGTTATATAAACCACATTCAAATCCACATGGTTCAGGTTTATGAGATTAAAAAAAAATTTTTTTTAATGTTTATTTACTTTGAGAGAGTGACAGAGTGTGAGTGGGGGAGGCGAAGAGAGAGAGGGAAGCACAGAATCTGAACCAGGCTCTGTCGGGCTAGGGCAGAGGGAAGGCTCCACACAATGGAAACCAACCCAAGATGGCCGACATTCCCGCCAAAACCACAAAGGAGGGACATGTCACTCTCGGAAATCCAATACCTAACAGGGACCTAAACCTCCGCCCCAAACTCCAGCAGACCAATAGGACCTTGGCAAGCAGACAGACTCTCCAATAAAAAAGGAAAGAATTATGTAGCCAACTTCAGCGTCAAACCCCTTAAAAACCCCTAACCCCAATCTCGGGAGCAACTTCCCCGACTCCTCTCTTGTGAGTCGTGGAACCTCGCCCGAGGGTGCTTGCAATAAAGTGTACTCTCAGACCTCACTTTGCCTTGGCAGTCTTACTTTTATCCATCAGCGACTGTAACCTTACAGGCTCCAGGCTCTGGGCTGGCAGCACAGAGCTGCACCTGGGGCTCGAACTCATGAACCTTGAGATCACAAATGACCTGAGCCAAAGTCAGATGCGTAACCTACTGAGCCACCCAGGTGCCCCAGGTTTATGAGATTTTAGACTCGAATCTACAGATTGGAGATTAGCGCTCATTAACAATGGCTTCCTTGTAATGAGCTGGAGCCTGGGTTAAAGAACAGCCCTTGAGGGGCGCCTGGGTGGCTCAGTAGGTTGAGCGTCGGACTTCGGCTCGGGTCATGATCTCACAGTCTGTGGGTTCGAGCCCCACATCGGGCTCTGTGCTGACAACTCAGAGCCTGGAGCCTGCTTTGGATTCTGTGTCTCCCTCTCTCTCTCTGCCCTTCCCCTGCTCACACGCTGTCTCTCAAAAATAAATAAAACATTAAAAAAAATGATTTATAAAGAACAGCCCTTGATCTGCTGCTGTCACCTGAGGCCACCTCCAGAGGCTGGAATGATGGCTCCACCAGCCATGAGGTGCATGGCGCAGAGTCCTAGCCCAGTTGTACAGGCAAGTACCACATTTTAAATGTTTCAGGTCCTACGTTTTGAGTAGGCACTTACTGAATACCTGCTGCCGTGGCTGGGGTCACAGTTGGCAATGAGACAGAGCTCCCCTTCTGGCCAGCCAGCTGCTGTCTGTTCTTCACGAACTGTTTGTCGGGATCTGTTGTGTGATGGACACAGCCTCACAATACGTGGTGCCAAGACTTGATCTGAAACCGAATGGAAAAGAACCAAACAGGTGGTAAATATCCAGGTGTTTCTGGAGTTAAAGTGCTCTTGCCCTCGTTATCACCAGAGAGAAGGAAACTTGAGGTTAAACCTCAAATTGTTCGTAAAAAGGTCAGAGGCTGGAACAGAGAGGAGGAGGAGTGGCTGGTTAAAATCCATCCAATCTGGGTAATTTAAACAGACCTTAAAAAATACACCCAGAAATTCGACAGAGCATGTGGGGATATACTAGTGTAACTTTTAGGGGTAGTTTAAGTTGTTTAATTAGCATAAATCTTCCTTTAAGATGAAATGCAGCAAAGGATAAACAGATGGCTGTCAAGTGAGTACCTTCAATAAATTGGCCTACTCCTTAACGTTAGCCACGCACGCAGAATGCCTGCTCACTTAATTAATCCAGTGGTGTGTATCCATTATATAATAAGGATTTATTTATTTTTGAGAGAGAGCACAAGCAGGGAAGGGGCAGAGAGAGGGGGACAAAAAATCCAAAGCGGGCTCTGAGCTGACAGCAGAGAGCCTGGTGTGGGGCTCGAATTCACGAACCTTGAGATCATGAACTGAGCAGAAGTCAGACGCTCAACCGCCCGAGCCACCCAGGCACCCCAAATCCGTTATATAATAAATGACGGGGAGAGCTGATTCCGAGTTGATTCTGAAAACACCCAATTCTCTGTTACAGAGAATGTAACCATCCTTTACGGTGCAGATATCAAGTGCTGACCTACAAAAATAGCAATGGCTCCATTCAGAATATAATACCAGAAATTCACACGTCCCGGAGCAAGAATTTCCTGTCTCCTTTTAAGTCCTTGCTGGACTAGCAGTCAAATTTGACATGAGACAGGTAAACGGGAGAAAATCATATTTAATTTTCTATATACAAGGAATCCCTCTCAGACATGGAAATTCCAAGCATAGTCAGGCAAAATAAAGTATATATGTCATCCTGAAATAAGAAGACAGCAGGGGTCTGGAACTTCAAAAGGGAAGCCATGCAATTCGCAGGAAGATGAAAAAGAGTAAATGTTTGGTAAACGAGTGTTTGCTGTGGCCTCAGAACAATAGGAGGTAAAGGACTTTGATCAAATAGGTTCCTCCCTACCACACCTGGTTCATAGTGTGAGTAGTTCTCTCTGATGTTAGCTCCCTGCCTGGAGCAAGCCCTCTGTCTATATTCTTTTAGGCAGCTCAGGGGGAAGGGAGGTAAAGATCTTTTCCCGAATCTACTGGGTTTTGATTGTTTTTTAACTCAAAATACTCTTCAGACAAGAGTGGCCCATCCTGGGGTGAGCAGCCCTAGGACCGTGATGCAGAAGCTCAAACTAAAAAAAATTAGAACAAACAAACAAATATTTCCATCATGAGTCAAAGCATTCACACGAACAGTTAATGAAACTAACAGTGAAATGAAATCGAAAAAACCTTGAAAAGTTCTGACCTCTCTGGCTCCTCTTTCATGAGCCTAGTCACCTGACCTCCAGTTCTTTTCTCTCTCTCTTGCCCAGAGACATCACCAGTCAGAGCAGCAGCACTTGGGCTGATGAGAGAGTAGGAAGGGCCCTTAGAGAGTGAGGTGAGGAAGGTGAGCTGGCCAGAGAGGGGGCGCCCCAGTCAGAAAGGCAGGGACCTCTTCCCTTGTTACTTTTTACTAATCTACTGCCTCAGACCAAATCCTGCTTAGAATTCCTTATTAACTGAAACTCCCAAACCCCTGTGTTCCTTATCCTGTCAATTCCTCACAAATTGTCTCTTTGGCTAAAATGTAGAAAAACTGCCTTGGCCATTTCTTTAGGTCTCAAGTGCGTTCTTGGGCCTCCGTGCGCTTGTTATAAAACTGCATTGTTATTGTTGTTGTTGTTTCTCCTGTTAATCTGTCTTAGAAATTTATCTCTCAGGGATCCAGGGCGGCTCTTGGTTGAGTGTCTGGCTCTTGATCTCTACTCAGGTCACGACCTTGCGGTACATGGGATCCAGCCCCGTGTTGGGATCCGTGCTGATGGCAGGGAGTCTGCTTGGGCTTCTCTCTCTTCTCTCTCTCTCTCTCTCTCTCTCTCAAAAATAAATGAATAAACTTAAAAAAATAAAGAAATTTATCTCTCACAGTTCGAAGGCAGGAAGTCCATGCCCAACGGGCTGACAGAGTTAGTGTCTGGTGATAAACCCCTTCCTGTTTATAGACAGGAGACTCTTTTCTATAACCTCACATGGTGGAACCTCACAAGGGAGCTCTCTGGAGACTCTTATAAAAGCACTAATCCTACTTATAAGGGCTCCACCCTCATGACCTAATCACCCCCCAAAGGCCTGACCTCCAAGGACCACGAGACCCTGGGGATCAGGTTTCAACATGAGTATTTTGGGAGGATACAATCCTTCAGTCCAAAGCACTATCTACCAACTGCCCATCTGATCTATTGTCTTAGTGTCCTACCTTCTCCAGGACAGTGACTTAAGAGGTTTGCCGTAGGAGTTTCCTCATAATTGAAACTTCTTCATGGAGTTAGAAGCTACCACTCGCATCGGTGCTACAACATGTAGGAACCCATACTTTCTCTGAGATTCCTTTAGAAGATTTGCTGCAAATGCAGTAGGACCCGCATTGATAATTCACATACTGGAAAAAAAAAAAAAAGGCCCATATACACATGATAAAAATTACTATGTGAGTAATTTTAGAAATGCAAATTTCCATTTTTCTTTTACCAAGTTGACAGATTTTTTTTTTTCAGTGATAATTTGGAGTCTTGGTGAGCATGCAATAAAATAGGTCCTTTGAGTGACTACTGGAGGGAAAAAAGAAATATCCTTGACCTGGCGATTCCATTGATATTAAATTGTTCTAAGGAAATAATCATAGATGTGTACTATAATTGATGTACAATTGTGTATGCTATAGTTTTATCCATGAGTGAAAAATAGAAATAAACTAAGTATTTAACGACAGAAGGTTAATTAAACAAACTATGGAAATTTATATAATGCAACACTATGCCACCATTTCAAAAAATGCCATTACTAATACCTAAGGATGTTAGAAAATAATATGTGAATAATTTTAGATGAGAAGATTAGGTCACAAAACTGTACACAGCATGAATCTTATTTTTTTTTTAAATACACATACACAACATGCATAGGAAAAACTAGCAAACCGGGAGTGAGTATTTCCTGGCAATCATGGTAGCTATTTCTGATTAATAGGATGATAGTTAATTTTGGCACTTCTGATTACTTATAAATACTTTTTCAAAGTTTACACCAAGATCAGGTATTATTTTTATAATCTGAGACAATAAATTTTTTTCTAATCGGAGAGACAGTAAACATTATTTCCTAAGGGCGCTGAAGTAGGGAGCTGTCCCCTAGGGGATAAGAGAGAAATGTCACTGGGACTTTACCTCCATTAGGGACACAATGCAAGCAAGAAGAGCCAGTCTTTGCAATTACATTACATTGAATTGGTTGAGAAGAACCTCTTTGGGTCCTTGGAACAATCAAAGGTCAGTGCCATTTAGAGATGTAAATGAGCGAATGTTTATCTCAGGATGAGAACACTCTATCATATCTGAAAAATTAAAATCTGCGGCACCAGGAAACAACAGAGTCCTCTATTTTGTATGGTCTGCTAGGTGCAGAACTAGGAGATGGGCTTTAAAATAATGTGAATTAAGTAATGAAAAAAAAAACGTTCCTTCATCATATACTTATTTATTCTAATTTATCTGATCTTGAATTCATGAAACCTGTCCATAGAAGCACCTTGAAGGCCTTTGCTTCCATCAAATATCAGTTGAGAAAGGATAGGGAGAAAAATAAACCTTGAGCACATCATCGGCTAATCAAAGATCAGGTTGTCCTGCCTTCCCAGTTTCATTAAATCCAGATAATTCTAAGGCTGAATACGAATAAACTACAAACTATAGCATCATAGAACTGGAAAGACTTCACAAACTGTCTCTCCCAATCATCATCTTTTACAGATGAAGGACCAGACTCTGCAGAGACGCAGAGCCTGGTACAAGATCACACACCAATTTAATAGCAATCAGCATGAGAATTCAGATCTTCTCACTCTCAGGCTATTCTCATTCCACTACAGCATACTGGTTTTCAGTGAGTAATGTCGCCTTCGATCTGTTTCATTTATGTATGTTGTCAAGGAACGTCCCCACCACCATAGCCAGTGAGCCTGGGTGGCAGGTATAGTAAATAACACGTTCTCTAAAAATACCACCTTTCTGTGCAGTGTATTTTTATCCATTGTGATAGGTCATTTTCACATCGAGCATTATATAACACCCTTTAAAGTCAATTCTAAAGACCTCAAAGGTCATCATTTTCCAGCACGACCTGTGCCATCAAAGTCCGGATGTATTTAATAGAAGGATAGTGACTTTTTCAGCTAAAAGCCACAAGCGTTTTGATATCAAATCTTGTTTAATGGGACTTGTTTAATGGGACTTTTAATAGAAGGATAGTGACTTTTTCAGCTAAAAGCCACAAGCATTTTGATATCAAATCTTGTTTAATGGGACTTGAGGTCATAAATTCACACAAAAGCTCAGACACATCCAGGTAATAAATCAACCAGATCTCAAAAAAAATCTAGAAATATATATGTATATGTTGTATATGCTTGTATATATATGTACAAGCAAGCAGAGGAGGAGCAAAGAGAGAGGGGGAGAGAGAATCCCAAGCAGACTCCATACTCTCAGCATAGAGCCTGGTGCAGGGCTCCATCCCATGAACTGAGATCATAACCTGAGTCGAAATCAAGAGTCAGACACACAACTGACTGAGCCACCCGGGCGCCCCTAGAAATATTTTTAAGGTGAGAGGGCAGATATAAGAATAAAATATGTCTAAGAAAAGCTAATATTTATTGAGCATATTCACTGTGCTAGCACTTTATAACATCGCGACGTTTAACCTTCACAAAAGCCCAAAGAGGTAAGTATAATTATTTTCCAAATTTTATGGGTAAGAAAACAGAGGCAGAGAGTGTTTAAGTAGGCCAAGGCAGATCCAGGATTTTAACTAAGATAGTTTCTTCGCTCTATCATCCATGCTGTTAATAACAATGAGGATAAATATGCCTGACTTATAAAATGAGAGGGAAAAAGAGTAGCTGAGAATTTTACGAGTAAAGCCCTGAATATAAGCCCTGATCTCTCTTGTTCTCTATGAGCCTGAAGGTACAAAAGTCACAGTTAAATGCACTTCTAACACACAGATTCCTTTTTTTAATAGTTTTATTTTTGAGAGAGAGAGAGAGAGAGAGAGAGACAAAGTATGAGTGAGAGAGGGGCAGATAGAGAAGGAGACACAGAATCCAAAGTAGGCTCCAGGCTCTGAGCTGTTGGCACAGCCTGACTTGGGGCTCGAAGCTGTGAACCGCGAGATCACAACATGAGCCGAAGTCGGATGCTTATCTGACTGAGCTATCCAGACACCCCATAACGAACAGATTCCTTAATGTTGATTTTGTTAGCTATTTCGTGGACCCTGTGAGGCCATATGCCTTAATAAGATTGCTAGTATAGTCAATTCACTATGGGAAAACATATTTAATTTGAGGGCTTATTGAGGAAACCACATGGGAAAGACATAAGGGAACACACAGAAGAATCCTCACAGTTCTTTTTCTCCAGGGCTTCATAATCCAATGGAGGGGATGGGCATATATGCCTCTGAGGATAGCAAGGACAACAATAATTGCCCTTATAATCAATTGGATGCAATGCCCGGAGTGCTGTTTTGGGTGCTTTATGTTGTTTCTAATCTTATGCATTTTGAAGATTAAGAGAGATGATAATGTCTCCAAGAAAGATACTAGCTAAGTTCTCTGGAATTGTGCTGGGTAAACCTTTGAAATTAAAGAGTAGAGAATCTAAATATTATCATTTATAATGGCTATGACTAAACCTTAATAAATATAGCACATTAGCTTTTTCCTGAAGATCATAGATAATAGCTATGTTTTTCTCATTCCCTCCATCCATCTAGACCTAAGATGTCTGAGGCTGGATGCTTGGTTCCTGGACCTGTTTTGAAAGCAAGCATAAAGCAGAACTATAGTTGTATTAGTTGCATTATTAACTTAGCTCCATGCTGTTTTGTTCCCTACTTAACTACGATTTATGCACCTCATAACCTCATACTTGGTCAAGCGTTAACTTTGCCCTTTTTACCCCTACTCCCTGTTTACCCACTGATTGTAGAAACCTAATGGGGACTGGACAGTAACATTTGTCTTGAAATTATCTGATGTACCTGATTGTATCGGTCCCAAATGGCACCTTGTTTTCTGGAAGAATGCGTACCTCCAGATTGTTCCAAGCCCTCCACCTCAAAGTTTCAAGAAACCCCTTACTCTCCTCTCGTGTATTTGCCTTCTTCCCCAAACATATATAAGTTGTTCTTAGGCTCAACAGGACAAGACGGTTTGGGGAATGCTCCCCTGCCTTCTCACTGGGCTGCCCTTCTGACAATAAAGCTTCCTTTGCTTCAGAAGTGGTGTCTCAGGCATTGGCTTACTCTCCATCCGGTACACGTTAGAGTTCAGTGACAGCTCCATCACAAGGGTGAGTGTTTCGGCAACAGTTATGTAAATGTTCTTGTAATGGTGTGGTTATAACTCCTGGAACTCCTTCTCAGCTTTTTCCGGGTCCAGACTGTTAGCAGTAGGTAGATATGGATTGCAATCTCCTAACCAAAGACAGGATCATAAGAGAAATACGCCCTTCTCAAAACTTCAATTTGGAAGGAATCTCCTTCATTCAACAGAAATGTCAAATGTTTACCGAGTGCCAGCACTGAGGATAAGTGTATACTATATAAGCAGTATAGACAGTTCCCATTGGTGATATGCTACAGCTGGTCTGTTAAATTTTCAGGAACAAGCTGGTAGCCAGCATGTCGGTGGCTGGTGAGTATTTAATCACAGAGATGAGCAAACTCAGAGAGCTGGTTGTTTAACATTTACCAGCATGTTAGTGGTTCCGGTACTTATAAGACTTAACTCTAGAGGGAAAGGAATTTATAGTAAAACCATAACATAATGTAATAACATATAATATAACAATTCTAACATAATTGGAAGTGTGATGAGCAGTAGGGAAGTTGAAATACAGGGTGCAGTGAGCGTCATGACAAGGGAATCTAGGTCATCTCAGGGCTGCTTAGAAGCAAAAATCAGCTATATTCCTTCTTAAAATCAGTTATATTCCTTCTCAATATGTTCTCAGCACTGATCTTTATACCAATTCAAAACCTATTTTATATCTCTCTTATGCAATAATATACTACCTGATGTTACAGGCAGGGTGCAGTCTACAAAGACATTTGAACTCAAAGTGCAGCTCCTATACTTGCCCTGTGGTTTGTCTCTGCACTAATCACCTAATTTTACTGAACTCATTGTTTCATCTGTAAAAACAGGATCCCGATTGTTAATTTCAGAAATGAGAGAGGGGTCATCACTACAGATTCTATGGATATCGAAGAACACTGTGAACAACTCTAAACTCTATGCCCACAAATTTAATAATCTCGATGACATGGACCAATTTCTTGAAAGATGTAATTTGCCAAAACTCACACAAGTATCACTAGACATCTAAATAGAACCTTATCTACTGAAGAAATTAAGTAAAAAACTAATAACCTTCCAAAACAGAAAGCACCAGGTCCAGATGGATTCACTGGTGAATTCTACCAAACCTTTAAGGAAGAAATTATACAAGCTGTCTGCAATCTCTCTCAGAGGATAGACACAGAGGGAATACTTTCCAATTCATTAGTGAGGCCAGCATAACCCTAACACCAACATGAGACAGACATTACAAAAAAAAAAAGAAATGCACAGACAAATCTCATTAACATAGATACAAAACTCTTCAACAAAATATTAGAAAATCAAATCTGACAATGTATAAAAAAATTATATACTATGGACTGGGTAGGATTTGTCCTTGGTATACAAGACTGGTTCAACATTTAAAAATCAATTCATGTAATCCATCACATCAACAGGCTGAAAAAGAAAAATCACGTATCATATCAATAGGTACAAAAAAAGTAACTGACCAAATACTAAATCCATTCATGATAAAAACTTTCAGTGAATGAGGAATAGAGGAAAATTTTCTCCATGATAAAGAATATCCGGGGTGCCTGGGTGGGTCAGTCAGTTCAGTATCTGACTCTTGAGCTCAGCTCAGGTCTTGATATCAAGGTTGTGAGTTCAAGCCCCGCATTTGGCTCCACACTGAGTGTGAAGTCTACTTAAAAAAAAATCTACAAAAACCCTTCAGCTTACATCATACTTAATAGTGAGAAACGAGAAACTTTCCCACTAAGGTCAGGAACAAGGCAAGGATGTCCCTCCCACCACTCCTTTTCAATAGCCTACTGGAAGTCCTAGCTAATGCAGTAAGATAAGAAGGGAAACAAATCATTGGGAAGGAAGAAATAAAACTGTCTTTGTTCACAGATTATATGATTTTCTATGTAGAAAATCCAAAAAAGTAGATGAAAAAAATCTCCTGGAACTAATAGGCAATTATAGCAAAGTTGCAGAATACAAAAGTCAACTGCTTTTCTATATATCAGCAATTAACAAGTGGAATATGTAATTAAAAAACACACTACCATTTACATTAGCACCCCCAAAATAAAATACTTCAGTATAAATCTAACAACATATGTACAAGATGTCTCTGAGGAAAACTATAAAACTCAAGTGAAATAAAAAAGGACTAAATAAATGCAGATATGTTCCATGTGCATGGACAAGAAAACTCAGTATTGTCAAAAATGTCAGTTCTTCCCAACTTGATCCATAGATTCAATGCAACCCCACTAAAAATCCCAGCAAGTTATTTTGTGGGTATTGACAAAATCTAGAGTTTATCTGGAAAGTCAAAAGACCTAGTATAGCCAACACAATATTGAAGGAAAAGAACAAAGTTGGAGGATCGATACTACCCAACTTCTGGAATTACTATAAACAGTAACAAAGACCACGTGGTATTGATGAAAAAACACGTAAGTAGATCAATGGACAGAATGGAGAGCCAAGGTATAGACCGACATAAATAAGGTCAACTGATCTTTGACTAAGAAAGAAAGACAATACAATGGAGCAAAGATAGTCTCTTCAACAAATTTGCAGAACAACTGGATATCCATCCACGTGTGAAAAAATGAATCTAGACACAGACCTTATATCTTTCACAAAAATGAACTCAAAATGGATCACAGACCTAAATATAAATTGTGAAACTATCCAATTCATAGAAGGTAACATGGGAAAAAACTAAATGACCCTGGAGATGACTGTTTAGATATAACTCAAACAGGCATGATCCATGAAAGAAATCATTGATAAGTGGACTTCATTACAATTGAAAAATTTCTGCTCTGCAAAAGACAATGTTGGGAAAATAAGAAGATAAGCCATGGACTGGGAAAAAATTTTTTTAAATTTGCAAAAGATACATCTGATAAAGGACTGTTATTCAAAATATATAAGAAATGCTTAAAACTAAATAATAAGAAAACAAACAACCCAGTTTAAAAATGGGCCAAAGACTTTCATGGGCACCTCACCAAAGAAGTTAATACAGAATGTA
Organism: Paguma larvata; assembly: GCA_030068075.1. NCBI lineage: Eukaryota > Metazoa > Chordata > Mammalia > Carnivora > Viverridae > Paguma > Paguma larvata. The sequence goes on from CM057828.1 coordinate 114,493,423, forward strand.
AATGAGCATATGAAAAGCTTCTCCATAGCATGTCGTCAGAGAATTGCAAATTAAAATAACGAAATACTGCTACACACCTTTTAGAAAGGGCAAAATTCCAGAACACCGACACACGCAATGCTGGCGAGGATGTGGAACAATAGGAAATCTCACTCATGGGTGCGAAACTGCACAGTACTTTGGACGACTGTTTGGCAGTCTCTTATAAAATGAAGCATACTCTTACCATATGACTCGGTAATCACTCTCCTTGGTTTTGACCCTGAGGAGTTGAAAATTTATGTCTATACAAAACCCTGCACATGGATGGTTATAGCGGCCTTATCCATAATAGCCAAAATTTGGAAGCAACCAAGATGTCCCTCAGTAGGTGAATGGATTAATAAAGTGTGAACGATGGAGTCCAGGAAATGAAATATTGCTCAGTGCTAAAAAGACATGAGCTATCAAGCCCTGAGAAGACACGGAAGAGCCTTAAGTACATATTATTAAATGTGTACTCTGAAAAGGTTACATACTGTATGATTCCTAATATATGCCATTCTAGGAAAGGCAAAACTATAGAGATACTTAAAAAGATCAGTGGTCGCAGGGATGAGGTAGGGGAAGGAATGATAGTTGGAGCACAGAGAATAGATAGAGTAATAAAACAAGTCTGTATGATACTCTAATGATGGATAAATACCATTATGGATTTGTCCAAACCTATAGAATGTCAACACCAATAGTAACCCTTATGTAAACTGTGTACTTCGAGTGATTATAGTGTCAGTGAACCTCGATCAGTTGTAACGAATGTACCACTCTGATAGGGGGCGTTGATAATGGAGGCTACGTATGTGTAGGAATAGGGACATCTGGGAAATCTCTGTACCTTCTCTTAATTTTGCTGTGACTCTAAAACTGCCCAAAAAACTGAAGTCTTAAAAAAAAAAAAAAACCACAGGATAATGATGACATTGTGCAGCATTGTTCTGAGGATTAGATATGGTGGACATGTATCAAATGACGAACTACACATTGTAAGTGCTAAGTGGCGGCTGGTATTATTTTTATCATTTTTTTGTGCACTGTTTTTAAAGTTTATTTATTTATTTTGAGAGAGAGAAATCATGCATGCAAGAGGTGGGGGGGGAGAGAAAGAGAGGGAGAGAGAAAGGGAGAGAGAGAGAAAGAATCCCAAGCAGGCTCTGTACCATCACTGTGGAGCCTGAGTGTGCAGCGCTCGAACTCATGAATCCAGAGATGATGACTTGAGTCAAAATCAACACTCAGACACTTAACCGACTGAGCCATCCTGGGCGCCCCTGTGCACTTGTCTTTATTCAATCTTCCAGATTTCAAATTCCTTGAGGAAAGGCACTATATCTTAACTTCCAGCATATGCTAGAAGTTGACATGTGATAAATGAAAAAAAAATTCATTGAATTAATTTCTTCTTTTTAAAACAATTTTTTAAATGTTCATTCATTTTTTTGAGAGAGACAGAGCAGAAGTGGGGGAAGGGCAGCAAGAGAGGGAGACACAGAATCCAAAGCAGGCTCCGGGCTCTGAGCTGTCGGCATAGAACCCAACGTGGGGCTTGAACTCAAGAACCCTGAGATCATGCCCTGAGCCAAAGTCAGACACTCAACCGATTGAATCATCCAGGTGCCTCAAATTAATTTATTCTTAATTGAATTAAATTGTCCCTAAATGTCTATTTGCAGAGAAAAGAAATGATTTCAATTCAAATGTAGACTCTACACTGCTTTGCTGTTGTCAGGATCAAAGATAACGTTTGTTTTAAAACTAAAATAAGGCAAAATGTTGACAGGTAAAAACTATATTTAATTTTCTAACTAAGATAACCCCAACTACCACATCATAATTAATGAATGATACTTCCTCATTATGACCCTGATAATAATAATCTGTTGTTTCGCTGGAGAAATTTTCAGAGGTAGAGTGCTGTGTTCAGCAATGTAACATACACTCTTCCAAGGGTTTTTTCCCCCGTAACCCTTATTTCCATATTCCAGATATTTTGTCTAAGCCATTTCTAAATACTGGAAGAAACTGATTTCATAGAGTCATACAATTTCAGAGTGGCAAGAGACCTTCGGACTCAAGCTTTCTTTTGCAGGTAATTGAAATTAAAAAAAAGATAAAGGACCAAAGGTCACAGAGTGAGGACGATTTTTTGCAATGGAATCAAGACCATACTCTTTAAGGGAAACTAGAAAATACGAGTTATAAAAATAGGCCATGAACCCATTATGGAAAACGAAAGAAAAGCAAAAACCTCTCGCTGCTGGTACTGAAATCGTACAAGCAGTAAAATATGAAAAAGCATAGGAAGAAGCAGTACGAAGAGGAAGCAAATATGAAAAATATGAAACAAATATGAAAAAATATGGAGAAGCGGTAAAATATGAAAAACTGAAAAACAGGACAAATGAAAAATAAGGAGAATGAAGAAACCGGCAGACTAAATGTGAAATTCACTAGCGAAATATAAAGCGAGGAGGCGAAAAATTTGGAGGGCGGATGTTTTCTTTAGAATGCATGTGGATGACCCAATTTGAAGCGATGGCCACTGAGCCTTCTTTTAAGTTGCCTTTTTTTTTTTTTTTTTCCTTCCAAACATTTCAGTTCTAATCCTGCAGTCTCTCTTGTGCTGGAAACCCAGGAAATGCTGAACGCGTCATACACTTGGATAATGCGGACGCTGATAAAGTTCCCTAGCAGAGCATGGTTTTTCCTCTTTCCTTTGCTTAGCCATGTTTTCTTAATCCTTTCAGATCTGAGCCTACCGATTTTATATTTCTAAGCAATTAATTTTTTGGCTGGGGCGCGCGATCCACAGGTGCGGATGACTGACAGCGGGCTGATAGGCTCCATCTGTTGGCGGCTGATAATGGCCTCCTGGGGGCCCGCGGGTGCGGTCTTCACACACAGAAAAAGCACGCGGCCTAATCTATTTGCAGGCAGGCGGAAAAAGGCCTGCAGCGCGCATTGTTATTCAGCAGGAACAATCGGTTACAGACAGCACTTTTAGAGGCACAGTGGGGAGGTCCGGGGAGGGGGGCGGTGTTCCCACAGTGAGTGATGTTCCTCTAAAGCCCACAGTGACTTTCCTTTTGGGGGGTGGGGGGGAGCGGATGGGACGGGAGAGATGAGAATTTTGCGATCTTCCAGGAGGAGAATCTGTAATTCCTGCCTATCCTTGGCTTTGTACTTGATAAAAGATAGATGGGTAAAGGGGGTAGTTTATAATAATTATAATTTAGTTGTGATGTAAATAAATCAATACCCAAATGGTAGGGCTGGCTTCAGAGCTTCTGGAAAGATTTGGTGGAACTCCTGGATTCTTCTTGGAATGTAAATAACAGTATGGGTGTTATATTAAGGGCACCGAAGCGCAGGTGCCCCTCCCCTTAAACAGAAAGGCAAGTTAGGCATGCATTTCGGGTGGGTGGGGTGGGGATACAATTTTATTTTTATTTTTTTTAAATAATTTATTTTCAGATTGGTTTCCATATAACACCCTGTGCTCATCCCAACAAGTGCCCTCTTCAATGCCCATCACCCACTCTCCCCCTCCACATCCCGCTCACCCTCAGTTTGTTCTTGGTCTTTGAGAGTCTCTTCTGTTTTGTCTCCCTCCCTCTCTGTGTCTTTTTTCTTTTCCCCTCTTCCCCTCCCCCATGGTTTTCTGCTAAGTCTCTCAAAATCCACGTATGCGTGGAAACAGATGGTGTCTGTCCTTCTCTGACTGACTTATTTCACTTAGCATAATACCCTCCAGTTCCATCCATGTTGCCACACATGACCAGATTTCATTCTTTCTCATTGCCGTGTAGTATTCCATTGTATATATATACCACATCTTCTTTATCCACTCGTCAGTTGATGGACACTTAGTCTCTTTCCATGATTTGGCTATTGTCGAAAGTGCTGCTATGAACATTGGGGTACACGTGCTCCTATGCATCAGCATTCCTGTGTCTCTTGGGTAGCTTCCTAGCAGTGCTATTGCTGGATCATAGGGTAGCTCTATTTTCATTTTTTGAGGAACCTCCACACTGTTTTCCAGAGTGGCTGCACCAGTTTGCATTCCCACCAACAGTGTAGGAGGGTGCCTGCTTCTCCACAGGGGATACAATTTTAAATGCTTTAACCCTCAAACAGACATTCTTTAGGCTCAGATTTCTAAATCAGAAACATTTTTAACATTTTCTTAAATTATTTGCAATTAGCAAATATTTTAGATTTAGGCAAATGGTCGAAGTGGCCAGTTTGGGGAGGAATATCTGAAGCCTTAAAAAATGAAAGTTTTGTGCCTTTCTTGTCTCATGACTTTGTTTCCCCAGACACCATTTAGGGATGATTTAACTTCATCTGAGTGTATTCCCAGCGCCACCCCCCCCCCCCCCGCCCCCGCCCCGACTCTTGCCAGAAGCAAGGATATTGAAGCAGTCAGGTCTCCTTTGATGTTTCACGTCGGATTTTTTTTTTTAATGTTTATTTATTTTTGAGAGACATAGAGGCACAGCGTGAGCAGGGGAAGGGCACAGAGGGAGACACAGAATGGGAAGCAGGCTCCAGCAGCGTGAGCAGCTGTCAGCACAGAGCCCGACGCGGGGCTCGAACTCACAGCCCGCGAGATCATGACCTGAGCTGAAGTCGGCCGCCCAACCGACTGAGCCACCCAGGTGCCCCACGTCGGATTTTTTTAAAAAGCCATCATTGACAGGGCGCCTGGGTGGCTCAGTCCGTTAAGCTTCCAACTCTTGCTCTTGGCTCAGTTCTTGATTCTTGTTGGTGATTTCGAGTCCTGTGTCAGGCTCTGCCCACAGAGCCTGCCTGGGATTCTGTGTGTCTCTCCCTCTGCCCCTCAACCCCCCAAATTAAATAAATAAACTTAAAAAAAAAAAGCCATCATTGCTATAGCAAGTGGAAGTTTTGCCTTTTAATTTCACCTCCACCCGCAGCCCCACCCCGAATCCAGCCATCTCTCCCTTCTCTCCCTTCACTTTGGAACTCAGTAAATACAAGATCTCTTAAAGGAGACGTGCACATCCAGGACCTTCTTAAAGCCATGCTTTTGGTGACATTTGGTTCCAGTGGGCACCTCCAACTCCCTAGCATCATTGAGACTCACCGACTTGCAACCAACCTCTTCCCTGGGTGCTTTTATCTACTTCGGAAAACAATCTATATGGAGATCTGAGAATTCCTAATGGGTAAGGAATTTAAATGCATATTTGCTAATAATAATATAAAACGCCTTGTTAACCTCTATTCACAGCTAATGGCTAGATGAATACATTTCCATAAGTGTTTCTTTTCTACTGTTAGACTCAGTACTAACGCCCACCTGCTGGAAAGATTCAGAGGTGTTACAAACAGAATAATTAAGTCTTGTGCCTAAACTGTACCAACACCTCTGGACTTTAAGTGGTAAAAACCCATTCAAGATTCAATAGGCCACATTCATCCTAGAGAATAGAATCGTGGGGGCAAGCATTTTGGGTGACATGGTGCTAAATAATTAGTTTATATTTACAGTGGATTATTTGCATGATAGATACTCATTTTTACGGTCATAATAATTGACTCCAGTATCTGGAAATACTGCTTTAAAAAATTCTCTATGACTCGATTTGATTTTTGATTCCCAGTGTCCAGTTGTGTTCTTGGCAGAAAATATAATCTAGTCATTTCTGAGATGTTTCTTCTATTGAATCCAGCGATTTTTCTGTCACTCCATCTCTACTCTTATTTCGTTCTGTAGTGTACATTCCAATCCATGATCTGATCCTACAATTCGCAAACACAGTCCGCTGAAAGTTCTGCTCCTATCACACCTGTTCCTAGAGGGTGGGGGCAGGGAGGTACCTGGGTCCAGTCAGTGCAGAGGACTGTCCATGGTCACATGTTGTCCATTATAGACGGTGATTATTTTGGCTGAGGCTCATCTCATCTTTGCCCCGACCTCATCTCTGAGCCTGTGGGAAACTCAAGGTCATCTGTGGGCACAACACTGTCCCATGATCCCCTCACCAACATCTCTGTGAGATGCCAACTCCCAGAGTAGGAACTGAAAAGACACTAATTCTCTCGCTAGTTTCTTCAACTGGTATAGAGCACTTCTCCCTCCGGTTTCCTGTCTCCACAACAATTTGAAGGGTTTTGGCAGAAGAGAGAAATTTTCTTCCATAAAATGTGCCCTCATTTCAGCTTTTCCTGTCACATGCCTCAAGTGGCTACTTAGAAAGCTGAGTGTGTGGGGGTGCCTGAGTGGCTCAGCCAGTAAAGCATCCAACTTCGGCTCAGGTCATGATCTCATGGTTCGTGGGTTCGAGCCTGGTGTGTTCCCTGGGTACATGGCACTATATGAAGAAACCACCCCAAAGCAGATAGGACCTGGGAGAAGTCATGAAAAGATATAAATAAAGATTATTTTCTGGTTTTGAATAAATACCTAAACCCAACGGGATGTTTGAGAACTTCTGGGGACTATGGCTTCCCCACTGACAGGTTGGGTTGGTGATGGCAATAAAGAATTTGGCAGGGGTTCCTTCTCTTGGGCACCAAGTAACCCAGCATTGGATTGGAGCCACCAGATCACACTGAGGGTTAGAGCTCGCCTCTGTTCTTCCCACACCCCTGAGATAGAGGAGAATTGGCATCATATTTGCATAATTTTCAACAGAATGAATGAATATCTTAGTGTAAATTGTTTCCCTTTTCTACATTACCTGAAATCCTTTCCCAAAGATCTAGAAGTTTATTTATTTTTGAGAGAGATTGCAAGCAGGGGAGGGACAGAGAGAGAGGGTGACAGGATCCGAAGCAGACTCCAGGCTGACCGCTGTGAGCCCAAAGTGGGTCTCATGAACCATGCAATCATGACCTGAGCTGAAGCCGGATGCTCAACGGACTGAGCCACTCAGGCGTCCCTCCTTTTCCAAATATCTAAAGTCCTGGAAACACAAAAATGGATTTTTAATATGTACCCATTGTCTTACTCGGTTTGGGCTGCTCTAACGAATTACCACAGACTGGGTGGCTTACAAAACAAACATTTATTTCTAACTGTTCTGGAGGCTGGGAAGTCCTAGGTCAAGATGCTGGTAGATTTGGTTCTGATGAAAATGGCCTCCTGATTTGCAGATGGCTGCCTTCTTGCCTTGGGCTCACCTGGCAGAGAGAGAAACCAGGCTTTCCTGTATCTTCTTAGAAGGGTGCTAATCTCATTCATGAGAGGGCCACCCCCATGACCTAATCATTTTGCAAACACCTTTGTGCTAAACCCACGATGAATTAAACAGGCAACTGATGTCAGCCTTCTGCGACCATCTCAAGTGACCTCAGGGTGAAATACAAAAGCAAGAAGAAATGGAAAACCAGTGAAGTTGAAGTGTGCAAGCAACACATTTGAACAATCAGACATGATAGGAACATAATGCATTGAGGTGACCTAAGGTCTTTCTTGTGTCTATGTGGAAATGAAACCTTGACTTTTACAACTATAACAAATCATACCTGTGAGTGCCAGTGTTTGGAGAGCTGGTTAAAAGCAGGTATACCCTTTTCCCCTTTCGTATGTATATAATCGTAGCTAACAAGCTTCGGAGCAGTTCTCCAGAGCAATCGGAAAGACTGTCTCCCAGGCTAGAGTCTGAAGTAAGACGACCAAGAGAGTGTTTATTAATCTACTTTGAGGTTGGCTTTCTTTCAGTGGACAGGCCCCATCTCCTAATACCATCACATCTGGAGTTAGGATTTTGACATATGCATTTTAGAAGGACACGAATACCCATTTGACAAATTTTAACATCTCTGGACTCACTTTTCTCATCTGTGAAATGAGATCTGTGCTCTCTGAGACTATACTCTGAGGTGCAATTTTGTCTAGCTGTGAGAAAAATCACAGATTCCAATACTAAAAGAAATCAGTGTGATTGCAGTTACTTACAGGTGTGTGTGTGTGTGTATGCATTCATTTCACCCTAGACTGTGAACTTCTTTAAAACACAGATTTGCATTTCATCCTTATATTCCTGGTACTGGATACATATTGGATGTTCTGTGAATGTTTGTTGAATGAATCAATGAAGAATAAATGCTTCTATAATAATTCAGGGACTAGAAATAACAGAAATTAGGTCGAGAGCCTGTGGTGTATTCTATTGCACTTTTCCATTTGGTTTTCATGGAACCCCTATTGGCATGAAAGTGTATGTTATTTCCTCAGATTCTGGTGAGGGGACAGATGGAGCCGAGTTTTGGGGCAGAGCTGTTCCTCTGTGAGCTTTCTTTTGGACTTTTTTTCAAATCTTTAAAAAAAAAAAAGAAATGCCTAAATCTATTTTGTTTTATCAGACAATTAACACGTTGGTTTTGACTGGCAAGGCTCTTGTACTACCCAGGGGCAGATGTTCTGGGCAGGGACTGAGCATCTAAACATATATTTGCAGTGATGTAAATAGGAACTGTAGGAGACTGGTAGGCTCTTTCCTGGGCATACAGCATTTTAGGAAGCTGCTTGGCCAAATAATCCTCTACTATTAACTCATGCTACTACCCTTAACTTTTCTCTCTTTTGTGTTGCAGGGCAAAAACGAGACTAATGGAGCATTTTATTCCAATGTTTCAGGGAACTGATTTAATTGATTCCAATTACTAAGGTAGTATTTAACTAGGGCAGTAGATGGCCTTTTCCCTTCATAAATGTAGGCTAAAAGCATCTTCCTTTATGATGCAGCCGGCACATTTGCTCCATTTCGCAGTGTAAGTAAACGGTTAAACGTCTTGCAGGTTTGCTTTGCCACCCAGGGTGAGAAAGAAAACAAATCATTTATCCTCAAAAGCTCCCATGAGGCATGAAGAAGGGTGTGCTGCTTTTAAATAGATTTCTGTAGCAAAGTGCATAGTCATTTGAAAGCCGGTGACGTATTTTGAGAATTATTCATTTCCTATCTGTCAGCTCCTACCTTTGGAGTTTGTATTTTCTTCTAGTTCCTAACAGGGAAGTGCAAACTGACTCACTGCTGCCCCCAAGTGTCCTTTAAAAAATTTTTTTTAACGTTTATTTATTTTTGAGAGACAGAGACAGAGTATGAGCAGGGGAAAGGCAGAGAGAGAGGGAGACACAGAATCTGAAGCAGGCTCCAGGCTCTGAGCCGTCAGCACAGAGCCCGACGCGGGGCTCAAACTCACAAACCGCGAGATCATGACCTGAGCTGAAAGTCGGCCACTTAACCAACTGAGCCACCCAGGCGCCCCCCCCAAGTGTCCTTTTAAAACATGGGCATAGGGGCGCCTGGGCAGCTCAGTCGATTAAGTGTGCAACTTCAGCTCAGGTCAAGATCTAGAGGTGAGTTTGAGCCCCCTATTGGGTTTTGTGCTGACAGCTCAGAGCCTGACGCCTGCTTCGGATTCTGTGTCTCCCTCTCTGTCTGCCCCTCCCCGGCTTGTGCTCTGTCTCTCTCTCTCTGTCTCTCAAAAATAAATTAATATTAAAACAATAAGAATGATGATGATGATGATAAAAGTAAAGGCAAAACAAAGCAATTCAGCATAAAACCGAAACATGTGATCAATATCCACAGTATATCTTGAATTGTCCTTCCTGTTACTATTGAAAGAGAATACCTTATGAAATGAAATTGCTTCAACAAGTGTCTTTGGAGAACCTTCTCTGTGCAAAGCTCTGTGGTCTATGTAGAGGACACAAAAAAATGGGACATGATCTGAGCCTTTAAAGGCTTTTAAACAAGCTAGAGAGACACGTGTGGATTAAAGTTTAAATAAAAATGACTGAGATAAACTTAAACAGTCTAATCTGTGTAGTTGATTTTTTTCTTTTTATTTTTTTTAACGTTTTTATTTTATTTCTGAGAGACAGAGACAGAGCGTGAGCAAGGAAAGGGCAGAGAGAGAGGGAGATACAGAATCTGAAGCAGGCCCCAGGCTCTGATGAGCCATCAGCACAGATCCTGACGTGGGGCTCGAACTCACAGAAGTGAGATCATGATCTGAGCCAAAGTCGGCCGCTTAACTGACTGAGCCACCCAGGCGCCCCCTGATTTTTATTTTTATTTTTATTTTTTTTAATGTTTATTTATTTTTGACAGACAGAGAGACAGTGCATGAGCAGGGGAAAGGCAGAGAGAGAGGGAGACACAGAATCCGAAGCAGGCTCCAGGCTCTGAGCTGTCAGCACAGAGCCCGACGTGGGGTCCTAATCCACAGACCGTGAGATCATGACGCAAGCCGAAGTCGGCCGCTTAACCTACTGAGCCGCCCAGGCTCCCCGCCCCCTGATTTTTAAAAATATAATATACACAATACCATTTTGGGAGGCACTGTGCTAGATCCTTTACAGGTGTTATTTCATTCAGTCTGTACAAGCACCCTGTGAAAAAGGTCATAGTGTACCTTTTAATCTTCTTCCCTGAATGAAACTGAGGCTTTTACTTGAAAGCAGGGTCACCCAGCAGTGATGTGGCAGGAGCTGGAAGCTGCTTTTGGTTCCTGACCTGAAAGCCTTTGTTCTCACCTGAGCTGTTTCAGGGACACAGGATGCAAGGGAAGGTAGTTTCTATGTGAGTAGAGGTGACCCCAGGGGGTTTTCTGAGGACTGGGATTTCAATGGCTCCTCTGAGCTCTCATAAAACTCAGAAAAGCTTTAAAATGAAAGAAGAGAGGAGTCACGGAGGTATTGGCTTTGAAGATGAAGTCAGTAGCACTGGTTGGCTTGGTCAGAGGAGCAAGAGGCTTTTAATCTGTAAGATCTGGATGCTTGGGTTTGAATCCCAGCTCCTTCACTTATTTAATTTGTGACTTGGAAAATTTCTTAAACCCAGTGTCTTCTTCTGTCGAGTGAGGATAAAATAGTGCCCGCCCCGACCATGCATCGGACATGTGCGAGAAGTCGGTGGTCTGTGGTGGGGCTGCTTAGATGTCAGTTCTCTTCTTCCTCATGGAAGATGAGTAGAAGTCTTGGACCCAGTGGTTCAAGGCCATCAAATCCAGACAAAGAAGAGACTTCAGAACATGGAATCTCTCCAAGAGGAAGTTTTATAACATATCCAGGCTACTGGGGATGCCACAGTGTTATAGAGTAAGCAATGTGTGCTTTCAAACGCCAACCTAGAATATATTAGTTTCCTTCCACAAATGTCTCTGATCTAATGTCTACACTCCTAGGAACACAGCGGAGGAAAACACAAAAGATGGCTAGAAAAGATAAAAAGAAAAGTGACCAAGGTGTTCCTAGGTCAGATTTATAGCTTATTTATGAACCTTTCTAAGCCATTCATTGCCATATGTAAAATTAGGTCATATCTGTGAAAACCTAGATTATCACTTTGTTCTGCTTGGCTCCAATATTTTTAAAGATGCTGTTGATTTAACAGGTCCCTGGGGGCGACTGGGCCCTATTCTGCCTCATAGCAAAGTCCTTCTCTTGGAAAACATACTGTCAGTGCCACCCAACTTCAGCACTTTCACAATTACTATTGCCGTCAGTGTGATTTCCCTGCTGACTTGAAAGAGTTAATTTGCTTTTCTAAGGGCCCAGCTTAGGACTGAGCTGTGACTCAGGCTGCTGCCCGCATGGGGAGATGGAAATGATTGTAAGCAGTTTGGTCATCTGCTCTTGGCTTCGTGGGGCTCTTTCTGCCTGAGTGAAGCTTCCCTTTGGCTGAAAATTGCAGAAACCAAGAGGCCCGATCTCATTCTAGTGTTGCTTGGTTGAATTTATGCCTCCCCTTTTAAAAGAATTTTTTTTTTATTTTGGAAATAACCCAATTAAGAGTTTTTCACACTTTAGCTGAGAGAGTAGGCTTTTATGTCTCTTTATCAGAGGCTTTCAATTCATTGGATTCATGCTTTTTCATCAGTAAATAGTCTATTCAAAGAGCACTTTTTAGCTTATATAAAATTTCTAAAAGAAGAAGAAGGAAGAGGAAGAGGAGGGGAAGAAGGCGGAGAAGGAGGAGGAGGAGGAAGTGGAGGTGAAAGAGTAGGGGAAGGAGGAGAAGAAGAAGGAGGAGGAGGAGAAAGAGGAGGAGTAAGGAGGAGGAGGAGGGAGGAGGAGGAGGAGGAAAAGGACAAATTTCTCTGACACTATACTCTCTTCTCAAAGAAGAATGCAATCTTAGTACTTCCTATTACACTTAGAATTCCCTGTGTAGTCTGTGAAATTCCAATAATGAGGTTTCTAATCTATTCATGTTACCCTTTTTATCCTGTTTTCTCCCAATTTAAGTCCCTTGCTGCTCACTTCTCTTCTTCCTCATATACGATTCCATGGCGCATGATTATAATCCTCCTGAGTGTGTTACACAGTCTCTTGCCCCCTTTCCCTTCACCCAACTCACCTGGCAAAACCTCCGTGTGGATTCAACCCGCTTCTCTGCTTATTCCACTCTTGTATCCAAGGAGCTGAATGCGGTTGGAGAAAAACACAACCATACTGGCTGTGTGCTGGTGAACTTAGGGAGCCAAACTTCTCAAGGAACTCAGGATTCTCCACCGACCGGGCCACGTCACCGGCAGTCTCAGATGACCCTTCATAGCCTCTCTCTTCCAGAACTCTTCTTTCTCACTCTCGCTGTTTCCTGCTTCCTGCTTGTCTGAAATGGCAAGAGTGATCAAAAAGGAACTTCCACTTCGTATCTTTAAATTTCCCAATATGTCCGTGTCTCTGCCCTTCCCTTCGGTGACAACGAATGCACTGCCTGTAGCTCTCTGGGCAGCCACTTGCGCACTAAATCCCATCTCTAAGTGTCTCTCATTTCCTAAGGATAATGCTTCTACAACAAAATCTTTAGAAGGCTCCCTTCTTTTCACCTCCCTTCAAACTACTGTCTTTGTTTCTTTTTGTAGAGAAATTCCCTAGAAGATTTGTCTTTTCCGGTTCTTCACACTCCCCCACTTCCGGTGCTCTCTCTCGGATACATTCCAATCATTTTCTCCCCTTCCTTGCCAAGAAATCATACCTTCCTTAAGTACCTAAGTTAATAGATGGTGGCTTCTAACCACCATTCTGATTAAAATCATATGCTTGCTCTTTCTGATCCATTTTCACTTAATTCAGAACTGCCGTGCTGCTGCAAATGGCATTTACAAATGTTTTTGGTTTGAACAGTTACAGGAAGACTCTTTTCAATGTGGTTGAGCAAACCTGTTAGCTCACAGGAAGTGCTGTGGGGGTGTGGGTGACCAGGAGTGGAACGGAGTAGACTCTATATGTTAAGAACCAGAACTCAGAGGTAGGCATGCCACAGACAGAGAGGGGATCCTGGTCTGACACAGAATATGAAGGGCGTATAGCAACAGAAGCAGGAAGAAATCTTGGTCATAATTTTTTTAATGTTTATTTATTTTTGAAAGAGAGACAGACAGACAGAGACAGAGAGCATGCATGAGGTGGGGAGGGGCAGAGTGATTGGGAGACACAGAATTCAAAGCAGGGTCCAGGCTCTGAGCTGTCAGCACAGAGCCCAATGAGGGGCTTGAATTCATGAGGCATGAGATGACTTAAGCGGAAGTCAGATGCTTAACCGACTGAGTGACCCAGGTGCCCTGAAATCTTGGTAAAAATTTGATCTTGCAGAGATTCAACATGAACTAGGGCTTCTGACAATTGATGATCAGGAAGTACTTAGAGATTTTAGCAAGCAAGCAATCATTCTAGCAGGTGGAGCCTCCACTTATTCATTGACCAATGGTGTTTCAGAGCCCTGCTCTAGTCCTGAGGTGGAGCAAGTGCCTGGCAGGGAAGAGTCAGGGCTCCTAGCTCATGCATTGGGAGGTAGTAAGTACTTAACAGGTAACCAAGGTGGTGACTTAGGCCCTGTGGTCAAGGCTCAGTTGGGAGTCAAGGAATGAGAGCTGACCTCACAGCAAGAATGTGTCTGGTATGTCCTGCCATTTTGTTCTGAGGCTTCTTAAATCCTACTAACTTGAGCTCAGGATTAGTTCTAGGAATTAAGGCAGAGGACAACCATATCCCTGTGGGAAGAGAAAGGTGTGACCGATTGAATCACTATCACTTATTCTTTAACAGGAGTAAACATGCCTACTATTTACCTTTTGGAAATATTTGCATCAGTTGAAGTCCTGGCAACAAACTCGAGGTACCACAGGTTGTTCCCAGGAAGGGAAGACCTAGAGTGGGGTGTTCAGGGTTAAGGAACACACCAGGGATGTTATGGACACAGAGACTAACAACAATGAGAAGCCACACCATGGCTAGGCAGTAGGCACAGGGAGAGAAAGCAATGTTACTGAAGCTCAGTGAGAGCCAGAGTGCCCAAAGGGGTCACCAAACAGAAGCCAAGAAGGACACAGCGACTCCCCAGGAGTTAGGGAGAAGCTGGACAGAAGCAGAGAACAAATACCCTTTCTTTCTCTCATCTTCTATGGGTGCCTCACGGTGGCCACACCCAACTGACCGCCCGAGGACAAGTGAGCCCAGATGAGATGGTCTATAGGGTGAAACCTCCCAAGACATGGAGCAGGGCTGAGAAGGATGGAGAAAAAATGTGGGGCAAAGATGATGGCTCACACAGGGCTCTGCTCTTGCTCCCTGGTGCCCCAGGGCCTTGGAAGGGCCCTTAGGGTAACTGGAGGCAAAGACATTACTTATTCAGCTAGAAAGGAACAGGCCAGGACAGGCTGACAGACCAGGTTCAAATCCTGGCGTTACTTGGCACCTCACTTAAACTTCCTGAGTCTTAATTGCCTCCTATGTAAACTGAGCTTGCAGGCTTATTGTGAGAATTAGTGCTGGTATATTTATAACCTTTAGCTCAAAGTAGACTATTGCTGTATTACAAACCCTCCCAGAACCTAATGGCTTAAAACAGGCATTTCTGGGTGGACCTGGAGGGTATTATGCTAAGTGAAGTAAGTTAAAGAGAGAAAGGCAACTACCATATGATTTCACTTACATGTGGAATCTAAAAAAACCAAACCAGTGAACAAATAATAGCAAACAGACTCTTAAATATGGAGACCAAACTGGTGGTTGCCAGAGGGAAGGTCGGTAGGCAGAAGGGTGAAATAGAAAAAGGGGATTACGGAGTGCAGACTTCCAGTTATAAAATGAATAAGTCACAGAGATGAAAGGTACAGCATAGGAAATATAGTCAATAATACTGTAACAGCATCGTATGATGACGGATGGCGGCGAGCACTGAGTAATGCCCAGAACTGTTGAATCAATATGTTGTACACCTGCAACCAGTGCAATATCATATGTTAATCATACTTGAGTTGAGAAAAACCCAGACATTTCATCATCATATTTCCCGATTCTGTGGTTGATGGGGCTCAGCTGGGCAGTTCTTCTGCTGGTCTTCCTTGAGGTGTTTTATGCTGCTGCAATGGCAGGTGGGCCCCAAACTTCCATGATGAACTGCTCACATACCTGGTGCTTGTGCAGGGGTGACTGGAAATGTGGCTCAGGGAGCTCTCTGGACTGGCTGGGCCCCTCTCTTTCCATAGTGTCAGGGCCCTTTCTTCTCCATATGGTGTTCCCAAGAGAGCAATCTCTTACAGGGAGGGTGGGAGCTACCCAAAATGCAAAAATAAAAACTGTTAGGCCTTTTAATGCATTAGGCCTGGGATGGATGGAGCATTGCAGGGCCAGCCCATGTTCAGCGTGGGAGGGGAATCCAAAAGGGCATGGTCACCACGAGGGCCGCCTTGCTGGGGCCATCGTTGGGGACTACCTATCACAGGGACATTCAGTTAATACTAATCGTCTTTGAGAAACTCTGATATTCCATCGATATATGTTTTGATTTACTATGTGTATCCCCAGTGCCCCAGTTCTCAAAAAAAATTGAAAGAATGTCTCATCACTAGAAACTCCAGAGCATAGTGGAGGAGACCATGCCCCAGCCACTGGTACCAACATGAGCCAGCAAAATCCTGGCTTTTGTCACTCACTAGCTGCATGATCTTGGGCAAATGGTTGATCTTTTTGTGCTCCAGTGTTCTCATCTATTAAATGGGGATACTTATAGTATCCACCTAAAATAATTTTGTGGGGCTTCAATGAGGTGACAGATACAAAGTGCTCAGGGCAGTGTCAGGCACGTGCAAAGCATTCAGCAAGTGTGTCATTGTAGTGATGACCACCAATCCCAGCACTGAGGGCTCCACAAATCTTTACTGATGAGTACCTTGTGGCGACCAAGGAAGAATGAACTGAAAAACCTGAAAAGAGATCTCATTCCCCTGGCCTTCTCGTTTTCCTTCTTCAGATTCAAGTCCAAAGAATGACCAAAATGGGCCTCCTTCTTTGAGTCATGTATTTTTTTCCAATCACAGAACGCCAGGTCAGGAAGTGGCGACCGTGCAGAAGAGCTGACCTGCTCTGGACACTTAGTCCCTGAGAAGAAAATGAACATAAAAGTGGGAGAAACAATTATTTGCAAAGGAGGCCCCCGTGAGAGATATGTTCAGGCAACCCAGCTCTCACCTTACCCATGAAATGTGTACCGAGCTCATATATAAATCGATTGATTGGAATTCAAATACTTTGTTCTACAAATGTATTGTTATTTACAAGGACAGGGTGAGAAGAAGGACCATTCCCTTCATCCATAACGATATCGGTTGAGTTGATGTCAAAGAATGAAGATGGAAGCGAAACGAGAATGAGAGGAGGGAGGGGTGGAAAGGAGAACCTCATATATTTTTGAGTATAGGACCAACTAAATAAAATAAAATTAAAAAAATTGGCACTTGACATTGGTTTTTCCCGTGTCCTCTTCTGAGCTCTTCTCCATGCTGTCTCCAGCACCTTATTGTGGCACCTACCCTTTCCTCCACAGGGACTTAGACTCCAAAATTATTTCCTACGCTCCCTCTTATCAAAATGATCTTTCTCTGAGCACATTTGAGAATTGGGCATTAGGAGCCGTGCAAACAGATTCAACTAATTAACTTTACAGTAATAGCTCTTCAATAGCCCAGAAATAGTGCCATTTTTTCCCCAAATGTGTTTCTAAATTGGTGGAATATCAGAGTTTCTCAAAGTAAAACAAGAAACAAAGTTTTGTAGATCTACTTTGCATATGCAACTTCTGCCTCTTCAAGCTTAATTCTTGCCTTCACTTGTGAAATCTGTGAAGTTTTCCGTCATCTTCCCAACGTGGCAGCTACATTAGGTGGTGGCAGAGGGCTAAGAGGTGGGGGGGGGGCATAGCTTCTCTGAAGGAATGACTTGTTTCTTTTTTAAAAAATATTTATTTTTGAGAGAGAGAGAGAGAGAGAGAGAGAGCAAGTACGGGAGGGGCAGAGAGCGAGGGAGTGGGGGTGGGGAGACAGGATCTGCACTGGGCTCTGCGCTGAGAGCAGCAAGCCCTATGTGGGGCTCGAACTCACGAACTTCAAGATCAAGCCCTGAGCTGAAGTCAGATGCTCAACCGACTGAGTCACCCAGATGCCCCCAGAATGAGTGGTTTCTAAGTTAGTTGCTGCCTAAATCCCTCAGACTCTGAAAGCCTCCACGGACTGACACAACTTTCCAACCCAAAATACTAAGTGTTTAGGATTCTCTTCAAATCCTTTCTATAGCTTCATTAGATAACAGCTGTCAGAATGAGTGAAGGGAACACGGGAAAAGTAGCTTCCTCAGTGATTAATTGGGACTGGTCCATATTTAATCACAGATCTGAAACTCAGACTTTATAATTTAAGCTTCACTAATAGTCTTCATGATTTGTCAGCCACTTCTACAGGCTATCTTTGAACTAAGAGCCAAGCTTATCTTTGGAATTAAAGCAGCCAGTGTTAGCCTCAGGTCTTCAATTTGGTGTGAGTCATTCAATGGCTAAATCAAACAATGTGTCAGGAAGCAAATTGGTTTCCCGAGACCTCAGTCACTGATAATATTAATGAGCCAGACAATTCCCCTTTAACTTCTTTGGGATAATTCCCCAGTACCTTGACGTGAGAATTTCCATAAATATATTTGGGGCCTAAGAGTACACAAATCACTTTGGGTATTACTATGGAAGGATGTGCTTGTCATTTAATACTCTTTCTGGAAATAGATATGTGGGCAAAAGGTGATAATTCAGGTGGCCTCCTCAAATGACAGATTTTCCATGACTCTGCTGCCTACGGTTCACTAGAAGAACACATCATACTTACCCATCACCTTCAGCATCTCCCTAATTACATCTTTATCATGAAGATCTGCCTTAACCTCTAACCTCTTCATCTGTGAATAAGGTTAAAAAGAAGTCGTATTTACTTAAATATTGATGGGAAGGCAAGTCATCAACGTCTGAGAGAGTTATTAGAGAAACATAAATAGCATTTATACATTCAGACAGCTCAAATCACATTTAGATGGGAAGAATGTATTTGTGATTCTGAAATAGGATTATAGCACCATAATATCTTTGTGAAAAATCCAAATGCTAATGTACATAAAATAAAAATCCAGTATGATCTGGAGTAGCAGGAATGATTTGAAATTAAATCACTTCTCATAATTCAATATCACGCTCATCCCTATAAATAAGAATGTTTGAATTTTCATTACTTCTTTGTCAATCCGACTGTAACATCATTATCTCAATTCTGTGTTGGGATCGACTGAAAGACAGAAAAACTTTGCTGAACGCAATCCTGTAAAATACTAAAATATAATTTCATTTTACGTTAAAGGGTGGGGAGGAAGGAAATAGACATTTGTGCCTAAGATGATGCCTTGCTTACTGGAAAAATGGAATAATTATTAATTGTGGTGATAAAAAGTAATTAAATCAGTTATATACTATTTTCAACAGTGCGAAAGTTATTAAAATTTAAATGGAGAGGAGAAAGAATTTAAGTTGTTCCTAAGGAGAAATGCGGGGAAGAAAATATTATCTGGAATTTAGCTTGAAGATTAAACACTGGTAAATAACTGAAAAATTAGTGGAAGTTATAGGGCCACTCAAACTAAACAAACTGGTGGCTTTGTGTAGACACATAAACATGTGGTCAAAAGACCTCACCTTTGAAAATTTTCCTCTTGCCTTTGACGTTCTCCTAGCAGAACAATGAAATTCCTACTGCATGTACTTAAGCATCTATATGAATACGAAGTTCCCACTCTAGAAATGTATGGAAATCATTATGAGAGAGAATAAAAGGAATATTGCACAGGACCTCATTTTTACAGATTTGTTTTTCCTCAAAATGAGGTTCGTGATCCATCACCATTGTCCAAGTGTTTTTTCAGAAACTTTTGAGATGATTCTCTCATATAACTCTCCAACCTACAATTTTTAAATGTTATGTTCGTTTCCACATCTCAATAGCAATTGCATGTCAGCTGCTGTGAAGGGTTAGCTCCGTATTATAAACCTGCCTTTTATGAAATCCATGAAGCCAAGGAATCTTCTGTGAGGACTGTGCATGATTTTACATGATAGCCAAATCAACTATGTGGAAAGTCAGTCAGTCCAGCAACATTGCTAGGGAGTATGGTCCATCTCTGTATGTTGGTTTTGTTTTGTTTTACAATAAAATTTTCATTTTAGGGGTGCCTGGGTGGCCAATCCAACTCTTGGTTTTGGCTCAAGTTGTGATCTCATGGATGGTGAGGTCGAGTTCCACCTTAGGCTCTGTGCTAACAGTACGGAGCCTGCTTGGATTTTCTCCCTCTCTTTGCCCCTCCTCTCTCTCTCTCTTTCCCACTTTCTCAAAATAAAAAAAAAAACTTGAAAAACTTCATTTTAGGACATATTTAGATTTACATGAAAACTATGAAGATATTAGAGTTCCCGTGTACCTTACATTCAGCTTCCCATATTTTAACACGTCAGAATTAATGAACCAATATTAGTACATTACTATTACCTAAATTCCATAATTTATTCAGATTTCCATATTGTCTACTGGTGTCCTTTTCCTGTCCTAGGATCCTATCCTGGAGAATATGTTACATTTAGTCATCTCGTTTCCTTAGATTCTTCTGGAATGTGATGGTGTTTCAGGCTTTCCTTGTTCTTGATGACTTTGACAGTTTTGAGTACTTAATGGTCGGGTGTTTGTAGACTGTCCTTCAGTTCAAGTTTGTCTGATGCTATTCTCATGATTAAATGGATTGCGGTGTTCAGGAGGAAGGCTAGAGAGGTAAAGTGGCATTCTATCAACATGACTTGTCTCTGATGCTAACCTAGATCACTTGTAGAATTTGTCAGGATTCTTTACTTCGAAGTTGCTCTTTTCCCTTGTTACCATATATAAGGAAGTCACTGTGTGCAGCCGCACATAAGGGGTAGTTATCCTCCACCTCCGTGAGAAAGGAATGTCTACATAAATTATTTAGACTTCTCCTATATGAGAAATTTATCTATTCTCCCCCATTTATTTATTTATTCAATTATTTACATCAGTATAGACTCAAGGATATTTATTTCTGCTCTGGGTTATAACTAGATACTACATTATGTATTTTGTAGAAATCGTTTAGGTTTTACCCATCGGGAGCTCTTTAGGTTGATTCCCGTGTCCCTTTCATACAACCCTTGTTACTGTCTTCCCCCCTCCTTTTGTAAACACAACTTCACTTGTTGCTCCTCGCTCCTCTTGCACATTTCCTCCTCCAGCTCTAGAATCAGGTGTCTTTGTACCTTTTATTGGAGAACGAATGGTATTAGACACTAAAATCTGGGTGCTAGTTTGCTTGTTAATAGGTTGCTTCTAGGTCCTCTCAGCTGATGCAAGGAGATATCTGTGCATATACTAACTCATGTGTAGACATGTCTTTAAAATATTTCTGTATGTAATTATTTGTAGCTGTATTAAGCCGAATCTTAGTTCATATAAAATCTCACCAATTCCAATTATTGGGCATTTGCACACCTCTAACCTCCTACCCACTCTCTATTTTCTTAATGGCTTAATTCCAGTATACAGATATGGTGGTTTCAGAATTGTTAACTTGTAGGCCAGTGGGAAGCCACTTTATTAACTAGAGTACAATGCTTATCTACACTTTTTGTTGTTGTTTGTTTTATTTTGCTTTGCCTTTAGAGTTACATACTCCGCTCATTTCCAAAGTTTCTTAGGTCAGTTGCTTTTCCCCTAGTACCTGCACTTACACACATTTTTAACTGAGTTGGATTTTTCAGTCACATTCTGCATTCCATCCTAGGATGCCCGTGACTTCTAAATGATTTTTATTTTAATTCGCAAACATTAAGATTCTTTCTTGTTGCAGTAAAGTTGTACAAGTTTCAAAAAAATGCATAATGTTATTTGTGTACCATTATAGTATCATGCAGAATGTTTTCACCACTCTTAAAATATCCCTGTACTTTACTTATTGAACCCTCTTTTTTCTCCCCGGAGCCCCTGGCAAGCACTGATCTCACCGCATTGTTAGTTTTGCCTCGTCCAGAATATCATAAATGGAATAATATAGTATATAGCCTTTTCAGACTGGCTTTTTTTCACCTGTAAATATACATTTAAAAGATGCATCCATATCCTGTGTGACTTGTGAGTTCATTTCTTTTTACAGATGAATAAGAGTTCCCTATATAGATGAATTACAGTTTGCTTATGCCTTTGCTGATTGAAAGATATCTTAGTTGCTTCCAGTTTGGGGAAATTATGAATACAACTCTTATAAACTGTTTATAACTGATATAAACTGTTTATAAACTGTTATAAACATTCATGTACAAGATTTTGCGTGGTCATAAGTTTTTATACTTGGGTAAAAAACCCAAAAGTCGTCTGATTGCTGGATCCTATGGCAAAATTGTGTTTAAATTTGTAAGAAATTGCCAAACTATATTCCAAAATGGCTGTACTGTTTTGCATGCCCAACAAAAATAAATGAGAATTGCTGTTAATTTCTGTCATTACCAGCAGTTGGTATTGTTCATTTTTGGATCGTAGCCTTTGTAATAAGTGTACAGTGGTATCTCACTATTCTTTTAATTTGCATTTCTTTTATGCAAAATTATGTGAAGCATCTTTTCACATGCTTATTTTTCATCTGATATGGTTTTTTGGTGAGGTGTCTGTTTATATCTCTTGGCCATTTTAAAAAATAAAGCTTTATTGATATCTAATTCACATATCACAAAATTCATGCTTTTAAGACATATAATTCAGTAGTTTTTAATGTATTCAGAGTTGTGCAGCTATCATCATTCTCTAATCCCCAAACATTCTCACTGTGCCCCAAAGAAACCCCGTACCTATTAGCAGTCACTCCCCATTCCCCCCTGGTCCCAGCACCTGGCAACCACCAGTCTGCTTCCTGTGTCTAAAGATTTGCCAAGTACGAACATTCCATATAAATGGAATATTACAATATGGGGTTTTTCAAGTTTGCTTTCTTTCACTTAGAGTGATGTTTTTAAGTTTTATACATGTTGTAGCATGCATGAGTACTTCATTCCTTTTTATGGACAAGTAATATTTGTAATATACTACTTTATGAATATATAATATTTTATTTATCCACCCATCAATTTCTGGATGTTTGGGCTATTCTAGTTATTTGGTCATCATGAACAGTGCTACCCAGGCATTTGGTGTCAAATCTAATAATGTATTGTTAATTCTGAGGTCCTGAAGATTTACCCCCATCTTTTCTTCCAAGAGTTGTGACCTTTGGTGTCCAACTTCATTCTATTGCATATGGATATCTAGTTGTTCTACCAATTGTTGAAGATGATATTCTTGCCCAGTTAAACTGCAGAAACTCAAATGGCTGTGGATACTTAGGTTTATTTTTAGAGTCTCAATTCTGTCCCATTGTATATGTTTATCCTTGGGCCAATGTCAAACTGTTTTGACTACTGTAGCTTTGTGGTAGGTTTTCGATTTTTGAAATTGGGAAGTCTGAGTCATCCAGCTTTGTTTTGCTTTCTCAATAGTGTTGTGACTATCTGGAACCCCTTGTAATTCTACATGAATTTGAGGATAGGCTTCTCTATTTCTGGAAAAAAAAGTAAGGCTATTGGGACTTTGATAGGGACTGTATCAACATCGGTATTAAGATAGCAATCTTAACATTTTTCAATCTCTTAATATGTAATGTCATTCCATTTATTTAGGTCTTCCTTAAATTTTTTCAACAATTTTTGTAGTTTTTAGTGGATGAATCTTTCACTTTCTTGGTTAAATTTACTCCTGCATATTTTATTCTTTGATGCATTGTGAACAGAATTGTTTTCTTAATTTTAAAAAGTTCAACTTGTCGATTTTTCTTTCATGGATTGTTCTTTTGGTGGTGTCTCTAAAAACCCATTACCAAACCCAAGGTCACATAGACTTTCTCCTATTTTCATCTAGAAGTTTTATCGTTTTCTATTTTACACAAGAGTTTGTGATCTGATTTTTGCATAAGTTCTCGGTCTACGTTCATTTTTTGCATACAGATGTCCATTGCAAAATAATCCTCCCTTTGTTGAAAGACCCTCATTTTGCTATTGAATTGTATACAGGTGCCCGATTCTTCCAGGGTCATATTTTGAAAAGATTATCCTCTCCACATTAAATTACCCTTGCATCTTTGTCCACAATCACTTGACTGTATTTTCATAATGGTTGCTGGGAAAATGGATATCCACATGCAAAAGAAAATAATTGGAACTTTATCTTACATCATATACAAAAATTTACTCAAAAAAGATCAAAGAACTAAATATAAGAGCTGAAACTATAAAACTCTTAGAAAAAAATGTAAGAGAAAAGCTTCACGAATTAGATTTGGCAATGATTTCTTGAATGTGACATCAAAAGCACAAGGCAACAAAATAAAAAATAGGTAAATAGGACTCATCAAAGTTAAAACCTTTTGTGCATCAGAGGACAAAATTAAGAGGGTAAAAAGAAGCAATAGAATAAGAGAAGATATTTGCAAATCATACATCTGAAAAAGGATTAATATCAAGAATATAGAAAGAACTCCCAACAACTTAACAACAACGAAAAACAAATGGCACAATTCAAAAATGGGCAAAGGACTTAAACATTCCCTCAGAGAAGATATACAAATGGCCAACATGCACAGGTTCAACACCACCAACGATCAGGAAAATGCAAATCAAAATCAAATGAAAAACAATCACATACCACTTCACACCTACTAGGATGGCTGTTTTTTATATACATGAAAAAATATATAAAAATAATGTGTTCATGAAAATGTGGAGAATTGGAACCCTTGTATGTTGCTGGTGGGAATGTAAAATGGTGCAACCACTGTGGAAAACAGTTTGACCATTTCTCAAAAAGTTATACGTATAAGTAGATCATACGTTCTACTCACTCCTAGGTATATACCCCAAAGAACTGAAAGAAGGAAATCAAATAGATATTGTACACTGAGGTTTATACTAATATCTTTTACAATGGCCAAAAGGTCGGAACACACCAAATATTCATCAACTGATGAATGGATAAACAAAATTGGGTGTAAACATACGATGGAATATTATTCAGCCTTAAAAAGAAATGAAGTTCTGATGCATGCTACAACATGGTTGAACCTTGGAAACATTACGCTAAGTGAAATAAGCCAGACACAAAATGACACATACTGTATGATTCTACTTACACACAGTTCGTAGAATAGGCAATTCATAGGGACTGGAGAGTAGACTAGAGGTTCCCGTGGCTGGTTGGGGGAGGGGAATTGTTGCTCATGAGTACAGAGTTTCAGTTTGGGGTGATAAAAACATTCCGGAAATGGATAGTGGTAACAGGTTATACAACTCTGTGAATATACCAAACACCACTGAATTATGTGCTTCAACATGGTTAAAACGGTCAAGTCTCTAATATGTATATTTTGTCAGAATAAAAACATTTATTAAGTATATTTGCTTGTGTTTATTTCTGGAATCTCTATTCTCTTCTATTGATCTATGTATCTATTCCTTCCTAAAAATCACATTGTCTTGACTATCGTAGCTTTAAAGCAAATCTTGAAATCAGGAAATATGAGTATTTTAATTTTGTTCTTCCTCGATTTTGTGCTCCACATTCTTTTAGTCCTTAATTTCATTTTGTGCCAATAAGATGACAGAAATAGAACAGTTGGTTACCTGCAAGTCCCTAACCACCCTGCGAATGAAAAGTACATAGCGTATGTTTCTATTTTCATGAAATTCGACACTAGGCCAAATCAATCAATCTGTGGCCGAAAACAGAGCACGACAGTGATTGTCTCTGATGGGAAGGGCAGGGATTGACTGGAGACTGTATAGTAGAAGCAAAAAGTCTATGGCAACATCCTTCACTTGCCCCAAATACTATGACCTGACTGAGAAAGAGAAGTCACATAGACAACTGAAGCAGCACCGAGAAAAACAGCGTGAAAACTAGAAGAATGTGGTCTCATGCAAGTCAAAACGAGAAATTGTTTTAAAAGGAGGTGCCTCATCATGTCTAAAACTTCCCATACATTGCGCAAGTTCGAGACTAAGCTCTCTCCATTGGATTGAACAATAAGAAAGTTGTTATAAGCCTTGAGAAAACAGTTCAATGTCCTTGGGGCTTGGGAACAAAACAGGATGTCTTATGCAAATTTAAACCTATGCTTTCTGAAAATCTGACAAGAAAGCCTTAAGCAACGAAAGTAATTACCAGAAATAATACAGTGTGACAGCCTAGAATATTAGTTTTGATTTCTGAACCGGTCCCTCGTGTGATAAAAATAACCCAAGTGTGTCCCCCTTTACTATTCAGATATTTCCACATCTTACAAGAAATCTTTCATAATAATAGAGAATGTTAATTAAGAAGACTTATGTATAATCACAGTTTATGACAAAGTATGGTGTTGTGTCCTTCAAATATTTTAAGTGTACCTTTTTTCTTTTTCTAGAAGTGTCAACATCAGGCCAATTTCAGGACCAGGCTCTGATTTCCTCAGTTGCTAAAACTCCCTCTGTGGGAAATAATAGTCATTCCTCCCCACACATGAAGAATGGTATTCTAGGTTGAAAAGCTCTTTGAATTTTAAAACAATTACGTCCCATCTGGAAGCAGATAGCAAAGTCCTTACTGTTTTCTTCTTCTTTTTTTTAATGTTTACTTATTCTTCAGAGATAGAGAGAGACCGAGCATGAGCAAGGGAGGGGCAGAGAAAGAGAGAGGGAGACCCAGAATTCGAAGCAGGCTCCGGGCTCTGAGCCATCAGCACAGAGCCAGACACGGGGCTCGAACCCATAAAAGTGAGACCATGACATGAGATGAAGTCAGACACTTAACTGACTGCGCCACTCAGGCGCCCCTTGGTCCTTACTGGCTTCAATTGTGACAGCCTCAAACGAAGTGGAGCACAGCAAATGTTCCTAGATGCTCCTCCGAACATCCTCTGAGGCAAGTACTTTTTCTCAATACCAGCGGTTTAATTTGGGAAACCTTCTATTTTTATAAGATCAAAGCTCACAACTCCAAATGCATCCCTCTCTAGGTGACGATCTGGGGTTTACTTACCAGTCTCCAAGAATTTGGCAAATGCTTAGTGGTATCTCCTCCCTTCATCCCCACAGCCCAAGGAAATTTGCTGAGTCATTTGAAATGCCTGCGTACCTGCTCTCACTCTGTGCTTTGCCCTGGAAAGGAGGCTTTTTTTTAAAAATGTTTATTTAATTTTGAGAGCGGGGAGGGGCAGAGAGAAAGGGAGACACAGGATCCAAAGCAGGGTCCAGGCTCTAAGCTGTCAGCACAGAGCCCGACGTGGAACTTGTACTTGTGAATTGGGAGATCATGACCTGAGCCCAAGTCAGATGCTTAACTGACTGAGCCACAGGTGTCCCAGGCTTTTTTAACATAGGAAAAGACCTTGGTCCTCAGCCCAAAGAGATTTTAAGGACAAAGGCCTCAAGATTAAAAACAAAACAAAACAAAACGATTATATGTCATCTCATCTGCTACTTGCTAATCCTGATTCTCCTTTAAATTTATGTCTGCTTGTGTTAATAATAGTAGTAATCATTAGTATTATCATTAGTATTATTAGTATTTATTGATCATATACTATGTCTCAGGTATGGTTCCAAGTGCTTTACTCCCTTATTACTCAAAAACCAGATGAAGTAGGTAAAATTATTATTGTTTTTTCATAGATAAAGAGACCGAGACCCAGGATGGTTGGGTATCTTGCATGTGGGCACAGAGTCACCGGGGATCCCAGCCCCGGAGTGGAGCCCATGAGCCTAGATTTCCCTTTGCTGGAATCGTGCCCAGCCCCCGATTTCCTTATGTGTAAGTCACCGGGGAGCAATCGTTTCACCTGCTGAACAACCTCCATGAGGTCAGGGAGCAACCAAGGGGGGCAGCCTTCAGTTCCGCGGGCTCTGTAAAAATCAGCCAAGAGAAGATGGGTAGAGCTGCCGGAGCAGGATCTGCAGAACAGCGTCATTTCCCCCAGAGCTCCAGTTTCTAGTTTCTTTTACTTGTCTGCACTCTGGAGGCAGAACCCCGCAGCGCCAGAGAAACAAAGAAACAAAATATGAAGAAAGGGAGAGACAAACAGAAAGGAAGATACAAAGGAAGATAGAAAGACAGAAGGAAGGAAGGAAGGAAGGGAGGGAGGGAGGGAGGAAGGGAGGGAGGGAGGAAGGAAGAAAGGAAGGGAGGGAGGGAGGAAGGGAGGGAGAGAAGGGAGGGTAGGAGGGAGGGAGGAAGGATTGCAGCTTCACTAAACTCAGGGTAGGTGGTACCTTCCTCTGCCTGACCCAGTAGAGTATTCTTGCTGTAACAAAAGTTCCCTTTGTTTGGAATAATAAATGTTTTGTTCAAGTATTTAGGTGCTTAGGATTACTACCTTTGTTCTTAGCAAATCCATAAAGAGGAAAGCTGAACACACATAATTTGGAAGGGAGAGACCAAGTCAAATACTGATGTAATTAACCACCACTGTGGAAGGAGAAAAAAAAGGAAACAAACCCAGTGTTTTTGAGTAGAGCCCCATCTAGTGGCCATGAATGGCTACACTGACATGCTAAAAAGCAATCACCAAGGAATTCAAAGGAAAAACCAGTGAGACAAGACGCAACCAACAGAGAGGCCTTGGCAGTTTCTGTCTCAGTTCCCTCTTGGCCCATTATCTGGGACATATTTTTACAGCTGTAGTTGTACAATCTATCATGCAAAATATTTTTTCTTTTTATTATTTGAGGGGGGGGGCAGAGGGAGCATGAGAGAGAATCTCAAGCGGGCTGCACTTTCAGTGCCGAGCCTGACACAGACCTCCATGCCACGACCCCGGGATCCTGACCTCAGCCAAAATCAAGTGTCAGGCACTCAACCGACTGAGCCACCCAGGCGCCCCACAAAATATTTTTTTAAATGTGCTAAATTTAGAAACTAAAGGTAACTTAATGACATTATCTTCAATCTCAGATCACATTTACATTAGTGAAGGAAGTAACAAATAATTTAATAAAAATATTGAGAGATCCTATCGATGGTGAAACTGGGAAAGGAGTCTTGCATAGGCCAGAGGTCCACGATTTTGTGGAGATGGAGAACAAGTGACGGCGGAACTCGGGTCTACGGTGCGACCCATCCTACCCCTCCATCCATGGCACTTCACTGTCATGGCCGCATAATGTCTCTTGCTTTTCTTATTTGTTTCCTTTTATCCCCATTCCCCACATGCTTTCTTCTTTCCTCACAAAGTCTTCGGACTTTCACCCCTGAAAAGGAACAAGTAACCAAATGTTACATTTGAAGAAACCATTCAACACTGTACCTAACATATCCCCTTGTGTCTGAATATTAATGTACATTCATTTTTATGTACATTCTTGCAAAATATGTTTTGTTGTTTTGAATGCATATGTTTTGTTCTCTTTTCATTTTCAATTGAAGTAAATTTTATGTACATCAAAATGCACAGATCTTAAGTGTGCTGTTCGATGAATTTTGACAAATAGCTATACCCGTGTAGCTCATACCTCTATCAAAATATGAAGCATTTCCATAAGCCCGGAAAGTTCCTTCATGTACTCCCCCAGTCGGTGCTCTCCCTCTCCTCACCTAGAGGAAGCTGAACCCACTCAATCATCAGTTAGTTTTACCTGTTCCAGAAAGTCACATAGATGGGATTATAGAGTACACGATCTACCATGTCTGGCTTTTTTCACTTAACTTAATGCTTTTGTGTTTCATCCATGGCAGGAGTTTTTGGTGTTTTTTTTTTAAGTTTATTTATTTATTTTGAGACAGAGAGAGAAAGAGAGAGAGAGAGACAGCGTGCACTTGCAGGAAAGGGGCAGAGAGAGAGAGAGAGAGGGAGAGGAAGAATACTAAGCAGGCTCCACACTCTCAGTGTGGAGCCCAATGCAGGGCTTCATCTCATGATTCGTGGGATCGTGACCTGAGCTGAAATCAAGAGTTAGATGCTTAACTGACTAAGCCACCCAGCAACCTCTGTCTTGCTTTGTTTTAATTGAATAGTATTCCATTGTGTAAATATAGCACAATTTATCAGTTCACTGCTTGATGGACATTTGGGTTGTGTCCACTTTCTAGCTATTATGACAGGGCTTCTATAAACATCCATGTGCAAATATTTTTGTGGCATGTGTTGCCATGTCTCTTGGATAAATACCTAGGAGTCGAAGCTGGATCAGAAGGTAGGTTTATAGCTACCTAAAACCTGGTTTAGACCAGCTATCTAAAGTGGAAGGACGATGTCCGATTTCCACGAACGAAGTATACCGTTCCAGTTTCTCCACATCCTCAACAACATTTAGTGTTCTCTGTCTTTTTAATTTTAGTGGGTGTGAAAGAGAATCCCATTGTGGTTTTATTTTCTCATGATTAATAATGCGAGCATTTTCTAATGTGCTTATTTCTATATCTTCTTTTATGAAGTATCTTTCAAACCTTTTGGCCATTCTTTTACTGGGATGATTATCATTTGGTTACTAATATACAGTCATCTTTAATATATTCTGGCCATAAGTCCCTTTTCAGATTTATATATTGAGAATAGTCTTCTCCCAACTTATGATTGACTTTTTCTGCTTAACAAGGTCTTCTGATTATTTATTTATTTATTTATTTATTTAATTATTTATTTATTTTTAGAGTGTGAGACATGATTGGGGGAGAGGAGGAGAGGGAGAGAGAGAAT
Organism: Paguma larvata; assembly: GCA_030068075.1. NCBI lineage: Eukaryota > Metazoa > Chordata > Mammalia > Carnivora > Viverridae > Paguma > Paguma larvata. Next base: position 114,523,559 of record CM057828.1, read on the forward strand.
CTTAAGCAGGGTCCACGCTCAGCATGGAACCAGACACGAGGCTCGATCCCACGACTCTGGGAGCTGAAATCAGGAGTCTGATGCTCAACTGACTGAGCCACCCAAGTGCCTCTGATAAGTAATTTTTAACTATATTGCAGTCCAGTTCCTCAATGTTATCTCTATGTTTAGTAAATTTTTTACTGAATCTAGAAAATCTATGCTTATTCCAAGTTCATGGAAATGCTATCTTGTCTTCTAAAACTTTTTTATTTTAGTTTTTATGTTTAGTTTTATGATTGTTCTTGAATTAATTTTGTATTAATTAATTATTAATGCAAATTATTCCCTCCCTGTGTTTACTCAGTCATTCACGCACTATTTGTTAATGTCTTTGTCAAAAATCAATTGATCATTGTATTACATGACCATTTGTTGACTTCAGCAAAGATGCACATAATTCAGTTTGGCTTTGGTTTGCTTCAGTTGATTTTTACTTGTGTAGAATGAGCATATGACTGTATTTAAATGATCTTTTTTTTTTTGTTTTCTTCTCCCCTATATTTAGAGTAAAAATTCTAGGGGCGCCTGGATGGCTTAGTCGGTTCGGTGTCTGACTTCAGCTGAGGTCATGATCTCTCAGTTGGTGAGTTCGAGTCCCGCATCTGGCTCTGAGTTGCTGATGGCTTGGAGCCTGGAGCCTGCTTCAGATTCTGTGTCTCCCTCTCTCTCTCCCCCTCCCCTGCTCACACTCTGTCTCTGTGTCTCAAAAATGAATAAACATTAAAAAAAATAAAAAATAAATAAAGTAAAAACCCCAAGAAAAGACAAATACGAACTACTGACATGTGAATCTTGGGGAACACAAACATTCAGTCCATGACAACAGTGCTATGAATAGTACTCTATAAATGACAGTCTGCTCAATTTCTGATAATGTCATTTCAAATATTTTTATCCTTGGGGCACCTGGCTGGCTCAGTTGGTAGAGTATGCAACTCCTGACCTCAGGGTTATGAGTTCAATCCCCACATTTGGTGTGAAGTCTACTTTAAAAAAATGGTAAAAAAAAAATCACAGAAACAGCAACAAAACCTGAATATTTTTTTATCCTTACTGCTCATTGTTCATTTTCAATATCAATTACTGAGAGATTAGTGACAAGTCTTTAACTGTGACTGTGGATTGCTTATCTTTCCTCTTAATTCTGTCAATTCTTGCTTCATGGTTTTTGATGTTCTGCTTTTAAATCCATTTTTGTTTAAGATAAAGTCTCCTTGATGACTTAATGTATGTATCAGTATGAACTATTCCTTTTTACCTCTTCTGTTTTTTAAGCTTTTTTTTAATGTTCATTCATTTTTGAGAGAGAGAGAGAGAGTGAGCGAGAGAGAGCAGGGGAGGGGCAGAGAGCAAGGGAGGCACAGAATCCGAAGCAGGCTCCAGGCTCCAAGCTGTCAGCACAGAGCCTGACGTGGGACCTGAACTCATGAACGAGGAGATCATGACCTGATTCAAATTTGGAGGCTTAATTGACTGGGCCACCCAAGTGTGTCACTCTTTACCTCTTCTAATAGTCCTTGTCTTTAAGTCTACTTTACCTGACGTATAGATACACCAGGTTTCTTATGCTTAGTGTTTATATCCAACACAGTTTTGTCTTTATATTTAAAATGCACCATCTGTAGACAACATAGTTGGGTCCTGTATTTCAGTTAGTCTAAGGGTCCTTTACTTTTAATTGGAATATTTATTTACGTTTATTGTAATTATTGTTATGGATGTATTTAATCTACCATATTGCCATTGGTTTGGAATTTGTTTTGTTTCCTTTGTTCTTTGTTCTTTTTCTTTGTTCTTTGTTCTGTGACTGTGGATTTCTTATCTTTCGTCTTAATTCTGTCAATTCTTTCCTCTTAATTCTTGTCAATTTGGGATTAATCAAATATTTTTAGCATTTGTTGTGGGTTGAATTGGGTCCCTCTCCATTCATATGTTTAAGTCTTAACCCCACAGAATTGCATAATGTGAACCTACTTGGAAATATGTTTGTTACAGTTGTAATTAGTTAAGATTTGGTCACACTGGAGTAGTGTGGGTCCCCGACTGAAGGTGACTGGCTTTCCTTGCAAAAAGAATGCCATATGAAGGGAGAGCACATGGGAGGGCACCGTGGGAAGACTGGAATTATCTTTCACAAGCCAAGGACCTGTGGAAGCTGAGAGAGAGGCCTGGGACACATCCTTCCCTAGACCTTCTTCAGAGGGAACATGGCCCTGCTGACATCCTGATTTTGTACCTCTGGGCTCTGAAACTGTAACAATAAATGTCTGTTGTTTCAGCCACCCAGTTTGTGGTACTGTGTTATGACAGGCCTTGAAAATTAATACAATATTCCAATTAATGTATTTTATTGGATTTTTAAATTCTTTTCTCTCTCTTTTTTTTTTTTTTTTTTTGAGAGACAGTAGCAGTGAGAGGGGGAGTGGGGATAGGGGCAGAGAGAGAAGGAGACACAGAATCTGAAGCAGGCTCCAGCTCTGAGCTGTCAGCACAGAGCCTGACGTGGGGTTCGAACTCATGAGTCATGAGAACATGACCTGAGCAGAAGTCAGACGCTTAACCAACTGAGCCATCTGGGAGCCCCGGATTTTTTATCCTTTTAAAAATTATTTTTATGGTTGTGCTAGGGATTAACATATACTTTCATAACTTATTTCGGTCAATCTGTAAATAAAATTCTATGACATTAGGGGTGTCTGTGTGGCTCAGTCAGGTAAGCATGCAATTCTTGATTTCAGTTCAGGTCATGAACTTGCGACTCATGAGTTCGAGCCCTGCATCAGGCTCTGCGCTGACAGTGGGGAGCCTGCTTGGGATTCTCTCTCTTTCCCTCTCTCTCCACCCCTCTTGCTCTCTCGCTCTCAAAACAAATAAATAAATGTAAAAAAATTGTATGATATCACATAAAATGTAAGAAACTTACAACAATGTAATTTTATTTGTTCCCACCTATTCTTTATGCTACATTTATCATATAGTCTATTTTTACATTTTCTATAAAACCTGTAATATAATGTTTTTATGATTGTTTTAAATAGTTACTTGTCTTTTACATAATTAAGAGAGATAGATAGAGAGCCCTATAAACCTTTATCCACATACTTAACCATTTCTCATGCTCTTCGCGTTTTTCTGTGGATGCAAATTCCATTCAGTAACTTGTCTCTTCAGTCTGAATTTTACTTTAGCATTTCTGTGGTGCAAGTCTCCTTGCCTCACTGTCCCACATTCTTTCAACTTTCATTTATTTGGAAATCTCTTTATTTCAATCTTATTTTTGAAGACTCTTTTGGGTGGCATGGGATGCTGAGGCGACTAAGTCATTTCATTGCATATTTGCCCCTCCCCCCCGCAGTGGCTGGTGGGAAATCGGCAATCATTTGCATATGTTTTCCTTTCGTGCTTGGGATTTTCTGAGATTTTTGGTTCTGTAAATTGACTTTCATCACTTTTCAGAAAATTTCAACCACTATTTCTTCAAATATTTTTTTTCTGTTCCAGCCTCTCTTCTCTTTCTGACGGTCCAATTACGTATATGTTCTGATGGTCTTCCAAAGGTCACTGAGCCTCTGTTCATTTTTTATCTTTTCTCTCTCTGTTCTTCAGATTGGATCCTTTCTGTTGATTTATCTTCAAACACACTGACTTTTTCTTCCGCCGTGTGCAATCAATCTGCTGTTGAGCCAATGTTATGAATTTTTTTCACCTCAGACGTTGTGAGTTGTAGTCTTACCATTTCTATTTGATTGTTTTTAGAGTTTCTATTTCTTTGCCGAGATTCTCCATCTGTTCATTAATGTCCGTTAAGTTCTTGGCTGTATTATAATAGCTGCCTTAACGTCCTTGACTACTATTCCAAAATTTTTGTCATCTCACAGTGAGCTTCTATTATTATTATTTTTTTATTATGGGTCATAGTTTTCTGCTTTCGTGGATGGCTATTATTGCTACAAATTGTATGATGGGAATTTTAGTTTATGGATTGTAGTAAGTTTACATGAGGTCCTCTTCCTTTAAAGTTGTTTTGTGTTGCAGGGTAAGTCCTCCGACTTTGTTCTTTTTTAAAAAAAAAAGTTTCCTTGTGATATTCTGGCTCATTTGCATTTCTACATAAATTTCAGAATCATCTTGTCAATTTCCTGGAAAAAATCCTGCCGGGATTATGAGTGAGACTTTATTAAATCTATTTGTCAGTTTGAGAGAACTGACTTCTCTTCGATATTGAGTATGTTAGGGAGTATATTCATGAACTTACTTTATTCCTACATTTAGTTGTATTTCTTTAATAGTGCATAATAATGTTTAGTAGCACTTTGCCTATATGATTTGTAAGTATTTTACTGCATTTATTCCTTTGTATTTGCTTTTTTCAGATGTTATAGTGTCACGTAATTATTTTTTATTAAGTCCTAAAATATAAAAATGTAATTGATTTTGTATGTTGACTTTTAAGCAGTGACCTAAGTTTACTTTTTAATGCAAACGGACTGTGTACAGTTTTTGACAGTTTTGCATATTAATAATACAACTAAAAATAATGGCACTTTTATTTCTATACCTTCAATTCTTATATCTTTTGTTTCTTTTTCTTGCCATATGGTACTAAGGTATCTAGTACAATCTTGACTAGAACTGGTAATAATGGGTATCCTTATCTCATTTCTGGTCTCAGGGGAAAGTTTTCAATACTCTGCCATTCTGTATAATGATATCTACAGATATTATATATATACACCCTAATTAGTTTTATTTTTTTTTACTTCTATTAGTGGTTAAATAAGAATTTTATCATAAATGTTAAATTTTTATTATCTACTTTTTTCACATCTACTGAGATGATCATGTAATATTTGTTCTTTATTCTCCTTAAAGCATAACGGATTATTTATTTATTTATTTATTTTTGGTAATAGATTTTTGAGTGATAAAGCAACCTTGCATTCCGGGAATGAATTCAACTTGTCTTCTTTCTTTTTTTTTTTGAAAAAAAGATAAGGCTAGGTTAGGTTTTCTAATGTTTTCTTCAAAAATTTTTGCATCTGTGAAGTACATTTTTTTGTTTTGATTTACATTTCTTATAATGTTTTTGCTAGGTTTGTTATGCAAGTCTCATGAAATGGCTTAGACTTGTTTTCCCTTTAGTCACTGGTGAATCTATGTAAGATTGGTGAATGGTAACTACTTAGAAGGATTTGCAAGTCAAGTCATCTGCATCAACAGTTTTGTTTGTTTTGGGGGCTAATGATTTTTTATTATGGATTTTATTTCTCTAATACATATAAGAATATAGTTTTTGTGTTTCTTGTGTCATTTCAGTTCATTTTTTTTTTTTTTTAGGATTTGCTTACTATGGAAAATTTTGAATGTCACATATGTAAATGGTCATCAGGTTTGATGAATCCTGTGTACTTCTCCCCCCCACCCCCTCAACAACCAGCAGAACAGAACCAGTGTTTCCCTTTCATGACCCTACCACCAACTCTGCCCTCTTAATACATTGGAGCCAAGCATTGGATCATCCTATACAGTGGCACCGTGGTATGCTTCTCAATGTGAGATGTATATTTTTTAGTTAACTGCATTATCATCACCACACTTACAAGATGGTGACGGTTCCTTAGTTATCCAATGTTTGGTGCTCAGATTTCCAATTGTCTCATAAATATCCTAATTTTTACATTTTGATTGCCAATCCTTTGCTGTATCTTTTCAGGCTCCCCTGTCATGAGCCTCTTTATATATTTAGGGTGTAGATTCATGTTTCTTCCCATGTTTCCATATTTTCATGTTACTTTTTGCTTTAAAAATGTCACACTTGCCAAGAATTGTTCAATTTTTTTTTTGTCTTCTCAAAAATTCAAACTTTTGTCTTATTACTTTTCTATTGTACTTTGTTAGCATTAAGTTTTCTCTCTTCTTTACGATTTTCTGCCTTCCATATTATTTGGTCTTAATTTGCTTGTTCTTTTTCTGACTGAAGACCAGAGCCCCCAAATTAATTTATCTTCAGCCTTTCTTCTTTTTAACATTTGCATTTTAGGCCCTTTAAGCAGAGTATTATCTGTACCACACATTTTGGAATGCTGTATTTTTATTATTCTTCATTCCAATTATTTTCTAAATTATAGCATTATTTCTTCTTTGATCCAAGCTTATTTAGAAATGTATTGTCTAATTTTAAACATTGGGGTTTTCTAATTATCTTTTTGTAATAAATTTCTAACTTAATTCCACTGTGGTCAGAGAACACAGTCTATGATTTTTAATTCATGAAAATATACTGAGACTTGCCTTATGGCCCAGCAAATGGCCAATTTAATTAACTATTCTGGGTGCTGTTGAAAAGAATGCAATTTTCTTGTGCAATATTTTATAAATGTCAAATCACTCTTGTTTAATCATTTTGTTCTAATATTTTATAGCTTTACTTTTTTTTTCTTTTGGTCTTCTTGTATCAGTACTAAAAGGAGAGTGATAAAAATCCTTAAAAATGATTGTATATTTGAGTAATTTATCTTCACTTTTTATATCATTTAAATATTTTGAAAATATGATATTGGATGCATATTGATTTATACTTGTGTTTTCCTGAAGTACTGACTCTTCTATTTATTTATTTTGATAGAGAGTGTGAGAGAGCGCATGAGCAGGGGCGGGGCAGAGAGAGAGAGAGAGAAAGAGAGAGAGAAAAAGAGAGAATTCCAAGCAGGCTCTGTACTGTCAGGAAGAGCCCTATGTGGGGCTCAAACTCACGAACTGCGAGATCATTACCTGAGCTGAAATCAAGAGTCAGATGTTTAACCAACTGAGCCACCCAGGCACCCCCTGACTCTTCTATCTTTATGAAATATTTCTTTTCCTCTTTTTTAAAAAGTGTTTTTTATTTAATTTTGACAAAGAGAGAGACAGAATGTGAGCAGGGGAGGGGCAGAGAGAGACAGAAACACAGCATCCGAAGCAGGCTCCAGGCTGTAAGCCGTCAGCATAGAACCTGACGCAGGCTCAAACTCATAAACTGTGAAATCATGACATGAGCCAAAGTCAGCTGCTTAACTGACTGAGCCACCCAGGAGCCCTTTTATTTTCCTTTTAATAATGCTTCTTGCCTTGGAGTCCATATTTTGTGATTTTGTTTTCCTTTGGTGTTTTCGTAGAATATTATTTTCCATGCTTGTACTTTCAAGCTTTCTATTCACTTTTAAAGAAACTCTTATAAGCAGCATATGCTTTTTGCTTTTAAATTGACTTATCAGTTTTATCTGGGTATAATTTATGTACAATAAGCTGCCTCCATTTCAAATGTACAGTTCGTGGGTTTTGGCATGTATACACCCATGAAAATATGACCACAATTCAAGGCGCAGATTTCCATTCTCATCTCGACCCTCCCCCAACCAACATACACTTTCTTCTGCCCCATTATAGGCTATCTCTTTGCAACTCTTGGTCAAGCAACTACAGATCTACTTTCTGTCACTCCAGGTTAGCTTGCATTTAATAGAATTTTGTATAAAGGAAATCATATAGCACGTACTCTTCTGTGATGAGCTATTCCACTCAGAATAATGATTTGAAATTCATCCCTGTTGTGTGTCAGTCGGTAGTTTCTTCTTTTATTGCTGATAGCATTCTGTTATGAGGATGCACCACAAATTGTTTTTTTTGTTGTTGTTGTTGTTTTGTTGTTTTGTTTTAAGATTTTATGTTTAAGTCATCTCTACACCCAACGTGGGGCTCGAATTTACAACCCTGAAATCAAGAGGGGCATGCTTTGCTGACTGAGGCAGCCAGCCCCCCCCCCCCCCCCAAATTGTTAACTTATATCGATGTCTAGGTTGTTTGAAGCTGGGACTATTATTTTCCATGCTTGTACTTTCAAGCTTTCTATTCACTTTTAAAGGAACTCTTGTAAGCAGCATATGTTTTTTGCTTTTGTAAACTATGTTTTAATTGACTTGGAGTTCATCCTTAGATGTGGAATGGCTGGGTCCTGCCATGGGAGTATGTGTAACTGTAACATTACAGTGTTGTTGACAGCCACAAAGGCTGCAAACAGACTCAAGCTTCAAAATGTCCAACAAATGACTATCAATTGTGAAAATTATGATGTCTTTACAGCATGGAACACTGTGTAACCTTTAAGTATAAAGCAGTGTGACATCTATTTATGTGGAAAGTCTTTCACATTGTATTTGGTCGGGAAAGCTAAGTTTTAGAGCTATTTAATAATAACAAGTAATAAATGAATATATAAATATATTTTATTTATTTATTTGTGTTTATGTTAATATATTTATCTACCTACCTACCTGAAGGTTGTTAATAGTTTTCCATTAGTTGGTTGTTTTTCATTCCTTCTCCCTTTTTATGCTTATCTTTTGCATTAATTCATTTGGTTTTATTACAGGATCAGCCCTTTTTACAGAACATTCCACAGTGGTATGCCTGGTTCCAGGTGCTCCAATCCGTGGTCAGCTCTCCACTTCCTGCCTTTGCTTTCCTCTGGGCTCCTTCATTCCGCCACATGGTAACAGCTGGTCAGCGGCAGCCCCAGGCTGACAAGCCACCAGCGGAGAGAGGTCAACTTTGTCCCTGTAAGTCAAACAAAAGTTCACTCCTGGAAGTGAACGAATTTACCTAGTTTGGATCCCGTGCTCCTGGTAGGGTATGAGGACTAGAGAGGCCTGAAGGCAGAGGGGTTGAACAGTAAACCTCCACAACATGTGGACGATGGCTGAGAGGGGAATGGCCTCCAACATAAAAGCACACTGAGGTGGTGAGGGACGTGGCTGTATGGAGGACAGGCAAAAACACACAAACATTCATTACATCTGTATTTTATGAAATTGTTTACAAGATGCCCATGTTTCTTGTGTATACATAAAGGAAACGAGGCCTAATGATACTAAAATGCTCAATCCCCTTCTATTCTGATAGCTTTTCCAAAGCGCAGTTTGTGTCTCATCCATCTTTATGCGTTGTAACTGGTCACTGTATTTGGGGAGTCAACGGATTTCGTTTTTAAAAATCCTTACTAAAATTGGCCACAAGATGTCCCCACAGCTCTAGAAGATGCTTTCTCTATGTCCCTAGACAGGCTTTTCTCATTTCCGTTGATTTACTTTGAGGACATTAACCAGGTAATGTCTAATGAGATTTTTGTTCTCAATCGGCTTTTAAAATGTTATGCCCCTGAGAATCAGGCATTGAATGTTCAGAAGAGCAGACCTCTTCCAACCAGAGTGAAAGGAATCACCAAATGCCAATTGTGTATTTGTCTTTGAAAGGTCCATATTAAACTACGGTTTTCTTAAACTGTGGGAATCCTTTGTGGCCACCTTGAATTCTTAAGTCATCGGAAAATGTTACAACTATGACATGGCATTTACCTGTGATGTTATTTGCTGTAAAAGCTAATTAAAAGTGAAGAAGAAATAAAGAAAGTATGTGCTAGCAGTGTTTACCGCGAGATAGAAGAGGGATGCAAATATATTTTATTTGTAAATATGTGCTCTGGAGAATGCTGAGTGGTTCTACTCTAGAATTAGGGAGGCTTTCTTAGTCTTTTCAAACACATCTCAACTGTGGTTGCTCTGAGGCATCGAGGAGACCAGTTTTCCCCCTTACAGGTGCCTCCCGGACCCCTGAATCATGACAGGTGGTCTGAAACAGATACTTTGTTGCCTGAAAGATTCCTAAGTGGAAGGTGTTCTGAAAATAACTTCTAAACTTAACACATGCTTGAGTAGGAGGAGAAAAACAGATATGGTAAAAGGATCAGGAAACTTCTAGAGGCAAACAGATTTTATGCACGCATCAAGCGGGATCCATCTTATAATCGGGATTCTTATTCTAGTTGGCTTAGAAGGTTTTTTCAAATTTCTTTTGATTTAATTATTCATTAAATTCTGTCATTACAGAAAATTCAGGTATATGTTGACTAAGACTTGAGTCTTTCTCTTTTAAAAAAAATTTTTTTAACGTTTATTTATTTTTGAGAGACATAGAGACAGAGTATAAGCAGGGGAAGGGCAGAGAGAGAGGGAGATACAGAATCTGAAGCAAGCTCCAGGCTCTGAGCTGTCAGCACAAAGCCCGACGCAGGGCTCGAACTCACAGACCGTGAGATCATGACCTGAGCTGAAGTTGGCCCGTTAACCAACTGAGCCATCCAGGCGCCCCACTTGAGTCTTTCTATGAAATGAAAGAGGTGGGAAAAGGAAACATTGTCACAATTTTTTAAATCCACTGAGGGATAGGGTTATGGATTGAATGTGTTCTTCCAAAATTCATATGGTCAAATCCTGACCCCCAGTATCCCAGAAGATGACATATTTGGAAACGGAGTGGTTGCATGTGTACTTAATTAAGTTGAAGTCATAGTAGGGAAGGGCGGGCCCCTGTTTTCAATGTGACCAGTGTTCTTATAAAAAGAGGTAATTTGGACACAGACATGCACACAGGGAGAATACCATGTGAAGACTGGACCCAGAACCCCGGGAGCAACAGAAGCTGGGAGACAAGCCTGGAGCGGGTTCTTTTCTAGGGTCCTAAGAAGGAAGTGATCCTCCTGGCATCTTGATGTCAGACTTCTGGCCTCCAGAACCGAGAGACAATAAATTTCTGTTGTTTAAGCCATCAATTGGCAGCACTTTGTTATGTCAGCCCTGGCCGACTGGTGCAGGCAGTAAGCGCCATAAGGATGTGATTAATGTTAATAAAAAATATAAACAGTGTAGCCATTGATTATTTTTCGAATTTTTATTGATATTCATCCTCATTTTGTAGTTAAGCCGTCAAGTGGTCATGTATTAATTTAATCTTTCCCTGGGAAACCAGCATGAAATAATTTTCTCCAGAGCCATAAGTAGATTTGAGTCCAACCCCACTGAATAATAGAATTCTGGAACCATCCAGGAGATCTTATTTTATTATAGATCAGAGAATTAAGGTAGAGAGGTTTAGGAGCAAAGCTAACATTAAGGCAGAGTGTTCTCTCCCCATGGAGGTAAAGCGGGAAACTTTCGTATCTCTGATATTTTGATTGATTGCCTCATCATACAAGGTTAAAGATAGAGTTTTCCAATCACGGGGGAAAGAGACATATTCTGGGTACTCTTGAAATGTGGGTGTGCTATAAACTGCCCTGACAAGCAGAATATAGATGAAGGAAGACCAAAAATCTTGAAACTAAACTTTTATTAGTGAATCATCCAGAAGCAGGTGGGAGTTCCGTACTATCTGTTCTCCCTGTACTGGTGTCTTACCCTCTAAATAAGGGCAAATTAAACTCTCTTGTGGCCAAGTTACAGCTCATCCTGTGACCGTTCCACAAATGATACGCATTTCTTCTCACCCCACTTCTGTTGCCACCTCCTAGGTACTACATTTGCCACTAGGTACTACATTCCTCTAACGGGCTGAATTGCGTTCCTCTCAAATTCAAACATTGAAGTCCTAAACCCCCAGGAGGCGGTCTTGGAGCTGGGATCTTGAATAAGTTAAGTGGGTTGAAACGAGGTCCCTCGGTTGGGTCCTGATGCAATAGGACTGGTGTCAGAACAAGAAGAGATAAGAACACAGATAGACACAGGAGGACACGGGAGAAGCTGCCATCGACAAGCCGTGGAGAGAGGCCTCAGAGGGAACTAACTCTGTCAACACCTTGATCTCAAATTTCTAGCCTCCAGAACTGCTAGAAAATAAATGTCTGTTGTTCAAGTCACTTGGTCTACGGTACTTTGCTCTGGCAGCTCTACCAGATGGATGCAACTTCTTGAGGACCAGCTCAACTTCTCACTGCCAGTACTCAGGACACGGCATATTTTAAACTATTTTCATTCTTACCCTTATAGACTTTATTCTCAGTTCCAAGCATTGGGCCTACTAAATGCACTGTTGTCAGTAGAATTAAACCAAGAGAAAAATATGAGATTATATTTATTTTATGATCTTTTTAATTAAAAGTTTTTTGAGAGACAGGAGAGAAACAGAGAGAGCAGGGGAAGGGGAGACAGAGTGAGAGACTGAGCATCTGGGCAGGCTCCTCACTGTCAGCACAGAGCCTGATGCGGGGCTCAAACTCATAACCCATGAGATCATGGCTTGAGCTGAAGTTGAATGCTTAACCAACTGAGCCACCCAGGTGCCCCAATATGAGATTATATTTAAGTATACACATAAGTACTTCGATATAGCTGAGTCTATTATTGACCCTGTCTCCAGCTAACGTATTTTATGGCAGAAGTAATTGTTGCAAATTCAATGTTTTTTTGTCTTTTCTAGAGTCTGGAGTAAGGGGCGTGGAGTCCTAAGTTCTGAGCATTATCGATTGATCTCTTTCTAACATGTAATTAATTATAGCTCCTCTTAATCACAGGGAGTTTATAAACCATCCCATCACCTTCTAGTTATAGATGATGGATGTTAATGGAAGCATGCTGTTTATCCTCTCAGGTTGTATATTTTTGTGGTCACAGGAGTTTTCTGGAGCCCCAGCCTTAATGCAGAGAGATTAGTTGCTGTGGCAGAATCAGGGGTGTACGATTTTATCCCATAAAGCCTTTCAGAGTCCCTAAGCATGGAGGTGTCTGCAAGGGACCAGACTTGCCATCATGACTTCTGAAAATTTGTTGATGGCCTCAGGTTGTTGTGGGAGGAAGAATAACAGCCCTCCAAAGTTACCCACATGCTGGGGCACCTGGGTGGCTCAGTTGGTTAAGTGTCAGTTTGTGAGTTCGAGCCCCACAGTGGGCTCTGGGCTGTCATTGCAGGGTCCACTTTGGATCCTCTCTCCCCCTCTGTCTCTGATCCTCCCCCCTCTTTCTCTTTCTCTCTCTCTCACTCAAAAAAAAAAAAAATAAATGCTAAAAAAATCAAACAAAGAGGGGCACCAAGGGGTGGCTCAGTCGGTTGATCGTTCCACTCTTTTGACTTTGGCTGAGGCTCAGGTCATGATCTCGTGGTTCATGGGTTCACCTCACATGGGGCTCCGTGCTGATAGTGTGGAGCCTGCTTGGGATTCTCTCTCTCCCTTCTCTGCCTCTCCTTGTCTCTCTCTCTCGAAATAAAGAAATAAACTTCAAAACAACAACAACGACAACAAAGATATCCACATCCTAAGCCAGGAAGCTGGGAATATGTTCCCTTACCCCACAAAAGAAGCTTCGCAGAGGTTAGGGACCTTGCGATGGGGAGTTATCCCAGATGGTCCCGGTGAACCGACGTAATCACGACGGCCCCTTAAGTGAAAGAGGGAGTGGACAGCATCAGAGTGTGAGCAAATGTGACCGATGGCAGAAGCAGATGTCCAAGCGATGTGATCACGAGTCAGGGAGTGCAGGCGGCCTCTGTCAGCTGGAAAGGGAAGGAAAGGATTCTCCCCTCCGGCCTCTTGATGGAATGCCGTCCTGTCCACATCTTGATGTCATCTCCATTTGGCACTTCTGACCTCCAGAACCGTAAGATAATAAACTTGTGTTGGTTTAGCTACTACAGTTGCGGAAAACTGTCCCAGCAGGTATAGGAAACTGATAAGGCGGTCCAGTGACGTGGTTACTAAGCTGTGTGTCTGAAATTGCAGGACTCCTAAAACCTGAGCAGGACAGAGCCCGGCATCACCACCAGCCCAGCCCTCAGATTCTCCCTGCATGAGGACATAAGGCCCCGGGAAGACCTCACACTTTCTGCCTGTGAATGCTACTAAAAAGCATTTGAGTAATCTGGTCTAATCATCTGGTCTTTCTGTTGATCTAATTTAATCAGACCAGATCACACTGGCCTGTTATCTGCTTGATCTGATTATTCAACTAAATCGATCGATTCATTTGGTGAATTAATTCATAACAACACATTAATGCTTGTCAATGTCTAAACAAATTACTTCATTTAGAAAATGTTTTTTCTGGTTCTCCCCCCCCCTCTCCACCCCCCCAGAAACACTTTAGGATAAAGGGGCAGGCACAAGACCAGCATGGGACTTTGTGGTTGTCTGGTTCTCATTTGTTGGGGAAGATGAGGAGTTGGGGAGAGTCATCCATCAACTGCAGCAGACTTTGCTGGAGAGGGGAGAGGGGGAGCAAAGACTAGCCCCAACTCATTCATGAGACCACCGTAGAAGAGACGGTGTGGAAAGGGCATCAGGGTGACGAGCCCTAGCATCTTGGATTTCCTTTGCTTCAGTGAAGTTTTCAAACTTCTGTCGGGAGATCACTCTTGGGCAGAGATGCATCTGAACTCCACGCATATGATAGATGTACAGTGGCATCAGGTGCAGCTTCTACCCTGGGCTGGCTGCCCCAGCATAGGAGCAGGAGTGCGTGCGTGTGTGTGTGTGTGTGTGTGTGTGTGAGTGCGTGCCTGTGTGTGATGGGGAGGAGAGGAAGGCTGGCTTCAACTACTGCCAGTGCCCAATACCAACAGGGACACGCAGTGGATTTCGGGGTGTGTACCTTTCAGTACCCAAACAAGTGCACTGAGCTCAGGAGGAGCAGTGACTGTGAGCTGGTCACTGTGTGCCTTGGGGAGTATCTTTCACCTTCAGGCCATGAGCATGCGACCTCTGAGCATGTGCTTAGAGATGACATATGCAAATCCCATGACACGGTGCCCTGGAAACAAGGAGACATTCAGTAAATGGTAGTGGTGAAGGCGGTGGTGATGAGGAGACAGTGACCGTGCTAAGGAGGTGATGTGAACTGCTTACCTCCCTTATTTTTTCTTTCTGCTCCCACTTCTTTTGCCCAACATTTCAACACTTTCTTGTTTCTCTTCAAGCAAAGCATTGCCTTTCAAAGTATGTCAGGTTTAAAAATCTCCAGAACATCAAAAATCCAAACCGAAAAGTCTTTCCACAAAAGCCTTTCAACCGGTCAGGAGTCTGGATTGTCTAAAGTAAAATCTTGGTGAGGGAACTCTTGTTCTTTGTATGTGAATGAAAATTCAGGAAAGGGTGGGCCTTTCTCAGCATATCCGGGGTGGGCGTGGGTGGGCAGTTTGATACAAACGTAGTGTGATCCCGGCTGCAACACGCATGCCTCCTTCATCCCAAACAGCCACTTCACATGCACTCAGGCGAGAGTAAGATCTGGACTTGGACATCTTGTTTCCCCTTGGCTCGCTTCCAACAGAAGCGGCTTATCTGGAACAAACCTGAGCCGTGTCCGTGTAGGAACAAAGCGGCCACGCCTTGTGTGGTTTGACGGCCAGGGACCAGATTCCCAACTGCCGCCTGGATCCCGAAGCTCTATTGCAGTCTCCCAACAAACTAAAACATGACCCTTGAGAAAATGGGTGACACCCTGGTTGTTTTTTTAACAGTATTTTTTAATGTTTATTTATTTTTGAGAGACAGAGACAGAGCACGAGTGGGGGAGGGGCAGAGAGAGAGGGAGACAGAGAATTCCAAGCAGGCTCCAGGCTCTGAGCTGTCAGCACAGAGCCTGATGTAGGACTCGAACCCATGAACTGTGAGATCATGACCTGAGCCAAAGTAGGACGCTTAACCACTGAACCACCCAGGTGCCCCAACAGAGATTTTTGGTTGTTTTTTTTTGACTGAGATTCTGCAACAGGGCAGAATATGGACTGGAGATTAAAAGGAGGTTGAATCCTAGAACCGTATGCCAGAGTCTGGATACCCTGCTGGGTAAGAACACAGGCTCTGTTGACAGACTGCTGAATTTTGTATTTCAGCCCTGCCTTTACTACCCATGTGTGGTTGGACAAGACCAGACCTACTCATGCCTTAGTGTTCTCATCTGGAAAATGGATCTAACAGTCCTGCTTGATAGGTTTGTTCACTCAGTACGCTTTAAATGTTCAACAGATATTAGCAACAAATCATCATCATCAATAGCAGCAAAACACCTGAATTTGAGGTTGGCACTTAATACACGCTCTCTTGGGGTTTACTAGCTTCTGAGGGAACAAACTTCACTAAGTGCCCGGATTTTATCTGCCATGGATGCATATCATAGGTGACTCCAAGGGTGAGCAGACACGGCCACCGATTTAATTTTTTAATGCCAATCCTGAAAGTGTAGAACTGGCATCTGGAAGGGGCCGCTCCCAACTTCTGAAAACAAGTGCCCGTCCTTCCTTGGATTCGCTTCCCGCATATGCACGGTTCACCCCTCCCAGGGATTACCCAACCCGATTTGACTGGACGCCCAGGAGTCCGGGGGCTGTGTTTTCCACTTCCTTTGGATCTGGCACAATGCCCAGCACAGGGCGCTGCTCTCCCCAGTGCACGAGTTCACATTTCAAAGAAACGCAAGCTTGATAAAGACTTCTGCCCCACTCCCTTTCATTCCTAATCTGCCCAAGACACATTTGCCTGGCCTTTTCTTTAAAATTGTGCACTATCCACAAAATCTCTACCTGATGGTTATATGTCCTTCAGGGCATATAGCTTCTGCCCTTTTGTGGACAGAGTTACAGAGATATGAGGGTCACAGCACCGTGCAGCACACTTAGGTTACACCTGCACTGTTTCATAGAAGACCTACAAAGCTCTGAAATGGTGGGTTTGTATTTATTTTTTAAATGTTTAGTGTTTATTTATTTTGAGAGAGAAAGAGACACAGAGCATGAACAGGGGAGGGGCAGAGACAGGAGGGAGACAGAGAATCCGAAGCAGGCTCCAGGCTCTGAGGGGTCAGCACGCAGCCTGACTCGGGCCTCAGACTCACTGACCGCAAATTCATGACCTGAGCCAAAGTCGGAGGCTTAACTGACTGAGCTGCCCAGGAGCCCCGAAATGGTGAATTTTTGATTACACTGAGTTTTAATTAAACTTCATGGGAAATTAGTACAGGAGATACATTATAGATTTAGAGGAAATTAGTTATATAAAAATATAAGTAATTTGCATTTGATAATTATAATAGCTAGTTTACTAAGCATTTTCTATGAGCCCTTTACAAGTATTAACCCATTTTATAGACAAGGAAAGTGAGTACCAGCGAGACCAGGTAGTTTGCCCACAATTCCACAGCCATAAGAGATAAAGGCCGGCATCAAATATGAACAGGTAGATTCTGAAAGGATGTGCTTGTAACAACAATCCAAACCGTGGGAGCAAGGGAACA
Source organism: Paguma larvata (assembly GCA_030068075.1). Lineage (NCBI taxonomy): Eukaryota > Metazoa > Chordata > Mammalia > Carnivora > Viverridae > Paguma > Paguma larvata. Next base: position 114,540,691 of record CM057828.1, read on the forward strand.
AACGGCTGTATTAGTTATTGATTCCTGCGTAGCTAAACCCTTCAAAACTTAGTGACTTGAAACGACGGACCTTCATCATCCCCCAGTTTCTGTGGGACAGGACTCCAGGTGTGGCTTAGTTGGGTCCTCCGGCTCAGGTCTCCCGTGACCTTGCCGTGAAGCCCGGGCTCCACTCAGCCTAGATTGCGAGTTCCCTCCTGGCAGCTGGCAGGCCTCAGTTCCTTGCGAGGAGGGCCTCTCCATCCCCTGCCCTGAGTCCTCACCGCGTGGTCCTCGGTGCTCCCAGCCGCAAAAAGCCCTGGAGGCAGAACCCAGTCTTTCATCTTCATTTCAGAAGTGACATGCCACCGTTTCTTTAATCATTAGAATTAAATCATGAAGTGCAGGAAGGGGCAGGAGGACCAGGAGGAGCAGGACCGGCTCCCACCAGAGCCTTTGGAAACTGGACAAATCGAGCAGCACAGGCACAATTCAGACCCGAATCGTCAGAGAGGTTTCCTCTGCAATTTTCTTTTTTTTTTTTTAATGTTTATTTATTTTTGAGACAGAGAGACAGAGCATGAGTGGGGGAGGGGCAGAGAGAGAGGGAGACACAGAATCCGAAGCAGGCTCCATGCTCTGAGCTGTCAGCACAGAGCCCGACGCGGGGCTCGAACTCACGGACCGTGAGATCATGACCTGAGCCGAAGTCGGCCGCTCAACCGACTGAGCCACCCAGGCGCCCCTCCTCTGCAGTTTTCAATGGATAATGCAGGGTTTTTCCTTTCCTTCTTTTAAAGAAGTAAGACCGTCTTAAATTTCTGTCTTTCTTAAAACACAGAAAAGGAAGTCGACATTTCTGAGCTTTCTGAAATGTGCCCGCACTATGGGGGAATCGCCCCCTAACTTTCTGGTTGAGCTTCTCTGTTGGACGAAGAGGGAGTCGCCCAGGGCGAGATCTCTTCAGGACCCACAGCCGCCTCTGTCTTCTCCCCATCGCTCAGGGAGCAACTTTCTATTGGGTACCACCGCGCGGGCCTGCCATTTTCATTGTGTAGCAGTGAAAACTAGGTCAACCTGTTCTTTCATTAAGTTTTTCCCAACTGTAGCACCATCAATTCCAGAATGGTTTTTCGGGGGGCCTGGTCAGTCAGTGAGAAAAGCCCGAGGAACCTTGGGGGTTGCCATGGCAACCGCCAGATAAGAAGGGAGCTGAGGACACAAGCAGGTTAAATTAGCTGTCTCCTGTCACACGGGGCTGCCCGGGGGAGGACCGCCTCTGCAGTCCGGAGCCAGACAAGGATGCGGGATGCATACAGAGCAGCAGCCCTGGAGGCAGGTCAGAGCGGGCCACTTGCAGGGCCCAGCGCTCCCGGGGTGGCCTTTCCTGGGAGTGGGGGCGGGAACAGGGGAGCTGGGGGCACTTACTGTCCAAGCCTCCCCAACATCGGTCTCCCTTTCCAGAGTCCCCCAGTGTGCACGTGCCATTAACTGAGCCTCTCAGGCAAACAACTTCCCATAACGAAGGAGGGCCTGGCTGGGCTGCAGGGCACGGGGCCTGGGGTCGCTAGGGCACCACCCCCCCCCCCCCCCGCCCTGTAGGAAGTGCGCCCCCTGCGGCACAGGGGAGACAGGATTGTGCAGCAGCCTGCTTCTCCACAGGGCCTGCGCTCCCTCTCCCTTTCTCTCTCTTGTATTTTTAACTCAACCTAAATAATTTTTCTTTTCTTACAAGATGCTCGTTGCCATCTGCTGACCAGACGCCATCACTGCAAATAAAACTGCCAACCCGAGCGCCTGGGGAAGCGATGGCAGTGTGGGGCCTTGTGCTGATGTTCCCTGAGTTAACTCAGACCGAGACAGACGTCTCTGTTTCAGTGGGATCATCGCTCTGGCCTCGGATTGGAAACGTCATTGCAGTGGGGCTTGGTAGGAGGTTATAACAGCGGGGAGGGAGGACGAATGCCAAATCTCTGAGTGAATTACAAAAGGACATCCGTCCTTTTGTCTCTTGGCATGCACAAACAAATGGCAAATATCACAAATCCTAGTATTTATTTGTAAAAATTAGTTAATGTCATCATTTGATGCTTTAAGGATGAAATGACGAATGTAGACATAATGATATAAGATAAAGGAGATAGGGGCTCCTGGGTGGCTCAGTCAGGTAAGTGTCCACCATCCGCTCAGGTCATGATCTCGTGGCTGGTAGGTTCGGGCCCTGCGTCTGTGGGGACAGCTCAGAGCCTGGAGCCTGTTTTGGATTCTGTGTCTCCCTCTCTCTCTCTCTGCCCCTCCCCTGCTTGCTCTCTATCTCTCTCAAAACCAAACATTAAAAAATACAAAATAAAATAAGATAAAATAAAATAAAGGGATAAACCTGTGGGTCTTTAGGCCAGATCCAAGCAGAGTTTGGGCTGTGGGGTTACAGAGGAGAGAGGTCAGAGGGGGGCAGGCGGCCCCCATCTGTACCAGTGGAGGTCCACATACCATATGTCCAATGTTAAATGAGAAATAAAGGTACAAACTGTTATATAAAATATTCTATCCTCCTTCCTTGACAAATTAGCTTCACAATGACGGGGAAGGTCACGTTTGAATTCAGAACTCAGATTCCTCCATACTGAGTGCTAGACTGTCAACCTACAAGGAGAACCAGCCTCTCTGCCCCTGGCTTTGGACCCAGCCCCTTCTTTTCTCCCGCCTGGCTCCCTCCCAGGTGGTGAGGTGGCTACAATGCGTGGCTATCCCAGCCTCACGTCCCAGTTGTAGCTGATGCCTCCTCCCTCAGGAAAGGGAACATGCACACTGGAAGCCACTAAGGCCCTCCAGGGTCTGGACACTGGGAAGAAGGAGGCAGAGATGTGACAGTTGACTCAAGGCTTTTGGAGTAGATAATTCCAGGGTCGCAGGTCCTCAGAATGTGTGGTCTAGAAGGGGTGCATAGGTTCCAGAATTCATGGCCCTTTGGTCCCTTGGGCTCCTTGCCCGATGGTGAGAAGGTGGGTTGAGGAGAGGCAGAGCTGTTCTAAAGTATGGAGCTGGGACAGGGGCTCCTCTTGCCCACATTTCCCGGCAGTGCTGATGTGACAGGAGGTAAGAGGCAGGAAGGCACGGCTGGGGGCAGAGAGTGGGAATGCCCTCTGCCATTCCCCCAACACCTACTCTCTATTCCTCTCTTTCTTGACCCCGCTCAAATCACACATTATTCAAAGTTATTCATGCCAGGGGCACCTGGGTGGTTCAGTCAGTTAAGGGTCCAACTTGAACTTGGGTCATGATCTCATGGTTTGTGAGTTCGAGCCCCGCATCGGGCTCTGTGATGGCAGTGCAGAGCCAGCTCTTTCTCTCTGCCTCTCCCCCGCTTGTGCTCTTTCTCTCTCTCTCAACATAAATAAATAAAACAAAGTTAATCATGTCCCCAAACACCTTTACAGTCTCCCAACAGGATAGCATCAAAACTCTGCTGCCTGGCTTTCCAGATTTGTGTCATTTCTCCTTGTTCACTCTTCTGAAGAGGCACCAAGGTTGGTGTCACTTAAAATCAACAGAATCGATTGGGTATTTGTGCTTGCTGTTTTTTTTCCAGGAGTTTTTATAAAGCCAAGATGTTGTAGTTTCACTTTTTATTTATTTTTTAAGATATGAATGTTTCTTGTTCCAGATTTTATTTTCATTGAGGTAAAATTGGTCTATAATTTTATATGTATGTTATAGGTGTACAGCATTATAATTCGAGTGTATGTACTACAAAGTGAGCATGACCCAATATCTAGTTACCATTCATCACCGTACAATTGACTCCCTTCACCGATTTGCTCACCCCCACCTCCTTCCCTTCTGGTAACCATCCATATGTTCTATGTATCTATGAGTCTGTTTTTGCGTTGTATTGTTTTTGTTTGCTTTGTGTTTTTAGGTTCCACATGTGAATGAAATCATATAATATTTATCTTTTTCTGTCTGACATTTCACAGGGCATGATATCTTCAAGGTCATCCATGTTGTTGTAAATGGCAGGATTTCATTCTTCTTTATGTCTGAATAATATTCCATTATATGTCTCTCTATCTATATCTATCTAATGTATATCTATCATCTATCTATCTATCTATCTCTCTATCTCTCTATCCATCTATCATATCCTCTGTATCCATTCATCTATCATGGACACTTAGATTGTTTCCATACATATCTTGTCTAATGTAAATAATGCTGCAATGAACATAGGGGTGCATAAATATTTTTGAATTAGTGTTTTTTGTATTCTTTGGATAAATATCCAGAAGCAGAATAGCTGGGCCATATGGTAATTCTATTCTTAATTTTTTGAGGAAACTCCGTACTGCTTTCCGAAATGGCTGTACCACTTCACATTCCCACCAACAGTGTACGAGGGTTGCTTTTTCACCACACCCTCACCAGTACTGCTATTTCTTGTCTTTTTGACAGCAACCATTCTAACTTTCATGAGGTGATATCCCATTGTGGTTTTGATTTGCATTTTCCTAATAATTAGTGATGTTGAACATCTATTAATGTGTCCAATTGGCTATCTAAGACACTGTAACTTAAAAATTTTTTCAGCAGAGTTGTTCTTAAATTTTTTAAATGTTTATTTATTTTTCCAGAGAGAGACACAGCATGTGAGCAGGGGAGGGGCAGAGATAGAGGGAGACACAGAATCCGAAGCAGGCTCCAGGCTCTGAGCTGTCAGCACAGAGCCCGATGCGGTGCTCGAACTCATAAACCGCAAGACTGTGACCTGAGCCAAAGACGGATGCTTAACTGACTGAGCCGCCTAGGTGCCCCACAAAAGAGATGTTCTTAAAATGATCTACATAGTCTGATTCTGTGTTGTCTTTCTGACTTCATTCTCTACCCTGTTTCATTTAGTTTCAGAGAGTGCAGTGGTGCTATAGCCTTGTGTGCAAACAGACTTCCCTCTAGTACACACACACATACGTAACAGACACAGGGAGGCAGACATGGCTGTTTTCGTTTCTGTAAGAGTGTGCCAGGGCTGACATAACAAAATACCACAGATTAGGTGGCTTATACCTAATTTATTTTCTCTCAGTTCTAGAAGCTGAAAGTCCAAGATCAAAATGTCAATGGGGTGGTTTCTCCTGATGCCTCTCTTCTTGGTTTGCAGGTGGTCATCTTCTCCCTTGTCCTCACGTGGTCTTTTCTCTTCTTGGTGTCTCTCTGTGTCCTAATCACCTTTTCTTATAAGGACACCAGCCAGACTGGATTAGGTCTCCCTAATGACCTCATTTTAATGTAATTACCTCTTCAAAGACCCTGGGTCCAAAAACAGTTACATTCTGAGTTACTGAGAGTTAGGGCTTCAACATGATTTGGAGAGGAAAACAATTCATCCCATAATACCCCTGTACTCAAAGAAGAGGTTTAGAATCGCATCAGCAATGAAGGTAAAGAGTGCTCATAAAAATATCCTGAACTGAAGAAAAGAAGGACTGGACATGTATAAGGAACAGCTTCACCTCAACCCCTTCATTCTTAGGTCCTAAGTCCCTACACTACTTATTTTTGTGTAGCCACACAAAGAAGGGAGTTCTAAGGACCATTGGCTAAGATTGGCCAAAGAAAGAGTTTCTGTGGCTCATCTCTCAGCAGCTCCAAATGGCATAAACACGTATTCCTGTTTCCTTGTGACATTCCTCATGGTTGAGCACTCTCTTTAAGGGGCCCACCTTCCTGGACCTCTGGAAAACCATTCTGTCAGGTTGTGTACTATTTCTCATCGGGAACCTCACCGACTCCTTTTTTTAGCTACTTCTAGTCCATTTTTAGTGCAAGGTTCCATCCTTTGGCATGTGTTCTTGTCACTCTATATTCTCTCCCTGGGTCACCCGTGTTCCATGGCTTCAACTACAATTGTGATGCAAATGATTCCCAGTCTCTGTCTCTTGTCTGGATGTGTCTACTACACATCTCCCACGTAGATGAAACAGGAGCCTTCACACTCGGCGTGTCCAAAGTCAGATTAATCATCTTCCTCCCTGAATCTGCTCCGTGCTGTATCTTCTGTTATCAGTACAGCCAGAAAGCTGAGTCAAATTAGATTTCTCCCCCTCGCTGAGTCCCACAGTCAAACACTCTACAGACTGTTTTCTTTCTCTTTGATGTATATATTCATTCCTTCCAGCCCTTCCTCTCCACATCTGTGCTCTTGCTTCTGACCGCATCGTCCAGATGACTGCACTTTCTTCTTGCTTCCTTTCTGTTCACTTTCACCCTGTTCATTTTCTTAGATTTAAAAAATATTAAAAATAAAATAACTAATCATTTTGACTATTGGTCATGTTTGATTTAATTCTTAGTAAGTCATTAAATGAGTTGAACCTTATAAAGTTAACAAATGTTTCATTTTCTAAAATTATTTCATTATCTTTTGAGGCAACTACTTTGTTGAATTTAGATTATAACCTTCAAATTAATTTTTATTATCATTACATGTACATGCATGTATCTAGAACAAGCAACATGTACTCTGTTGTTTTAAATTTCTAGAAATGGTATTATGTATACCTTAAATTAAATTTTTATTTATTTTATTTAAAAAATTATTTAAAAGAGAGAGAGAGTGCACAAGTGGGGTGAGGGGCAGAGAGAGAGAGAAAGAATCTTAAGCAGGTTCCATGTTCTACAAGGAGCATCATGTTGGGCTCGAACCCACAACACTGGGATCATGACCTAAGCCAAAATCAAGAATCAGACACTCAACCTGTTGAGCCAGCCAGGCACCCTTCTTAAATGAGATTTTTAATTTATTTTTATTTTATTATATTAATTTTTTAAGTTTATTTATTTTTGAGAGAGAGAGAGAGAGAAAGAGGGCAAATGGGAGAGGACAGAGAGGGAGACACAGAATCTGAAAAAGGCAGGCTCTGAGCTGTCAGCACAGAGCCCGATGAGGAGCTTGAACTCATCAACTGCGAGTTCATGACCTGAGCTGAAGTCAGGGTGCTTGACCAATGGAGCCACCCAGGCGCCCTTTAAATGAGATTTTTAAATTTGTCATTATAATGTAGAACCTGTCCCTGTCAATAATGTGTGTGTGATGTGTATGATGTATCTGTGTGTGTATAAACGTATTTATGTGTCTACCTGTCATTTATCTATCTAGACAACTTGTTCAGTCTTCTGACTTCAGAATCCTGGTCCAACACATAAATACATCACAATTAATTATCTATTTCTCTGTTAACAGTTATTTACATTTTTTCCAGTGAGCATCAATTGACATGTTTCCTTGTGCACACACACAAAACTTTTCATTGAGTATATACTTGGAATTATATTTGTTGGGTCATTTTAAGGCTTAAGAAAAAAGGATTTCTTTCTTTCTTTCTTTCCTTCCTTCCTCCCTCCCTCCCTCCCTCCCTCCCTCCCTCCTTTCTTTCTTTTTCTTTCTTCCTTCCTTTCTTTCTTTCTTTCTTTCTTTCTTTCTTTCTTTCTTTCTTTCTTTCTTTCTTTCTTTCTTTCTCTTTCTTTTCCTTCCTCCCTTCCTTCCTTCCTTCCTTCCTTCCTTCCTTTCTTTCTTTCTTTCTTTTCTTCTTTCCTTCCTTCCTTCCTTCCTTTCTTTCTTTCTTTCTTTCTTTCTTCTTCTTCTTCTTTCTTTCTTTCTTTCTTTCTTTCTTTCCTTCTTTCTTTCTCATAAGAGTATATGGGGACCGAAGCTGGAAGAGAAAGGCAGGGGTGACAATAATACCAGGTCCCAGCCTGGTCCTATGTCCCCCATGGGCTTCGGTCTCCCTTGTGGCATCTCTGATTCTCTCTGTCCATTCCCTTCTCTGCCTGCTGGCTTCCTTGGCGTGTGCATTTCTGCTTCCTCATACCTGCAACTCTCTAGGGGTTACAGCTCATCATTGCCCAGCCTCCATCTCGTAGCACCTTCAAAGCTTCTGACCCCTCTGCTGAGTCTCTCTCTGTGCACTTACCATATCTGGTTGGTCTTCCTGAACCAGGCTGTATGGCAGGATGCAGACTCCCTGTGGCTGCCGTGCAGTGCTGAGGGGCAGGGTGGAGAGGCACTGTGACACCTAGCTTTGCAATAGCAGGGCTATGGGAGAGGAGGAGGGTTCCATCAGGATGAGGGTTGAGTCTTACAAGCATTCTGAGATTTGGCCTGTCCAGCACACTCTCCTTTCCTTCAAAACTCAGCTAACGTGTGTCTTCCTCCAGAAACTTCCTGACCTCCCTGTCTAAGGTAGATGGCCTTTTTTCTCTCATGGCCCCAACACATACCTCTAGAATATTAATGACTTTGAACTATTATTTTTGATAGATGTTTAGTTACCTTGATAGCAGGAACCACATCTCCTTTGGCTTTGACCAGTGCTCAGCACAGCACCTGACATATGTCAGATAATAAATGCATGACACTGAGCACACCAAAAATGCCCTGAGACTGGACTAGTCAGAGAATGCTTCAGGCGTATTGGAGCTTGAGCTCAGCTGTTAGTCTGATGGTGTCATACTTTTTAAAGAGTGTAACTGATTTCTCTCTCATCATTTCAGCCCGTAATCCAGACAAGCTGGTCTTAATCCCATCACAACCTGAGCACACCTTCTCTGACCCCGTTCCTCAGCTCTCTGCTTCATCACCCACCACCTCCCACCTCCCCACACCAAGTCCACATCTACAACGTCTGAACTTGCCCAGGTGTCCAGATCTATCCCAATTCCATCCAAGAGCTCTGGAGACCAAGTGAAAGATGAAATGTCAAAAAAAAGGTCAAAGAGTTCTTGAAGCCAGGATAGGAAACCAAGGGAGTCAGAGGGAAGGAGGAGGTGGTTGGAAGTGGAGTTGGAGTTGAGACTGGAGGGATGGTGGCTGGGGGGACACCCAGTGGGCCTGATGGAGACAGAGGCTGGGAGGTGAGCCACGGGTCACTGAGGGGAGGGACAGGAGGGAGGAAGGGGCCAGGCCAACTGTGGACACAAACTTACCATGAATGCTGATGAGTGTGGCACTGAGGGGCCACCACGGAAGGAGCTGCCTCATGAGGAAGCGAGGGAGAGGGCAGCTCAGAGTTATGGAAAGGGCTGCAGCAACAAGGAGCAGCGGTGGTGGTCCAAGGACGGAAGAATTTCAGATGGGACAGGGCAGGGGGTCTGGAGTTGCTCTTGGGGCATGGAGGATGCTTGCTCTCCCCACAAGGCAGATGTAAGGAGCCCCTTGAGAGGACTGCAGGAGGCGGCGGCCCAGGGACAAGTAGTAAAGGGACGTTTCAGAGAGTCAGGGGAGGATACAGGGATTTGGCCTCAGACTGACCTGTGATCCCAAAGGTGTGGCAGAAGGAAAGCTGAAACTGAAGGAAAGTGAGGCCAGGAGAGCAGTTTTGTAAAGGCCCATGTTGGTGGAGGGGATGGCAGGGGAGTCCAGGCCTTTGTGGAGACCAACTCTACCGAGGGAAAGTGCACCTGTGAGATGCCACCAAGGGTTGGGGTCCTGTAGCTGATGTATTAAATTAAGAATACTGCAGATTATGACCTGCAGAGTGAGAGCACACAAGCTGCCCACACCACATGAGGTCGGCAGGAAGATCCCTCAGCATCCGAGCTCCCACTTTGGGGAAATAAAATCCCCAGGGGTCGTTTGACTGAAGGTGCAGTTTTAGCACACCCACACGAGGGAAGTAGAGTCATAAGATTTGTTACTTACAGATTCCAGCAACAGAGAGGCTCAGGGGGCTGGTGAAGGGCAGTCCTCCGTCCCAGGTTCTGAGCAGAGACAGAGGGCAGGGGTGACCATCACTCATTACTTATAAGGTGGCTGGAATGGAGGCCACTGACTTTTCAAGGGCTCGACTCTAAATGGCTATTGAAAAAGGTGCCCCTGGAGATGGGAAGCAGGGTCATGGGGCGGGAATTCCTAAACTCAGGTCCTTCTCTAAGCTCCAGGCTCTCTGTGAGCAAGGTGGCCCTACTGCAAAATGCTGGGGCAGGAGCGCAGTCTCGAAAGAGCTCTCTTCTTGCCACGTGCTGGGTGATCTCCAGACACAGAGGGTGGTTGCGAATGAAGCTTGAGGGGTGGGCCTGGGAACAGAGTTCTTCCCAAGAACCTGCAGAGTTTGAGGGCCCCTGCTCATTGCCATCAATGGCTAGACAGACAGATGCCAGCGTGTGGGAGTCTCAATGCCCTGGGGACTTGTCACCAGGGCTGAGAGTGGTTGACAGCTGGAGAACCAGGGTCTGGCAGGAGGCTTCTGCTCCACGATCGTGGCCCTGGCCGTGGCTGTGACCAGCTTTCCTCCTTTTCTCTCTCCCCTCTTAACCGTCCCCTGTGCCTGGTGTCGGCCTTTGCTCCAGGTTGGAGGTTTGTCCTCCGGGTGTTGCCGGGAGGCCTGGTGACAGAGTTCCCGAGACCACAGGTCAGGCGGGCCAGAGGGTGCTACTGTTTCCTCCAGCCAGCATGTTTTCCACTGTTCCCAGGCGCCCACAGGGCCCTGGGACTCCCTCACCTACCCACTCCTCCACTCCATTTCATTGTATTTCCACTGGTGTCCACACACTGCACACACATTTCAAACTTTCACAAAGAATTGCCCACCATCTTTGCTCCTCTCCCCTGGAGAAAAAGTCTCTGTTGGTAACCGTTCAAAAAAAAAATTATAATGGGCATATTATTTTACTACAATTATTACACAACCTATTTACCCCAATTAGAATTATATTTCCTAATTGTAATCCCAGGAAAATTCCATCTTAACCAGGTAGCAGGCTCTAATAGAAAAACAGCCAGTGCTAGAATGGCTGTTGCTTTTTACACAGGTCACAGTTCAGACATTTAGATGCATTAAAACCTGAATAGTTTTGCGTATTTTCTTCCACATACGGCTCAGGCACCTGAAGGGCACAGCCTTGTTTGGAGTCAGGGGCCGTTTCCTCCCGCTGGGTCCTGCTGTGCTGCTAAGCAACAGGCTGAGAGGTTTGGCCTCACTCCTCCACACCCCTCACCCTAGACTCTGTCTGGAAGCTTGCAGAGATCCAGGACGGAGCCACAGCCTCCTGGCAGCATTCCAGGGATCTAGTCTAGGGTCGCAGTGGAAACACAACACAGACTGGATGCAGAAGTTGTCCTGGGAAATCAGTTTCCACCCACTGGTACTGGGGGTCACAAATCCCATAGCTTTCTCCCCCCAAATACACAATGGGTTGCTGAGAATGGAGGCCCTTGGGCTGTCTTCTCAGAAGGCAGACCTACATCATCCAGAATGTGGCTCTGTTTTAGATTAATGCCAAGAGGGCTGGCCCTGCCCTCCCTGGTGTTCGGGCCACAGCTGGTTCTACCAATGAGCGCTCCTATACTGGGTCTACTGTGTTTTATGGCTCGGCAGTAAATGACCGTGTCCAAGATTAAACTCATAAAAGGATTCGATTTCTGAGTTCGGAGTTATCTAAAGCCTCCTCAGGAACTGCCCCTGTGAAAGCTGATCTCAGGGGCTGAAAGATCACATTCTGCAGTCAGACACTAAGTCCTGGGACCTCATGGGGACGAGCGGGGCTGGGCGGCTGGGGAGAGACGAGGTGGGCTGAGGGAGTGGATGCCATCTGACGGTTGACGATTGGAACTGACCATGGTTGTGGAGAACTCGGGGACCATCTAGGCACCCAGACAGGTATCATTCTTCCCTGATTTTTGTCATTTGTGTGATGGCCTCTTATTTCAAAGAATTCTTCTTGATGTCCTCTATAATTTTCCTGCTGGACATCCTTGCTACTGTGATAGAGGGGTTGACCTTTCTCTCTATCGTACTCTTCAGATATGGGTTGTGTTTCCCCTGCTTATTCTCAGAAACCTTGAAGGGGTCGTAGAAACATGGACTTCAGTCACTGTGCTAATTGTTTATTATACGTGAACCTTTGGATGTGACTCTTCTTCTCACTCAGGGCAATCTCCAGGCTTTTCCATGGAGAAATCTAGAAAAAAGCATAGGGCCACCAAGAGAGCTGGCCAAAATGTCACTACAGGGAATATCCATGATGGCATTTAAAAATTTTTTTTAAATATTTTTTTTGTTTTTGAGAGAGAGAGAGAGAGAGAGAGAGAGAGAGAGAGCATGTGAGCAAAGGAGGAGCCGAGAGAGAGGGAAACACAGAATCCAAAGCAGGCTCCAGGCTCCAAACTGTCAGCACAGAGCCTGACGTGGGCTCAAACTCACAAACTGTGAGATCATGACCTGAGTAAAATCAAGAGTCAGACAGATAACTGACTGAGCCACCCAGCTGCCCTCATCATGGCATTTTCAAACGGCTCATATATGACAACCAGAGATCACCCTAAAGTGTGATCCAGCCAAAGAGGGAGTTATCCTTGCTGCCAACAGCACCTGGCTGGAGGGGCAAAAAGTGTTTTGGGGAGCCCCCATTCTTCTGCTTACTTTGAAGATTTGTGGGGTGAATTTCACAACAGTTACAGTTTTCGGTCCCCAGCAAAGTTCATGTTGGCTTTATAGTGATCCCCCTGGATGATAAGAACAATTATTGTGGTGTGAGCAGACATGAGCTAGTGTCGTCACAAGCTCGTCAAGCTGGGCCACGACACATAGCTCTTTCCTCCATGTTTGCCTAAGGCTTGGTTTCTACCAGCATCTTCACACCATTTCATTGATTTAATTACTGACTGACAGACCACATCTAAACAGTGGCATAAATCAATAGCCATATACAGTTTCTCACAAGTTTGCGAGCTGTCTAGGTAGTTCTTCTGTTTCACATGATGTTGACTGGAGCCCCGGGTTAGCTGGAAGTTCCCAAATGTCCACACTAAACTGGCTGCCAGTTGATTCTGGCTCTGGTTGGGAGCTCAGATGGGGCTGGAAACAAGGACCTTCAATCCTCTTCCAGGGGGTCATGTCACATGACTCCTAGAAATTCCTCCCATCACGGTGGCAGGGATTGAGAAGATGAAGGGCAGGAAGAGTTAGCTGTTACTCTGGATATGTCCTGACTCCTTTCCATTCCCGTCTGCTCTAATGTTTGGAAACTCAAAAACTATAACTAGATAAGCTTATAACATTTTGGGGGGTGGTGATGGAGGAGATGGTAGGACCCAGAGATTACAGAGAATGACTATTTAAAGAAATTAGTCAATATTTCAAAATAAGGAAACCCAAATTATGCTTACCTTAACACTACATGGACTTTGAACAATACTTTGTTTTGTTGAGGTGCAGAGTTTTGGAGTTGCTAAGTTTCCAATCTATTTTTCTGTAACTACATCTGTCATTTTAACTCATGGCAATACAACTAGAGGTTTCTCACTGCAAGAATTCATCCTGAAATTTGTTAATTTAGGTTAAACTAAACATATGTTGCATTTTTCTAAAAGCATTTTGTCTAACTAGTAGACAGATTAATAACCCCCCTTCCCTCCAAACGTTCATGTCCTAATCCCCAGAACTTGTGGATTTGTTACCTTACATGGCAAGATGGACTGTGCAGATATGATTAAGGTTAAGGACCTTGTTATGTAGAGTTTATTCTGGATCAACCTGGATGGGCCCAGTGGATTAATGAATCCTCAGAAGTGGAGAACCTTTACCAGCTATGATCAGAGAAAAACACATGGTCACAGAAGCAGGGTCAGAGAGATGCTACAGTTTTTGAAGGTGGAAGAAGGGGCCACCATCCGTGGAATGGAGGAAGCCTCTGGAAGATGGAAAAGACAAGTAAAAAGATTCTCTCCTGGAGCCTCCAGAAAGGAATATAACCCTGCCAACACCCAGTGATCCTACTCTCAGATGGCTTACAGGACCGTGAGATAATACATTTCTGTTGTTTGAGGCCACCAAATTTGTGCAAACGTCTATTGGTTTACTTTTAGTTAATAGTGATTGTTTCTATGTGATGGCTTTTATTTCAAACTTTCTTTTTTGTACTTTTAAACATTGCTTAGAATTTTTAAGAGAAGTGTGCACAATTTTTTCAGACTATTGAGGGAATTTCTGAGCAGGAAGAGGAAGAAGGGAGTAAGAAACATGTGAGGTAAAAGAAGAGAAGAAGGAAATAGAAGATTCTGGGACACATTTCTGTGCAGATTTTATAGCCCATTGGGTCCTGATGGCCAAACAAATCCAGCCTTGGTTAGAGGAGGCCAAATGTGGGGCAGAGCCGGGTGGTGGCTCTTCCATGGTCTAGTCACTCTTTTGTTTGTAGCTGCCACACAATTACCTCAGAATCTGTCCCATTCAAGAGGAAGCTCTGCATGGGGGAGTTCCAGGGTGTTTTGGGACTTAAAAAATTCCACACTGAATTAAAAAAAAAAGTTGCTTGTGGTGCTGTGAATCTTGCTCAGTATCCTGTGTTCTGTGTCTTCTAGAGCTTTTCATTTCACTTCTACAGTAAAACCTTGGTTTGTGAGCATAATTTGTCCTGGAAACACGCTTGTAATCCAAAGCACTCATATGTCAAAGCGAATTTCAAGAACCATTGGCTCACTGGTGGTCATGTGATGTTCGGCATCACATAGTACTCCTACTGGGAGACACTGCTCATTTATCAAGTTAAAATTTATTAGAGACGTTTCCTTGTCTTGCAGAACACTCGCAGCCCAAGGTTTTACTGTATTATATTTTCCTTCCTTGACTCATTTCCTTTGTGCTAATCTCCCCCAGTTTTATTGAGAAATAATTGGCATACATCACTGTATGAGTTTAAGACACACAACATGACGGTTTGATTTACATATGCTGTGTCATGATTACCACGACAGGTTCAGCCGACATCCGTCATCTCCTATAGAAAGTAAACAAAAAAGAAAAAGTATTCTTGTGATGAGAACTCTTAGGATTTGCTCTCCTAACAACTTCCCTGTATACCATACAGCAGTGTTAGCTACAGGCATCATCTTGCACGTTATTTATCTTATAACTGGAAGTTTGTATCTTTTGATTTCTGATAAGAAAACCAAAATGCTTTGTGGCTTTTGCGTGACTTCTCCTAGGCAATGGGATCCTGCCGTCAGCATCTTGGCATTCCTCTGCATTCCCTCCACAGAAGCCTTAGGTGAAGCCTTTTAAACATGTCTTGTCACATGATCTGTGGCTCAGCTCCTTCTGTGGCCTTCCATCTTGTTCAGAATTAGAGCCAAAGTCTTTCCCATTGCCTGCAAAGCCCGTCGTGAGCTGGTCCCTGATGCCTCACCCATGCTATGTCTGTTACCGTCACACCTGCCTACTACTCCAGCCACACTAGGCCCTTCATCCCTTGAAGAACATACCCACTTCAGGGCCTCATCACTCAGTTTCCTCACTCCTGCTCTTTTCCCACACGGCTTGGGGGTGGGGCTGGGGCTGCTCCTCAAGCCTTCAGGTCTCTCCTCAAATGCCCATTTTCAAAAAGACTTCCAATCACTCTGCATGACCTTCCCAACTGTCATGCACTCTCTCCTATAACTTTCTTTTTTTTTCTTTAAAATGTTTTTTAATATTTATTTGAGAGAGAGAGAGAGAGAGAGAGATCATGAGCTGGGGAAACGCAGAGAGAGCAGAAGACACAGAATCTGAAGCAGGCTCCAGGCTGTGAGCTGTTGGCCCAGAGCCAGATGCAGCGCTTGAACCCACGAACTTTGAGATCATGACCTGAGCAGAAGTCGGATGCTTAACCGACTGAGCCGCCTAGGTGCCCCTATTTTCTTTAAAGAACTTGGTTCCAACTGTCATTATCTATCTACTATCTATCTATCTGTCTATCTATCTATCTATCTATCTATCTATCTATCTATCTATCTCTGTGTTTATTTCTTATTTCTTTATTGATTGTCTCTATCCACTAGAATGTAAGCTCCATGATATCAGGGACTTTCTTTTCTTTTTTCTTTTTTTTTAAACTTCTATATCTTTATTGTACAGTGTAAGTGTTCAATAAATATTTGGTAAGTGTATTAATGTATGAATGCCAATAAAACTTAATAATAGCCCAGTTAAAGAGACCTATGTATTCTTATGTGTCTATAGAAAATAATGTTTCTACAGACAGGGACTGGAGGATGCCTGCTTTAAAATAACTTAAGGGTGTTCTTCAAAATGCATATTTCTGGCCAGAGTCACTGAGTCTGAAAGCCTGAGGATGGACTGTGACATGTGCATTGACAGCAGAGTCCTCAAGTGATCTTCCTTCTAGAACTTGAAATCTGTTCCTTGTGACGTTCTATGAAAGAATGGGTACAAGACAGAATGTGCACAATGCAAATGGTTGAGCTCCTTTTAAGAACTGCCTGCCATTTTTAGAGGAGAGAAAACATATAACATAGAATAATGTAAAAAAAAAATCACTAGAACCAAACAATATCATGCAAACTGAATGCATCAGTGGTGAGTACGATTATGGTCAGCCCTTTAAAAATATTTCAGGAAGTTCCAAGTCTCCTGGGCTTACACAACCCGTGTTATAATTGAGGAATAAGGCTCCTTATCATTTCCCAGACTCTCAAATTTAGGTAATTTAAGATTCACCCACGGCAGCAGAAACCACTGTTATTCTGAGCCAATAGCGATAAAACTAATGGCAACTTCCTTTCCTTCTGAGAAGAATTCAATATCTTCAGGTCTCTCCTATTTACCTTGATGTGGAATTTTATCTTATAGACATGGACGCCTTTGGAAGTCATTACACAGGCCTAGCAAAACACAACCCAGACTCTGGAGGAACCGGTGTGACAAAACACTCCTTAGAGGAGTCTGAGACACAGGACCGATCAGGTTTTCAAGTCACCGACATTTCTAGGTAATTACTAATTATTTTTGCCCTATCCATTCATTCCAAAATATTTACTGAGACCATATCAGGTAGTGATGACAACAATAAACATTTTCATCACCATTACTAAGTGTTTTGAACATGTACTGTGTGTCTGGTTCTGTTCCGGGGCCTCCTCTGTGCTAACTCAGGTAATCCTGATGGCAACCCACCGATCCCCAATTTACAGGTGAAGAAAACAAAGGACAGAAAAGTGCTTACATAGGTGCTGAGGTAATAAATGAGATTAAGTGAAAGCACCTACATAATAGAGAAAAAACAAATTCCACAGAAGAAAATTTCAAGTTATGATGGGCCCTGGGATGTAAAGGTGTGTAGCAGGGGCACTGTGGCAGAGATGAGAGTTTGTGTTGGATGTTAAATATCTTAAAGGAATTCTAGATTCCAAGATGGTGTACGGAAGAGAATGGGTGAGGCAGAGGTGGGGTGAAGGCACTCCAGGGAGAAAAATCCGCAACACCGCAGCCATGCAGAAAATGGCATGTGAGCCAATGGGTTGGGAGTGCCTATGCCCACCACGGCTCAGCGTTTCTGGGGGCGTCACACTTTGCTGGACTAGAGGCCTCACCCTGAACTCTGAATCCATCTTATCACCACTCACCACCGATGGTCAGGGCACTGACCACAACACACAGACATACAATGTTAGTAAAAGAGTTAAAAAATTTTTTTTAATTATTTATTTATTTTTTTAATGTTTATTTTGTTTTTGAGAGAGAGAGAGACAGAGACTGAGCAGGAGAGGGGCAGAGAGAGAGGGAGACATGGTATCTGAATCAGGCTCCAGGCTCTGAGCTGTCAGCAGAGAGAATGCAAGTTTCGAACCCATGAAACTTGAGATCATGACCTGAGCTGCAGTCCACTTAGGCCACCCAGGCACCCCAGTAAGTGTTTTTTAAAGCATTCCACCAATTTTGGAAACCAAGTCCCAGGCTGAACTCCATCATGACTTACAAACCTTGATTAAGGAGCATTTTCATCGTCTGGTCTGTGAGTGGCCCTTGCTGGTCGCTGCCCTCTCCCAAAGGCACTCTGGATAACACTGGGGAAAGCTCTAGCATATTCTCCGGTTACTTCTCTTGGGCTCTGAGCCATCACAATAAAGTGCACAAGCAGGGAAGCCCTCTTCTGCTTGAACCCCGGGGTGCTAGAGCTCCTGGGTGCCAGAGTGAGACCAGAAGCCACGTTCTGGGCTGTGCCTCTGAGTCTCCTGTCACCTGGTGAAGGGGAACAGAGCACAGAGGCCTTGCCGTAGCTCAGAGGGGGTGTGCATTGATACCCTGTCCTCTCTGGCAGTATTTTCATCCACTTCAAGACGAAGAGCCCCTTTTTTTAATTGCTTCTTTTCCCTCCTCATTTCACCTTCCATC
The DNA here is from genome assembly GCA_030068075.1 of Paguma larvata. NCBI lineage: Eukaryota > Metazoa > Chordata > Mammalia > Carnivora > Viverridae > Paguma > Paguma larvata. The sequence continues at coordinate 114,558,831 of CM057828.1, forward strand.
AGAATCAAAGCAACATTGGATCTTACGATAACCAGCTCAGATTGCTATGTTGTCCTTTGTGTCAGGCAAGCTGGACGGAAATTTACCCGGGGCTGATTTAAATAATCTTCCACGTTAGACCCTCACACAAGAGTATTAGAGATATCTCGGCTGAGAAGGAGTCTTGTCCTTTCATCATAAAGAACAGCTTCTTTAATTTTGTGAGGACAACTTTCCCCTGGACCTAAAAGAATAGAATTCTACACCGAAAGAGGGATAAAGAGGGAGGCAAAGATGGAGTGGGGGTGGGGCAGGGCTACAAGGTGGAAAATGCGTGCATGGGGAAAGGAAAAGGGCTGAATAAAATGTTACATATAAGGTTGAGTTCCCTTCCGAAGGTTGAGGGAAGAAGGAGTTTGGCAAGTCTGAGTCTATTTGTGTAGGGTTCCAAGACCTTGGATACACAGGAAAAGGGTCTTTGTGGGATATTTTCCACCTCGTTAACCCTGTTCCTGCATGGCCATTCTGCTGGGGATAATTTCTTCTGCAGTCTATCAAAGTCAAAGATGAAATATTTAGAGTCTATAGAGAAAACTTGGATACAGGAACAGTGTAGCTTCATTTAAATGGCTTTCACCCTCTAGTCCCACAATTCCGGCCCCACACGGTGCTTGACCATCTACGGGTATATGGTTCCTAGTCCTTCCCATCCCCATTTATGCAATGTAGGCCATAAGCTTGTGGGTGAAAAATCTGGTTTTTCTTTGAGAACAAAATCAGGATGTGTGGACCTGCAGAAATCTAGCACAACTGTGTGTAAACAAAGTCACTCTAAGTTCTATTTGATTAAATGAGTGGGTACAGGCTATGAACACCCAAGTTTAGAGACCAGGACACAGCTAGAAAAAGGACTGCTGCTAGGAGGTGCTCAGAACTGAAAGGTGGTAGAGCGTAAGCCTGCGACACAGCCCAGAACATTCCCGGGGAAGGTGTGCTGATCTTCCGGCTGACCATGCGGTGCCCCGCGGACATCCCCACAGATCCCTTTCCGTTTGAGTGCACTGGGTCTTCCTGTGTGCTTCCAACAGCTGGCACCTGCACCTCTTTGTCTTCAGCGCTGACCTGAGGCCAGTGTTGACCTACGTTTGGGTTGTCAGAACAACCAAGGTGCTTCACCTGTGCCTGTGGGCAGCTCTAACTTGATGACTGTGGGAGCAGAAGTAGAAGTCCTCCAACTGGATGGCTCAGTTGGTTGACTTCAGCTTAGGTCATGATCTCTTAGTTTGTTAGTTCGAGTCCCTCATGGGGCTCTCTTCTGTTATCACCAGCCCACTTTGGATCCTCTGTGCCCCTCATTCCCTGCACCTCCCCTGCTCATGCACTCTCTCTCTCAAAAATAAATAAATATTAAAAAAAGGGGGTGCCTGGGTGGCTCAGTTGGTTAAGCATCCAACTTTGGCTCAGGTCATGATCTTACGGTTTGTGGGTTCAAGCCCTGCATCTGGCTCTGTGCTGACAACTCAGAGCTTGGAACCTTCTTCAGATTCTGTGTCTCCTTTTCTCTCTGTCCCTCTCCTCCTTGCACTCTGTCTCTGTCTCTCAAAAATAACCTGTTAAAAAAAAAAAAAAAAAGTATTCTAACTCCCATACTCCGGAACAGGGACAGTTTGACGTGGGAACTACACCATGTCCAGAGCTCTCCTGTGGTACTGAATCTAACTGAACTGCCTGGGATTTTGGGGATTTTAACTCACGTTTGCCTAGCTTATTTTTTATTTAAAGATTTTATTTTTAAGTAATTTCTCCACCCAACATGGGGCTTGAACTCACAACCCAGAGATTAAGGGTCACACGGTCTGCTCACTGAGTCAGCCAGGTGCCGCCCTTGCATTCTTGTCCTATTTCCCCACTTACCTACCAGTTTTTCCTGGAAGCACATTCTAAATATCACTTAAATACATTTCTGTCTGAGTCCACCTGGTTCTGGGGAGTCCAGTCCAAGACTGTAGGCATCACAGAGAATTTGCCAAGCCCAGCCCAGTCACCATGGGTGAGCCAGGTTATTACAGCGCAGGGATATTAGCCATTCTGATAATACCATTTCCTCTCCTGCCCACGTGCTTTGACTCCATGATCACCGAACCATCTTCCCGTCACAATCCACCTTCCCATGTGCCTTTTCTATAAGAAGAGGTTTATTAGCGAGAAAGAACGTGTCAGGTCCATTGGACAGTTTTATTTCTCACTGTATATTTGAAGTTTTAGGTTATAGATCAGTCTCTCCAGTGTCACTAATGTAACTCTGTCCCCAGGAGTGAGACCAACCCTGGGAAACTGACAAATCACGTTTCAAAACCTGCAAGGCTGGGACGTTTGAAACCACATCAGGCGCCATCTTGAGAGGTCTTGTTTTGGAAGCCACCTGGCCTATCTTAGCATTTTCTCTAGTAGACTCCTCTGTCACCTTCAGCACTTTGGTCTTGTGACTGAGCAGAGTTGAAGACAGATTTTAAATGTTTCCTTCACCTCCTTGAGAGGAATCCCTTCCCCTTATTCCTCTGAGTAGCAGACAACTTCTTTGGTTAGATAGATCCAGATTTGGAATCAGATTTCTTGACTCATGCAATTCATAAAATCCTTGACTTACATTCTGTGAGGTTTATCGTTTGGATATTAAGGGGAGAAATAAAATATCATCCTTGTGGGTACATCAAAGATATGGAGGGAAAATACCAACACATAGCCTTGAGCACTTTTATCTCTGTCTCCTCCACAACAGACAGACTCACTGTCTCACTCTTTAGCTTCTGTGAGTTTGGATTTATATATAGGAGAGTTTCTTTCTTTCTTTTTTTTTTTTTACTGAAGAAGAAAGCTTGAATTTTGATTAATGAGTTTCCTTTATGGTCTTGAGTGATTGATTACAATGATTAATGTGCATTTGTAGGTAGAATCACACACTGAGCACACATACGCATATTAATGTCTTTTTCCAAATAAACTTCGCTTCACAAAAATTTTATTTGAGTGGAGGGGTCATACAATTACCATTTTGTTTTCTCTGTTTCTGGACAGAAGTTCCAAATTCATGTGCAGCATTTAATTTTCTCACCTTCCTCTTACCGGTCACAAACCTGAAGCTCGGCGTGGCCGCTCCTCCTGGGTTATAAACTAATATGTGGAGAAGCTATTCCCAGCTCGTCTAAGGAGAGCGGTCTTAGCCTTTCTGATTCTGGCTGGAGTTTTGCCTCCCGGACCCGTGCTGGTCTCAGAGCTCATTCATAGGGCAGCCAGCCTCCCTGCAGTTCTGAGATGCGGCCACTGAGGGGCGCTGCTGCATCGAGTTCCGCGGCGGAGAAACAAAACCGAAAGTTGCCAAAATCACCAACGATGAGATCACTTCCTCTGTGTGTCTTTCCATTTCGGGGACTGTTTTTCAATTAAAACTCCAGACACAGACAATCATCATTCATGGCCTGCCTCCTTCCGAGCACGGTTGGAGGCCAGGGCAGGCAGGAGCAAGGCTCTTTATTTTGAGGAGCTGCCTGTGCTGTGGAAAGAGAAGACAGGAATAGACCGGAGGGAAATAAGAGAATGGGGACTTAGCAGATGCTCAGAACCGTTCTTTCCTTATAAATCTCTCTGTCCACTTCCCACTCTCTTCCTTGCCACTGAAGGCCATTAGCACTCTATTTTTGTCTCCGTGGAGGCTCTGGGCCTGGCTCACCCTGCTTCTCCTCCCTGCAGATTATCTCGTGAGGGCAGCACTCCTGGGCTGAGGGTTTGACATCATGAGTTATTTTTACCCCAGTAGATTGCAATATCATAACAGCATAGATCTTGTGCCAAAGAACGGCCCCCAAGCTGACAAAGAGGGGAAATTATCTCAAAGGTAAACTCCCTGATGTCAAAATGCCATTTAAGGTACACTATTTAAAGCCATTGCAAAATGAGCAACAAAAATAGACCCATCTAGAGTGTGGCCTGGAAAACAGTGCAATACATTTCCCAGCTTCATTATCTCCAAAAGAAGTGCTTCTGAAAATGCTGTGGTACATCCAGATGAGGTCGATGGTCACCCGGTCCCGGTGAGAATCAGGGTGGGAGACAGATGCCCCCCTCACCCCAGACCTACCCAAAGGTATCCTCTCTCCTCTAATTAAACTTCTACTCTAATTAAAATTCTTTGATTGCGAATCCCATTGGGTTAAATTGTGATGGGGGCGGGAGAAGCTGTGTAATGCCTGAAGCCTCAGCTACAGGTAAGTGTGATCTCTGACTGGAGAATCTTGGATTTTGAGGCAGATAGAGGAAAGGGAGCTCAGGCCAGAGCAAAATGGAGGCTCCAGCGAGAAGCTATGCAACTGGCTGGGCCCTGGAGAGGGTTGGGGGTAAGGGGAGAACTATCTGGAGCACTGAGGGCACCGAAGACAAACCACAGACAGCAGAGCTTAGCCTTAAGTTGGACCACGCGAGATGGGCATTTGTGTTGGCCAGAATCCGTCGAAAATCTGGAGCCAAGCGATCTTGAATATAAGGGGGCCTGCCAGCAATGGGGAGCAGCCCCGCTCCAATGCAGGCTGTGCCAGCTCCTGACTCAGAACACTGTGCCTGCACCTGTCACTCCTCCCCAGCCGCTTCATGTCACTGCCCTTCCCTCAAAGTCAGTGGGTTGTGGTGTGCGTTATCCTTGACTTCTCTTCTTTTTTAACATACTCAACAGATAACACCTCTATGGAAGCCACCCCATTAACAAGTGTGGCCACAGTGCTGGTTGTTTTACAATAAATGAGGTGATAGTCTTGGCACGTTTCCTGGCCCGTTATCTCTTCTTCCGCCTTTCTTGTTTCCAATAATCAGATGACCCCGCGGCCTGGAGAGGACATCGAGGGACTGCTGGTCTGTAATATCAGGAATGCAAGAGAATCTCTAGGAGCACAGTTTTGTCAGGAACATGGATCAGCCTCTCTACTCCAGATCAAGGAAACACCAGCCCTATGAAATCTCACTGGATTCGGCTTAATTTGAGAGTATCTAGAAGATTTCGGAATCATGACATTTACTGGTATTTACAGGGTTGATTGGCTAAAATAGGTGGTTGTGGTTGAGGAACGCTCTTAAAAGTATATGACACTGTATCCCTGACTCAAATGCTAACTGAATGCGGGAAGAATTCAAGACACCACGACAAGAGACATTGTTGTTGGGAGGCCATGAATCAAATTTTTGGCAACTCACCGAGAGTGGAACCTTGACACACGGGCCAAACTGGGTGCTGTAACTTCCTGAAGTTGAATTGCCATTTTTGGAAACCAGAAATGGTCAATGAAGGGATAGGAAATAAAGAAGGGTCCATCTTCTATCTCTCAAGATTATCTCCTATCAGCAAAAAAGCCAGAGAGAGCGTGCCAATATGCTGCCGGGTAGGTCCCTGTGGAAGGGTGCCTCGTGAACACCCACAGCAGGAAAAAGTCCACAAATGCAGAAGCTCAGAGAGGACCCATCTGACAGATCTAAGGGCTTTTGCTCTTACATGTTTAAGTTTTAGAGAATTTCCATAAAATCATAGAGCAGAATTTAAGAATTTCCCAGAAAATAGTGTGGAATAGATGCCAACTACCCACATCCAGTCCCATTCATAATATATATTTTTTTTCATGCTTATCCCCTTTGGTTTTCCATTCACTATTGAATATTTGCAACCATCGTTATCCTGCAGAGTACACTCCTGGGATTCAGCCCGGGGTTGTTTAGCTCCAGAAAAGCCTTCCTTTAAACTATGACAAAGTGGTCGTATCTCTTGGTGTTTTCGCCACTATTAAAATGTATCAAGCATGTGGTATATACAGTCTGACTGCTCATTCACCTACCTCCAGATAAATAGATCTGCGAGGCATGGATATGAGATAACAAGGATGATACCAACAGGGACACCAAGTATATTTTAAAGCAATAACCTCATCTTGGGAATAAGTGTATAGGCTCCCACAGAGACTCTTTTGAAGAAGAAAAGACACTCACTTGTTTGGTTCGGCTTTGGTCTGTGCATTCACATATCCATTTCTTTTTTCTTTTCTTTTTTAATTCACAAACTTCTGGACCTTGCTAGGCACAGATCACTTCTGGAAAATGAACATCTCCCATTTGAAAGACCTCAAAAGTTAGCATTCAACTTCTCGTTGCAGAAGTTTCTCAAGTAACTAGGTTAGCACGTGAGATTTTTTTTTTTTTGTCCAGGGTTTTAGAGATACTACATTTATGAGGGTGGTAAATGAGGGTATCACATTCAAAGAGATTAGGAGCTGGCTTTGGGGTCAAACTGAATTCAGAGTCAGTTGACTCCAAAGCTGAATTTTGACCATTTCTGGTTTCCAAAAATGGCAATTTCCTATGATTTAACTCAATTTTAAGCTCTGCTGCCTTAGGCTTGTGCCTGTAATTATAGCCACGAACCAATATTTAATTTTCATAGGCGAGTTACTGTAGTTAGTGTGGTGCCACAGAGCAGAAGATACATAACCATTTGTAAGCTCAGGAGTACAGCACATGCTTTGGCCTTCTTAGTAAATGTCAGAAAATACAAATACCAAAGCTCAGATCCAAAGTAGCTTGCACGCTCCCTAGAGGTCTGAGCATTGTGGGCCCATGATACTTTCTCTACCATAACAAAAGAATTATTCTCTTTGACTCCTTTCCCAACACAATATTAAACTGAAGGCTGATGTTCATTTGACAATGAGCATCTATCAGGTACAAAGTGAATGGGCGACTCTGATGTAATTACAGTTACACACAGCACAGTAAATGCCTTTCAGAACCACTGGGTCTGCAACAATCCTATTCGGCCCGCAGTAGGCAACAATCACACCCATGTTTATCTGTTGTCGAACTCTTTCATACCCCACACATTTTCTTTTGTTGAGTCATCTCCCAAAGTGAAGAAGAAACCAACTTCTGCCCACAGAAAATATATTCAGAGCTCTCATTAAGCAGCTTTATTATACAAGCATCTTAAGGACAAACCGAAAGGGAAAGCCAATTTGCAATTGGGCCCAGGTTGAGTAACTGGTTTTCATTTTATTTTGTGCTCCAAGGAAGGAACTGAATCTAAAATATCTGGGATCTTTTTGATTGCATACCGCCCTTCTATCCTCTTAGTAAGATGGTCATTTTTTTCCCCCAACTTAAAAGAGAGTTGCTTACTTTTGTTCTTGATATCCATACATGTCAATTTAGTGGTTGACACAAGGAATCGCAAATCTTAAAACTTATTCTCACCATCTCCAAACTTTTAAACTGCACTGGTAACGTTCCTTAATATGTAAGGCATAATACATACTTGGGGTGAGATAATCAGTAATGAAAGCAGAAGTAGTTCATATTTTAAGTAGCTTCTTGATAAATGCACTTTTGGGGGCCTCTTTTTTGTTAGACTGTTTGAAGATTACTTTTGTTGGAGATGTGGTTGGCAGAGAAATTGTATAAAAACCAAGGCAAATGGCGACTGCCCTTTTCTTATTCTTCACTTTTGCTGAAATTGTTAGCATTATCATTGATATATGATTTTATAATGTTTATTTAGTTTTGAGAGACCGGAGACAGGTGTAAGCAGGAGAAGGTCAGAGAGAGAGGGAGACAGAGCATTTGAAGCAGGCTCCAGGCTCTGAGCTGTCAGCACAGAGCCCAGTGCGGGGCTCGAACCCACGAACCCTGAGATATGACCTGAGCCAGAATAGACTGAGCCACCCAGGTGCCCCTTAGCGCAAATATTTTTAAGTCAGTTGTTCCTTTTATAAGGATGCATCTATTTTAAAATGAATAAATATAAATTACAAAGTCATTTCATCCAGTGTGGAACTAAATTGCAATTGACCACAGTACATTGAAATCAAGCCATCAGGGAGGGCCCACCATCAGCTTAACCTTGTGGGACTCCCAATTCCCTTGATAAGGGGTTCCTTGAGCTCTCTATGTGGCATCCAAACCATATTAGACCAACGAAGTCCTCAATATTCAACTAGTATGTTATTTTTCTTTTTTGCAATTTTTCTTTCTTCTAAATAAAATTTAATATTATTATTATTATTCTATTTTATTTTAGAACCCCTTGTGTGGGAGGGCTGACTTTCAAAGATCACAGTGAGGGAGGTCCTGGGCTATGAATATAACTGCAGCCAGAAACAGGTCTTCCAGGAATAGTTTAGTGCCGGGTTCCCCACAGATGCCCATTGCCCTTGGTGAGGGGTGAGTGGGGATGAGTCCTCCTTCTGACCAGCTCCATTTCCTTGGTGGAGGGGCTTTCAACTCTGGACCCTGGTCCTGACACACTTGGGGCACAGTGGCTTGTGGTGGGGTGGGGACTGGCCATCCTAACTCAACTGAAGCTATGACACTGTCCTATTGATGTGCCCAGGTGGATCCCAATGTGGAGGTCTTGGGTCACAATCCCACAGGTGTAGATCAACTAAGATTTCATTTTATTTTCATTTTTATTCTTTTATGTTTATGTATTTATTTTGAGAGAGAGAGTGAGAGTGTCAGGGAAGTGGCAGAGTGGGGGGTGGGGAGAGAGAGAGTGAGAGAGAGAGAGTCCTAAGCAGCCTCCAAGCTGTCAGTGCAGAGCCCAAATGGGGCTCTAATCCATGAACTGTGAGATCATGACCTGAGCCAAAATCAAGAGTCGGACACTCAACCGACTGAGCCAACCAGGTGCCCCTCAACTAGTATTTTAAATAGCATTAAAAAGATTTCTTATTTTTAGATTAAGAAGACAAATGGAAATAGAATACCAATGTTTCCTCCTAAAGCCCAAGGAATCATCTTTTTTATTTGCTGACCCACCCCTCTTAAGAGCACTGGTGTAGATTACTGTCTCTTAAACTGGTCCATGAGCCACCAGCATCAGAATTATTAGAAATACTTATTTAAAGTGTAGATTTCCCAAGAATTTGCTTTGGATGAAACTTTTCAAGTGTTTGAGGGTATAGTCCCTTAGTCTTTATTGAATAATAATATATTGAGTTGTTTGACAGATACTTTCTTAAAACTTCATATATAATGTATATGAATGTATATGTATATATATACATATTAAAACTTCATATATAATGTATATATATACATTGGTCCAACGCTATGAGGTACATACTATTATTATGACCACTTTACAAATGGATAAATTGAGGCACAGAAAGGTTAAATAACTTGCCTAAGGCTATGTGCTGGTAACTGGCACAAATTGAGATTCAAACCAAAATGCTCTGGGACGCTATGAATACTCGATCTCTAGATGATTCTTACATGCACCTTAGGGTCAGGATCATTCATTTACATGATTTTCTGAACATCTCGAAATGATCTATGTGAAGACCATACTTGGCTTGCTGTTTCTGTCAGGTTACTTGTAAGATCAAAAAGGAATTAATTTTTATTAATAATTAAAATCTGAATGTGGATTAGTAAACTCTATGTTCCTGGAAAACAGAAAACCAAATATGCAAAACAGAAAACCGAAATAGACACTGTATTTGGTAATTTCCTCAATTAGTTTACATGTAACATCAATAGGTATGATTAAAATTGCAGTTTTGTTTTTTTTCCCTCACATGGGTTTTTAACAAAAAAGAGGGCACATACATACCCCTGTGTCACTTCCTAGCAAGAGTAATTGAGAACACATGTTTCTAGAGCAACGTGCCTGGATCACAGCATCAGAAAAAGAAAAAGGAAGCAGTTCCTTTTAAGATGTGCAGGTGGGGTGTATTTGTAGTCTCTCCTGCTATACTTGTGCGGTAGGAGTACACAGGACATTGGAATCTCCTGCTGGCACACAAAGGGCCCCATTAATACAGGGGCAGTGATAAAGTCACAAAGCTGTTATCTTAGGTTCCCAGGGCATCCAAGGGCTCTCTGGTTGAGTCTCACCTGAAGGCAACTGGAGGTGGATGTATGAGTGATACTTGGTCTTTGACGTTGCTGCTTTGATGTAAAAAGTCTAGGTCAGTAGCCCAAAGGTGCCACAGCATCACTACGGGAGTGTGTTAAAAATACAAACCCTTTGGGGCACCTGGGTGGCTCAGTCGGTTGAACATCCGACTTTGGCTCAAGTCATCATCTCATGGTTCTGTTCACCAGTTCAAGCCCTACATTAGGCTTGCTGCTGTCGGTGCAGAGTAGGCTTCAGATTATCTGTCCCTCTCTCTCTGCCCCTCTCCTGCTCTCTCTCTCATTCTCTCTCAAAAATAAATAACGTTTTAAAAAATACAACCTCTTTGGACCCACTTTCAGAGATTCTGTTCAATGGCGTCCAAAATTCAGCATTTCATGGAGTCCAGGTGATTCCATTGCATCTGGTCTGATCACCACCAGTTGAGAAACAAAGTTGGAGAAAAGAGTTGTTTATCACTAGAATGGATATAAATTGAAGGGACGATAACACTTTTCAATCACACAGAGCAGCACAGAGATGGGCCTCAAAAGGTGGAGAGAGAGAGAAGAACACAAAGGCTGAGGAGAATGGTGAATGTGGAAGTCAGGGAGAGGGATGAGGCCAATCTCAAAGGTCCTTCCTCCACTGCCTCTTCCTTCAGCCGAGAATGACAGAAGAGAATAAGGACAAAAGAGCCCCTTGGTCTGGATGACTTTGATGGCCAAAGAAGCTGATGAGGCTGTTTCAATATATTTGAGGGTGTACCTCGAAGGCCATGTTTCAATCGCTGTGCAGGGCCACTAGGAGGCTGCCCTTGGGAATCAGAGTGAACAACTGGGGGCTGAGGACACTGGATTGTAGCACTGAGAAGGTGGGTGCCCTCTGGTTCCAGCGGGAGGATGGGGTTGGGTTGTTGGAATAATATCATGGGCTGACATGGACTAAAACCCGCTACTCAGGGATTAGCAGGAACTGTGTCTGGTCCTCTTGATAAGGAGGGTTGTTTGGCTAGTGAGCCTTATCAACAGGAGCAGAGAGCATGGAGAAGAACTTGCAGTTAGGCCATTTAAGGCTCTCCCAGTTTCTGATGTCAAGGCAGCATGTAATATTTGTGATATTGTGATTTATAATAAGAAAATTATAGATTTGGTCTTCATCCTGTTCCTGGCATGGAGCTCCTGAAATCCTTGAAATTTCCAAAGTGTTGAAAGCAATAAAAAGGTGTCTTTTGTTATGTTAATAAGACAACTCTTGGAAAGCCCCTAAATCACAGAAGGATAGAGGCTGGTTGCCAGGGGAACCCACCAGGCAATTAGAGGGTTGGAACTTTTTGTCCCACCTCCCTGACTTCTGGGGAGGAGAGAGGGGCTGAAGATTGAGTTTAATCGCCCACTGCCAATGATTTAATCAATTGTACCTATGTAATGGAGCCTCCATAAAACCTCTAATGGACTGGGTTCTGAGAGCTCCCGGGCTGGTGAACACACAGAGATTTGAGGAGATGGGTGCCCTCAGAGAGGGTATGGAAGGTCCATGTGCTTTCCCCACACCTTGCCCTATGCATTTCTTACATCTGGCTGTCCCTGAGTTATACCCTTTTGTAAAAAACTGGTAATCCAGTAAGTAAAAAGTTTCCCTTGGTTGTGTGAGCCTCTCCAGTAAATTAAGCAAACCCAAGAATGGTGGGGGGTGTTGTGGGAACCTCTGACCTATAGCTACCGGATCACAAGTACAGGTAACAACCTGGGCTTTTGAGTGGCATGTGAAGGGGAGGGACAGTCTTGGGGAACTGAGCCTTTGATTTGTGGGATTCGTCCAGGAAGATGTCAGAGTTGAATTGGATTGTAGGACTCCCAGCTAGTGTCGGAGAATTTACTTTGGGGAGGGGGGTACCCTCATGGGAATTGGTGTCAGAATCATAATATTCATCTGAGGCTTCGACACAGGCCGGTTGTCTATTCGCTTATCTTCTAAGAACAAGATGTAGTGGAGATGTGGGATGGATACATTCAGTTGAGAGTCTTGATTAGGTGCCTCCATTTTTACACAATGTCCTCCTATCAGATGGCATCCCCGTTAAAGGCTGTGCTCTCACATACCTGTGCTCCAGAGGAAAGTAACCTTGGCTTGTCAGCAGCTCAGCTTGTCATCAAACCTCTCCAAGGAGGGGTCTAATATGTATTTAAGATTGAAAAATATGATTGAACTACTCGAATTTCCCCATAGATAAAGCTGGAATTCAGAGTGCAGACTGAATCTACCTTGTTTTAACATCTTTCAAACTTCATTTTGGCAACGAGCCTCTAGCTGACTTTCAGGGATGGTAGAGGAAAGAGGCCGGCGCATGATTCTGCTTCATTTATGGAAGGAAGTGATTAAGAATGTCATCCACTTCTTCACTCAGTGTTCTCTATTTTCAGTTTCGTATAAGAAATTTATTTCAAGCTTAAGTGTAAGGAGAAGATTTCCTTTTGCTGATATGCTGGCATAACTTTTCCAAATGCTCTAAATATCTGGGTATCTGTTCCAGTCTTTGTCTGATGCTTTCTCCTGTATCCGTCATTCCTCTAACTCGATTGGCTTGTTTTTTTCTATTGACTTTTAATCTATTTGTATTTAACTTCTAGAAATATTTTTATTCTGTTTAACTAAACTATTATTTGTATTATTTTACGTTGCTTCACATTTTTTTGTGAAATTAGGTAGGTAGGTATGTAGATAGATGATAAAGAGATGAGAGAGAGAGAGAGAAAGAGAGATGACAGATGATACATAGATAGATGGATACGTAGATAGATGACATATAGATGATATATAGATAGATGATAGATAGATAGATGACAGATAGATGATACATAGATAGATAGGTAGATAGATGAAGGATAGATAGATGACAGTTACATGATAGATAGATAGATAGACAGATAGATAAGAAGATAAGATAGATAAGATAGATAATAGATGATGGGTAGATGACAGAAAGGTAGGTAGGTAGGTAGGTAGGTAGATAGATATATAGATGATAGATAAATAATAGATAGACAGATAGATAAGAATAGATAGCAGCTCATTTTTATAAATTAAGGAAGATATTTTTCTTTCTTCATCATTTGCTTCATTCCTGAAACCTTCCCTGTGAAAGAAACTGTAGACCATGCATATTTAGTTACCTACCATGTAACCGTTCTTATTTGCAGTGTTTCTCTATTTCTAGCCTTTATGTACATGCATATTATATTTACTGCTCAGTGTTTAAACGACTGCTCCATTATTTTCATCTTTGGTTCAGTGGTGACCATGATCAAGAGCTTCCATCCTTAGGTCATGGAAATGAAAACATTTCATATACAAGAAAGCACTGTGCAGATTTCTTCACCATGGCGGATTATAGTAGTGTTCAACAGTTGTACCGGAACTCAAATTACAAGCCGTGGTGTCACAAGGGAACAGCAGAGTTCTCCCCTTGTTGATGTATGCTGTCTCATTACCATGGCACGTGCCGTCCCAACACTCGACTTTGAGTTGAAGGTTTTCTGAGCAGGAGCCCATTCAAATGGCAGCTCTAATTAGTATACTTGGTGCAACAGCTTTCCTTTCTCCTTGGGGTCACATGTATAGTTTGGGATGTATGAAGAGAGAGAGATATTAATTCCGAGATTAAAAAAAAATCTTACATACTGACTTCTGCAGGATAATTCATAAGCAGAACATACTCACTCAGCATTCATCCAAACACATGCTTCATCTATCATCATGCCTGTGGGGCTAGATCGGAAATATGGACAATCAGGGGCTCCCGGGGGGCTCAGTCGGTTAAGCATCTGACTCTTGACTTCGGCTCAGGTCATGATCTCACAGTTGGTGGGTTTGAGCTCCACATTGGGATCTGCACTGACAGCTCAGAGCCTAATTGGTATTCTCTCTCCCTCTCTCTCTGCACCTCCTCTGCTTGCTCTCTATCTCTCAAAATAAATAAAAATAAACTTTAAAAAAATTTAGAAATATCGACAATTAAATAAAAGAATGAATTACTTTATGGTCAGGGCCTCATGTGAGCTCTATCTTTATTTTATTTTTTCGGTTTTTTGGATTTTTTTTTAACGTTTATTTATTTTTGAGAGACATAGAGGCACAACGTGAACAGGGGAAGGGGCAGAGAGAGAGGGAGACACAGAATCGGAAGCAGGCTCCAGGCTCTGAGCTGTCAGCACAGAGCCCGACGCGGGGCTCGAACTCACAGACCGCGAGATCATGACCTGAGCTGAAGTCGGCTGCCCAACCGACTGAGCCACCCAGGCGCCCTGGTTATTTGGATTTTGACTGTATGAACGACTTTAGCCTGTTGATCTGCTTTATGTTGTTTTCTTTAATGCTGTTGCTATGGCGTTTGCAGCAATTTGGGTTTACGCCAGTTGGGTTTATAACAACTCAATAAATGAAATGTTTTATAAGCCAATTGAACACCAAAACCTTCGTAATTTAGGATTATGTGTTTGAAGAAAGCCAGCAAACAAACCCATAATGGAGATAAAGGACGCAAAATATGCCGAAGATCAGATAGTTCAATAGAGTCTGCAGTTCTTTTGAGGATTACACAGGATAAAGGGTGTAGAGCACGCAGCACACTTTCCTGTACATGTGAGAGTAAAAGAAACAATAGCATGGCAGGCCCTCTCAGCTGCGCACAAACTGAGATTGGGTTTGCTATTTGGGAAACAAGTAGATTCTGAGCACAGATACCATTGATGGGTCCTACTGCAGATTTCTAAGGTGGGATATTTACCTAATTGCATACTAAAATAAAACCGAGGACTCTAAGTTGGAAATCAGTGACGATGCCGAGATAGTGGGCTGCAAGGATTTCTGAAGTGGACCACAGTGCGAATAAGTGCTTAAAAACAAAAACATGCAAGGGAAGTGGGAACCCTGGGCTTGGAGAAAACTGTAGACAACGTGAACCTTTCTTCCAGGGAGAAAGCAGTCTAATAAAGGAGACAAATGATTGTAACATAAACAATGGGGTGCAATGAGGAATAAATGTAAAGGGTTCCATGTTAGAATCTGGAGGTCGTTCACATACGAGTTCTGTTAGGGGCAATTCCAAACTCATGGAGCCTCCCTGGAATTCTTCCTTGACTCCAAGTGTCCTAACTCGTGAGTGTAAGAGAATGAGAACAGCTTTCTGAATATGTTATTTTATACCTTGTATATCTTCACACGTGCTAAATGGCACAGTTGAGCTGCAAATTCAAAGAAATGAATTTGGCCTTATTCAAAGAAGTAGCTTTCACTGTGGTGTCTTCCAGGCAACTGTCTTTTGTTTTGATCTTTCCTTGACCCAAATTCATAAACTCATTGAATTTTAGAGTTTTATCTAACCTGAAAGATAAGCTAGTCTGACCTCTCCATCTGGTTAAGAGCAATGATTTTTTGTGTAAAGCAGATTGGGATTAAAACCACTGCTCCAGTGCGCAGAAACTTTGGACAATTCACTTAAGTCCTTTTAGCCTTGATTGTAAAACTAAATATAAAAATGAATGCCCAGTGCTTGGTACGGCAATTTCTCACAAGTGATAGTCGCGATTATTATTATTTTTAGGCCCAGGCAGACTAAGTGACTCATTCAAGGCCACACAGCTCATTGTGGAAGAATTCAGGTTAGCAAATAGATTCCCAGGCAGGTGTCCTTACCATTACATAAAATTCGTTTGTGTCTTCCGCCCTCCCCGCTGCCCCTGCCAATAAAGGTAATCTTTCTTCTGATTGCATTGCTGCCTGAAATGTTCTTTCAAAGTTTAGTCGATGATTGTTATTTATGGAATGCTGGACATATACTTCAAGGAATGAGTTGTTTCTCTAGAAAGGAAATGAGTACTTTTTATTGGTTCGATAGTGTAAATAGATGAGAAACACACTGGGTTGCCATGTGGGGGGAAAGAATAAAATGTAGATCAGTATCTCTTAAATATACATTTGTGATTGCTGAACATTCCAAAGGAAGAACAGTGAGAGAGTGAGCAGCAAGAGAGAGCAAAATTAATATATGCATATATATATATACACACACACACACATACATATACATGTTATACTCCTATTTTACTGGGCTCCAACTGTGTGCTCAGGGACTCTATTAGATGTTTATAAATGTTACCTTATTTCATCTTTATCATAATCTGTAAGGCAGATATTGTTATACTTATTAACAAGTGGAGGCTCAGAGAAGTTAAGTAACTCACCTGAAGTCACGAAACTTGGAAATGATAAAACCAAGATTGAACTAGTCTCTCTGTCCCAGAGACCTACAGTAATGATGAATGAGTAATATTGCATTTCTCTATTGTCTGTCTTAAGCGAGCACTGCATGAATATTGAACTGGAGAAATCTCATTAGTAGACCCAATAAACATGTGACTTCACATAAAGGAGTAATGAAAATCACCCAGCAAGAGTCAGATTTACCAATCTTCATCTGGGCAAAAAGTTTGTGAAATGGACCCTCCACTTTTAGCCTCCCTTCTTATTCATCTGATTAACAGAGCTGACTGCTGCACCAGATCTGAACATGAGGTTGAGTTCTGAGAGGGGAGAATGAAATTAGGATACTACTTCCTGTCCACCAAATCCATTCTTCTCTTCTTATGTGTTGAGGTAGCTATACCATGGCTATCTGGCTACATTACGTATTCTAGCCTCCCTTGTGGTTAGGTCTGGCCATAGAACTAAGTTTTCACCACTAACGTATGAGTTTTTGGACATAAGTCATATGGATGGGCTCTCCTCCGTTATATTCTTTCTCTTACAACTGGCTGTTCTGGAACAGAATGTGGCAGAATTCCAACTTGGATCATGTAGGAGAATGCGCGTAAAGGATGATGCTACAGTGACTTGAAAGATACTTTGGAAGGAGCTGCCCTGCTCACTCCAGTCTGCTTACCTTGAAACTCTCAGCACAGAAGGAAATTTCTATGCACTTTAAGGCACTGTATGTTATAGTCTCTTTTCTGGAAGTTGCTTCCCTTTATCATAATGTAAACAGGGATGAAATAGTTGGGTAAGATTCCCTGGAGGAATAGACTTGAGTTGGACCTCAGAATATTCATTAAAGATTAAACACATAAAAGAGGCAAAGACAGAAAAAAAGACTGTTATTTTAATTGTCTTTTGGCGATTAAACACTCCCCTGTCCATTAGAAAATAGAACAATAAAATCTATTTGTGGTGAGAGTCTCATTTTAAGACAGAATAGAATTTATTAAAAGCAAAAAACATACTCTAAATGCAAATTTTCAATAAAAGTAAGCAACTTTACTTTAACTTTCATTATAGTGTCTAGACCTGGTTTCTCTATCAACATTTTGAGGAAGATTTAAAAGCAAAGAAAAGGGGTTACTGTGGTTCTATTTGTGATTACATAAAACTGTAGGATAAAACCAACTGTAGTTCGATGGTGCAACTGAAAAACGTATAAGCAATTCAATTTTACTATATCTGCTGTTCTGCTGTATCCTTAATTATGTGACTCTTTACACTTTATCTTTTTAAAAGGAAGTTTTCACTCAAGCCACGATGGCACACCTGGCACCAGACTCACTGTGTTGCCATAAACGTCATGAAAACTGATTTGAGACATTAGACCAGAAGCAGCGCAGGACTGAAATGCGTGTGAGCCTATTGTGAGTTTGGCTTTCTGCCTGGAGGCATTTTCTGGGCAGGAGAAACTGGAACAGATCATGGTCTCACTGAGTGGGGAAACAGGAAACAGAGATCAGAGCCTGCAGGGGTTGAGGTGACTGGGATTTGAGTGTGGAGTACTCAAGAGAAGGGTATGCCAGCAAAGAGGTCCAGATGCATGCTTGGAGGTCGCCTTAGTGCTGCGGAATACCAAATTGCACATGCAAAGAGTGAAATTCGATGAGGCCAGGAGAAAGAATGGCATGGGGTGTGTGTGTTAGCGATTCCCACAGTTCACAGGGGCCGAGCGAAGTGCGACTTTCCATCGCCTCAGTGGAGCAAACACCTGGAGCAACAGTAGAGTTCCTTGAAAGGTCACAGGTTAGTTATAGGGTGAAACTATCCCCAAATTAAAGGCAACTCTAGCCTTGCCCTAACGTGTCTTTAAAACAAGTTTTTACATTCAAGAACCAAGAGAGGGAGGGAGATAAAACATAAGTTCAATACTCTTTAAAGACAACAAAATCTAGTATTCGACATCATACTAATCAAAAAACCTAACTTACATAAAAAAATTAGTAAGCATATGAAAAAATAATAAAATGTCATTCATAATATGGAAAATAATCAAAGATCCAGAAAACATAGAGATGATAAAAGTAGCAAAGACTCTTAAATATTTACTATACATGAACTAAAGGATATAAGAGAAAATATAAACATCACCAGGTAGAATATGGAAAGTCTATTTTAAAGGAACCTAATGGAACTTATAGAGTTGAAAAATGAAGTATTTAAATGACATTTTTGCTGAAGGAAATAAACAGTAGATATTAAGAGCCACAAAAGAAAATAGCAATGAACTTGAGTTCATACTATCCAAATGGAGTACAAAGAAAGCAAAAAGAAAAAAATTAAGACTTTCAACGACCTGTGAAATGGTATCAGGCAAGCATGCACAATTTCATTCCTTCATAATATGAAAGTCAGAAAAAATATTTTAAAAAGTATAGCTCAAAAATATGTAAATTAGTATATCTTGGCAAAGTCATAGGGTTCAAAGTCAATATAAAAATTCAATTACATTTTTTAAAAAAGTTTATTTATTGGGACAGAGACAGCATGAGTGGGGGAGGGGCAGAAAGAAAGGGAGAATCCCAAGCAGGCTCTGAGCTGTCAGCACAGAGCCTGGTGTGGGGCTGGAACTCATGAAACTGTGAGATCGGAGCCAAAATCAAGAGTTGGATGCTTAATCAACTGAGCCACTCAGGCACCCCCAAATCTTATTTATTTATTTAATTTATTTATTTAGCACAAGCAGGGAGGGGAGAGAGAGAGAGAGAGAGAGAGAGAGAGAGAGAGAGAGGGAGAGAGAGAATCCCAAGCAGACTCCACACTCAGCGTGAAGCCCAACACAGGCTTGATCCCACAACCTTGCGATCATGACGTGAGCCGAATTCAAGAGTTGGATACTTAACTGACTGAGCCAGGTGCCTAAAAAATCAATTGTACTTCTATATACTAAAATAACAGTTGGAAAATAAAATTTTATAAATTCACACCATTTAATAGGTCATCTAAAAACATGAGCTACTTAGGAATAAATTTAACAAAATATGTGCAAGAGCTGTACATTTTTAATACATAAAAAAAAGAGAGACAGTAAAGTTTGTATAAATAAACACAGAGATATAGCTTGCATAAGGATTGGAAAATCAGTATGTTTAGGTATCAATTCTTGTGCCAATTAATCAATTATTGTGTCTATAGTTAAAAATACTGCATCGTACACTTAAAACTTTGTTAAAGAGGGTAAATCTCATGTTAAGAATTCTTACCACAATAAAATATAAAATAAAATAATGTCAATTGTTCCCAAATTGTTCTATAAATTGAATGCTATGTTAATAAAAATCTCAATAGGATTTTTTTTGTGGAAATTGGCAAGTTGATTCTAGAATTTATATGGAATCCAATGCTAAGGGCGTAGAGCAGTCAAAATAATTTTAAGGGGGAAAAAGAACGAAGTTGCAGGACTTATAACTATTTGATTCCAGGACTTTCTAATAAATAACAAATCAGGATAATGTGTTATTTGCTTACAGATAGATACACAGATCAATGGACTAACATAAAGAGATATATAGCAAAAAAAAATAGGCATTTGAATGTTTATAAAGATGGCAAGATAATCCTTTAGGAGAGTCTTTCTAACAAATAGGTCTCGGATATCTGAATAAACATATATTAAATAAAAAGAACTTTCAAAATTTGTTTCTCATGTCCTATGCAAAAATTTACTCAAGATTGCAGATAGACCTAAGTTTAAAACCTGAAACTGTAAACATCTGGTGACAAACAGGAGAAAACTTTGCAATTATGGAGTTAGCACAAAACACAAACTATAAAAACTTAAGAAATTGAATTTCATCAAAATTTAAAATTCAGTTGCCTGAAAGACACCTTTAAGAAAATGAAAAGACAAGTCATAGACTGAAGGATGATATTCACAATCCATATATCTGACAAGGGATTTGTGTTAAAAATATATGAAAAACTCTTCTAACAAATCAATGATAATAAGACAATTAACCTATTAATGGTTATTTAAATGGGCAAAAAGATTTTAAACACTTAACAAAAGAACTTAATGAATGGCCAATAAATACATGAAAAAACACTCAATGTTACTAGTCATCAAGAAAGTGTAAGTAATACCATAATGAGATATAACTTTACACCCATTTCACTGGCTCTGGTTTGGAGCGACTGGAAAT
This sequence comes from Paguma larvata, assembly GCA_030068075.1. NCBI lineage: Eukaryota > Metazoa > Chordata > Mammalia > Carnivora > Viverridae > Paguma > Paguma larvata. Next base: position 114,579,189 of record CM057828.1, read on the forward strand.
CGTATGCATTACTGATGGAAATAGGAAGTGATATAGGGTATAGCCAGCTTGGAAAACAGCTGGAAGTTTCTTTTCAGTGAAATACACTCCTATATGAGACAGCAATTCCATTCTTAAGTACTTACCCAAGAAAATGAGAACGTAGGCCCATAAACATTTTTGGATGCTAATATTCATGGTAGCTGTATTCACTATAGCCTAAAACAGAAAATAACCTAAAAGACCATGAGTAAACACATTGAGGTATATTCATAAGACAGAGCACTATGAAGCAATGAAAATGAATGCTGATGTCCATGAGACATGGATTGAATTTCAAAAACATTCAGCTGAGTTTTAAAAAGTCACGATGTTACTTCATTTCTATGAAATTCTGGAAAAGGCAACATTAATCTACAGTGATAGAAGACAAATCAGTGTTTGTCTAAGACCAGGATTTGGGGGAGGGGTTACCGCAAAGGAAACAATGGAGTTTTTATAATGATACAGATGTTCCGTATCTTAATGTGGTTGTGGTTATGTGGGAATATTACATTCGTCAAGTTTCTTAAACTGTAGAATAAATAAAAGCGATGTTTCTTAAAAGGGGTAACGCTTCTCTGTTTTACTTTTCCCCCTTGCGTTTCAGAATAAGAAGCATGGAGCGGGGTTGCCTGGTTACTTTCAATCAAAAACTCCTTGAAAAGTCTGTTGATGAAGGGAGAATCACAATTAGGCCATTAGAACAGCTTGATTTGACATCTATATGTAGAAATCCCTACAGGAAAAAAAGAAAATCACTGTTTGAATTGTTGTCACGTATAAGGAATGGCCTGGAGAGAAGATGTCATGGTGGCAACTCGAAGGCAGGGTTACCTTTTCCAGGGCGGCGAAAGGGCACCGGATTATGAGCTCATCATTGACAAGAATTCTGAAATTCATTTTTATTAATACATTGTTGTTTGTGCAGCAGAGGAATTGCTTGTCTGATTGGAAAGTCTTTCCTGCACTGAAGAAGCGGCACCAATTAACAATATTCATCGGCCGATTCAGCTCTGCAGGTTCGGGCTTATTTAACTTGACAAAAATAGCTCCTTTTCCCTGAATAGGGAGTTTTTCTCTGCCTCCAGCCCTGGTTTGGGGCGGAGATGGTAGAGGCATCCTATTCCAGCTCAGCCATCTCCCCATCTCAGGCTCTTGGCCAGGCCATGGCGTCACACGCTGCCATAGTTCAAGGGTACCCATTTCAAGACCTTCTCGTTTCTTTACCACCAAAGTCACTCCGTGTATGCTTGTTAGCCAAAGGCCCCACTGCCATGTTGCCTGGATGTCTTTTTCTCTCACTCTTAATATTGTTCTCCTCCCCTTGAATTCTCTCTTCCTTTCTATCCCTTGTTCTTCCTTTCTTTTCTTTTATCGAGGACTTCACCAGTCCCTGGCATAGTTTAAACTATATGCCCACTTTATGGAATGATGGTAGACTGGCCCAAACACAGCCTACCAGATGGAGGTGTTTCTGCCTTATGCCATTTCCTCATATCCAAAGCGATGCCATCTTCTCCCATCCCCGTCCCCACCGCCTCTTCATTTTGGATGTTCTATTCTTGTCCTGAGAAAGTGACTGGCTTGATCTTCCTGAGCTTACCTTACTTAAATACATAGAGACAAATTCACTTGCAAAGCCTAAGTTTTCTGTGTAAGAGGAAATCCTTTTCATGACACCTATAAAATGTGACAATCATCAATTGTATTTAAAAGAGCAAATGATAAATATCCATCACATGACAATGGAATTGATTTTCTAAAAAGTAAATTCTTTGCCATATAGTGGAAACAGGCAGATAGGAAACAATTATACTAAAAGAGTGTGAAAGACGTGAGAAAAACTTTTAAGGGTGATTGACAGGTTCGTTAACTTGACTGTAGTGATGGTTTCATGGGAGTTTATTATGCCAAAACTCATCAGATAGTACAATTTCAATATGGACAGTTTATTTACGTCAATTACACCTCAGCAAAGTTGTAGAGCAAGCAAACAGTCCAAAAACATTTATGACTTAAAAAGAATCAGCCGGGCTATCATCACTTGCAGACAAGTGTACATGGAACTGTGGCATGTTATTAACCAGTTGCAACCTTAGTATACAAAAGTCTCATTTTACCTTAAAAATTTACAGTGTGAAGATATTTCTAATGAATGTTGATGGTTCCTGGGTGCTCTCATGCAAGCTTATCTCATTGTGAGCTGATGAATCAGCATAAAAGCTGCATAATGCCACCTGATCACACCCACTTCCACAAATAAGATTGTTTTCACTCACCGTTCTCATATTTTGAAGGGCACTGTGAAAATATACGGAGCAGAGATGTTATCCACCCTGAACCCCAGTAACTTTATTTCTTGTCTAACACAGTCATACATACTACAGGAGCTAATGTCCTGAGGTCACCTAAGGAGGGTATATTGCATATTGATCAATGTTATTGATCACATTGATTTGCAAGGAAAATTTTCCTTTACCCACCTTCAAATAGACAAAGCTATGAGTAATCAAATTTGATGGAAAGATAACTTTATTCCTCAAAGTCCCTTCATTTATTTTTTTTCTTTTAACAATGTATTAAGCTTAAAAGTAGAACATTTTGACAGAAATGAACATAGATCATGTAGGTTATCTATATTCTATGTGTTAGACTCATTACCCTTATTAATAATCCATGATTATGTTTTATTCTAATTATGGATTTCTGTGTCACAAACCTATTGTTTGATAATATTGGAAAAAATGGTTAAACGTGATTCTGTGTATTTGCTTTCGACAGCTTTATTGAGGTATAATCTGTACACAAAGAACTGCATGTATCTAATAGTGATGATGAGTTTGGACATATGCAGACACCTGCGATTCCTTCACCACAATCAAGATAGCAGATCCAACATCTTCCAAAGTTTCCTGGGTCTCTCCCCTTTTGGTGGTAAGAATATAATCTGAGATCTACTGTCTTAAGAAGTTTGGAAGCATACAACACTGTCTTGTTAACTGTAGGTAGTGTTGTACAGGGCATCTCTAGAGCTCATTCATCTCGTGTAACTGAAACTTACCCCTTAAACAACAACTGTGTGTTTCCTACTCCTTCCCTGGCAAGCACTATTGTCTTTGCTGCTTCCATGAATTTGCCTATTTTAGATACCTCACGTAAATGGAATCAGGCAGTCTTTGTCCTTCTGTGATTGGCTCATTTCACTCGGCAGAACGTCTTCATCCACATTCAAGGTTCATCCACATTGTAGCAAATGGCAGAGTTTCCTTCCTTCTTAAGGCCGAGTAATATTTATTATGTGTCTATTTACCTTATTTCATCTATTCATCCATCGATGGACACTTTGGAAAACTTCCCCAGAGTAACTATCAAGAATGCGTGTTAATGATAATAATTATTTCTCCATGCTTGCTGTGGAAGCTGGGGAGCCAAAAATCAAATGTGAAGCTCTGTTTTTTAGGATGTTATAAATGAATCTCAGGTGCTATCTTTACCCTGGTGGCAACTTATTTTTCTACTGTTGTTTTCTCTTTATCTTCGAGTCTTTCTTTAAATCTGTTGTATTATTCCAAGCTCCCACCTCTCCTTTTTCAAAGGTGGTGTGTAAAAAAAGGAATCACAAATGTCCTTTAGATGTGAGAAATGCGCATCTTTTCAAGTGGTTTTTCAAGAGCCTCAAGGCAGCACCAAGATAACAAGATAACATGAAAACTGTAGAGATAAATTGTGAATCTACATGAGCCCCAGGGTGGCTTTTACTTACAAATCTTACTTCTCAGAGGGTTGGACAGACCTAAGCCAGGGATTCAGAGACAGAGAACTCTGAGGCCAATGCTTGTCTCTGCCTAACAATGACATGTTTTCCGCAGAACAAGGATACACCAGGGAGGGCAGTGACATGGAAGGAAGTCTATTTCAGAGGGAATTCATTACAACGTCACTTTCAAAGTATAGCAATAGGTCATTACTATTAACTGGTGAACTCAGAGAAAAAAATCAGTCATAAGGGATCATGTATGATAACCACAAAGGACTGATTATTGACATTTTCCAACTGGTTTTAATGCATTCTTGACACACAATCTTAGGGTTTTTGTTTTTGTTGTTTCTATTTCTGGGGATTTTCATATGGTAGAGGCATGGACATTGTAGCAGGTGTCAGCCCTAATAGCACTTAGCCTTGGTTGTCTTCATGACGAGTCACTCCATCCAGCACTACGCCTTTCTTAGAGGACCCAGAGCTCAGTTGGAGTCTGGAGGAACACAAAGAACAGTCTTTGAGTGAGCGCCAACCTTCCGCGCTACTTTATAGCCCACACAGAATGCACAGAAGGTGAGGACTGGAGCATGGCGTCTACTCTGTTACACCAAACAAGGGTGCCGTTAGGTCGATGTGGCTCTCATGCCATGGTGACCTACAGAGGGAAACCCACATCTAAGCCTGCAAATGTCTCAGGGTGACAAAATGAAAACACTGAGGACAACCAATCACAACAACAGACTAGACTAAGCCGTAGCCAATAAAATCATTTCCTTTCTTGGCTTCTGCACTTTCTTGAAGTCTGGCTCTTGCCAGTGGGTGGGTGCAGTGCCTCTAACCACTTCCTGTTTGGCTTGCTGGATTCAAATTGATAAATACTCACATAAACTTAAAAATTTTGATGTGACTCTGCTCATCTTTTAACAACTTGATGCAGCTGATTCCCAAGCAAACCCTAATCCAGTTTTAGATAGTTGGCCTTACCAATATGGACATTTCCTTCTTATATTACTGAAGTCAAATAATTCTAGAGCTTAACTCATTATTTAACATTAGAAGCACTATTCATATGTAGTCTTTATAACCCTAATTTTGGAAAGGTTTTATATTAGATTAAGTGTATGTACCATAACTGAATTAATCATTTCCCTATTGTTAGATATAGTTCCCCCCCCCGATTTTTTACTATTAAAGATCTGAAATATTTTGTGTGTATATTTTTTCCCATATTTTGTAATGTTTTATTACGCTAAAATTTCATAAGTTGAGGATAAACCTATATAAAAGGTATAAGTCCTTTTATTACTTTTGTCTCATATTTCTTAATTGCTTTCAAGGAGGACTAGAACAATTACTAGTGCTGCAATTGAAAATATCATTACCATGAGTGATATCATTTAAAATAGTCTTTCTTTACCTAACAGAAAAAAAAATTGTACCTCTGCAATTTCAAAAGGATCCCACATTGCCCACTGTAGACTGGTATGCATTTTCTGCTTTGCAATATCTAGAAAACCAATACTGATCCCAAGTGGACTGGAAACATTTCCTAAACACATATTCCCTAGACCACAGTTGTTAATTTCTGACTTGTGAATGCAAGCTGCTCAAAATATTGGGCTCGACCATATACTTCCTAATTAAACTCCAATCCCAATTTGGATCATCTTGCGTTTGGAGAGGTTAAGAGAATCATCAGTGGAGATAGTGTGGAGGCAACGGCAACGCTGTGCGATTAATGTTCTTATCTTTTTTTATTTTAGGTAATGGCACTTCTGTTTTTCAGAATAACATCTTCAGGGAAAGCATATTGAATTCAATCTGTTGTGTGAATATTTTCAGTTAGAGAAGGTACAGTATGTATGTATAAATGAATGTACAGACTGCTTATGATTTATTTTTGTTCTAGAGCAGCCTTGGAAATAGAACTGAGTTTTTTATATAGCATCTTCCAGAATCAGGGTAGCCCTAAGCTCTTTATGGAGGAGTCATTTGGGCTATGTCTAAATATGGCCCATCCTTATAGTCACAGATAAAAAGTTCAGGTAATAAACCACTTCATTTTTCTATATGACATCGTGTAAATGGTTTTATTTGGGGCTTCCACAGTTACACGGCTAGTTTTGCTTTTGTGGATGCATCTTTTGCAAGCCCCAATGTCCTGTAAAAGTAGTAGGTTGTCAAGGATGTCCCAGATGAATCTAGGGGTAGGGGGCAGGAATGCCCTTCTTGGAAAACAATCATGGAAATAGTCATGGCCTCTGCACAGAACGGGTGACTTCAAGATGTTGTCGAAGTATGCGAGGACAGACCTGTCTCAAAAGGAGCAGCTCTAGCTCGTCCATAGTGGGGGAATTATAGTGGGAAATAGTTGGAGTAGTAATTATTGTTGGTAATTTTTTTGCCTTGCCTGCTGAAAGTACCCATCAGAGCTCTTCAGTTGCCTGGTGGGTAAATGTATATATGCAACTCTTTCTTCCTTATGCTCAGGAATAAATTTAGCAACCGTGTTTACCAAGAGTAGCCTTTTATAGCCTGAACCACACATTTTGGTCTGTGTTGTCATATTAATAGCAACGCTTTGCATTTGTTCATTCAGACTTTTGAAAACCTACTTTTGGATTATCCATACAATAACATCTCAGTCATTAGCTGCTACCTCTTAAGGCTCTCTCAATTTCCAATTCTCCCCACTACACTTCTACCTGAAATTTTTATTACTCTTGCCTATGAAGCTATAGTTGCCACCAAGCTGGTCTTCCTACTTATTACACTCTTGATGCTGTTGTGACTTATCTCCATAGAAAAGCTTGAGTAAGCTTTAAACATCATAACTCATGACGTGTCTCTGGCCCTGCTTAAAATACTTTATTGTTTTTCACAGTGCTTACATAAAAACCTAAATGTGCAAAGGCCCTACATGATATGGCCTCTCCCAACACTTCCAAACCATATGGCTCCCTCCCGTCTCTTAGCTACACCAGCCTTTGTAAGTTCCTCAAGCACAGCCCCACACTGCCTCTTCTGAGGACCCTTGCACCTGTTGCACCTGCCTGAAAACCTCTTCATGTGGCTGAATTCTTCCTGTCCTTTGGGATTTAGCTGGAGTAGTTCATCTCCAAGAATCCTGCCCTCTAAAATTGCGGATTTATGGAGAATGTGAAACCCAGATTAGGTTCTATAGCTATGGAAGCATGGAACCTAAATGAGCCTAGTTTTACCACTCTTTGTCCACCACTTCTGCCATAATTTAAGCCAGTCTGTGATTTATATATATATTTCTCTGTCCAACAAGGGAGATCCTAAATTATAGGGACATTTCCTCTCTTTTTGTTTGCTTGCATTATTTTAGCTACAATGTTTAGGAGAGAGGGAGGACATTGCTGATGCTGAGTAATTTCCTAATGGTTGAGACTGATTCTGGCGGGATGGGTTTTGACTACATGAGAACTAACAAAGATGTGTTGCTTATTGGCCTCCAGGGAACCACGCACCCTTGGGGTCCTCGGAGATAGGTCCCCTTTAAGGGCGAGGGCTCCCCTTGCTATGTATTTGCCTGCATTTGTATTTAAAAATGATCATAAAACAACTCATCATGAGTTCTTTGATTTAAAATGAGAACACATTTTAGGTCCAGTTTCTGCCCTTAAGTAATATTTCCTCTGCACTCGGATACTATAGAATAAACAGATCATTTTTCCTCCGGGATATTTCTTTTTCATCCAAACATTGTGTTGCAAATATAATTTTTACATCCATTTGTGACTCACTCTCACTCTCTTAACCTAGCGGCTCCCCATTGTCGGCTGGTCTCCTCTGAGTTATTCACCCCGGTCTTGAGCAGATTGTGTACATATGGCCTGTGTCACCTTGGACAAAACTGAGAAAGGGTAATAAAAAAGAAGCAAACACTGTTTTCCCTGACCGTTCATAAGTGGTATGCTTTTGCATCTCAGATGTCTTCAGGAACCTTCCTTTTAGAATACCTGAATCACAGAATGGAAAGAATTTTTAAAGATATTTAGGCCCCCAACCTCACAGATGCATAACATCTTGGCTGTACTGCCATCAAGCTTATTCAGCCTCTACTCTACCACCCCAAGTAGAAGGAGCTTATTCTCTCCTGGGGGAGGGGGTGGGCATCACCTTTGCCCAGAATTGTTAGAAATTTAAGTTAAGCCTCAATTTTTGGCTATTACCTTGGTCAACGAGTAACATATGCTTTCATCCAGGTCCTTGGGTAAACACTAAAGAGCCAAGAACAGAGGACAGTGGTCGACTTCTAGAGAACTCTAGAACCATCAATTGACATGTGCTGTGTCCTATAATCTGGTTTCAACATTTGATGAGGAGACCACGGGAATCTTTGGCAATTAAGGTGCACAATATATCCCATCCTAATAACATTCCTGGGTGAAACTCTCTAGTCTAGGAAACTTTGGTGACCTCATGTTGCCCTCTGACATCCTGTTAGTGGGCAATGTTTTGAGTGAGCTAAACCCAAGGTAGGGGTTTGACAAAGATTTGCATAGATTAACATCTCTTCTCTCATTGCTGATTTTCCAAAATCCTCTCAAAGTTCCTTACCTCTTTACCTCCATAAAAACACATGCTATGATGATCCATGGGAGAACCTGATAATTTGATTTTATCACAAACGGAGAGATGCTCATCTCTGCACGTGTCTCCTGGTAATGGTATCTTCCTTCCTTCCTGGGGCTCTTGACATTTGGGGATGCATAGTACATGCCCAACCACACTAGAAAAACCACCAGGTGAATCTAAATCTCCCCGCGTCTTCCTGCACTAAGGTTATTATGTTTACGTGTCTTCTCTACAATATTCAGCATTCACAAGAACCTAAATTCGACAGTTATATGAATCCTGTGTCTCTAGTGTGGAAAAGGTAAAGGATCCCAGCTATACAAAGGTTACAAAAGAAGGAAGGTGGATTCTTGCTGGTTGGCTCCTGTGAGGGGAAACAGAAGATTACCGAGTTCTGAAAAGAGCGTAGGCCAGGAAAACAAGGGGAAAAGGAAAAATATAGATCAAGCTAGGTTGGCTATCACCTGAAGCTGGGTAAATACAGCTCACTTCAATTCTGCTGGAGTACCCCCTCCCCCTCATTTAGCTTACTACGTTAATGTATACATTTGTTTGCAACTGCATCAAAAAGGAAATGAGGTTAGCCTGGCATGACTTAACTTGTTCTAACTGAACCCATGCTGGCTGCTAATGATTACTTTCTTTTTTAAATGCTCCCAAGCCATCTGTTTAATAATCAATTCTGGAATTTTGTCTGAGAAGAATCTCAATGCTAGTGAGGTGGAAAGATTTCCCAGACAAAGATCAAGAGACCCGGGCTTTAGGGCCAGGTTCTGTCACCAACCACGATGTTGCTAGGCCAGCACCTTATTTTGTCTAATCCCATTTCATCTCTAAATGAGTGGGTCAGAGTAGATGGTGTCTATGGTTCCTTCTGGCTATGAATTTATGATTCCTCCCCTGCCTTAGGCTATAGTTCTTGGAATCTGCTCTTTTTCTCTCTTGAAAACCAGGTCTTTAAGCATTTATAGTCATTGAGAATTTCTGTTCTGTGGGTTCTAGATTCTGCTCTTTCACTAACTTGTTAATAGACTAGGCAAGCTGTGAAAATTCTGTAGGTGTCAGGTACTTTAAAAATGGAGATGTTTAAACCAGAGCACCTTGATAACTGAGTCGGTTGAGCATCCAACTTTGGCTCCAGGTCATAGTCTCATGATTCGTGAGTTTGAGCCCCACATTGGGTTTGCTGCTGTCAACACAGAGCCTGCTTCTGATCTTCTGTCTCCCTCGCTCTCTGCCCCTCCCCCTTTCAAAAATAAGTAAACATTAAAAAAAAACAGATGATGTCTAATTTTCAGAGTGTGAGACCATAATGCCTAGACAATATTGAATATTATTTTTGTGTTCACATCCTGCACTTTTTTTTTTAATGTTTATTTATTTTTGAGAGAGAAAGAGTGCAAGCCAGGGAAGGCAGAGAGAGAGGGAGATACAGAATCTGAAGCAGGCTTCAGGTTCTGAGCTGTCCTTACAAAGCCTGAAGTGGGGCTAAAGCCCACCAAACATGAGATCATGACCCGCGCTGAAGTCAGACGCTTAACCAGCAGAGCCACCCAGGCGCCCCACACCCCACATATTCTTGAAGTAACCAAGTATTGTGTGTTTGACCCTGGAAAAGAGAAACAGACTCCCAGGTTGAGCAGCAAGCTTAAACATTATCAGTCAGTTTACTGAATGATATTTAGAATGACCAGTTGCTTTCTTCCTTGCCTTCGATTGAGATAATCTTGAATTTCTAATTCATACTGAATTAAAAAAATTTTTTTTAATGTTTGTTTTTGAAGGAGAGAGAGACAGAGTGAGAGCAGGGGAGAAGCAGAGAAGAGGGAGACACAGGATCCAAAGCAGGCTCCAGGCTCCGAGCTGTCAGCACAGAACCCAATACAGGGGCTCGAACCCACGAACCGGGAGATCATGACCTGAGCTGAAGCCAGACGCTCAACCAACTGAACCACCCAGGTGCCCCTATACTGAATTTTTAATTTATTTTTTCTTTTTCCCATTGAACTTGAAGGTGTGCTGCTTGGTCCATTCGCACTGACTGAGAGCAATATGCTTATGTTACAAAAGCTCTAAGGGTAAGGGGGAGAGGCATTTCTAAAGCTGCTTCTGTTTTTTTCTCTCATAGGTAATGAACACTTTGGGTTATAGAGCTATTTTATTCTGGCCTGATGGTGTTGCATGACTCAGTGCAGATGATTCCCACAGGAAGGTCTGGTTTTTATCCTTTGACTAAAAACTAAAAATAGCCTTCAACCCATCCTGGACTCTCAGCTGTCATATGCCGTAGAACCTGGACACTTGGCAGGGTTTCTTGCAGCTTTAAAAAAAGAAAAATCACTGCATTCTTTAGGTTAAAATAAAGAACAAACAAATATGAGTGTGTGACTCTGGGATGTCATTTCATTTCCTATTGTCTTTATTCTCAGTGAATTATTCAGCTAAAGGCGATTTTCCTTTCAAATTTATTTAAACATTTTTTTTCCAAAGGTGACTATAAGCAGGTATGGGCAGGAAAAGAGATATTCTGATTAATTACAGAGCCTTGTTAAGTGTGCCTTCTCAAGAATAATAAATGCCGATGGAATTTCACCGTGTACATAGTCTCATTGTGGGTGGGCAAGTCATCTGTTAGCCCTTCAGGAATAGGCAGAACAAAGTCACGGGTCTAGTGAGTAGATGAGCTAGAACTAGGACCTAGGATTTGTATCATTAGCCACTTCAATCTTTCCACCCTTAGCCCCAGCAAGTGCCACTCCGCCACAACAAAGTGTCAGCTAAAACCAGTGCGATCTTCTTCGAGAGCACTGCCCAGGGCATTCATGCACACACAGATCGTCTCTGTCTCTGAGTACCTCTTGGAGTTAATGCTTGTGCCACACAACTGAGGCCCCTTCTTAGTTCTTTGTAGCCTTCTCAGAGGTTTATGCCCTGGCTAGACCATCTATTTCTTCTGTAGAAACCTCCCTTAACACTGAGTGCCGAGCTGAGTCCACAGTAGGTTGACTAGTTCAGTTCTGGAAAAACGAGCTTACGGGCCAGAAAAGAAAACTATGCCAGCCCTGGAGGTAACAAATGGCACCTCCCCAGAGCTCAGCCTACTTCAAGGCTTGTTCTGGTCATGTGGCTGCATTGCTGTGTGCAACCCAATTAGTTATAGACTTGCCACATTTCAGCAGGGGAAAAAGAAAAAAGAGCGATTAAGCCTAAATTAAGTCCTCTGAGACCCTGGTTGATAAAATCCTATTCTTAAAACTTTCCCTGGAAAGGACTTTCCGGGGTCTTTCAATGAATCTCGTACATGATTCTATGGTTAGGAAATTAATTTGACTTGCAGTAGCAACCAGTTTGACTCTTTTGACTGAATTAGTTGGTGAATTCAGTCACATAATTCATAGTAACGATTAAATTTTAAAATATTCAAATTGGGTTTTTATGTTTCTGTAGCAAATGTGAATCTCCCTTTGTTCAGTTCCCGCTGATGCTGTGGGAAGTTACTAGTAACGAGCATGAAGCCCTAACACAGAGCCTGCAGCAGACCAACCTGCTGAGAGAAAAGGGGAACTGGCCTATTACATCTCTTTCAAGAACTGGGTTGGGGAGGGCAGACTTAGCGAGCTTGCAATTACACAGTTAGGAGCAGATTAATTGCAAAAGCCATTATGTCTCTTAGTTAGTCCCAATATCCTCTTGGCGGAGATCAAGAACATGACATTGAAAATCATGTTGGTGGACTGGGGACATTCTCTAAACCCGTACTTCCATTTTGCCACTTTGAAACTATGCCAGTTATTAATGCTTCAGTTCCAAATCCACTCTTCTTTGCTCTGCTTTGTGCTATTGGAGACGGACCCTAGAACATTTCTCCTTCATCAGCAGGTGCGGTGTTAGGACTTGACATTAGAGAGCATGGGAGAGACACTGCAAAGGGAAGGCATTTATCTTTCTCTTTCTGGTGCTGTTTTTTTTTTTTCTTGCTTTTAGGCCATGACAATAATGCTCTCACTAGGAGGGTATGGGAGACCCAGAGGTGTACACCCTCCAGTGATTTATGTCACCACCCAGCAGGACCTTCCACCAGCCTCCACCCTACGGGCCGTTTCCTCCCACGAGTCATGGCTTATGGTATCTCAGCAAACTTCGCCATGCAGTGGGCCACACATGCACAGAAACATCCTCTCTGAAGAGGTGAGTCTCATCTGTGGAGTGGAGCTGCCCAAGTGTGTTACCGCCTGGGCACTTCTCTCAGCCCTAGAGGTAGTGGCTGCGCGCTGTGCCTGCTATTTCTGTATTGTTAATACTTCTTTTGCCTTTCTGAGAACTCGATCCCTTGTTACTAGCTGATAATTTTCCCAGTCAAAATTACTAGTGTGGTTTCTGTTTTTCGCCTGGACCCTGACAGATATAGAACCCTTTCGAGAACAGATCATCCTTGGTCTCTGATCCGTTTGGCTTCAATTGTTAATTCTCTCCTCTGTTTTGGCCCTGGTTATAGGTTGGTATGGACTTTGCTCCCTGGGGCTGACACAGAAAACTCATTATGAAGGTCATGTAGCAGGAGTGGGAACCACGGGCATCTAGGGTAGTTCCTTATGTAATTTCCTTGTCCCTTCAGGGCCTGCTTGATCCCGATCTCACAAAAACCACTTCCATTTGATGATGGAGTCTGCTAATCGCGCTTGCTCTGGGTTGGCAGCTCAGATAACACTCAGTTCATGATGGGCTACTCAGGTCACATGGCAACTTGGTGGCTCATGGTTAAGCATTCAGTCTCTGCTAAGACCCAACAAGCCAAAAGCTGATTCTCAAATAGAAAGTAATTATTTGCAGAGGATGGTTGCTCTCAGATCCTCAGGGTCTGAACTGTGATTGGCCTACAGAACTTGCCAAAGTCTCCAGTATCTTTATCTCCCACTGACAACTCAAGCACCAATGGATCTGCTGGACCCATTGCTTCAAGTGGCAGGGCAGCTTGCAAAGAGCGTAGACTTGTTGTAGAACCTTCCCTTGTTCTGGGCTCCGCTTGAAACTAGCAGCTTTTCTAGTGGTTTGGTGAATGGACCAGAGTAGCACACCCAAATGAGGAATATTTTGCCTTGAAACTCCAGAGACTCACTAGGCCTTGTGCTTCTCTTCCGGTTAAGTCAGGGATTAGATGTAACAATTTATCCTTCACCTTAAAAGTGGTATCACGAAATGCCCCTCATCCCTGGGCCCCCAGAAATTTCACTGAGGTGGAAGGCCTCTGAATTTTTGTCAGATTTATCTCTCCCTCTGTGACATGCAAATGTCTTACCAATAGTCTAGAATTCTTGCTCAGTAGTTCCAGTCAGCATAATATCATCATTGTAATGGATATTTGTGAGATCTTGTGGAAAACAGAGGCAATCAAGGCCCTTACAGACTAAATTATGACATACGGCTAGAGAATTGATAAACCCCAAAGTAAGACAGTGAAGGTGTGTTTCTGGTTTTGCCAGCCAGAAGCAAACTGCTTCCAAGGGTCTTTACTAATAGGTAGAGAGAAAAGCTTTTTCCAGATCAATGGCTACACACCAGATACCCGGGGATGTGTTAATTTGCTCAAATGAGGAAACCACATTTGGAATAGCAGCTGCAGTTGAAGTCACCACCTGGTAAAGTTTATGATAATCCACTGATATTCTCTAAGAACTCTCTGTTTTCTTCACAGACTAATAAGTGAGTTGACTGAGGATGTGGTAGAAATCATTGATTCTGCATTCTTCAAGTCTTTCATGGTGCTGCTAATCCCTGCAATGCTTCCAGAAATGCAGTATTGATTTTGGTTAACTATATTCCAATGTAGACACAATTCTAGCGGTTTCCACTTGGCCTCGGCCTTTGCTAACATGCCCTACAGGTCATAGAAACAATACAGAGATTCCGCCAGTTGCTGAATGTTTCTTTCCTAATAATGCATTTTTAGAATAGCAGAAATATCTACAGGATAAGCTCAGAGACTCGCCCTGAGATAGTCCTGAACTAAGACTCCATTGATCACTTGACTTCCATAGGCCCCTATTCTTTTAGGCCTCAAAGACATTTCGTATTGCCTGGAAATTGTGTCTAGTGTCCTGTTATCCCTGAAAGGCTGATTATTTCCTTTTCCCCAATGCATAGTCACCCTTGTGAAAGGCTATAGATCTCTTTGCAGAAGGGCAGGAGAAAGATTAATAGTATCAATTTTTGGCCATATAGGGGGCCCTTCTCCAAGGACCTGGTCTCCTCTTCATTTCAGGGCTTCTGGGTATGTGAGCTGGCTCTAGTCTGGGAACTGACTCAGGGGCCATGACTCTCTGTGTTGATGATTCATGTTAGACTTCTATCACTTGACCTAAAACTTCCCCACATATGCAAATCAAGGAAGAATTTAGTAGACTGCCCACCTATTTCTCTCTTAGGGAAACTATGATCAAGTAGCCTGTGTCAGGTTGTTCTGATTGCTGCTTTGTCTCTGATGTTCACTATGATAACCACTGCCAACATGTTTGGTGCCACCAGTGACTCTTGCCACCTGGAATCCAATTGTCCCTCTGACATTTAAGGATCCTATGTCAGTGACAGCAATTCACCTTATAGTTTTGACCTATAGAAAAAAGTGACCACAGAGTTCTCCTAGGAGGCTGAGGCTCCCTTCACAAATGGATTTTTAATAGTCATAGTGAAAGTTATGTCCTCTGGCCCCTTGGCTGGAGAGCGGGGGGTGGTAAGCTGATAAATCAACTTCAACATTCCAATATTCCTAAGTCTTTAGATATATTTTTCTCTAGTATATCAAGGAAGTTCCAGCGTTTCAACTTCATTCAGTGTAGGCCACCTTTGGGTCCATGTTTCAGCCAATCGAAAAGACAGAGCCCTTTCTAAGTCCTCAAGTTACAATAGTGAATCCAGAATCATTGTTTATCAGGCCTAATAAATTCACCCTGATCCAACTTTATATTCCTTTCACCATTATCTCACACTTTAATATCAATTACCACACATATTGCCCAGATTCTTGTCTGTATAAGTGAGAAAAATCGCGTCATCTTTTAGAATGATACACATCTCATAATTCAGCTCTTTTGGAAGCCCTGCTGGAACTTGAGTCTAGCTGTGGGTCTAAAAGCAAAGAGGAGTGGTACAGGCATGTTTCGAGGTGAACCAGTTATGTATTTCAAAGAAATTCCTTCAGAGGAGGCCATAACAATTTCATCAGGCAAAGCTGGATTAATCTCCTCAGATGGGGGTGGAAAGATTGTTTCTACAATCAAGAATACTCAGTGTCCCCAGCTTAATCAGGATCTACTCATATGCCCCATTTCAATTTCCAAGACTCCATTCCTTCCTAATCAATGCCCTTACATCAATACCTTGTAAAGTTGGGAATTCAGTTTGCATTCTTATTCAGGCACTCACTCACTGCATGAGATTCCGGGTTAGGTTTTCACAAATCTAAATTCTATGGCTACAAGAAGTTAAGATTTCTTTCAAGGCAGGCGTAGAAGCTTTCAGATCATTACATGGTGTCCGAGGTGGGAATGAACCTCCGAACTTATCTTTTTCTTTCTCCATGCTGTCCAGAGCAGTTAGGAACAAATAGCCAATCTTATTATACTCGGCAATTTGGCAAACTGTTCTAACATATCAAATATATGGCCATCCAGAAACTTTCTTTCCTAAGTATTGATCAGGAATATCCAGTAGTGGGATTTTACACATATTTTATGGAAAAAATAGTAAAGTCTCAAATGTGTCAGAAAGAAAGAATCATCCCACCAAAGAAATAGTCCAGGGATTCTGTGTTAGGGGCACAAGAGGAGGCTAGAGGACCAAGAGAACATGACACAGGAGGTGCCTGAAATTTAGTGCAGTGGACTGATCCTCCAGAGAGTTTTCAAGCTCTCCTGCTCGAGAAGCCTTTCTGCTTTGGGATTAACCAAACACTATTGCTTATTTCTAGCTGTAACACTGAACTCAAAACTTCTTTAGTTCTTTCTAACTTTCATTTATGTAGTATACTACTACAATATTTAATAATTAGGTAACTCTTTCCCAAATTAATGTATTTTCTGTATTTCTCTGAAAATTAGCATCTCCCTTACAAGTCTGATAGAACTATCTGCTTAAAATGGGGATCTAAATGAGGATTATTCAGCAGGAATCTAAAAAGAAATAGTTAATATTAAACTTCTGCTATTCCAAATAGGGTTTTGCAACAGAACAATCTAAATAGGATTTTGCAACAGAACACTAGGCTTGCATACCTGTTTGATGTGGGGAAAGAGGATTTTCTAAACTACTTTAGGCCTGGATGACTTGGATCATAGAGTTAACTCCTTAAAGGTAGAGAAGATACCCCTTCCACTAATGAGGGAGTGGGGGAAAAATATGATGAAGGAAAAACTAGAAGCCCACCCCTCCTAGTCTGGTGGGATTGTGGGACAGAGAAAGGAGACAGAGGGAGAGCAAGATGGTCATATACCAGGTTCTTATCCCCCCACCGAATACAACTTCTGGTTCAAAAATCTGGGGTGGAGGAGTGGCTTCATGAAACACAGAGAGGCAGGGACAGTCCAAGTTCATGGCATACTTGTCCCAGGGACCGAGGGGAGTTTGCAAACCCTCAGAGAAACCCTATTTGGGTGGTTCTGGCACATGGGGGGTGATGGCATGAAGGCAGTGGCAGATGACAGAAGGTTGAGTACAGCAGCTATTCTGAGCCTCATGGCCCATACTCGGTGTACAAGAAAGTTAGATGACTGTCCCCAGGTATGAGACGTGGAGGTGCTAAGAGTTCCTACCAGTGGACTGGAGTGCCCTGGGGTAAAAATTTGCCAATGGCTGAAGAGAGAGGGATTTATAAGCTTGGGACAAGTCTCTGGGCATGCAGGCTCCAGGGCGGCAGTGGTAAAGATTGCAAACGTCTGGATGGAGGTGGCTCCTCCATCACCTGCCCAGTGAACAAACCAATCAGAACCAAGGACCATGTCTCCCTCTCACCATGATAACCCAGTAAGACCCTTCCTACACCCAGATGCCTGGAGAGAAGAAGGGGAGGGGCAAAATATGGCATTATTTACACAGAAGTTCATCACACCAAAGATGGACATTATGCTAAGTGAAATAAGCTGGCCTCAGAAGGACAAATCCTGCATGATTTCACTTCTATGAAGCATCTAAAACAATAAAACTCACAGATACAAAGAATAAGATGATGGTTGCATTGGCTAGGGGAGGAGGAAATGAGAAGTTGCTAATCAATGGGTATAAATATCAGTCATGCAAGATGAATAAATGCCAGAGATCTGCTGTACAACATACTGCCTACAGATAACAATACTGTTATACACACTTAGAAATCTGTTAAGAGGGAAGATCTCATCTTAAATGTTCTTACCAGAACAATAAAAAAAAAAAAAAAAGGAGAAGAAGAAAAGAATGCTTACAAACAAAAAGGAAAGTGCTGAGACTAGAAGGAACTGAAATACCAATCATTTGCAAATCACAGTTGTCCCTGTCTCCTTGACTGGTGGATCCCCAGAAGAAGAGCAGAGCATTGCTGGGAAAGAGTAACTACATTTTCTCCATGTATCGAAGTATAGACTAATTCTGCTTCAGTTTGTATGGTAGTTCATTCTTGATTCTATGGAGGTCTGAAAGCCCCTGAAGCAAACCAAACAAACATTCTAAATGAAAATTATAAAAACTTAAGTTGATATTAGGGGTCATAACTGGATTTTTCATCTAAAAAAGCTAATTTTCTAGAAAACTGCTTTGACTATTTCTTCACAATGACTTGTTATGGGTTTGATTCACAAAAAAATTAAAACATTTAAAACATTGCTTTACGAACGATATATCTCTGTTAGATTTCTCTCTTGTTCCTGGCTTGTGAGCTCGGAAGGGAGGAAAATAAGTTTCCTTCCAGTGAGCATGACACATTTTACAGTGGTCACAATGTAAATGTAGTGACTGGAGGCCCCTTTTATTCACTGGGGATACTACACATATATGTTTTATAGAAAAGAATGAAGAGCAAAGCAATTGTGTTGAGTATCTGATTATACATATGTCCAATAGCATCGTGATTTTCAGTTTGTTCAAGTTTCTGTTTTGTTTGTTTGTTTTTTGTCTCTACATTTTAGGACCCCAGACTGCTCTGTGTGTTGAGGGCACTTGGGCTACAGTCCGTCTGCACTTTGCTGACTTGGTCGCTATTCATCTCTGTTACTATTCGTGCCATCCACAGTTTCATCTTGCCCCATTGTTTTTATTTCTTCCTCGCTGCCTCCTATTTCTCCTTTTCCCCTCCTTTTCTGATACAAGTCAGTTTGAGGCTCCTGGCACGAAGCTTTAACAACCTCATCTATTTACATCGGGCTCTTTTTTCCCAGTGGATCTTCTATTTTCTTTACTTGGAGTGTTTCTTGGTTATTTTGGCTACAGTCGTGGTCAATCACTAACTCACATCTAAGTTTGAAGCTGTTCCTAACCCCCGAGGCTGTTAGCTTCCCACATGGGGAAAACGCAGATATTATAATTCAAACAAAACAAAAACAGAAACAAAAAGTCAAGATGACGGAACCAAAATATCTGTTAAATGAAGCTTATATGGAGAATTTTAAAAATCAGGAGAGTATGGCTGCTAAATGGTACATAGATCCTGATTAATTTACTTCTGTTCAATTTATGTTTGAGATGCAAATGAAACAAACAGATTACTGGAATTGTGTTATTGAATTTTTAATTTTTTTGGGAGAGAGAGAGCACGTGTGGGAGCAAGAGAGAGGGGCAGAGGAAGAGACAAAGAATCTCAAGCTGGCTCCATGCTCAGTGTGGATCATGGGATCGACCCTGGGATCATGACCTGAGCTGAAATCAAGAGCCAGACACTTAACTGCCTGAGACACCCAGATGCTCCAGAATTGTGTTATTTTAAATGAGGGTGGAAACAAGCATATAAGTATTTTCTTGATAAACTAAAAAGATGGGAATAAATATGATTGGGTACTAGAATGGGATGTGCCTTTTGGAGGACCCACAGATGAGTAAAACACTTGTGGGAATTCCTAGAACAATGAACTCCTTGAGTTGGGGAAAGAGGTGCTATGTAATGCCAGGTTATTTTTATATCCTTGTTACTTAAGATGCTCCAAAAAGGTCAAATATTAGCCAAAGAGAACAGAATCTTAGAACACACGTCTTCCAGCTTTTAATGGACTAGACCCATTCATCCGGAAGAAGTTTACCAAAGGGGAGTCACAGACAAGGTAGAAAAACAAGGTTACAGATTTTTTTTTTACCAAAATACTAATATCTTAACTAGTTTTTAATCTTTATAAATTGGTCTCAAAAAGATCTGAATCATAATCCATAAACAACTTTCTGTTCATTTGGTAGAACTGAGGGATTGAATAATTCAGAAAAAATATCTCTTTTCTTGAAGTGCCATTATGAAACTAAAACTTTCTCACCCAAAGCCCACCATGAGGAGGTTTATACCAAAAGAGGTTCAGACCTATTGTATCACTGATTCCACAGTGCTTGATAAAGCTGGTACATTCCAAGAGTAGGCTCAAGATTTGTGCTTAAAATGGAACTTTCACTCATTTGTCACCTCAAGTAGAAGGTGGAATGGAATTATTGTACAGATCCTTCAGAGAATGGATTCCTCATTAGCAGGATGGTTTCCTAGTCTGTCAAGGGCCATGTATCTCAACAATTACTCTATCTGTGACATTTCCCCTCCTCATGTACCTCCATGGTTGACAGGTCCAAAGTAAGGGCTATAATGATGGAGTTTAGGCTACAGTTTGGTCAATCAGTTGAATAGACTTTCAATATCAGTCAGCTTTCACTGGGTTAAGCTGTGGGAACAAACAACCCTAAATTCTCAGCAGCTCCCCAAACAAGGTTTCACATTTTGCTCATATGATGTGTTGACTATGGAACTGCTATGATTTTGCTGAGTTCTGTGTGGCTCTGTTCCACATGTCTTTTTTATTCTGAAATCTAGGCCAGAGGAGAAGTGCCAATGTAGGACATGCTGTTCTTGAAGCAGAGAGAAAACAACCCAGAACCACATGAATATTCTTAAAGCTCTGCTCAAATGTATCTAAGCCTGAAGTCAGTGGGGGAAGGGAGCCCCCTCCTCCCCAGGATGGACCTGCAAGTCATGGGCCTGTGGGTAAGGATGTATATATACTACTTTCACAGGGAAAGCTGTATATAAATTGGGAACAATGTCACATTCTAAAACAGTCCATATTCTTGTTCTCTTCCTTCATCAAGCAAAATACTCATTCACCCCTTTTCCAAGGAAAACACAGTCAATTTCTACTTAAATAAGATAAAGCTTTCCTTTATCTAGAGTTCTGTGAATTAAGGACAAGTTACTGCCTCCTCCCATCTTGTATACAACAAGAAACAATAGTTTCCCATTGATTTATTGAAGAAAACAGTTCAGAAACCGATGACTTTTATGTGCACTATCAAAATTAAAGCAAAAATTCTCTTTAGTCATATAGAAGGCATTGAGAGCCAACATAGCATACATTACCTTTGTTAACATTCAAACCACTGTCTGAGATCAACTAAATACTGGCCTCCCAGACTGTAGTACAGAGGTTTAAGCTGGGTCCATTCATATTTTTATCAACATCTAAGTTTTGCATAGTGTAAGCCCTGGGCTTCTTTTACTCTTGATATTAGGTATACTTCTACTGTCTGTTCATCTCTTAAACAAATGGCAAGCCACCTGGACATAAATCCTGCCCTTTCAAATTGCACCCTGGAAGGCTTCATCAGGACCAAACTCGGATACCTCAGAATCTCTGTAACATTTGTAATGATGCTATGGCTGTTGTTTTGTGTGTTCTGGTCCCAGGCCAAATGGTCTAGAAGCTTGAGTTTCATTAATTTCAAAACTAGGAAACTAGGAAGAGATTTCAAGAAAAAAATAAAAATTTTATTCTAAATTTAACTTTCTTATATCAGCTCCCTGCGACAAATATTTTCTTGTCCTTTATAGAGACGCAAACTCCTTGCTTACACAACACAGGCTTTCAATGAGCTATCTTTACTCCATTCCCAGTATTTCACCTACCCTTTGGGTTCAAAGACAATAAAAATTTCTAAAGTTAAACACAGCTTTATGAAACAACAGGGGATAATTACCAGATAAATAAAATGCAAAGGGACCATGACGCATTTGTGCAATAATTGGACTTGGGAGAAGATTTGTTCTTTCAATGTATAGAGCAGTAATGGGATGTAATGCATGTATGTAAAATGAGTCAAATTTCAGGTAAGCTGAATCAATTTTAAATTGATGTTATCCTTTTTATTTTAAATAAATTGAGAAAGTTGTAAACATTAATGTGGAGAAAACTATAATACATAATTTGTGTTACTAATGCTATTTCTTCTCTAATAGTAATTGTCTACTCTCCAAACTGACATTGAGTTGAGCATAGAGGAAGAATATGGCGTGTTGTACTCTGGGGATCATTCTGGAAGAAGAGGCGTTTGTCATACAAAGTTGACTCTCTTTGGATTAATCGTCCACAAATCTTACTACATAGTTGAGTTTTATACTTATTATGTTTGATTCCATTAGTCTTTAGGATTATAAAGTTCACCTAAAACTTGGTTTTGGGGCCCCTGGGTGGCTCAGTGGGTTAAGCGTCCGACTTCAGCTCAGATTATATGATCTCAGTTTCATGGGTTCGAGCCCCATCCACATCAGGCTCTGTGCTGACAGCTCAGACCCTGGAGCCTGCCTCAGATTCTGTGTTTTCCTCTCTCTCTCTGACCTTCCCCCACTCTCACTCTGTCTCTCTTTCTCTCTCTCTCGCTTTCTCAAAAATAAATAAACATTAAAGAAAATTAAAAAAAAAAACTTTGTTTCCCAAAAATATTTTGACCAGACTTCCAATGATATATGGTCATTGATAGCTACTTCTTAAGGAATCAGAGCTATTCATTGCCGGCAAGGATTAGTAGTGAGAAATTGAGCCAGCTCCATGTTTCAGAAAGCAGTGCTTTCCATCTCTGTCAGGGCATAACCCTAGCTTTGTTTTGCTTTTGCTTTTTTAAATTTTTAACGTTTTTATTTATTTTAGAGTGAGTGAGAGAGAGAGACAAAGAAAGAGAGAGAACAAGCAGGGGAAGGGCAGAGAGAAGTGGGAGACACAGAATCTCAAGCAGGCTCCAGGCTCTGAGCTGTCAGAACAGAGCACGATGTGGGGCTCAATCTCATGAACAATGAGATCATGACCTGAGCTGAAGTTGGAGGCTTAACCAACTGAGCCACCCAGGCACCTCTCATTTTGCTTTTTGAAGAACATTTCATGACTTTTCCCCCCCAGAAGTTGAGAACTCTAGAATTTTATATTAGTACAAAATATATTGAAAATCAAGGGGATGGGAGTTAGTCACATTGCTGTTTCCTTTCATTTGTGTGTCTTCTTTCTCTAGATAATTTTAAATTTGCCAAATGTTTGACTAGATGTTAACAAGTTTATTTAGTTATATATGTTCTAGCAAAACAGCTTAACACATTTAAACCTAAAGTGAAATTTTACACACACACACACACACACACACACACAAACACACACACACCTTAGTCCTAGAACTGGAGGGTCCTGAGATACTATCTCCCCCAAAACCTCTCATTGTCTAGGTTAAGAAATGTAAATACAGAAAGTTGAAGAGACTTTCCCAAACCAAACGTACCTGTGGTAGAACCAGGTTTCAGAAACAGTCTTGAACTCCCAGTTTTTTCTTCATTCTTTTACATATCAGCAATATTTACCACTATTTATATATGTTATAAAATATCTACAAAGTATCTCCCAACTAGAAGATATTTGTGAATGACATATTGAATAAAGGGTTAATATCTAAAATATATAAAGAACTTACCAAATTCAACACCCAAAAAACAAATAATCCAGTGAAGAAATGGGCAGAAGACATGAATAGACACTTTTCCATAGAAGACATCCAGATGGCTAACAGACACATGAAACGATGCTCAACATCACTCATCCTCAGGGAAATACAAATCAAAACCACACTGAGATACCACTTCACACCAGTCAGAGTGACTAAAATTAACTACTCAGGAAACAACAGACGTTGGCAAGGATGTGGAGAAACAAGAACCCTCTTCACCATCAGTGAGAATGCAAACAGGTGCAGTCTCTCTGGAAAACAGTGTAGAGGTTCCTCAAAAAATTGAAAATAGAACTACCCTACGACCCAGCAATTGACTACTAGGAATTTATCCAAAGGATACAGGAGTTCTGTTCATAGGGGCACATGCACCCCCATTTATAGCAGCACTTTAAACAGTTGCCAAATTATGGAAAGAGCCCAAATGTCCTTCAACTGATGAACGGATAAAGAAGTTTATACATACAATGGAATACTACTTGGCAATGAGAAAGAATGAAATCCTGCCATTTGCAACAATGTGGATGGAACTGGCAGGTAAGTGAAATAAGTCAGTCAGAGAAAGACAGGTATCATATATTTTCACTCATATGTGGAACTTGGGAAACTTAACAGAAGATCATGGGGGAAAGGAAGGTGAAAAAATAGTTTCAAACAGAAACTATTGACAATAAATTATATTAAAATAAATAAATAAATAAATAAAATAAAAATAGTTTCAAACAGAAACTTGACAATGAATTTTATTAAAAATAAGTAAATAAATAAATAAATAAAATATCTCCCAACTACTTACACATGTTTTTAATGGGTTTTTAAAAATATTTTTATACGTTTTAAAATTTACATTTTGAAAATGTTTTTAACCTTAAAGATACAGAAATATAATTAAAGGTCCACAGAGCATGAGGGGAGGTGTGTTTTGCTTTAGACTTTTCATGGCCTCTGGGTGTCTAACTACTGAGGAGGGTACACAGCTCTGTGTGGTGACTCTCTCTGTGTAGGTCAAATACTGTCAGAATTGAGCAAATAGATGATTCTTCTACATCTTTGCTGGAGGATGTAAAAAGGGCCAGTGCCTATGTGTATTTGAATAACAGCCTTTCCAGCTTTCCAGCAAGTGGTTCCAGGAGTGTCAATCTGCTGACTTTTTTGTCCAAGTGGTTATGAAACAAAGTTTGTATGTGAGTATTCTTGAACAATCCTTCTTATAGTTTTCTCATGCATCAGAAAGTAATTCTCGTACAAGGCACCCTTTTACTCTGGTTTAATACTGATGTACTTGCATGGCCTGAGAACCATGTTCAATAAATTCAAGTTTCTCATTTACTGTGTGCAAGAAGTTGAGTGAAAAATTCCTAAGCTACATTAGTTACCTTTTGTATTCATAGTTACTCGTCTTTAAGGTATAAGAGAAGGAGAAATATCTTTCATGATCTTTAATATATTCGCTATTTGGCAAATTTAGATAAATTTTGTGGTATTCCAAATTACAAAAAAAGTTGTAGGTGTGTACATATTTCTTTCGCATATAGCACCTTTATGGTTACTGCATGTGTATAATGACTACTTCTATATAACATAAAATATATGGATATGAAATCCTATGGTCACGCGGCACCTGGGTGGCTCAGTCAGTTAACCGTCTGACTTCAGTTCAGGTCCCGATCTCACGGTTCAATCCCTGCATTGGGCTTTCTGCTGTCAGCACAGAGTGTGCTTCAAATCCTCTGTCCCCCTCTCTTTCTGTACTTCCACTGCTCACATGCTCCCTCTCTCTCTCAAAAATAAATAAACATTAAAAAAAATCCTAAAGTCAGTCAAATATCCAAATAGTTTGTTCAAACTATCTCATTTCTCAGAAACATCTAAAAGTTTAACATCAGGATCTATTTTTATGTGGATGTCTTGTATAGATCCTGACATGCTTTATTTTTCAGATAGTGTTCAGAAAGAGCAGCAAGTTTCTACAGCCAAATATTTACTTCTTATGAAATATGGAGATATCTTTTATAGTTCTAACAAACTGGGCCATGTCCCAAAACTTTAGGTTTCTCCCTCCTTATGGACAAATCAGTACTTACCTTATAATGCTGGAGAGTTAGAGTTAATGTGGTTCCGTCATAATCTGTGCCTTTCCCAGGAACTGCCAGGATGGAGATGGAAGACCAATCAGTATTCAACATCCGAGAATTTTTGCAGCAACTTGCCATCGAACTCCTGAATTTTTCTTTCTCTCCAAGTGTATCTTAGACAATGATTAGTAATCAAAATTCGAATTGGACAAATATTTATTGAATTCCTAGAAAAGCACACTGCTTGAAATTGGGGATATACAAATGAATAAAAAAAATTCCTCACTCTCAAGGAGCCCTTCATTTAGCAGATTATTCAGAGAAGTATGTAACTAAATTGTGAGTCAATGCAATCACAGACTTAAGCAAATTTCTAAGGTAAGCACAGAGGGGAATTCGTTCTGATTTGGGGCATTAGGAAAGTCTCCCCACAGAGGAAGCGGGGCATCTGTGCTGCTCCTCGAATAGGGTAAACAGGAGAACATCTTGGTCTCCTGGGTCAGTCCTGGTTTACGGTGTCATCCAGTCACAATCATAATACTGCACTTTCACATTCGAAGGTTTTCTTTGGACGATACATTACATAATTGCAGTAGTACTGAAGCATACATAAGATGTTGACAGGGAAAAGGAGGGAAACATTTCAGATGGAACAAGGAGCAAGTCAGAAGGCCTTGAGGAATAAAACCTTATGGTATGTTTGTTTTATGTACTCAAAAGAGGGCATTTCCCCCCTTTCGTATTACTGTTTGAACTGAAATGGGAGTATTTTCTAGAAGAGTATGTTCTGAACTTTTCTATTTGCATGTTTGACTTCTTTTCCTTTCCAGGAATGTGGCTATTATGCAACACAGACCCCTTTCTATATTTATCCCTCATTTTCCATTTTCATTTGATTAGTGTTATTTCTGACAAAGTGCTATTTTCACATCACAGAGAAACAGAGGGAAGTAAAAAACCAATTCATACATTTCATCATCTGCCTTCTAGCCAGTTAATATTGAATTAGAACATACAATTGTGCTTGAACTTTGTGTGCTTTCCAAGAAGCATATATTGAAAGAGAAAATAACCAAACTTAGATATTATTTCTGTTTTTATAACTATTCACGGCAAAAGGGATGGAATATGCTGAAATAATAAAGCAAATCTTAACTAAGTTGTAGTGTTTTAGAACAGATTTACATTATTACTTGTATGATAAAGGCCATTTCCAATGGGAGTATTTCTCTTTGGTATTTTTTAACAGAAAGTTCTAAATTTAGAACAAAGAAATGATTACTAGCGCTATGCATATATATGGAAAAATAATGCAGCCATCAACTAAGCAATTCCAACACGGATAAGACACTACCTTCCTTATCACATGAGAAGGAACAGTGGACTTGACTTTCATGACTTGTTAATTGCCAGCTCGTTTAGTCTTAGCCCTTCAAGGTCAAAGAGCTCAAACCACTGGTTCTATGGCTAAGCACCAAGAGTATATAGAACGCAGGGCACGCATGGTCTGAAGAGATGGGGAAGGAGATTCGTAATGACTTGGTTGCTGGAAAGGTGCATCGCTCCCTCTTCTGCCCTCTCTTCTCTGCTTCAGAGAGCTGCCACTCTCACATGGGAAGTGAAGTCTATACTGCAGCTCTTTTCTCAGCCTGGTTTAATATCAAAGTTTCCCCATAGCATCATTTTGGTATTCTTTTCCACACTTTTTCTCATGACCGGGTGACAGGAGGTCTATAGATCTTCAGAGACAGCTTTTGAAATTTTTGAAATGATCCAAAATATCAAAAGCTTAGAAGGAACACTTATGTTTGATACAGTTACCTATTACTCTGATTTTCTGACCTCATATAACATAACACCAAACCCATTTGAAGAGGCTAGTTTGAGAGAATAACCAATAAAATCTTTTCCTCTCCTCTTTAGGCCCTCACCCTCCCTTCCTTTGACTCTTCTAATTAATGTAGCTGCCTGCAGTCTCTTCCCACTTCAGTCCATTCTGGGGCTGCTCCCCAAATGATCTTTCTATGTGACTTGATTATGACCCAGTTTAATGCTTTTTGATAGATCCCAGTACTGCAGGATAAGGTTGTAATGAATCGGGAGCATGGTGTGCAAGGCTGGGCACAATGACCTTTCCAGGCTTATGCCCTCACCTGTTTATACCTGATGCCTTTGCAGAATTTCAGCCTTATGAACTTGCACTATTAAGCCTCCCCTGATTCCATGACTTAGGCTGTCCTCTGTATTACTACAGCAGTGACTGGATACTGGATACAGGATATTGGAACTCTTATTCATCTAAAGATCATCATCATTGCTTAACAAGTTGCCTGTGTATGTTCAGATAATTTAAAAAGGTAATGGAATTCCTTACCATTTAAGCAGAGCTTTCTTAAATCAAAATCACTAGTCCTAACAGGTTTTTTTTGACTCCAATTGGTTACCTATTTGAGGCCACATATGACTGGTCACATATTTCTGTAGATAAGCATATGAGGATGTATGTGCATAAGTGTACAAAAGCCAAAGATACATGGGATTCCATCTCAAGTTGGCTAGGTGAAATAAATTTGATTTTTTTGATAGGCAAACACACATGAATTGCTTTCATATAAATATGTTTTATTGCAGAGAAGTTATAATTATTTACATGCTGTAACACATCACAACATAAATTTGCCAAATATTTCGTGGTGGGATGCTGTAGGTTTCAGATAATAGTTTCAGAAGAACCACAGATTAAGTGAAGAGACTTACAGCTTTATTGACTCTACAACTCTCGGTTGCTAAATGCTAGACATCAAAAGGCAGTGTTTTTCAGTCCTACCTGTCACCACTTGCATGCAGAAACCTAGGAAGCAAATACAAGAGAACTGTCGAGTTTCAAATCCAAGTTGCCACCGAAGTTTACAATGGGCTGAGTTATATAATTCATGTCGTAAAGCATTTAATTCTTGCATAAAATATACAGTTCTATTAAGATTGGTATAAATCTACTTATTTATAAACCCTGGCTTAAAAACAAGGACAGGATGCAGCCTGCACATGCATTGAGAAGGACAACCTAGCAAATGTTTGTGACCTTAACAGTGTTTATTCACTTTCTTACTGTTATCGATCTAGGAAAATAACCTCAAGATTTGTAGATTTAAACTTCTCTTGGTGATAGGTAATGGCAATGAAACTCTAGGAAAGACCCTAGGCACTCTCACTGATTTATGCTGGTGGAGAAAAATCTATGGACTGTAGACTGTCACTAAGGTATAATTTGGCAAGTCTTGTTTAAGCCACATCTCTAGCAGGGTCATCCTGAAGTGCAATAAAAAGTCACTGATGCTTGACTGCTTATGTCTCAAAAAGTGAATAAAGTGCTCACAGACCTTGAACATAAATGAAACAACCACGTGGACCTGGCAATTCCTATCCAAGTTCACAACTATACCTCAAAGTTGTATTCCAAGGTTACCAAATACATAGGCCTTGACTGAAAAGGAAGAAAGGAAGGACATAAATGAAGGAAATGCAGAAAAATAGAATCTCTATATCTCTTCAAACCTACCCCACCAACCTGAGTAATACACAAAGTGAGCAAATGGGTGAGGAAGATTTATGCACAGCTTTGCAAAATGGTGACGTGCTCATTGACTCCTGAATAAAAATCGTTGAGAGAATTTTGATGATGAGTAAGGAGAAGTC
The DNA here is from genome assembly GCA_030068075.1 of Paguma larvata. Lineage (NCBI taxonomy): Eukaryota > Metazoa > Chordata > Mammalia > Carnivora > Viverridae > Paguma > Paguma larvata. The sequence goes on from CM057828.1 coordinate 114,608,310, forward strand.
CTAGTTTCTGCCTTCCACTGAGAATGATGTTCTCTCAGAGTTGCCCCATATCTACCTTCTGATTTCCTTTTCTCCTCTTTCATTCCTCTAGCATGTTCTCCTTGCTGCTCACGAAATGAAAGTTACTTAGGCTGTCGATACTCCAGCACTTAGCACTGAGAGAAAGGGAAGTCTGCATTCTATTTCTAAGCGGCTCATCTTTGACTAAGATGAGCTTCGGGTCGGAATTTCTTCTCACGATCACATCAGTAGGGCTAAGTCAGCAGCTTAGGATTTTCATGCCAAGTGATCAGCGTGGAAGGCAGTAAGTTTTACAAATTTTGCTCTGGGAGCTGTTTTGTTTTGCATGTAAACCTGGCATTTTAAATTTTGAGAGAGGAGACTCACAAGGGCAATTTGCAGGACTTGTAAGTTTTCCAGTGCTTGGGAGAATGAAGGGCCTGTACCACCTTACAGGCTTTGAATAAATCAGGTTATAAACCTCTTTGGGATTTAAGCCCAGCAAGTGCTACCTCTAGCTGAAGCAATGAGTAAGAGTTTATGAGAATAAGTAGTTGAAGGTAATTTAAAATATATATTCGGTATGCATAATAAAAATATATCCATACAATGATCTTGATGCTATCATAATTTTTCTCTTTAAAAAAATACTCCCTTGAAAGTGCTATCAGTAGCTCCCTTTCTGTCTGTGTTTTGAAAGGCAAATTCCCTGGCTCTGCGGGGAAGAGAATTACTGTTCTAATTCTCATGTCATTCCTAGAGTCTTCCCTTTCAGTGGTGATACTAATATGCAGTATATTTTTCTCACTCTTAGCTTCTTCCTTACGAAATGCTGCTAAGTATGAAATACTGAAAAGAGTTAAAAGGGACGATAGATTGGAATGAAGGCGTTACCTGTCTCTGACGCTGAACAAACAATAGGTAAGTTGTCCTTTATTGAGACATATGACTAAAGTAGGTCTGCTGGATCTCTGAGTCCTAACAAGAAGTGCAAAACAAGTAACTCAACTTGTATAAAAAACCCTGATTAAGACAGTATAACAAACCATGAGGTGAAACAATAGAGTCAAATCCAAATTCACAATATATATAAACCACAGCCAGAACGAAAAGAGTTTATTATCATGACAGTTATGGCTTCCCAAGCCAGAGAAAGCTTACTGTACTTCAAGAATCAACTAAAGTTGATAGATAGCAGGTATTCTGTAACTTGCGAGAACAACTGAGTAGCTGCATATTGCATAAATGTGTTGTGTCACGTAATATCAAAGTTATTTGCAAAAATTATACAATCTGGAATGCTTGAATATGAGACACAACAATGTACTGAAACATACATTTATAAGAAAATGAGAGCAATCATTAATATAAAAGGTATTTTTTGGGATGCATTAAGTTAGCAGTGCTATCAAGGTTAAATAGGTAATGTAAGTTCAGTTAGCTACTTAGAATTTCAGTCGTATATTCTATACCTTCTTCTTTGCACAATCTCATACTTCTGTGTCTTCTGGTTTGTCTTGCTTAGAATCTTCAAAGAGCCAACAGTAAATACTGATCAGGGGCAGCCGGTGAGGGCTACTCCCCCTACATGTTGAAATGTAAGGATTCTCCTCATGTCCTCAGGGGAAAGACTTCTCTAGGCCAGTCTAATTCTTCCATTGTGATGTTGCTCTGCCCTCCAGTCTTTTTCTGCCCTTGTCTTTCCCATTTCCCTTGACAGACAAATATTCTTTGGGAATTTCTATTTTCTGTGGAATTCAGGGTTTCTTCTGTCTCCTTTTCTTTCTGGGGATGCTGTACCCTAAAAATCCCAGTCCTCTTATTTCCGAGGCCCTGCTATCTTATTTGCACTTAAAGTGGAAGAGGCAGCAGGTAAAGCACTTCTTTCAGCATTTGGTCCATCTGGCGTCACGAACTCCCAAGGACACACCTCAGCTCGCGATGTGAAAGGTTGCTGAAAGTTATTACTTGAGTTATAGGAACCAGGCATATTTTCCTCAGGGGAAGGTGTCTTTTGTTCCCGGTCTCCCATTTGGTTGAGATTTTCATTCTCTACTTTTGATGCTACAGCTTTGGGGGACAGTTCTTCGTATTGCCCAGCACACACATTTGTTGAGTAACGTTGACCGCCATTCTCATCTTTAGCTCTCCCTGGGGGAACCTGAGTCTTGGAAATCAAATGCTTCTCGTCTTCCAAAATGGGCTGACCTTGGCTCTCCCAAGGGCATACCTCAGCCTTGTCTATGGTCTTCTGATTGGTTTGCTGACATAGTTCAGCTGCCTTAGGCTTCTGATGAGATTTCTCCTTTAAGGAAAAAGTTGGGTTTTTCTCCATTTCAGAAGCTGCAATAGATACGTGTTTTTGAACTTTTGATTCTGAAGGCACGGGACCAGGGGCCAGGTCGTAAATCTCCCAAGGGCACACTTCCCCTATGTCAAAGTTGTTCTTCACCTGGGAGGTGCCTGGGCTCATCTCAGAATTGGCAGTGGGCAGTTTGACCCTTTGCTGCTTCATAATCCCAGATTTCTGAAGTTTTCTTGGCTCTTCCAAGTGATTGGAATTTTGGGGGTCAGAATCTTTAGTCTCTGCATTATCTGAATTTGAGTACTTTCTGTTTGTTTCTTTATCTTTTGGCAGAGGTTTCTGGGATTTAGCACGTTCTTCCATGCCTGATGTTTGGGTTTTTCCAGTTAATCCAAGAGTCTTCTCCTTGGCACTTGCTATGACACTGAGAGACTTTTGCAACACGGATGTTCGTGGGTGTCCCTGCTTCTTCTCTGAGCTGAGATTGTGAGCGCTTGCTGACTTACACACCAAAGGCACGGACTCTGTGGACTCGGCCTCACTGTTTTCTTTTAGTTTTTGTGTTAATTTTTTACTTGACAGAGATTCCAGTGTGGAATGCTCTGTAGCCTCCTCTTCTTGGCTTTCTCCTGGTAAACTGTTGGACTCTTCTGTGTGCTCCCTCACATGATCATAAGTGCTATGGGATTTCTTCAATGAGAAGACTCGGTTTTTCAGGGACTCCTCCTTGGGCTTCCCGGTGTTACCTGAAGACTCTTGTGGGTTCTTCCTGACCAGGGCAGTGCTTTTGGCTGTGCTGTGGTCTGTGACTTCCTTGTCCTCTTTGGAACACTGCCTGCTGACCGTCTCTGGGATCTCGGTGATACGTCTCATGATGGAACGGCCTAAGCCCTTCTTGGAGCACCGCTTTTTCTGGAGGTGGGGGTTATTTGTAATCATCTTCTTCCTTTTATATATTTCCAACTGGGCATAGAGTTTCTTCAGCTCATCCTGCCAGAACAAGAGCAAATTCACAGAGATGTGGAACTTAGTTCAGCCAGATAATATTACTTCAAACGTAATTTGAAGTTTATTAATTTGTGTTCTGTTTCACACAGAGTTTGAACTTGAAGACAAGAACACATGCATTCTACCCTTGTTTCAGGGAGCAAGCCCTTTGGACTTACCAGTTGTGTGTGCCAGACTGAACCGGGAATATAATAAAAACACAGCATATTATCTACCGGCAAACCACACCCCTACACAACATTGGAAGCATCATGTAGCCATTGATAAAATTCCCTGTAATGGTGATCAGGTTTAGGGGACAACAGACCATTAGTTACTAAAAGAATCTTACTCTAAGTGCTGATATACTATCACAGATTATTCTCAGAAATCCATTCTCTCTGCTCACAGATCTATCCTACCTTTCCATCAGCAAAATGTCATATACTGTATTGGGGAACTTGTATCATCAGTTCATCATTGTGACTGCTAATAAGTCACCTGAGACTATCAAGATTGGCCTGTATAATTTCTACTATGATATATGTTTTACAAATGGGTTAACTCTGCATTCAAGGTCTTTGGTTCTTATACATACATATTCCCCTTCTCTTTTTCTCTCTAATACATATGTGCACACGGACGAGCATACACATACATCAGCTCACATGTGCTTGTCTGTATAAATGGGGTTAATCTGAAATAAGAAAGAAGAAATACTGGTATTACCCGAATGTCTTCTGGGTCTAAGCTGTGCTCACTCCATGCTGAATTGATACTGCTGTTCAGGTAGGATCCGGACCGGCCCATGTCTAGCTCATCTTCATATGCTTCTGTAGCAATGTCATCTCGTGGGTTATTGCTTGAATGTGAAAACTGCAACAGATATTCAATATGAGCTATGGACATTAGCACACTGTAAGACAGAGCATAATAATTTTCTAAAGGTTCTAATGTTCCTATCATTTCTTCAGCTTATAACTCTTCATAAAAGATCTGCATCTATATTTGTGTTTTGCTTTCCATGTTACACGCTAAGGCTCTTAGGCAATATTAATAAGTGGTTCCTACTCCAACTTCTATTTTCATGCTTGCTTTTTCTCCAGGCTCCCAGTGTTCATTTATACTACTCCTCTTCCATTATATTTGCATTCTGAAAATGAAAATAGGTAGAAAAACCCAAACAAATGTTTTCCAAGAGCAGCAATGCAGACTCACTGGCAGTAGGATGGAAATCTTTTTTGAGCGGTAGGGTCTACTTTGTGTTTGTCATTTTGCTTCATATACGTGAGGCTGTATTTCATCTAAGGGCACAAGTGGCTCTGATCACAGACAGTGACTTTCAGTCTACTCCACATACCTTCAAAAAAGTTGCCTCCAAGACTCAGGAGACAAGAGATCTGAATTCTGATCTCAACTGTATTGACAGTGAGATCGTAAACAAATCATGGAATCTCTCTGGAGCACAGTGCCTCTCAGCCTAAAGTGATGACATCTGAGTTTAAACTTCAGATATTCACTGAACTTACAGAATTTTCTCTCAAGCTCATTATTCTCAAGTTTCTCCTTCATCAAACATTTTGAGGTATTTTTATTATTTTCACGTGGCCTTTGATATTTTTCAGTTTCATGTACTCTTGCTATCTCTATTCTTTTTCAAATGGAGACATGAAGAAGAATGAATCGGATAAATGGTGGAAAGTAGGGACACTCAAAACAATCCAGCCACTTCACATAATCTATAAACTAAGTGACCATTCTGTGAAAATTGAGAGAAAGGCTTAGTTAGGGAAATGGGTTCCCTTCTCCCAGCTTGTTGCCAGCTCAAATACTCCTTTAAAAAATTAAACAAATCACCACTTGATGATATAGAGCAATTTTGATGTCAATATTTGTTAAAATATTTAGGTGGGCAGGTGAATATCAATATAAGAGAACTAATGTGAAATGGCAATTCTGTAATTAAGGAACTATGAAGGTTTGGTAATTGGAACTGGTTGAGAAACCACAGAAATGGGTAAATCTTGCCTTCACTCTTCTACTTATGTTTGTGGTTCCCACATGTGTCAGGAACTTAAGGCCATAAAGATGACTAAAACACAGTCCCTGTCCTCCCAAATCTCACATACTACTAGTAAACCACCCAGAGGTTATTTATAAGAATAAATGAGCACAGTCTTAGAGATGATCACGAGTTTAAGAAACAGTTATTTGTCAGATATTGTCCATTTTCTACTTATTATTTTTCTTAATATCTTTCTAAAATAGTATTTTAAATATTTATCTTATTTATCATTTCTGTTTCCCCCTTCTCCAGAACATAAGTATCATGAGAAAAAAACCATATCTTATCTGTTCATTACTCTTATTCCAATATGTAGACCAGTGCTTAGCAAAGGCCCTCCATGAATTTTTTATAGTTTTCTGAAGTTGATAGTTTTATAGTTTTCTGAATGATGAAGTTTTATAGTTTTCTGAAATTGAGAATTTCATGGTATATGAATCCATTATCTAATTCCAGAATATTCTCATCACCTCCAAAAGAATCTTGAACCCATTAGGCAGTCACTTCCATATCCCCTCTTCCCCAGCCAGTGGCCACCACCAACCTACTTTCTGTCTCCACAGAGTTGCCCATCCTGGACATTTCACAGAAATGGAATCATGCAATATTTAGCTTTTTGTGTCTAGTTGCTTGCACTTGGCATAATATTTTCAAGGCCTGTACAAACTGTAGTATGTATCAGTGCTTTCTTCCTTCTTATTGGTGAACAGTATTCCATTGTATGGATACAACACATTTTGTTCATACATTTATTAGTTGATGGACATATAGGTTGTTTCCACTTTTTAGCTATTATGAGTAGTGCTGCTAGGAATATTCATGTACAAAGTTTTGAATGAACATGTGTTTTAAATGAATAAACTGAATAAATAGCCTGAGTATACAGTATATCCATCTAATTAAAATGTAATCATATAATGGAAAGTATGAAAATGGATAACTGCTTATTACTAACAGTGGTTAGTCTGTAGTTAGCAGACTAACTACTGCAGTTAGTCTGTAACTGCAGTAACAGACTAGCCTATGGAAATGTGGCTGTTTGGTATAATTCAAGTAAGGAAGAAAGTAGGCATTTGGCTCTGTTTACATTTGTTTGGTCTTTCAGTCAGGCTGAATTTCAGCGTTTTGGTTAATTATGAGAGGACGTAAAGCCTGGAATGAATGACAAGAAATCAGAATTCTTGTCTTAGCTGTGCTAATAATATACTGTGTGCCACTAATACAGATATACGGTGTTCTAATATTTTGTTTTTCCATGGGCAAAAAAGAAAAATAATAATAATGCTATAGCTTGTCTGTTATTCCCCCACACTCTGAGATCATATTATTTCAGTGTAAGCAGCTTTATTGCTATCATGTCCTAGATGAGGAAACTGAAGCTCAGAGAGATGAAAAGTCTTGGCTAATGCCATACTGTATAGCTAGTGTAGGGGGCACATACTCATAATCCTTGTACTGTGAGTGCCAGCCCATCCCGAACTTCAGTATGCTGTCTAGATAAATCTTTGTCAGCCCATCATTATTAAGGAGGATTCTTCTATACACAATATTATAATTATTTGTTTCTATTTATATCAAACTTTTCTGAGTGGTTGCAATATAATGCTTCTTGAATATGAATCCAAACAAGAGGATTCTTAGAATAGGCTAATACATTTTGAAAATAATTTTGATGTTATAGCTACACCTGGAGCCCATAATTAAAACATAACTGCATATCAAAATATTTGAAAAAGAACTGAACCAGATGATGGGTTTTGTACAAATTGAAGCATTTAAAAATTATATAGGGTTTTTAATAAATTCCAAAAGAAAAGAGATACCTAGTTCCCTGAGGAGGGAGCTTTAAAATTATTTTAGAGCATCAAGCCAATCTCCACGCCTCCCTTTGCCTATATGCCAGATATTTTTTAGAGGAGAAACAACTCCATGTTTATTTAAAATAACTGTCTTGCAAGAGAAGAGTAATGTTAAAGGAATACCTTTGGAATCAAAAGCAACCCAATGGTGACTGTCACAGTCAAATGAGTATGTGCAAAATACAGCATTAGCATCCAGTCGGACTGAAGTCTTGAGGCAAGAACGAATCTGAAATGAGAATTCACCAAGTCAGTAATCCAAAAAGATCTCTATTTAAAACGTTAGAATATTTGGAAACTTTTTTCCTTAGTGTATTTTAAAAAAGCAGGCAAGCATGAAAAAAGTTGTACTGCTGTTTCTATGGCATTCATTGTCATCACAGAACAACAGGCTCCAAGTAGCCGCAATAAGATGCATAAGATATGACCTCTTTATGATTTATTATTTTAAATTATTGGTAAGAAAAACAGCATATGGATATATAATGTGCTAATCATTTCCTGGAATTATTGTTTTGTATGTAAACTGAATGTCTTAAAATAAAAGCAATGAACACACATGAATTCAAAAGAAAAATGGGCTTATAAACTGGTGACTTTTGGCAAATTTGGTTATGAGACACATCCAAATAATTCTTGATTTTAATTCTCTACATTTGGGAAAAAAAGAGTAGGTAATGACCTCGAAGGCTTAAGTGATGAACAATGTAATGGATAAAGTGAATATACCAATGGTTTGTAAAACACCTCTTTTTTAAAAAAATTTAGTTATTGTAAAGTATCAAGCTGTTTTACAATAATTTTAAATGCAGTATTTAAAATCATATCTTGCTGAGTAATTTATAAAGTTGTGTTCTAGAAGAGTCTTGCACGAAACTTATATAGGAAAACTTCTGTACTGATATCTACTCTGGTAAATCCTGGAATATTTTCATAAATATACAAATTGTTGTAAATATACAAACTAAAACTCATGTTTTAAGGACTCACTCTTTTGAAGAAACCAGGTGTTACTTTTATTAAGGTCATTTTGCAATTATATTCTTCTTTTAATTTTTTTCCCATCAACTGTTTATCCATGAAAAGCTAAACATGAGATTTTACTGCATTTGGAATTAGATAATCAGCATTTTGATTCAGTGATATACATCATCAAATATGAAAAGCTAATATCTTAAGACAATGCTTATTGTATAATCATAAAATACATGAATCTAAAAATAGAAGAAACTAATTTTATATCTGCATTATGCCATATTCATGACAAATTTACTAAGTAAATTAGTGTTATTTGTATTTAAAATTTCTATCAAGTGGCTTTCTTCCTCATTTTTACCTCTATCCTGTCCCCTCTGTCTTCTCACCAGCCCCCCTCCCAATTATCAAGTTAAAATGGAGGCTCAAGAGTTGTCCAAAATGGAGAGGTAGTTTCCCCTTTGTTCGGAGATATAAACGAAATGGACTTACAACATAGGCATAGAAGTACAGAAAGCTCATGGTAGTTCACATATAACTAAACAGGATTTTATGAATTAACATCTTCTCTAATTCCATTGTGAGAAGAGTGGCTTTATACCTGCCTTGGATATGACTAAATTAATATTCGCTTTGTTTAGGGAGGAGATATTGTTGACAGAGTCTCTGCAGGGTCAGGTGGGATTGTTTTTAAAGCAGTGAAGTAGGATGATCATCCTCAGTGATGAGTTATGGTATCTGAGGCACAGAAGCCATCTAACATGTGACCTGGAAAATTCTCATCCCAAACTGCTGGGGCCACTTCCAGCACTGGGGCAGATGGTTATATCAGAGGAGACAGATCTGCAGTCTCCATCTACAAGCATGCTCACGCACTGGGAATGCCTATCTCAAATGCTAACACGAGTGAACTTTAAACTAGCCTGACCGTGTCTGGAAGGAACAATGCTTACATATATTTTAAATTAAAATGGCGAGTCTCCCAAAAAGTAACTTTGAAGTACTGTATATGAACATCAATTGCCCCTAAATTAATCAGCTTTTAAGTATGGGGGCGGGGGAGGTGGGTTGTTAGGTCATAGTTCTGACTAGAACCATCTTAAGAAAAAATCAGGTTTTGTGGTCATTTTAAATATTGAGTTTTCTTTAAAAGACTGTTTCAACTTCTAAAAAACAGACCTAATAGTCAGGAGCATAGAAATATTCAAAAACTCAAGTTAGGAAGAAAAGCAAACCCTTTAAAAGTCTCACACTTTCCCAAAGCTCTGCTTTATGCTTAGTGAAGGATTATAGAACAGATTAGGCAAAATGCCTTCTGTGTTATGAGACTGCTGGACTTAATCCTTTTAGTTTATTTTTGTTTAATCTGGCAATTTGGTGAGAATAAAAGTAAATCTGTATATAAATATCTAGTCATAGCTTTACATATTTATATTTATGTATGCATACATATATACATACATAGTTATACATGTATAATTTTATATTTTAAGCAAACAAGAAAGAACAGATATGCCCTATTGATAGAGAACATCTTTGCTGACGTTGGATGCCTTGTTTAATATTATTTCATTCTATTAAAAAATTACAAAGTGAATCCAGTTGATTTAAATTATTATGTTATGGCTTCTTATTCTTGGAATTTACCAACATTAGAATCACAGCATGTATGAATTCGGTCCACAAGTAAGAAACTGTATATACTTGATTCTTTTAATTATTACTTGCCTCCTGCTCATCTCCCTAAAATCAGTGCTCTGTAGATTTAGTGTGTTAAGCTATAATTCTATGCTTGGCCATTTAACTTAATACAAGTTAAATTTCTGAGAGAGTAGCTAATATATACTACGATTCTTTGAAGCCAATATGCTACAATCTAATCGAAAGATAAGTCAAATTTGGAACTTAAAATGTAGGGCTTCCCACTCAAGTGTTCTTAGGCTTGCCTAAGAAAATACCAAGGCTTACCAGGGCTGGTCACTCTGGGGCCACTGGAAGTCCTCCCTGTTCAAAACTTAAAGGGGACTACCCAGTTGCCTGGGAGAAAATTGATCTTGTGAGTATGGCATGTCTACTAACACCAAATCTACTGGGTTCAACATGAACAATTCAGTCAGCGCTTGTGTCTATGTGAACCCAGCTCATCATTTACATGGTTCATCTAGCTAGGCCGATGGGTTGTTTGAGACTCTATAGGAAAGACCTAAGCAAAGTAAGAAAGCTAATTTTTTTTAAAGCAAGCTCGATGTCCAATGTGGGGCTTGAACTCGTGACCCTAAGATCAAGAGTCACATGCTCCCGGTTGAGCCAGCCAGGCACCCAAGAAAACCATTTTCAATGAATATTTAGCATGTGTTTCCTCACCTCGGCCCAGTATTAAAACAGAATTTTCTGAAAAGAGGCTGCTGTTAACAGACGTTAATTGAGGGTTGGGAGGATAACTTGGTGGATGGTTTGGAAAGTGCTGGTTAAGCAAAGCTAACTGGGTTTCCTGACAGCAGGACTTCTTGTGTGTTACTTTGTGCTGTGACATTCCTAAAAGGGAGCTACTGAACGCCATGTGTCATAAATATACACATGCATATAAAAACATCTGAGTGTGATACCCTAATATGTTAACAGTGCTTATCACCTTTGGGTGTTGGATAAGGGAGTTTATTTTTTATCATTTTATGATTTATCTGTAATAACCACCTATCGCCTTCTTAAGACATTTTTGTAAGTTAATTTTAAAAATATTTGACCTTGCCTACTTCTGAAAGGACTTGGACCAGTTGAGAGTTTAAAATTCATTGAAAAAAAAAATAAAACCCATTGAAAAAACATTTAATGATGAAAATTGAAAAGAAGAAATCTTCAAGTAGAAAAGGATAAGGATCAATTTAAGCAATTGCTTTGAACAGATTTAATTTCTTGGGCAATTTGGTTCTAAGAAATACAGCAACTGATTGTAGGGCAAAAGTAGGAAGCCTTTGCATGACATGGTCACATTCTGACAACAGAAGACATTTATACTCATCTGCAATAAGCCTCCTGGTATGCTTAGAACTCTGTAATTGGTTTGTTAATATAACATTTAACTTAGAAATTGTTCTAGAGAAGCATGTTTGTTATATCTTGAAACATATGTGTTTGATGTTCTGGACACAAAAAACAAAAACGCAACTTTTCCTGGAGATGGTTTGGGAGAAATGTGAAGCTTTGGGGCTCTGCCCATGGCAGAGTCCTCTCTAGTGGACTGCACTGTGCACCGGGGACATCCCCTGTCACAGCCTCCAGCTCTAGTCTAAATAGAATCGAGAGAGCATTCTTTTTGCCCATTTATAATATCATATTTTTCTTCTCATCTTTCCTTCCTCTTCTCCTCATTTTCTCTTTTCTCTCTCTCTTGAGAGGGGTCAAGACAAAGCAAAGAGGCAAATTCCCTGTATTCCTGGCTCTTTGATGGAGTTTCCGGGGTTATCAAATCATAAATACCCCCTTTCTTACTTGAAAGATAAAAAGTGTAGGTGTGCCTAGGGCTCAACTGCTTTCTGGCATCATCTATTCCTAGAAGTGCAAGATAGAATTTTATAATTATTGACTAAAGTGAGAAATGATAAATATCTTCCAAAACTTCTATAGATTCACACCTTCCCACTCTGACTCCCACTATTATTAATGTTTTTCCAGTGAGGGAAATGGCTGAATATTTAAAATTTCTCATCACATTCTTAAGTATGTCCTAACTTTTAATATATGTTGAGCAAGTGAATGACATCATTTTGTTACTTTTGAAATTAAAGGATTTCTTTTCTTGTTCTCACTGAGGTTTTCATTTCATTTTCAGATAGGCATAAATCCTCAGAAGATAAGTCACACATTTTTCATTTTGTTCACTTATCATTAGCCACTTTCTTCCTCCTTTGTACTCACCGAGTACAGAAATATATGGGATATCAAAAAATGGAGGGCCAGGCCATACATGCGTATAATTGAAGGTCACTGCTAAAATGTGATAATGACAAAACCCCATGGCACAGAAAAATCCAGTCCTCGGGTTGGAGTGGTTTTTTAGTTTAGAATTCAGCAGAATAAATACACATAAGTTGTCTATCTGAATATTGATTTTAAAAGTGTAATCCTGTGTATTAAACATGAATGGAAACAGAGAGACAATTTATCTATAGGAACTTTATAATGTATGCTCGTGTAGCTTTCTATCTTTAGAACAAAAAGTATTACATATCATAACAACATTCAATGACATTCCCATAAGTGGTTTAATAGAATACAATAATACTGAGTAATTAACCTTCAAAATGAATAAAGTTAATAGCAAAACATCAGAAGAACTAAGAACAGTTAAAAAAAACTACATTCATTTGCCATTTCTGTGACAAAGAAATTAGTCAGCTTAAAAACTGATCCTTCCTCAATCTTTCCATGATGCATTTTACCCAACTATTTAAATTAAACCGCAACACATCGGAAAAATAAAACAGTTATTTGCTAGCTCTACATAGCACTTGCCTAATTGTATGGAATATAGCAGAGATAATGAGCTCATTGTGAACCGCGACAGCCATATAGCGTGGCTCATGAAATGCTGATGGGACTGTCCGCACTGCATAGCAGAGATAAACACCCCACAAGAGGAATAAAAATTCAGCTGTGAGAAGAACAACAACAAAGAAAAGAACAATTTTCCATTAGTTTTATAGGTGAATAAAAATGTAAAATTTAATTTCTTTAGCATGCATTTTGTGTCTATTTCAGAAACATAAGTTGAGCTAGAAGTAGACGCCTACAAAATGTCATTCACATATGAATACGTATGATATATATTTAAGATTTCATTCAGTGTGTAGATTTTTCAAAGGTATACTTTGGTTTTTGATTTCTTGCATTTTAAAAAGCATGGTGTCTCAGGTTTTTCTTTTGCTAATGCCTGGCTTTTTCCCGAAACAACTGTAAAATAATTTTCCGTATCCCCAACCTGAGTTTAAGATATTCATAGAGCATCTGGGGTATAATGAAGTCATCAAGGCAATAAAGGCTTCTATTGTGTTCATATGCAGCTTCTAGAAATGTAAGGTCTTTTTGCATTGAATCTGGTTCAACAACACAAAAATATCCATTGCTAGAAATGTGAGAAAATAGGTTGATAAACATTCAGTGGCATTTTTATAAATGAACCATTATTTCTTCACACATAACAGAAATCCTATCTTTTGTGGGTGGAGTGCCGAAGGCTTCGTAAAATTCACAATCACCTTGTTTGTGGGCTTGAGCCAGAAGAGACAAGCATAGTACAGCAGTTAAGGATGAGGGCTTCAGAATCGCATTAGACCTGACTGGAAATACTGGCTCTTTCTCTAATTAACTTTGCATAATCTCAGGCAACTTAACCTCTCTGGCCACAGTTTTCTTACTTGGAAAATGAGAATAATAAAAAGTACATATTTCATGAGATTATTTGCTAATGAAATCAAATAATGGATATAAAGCACTTAACAGAGTTACTGACATAGTAGATATTAGATAAATAAAGAAATACATAAAAACACGTGTTAAATTGATCTTATTGTTAAACATCTCATTTGACTTTTTTTCCTCAAACTGAACATCACTATTTTAACTCTTTTTGACCAATAATTGCTACCATCCATTTTATCTGTCTTAGCGACATAACCTCATTGAAAGATAGTACCTAAAGAAGATAATATCTAATTAATAAGAATAAAGAAGAAAGCTGTAGTTTGGAGAAAACATTTCACCAACTGCACTACCTGGAGGTAACCTACTTTTCTACTGAGACAATGACTTCCATTCCCATATGCTAAAGGTGTTTTACCTGCCAACCTTTCAGCCTATTTCTGTCAGTATTTAAACAATAAGTAGTGTCCTAATTATTGAAACTCCCTTAAATAAACACATCTGTCAAGTGCTACTCTAAAACCCTGATGTGGTTACAAGCCAAATAAAAACTAAAGCACACTCCAAGATCTCCATGAGATTTATTCAGTACCAATTATTTAGTCCGTTGGCCACTGGCCATGTGCTATAAATGTTTTTTTCCAGCCGAGTTCTACTGGATCAGGAAAAGCAAATCAAGAAATGCTGAGGTCTTCACGTAGAACTTTCCTTCCTAATTCTTGCCGTTCTTTCGTTCGTTCGTTCGTTCTTTCTTTCTTTCTTTCTTTCTTTCTTTCTTTCTTTCTCTCTCTCTCTCTTCCTTCCTTCCTTCCTTCCTTCCTTCCTTCCTTCCTTCCTTCCTTCCTTCCTTCCTTCCTTCCTTTTTTTTTTAAGTGTATTCATTTATTTTGAGAGAGAGAGAAAGAGAGAGAGCACGGGCTGGGGAGGGACAGAAATGGAGAGAGAGATCCCAAGCAGGCTCCGCATGGTCATCGCAGAGCCTAACATGGGGCATGATCTCACAAACTGTGAGATTATGACCTGAGCTGTAATCAAGAAGTAGATACTTAACCAACTGAGCCACCTAGTCACCTGCAACTTGTATTTCTGTCCATGGTACTGCGATTGCCTCTTTACCCAGGTTTGAAATCTCAGCTACCTTTCTTTGGTACATTTCTACTTTGAGTTGTTTTTCATATGTACCATTCCTCTCAGTGCCCACAATGACTACCCATTAAGTAGTACCCATATTGCTCCTTATTTGTTACAATGATTTTTCAACTACCCCATCTAAACCTGGCTTCATCCTGTGTTCATTCATTCTTCATTTTCTGAAACACCACTTTGATCACATCAGGATTTGTCCAAAGCCCTGGCATTCCACTTGGGTGAGCTGATTCACGTTTCCATTATAAGATTTACTCATACCCACTTAGGACCCTGGGAATAGTTCTGGCCCCAAAAGGAAGACTCTAAGGGATTCATGCCTGGGCAGACATGTACTCACATTTAAGCCTTTCTTGCCACTCAGGCTTCATGTTAGCTGCCCACTTTGCCTTATTCTTTTGTGCTTGTATATTTCTCAGGCCCTGACTTATCTAGTTATTAACCCGTCAGGTCAGGTCAGGTGAGGCACTGCATGCGTCTTCATTCAGAAACCTCCAGTGGCTTACTATTATTTTACAAATGCCTGGTCCTGGCATTCCTAGCCTCCTATGACTTCACGTTATACACCCAACATGATCTTCCAACGCTCCCTAGCATGAACTCTGAGCTGGCCCAGGAAGACTCACTGTCCTCTGAACACTTCAAAAATTCTTCTTGCTTCTGAGTCTTTGTTCATGCTATTGCTTATGCCAAGAATTTCTTCTCACCTGCATTTCCCAATCTTAACCAATGTTCAATTTCCATGTCTAATTCAGGTCCCACCTCCATCACAAGACCACCTGAATTGACCCTGCCTTGCACTGAATTTTCCTTCTTCTAATCTCTTACGGGTTTTAACTATGGATATTGCACAATGCAGAGAATAATGCCAGACAATATATAGTTGAGAGAAAATTATTCATGGAGTCATGTTAATCACTCCCTTCCTTAGCCCCAACCAGTTATGACCTTCAGGGCAAGAGGCAAGTCTTATTTATTTATTTACTTTTTAAATTCAAGTCTAATTAACATTCAGTGTTATATAAATTTCAGGTGTGCAAAATAATGATTCAACAAGGATTCAAGGCTTTCAATTATTTTTTCTGCCTTTGCCTGCATAGACAGCAACAGTATGGAGCATACGTAGATAAGATTCAATAAATATTTGCTGAATTGAAAGAATACAAATGATATCAGTTTCATGTTATTAGAGATGTAGACTTTCTGTTACCTTGCCATTCCACCTAACATCGCAGGGCTTACCAATGTGTAAAGGTCACTGGCATGATTATTAACAGTGGTAACTGCTGTTTACTGATGGGCCACTATATGTATGGTAATGTGCTTGGCACTTAGGAATAGTGATTGCAGAAATATTACTAAACAACACCAGCACAAAAATATGTTGAAATTGAAGGATTCTCAGGTAGCAGAAACTATCTCCTTCTGAAGACACTATATCCTGCCACTTATTGCAGTGTTTTTACATAATGTTATCCTGAGGATTAAAAAATAAAGGAAAACAGGTTAATTAGGATGCTACAATGTAGAATTACATTTAAAAATAAGAGATAAAATAAGATTCCTTCTAATAGCCACACTTAACATTAAAATCATTTCATTAGCAATATCAAACAATATGCTCTGGCTGAAAAACAATTTATTATTCAAAGTACCAATTAAACTAAATGTGATATATAAAAGTTGTGCTTGGGAAAAAAATCAGTTTCATATAATTAACTTCAAACTAGCACTGCAATTAGCAAAGAAAATATGCAGATGTTACCAAATTTTGCTGTGTTATTACGTGGGAGTTGAAATATGTGTTGTGCTTCTGCTTTAGAAAATAATTTCTGCTGTTAAATGATTTTGATGGGAGGCATGAGTACAGTTAAAGAGGAAACTGCATTTATATTTAAAGATCCAAACAGGGCTTTCAGAAAACTGAGGTATTTTACTTTTAATCTATAAGGGACAGCAGTTTGAAAGTTAACTACCACAGCCTTTTAAAAGTTAATATACCATAATGAAAGTGATTTCAAGTTATCTTTCCAAAGGGCTGGGTCAAGCAAAGAAGTGAGAGTTAGTATCAGTTCTTTGACACCAAAGAAGCCTGGGCTCTGTGATCTCAGGACACTCCAGAGGGCTGAGAGAAAAACAGCTTCGGAGGACCAATGTCTCGAAAGCTGTGGTACCCTGCTGCAAAGGCATTTTTGTCTTAGTAACATTTTTATGCTTCTTAGCCCCTTTAAAATTATTTTTATTGTGGCACAAATAAATATATAAATGACCCATTTAGGTTGAATTTTCCAAGCATTTCTGTTTTTTGAAAGAATTTTTAAAATGTTTATGTATTTTTGAGAGATAGAGAGCAAGCGGGGGGAGGGGCAGAGAACAAGGAGAGAGAAAGGGGATCCCAAGCAGGCTCCACGCTGTCAGAGCAGAGCCAGATGCGGGGCTCAATCTCACGAATCATGAGATAATGACCTGAATCGAAATCAAGAGTCAGACGCTTAACCGACTGAGCCACCCAGGTGCCCCTCTAAGTACTTCTCTTAATGTCCTCCTCTATTTTTCTCAAGTCCTTCAATTTCAAATTTTTCTGTTTTTATGCCAATAACATGGTGGGCAGCACAGAAGTTATAATGAAGTATGAAATCAAACAACTTCGATAATGTTTGAGAGTAACTCAAGTTCCAGTATTCTAGGGCATACAGGAGCCTGGATAGTCAGGAAGATTAATTGCCTTTTCTGTTTAAAATAAGAACAGTTATGAGAGTTAAAATGCTGAAAACAATGTGAATGACGCTCTTGATAGAATTTTAAAGCTAGAAGTGACTTTAGTAGACCATGGAGTCTGGGGATGCTGTTCTGAGTGTGGATGTGGCGGCAAAGGTGGGTGGGTGGTGAGTTGCTGTGATTCCGCTTCCCTGAAGTCCATTCACTGAGCTTTGGGTCAGAGAATGATGGAGCAGAAGGTGGGAGCTGCAGTGTGTTTCGCAAGGAGGGCAGTGGAGGCGGAATGTCTGCTCCCTCCTGGGCTCTCTGGAAGCAGTGAGCCACAGAGATGGGCAGCGCTGGTCTACAGATCATGCCTGTGGAGAACATTGTTCTATCCCTGTCGCCGTCACTGTGGTCACGGCACAACAGGGCGTGAAACAGAGGCTCCTTAGTTTCTGACCTGTGTTCTCCAAATTACATTCTTGGGCTGAGGTAAGTATGCTCTTACTAACTCTATTCTCTACTCCATTACTAACAGAGGCATAGACAGAACCCTGGGAAATATTTTTTTTAATCTTATTGAAGAAAACAAATATTTTTCCAAACAACAATTGTTTTTACCTTAAATAATTAATATGCTAATTAGAAAAAGTCAGCAATTCCATTCGGAACTACTTTTTGTCCCCTCAGTCTGACTTTGTAGCTAACATCTGTTGACTCTGCCAGGCACTGTGTGCTAAATGCCTTTTGTACATTATCTACATGTATGAAGGCTTTACTGCAAGCTGGGGCAAGACACTGAATGTCCCAGTTTCAAGCTCGGGTCACAGATACTGTGTAGTCATACTAAGGAATACGATTGTTAATCATATGTGACTTGATTCTCCCTCTCTTACCCGCTCACTGCTAAGGCATTCTCTGAGGCTGTGAATGGTCACACATTTGCATGCTGGCTTTTCTTTATTGCTTCCTTTCACACGTCTCTAGAACTTGGATCAAGATTTTCACCACGTCCGCAGCATCTTGAGTGGGAAAGTTAGAGAAGGTATATATCTTCTCCCCTCTGTTTCTGGCATGTACATTTAAATTTTTTAAGGTTTGATATCGGGTGATAGAAACTTAATGAAATTCAGACACTCCAGAGCCTATGGACGTACATTAAAGATCATGAACATAGGAAGAGCTCATAAAGATAAAATAAGATTGGGGACCTTTCAGGGCACAGGGTCAATGTCAGGGCAGCAAGTTGTGTCTTCCAGTAGTGTTCCTTCCATTTCTCTCTCCCTGTCTTTTGAGTGTGTGTTGTTTGAGGAGGGAGCTACAGTCAGGATTATGTACTACCTTTGAAAACTATATTCAGAGGCATCTAGGTGGCTCAGTCAGTTAAGTGTCTGACTTTGGCTCAGGTCATGATCTTATGGTCTGTGAGTTCGAGCCCCGTGTGGAACCCCGCATTGGTCTCTGTGCTGACAGCTCAGAGCCTGGAGCCTGTTTTGGATTCTGTTTCCCTCTCTTTCTCTGCCTCTCCCCTCCTTGTGCTCTGTTTCTCTCTGTCTCAAAAATAAATAACACGTTAAAACAAATTTAAAAACTATATTTAATGTTGTCAATCTTTTTTAACGACTGACAGCATCGACAATTATTTACCTTTGCTTGGGCTACATCCCTGGATATACACATACTTTTTTAAGTAGCTTGAGTGGTTTTAGGATGATTGTAGAGGTGGTTATATTTCTGTTTATATTCTATCTTTGTGAAAATTATTTTACTTCTTTGAGATGTAGCTTTTTATATGATGTTAAAGGGGAAAGAGAATAAAATAATTTATTTTACACCTTAACTTTATATTTACAGTGCCATTTTCTTTTTAAAAAATTTATCTTAAAAAATTAAGTTCCTTATTCAATTTCTAGCTTATAAAATCTTCTGAGATGATTTTGCTGAGTTAGGCATGGCTCAGGACAGTGCTTGGCCATCGAGTGGGGGATTCACATGGTCATTACAAATCTGCCTTTTTCTGGGCCTAAAGGTCTCTTTCTTATTTAATTTATCCCAGAGTTTCCACTGCTTTGGGGAATGGGTCTCAGTGCGTTGAAACTGAAAAACCCACAAACCTTTCTACTCCTACATATTCTAATCTCAGAGGAAATGGTGGTGCCAGACTCTTTGTGATTACTGCAGAGCTCAGAATGGGTGGAGCTGTAAGAACACAGGGAAGCTTGCAGTCCACACGGATTAACAGTGTGTTACTTAAACTATGACAGTCCTTTCAACACAAGGAAAAGATCTGCCAAAATCTTCTTGACAACTGAGTTTAATCTATAGGATATTTCTGTTCAAGCAATTAAAGACAGATTTTTTTCCCCTTCTTAATGTTGCTCTTCCCTTGAAAGCCCCAGGGTCTCCTGGGAGCTGAAACTCCTTAGAAGAAATTGTGGCCGCGACAGGTAGACAGGTATGTTCCTTACTCTTGTTCTCTGTCCTTTAGGAGATGTACCAAGATAATCCCCAGCCCTAATTCCAAATCTCTTTAATTTCCAAAAAGAAAAGTAGCACTGTAAGGATAAAAGTAAGATACAAAATAATTTGTGCTATTAACCCTGTCGCATCATATAAAGAAGTACTCCTCAAAGACCGTAACATACTTTTCAGAGGAGGTGGTATATAGATAAACAAGAAAAAGCCCCCACTTCACTCTTGCTAAAAACAGTCAAGCAAGACCTTCCAAAAGCACATATGAGTTTCTAGCAATGCAGTCCAAGCCAAGGCAAATAAATTGTCTATGGGGTCAGGTTTTTAGCCTTTGATTGAAAATTAAAAATACATTTTTAAAGTGGTAGCAGTGATGCAGTGTGGATGAAGACCTACGGTACAGTGGACTAAAAGAAGATGTATGTAAATGAACCTACATCAGGAACATTAATCTAAGTCAGATGAAGAGGAAGTCTAATCTATTTTCTCCCACGCTCATTAAATGGTGTTTATATCACATTTCACCTGTCATAAGATAGTCTAATCTTCTACGGTAATTAAGTGTTTACATCCTTAGAAACAATTGCTATTTTAAAATTTCCCTATATAACTCAGTAAGAGAGTTACTGTATTCTTCTTGGTTCCTTCTAAACATCCGCATATGACTGACTAAATTACCGAACGCGTTGTTTTGTGTGTTTAAAATATCATATTAGGAAGGAAGAGAACAAAGAAGAAGAAGATGTCAATGAAGAATAGGACAGTTAAGATTACGTTTTCTGTAGTGAAAACATTCCATGTGAAATTCATGGAAATGAACTAGACTTTTGAACAGTGGAGTAATCAATATTGGGATTACTTTAGAACAACCAAATATTTAAAAATTCCCAAATGAAACGGGAACCCAAACTTAACATACCTGTTTGATTATTGCTTAGATTTTTCTCTATGTCTTTCTTTCACACTTGGTGAACAAAAGATATAGCAAAGGATGTCAAGCTCTAAGAAGTTTCCAAAAACACAAAGTACCTCATGTACTGGTGGACTTTTCACAACTATGAAGAATGGGCAAAGGTCTTAATATATAAAAGAGTCCTTATCAGGACTAAATCATATGAATGTGGTTGAGAAGACTTAGGCCATAATAGTGATACAGAAAGATATAGAGAATAACAGAAGGTAAACAGAGAATTTTTTGTATATATTCTTGTGCTTGACTAAGGAAGGCAGCAAAATAGCTTTATTCTCAATTATGTCTCTTTTAAATCACATTAGATTATCATCACCTAACTTCTAGAAGAAACCAAGGAACATATCATTGCTTCCTAGCTCTGAACTAAAGTTTGATGCTGAGATTCAGCCATGGAATAGAAGTTCCACATGTCCTTGACATTACCATCTATCAGTCACCCTTTTGCAGCCTTGTTTCTTGTAGGTAAGGTAAACATCTGCTGGCTTATTCTACTTTGTCTTGGTCATTGGTACTGTTTATCTTCAGTCTATGTTCTGAATGTGTAGTCAGATACTGACTGCTAACCAACGAAAGAATGAACTCCACTGTGTCACCACCTCTATTAAATTTAAGTATTCCATAGAGGGCGTGGGGGCTCAGTCAGTTGGGTGTCCAACTTCAGCTCAGGCCTGTGTGTTCGAGTCCCGTATCAGGCTCTGTGCTGACAGCTCAGAGCCTGGAGCCTGCATCAGATTCTGTGCCTCCCTCTCTCTGCCCCTTCCCTGCTCCCACTCTGTCTGTCTGTCTCTCTTTCTCTCAAAAATAAACAAACATTCAAAAAAATTAAAAAAAAAACTAAAAATATTTTTGTATTCCAAACTTGGAAGCCCCATATTGTAGGACTTGGCCTGCCAGTGCTAAATCCAGGTGGAAAGGTATGGTTTTTCTTACTCCAGAGGTGACCTTATAAAGGTAATTCAGGCATGAGAAGTTAGTTCTACTCATGTGTTAGTTTGTACCAACAAATTAGAAAACTCATAGAGTAAAAGAGTTTTAACTTTTTAGCCATGAAAAATTTTGTTGCTATTGTGCAAAATCCTGAAGAGACACATATGACTATCAACTTACTAAATAGGGCACATAGATTTAGAAAAAAATATCTGAGAATCCTACTACCAATATTTTTAGGATACTTATTTGTTTTCTCCATTAATTTAGAAGAATATTTCTCAGTCCCAACTCCTTTATCCTTTACATAGCTCTGAAAGAATAGTGAAATAATAAAAATTTTTATTAATAGCATATCGGTTATACTCTACTTCAATATTTGTAAGTGAATTATGTGACGTTTTAAAAAATTATAATTTTGATTTGCCATGCCAAATTTGTACCATCTCTTATTTTGACTGTTGGACAATTCAGAGGTAGGATTTTATAAAAGGGTTCAGGGCTGTCAATTTAGTTTTTATAACTTGCTCAAAAATACCTCCCCAAATCTGAACATACACTTTACCATTAAATGAATGTGGGGGCAATTGTGTAACTCCTGGATTTTTAGCTTTATCATGTTTCCTCACTCTGGTCTAATCCTGACCACAGAAAATATTACAAGATAAAGGGAGCTGAGCTCATTCTTTATTCTTTCAGCAAACATTTATCGAAAGCTGACAGATACTTTTTTAGGTGTCAGGGATATAGTGAGAACAATTTAGTTGATGTTACTGGGGAGTAGTATAGCTACCAGGCCGGGAGAGAAAGGAGAGATGGGCAGATGTAAGCATCTGAGTTGTAGATAATATTTCAACAAACTCAGAAAATTCAAAGTGGTGAGTCACAGGATGATGAATAGTGTAAGTTTTATAGCATTATTTTTATTATAGTTATAGATGATCTCCAAAGAGGTATGGCAGCTTAAGTCTTTATAGGAATTCTAGTCTGATCCAGAAGTATTCTGGAACATTCACATTTTGAAATTCAGTTTCCTCCAGATTAAAAAAAAAAATCATTAAAAACTCCCAGACTCTTGGGCCTAGAAAACACTCAACCTTGCCCCATGTTCATCTGTCTTTTACAGTGGCAATGTTTACACTTTGATTTGTTTGTTTGTTTTTTAAATTAATTTATCTTCAGTAATCTCTTTGCCCAACGTGGGGCTCACACTCCCAACCCTGAAATCAAGAGTCCCATGCCTTACTGACTAAGCTAGCTGGGCGCCCCACACCTTTATTTGTTCTTCATGAAAGCTGACCTCAGAATTTTTTAATATAGGACAAACATGATTATTAATAATCATAGATAGATGTAAATAACAATGGGAATCTGAAAGTCATCATTTCCCCCTTTCTATGTTTTCAAATAAGAGACTCGAAGAAAGTGAAACTGAGTCTCATAGAGGTTTGGAGATTTTCCCAAGCATTTTCTATACCCGTTTCCTCCGTCTGAAACACTTGTGGCAGGGAAATCACCTGTCTGAGCAGTTCTGGAGACGCGCTATGCGGTGAGCAAATTCTTTACATTTATGACCCATGTTCACACTGGAGTTCTACTTTAGTGGGAAGAGTAGTACTGCACTCTTTCAAACGGTTCCTTATTTTGTATTTTTAAAAACTAAATCCTTTTTGACGGGGAAAGGTAATCCAGAATGCCTATTTATAAATATATCAACTATCATTTTCTCTCTTTTTTTTTTTTTTTCTAAATTGACTCCTGACACTGAGGTAAGTGTACAAGGCTTCTTGACAAAGATTTTCCACTGCCTCCAGGTAAAACCTATCTATTGCTTCTCCACAGCCTGTCCCCTATAGAGAAACATTTCCATTTAGGAAATGGAATAATTTATCTTTTAGTACAGGTTTCCTCTTGGCTGACTGAAGATATCAGAATTTACTCTTGAATAACAGTCTGAGTATAAAAAAAAAAAAAAAATCTAAGGGCAAACATGCTACTTATAGAAATATATAAAGAGAACTGCAAAGAAGCATCTGCTGCACATTAGAAAACATTAAATTAAAAGAGGTTAAATACAGAATATCTAGTGCTACATGCACTAGAAAGAAAAATGAGAGATGCGTGAAAGATAAATAAACGGAACTGCTGTAGGGTAGTGTGAAAAAAAATCACAGCAACCACATGTCTCTGATTTTTTAAGACAGTCCTAATTTCAAATATTTGTTCCTGTTGTTAAACCATGTGTCTTGACTTTTCTTTAGAGAAACGAGTCGCTGGAGGAAAAGGGTGCTAAGGAAACTAAGGTGTTCCAGTAGTTCCTAGGACCAAAACAATGCCTGGAGATAACAAATCCCACACCACCACCATTTGACTTCCTCTCATCTCAGGGTCTCTGAGCCTTATCACTAGTCGTTTATTTTCTGAGACCATAATGCTATCATTTGACACCTGTGGGAGTGTTAGTTTAACTAATGCCTGCCTCTCAAGTCTTGCTACTTTTATCTTACTCCTAAAAGCCACTCCCTAGATCTTCTCATCATAATCTCTCCTCTTAGTTTCTCTCTCTCTCTGCTCACCTTAACTGAGACCTGCTTATTGTCCAAGGAAATGCATTCCCTGTAGCCCTCTCAAGCTATGGGTTTTTATTCTCTCTTGTACTTCCTACCCCCACAGTCCTCAGGAAAGCGAGTGCAGGGTCCTCCTTGCTCTCTGTGTATTCCCTTCTCCGGTACTATCCAGAATTACTGTATTAAAAAAAATGTCTACTGTTTCATAGTTTCATCCTTGCTAGTGGAAAAATTTGCTACCAGGTAAGCTGTCTCTCTGGAGAAAAGCAGAGTCTAGTGGCAGTAAAGTGCAATAAAAATAGCCCATGAATCTAAAGAGCTATCATAGAGGGAGTACTTAAGTAACCTGAGAGAAAGTTGTGGTCAGAATGAAATTTTTTTTAAGTTTATTTATTTTGAGAAAGAGAGAAAGAGAGAGTGTGTGTGTATGCGAGTGGGGGAGGGCGGAGAGAGATGGGGAGAGAATACCAAGCAGGGTCCATGCTCAGCATGGAGCCTGATGCAGGGCTATTAGATCATGACCTGAGCCAAAATCAAGAGTTAGATGTTAACTGACTGAGCCACCCAGGTGCCCCAGAATGGAATCCTTTAATGAAGGATTTGGGAGGTAGGGGAGTTTCAGAAGACAGGAAAGTCATATAAAGTGAGAGAGGTCACTGGAGAAAAGGGGGTTAATATTGGATGAGACGTTAATTTAGGTAATAGGAAGGAGAAAAAATATGGATAGACATACAGGAACATCTATAGATACATAGACAAGATTTGATAGACAACTGATGTCTAATTGCTCCTACTTACTTTTTCAAGGAGAAGTCGTCTAAGAGAAAAGAGGATCATGGGTAGTTTGAAGGTATGAGGAGGGAGTATAATACAAGACTTGAAATAATCATTGTGAACAGTGTTCTAGTGATTGACCAAGGTAACAGTATTAGGAATGCCCAGAGCACAGCTGACATAAGTGATGCATGTTTTAGTAACTTCATCTGATTGCCCCCTTCGAGTCAATAGTTCTTTGGAACTTTAGAATAGCATCCAAATTTCCTAGAAGGATGTGAAACACAGACTGCTGGGTCCCTCTATTCCAGGGTCTGACCAAGGAAGTCTGTAGCTGGGCCCAAGAATGTGCATTTCTAACAGATTCCCAGGTGCTGTTGCTGCCACTGGTTCTGAGACCACACTTTCTGAGAGCCACTGCTCTTTCTCCATTCTAATGATTAGGTAGAATCAAAATCCCTGAATCTGGTACATTTGTATATCTATATCTACATATACCTTTAGGAGATATATCTGTATCTATATCTATCTATGTATAACTCTGTCTCTATCTCTATCTCCATATCATCTATATATGCCTTTAGGAGAGAGACATATGTATATTGACCTTATGGATTCATCATGACATCATGTCCCTGGCTCTCCAAGTCCCAATGACAGAGTTGAAGACTCACAATGAACTTACCTAGACAGCATTATTCACAATGCATTCCAACAAACCTCCTTTTCTAGTTGGGCATTTCCTTCACATTTCATACAATTTCCATCCACCTTCCCCACTATTTCTATCAAAGGGAATGTCCTCTGCACCACTTTACAATAACCTAAATGTTACCCATGGCTCAAAGAACTACTGTTTTACAAAGATTCCTGGGTTTTGGTCCAGACTATTGTCTTCCTTTGTTAAACTTCTATGGTAACAAGAGTCTTTACCACATAATTTTGTTTTTAATGATTTTTAACAACTCCCATTTGTTTATATAAACTAACAGTAAACTATTTTGTGAGAAAAATAAGGATTTTATACATTTTATGTCTCCTGCAAAGTGTTCATTCAACACAGTGTTAGAGAAATTATAGATACCCAGTGGGTCTTGTTTATTGTGTGAAACTTCTACTTATATATAAACAAAGTTTATATAAATTAAATTACAGATTACTGTCAGCTATATATTCCTATTCATTCTACACAGACACCAGTGATCATAAATATGATTTTCTTTAAAGTATAAAAAAATTGTTAAAAGGCCTTGAATACATCTCAAAACCAAGGTGTACGATATACAGAAAAAGGCTAGGTAAATAGGTCATGGTTTCTGCTTGTTTATTCCCTACCCAAATAGGTGTTTTGAGTGTTATAAAACAGAAAAGAAATATAGTGGGCTTTACTTCATAGTAATATGGGGAAATGATTTTTCCTAGTTTGGTTAGCTTTGATTGCACAATGTAAAATAAGGTTAGAGATTTGTATTGAGTGGAAATATTATATCTTTACAACTTGTTTAATTTTCATATCCACATGGAAGTCAGAATCAGATTAGTTCTATACTTTATCTTCTGATATTGATATCTACTTATATGGATCTAATGATAATTTTTGATATCTTCTTTGATATTAATCAAAATAATGATGATTGGCTTTACGTATTATGAATATAACCATTCCTTTTATATACCTACATGACTTTTTTCTTACAGATATCAGACTCATAAAATTTCTAAAATGTCTTGCCCAGAAAGGTATTATTACATTTAAATTATAAACTAAATACACATTTTATTAATTAACTTCTGGCAAAATACTAAATGTGAATATTCAACCAACGATTGCCAACTATGGGGGAGTAGAAAACAGGTATTAAACTCATGTGTTTATTTTTTGACATCTGCCAAATAAAATTAAGATTTGTCCTGTGGTTTATTGATGGGAATGACAACAAAATAATAAAAATTCATTTTCATTATTTTTCGTATCTTTAGAGGACTACCTTAAAATAGCCTAATGTTAACAACAGAAAAATTCCTATTGATTTCTCTTCCTCATTTTTCAAAAAACTGAGATGCCAGAAAAACCGTGTTTCTGGTCTAAGTCTTCATGTGGTTCTCCCAAGTTCTCCAGTTTCTAAGTCATTAAACTCTCACTAATCCCCACAGAGCATGGCTTCATTTTCTTGTAATACTGGACCTCCAGAAAATTCCTAATAAATTATCTTCAGAAGAAAGATAGATTAATTAAACATTTCGCAAGGAAAATCTCTACACAGGGAGTGCCCCTGGATCCTAAGTCTGATATATCACAGGACTAAGCCTATATAAAAATTCCAGGATGTCTCCTTTTTCTCCCAACTAAAGAAATAAATAAAGAGAATAGCCGCTGTTAATCAGATGGGAATACACTGAGAAGATGGAAAACGGAAAGTCTCCTTGTGCAAAGAAGTTGCCTTTATTTGCTGCATTTCTCCTTCCTAATTTCCTTGATTACATTTTCTCAACAAAGCTACACACCTTTGAAAAAAAGAATGGAAAACTCAGGAAAAAGTTTGCATTCCATGTGTCATTATTGTCCTTTTCATAATATTGTTTTACCAAAACCATTATCGGGTGGAATTCCTTTCAGTTTTGTAAAGAGTTGTGGGAAGGCTTCTATAGAAGTCTATTTTTTTTTTCAGAAGTCTATTTTAATGCCACTGGAAAAAGAACACGGCAAGCGCACAAAACAAGAGACCACATACCAACTGCTGTCATGTAATCCCAGCGCTCGATGAGGCACATATTGAAGATGAGGTGATCAGATGTTTGCCCTTGGCCAATAAGTGAAATCTGCCTCTCCAAATTCTGGCAAACAGATGAAGTCCAGCCAACAAGAAACCAAAATACTACCAGGAGCATTACTGCCAGCATCCTCATGACTCGTCCACCAGTCATATATGGAATCCGTTGGGCTGTTCGTGAAAGAAACACTTTCAAAACCCTGGAAAAGCAAAACGTCAAAATGTGAAGGCAAGCTTAAAACTCAGAAAGTAAAATTCCACAATATTTTCTTTTTCTAGGTAAAATTTAAGCCCACCAAAACCCTACTTATGCAGAGTTTTAACATGAAAAAACCCCAGAAACAATATTGCTTCTATTTTCACTTAATTTCATTCTAGTTTTCATCTTCCAATAGCAAAACAGATATCCTACATCAGATGCCAGTGAGTCAATAGACTTGCAAAGGATGCAATTCTTTTGAGTATGTCTTAATATTTCAAGGAAAATACTCGAGATCTTAAAAAAAAAAAAAAAATAGCCATAGGCAAACATTACTTAAACAGGGTTTCTGAAGGATCAAAAACAGTCCTGAAAGTGAGTGGCTGGGTTTTACAATAATACACTAAGTCAAAAATTTCCTCAAACAAGATTTTTTTTTACAGTAGAATGTTACAAAAGATATTTTCTGAAAATTACTCTAAATGACCTCTCTCTGTAATTATTTGATCACATACCAAAAATAATAATGAAATAAATATGAAAACAATGAGAAAGATATTTAAATAGGGTAACTGAATTAAGATCACCATATTAAAGAAGAGGATTGGTGTCGTCTATAAGAAATGTAGTGATTTAAAGAAAATATTTTTCTGTGTATGTAATTTGAATGAATAGCCAGAGTTGAGAACTACTGGGTTAAGTTATATCTAAGAACTGTTCCATCTCTAGTTATTGCGTGGAGATAAAATCCGAACTTACTGTAGAGGTCCTTCTGCTTACCCATTTCTTTCATTTTATCTCCAGAATATCCTTAGCTGATTTTAACTCCCCACTCTCATTCTGATATTTTATGCCACAAAATTGTGACTTGAAATAAACTACCACAAGTGGTTCATGATACTACGGGGGTATCCACAATCAATTTCCAAAAGGCAAAAATAAATTTATTTTCCCAACTTTTCTATTCCATCCTTTATCTCGTTCTTTCAAAATTTTTTTATGAAGTATTCATATGAATTCTTCACAAAAATAATTTTAAGTCCGGAAATGAAATATACACACTTAAAATAGCCTAGATGTATTATACTATTTTTTCTCTCTCTATAGACCTTTGGTAGCTCTTCCAGAATCAACATGACACACCCAGCAAAGAAAGTTATTTTTTAGCAGATTTTTACTTATACTTCCTTCCCCTGTATCTGTAACTCCATTGTCCTTCATCTAACACACAGGATGAAGTTATTTAATACTGAATAAAATATGCTCAACTTTGCTGTGGAAAAATGTCCGAAAGATATGTATAAAAAAGAGCATACCAGAAGGTCTCTTTAACTATTCTCCACTTAACTAGCTTATCAGATTATCGGTTATTCTCCACTCTCTATGTAAAACATATTGAGTACTGCCCATGTCATGCTAAATGCTAGCAGCGGCATCGAACTCGCTACCTCTGTCTGGTATGCCTCAAACACTTCTACTCCAACCAGTTGAACTGCTACTTGTTAAGAATCAGTTGTATGTGCCCCCAAATCGTGCCCATTGTTATCTTATATAAATTAACTAAATTACAAATAAAATAATTACACATGACTGTGAAACAAAAGGAGACTTATTTGTATAAAATCTATCTTGAAAACTTTGGAAAGACTCCATGTGGGTGAATAATTAAATAAGCTGTTAACTTAGGAGAAATGAGGAAACTTTAATATATTGGGGTGGTCAATAAACATAAAAATCTAGAAAGACCCTATACTTGGAATGCTTTAAAAAATCTTTAGATTTGTACTCTTATTTAAAGAACTGACACTGTGAACAGTAGATAATGCACTACAGTAATTTATGTTAGAAAGAGAACAATGCAATCCAAACTTCAGACCCATAGTCCAACAAGGGGCCTTATTTAAAAAATGTTGGTAAATAATTATTTGTGTGTTTTAAATTATAGTCTCTTATACACTTTATTTTAATGCCTTTCTGCTTATCAACTTTACCAATTTATTGACCAGTGACTAATCCCATAAAAAAAGGCTTCCCCTGTACTTAGCAGATCAAAAAATTCAGAGAACTCTCAGAAATAAGAGAATTTTTTTTAAATTAATGTTTTTGCCAGTGCCAATCTTATTTTCTTTAGGAGAAACTTGTATCCACTAGGTACACATAATTGTTTCTGGTCATACCTGGATGAATTCTAAATTTTGAATGACTAGGAACACAAAAGAGGAAATCTGGCCCATTTTTATGGTCTTCTATATTTTGGCTGGCAGAAAAAAAAAGAGAATTGTTCTAATTCTAGACACAATTTGAACTGAAATAGAATTATAATGAATATTTATACAGTCACAATCATATACTGGGTATCATCCTAGGCAACATGGGAAGAATAAGATATAGTTCTAGAAGCTTACAATCTAACTAGAAATAAGTGTACAAATAGCCACCATATAAAACAGCATATATTCTATGTTGTATACACCTACTAAGTCTAATAGCTTAATAGAATAGGTCGTATTTGATCTGGACTTTGATGTTTACCAACAGAAATGGAGGAAAGTGGAGAAGATATAAGGAGATATTCTAGCTGGAGAATAACATAACATAAGAAAGTGTAAAGCAGAAAATGTAAGTTGCATTTTGCAGAGGAAATCTCTAAGATCCCAATTTGCTAATCTTTTGATCAATAAATCTGAATTCTAAATTATCAAAAATTTTCATGTTTTCCAGATGACTTCTTGGGTATTTATTGTATAGTCTGAGAATTCAAGATTGTCATAGATCCTGTAATCTCATTTTCAGAGAGGAAAAAACAAAGTCAAAGACTTCATGAGTCTCCTGTTACTAGTTTTATAGGCTTTTGAATACTAGGAAACACACTAATACAACTCTGCACTTCAGTCTGATCATTTCAGGGTATTGGGTTTTGTAAAATGGAAGAAGATGAATTTTGCTAGCATCGCCTTCAAATAAAATGAGAAAATGCTGCCATATCTTTAAAAAATGAGCTCTTGTTAGTTTATATGGGCTCACTCCCTAGATATCAACTTCTAATAATGAAATCCTTAGATATTCATTTATATGAAATACCGCTGTAGGAAAAATACAATAATTAAATTTCTTAGATTACTTTTTCTACTATCTTTTTTCATAGATAAATCTTTAGGCTACCATCTGCTCAGAAGGCTTCACTATTTCTGAAGGAAAGCAGTAGCATACATATACAAGAAGATTCCAAGAAATTGACAGAATTTAAAAAGGCATATTTAAAGAATATATTCAGTTCTCATTATTAATAGTAGATAAATTCATGGAAATGATGTTGCAACAATGAAAAGAAAAGGGCAACCCAGGAATTGGCTGTCACTGGAGTATCTGCCTCTACTTTTTCACTTCCCACACATTTCTGGTTTGAGCTCATAAAACTCCACTGTCAGAACTTGTATTTCTCCAAGCATCTAATTGATATTGGTACTCTTACTTGATTTCTCTCCAGCTTTCAGTACAGCTAAAGCACTTGGCTTCCATTATGTCACATCCTCTTGACTTTCTTCCTATTCCTCTGTCAGCATCTTTTTAGTCTCTGATGCAGATTCTGCTTCCCCAGTCTTCCCCTTAAGTGGTAATGTTTCCCAAGGACCTCCTAAATGCAGCCATCTAGATCTATTTCTTGCTTTAAATATTGTACCCAGGGAATTCCATTGACACCCATTTCAGTTATCTGCATGCTGGTAAGACCCAAATCTGTATCTTCAGTTTAGATCTCTCTCCTGAGCTCAAGATCTTTCTACTCAGTGACCTACTAGACATCAACAGGTCCCCAAATGAAATCATCCCTCTCTCCACTCCTTCCTCCTCTAACCTACTTTTTTCCTGTGTTACCTGTCTCAGTGACTAGTATCACTTAATTGATCAAAGCAGAAGCCTAAGAATAAGCTTTAATTTTTCTCTCTCACTTACATTCTAGACATGAAATGAATGATCAAGAATTTAATTTCTACCTCTTCAATATCTTTCAAATTCTCTTTTTCTCCATCTTCACTGCTACGCTAGCTCCTGGCCATCAGCCTGCTCTTATAGTAGCTTCCTAACTAGTCTACTTACAGGTCTTGCCTACTTTCAATCCAGACTCCACACTGAAGCCACAATGGTTACTTCTCATGTCACTCCCTGTTTACAGTACTTCAGTGGCTCCTCATCTAAATCCTAGCTCCTTGGTATGCTAAAAGACCTTTAAATGCCTTTAAATACTGGTTCAGCAGCCTTATCTCTCACCACTCTCCCTTTCCTACAGACCTGCAAGTCCCTGAGGACTGTATCTAAACCTTTGTCCTCAGCTTTCCTCACTGTCCACCCCCCACCAAACATCAAATTTAGCTAACTTCTACCTATTCTTTCAAGGTTCAGCTTAGATGTTGCCTGCTTTAGGCCAGTAGTTCTCAAACAAGTATCATCAACATCATCTGGAAACTTGTTAAAAATGCAAATGCAGTTATCTACCTGCTCCCAGGTTCATTATAATTTAGTAAACATAAATCAATAGGCAATGAATATATGATGGTTTTGGGGAATAATATTAGCAAAAATGGTGGAGTAAAGAACCTCACAAGTCCATCCACCCTGGGGATGCTTAACCAAGAGAAAAACAGCTGAATCTGAGTAAAAGAGTTTTATGACACTTTAACAACTGTTGTATCCAGTGTCCCATCTCCCACTCCCCAGATTAGTAGTGGACTTGAAGACAACATCCCCCATTCTCATTACAGGTAACTAGTACTAGGCAAAAACAATACACCTTATTCTTAAAAAATTGTGGTTGTTCATTTTGACCTTTCTGGTGGCTCTCTGGAGGACTAGTTCAAAAGGCCTGACTTTTTTTTTTTAACTCCAGTATAACACGGTGTTATATCAATTTCAAGTGTGCAATATAGTGATTCAATAAGTCTATACATTACTCGGTACTTAACATGAGAAGCGTACTCCTTAACCCCCATTACTATTTCACCCATCCTTCCACCCACATCCCCTCTGGTAACCATCAGTTTTTTCTCTATAGTTAAGAGTCTGTTCTTGGTTTCTCTCTCTCTCACACACTCTTTTTCTCTATTTCTTTGCTCGTTTATTTTGTTGCTTAAATTCCACATATATGTGAAATCACATGGTAGTTGTCTGCAATTGACTTATTTTGCTTAGCAATGTACTCTTTAGCTCTATCTACGTCATTGTAATTTGCAAGATTTTATTCTTTTCAATGTGGAATAATATTCTACATCTTATTTATCCATTCATCTATCCATGAACACTGAGGTTGCTTCCATATTTGGCTATTGTAAATAATGCTGCAATAAATATAGGGGTAGATATATCCTTTCATTTTGTATTTTTTATTTTTGGGGTAAATACTCAGTAGTGTGATTACTAGATCCTACAGCAGTTCTAGTTTTAACTTTTTGAGGAACCGTCATACTGTTTTTCACAGGGGTTGCCACCAGTTTGTATTCTTACCTACAGTGCAGGGGGGTTCCTTTTTCTCCACATCCTCGCCAACATTTATTGTTTCTTATGTTTTTATTTTTAGCTATTCTGACAGGTGTGAAGTGATATATCTCACTGTAGCTTTGACTTACATTTCAAAGAATCTGTTTTATTTCACTCAACTGGGAACCTTCCCAAGGCTACCTGGGAGTCATTTGACCAAAACATTTAAAGGCAAATGGATTGGTTGATGTCACTTGGGGCAGGAGATAAAGGTTAGGATAAACAATAGATTAAACAAAAAGGAATAGAGGCTGGGGAAAGAGATCTGCTGGGCAAAGTGGGCTTTGAAAAGCTCCCATATATTCCCAGGCATCTCGAAAGCTGAAAAATGCTCAGAAAAGACCTAATAAGAACCTAAGCTCTCATATCCTATTGACCTGAGGCTCTGTAGGAGCAGAGTGGTAAGGTGGTTAAGGCTAAGTGGGAAAGTGCTTGACTGAGTGTTGAATACATGTCCTGATATACACACACACACATCGTCCATGTGCAAAAAATAAATTTTAAAAAGTTTTTATTTGTTCCAGGCTTTAAGGAAATCTCTGTTAAATCACTAGCTCATCACTAAGTCAACAGAACACAGACTTCAGTGGCTGTACATAACAAAGGATACAGATACTATAGAATTAATTCAGAAAAGCTAGTAAACAAATGAACAAAAGCAACTACAACAAGAAACAACAATAAAAGCTCGGGAAGATGAAGAATCTGATTCTAGATTTACCACATTATAATATCCAAAATGTCTAGTTTTCAAAAAAAAATGAGAAATGCAAAGAAACAAGAGTGTATGGCCCATATGAAAAAGAAGAAATTAATAGGAACTGTTTCTGAGGAAGCCCAGGTATTGTACTTATTAGACAAAGATGTTACCTGTATTAAATATGGTCAAAAAGCCAAAGAAACCATGCAGAAAGAACAAAAGAAAGAATGATGTTTCACCAAACAGAGGATATCAATAAACAGAAATTATAAAAAGAAACCAAGAAGAAATTAAAAAGTTGAAAAGTACAATAACTTAAATGAAAAAATCACTAAAAGGATTTAACTGCAGATTTAACCATGTAGAAAAAAGAATCAGTAAATTTGAATATAGGTCAATTGAGATTATACAATATGAGAAGTAGAAATGAAAATAAAATAAAGAATAATGAACAGAGCCTAAGAGTATAATTAAGAATATTAGGATTTGCATAATGGGAGTTCCAGAAAGACAGAAGAGAAAAAAAGCCAGAAAGACCATTTGAAGAAATAATGACTGAAACTTCTCAAATTTGACAACAGACTTAAATCTATATATTCAAGAGGCTCAAGTAACCAAACTAGGATAAATTCAAAGACATTAAGACACTTTATAATCAAACTGTTGAAAGCTAAGATGAAGAGAAAATCTTGAAAGCAACCCAAGAAAAGTTAGCCGTTAGATACAAAGAATTAGTAAGATTAATATCTAATCTCTTATCAGAAACTATGGAGGCAGAGGGCAGTGGGTAACAGGTTAAAAATGCTAAAAGAAGAAACAAACCTGTCAATGAAGAATTCTATTATTGGGCAAAACTGTCTTTCAAAAATGAAGGGAACATTAAGATATTCCCAGATAAATAAAATAGAAAGAGTTCATCATTAGTAGATCTGTTCTACAAGAAATACTTAAGGAAAGGGCACCTAGGTGACTCAGCCAGTTAAGCATCTGACTCTTGATTTTGGTTCAGGTCATGATCTCACAGTTCGTGAGTTCCAGCCCTGCGTTGACTCTGTGCAGACAACAAGGAGCCTGCTCAGGATTCTCTCTCTCTTTCTCTCTCTCTGCCCTTCCCCCACTTGTGCATGTTCTCTCTCTCTCTCTCTCTCTCTCTCTCTCTCTCTCACTCACTCAATAAATAAATATTTAAAAAAAAGAAATATTAAAGGAAGGCCTTTAGGCTGAAATGAAAGACATTAGTAACTAAAATGCACATGGAAATAATGAAGAATTTGGTAAAGGTAACTATAGAAATAAATCTAAAAGTAAGTATTAATGTATTTTTGATTTATAACTATTCTTTTTTTCTTATATAATTTAAGAGGCCACTGTATAGAGTTATAAGTATAAATCTATGTTGATGATCACACAATATTGAAAGACTATAATTTGTGACATTAACAATGTAAAAGGGAAGCAGAGTGATATATGGCAAAATTTTTGTATACTCTTGAAACTAATTTGGTATTGATTGAAACTAGGTTTTATATACTTAGAATATTAATTTTTTTAAATGTTTATTTTTGAGATAGAGACAGAGCATGAGTGGGGGAGGGGCAGAGAGAGAGAGGGAGACACAGAATTTGAAGCAGGCTCCAGTCTCTGAGCTGTCAGCACAGAGCCTGATGCAGGGCTTGAACCCACAAACCGCGAGATCATGACTTGAGCTGAGATGAAACGCTTAATATAACTGACTGAGCCACCCAGGCACCCCTATATATTTAGAATATGAATTGTAGAATGTGAATTGTAATCCTCAGGGCAACCATGAACAAAACAACCACATACAGTAAAAAAAGAAAAGGGAATAAAAATGTAGAAGTGCTATTACCATAAGAGCAGGTAGTAATGGAGGAACTGGGGAATAAAAATACCAAAATGATAGAAGTATGTCATTCCTTACGTGTAATCACATTAAATATAAATTGGTTAAATTCTCCAACTTAGAGATGGCAGAGTAGATTTTTTAAAATGATCCAACTGTATGTTGTCTACAAGAGATTCACTTTGAATCCAAAGAGAAAATAGGCTGAAACTTAAACAATGGAAAAAGATATCCCATGGTAATAGTGACCAAAAGAGAGCTGGCATGGCTATGTTAACATCAGATAAAAAATACTTTAAGACCAAGTTCATTAAAAGAGACAAAGACACTATAAATTATAAAAGTATCAGTCCATCAAAATAGTAATAATTATAAATACATATGCACCAAACATCAGAACCTCAAAATATATGAAGTAAATACTAACAGAATCGAAGAGAGAAATAGAGAGGTCTACATTAATAGTAGATGATTTCAATAATGGGTAGACTGTCTTGACAGACAATAAGAATATCGAGGGCTTCAACAACATTAGGAATCACCTAGATCTAATAGACATATATGTAAAACTCTGCCAACAATAGCAGATTACACATTCTTCTCCAGTGCACAGAGAATATTCTCTAGGATAGACACAGATTAGGCCACAAAACAAGTTATAATATATTGAAAAAGATTAAAACCCTACAAAGTATTTTATCTGACAACGATGGATTGACAGTAGAAATTAGCAACAGAAGGAACTCTGAAAAATTCACAAATATGTGGAAATCAAATGGCACTCTCTTATACAACCAATGAGTTAAAGAAGAAATCACAGAAGAAATTAGAAAATAGTTTGAAATAAATTAAAATGAAAATAGAACATACCAAAGAGTTTTGAAAAATTTAGTGTTTAGAGGGAAATGTATAACTGTGAATGCCTGCATTCAAAAGAGAAGAAATATATCAAATCAAACTTTCCACCTTAAGAAACTAGAAAACAAAGAGCAAACTAAATTGAAAGAAAGCTGAAGGAAGGAAATAATAAATATTTGAGTGGAATAAGATGAAATGAATAATTGAAAAACAATAGAGACAATAAACAAACCACAGCTGGTTCTTTGAAAAGATAAACAAAATTGACAAATTTTTAGTTTCTCTGACAAGCAAAACAGAAAACTCATATTACTAGAATCAGGAATGCAATGGGAGACATTACCAGCAATTTCACAGAATAAAAAGGATTATAAGAAAATATTATGAACAACTGTATACCAAAAAAACCTAGATAATCTAAATGGAATGGACTAATTACTAGAAACACACAAATTATCTAAACTGACTCAAGAAGAAGTAGAATATCTCAAAAGACCCCCAATAAGCAAAGAGATTGAATCAGTTGTTAAAAACTCTCCCTCCCCCCATCCTGCCAAAATCAAGACCAGGTGGCTTCACCAGAGAATTCTACCAAATATTTATTTAAAGAATTAACACTCATTATTTTCAAACTCTTCTAAAAGTAGAAGAGGGAAAAACACATTCTGTAGTATTTTATGAGGCCAGCATTACTTTGACTCCAAAGCCAGATAAAGACATCACAAAAAGACAATTATAAAGCAATATCCCTTATGAATATACATTCAACATTCCTAAGCAAAATACTAGCAAACCAAATTCAAAAGCATATTAAAGGGATTATATACCATGACCAAGTGGGATTTATCCTGGGAATGCAAGGTGGTTTAACACACAAAAATCAAACCGTAAAATATACCATATTAATAGAATGAAGACAAGAATCCCACATGATCATCTTAATTTATGCAGGGAAAAGGATTTGACAAAAATCTAACACTCCTTTATGATATAAACATCAATAACTAACTGTAGAAGGTAAATTCTTCAACTCGATCTTATATTGGGCTTTTATGAAAAACTCACAGTTAATATATTCCATGGTGAAAGACTTAAATCAATCTTTCCCTCTAATATCAAAAACAAGGCAAAAAAGTTGTTTTCACCACTTGTACACATCACAATTCTAGCCATGGAAATTAGTTGAGAAAAAGAAATAAAAGACACTCATATTGGAACAGGAGAAGTAGAGCTATCTCTATAAGTAGATGACATGATCTTATATATAAAAATCCCTAATGAACACACACACACACACACACACACACACACACACACACACAATTTGAGCTAAAAACCCAATTTAGTAAGCTATAAAATACAAGTTTAACATACAAAAAAAAGAGTTTTATTTCTGTATACAAGCAATCCAAAAATGAAACTGAGTAAACAATTCCATTTACTATAGCATCAAAATGAGCAAAATACTTAGGAGTAAATTTAACCAAGGAGGTCAAAGATGTGGGTACTGAAATCTATAAAACATTACTGAAAGAAATTAAAGAAGACCTAAAAAAATGGAAAGACACTCTGTTCATGGATCAGAAGACTGAATATTGCTAACATGGCAATACTTTCTAAATTGATCTATAGATTCAAGTCAATCTAGAGACTGTAATGCATTCCCTACTAAAATTTCAACTGACTTATCTTCAAAAATGGACAAACTGATACTAACATTCATATGAAATTGCAAAGCACTTCAAATAGCCAAACAATCTAGGAAAAACCAAAGTGGTCTTGGAAAACTCATACTTTCTGATATCAAGTGTTGCTATAAAACTACAGCAAGCAAACAGTACGGCGCTTGCATACAGATAGATATATAGATCAATAGAATAAAATTGATCATACAGAAATAAACCTTTACATCCATGGTCAACTGTTTTTGACAATGGTGTCAAGAGCATTCAATAAAAACTGTTTTTTTAACAAATGGTGCTGGGACAAGTAGATATTCACATGTAAAAGAATAAATTTAGACCTCTACCCTATGTAATATACAAAAATTAATTCCAAAGATATCAAAGACCCAAATATGAGTGCCGAGACTATGAAATGCTTATAAGAAAACAGAGGTAAAATTTTTGATCTGGGGTTAGGCAATGGTTTCTTACGTATAATACCAAAAGCACATGTAACAAAAGAAAAAATAAACTGAACTTCATAAAAAAATATTGTATATCAAGGCACACTATCAAGAACGTAAAAAAGAAAACCCCCAGAATTGGAAAAAATATTTTCAAATAATTTATCTAATAAAGGTCCATATCCAGAATATATAAAGAACCCCTAAAATGCAACAACGAAAAGAAAACAACCTAATTAAAAATAGGCAAAGGACTTGAATAGATATTTTCTAAAGAGATATAAATGATCAATAAACACATGAAAATAATGTCAACATCATTAATCACTGAAGAAATGCATATCGACAGCACAGTGAAATAACACTTCACACAGAGTAGGACAGTTACAATAAAACTAAGTGGAAAATAACTGTTGAAGATGAGGAGTCTAGAGGCCTCAAACATTGCTGGTGGAAACAGAAAATGATACAGACCCCGGAGAGAACAATTCAGTGATTCCTCAAAGTGCTAAACTTAGATTTACGATGTGATCCAACAATTCCACTTCTAGTTCTTATATACCTGTAAGAATTAACCCATAGATAGATTCACACACAAAAAAAACTTGTATATAAGTGTCCCTAGTAACATTATCCATAATGGTCAAGAGTGGAAACAGCTCATTATTCAAATGATGAATGAATAAACCAAGTGTCGTATATACATAATGGAATATTACCCGTTAATAAGAAGCCATGAACTACTGATACATATTACAACTTATCACATATTACATATTACAAACATATCACACACCACCTAAGCCGAAATCAAGAGGCCAAAGCTTAACCGACTAAGCCACCCGGGCACCCCTTGTCCCACTTTATCACACATTTATAGATAAAAAAATAGCACTTAGCCATAAGGGACCACAAAAGGATGACAAAATTCTCTGCAAATATAAAGTTACTCATTTGTACGTGTGATTACTTATAAAAATAAGAAAACAAAATTCTCAATAAATAGTTGCACATTAATATATATAACCCAGTTTAGGTTTCTCATAAAAGAAATGCTAAACAATATAAATAAAAAAATTAAATACAAAAACTCTAAAATTACCATTGCATTCACCTTCACTTTACTTTACCCCACAGTAAAATACACAAAACATATTAGCTAGCAAGTAGAAGATGCAACCACAAAAAAAATTTAGATTTGCTATGTGAGTATGTAACAGCTCTTCAGTTTGTCTGGTAGTATTTTTAACTTTTTAGATGGTGTTACTTACCCTTAAAATAGAAGAACTTTCAGGTATTGTCAATGAAACTTTTGGAAATTAATTATAAAGTATTACTGTGATTGCTCTTTGGTTCTGATACTATCTAGCTATTTACGCTTTGTTTCACTACTAGGTTTAAAACTCTGACTTAAACTTCTTTGCAGGCCCCAAAGTACCTACTACATGGCCTTGCCTATTATAGACTGTAAGTGTTATACAATACCACAGACTCATATATTTTTACATGAAAATTGATTCCCTTATTGAAACTATAATATATGGTCAAAGTAAAAAAATAGAAAACTATGAATACCTAAAGTAGTGCTAGGTGTACATAAACACTTAGCATTTTGATGAATTTTATTTTCTAGTATTTCTTCTATATGTAAATGATTTTTATATTAGGATTATAATATATAACTTATATGGTTCTTCTAAGCATTTTTTGTCAAACCACATTCTCTATTTGTAAATAGCATGGTATATGATGACACACAATCATTTAAGCACATCGTTATTCTTTTTTTATTCTAAACTACACTCCAATGAACATTTTTTCCTCACTCTTTCAAAGCCCCCAAAAGTCTAAGAATGGAAGATAGAAATTTACTGCATTAACTTCTATACATATCAGCTCTTATATCTATATTGGGGAACATTGTTTCATCTCTTTTATCAGGTTTAGAATGGATTGAAAATTGATTGAAAAAGTAACTTAGAAGAAAGGTGGTATACAAGGTCATATAGATTTTTAAAGATATAAAGTTTCATATTTTTATACTGGAATAGATGCCAACTTACGAAAAATTTTCTAGTGACCAGAGAATATAGGTAAAATTTTATCTATGTAAAACCTGGCTATAATATGAAAAAAAACTCATATTCAAATTCTGCATATTCTTTTTAAAAATATTTTTAATGTTTACTTAT
Organism: Paguma larvata; assembly: GCA_030068075.1. Classification (NCBI taxonomy): domain Eukaryota; kingdom Metazoa; phylum Chordata; class Mammalia; order Carnivora; family Viverridae; genus Paguma; species Paguma larvata. Next base: position 114,649,719 of record CM057828.1, read on the forward strand.
GTTTGAGAGAGAGAGAGAGACAGAGCACAAGCAGGGGAGGGGCAGAGAGAGAAGGAGACACAGAACCTGAAGCAGGCTCCAGGCTCTGAGCTGTCAGTATGAAGCCTGACATGGGGCTCAACTCGCAAACCATGAGATCGTGACCTGAGCCGAAGTCAGATGCTTAACCGATTGAGTCACCCAGCACATTGAGCAGATGTACTATTCTTAGCAAGTTAAGAAATATTTGTGATTATAGCTTTCAAAGCTCCCCTTTACATGAGCTTGACCTACTTTTTTTTAAGTGCCCTTCATAATATGCTTTGCTTATGGACTAGGACCTGCTGCATTCTTGTGTTTTTATCTTTACCATGTTCTACCTCCCCAACCGCTGACAAACCTTTCTCTTTCAGGTCTTCCTAAACCTGCCTGACTGGCTATTATATTATCCTGCTGACACCTAGAGTGTAATCTATATTTATGCATGTGTTTGTTCTACCTATACACCAATATTTAGAAAAAATTTTTTTTAATGTTTATTTATTCTTGAGAGAAAGAGAGAGAGATAATGTGCCAGCAGGGGAGGGGAAGAGAGAGAGGGAGACAGAATCAGAAGCAGGCTCCAGGCTCTGAGCTGTCAGCACAGAGCCTGATGTGGGGCTCGAACTCACAAACCAGGAAGATCATGACCTGAGCCAAAGTCTGATGTTTAACTGACTGAGCCACCCAGGTACCCCATATACACCAATATTTTAAGAACATTTATGAATATTTTTGCAGATCGATTTTTGTATACACCCTTAATTTATTCTTTAGATTTCAAAAAGATAACACATTTCTTAAAAAGCTCTTGATACATATTACCAAATATTTTCAGTGGATTGTGCCATTTATACTTTCTCCTGCAGGTATGAGGGTATGTTACACCTATGATAGTTAATATGGTGAACAATTATACTTAAAAAACCCCTTTCTCCTGAAATAAATGAAATACTGATCCATAATTTCTTATTGTTTTATTCAAAATTTTTTCGCATTTAGTTTTATAATTTGTTGCAATTCTTATAAATTGAGATCAGACTGTGAAGTAATTTTTTCTAGACAAAGAGCTAGTTTTTAAATCCTTATTTGTTGAATTGGCCATTCTCATTCTACAGTTTTGGAAAGCTGTCTCTAAAAGTTCTGTAGTGCCTTCATCTTGGTAAAACACATCGACCCTTAAGATCATTCCTAGGTATTTCGGGTTTACATTTAAGATTGGGAAGAGGACATTTCCATCATTGTCTTCTCCAATTGAAAGGTATATAGAAAGCTATTGTTTCTCATACAAACCTATACACCTTGTTTACTTTTCTTGATTGAACTTTCATGATTATATGAATAATTCCTTTTCAGAGATATAATTTGCATATCATAAAAGTCTTCATCTTATGGTAAATTTGTAAAATTCAGTTGTTTTAGTGTATTCATAAAATGTCCATCATAACCCCTATCTAATTTCAGGACAATTTCATGAGCCCAAAAAGAAACCTTATACCCAACTATTACTCCTCATTCTTCTTTTTCCCCTGAACCTTGGTAACCACTAACCTATTTTATGTCTCTATAAATTTGTCTATTATGAGTATTTCATATAAATTAAATCATAGACTATGTAGCATGAATCAATACACTTCATTACTTTTTCCACTGAATAATATTTCATTGTACAGATAAACCATGGATTGTTTATTCATTCATAAGTTGATAAATATTTGGGTTCCTTCTATTCTTTGACTTTTATGAATAATACTATTGTGAAAATTTGTGTACATTTTTTTGTTTGGATAGATATTTTCAATTCTCATGAATATACACCTAGGAATGGAGCTGTTGAGTGATATAGTAACTTTATGTTTAATATTTTGAGGAACCATATTGTTTCAGAAAATGGCTGTACCATTTTACAATTCCACTAGCATATATGAGGTTTTCGATTTCTCCTCATTCTCACCAACACTGTTATTTTAAGACATTTTGACTATCAAAAAAAAAAAAAAAAAGACTTTTTGACAATAGCCATCTTTGTGGGTTTGAAGTGCTATCTCATTGTGGTTTGATTGTCATATCTCTAATGACTAATGAAAAGTTAAGCGTCTTTTCATGTACATATAGGCCATTTGTATACCTTCTTTGGAAAATTATCTATTCTATTCAATTCAATTCCCATGTTTAAAGTTGGATTGTTTGTGGCGCCTGGGTGGTTCAGTCAGTTAAGCACCGACTTCGGCTCAGGTCATGATCTCACGATTTGTGAGTTCGAGCCCCACGTTGGGCATTGTGCTGACAGCCCAGGGCCTGGGGCCTGCTTCAGATTGTGTCTCCCTCTTTCTCTGCCCCTCCCCTGCTCACACTCTCTCTGTCGAAAGTAAATAAACATTAAAAAAATAAAGTTGGATTGTTTGTCCTTTAGTTGTTGACTTGTATTACTTCTTTACATATACTGGGTATCAGACCCTTATCAGATTTGCAAATAGTTTCTCCTATTCTGTGGGTTTTCTTTTCACTTTTTTTGTTATATAGATCTTTTTTTTATATTTGAGAGAGAGAGAGAGAGAGAGAGAGAGAGAGAGAGAGAGAACATGAAAGGTAGGAAGAGGGGAAGAGAGAGAAAGAGATTCTTAAGCAGGCTCCACGCTCAACACAGAGCTGGACACGGGGCTCGATCCCACGACCCTGGGATCATGACATGAGCCGAAATCAAGAGTTGGATGCTAAACCAACTGAACCTCCAGTTCTTTTATTAAAGTTAAATTTATTTATACAGAACAAAATACACAAATCAGTGCACAATATGACTTTTGATGAATGCAACATCTTATATAACCCACACTTCCATCACTTCAGGAACAACTTGCTGATCCATTTTTCTGTTGCTGGACATTGGGTTGGTCCAAGTTTGGGGCTATTATAAAAGAAAATCCCACGCAGGTGGTGCAGAGTTGCATAGGGGGCTCAAAACCATGAACTGTGATATCATGCCCTGAGCCAAAACTAAGAATCAGATGCTCAACTGACTGAGACACTCAGACACTCTGTTACTGAGTTTTATGAGTTCTTTATATATTTTGGATTATAACCCCTTTTAAGGTGTATGAATTGCAAATATTTTGACCCATTCAGTAAGATGCCTTTTCATTTTGTTGATGGTTTCCTTTGGTGAGCAGAAGCTTTTTATTTTGGTGTAGTCCCATTTGTTTATTTTTGCTTTATAAAAGCCTTTGTGTTTGAAATTAGATTCAAAATCATCATGAAGACTGATATCAAGGACCTTATTGCCTATGTTTCCTTCTAGAAGTTTCATGGTTTCAGGTCTTACATTCAAATCTTTAATCCATTTGGAGTTACTTTTTGTGTATAGTGTAAGATAATGGTTCAATTTCACTCTTATGCATATGGCTGTCCAGTTTTCCCTGCACCATTTATTGAAGAGACTATCCTTTCCCCTTTATTGTTTTCTTTGTTGTGAATTGATTCACCATATATGAATGGGTTTATTTCTGAATGGTCTTCTGTTCCGTCTCTGTGTGTTTTTTATGTCAACGCCATAATTTTTGGTTGCTATAACTCTGTATTACCTTTTGAAATTAGGGAGCATGATGCCTCCAGCTTTGTGCTTTCCAATTGTTCATGTCTTCAATTTCTTTCATCAAAGTGTTAGTGTTTTCAGTGTACAGGTCCCTTGGTTAAATTTATCCCTAGGTATTTTATTCTTTTTGATGCAATTTTAAATGGAACTGTTTTCTTAATTTCTCTTATGATTGTCTGTTATTAGTGTAGAGGGACGCAACGGATTTTTGTATATTGATACCCTGCAATTTTACTGAATTCATTTATTAGTGGTAACAGAGTTTTGGTGGTGTCTTCAGGATTTTCTGTACATATCATGTCATCTGCAAGTTGTGACAATTTTACTTCTTCCTTTCCAATTTTAATGCCTTTTATTTCTTTTCCTTGCCTAATTGTTCTGGCTAGGACTTCCAATACTATGTTGAATAAAAGTGGTAAAAGTGGGCATCTTTGTCTTGTTCCTGATCTTAGAGAAAAAGCTTTCAGCTTTTCACAACTGAGTACAATGTTAGCTGTGGCCTTGCAATCATATATGGCCTTTAGTATATTTAGGTACATTCCTTCTATACCTGCTTTGTTAAAAGTTTTTATCATAAATGGATGCTGAATTTACCAAATGCTACTTCTGCACCTGTTGAGATGTTATGATTTTTATCTTCATTCTTTCACTTTATTTTTTTATTGAAGTATAGTTGATACACAATGTTACATTAGTTTCAGGTGTACAATATAGTAATTGGACAAGTTCATACGTTATGCTATGATCCCTGCAAGTGTAGCTACCATCTGTCACCATATAATGCTGTTATAACATCATTGATATATTCCCTATGATGTACCTTTTATTCCTGTGATGTATTCTTTGCATAACTGGAAGCCTATTATCTCCCTCTACCCTTCACCTATTTTGCTTATCCTCGCACCCCTGTTATTTTGTTACTTTCTTGATCCATATCCTTTATGCACAAACATTTTTCATTTTGATAAAGTCCAATTTATCTACTTTTTTCTTTTTTTTTCTTGGGCTTTGGGTTTCTCTCCGAGACTACAAATATTTATGTTTTCTTCTAAGAGTTTTATAGCTTTAGCTCTTACACTTAAGTCTTTGATCCATTTGGAATTAATTTTCATAAATGGTGTAGAGTAGAGATGCGACCTCATTCCTTGGCCTGGAGAAACTTGGCATTGATCTGGGTGCCTCTTCCTCTTGCTGTAGCTTTGAAGTAAGTTTTAAAATCAGAAGTGTGAGTCTTCCAACTTTCTTCTTTTTTAAGATTGTTTTGGCTATTCTAGTCCCTTTGCATTTCCATATGAATTTTAGAACCAGCTTGTCAATTTCTACAAAAAAAGTTAGCTGGGATTTTAATAGGAATTAGGCTGATTCAATTTAGGAAAGATAGCAACCTGAAAATACTAAGCTTTCCAAACTATGAACAAGGGATGTCTTTCCATTTATCTAGGTCTTCTTTAATTTAATTCCACAGTGTTTTGTAGTCTTCAGGCCTTTCTAACAGTTCTGTTGTTAAACTTATTTCTACGTATTTTATTTTTATGCTATTGTAAATGAAAATTTCTCCTTAATTTAAGTTTTAGTCTGTTGCTAGTGTGTAAAATACAACTGATTTTGCATGTCAGTCTTGTACACTGCAACATTGCTAAACCTGTTTATTAGTTCTAATAGTTTTTGGTGGATTTCTTGGGATTTTCTCTACAGAAGATAGTGCCATCTGCAAATAATTTTACTTCTTTCTTCAATCTGGATATCTTTTATTTCTTTTTGGAGCTTAACTGCTCAGGTGAGAACTTCTAGGACAATGTTGAATAGAAGTAGCAAGAGCAAACATTCATGTCTTGGCCCTAATCTTAGAATAAAGACTTCAGCCCTTCATCATTAAGCATGAAGTGGGCTGTGGGTGTTTCATAGATAACTTTTATCAGGACGAGGAAGTTCCCTTCCATTCCAAGTATTCTGAGTGTTTTATCGTAAGAGTATGTTGTATTTTTGTCAAATGCTCTTTCTGCATTTGTTGGGATGATCACGTGTTTTTGTCCTTCATTATGTTAATATACTCTATTACATTGATTGATTTTTGTATTCATGGTCTAAATCCCACCTGGTTGTGATGTATGATCCTTTTTGGAGGTTGCTGGATTCTGTCTGGATTGAGATTTTTATGTCTATATTCATAAGAGATATTGGTCTGTAGTTTTATTTTCCTGTGATGTATTCATCTATTTTTGGTATCAGGGTAACACTGGCCTCTTATAATGAATAGGAAGTGTTGTATTATCTATTTTTCAGAGTGGTTTGCAAAGAATTAGTGTTAATTATTCTTTAAATCATTGATATAATTCATCAGTGAAGACTTCCAGTACTGGGCTGTGGGGGAGGGGGGAGGAGGGAGGATTTTTGATTACTAATTCAATGTCTTCACTTGTTTCAGATCTGCTTAGATTTTCTATTTCTTCTTGAGTCAGTTTTGGTACTTTGCATCATCTAGGAATTTCTAGAATAGTTGAGCTTCTAGTATTAAATTCCTTGTTAACTCAAACCCAGTCTTTTGGATGGGGCACATGTGAATGGTGTGTCATGGACATTAGGGTAACCAGAGGCCAAGCAAACCAATGACATGTTAAAAGATCTTACACAGGTAATACTATCTAAAATCACAAGCTTAACAATAGTCATGTTTAAAGGAAAGTAGTCTAAATACACCAATTAAAAGACAGAGGTTGTCAGATTAGACTTAAAGAGGCAAGGCCTAACTATAAACTTTCTACAAGAAATGCACGTTGAATATAAAACAAAAGGTATAGAGTTTAAATAACGGGAAAAAAAGATATAACATGCTAACACTGATCAAAAGAAATAAGAAGTGGTTATATTAATATCAGACAAAGTAAATTTTAGGGCAAAGAATATTACTAGGGACAATGAAGGTCATTTCATAATGGAGTCAATCTTATATCATTATGAACAGGACATGAATCCATGTCCTATGAATAGGACCTAACGAATCCAAATGTTTATGCATCTAAGAACAGAACTTCAAAATATCTGAAAAAAGTGAAAGGAAAGAAACAGGCAAATGTGAAATTTCCAACTATTCTCTCATAGAACAAGTAGAGAGAAAATTAATAAGGATATAAAAGATGAACAAAATTATTAAACAACCACAAGACCATAGAAGACACATTCTTTCAAGTGCCCATGGAACATTAACCATGATAGATTATATTTGGGGCCATAAAATGAGTCTCAATAAATCTAAGAGGATTCAAATCATACAAGGTATATGTGTTGATCAGAAAAGAATTAAATTAGAAATCAAAACAATGATTTATGGAAAATCTCTCAAATATTTGCAAACTAAATAACCAATAACCTGTGGGTCGAAGAATAATTCAAACTAGAAATTATTTCGAACTGAATGAAAATGTAAACACAGCTCAGGTATTTGGGACTGGACACATGTAAATGCTGGGTAAGAGGCAGCAGAGTAACCAGAGGCCAGGTGAGCAGATGGTGCATCAGGAAGGACATAGGTGTGTCCATGTAATAATGCCAGCCAAGCCCCTGACCTTGGACCCAGACAACTGCAGGCAGATGACAGCAAACAGCTTGCAGAAGCAGACCATCTCATTATGGCCTTTATTATTTTATTTATGTTTTTAAGAAATTAAACATTACTTAATGTTTAGTTAATACATTTATCACAGCACATAGTTAGTCAAAAGTATGGAATGCTTCACAAATTTGCATGTCATTCTTGCATGGGGGCCATGCTAATCTTCTCTGCATCCTTCCAATTTTAGTATATGTCCTGTTGCCATGAACACTCACTGTGGCCTTTAAAGCTTGACTGCCCTTCTCTTTGCTACGTGAATGAATTAATCTCATTTCTCACTTATTCTCTTACAATTACTTCACATGAGGAAAAGAAATATTTCCACTTGAGGGCATACAGTCTCTAATAAAGAATATTAGGATAAAGTATTTATCAACTATAGTCCAAGAAGTACTAATTCTGAATTACCAGATGGGCTTTTATTTGTAATTTTAATGTTAATTAACACACACACAGAATTCCACACACACATACACAAGGCGAAACCATACAATTAAGGCAATAAAAAAAAAACATGTTTCCGATGTGGTACATAGCCCTTAAACTATATATTCTAATTCAAACCTATTTCCAGAAACCTTGACATAAAATGCTCCTGCTGTGATTAGAAATTAGAGTGTACACACACACACACACAGTCTCAAAAACAAAAAGAGAAGTTTAATATTGAAAAGCTTAGAATGTAGATATTATAAAATAAGGAGTATTTAAAAACTATGCACCACAAAAAATAAAGTAGGACATCTGAAGTCAGATAAAATAAGTAACACTTTAAATCTCTTTAGTTTTCTGAGATATGTTCTCATTTTATTCATGTCCAATATTTAGTGTGTTCTGAAAAGTAGAAAAATTAAAAAATGATTCTCTTTCTTCTAATTATATTGAAAAGTTACTCACTGATGTTAAAGCTTCTGTATGAATACAGACCTGTAGTTAATAAAAGACATCTTTTATCAGTATGCTTATATATTCCAAATCTTTTATTTCCTATAAGTAAATTAAATTGAGCATATAATTTCATAAATGAATTCATGCTAGCAACACTTAATTAGCTGCTGAAAGTGACAAGAATATACCAACATAATTAACAGTATTTAGGGCCATTCAGCTGGGCCAAACCTTTGGGTCCTACAGGAAGCTAGACAGGGCAGTGTGAAGTCATTAGAAGGGGCAGGATGGGGATGAATGAGCAGAGGGAATTGTCTTATTCTTCAGTTAGAGATTTTATAATCAAAGAGTAACTCCTTGGAGCTTAGGGGACTCTATTTTCATGGTTTCTATGGAGCCATTCATAAGGACTAGCTGTATGCAAAGTGTCCCACAGGACTCACTCTTAGACAGCTCTGGATGGATTACAAGTATAGGAAGGACAAATGAGAGGACACAATTTGCTTATTTCTCAGGTTTTCAAGGTCTCACTTTTTCTAGGTCCTTCCAAGCATATGAGTGATCAGAATGACAGAAATGTAGGACCTGCAAAGCTAAGGTATGTAACTACACACTTTCTGAAAGTTAATTAGAATCAGGATAGCACACAAATAGTTCTGTGCATTAGCGTGAGTCTTTATGGTGCATTCCATGCCAATGTTTCTTGAATTAATGAAATTATGAGGTAAATTTATATTGTTAAGAGCCAAATGTCTTTTGATCTTTCCTGTTTAAAATGGTAAAAATATCTCCAGGGAAACTGTTTAAATCTTAATCCCACAAAGCCTAGGTTGGCACTCAATGAACTAAAAAACGGGTTAAGAGAAAGTCAAATTATTTACAAATCTAATTTTCTTTCCAAACCTCTTAAAATGCCAGTATTAGACATAGTACCGAAAGATGAATTTGAAAGTTTTATTTTCTAAATTTTCATCCTAAGCATGTCATTTTCCTACAGGAAAACTAGTTATTTTCTAGCAAATTCCAAGTGTGGGTATATGAGGTAAAGGCTCGAATATTTTGTAATTTGCCTCTGAAACTAAGTAATTTTCTTTGAATTTAGAACTAACTGAGTTTTCTATTGACAAAGATTCTCTCTTTAATCAAAGCTTAACCAGGCTCTTCTGAACTTTCTGCTTGACTGGGCCCAATCTCTGGACTTCCCTTGTCTTTACACTGCTCAATTGCAGCAAGATTCTTACTAAGTCAGTTTTATGAGAATCTCCCACCCTTGATACTTGAGACCACCTTGGCAAGACTCCTATCAAATTAGCTTAGCAATAAATTCTTCTTTGTCTCTGATGCTTTCTCTTAGTAGTTTTCCATCTACTGCTCCTTAACTGTAAATCTCCACTCTTCCTTGTTGTCTTCAGATTTGAGCCCAATCTCTCTCCCCTGCTGTAAAACTCCATTGTCTTTGACCGTTGAATGAAGTCTGTCTTATCATTCTTTAACAATATCAGAATGAATTTTTTTTCTTCAACAATATCCAAATACCACTCTGACAGGGAAAGAGATCTTCCTCAGAAGCTTATGAGTCCCTTTTCTCTGAGACAATATGGTTCTTAAGAAATGTTACTATGAGTAATCCTCCATGTGAAGGTATTCTACATCCAGAGTAGGCAGCCAGAAAAAGATGATAAATCACAGTGAACTCAGCAGAAAGGAGGACCTGAAATCATCATCATTACTATGATCCATATGGCAAACTCTTCCCATTTCCTAGTCAAAATGCAATGGCCATGGTTACATGCTCAAAGGAAGTTTAATTGGTACATTATTTTGGTTGAGGGAGGCAACTGGCTAAAACCATTTTGAAACTATTTTATATTCAATCCCTATGGGCCATGATTTGGGACCTTAAACATCATTCATCTGTAAGCTGTAGTAACTGTAAGAGTTTTAGAAGAATCTTGTGTATGCCCAGAGGCATTTGCTCAGCCACCTAAGAACAAAAGTTGTTATTTTTCTTGACTTTCATAAATGAGGGCTAACCAACATCTTGCTCAATGGTCTGTTAAGGCAGATGGTTCTGCAGCTAATAGACAATCCTAAGTTTGTATCTCAAATTGCCTGCCAACCAGTGGTTATCATAAGTTAAAGAAGGCAACCTTCAGCCTATTACAAGTGCTTAGCTTCTTTATATGCTCCCACACTTGCTTACCTTTCTTTCGTTCTTTCAAAAATTTAAGATATCTTACTGTATTTTATGTATCCTTATAAAGAATACATAAATAAATATGAATATCTTCCAAAGTTTTCGAAATTTACTAGGAAACAACCGAAAATAAAATAAAATAAAATAAAATAAAATAAAATAAAACCCTTCCCACAAAGTGTAAATATTTGGTGCTAATGAGCACAGTAGAGAAAACTGCTATGTATTGTGTTGTATCTAGATCAAGGAATACTGAATAATGTATGAAGTGAAAATCCCTAGTCCAGACCCAGAAGAAGGCTTTCTCACAGCTTGCTTAAATAATCATTTTAAATATAGTATAGCAAAGTCTTTTGTTTTTTCCTTGATTAGCCTTGGAAAAAGGAAAACAGCAATTTGTTTCCAGAAACCGTATTATAGGGACTAGGAAAATGTTCCTTTAGCATTAAGTTTCTTAATCTCTTTCCACCTCCTTTCCTTTAAAACATTTCCTCTTTTTGCCTCCTGAAATTATACCCAGTTTTTCTGAACCTAGAGATATTGCCTTCCCAATTTTCTTAAAACAAACCAACTTAACTTAGCAAGTAATCTGTGAACACACACATCCATGGAGGTGCTAGATGTTCTTTTAGATCTGTCCTCCATCATCCATGTCTCATGTCAAACATATGTATGGTTCCTGAAAGAAACTCCTTGTTATCAATGAACCTCCTTCATTTTTTCCTACTTCAGCTCTATTTTCCCTTTTGATCCATATTAAGCTAGTTAAAACCTGATCATTCTTCCTTCTTTCTTTCTTTAAAAAGGAACAGTTTCAGGTTCAAATACATTGCACTGCCTGACTAGCCTGCCAATGAGGTGGGGTAGTGGGACTGGTTTGCCCTAGGGTGTAGGTAACAAAGGGACTCATTTGCCTAGATGGAATTTAAGGCAATAATAAAGACAACTAAAAAAGTTGGTCTGCTTTTTATCTCCATCATGTATTAGTGATTATACATGTCAGTTATAAAAATTTGCCTCTGTGATGGGGCAAACCACTCTTGCCTGGTCGCCCCCAACTTGTTACACCCCTATATTGCACTGTTAACGAACAAAAGACCCTTGCAATTTTCCTTTGGTGTGGCATTGTAGTCTTTGTATGACTCTCAAATATGGGGAGAGACCACTAAATGAAAAAGTAGAAGATTTGGTAAAAATGCACAGAATCTTTAAGTCCCCACCCCAGGCTATTCGTATCATTTCTGTGACAGAGTCAGATCTTATTCCTTTTTCATATTTGCTTCTGAGCAAGTTTTCTGAGCTACTGGAATTCCGTAAACACTACAATCGATCAGTGAGAAACCAGGAGATGGAGAAAGAAATGTGCTACAATTTTACTAAGACTTGAGGGAAGTGACTCTTCCCTTAAAACAAAAACTCAGGTCTTTTTGTACCTGTCCTATTCTCAAGTGACTATAACAGTCATTTTATATGTCTGTACTGATAACTTCCTCCAAATTTTCTGCCTAGAAAGGTAGGATTTACCTTTTAAAAAAATCTTGAAATGAAAATGAAGTTTCTGTGAAAGACAGCATTCACTACACTGTCTTGATCCCTCAATCTACCTTGGGTCAGGTTCTCTAAAGCCTGGTTCTGTGACTTTCTCCATATCCTTCTAATGAATTTCCTTTTTGCTTAATTTAGCCATAGTAACCCCTTCCCTTTGATATATTTACATATATTCCAACCATGTTTACTCTTTACAACAACTTTACAAGTGAGGTGAGAAAACTGATTTTCAGATGTTAAAATAATTTATTCTTGGTTGTATAAATAGTTAATGGCAGAATTGAAATTCTAATTTGGATTTGTGAGGATTTATGTCTTTCCTCTTTATCATGTTACTACAAAATCTTAGAAGTCCTTTCTTCAGGGCCACATGTTGCTTGAATCTAAAAGATACCAACCAAAGACACCCCTAGCAGCTTCATTCACTATAACCATCCACCCATTCAGTCACTTAACAAACATCTAAATATATGCAAATATATATGGGCAAGATGCACAGCTGAAGATGGAGAATACAAAGCTAGTTCAGGCATCACTTCCAGTGGGTTGTTCACATTCCTCTGGGATACTAACTGTTCAGTTTTATAGACTTAAGCAATATTGGAATCAGTTAAATTTAAACAGTATGGAAAAAAACAGAATATAATATAAGGCTGTATGTTTCAGACAGGATAAGAATAACTCAGCTCATTAAGTTAGAAACAGTTTCTATTCAATTTAAGCCTTCACTACAATGGCTTCTAGAGATAGATAGTCAGAGAGACCTTTAATTCCAGTCTTTAAAATAAGAATGATGAACTAATCTAGTTTCTCAAATTCCAATCATTTGCAGACCACACTCAAGATTTCTGCCTAGATCTGAATACAAGCTATATATTCTTTAAATCAATTTCTATTTATTGTTTTAAAATATTTTAAAGGAACTTTATATTGCTACATTCAATGAAGAACTGATAATCCAGAAATGGAAAGTTAAGTAGAGAAGTACAATGAGAGAATTAATAGGTTATATCTAGATAGCACTGCACAGCTCTGAGCCTAAAGCTTTATCTGTTCTTTGTTGCAAAAGAGGATTAGAAACTGTTTGGCAGGTGTTAGAGACCTACTAGTTCCACACTAATTTTTCTCTTGGATATAATCAGAAGGATGGAAAGAGAATCTAAATGGAAGTAATTTTCTCATTACATAATTCAGTGCTATTTAATACTAGTTTGCATCCCACCAAACAGCCTCTTATAGACCACAGAGTTATATGTTCTAGACACTTGGGGACATACAGTGAGCCAATGTATTATGTGGGGAGAGAACTGTTGGAAGCAGCTTCCAAGACTGCATCTGACATTTTATTCATTCAATCATTGACTAATGTGTATTAACCACTTCCCATGTATCAGTCATTGTACTAAGAGCTAGGGATTCAATGGTAAGACCCTTACTTCAAAGAGAAAGTAAATTAGGTAAAAATGAAGAAGATAACTAAATAAACAAACTGTATTATATAATAAAGGACCCAAGAGATGCTAAGTGTTAGACTCATAGGGAGAAAGATAATTTTTAAATCTCAAGAAGTCATTCTTTCTCTCAGGATTTCTAGAAGGCTTATTGTCTGTTATAGGCAATAACAATGATTACTCATTTTCTTTGGTGAACGCCAGCTGAAAAACAGCTATCATATAAGGAATGGAACCCGAAAGACACTTGAAGACTACAAGAACATAATAGCAAAGTGTGCTGTGATGAGGAAAGAATAAAACGAATTGTCAGAAAGAACATTAGAGATTGGTCCAATCCTTTGCATTTATAGGAAATAGAAGCCTATGCTTTCCTAGAGTTAGAGGCTGAACTGAGATTTAAGCTGGGTTTCCTAAAATCCAGTCTGATGTTCTGTGTACCATAGGACATATACAAAAGACAGGAATTTTGAGAGTTAGGGATATTTACATTTATTCCAGAAAGATAGTCTGGAGCATTCCAAGTAAATAAGTACCAAAGAAACGAGACAAACAAAACAAAACAGAACAAAAAACAACAACCAGAAAAAGAAATGGAGCTTCTTGTTGTAATAGACAGTACAATGACCACATTTTAAGGAAGACTGAAAGGGAAACATTTAAAGACAAATATAACATGTATATGGCTCTAAGATAAACTGTTTTCTGAGCCATATTAAAATACTTTTATTGAGAAACACAATCAAATTAGCATGGAAATATGAATGGTTTACTATGGTTACAAAAATAGCTTTAAAGCTAATCAGCATAAAGGTTTTCCTCTACAGAGCTACAGATTTATCATGCAGGAGAAATTACGTTCTCTCTCTGGTGGTCTTTGGCACCATTGTATTGAGAGAGTTTGGAAAGAGGAGGCAAGGGAAACCCTTTCGTGCATAGGTAAAGCATTGTATTGCCTCTTTCTTCTTCATATTTATCATGTACATTAAGAAAAGTAGATGGTTTTGAAACTAAGTATAAAAGAATTTACACTATTAAATTAATATTAATATTAATATTAATTTACAAGGTGGATAATCACTAGAGCACAGTGGTTAAGGAGGAAAGTCAAGAATGCTATGTTTTTTTTTTGAAATTCACCCACAGAATATCAGCGGATCTCCCTGGGGCATGTGATCTATGAATGAAGAACAGTAGTTTCTGTCAAGTAAGCATATCGCTGAGTTCTGCTATGTAAGGATTCTTTGGTAGCTCTGGAGCTGGACTGTTATTTCAGTTATACTGTCTTCATCTTCCTTTCTATTCTTACCTAGTAAGTACTGTCTTGCATTCATTCTAAACTATTTTTTATTTGGAATTAAAATTTTCATACCCAACGGCATATCTTATTAAAGCATGTTGTTCAATTTCAGTTGTATTCAAGATTTTCCTAGAGAATTTTAACAATGCTGCCCTGAAAATGAAAAATATATATTGTCTAGCTATCTAAATTCTTGAAATTAAATCATTTATGTGGCTGACCCAGCTTGCAGTGACATGCTATGTCACTTTGATCCTCCCCTAGGAATGAAAACTCAGGAAATATAATATACCTGTGAAGCTTGAGAGTGACAGTTCCATAAACAGTAGCAAAACCGAGAAGACGGACCCATCTTAGGAGAATACAGCGAAATGTGCTTGGCTCAAAGTACAAAATAACAACCTGCGGGATGAGAAGAGAAAGAAAGAGACCTTCAGGACCAACTGATGACCCACAGACTAAAATCAGTATTTCATAATTTGATGTTTAACACATATGAATTTTGACATAAGCACACATCTTTATGAATAAAGCTTTACAAAATATTGTTTTGATCATTCATTGTCCAGATCAAAAGACTGTAGAGTCTGCCTATTGCTTTCCAATCAAACCTAAGTTCCTTAACTTCTAACTTTCAGGAGTTTCTATCAATTGTCTCTAAACCTTTGGTACATTCAAACTTAAGTCTCTTTATTTCCTTAGAGAGGCCAGCCAGGGTGGCCTCACTTGCCCTTGCTGATTCTCACCTCCACACTCCTGGCAGTACCTTTGCCCTGTCTGAACTAGCCCTGAGAAGCTTAGGCTGTACCATACTCCCCAATCAATCTACCACTCTATAGTAATTCCTTCACTTAATACTCGGCTCAACTGCTTCACTAACTCCTCTCTTCTCACTCCAGAGTTTTCACTGAGCAAATATTAATGAAGCATTTACCATGAGCCACCCACTATACTAAAACTATAGATTCATAGGCTAATAAGAAAAAGAAAGACCTGGAGGTGAGGAGTTGTATTAAAGTAGCACAGGTGCTGATGTTTGTCATCATAACAGAAAAATATACTCATTCCTAAAACCCTGAGTGTTATTTTAGTTTTTTTTTTATCCCAAAGATGTAAATACTGGGAAACGTAAAGCATCTCTCACATCTTCTCCCTGATATCTACAAATGGAGCCCCACTCTCCAGCAGGGCCAAGAATGACATTACCTATAACTCTCTGCTGGTATTTCTCAAGTAGTTCTATCATATGAAGATGTTCAACTAAGCACTTCCAATACCATTAGAGTTAAATTCTCAAGGAGTGGGGGAAGAAGGGTGGCATTATGAAGAAATCAAAGGAGGTAAAATAGGTGTGGCCTTGAGATAATGTTGCTTTGTGTATATGTAGTATTTGACCTTAATTTTCTAATTTACCAGGTCCGTGCTGAAGATAAAGATTTGATTTTAAAATTCACTATACCAGGAAAGTGTTCAGAGTCACCCAAAAATTGATATAAAAACAGTTCTCCTATGGACTATTTTCACAAAGCAGGTTAAAATTCTGTAAACGCATATTCTAATTTTTAGCTCACATATTTTAGAAATAGTTCCATTACACAAGGGTCTGATAGTAATGACAAGTTCCGCAAAAGAGGCTGTATTGTTTAGTAAGGAATCTGAGCTGAAGGACAAAGGGAAAATTTAGGAGGAAAAAAAAACAGAGAAAACTTGATAGAAGATTAAGGGATTGGGGATTACATGTGTTCTTTCTCATGACAGAGAGAAATGACAGATTAGAAACTAGAGAGAGACCTAAAGTCTAGAATACACAAAACCTCAAATGTTTCCACTAGAAACGCCTCTAAAGATTATTCTAGCACAGTGGATTCTCGGAAGCTGCAAAATTCTGTGACTTATTGCAAAGTTTTCCGTTGCACACCAAACAGTGAATAAGGGAATGAATAAGCAAAGGGTGAACACTGTAATATAAAAGTCTGCCTATTCTTTTTTATTGTGAAGGAAAAAATTGCTCTTCAATTGTTCAGAAACTACTATCACAGCTTCAAACTTTTATTTCACAGATGAAGAATTTGAGGATTTGTTACTGTAAATGAAAGATTGACTCGGTCAGAAATAAATGAAAGAATAATAGTCAATTTTTTTAATACCCAGAGATGAGGTATAGCTTAAAAATATAGAAATTCCATTGAGCTTAATAAAATATATTGTTAGAAATGGTTCCACAATAGTGAAGTAGAACTCCTAATTTTGTAGTAAAGAAACATAGTCTCTGAACCCAAGTCCCTCTGGGTTCCAATCCTGGCTCTCTTCCTTACTAGTTGTGTGACTTTGACAGATTACTAAACATTATCTTGTTATGCCTCGGTTTTCTCATCTTTGCAATGAACACAATGCTAATCCTTCCAGGTGGAACTGTTTTGAAGTTTGAATGTGATAAACATAGTGCCTGGTACATCGAGCATTCAATAAATTGTGGCTAATACACTTAAGAGACTTAAGTGTGCTTTGTTCTAAAAGCTACTATTCTCACTGCAGTATAATTATATCTTACCTCAGTGATTTCTTTTCTGATTGTTCCACCCGCTCTCTCTGAATTCCTGAAGTCACATTTTGACTGTACACATTTTTACTTTATCTTATACTGTAGTTAACTGTATGGAGTGGGGGGTCTCCCTGAATTGATATAAAATCAGAGAAGGCAGACTTTTCCATATATTCTGTGTGCTTCACACACAGAAAATTTAAATATATTAAATATTTGGTCAATGATTATTTTAGTCAGTTTAACAAAGAAAATGTTGTAGTCAAAATAAACTATTTGAAAAGTCCAATTATAATTCACTAATCATTCTGATTCTAATTCACACATCCACTATTCATTTACTCTTCGCGAGGCAGTAAGTGATACAGAAGTCATAAGAATAAATCCAATGCGTATGAGGTCATCAGGTTGTAGTTTAGAAGAGTGGACGCTACACGTAAATGATAAAAATAATGGCATGATCATACCAAATGTTCACACAGCACTATTGCTAGACATGAAATTAAACATTTTTACAGTATTTACTCATTTAATCTCCACAATACCTGATACAGTAGGAACATTATTTTACAGAGGAGGACTGACCCATAGAGAATTTAAGAGATGAGCTCAATGTCACACAGCCAGGAAATGTCAGAGCTAGGATCTGAATCCAGGCAGTAGAGTTTGAGTTCATGTCTTGCCTCTCTAAATAGTTCTACCACATGGGGGAGGTGACAAATTCTATTATACTGTGAACTGAATCATATTGAGGATTAGAGAAGAGGGAAATTACTCTCAGTGGAGGCAAGTGACGTTATCCTGAGTAACAACCTGAGGATGAGAGGGTTTAAGTATGTAAGCGAACAGGAAAGGGGGAGGGAGGCCAAGACAAAGGCAAGGTTGTGGGAGAGCTTCAAGAGTGCAGAGTATACAGTTACAGCCGGGAAGACATAAAGGGCAACACTAAAAATCAAGCTTTAAAACAGAGATGGGACCAGCTTTGAATAAAAGAATGAGGAATTCAGATTTTATTCTCTGAGCAGACACATCATTAAACTTCTTTAAATTGAGATCGGAAGTGTGTTCCAGGGAGTGAAGCTGGCAGCAGCACGCACGAGGACTGGATGCTATGGCAGCGGAAGGTACTGAAGGGGAGAAAGCCAGGTGGGAGAAAAACAAAACAAGACAAAACAAAATGAATTCATCATCTTCCTCACCAAACTTTTTCCTATTCTTATATCTTATTTCAGCCTCCCCCTTTATTCCAGTCCCCTAATGCTTCTGCAACCTTAACTCTGCTGCATAGAACATTTCAGAGACTCCCAGGTCTCTTATAAAAAAAATCCTAAATTATTTAGGATGATAGACACCAGCTTACCACTATTTAACATCATACTTTCACCTACGCCAACCCTCCAATTCATGCATATGCTGTCCCTTTTGACTAGATGCTCCTGATACAATCCAACTGCCTCGCCTGTGCATGGCTTATTCCTATTCACCCTGTAAGCTTCAGTCTAAATCTCTCTTCCTCTAAAAAGAGGAAACCTCCCCTGTGGGCTCAGCACGCTGCCCCTACTTGGTTATAGCAGCTGATCCACAGCGCTGTGTTGGATGGGGAGGCTTTGGGACACCCATGTCCATCATGTTCAACTCTGTAATGCCATCACTAGCAGTCCTGGCACACAGAAAGTGCTTGTAAATACGTGTGGAATGAGAGAAAAAACACAGCTGTAGGCAACCGGGAAAGAAGGATATAACTATCGTTGTGAGGATGGGAATTCAGGCATTCATGAGAATAGAGGAAAGAACATGCTGAATCAAGAAAATTGGGCAGCTGATTATTTGTTGAGGCAAAAGAGAATAACATATCAAAAACAGTGTGAAGATTTTAAGCCTGGGTGACTGGGAGGAAGATTGTGTTTGAAAGGAAACAGACAAAAACGAAGATGCGTCAGTCTGGGATAAACTATGTTAGCTCTGCTTAGAAACCTCCCCACCCCCACTTCATCCTCCCTGGGTTGGCGGTCCCCAGACCGAGTTGGATTTTCATCTTCTCTGCACATTATTTACCTGTACTGAATTTCGAGCTTTTCCTCCTCACACTCACCAACTCTACTTTGATCTAATTGTTTCTGTAATTCATTTGTTAAATGTGTCTACTAGCTAGTTTGTAAATTTCCTGAGGGCAGGGATTGTAACTATCTTACTCACGATTGCATACTCATTCCCTGGTATCTGATCTGCCGATCTGGTAATAGTAAGTGAGCAGTAAATGTATGTGGAAAGAATGATATTTAAGAAAGGAAGGCAGGGAAGGAGAGGGAAAGTAAAGAAGGAGAAAAGATAATAACTTTATTTTTTGATGCACTGAGTGTAAGTTACCTCTACAACATCCCACCCAGATCAAGCTTTTTAGTAGTTAATATACTCTGTAATAGGAAGGAAGGAAGGAAGGAAGGAAGGGAGGGAGGGAAAGAAAGAGAAAGAAAAAGTCTAGGAAGTTTCAATGTCTTTCAAATCCCAGTATTTCACCTTTTCTTGTTAAATACAATGCATATAAATGTATAGATTAAAAAATTATTATAAGTACCCCTTCCCAAATTCCAAGTTAATGACACATTTTATAAAAACCTTTATAAGAGAAGAAATGGAGAAAATCTAACCACTGAGCTGAAGACTTTATGAATGATGATGATAATACAAACAGCATCATTTCATGTAGCAATAATAATAGTCACCCCTGCCTCCCACACACTGATCAGTATGATAGATACCCTCCTTCCAAGATATACTTTATTATTCCCATTTTAAAGACAAAGAGACTGAAATTTGTTGGGGTTAACTAATTTTCCCTTGGTCATCAACATAGTATGTTTTCAAGCCAGAACCCATAAAAAGTTCCTCTACTAGAAGAACTGCCTGAGGTATTTTCAAAGTACATATTTCAAGAGAAAACTTTCCCCATTCTCTCAGTACTAGAGACTAATGGTAGATATAAAGATATTTAGTGTGTGAACATTTTAAGGACTTGGTTTTTCAACATGGAAATTTTTTCAGATGTTTACAAATTTCAATCAGCTGATCTCAGTGGTGGGATACTCTATGTAAAGTGTTTTTTAAAAGCACTGCTGTTGGGGCACCTGGGTGGCTCAGTTGGTTAAGCGTCTAACTCTTGGTTTTGGTCATAATCTCATGGTTTGTGAGACTGAACCTCACATCGGGCTCTGTGCTGACAGCGTCTGCTTGGGATTCTCTGTCTCCCTCACTCCCTGCCTCTCCCCCATTCACTCATGCGCATACTCTCTCCCTCTCTCTCTCTAAATAAATAAACTTAAAAAAAAAAAGCACTGCTGTTTTGGAAATGGCCTTCTAAGACTTTCCCTCATTACAAACAAATCTATACAGATTATTCACCCATTTCATCTAATATGAATTTTTTTTTTAGCTAGTTTTGAAGTCAGCTTGATTGCCTATACTCTTTGGATACTGAACACAGTTAACGGGGGAAAAAAAAGAGAACCAGAAGAGAAAGGAAATATCAGGCTTTCCAAATAGGCACAAAATAGAAGAACATTTTTAAATAGAATAACTTTCTTTTGCAAATATAGATGCAACACCAGAGACAGAAAATTAACCTCTGCTGTGTCAGCTCGTAGGAGGGAGGCCCAGTGCTTCCAGAAGAGGACCGCTGTGAAGGTAAAATGGCCAGAAGCTTGCACACCCTAGCGCTCTTCCCAGAACTCTGAGAGTAAAAGGTGCGAAGCTCTGGTTTTAGGCCTGATATTTTAAGGTCTGGGCAACAGCTTCCTAATAGCATGGGACACGGCAGTTCTACTTTCTTGACTCGCCCAGTGTTATTTGCTTTGGTTTACTGAGATTGGTCGTGAATTAAATTAGTCATATAGGTGAACAAGGTGCAACATGCTTTGGTGTCTGTGTTAGTAGGTGTGTGTGAAGTGTTTTTATTTACAGAAGAAAAAGAAGATTACTGGGTAATGGGAGCACGGTGACAGGTGCTGGTGACAAGAGTTTTGTTGATGAAGTTGTCCTTTGATGAGGATGTGAAGGACTTCTAAAGCTTTAAGGACTCTCTCTGCCACTTCTACAATTTCCTTCTGCTTTGTACAAGGAAAAGTCTTGCTAGTCAAATATCTCAGGGCCACTCAACCTTCTCCAGTTTATGCTCTCACAACACTCCTTACCAGAAAGTAAAGAATAAAGCTGATATCTTGATGGAGGATAGTCTACAAGGTAATGCTTGGAAATATCTAATATTAAATCCTAGTACTTAATGCAACTGGATTTGCTATCTTTTTAAGTAGGAGGCTGGGAACGAATCATGTGGGTGGAATGACATATATTAAAGTACTTTTATACAGGATTTGCTTTATAAAATAAGTAGATGTAAAGTTCCTTGAGTGTGCTCTAAAATTATTTCTTCTATATTTGGCAAGAGATATGATTCCACACACAGGAAATATTTAGAATGAAAATGTATGTCTTGTAAATGTGTAATTATCTAAAGTTGGCTCCAAATGACAAAAAAAAAAACAAAAACTACTTAATACAACTTTACACTTATGCAATTACCACACAAATGAAAGGGACTATGACTGTGATTATGTCTTTACACAACCGTGGTCTAGAACTTATTACTTTGCACTGGCTCCTATTACTCTAAAGTAGCAAAAGAAGAATAAATTAATAGACTAAAACATAAAATATATACATAACTTTAAAACATTTAAAACGAAAAGAAGTAACATTTTGGCGTTATTGTGATAGCAGCTGAGATACGCCTGACACAGCCCCTCTAAAATCTCCACTATAATACCCTTGAAAATATAACAAGAAATTAAAAGGGTCACAGCCCTAAAAACTAAAGGGGAAGATGACAAGATCCCAAAGTCTCACCGGTGATTCTACTCACTGCCTGGTAGATGGTATCAAATTAACCAGCACACCTTTTAAATAAAACATCACACGCCTCATCCTCAGAACCAGAATAAGATCTGAAAGCCCAAAAATAACAGGAAAAGATTTTCATTCCTACTTCTTGTCAGGGTCTAATTCTGAGACCCCAGAGGCTTTTACTAAACGAAACAAACAAATTGAGAAATCCTGGGTTGTGTCCTCACTGTGCGGGGACTGTCTCTAGCTCAGCAAGTCCTAGCCTAGTCCATGACCACTTCTCCCCCATCGGCTCCCTCCTCTGCATCCTTTCATGGATTAGGACTGCCGGGATGTGGCATTCAGAGATGTGATACTTAGCTGCCTCAGGGGAAGCACGGCCAGGTGGAGGGAAGAGCACTGACAGAGGACACTGCGAGAGGGAACAGAGAGCCTCCCTAGGCTGCTTTCCTATCTTACCATGAGAAAAGGCACCGTGTGGAAATACTGCATCCCAACGAACATAATAAACATAGAAACGGATGACTGTCTTTGTCTTAAACTTTTACAACCTCAGGTTATGTGTTTAAAAGAAATAATTTTCTGGTCAAAAATAAATTAAGGTGCATGACTTACGATAGAAGATTATATATACCACCCTTCATAATAACGTTCTCAAAAATATTAGTGAATACGGTAAAGTTCTTGGGATTTATGTTCTGTAAAAAAAAAAGCAGCACATAAAATATAGACAGAGTATAAGTATGATACTGATGTTGCTTAATATTTAGTCTTATAAATGAATATATATGTACACACATACGTATACATAAATGATAGTATATCTATTTCCTGCTTATTACATTAAATTTAACATCCTAAATTTTCTTCCAGAAAGCAGGGCATGAAGAGGCCACCCATAAAAGTCATTGGGAAAATGAACTGTGTTGTTTGTTACTATTAAGAAGTCCATCCCAAAATTGTACTCTATAATTATCAAAAAAGCAAAAATGAAGAAACAGAATATCTAAAGTTATGTTTCTGCTTCCTATTTTCTCTCCTGATGCTCTCATGAGTGAGCTGCCTGTTCCTCTGAGGAAAACATATGCTAGTGAGCAGAATGGTGAGATTATGACCAAAGTATCACAGTTAAACCGTTCTGTGAGAAAAATGTATATTCTTGAAAATGGTCATAAACTCTTGTTAGGCTTCAGTTCAAAACCTTATTGTCAATATTTATTAAGGGCTGGTTTTGAATAAATATAAATATATATCCATATGTATGTGTAGGTATGTCAATACATGTATCTCATGAACTTAACAGTGCTGCCAGTGAGTCTCTGGTTTTAGTATTAAGTATGCACATACTTCTCAGTATCTTAAAAATTTTCTATAACTAGAAAAAAAAGGTTAATTTTGGTAAAAAACTATTCCAGTATCTCTTACAGGAGCTTAATAAATGGTAAGACAACATGAGGTAGCTGAATCTTTTAGTTGAATCCATGCAGATAATCGAAGCATAAAGTTAAGCCTTCTGGATCCTCTCCTAAAATTTAACAATCAGAAAGGTATAGTTTATCTGTGAGCTGATAAATTGGCAGAGAGGTAAAAATATATCTCCTGAGAATGAACAGCTTCAGGAACAAATGAGCTCTAAATCTGATCAATGATTTTCAGATTCAGTTTTTTTTTTTTTTTTTTTAATAATAGACAAAGAATAGTACAAGAGTTGGTAAACAGAATGGCAATGACAGGCCATTAGACACTGGGGGACTTTACTTAATTCAGAATATAAAATATATGTAACATGTATCTTAGAAATTTTTGCTATAATTGCTGGCAGAATGATATACCTCGTTTAGAGCTAAATAAACACACAGACATGCACACACACATGGGATGAGTTAATTAGCTTAAGGAAAATATATATGAGGCAGGAGAATAGATCTGATAAGTCAAAAAAATTAAATATGGACATTTTCATTTGTAAAATAGTGCAAATACATGAGTTGCTACCAGTTGGGTGGAGGGGATTCTGCAGCCTAGTGCAACTGGTAAAAAGAAGGAATTTGGAGTTAGCTGCCATAAATGCCAGTCTGGGCTCTACCACTAATTAGACATATAACCTGGAACGAATCCCTTAAGTTCCGTGGAATTCAGTTTCCTCAACAGTTTAATGAAGATAAAGCAAAATCCTATAGTGTTTATAGAATCACTTAATAAACCACAGATAAATGGCAAATGCCAGTTTTATTATTAACATAAACATTACTTTGATATGTACCACATTTCAATCAAAAGTGTGTTTAGTCCACTTGTACATATACCTTCAAATACTAACAGAAAAGAAGCTTCTGAGTACTGTGGAGCTGAGAATGCAATATATGCGGAATGGGAAAGAAAAAGATAAAGCCAACTATCTCCTTAAAGCATTAGCAGAGCTATTAGCATGATTGATAAAGGCAAGAAAAGCCAGGTGTATTTGTTCCCTATAGATATAACACATGCTATAAACTTAGCACCTTGAAAACAACACATATCTACTATCTCACAGTATCTGTGGGTTAGCAATCTAAGCATTGCTGGTTTCAGGGTCTCTCATAAGACTACAATTAAAGTATTAATCAGGGCTGGGATCTCATTTGAAGGCTCATGTTTTTGTTGACAAAATTTGGTTCCTTGAGGGCTGAAGAAAGGGGGGCCCTGAGCTGGCTGTTGGTGAGAGGCCACTCCCAGTTTCTCACCATATGGAACTCTCCAACTCTTCCTTCACTGAAGCCAGCAAAAGTCTGTTTGCTAGATAGAAGTCATAATCTTTTGTAGCCTCATCATGGAAGTGACATTCTTCGTTTCACATTGATGTGTTGAACTGATTAAAAACAGGTTAGTCAAACACAGGGAAACACACAGGCTGTGAATACCAGGAAGAAGAATCATTGGGGCCATCTTAGAAGCTATCTACCACAAAAGGAACTCTACTTTTAAATCATCAGAAATTCTGTTATATTCAAATTGAAAGATGTAAGAAGAATATAGAATAAAAAACCATTACGTAACTAGAGCATGCATTTAGAGAAAGGATTATAGGAAAAAGACTTTTAGAGGAGAACTCTTTAAAAGATGAAAAGGAATCTACCAAGGCTGTCTCTCCATGGAGTCCAATTCATCGTTAAGTTCGTAATTCTGGGATTGTTGCACACAGCTCATGACTAGAAGTGCTGAGAAACAACTTTTTTGTTTGGAATATTTTTAAACAATGAGAAAAATATGATATGGTCAGGGTGGTTTGGGAGAAATAATTTGAATCTTTTCAAGTATTTATGTCTATGTTTAAATTGTGACTAAGAAAGAATGCAAACTTCCTGTTAAACCTGGCAGATTGAACATGTGTATGTCTGCTACTTCTGGAAACTCCAGTTGATGATGGTACAACACTTAAGACCAAAGAGAGTATGAGTAGAAATGCCAACAGATGACAGATATCAACACAATTCTGCAAGATGGAAAGCAGATGGCAACTTAAAACCAGATGAAGAAATCAACGAAAGCAGAAACCTGCAACCAAAGAGAGAGAAGCCTCTCAGAGGTCTGTCTCATAATCTTTACAGAGGGAGATGGATAAGAATAATAGCATCTAATGAGTGCTTTCTATGTCCAATTACTTTTAAGGTGCTCTACATGAAACAACTTACTTGTTTCTTACAAAAGTCCTTTAAGTTAGGCATTATTAATATTCCCACTTTATGTATAGTGAATCTGATGGGCGGAAGTGTTGAGGAATTTGGACAAGGTCACACAGTTAGTAAGTTGCAGAGCCGGGGTTTAAATCTGGCCAGAGTCTACAGCACAAGCTCATTCTCATGATGTCTCACTGCCTGCCATTATGTAGGAAAGAATAATAGGGTAAAGATAGGGGCCTTCGATAGAGACTGGATGTTGTAGAACGTCTGGTCACCTAGAACTTGGACTAGTGTTCTACACTTGTTTAGTGTAGCAAACATGGAGAGGTTAAACCGAATAACGTTTATAGGTTAAAAATAATTTTCAAGTAACAAGAAATGAAACATATAACTCAAGATCAGAATGCAATTAACAAATGGGAAAATGGGGCGCCTGGGTAGCTCAATTGGTTGAGCATCCGACTTCAGCTCAGGTCATGATCTCGCGTTTCGTGGGTCTGAACCCTGTGTTGGACTCTGTGCTGACGGCTCAGAGTCTAGAGCCTGCTTTGGATTCTGTGTCTCCTTTTCTGTCTCTGCCCCACTCACGCTCTATCTCTCTCGCTCAAAAATGAATAAACGTTAAAAAAAAACAAAAAGCAAACAAACAAAAAAACAAATGGGAAGATGAATGCTAAGAAACAAAACCAGAATGATTCATGAAGAAAATTGTGAAAGAAAAGAGTGACATAATAGAGACTGAACTACTGAGTCAGAGAGGAGATAGGCATAATCATGGTAAAACTTGGAAGCCAGGAACCAATTCAATGGTCTTCAACTCTGACTTAATATTAGAATGGTGTAAAAACATGTGAAAGCCCAGGGTTCCCTTGTGGAAATTGAGTCAGAAGTCAGGGCACCTGCCTTTTAAAAAATGTTCTTAGGTAGTTTTTTAAAAAAATATTTTTTTAATGTTTATTTTTATTTTTGAGAGAGAGAGACAGAGCGCAAGCAGGGGAAGGGCAGAGAGAGAAAGGGAGACACAGAATCTGAAACAGGCTCCAGGGTTTGGACTGTTAGCACAGAGCTGGACATGGGGCTCAAACTCGGGAATGGCAAGATTGTGACCTAGGCCAAAGTCGGATGTTCAACCGACTGAGCCACCCAGATGCCGCTTAGGTAGTTTTGACTTAACAAGGGTTAAGAGTTGCTGATATAGTTTATAGTCCAGAAGCAAGGCACACATGGAGCTGGTGTAGCCATGTTTCAGACCAAGACTAGGAAGGGGTGAAGAAAATGTCCAAAAACTAAGAAAATACAGTAAGGATTCTAATTCTAAAAAAAAGTCCTACACATACATGTATATAAAATATGCAAATATTTATGCCCAATATTCACTAAAGCATTATTCACAACAGCAAAAACATTGAAAATATTATCTACCCAGAGGGGATGGCTTAAATTTATAATTCATGTTACATCCATACAAAATGGAAAACAAACACATTTAAAATAATTAAGTGGATCTGACTTTGTTGCTGCAAAAACATCTTTAAGAGAAGCTGTTTAAATGAAAGAAAGTTGCAGAACAGTAATAAAAACATGCTTCTGTTTGTATATATGTAAAAAGGAATGTATGGCGGCAAACAATTAACTATTAAAACTACCTCTGGGGTAGGTGGATTGGAAGAGGCATGGAGAGGGAGAGATTTTTACTACTTAATATGCATCTTTTGGTACAAGTTGATTTTTTTTTTTTGCAATGACAATCTATTACTTTTATAATACAGGATGAAAAAATACATGAAAAAATTTCTGACATTCACTGTAACCACTATAAATCTTTATCTTAACATTTAAAGGAAAGAATCTCCTGTTTGTCCTGACAGTTTACCAGGCTTTGTCACCAGTCCGTGACACACACACACACACACACACACACATAGGTCTTGGAAGGACACTGCACAGCTTTGTCACTGTTGGAGTCAGGGCAAAGTGTCCACTCTCCCCGCAGTCAAACCCTGAGTTTGTCCTCCATAAGGATGCCTTACTTGAAAACGGCTGTGCATATGGGGGGGGGGGGGCTGGTGGTGAGGGGAGGAGGCTGCAGGTGAACTGC
The DNA here is from genome assembly GCA_030068075.1 of Paguma larvata. NCBI lineage: Eukaryota > Metazoa > Chordata > Mammalia > Carnivora > Viverridae > Paguma > Paguma larvata. The sequence continues at coordinate 114,677,515 of CM057828.1, forward strand.
GCCTCCAGGGCGTGGGAGGCGGTTTCTAAGTATCAAGATGAGAGAGAAAAGTGGAGAAGGTACCATATGTAATATCTATGCCATTAAATGAAGGTGGAAAGATACAGAAAAATGACTGAAATGGGAATATCTTAAAACCCCCAGAGCTCAATAAAGTTACAAGGTACAAAAGAGTTTGCACATACAAAAAGAATCAAAGTAGAGCATTTTGAGAAGAAAAGAGAAAAAAATTAAAAAGAGACACAATATATAAAACGATGCTTAATGATCAAAAGCTTTTTTTAAAAGCCAAGAAAAGAATACACAAAAAATCTGATTAAAGTGCCATTTCTAGGTCCTCAGGTAGCCCCTGTCCCTTGGCCATGGCCCATCTGTTTACCTTAGCTTCGTGGGTCATCCTTTTCATTGACAGTCTTGTGTAGACCACTCATGGGAAAAACTGTCTTTCTGTCTACAGTTCAAAGATTGTTCCAAATTTGTTGAAGAAAGTGTGCAGAATGTGTAAAACATTAGGTTCTATGAACCACAACTTACATGAAAAGTCTGAAAAAGTAATTATTCAAGCTGCAGTCACAACCCAGACTCAGAATTGGCCTGTCAGTCATAAGCCTGCCTTTGTGGAGAAGTCACCATTGCCATTACCAACTCTCAAAGCCCTGGGCAGAAATGAGAATTGGTTTCTTGAGAAGCAGGGGCTCACAGTGGAAAGATTATGTATTTGAAGGCCCAAGGGACTGCTCTGCTCTGCCACTTACCAAGTGCATGACCTCCAGCACATCACTGTAACCATCTCCTCTCTCACCTAGAAAGTTGAGTTAATAATTTCTTTCACTCCCACAGGATGGGAAAAAAATGTATATGAAAGCACTATGTCAACGAGAGTGGTGTAATTGTTTCTCTTATATATTATTCCTTAAAGATTGATGCCAAACTCTTTTTATTGCTCTTTAAAGTGAGCATTGGGTGATTCTACCTGATTCTTATAAATTCTCTCTCAATAGTGAAGTGACATAAAAAATATCAGATCCCTATGGTGAGGGAACTGCTTAGCTAGCCTGATTCAGTCTGAGTCATTCATTGCCTCATCCCTTTTGGAGAGGACACATTCTTATAACTCAGCTCCAAGTAAAGGAGCTGAAAATAAAAATCTAAGTTTAACTGTAGGATACCATAAAGCCTCTTCAGAATTTGTCAGTAAGCAATAACAAATGGGTTTTCTCCGTATATTTTCAATCTTCCTTCCATTAGCTTTCCTGTCCTGGAGTACTATGTTTAACACACGGTCATTATCAATAATAAAAATAAATCTGTACATGGGATTTTTACTGTTTATTACCTACCTGGTTACTTCTTTTCCTGAACCGAGATACTTAGGAGGTATCATTCTTAAATGAATGAGGTTTTTCATTTAAGAATCAGCAGCTCTAAATTCAGCTGCCTTTTTAAGTTTCATAAACTAAATGCACTAAGATAGATTTGGAGGCCTGAGAATATGTCCAAGTCACAAAGAAGGAGGAGGAGCTCTGGGAATAACCTTTGCTAGATTTGCGACTGTGTTCTCATAAGGATGTGTGATAAATCACATAATTTTGAAGTCTTCAGTAAAAAGACAAATTATTAAATATACTTTTCTTGAAGGTGGTCACAATGCTCAAGGTATTTACCATTAGACTCATTTTCCATATCTTCAAAAAATGCCTATCAAAATTGAGGATAGAGTGATGACAACTAGCTGAAAGCCACTTCAGACAGAACAATTCTTTTTTTTTCTTTTTTTAAAGTTTATTTATTTTGAGAGAGAGAAAAGGAGGGAGAGAATCCCAAGCAGGCTCCACGCCATCAGCACAGAGCCCAACGTGGGGCTCAATCTCAAGAACCGTGAGATCATGACCTGAGCTGAAATCTGGAGTCAGACACTTAACCAACTGAGCCGCCCAAGCACCTCTCGACAGAATAATTCTTAAAAGAATAGGCGCGAGATGGAGAAGTTTTGATGGAAAGTAGAAGGGAAGAGACTATTCAGGACATGGTCTATTGCTCAGACGGGAAGAGTCCAGTGAGACAGGCTAGGATGCCAGAGCAAGCCGGCATGGAGATGGAAGAGTTTGGCACTGATGCAGGAGGAGATACTGAAAGGAGAAGCAGAGAGAGACTGAGAAGGAGAGAAGCAGACCCAAGGTCTGCTTCCAACTGGTTCATGTGAAGATGTCTTATCTCTCCAGGGGTACTGTAACATCCAAATTGCTGAATTGAAGCAAGACCTTAAACCGAATCTTAGTATGCGTATTTTTCTCTGCATATGTGAATTCTCAGGACAGCTGAGGAGCAGTGTTTATGTATTTTTAACCTTTCCTGCTTGCTGCTGACTCAATAGCAATGGAGTGCTCTTGCAGCATGCTGTTTGTGGGGGGGGGGCGGGGAAGGGGGTGAGGGCCGGAGTGGGGGCAAGGACACTTAGCCACAAAGCCTCAAAGGACTATCGGATGGGCTTCCTACCTTTCCACAGTGTCTAGCCAGTTGCTAAGTTCTGTGGATTCTGTATCTGTAATAACATTTCATGACTATAGGTCAATTTGGACTGTTCTTGAACTTTACAGAAATGGGATCATTAAACATGAATTCTTTTGAGACTGAACAACTATCACATTTTTGGTGCAGTAAGTGGCTTCACATTGGCATGACAATACTCCTGTAGATTGGGAAAGGCTTCAGAATCTTAAGAAATTTTTTCATAGGTCTTATCTCATTTTAGAAGCTACACAGCTACAGTTCTACTCTGGCTCATCGCAGAGGTCTGAGGAGAGAATGTGTCCACAGATCCTGGTTTCCCCCTAATCTCCTGACTCTCCTGCTACAACCTAAAAGGACTAGGTTGTAGGGGCAAAAGGCACTGATCATGTGTGAGTGGGATAAAACTAGACTTTTTTGTGGAGTCATACTAATGCTATTAGGTAAGAAGGGCCAATAGGGTTTCTTTTGTTGTTTTTTGCTTATTTGTTTTTGTTTATTTAGTTAACTCACACTGATAGGAGAGGAAGACAAAAGTGTATGAAAATTACTTTTGGTCACCTGCCAATAATTAGAAAGAAAGGATGAAGAAAAACAAACAAGCAAGCAAACATGGGGAGAACAGGGCAGATCTGGGAGGTAGGACACAAAACAGAGAAGGGATGAGTGCAAGTACAAGATCAGGCCCAGCTTCCATGGGCCAGGAATGAAGGAATGAAGGAATGAAGGAATGAAGGATGGCTCTTCCCCATCACTGGCAGTCACTAGGCCAAGGATGATAAGCAGCCTCCTTTGTTCTGTTTAAACGTATCACAACCTCCACAACACAGCTACCATGGTTTTTATAGTTTCACCACAATTTTTTGGCATTTTTTGTATTAGGCACCCTTCCATGATGCTCTTACTTTCTACGTGTGAGCTAGTAAAATAACAAATTACAAGTGACGGCAATGTCTGAGTAGCCATGGCAACCTTTAATGCAGCTTCCTCCTTCCCCTCCCAGCAACGGAAGGCCTACTAAAGATACCTACTGAGGACCAGAGTTGTAAAGTTTCATAAATTCTAAATTATCCTTTCTTCTTATGTTCAGCGATTTGTGTGTTCTCCCAAAGAAATTGTCACCTACTCCAAGACTGTCAGCATTTCCCCCCATATATTTACCCAGTTATTTCAGAACCATTTGTTGAAAAGACTTTTCTTTTCACGTGGAATTGCCTTGAGTCCTTTGTAAAGAAATCCAATGGCCTTAGGGGCACTTGGGTGACTCAGTCAGTTAAGCATTTGACTTCAGCTCAGGTCATGACCTCACTGTTCATGAATTTGAGCCCCACATCGGGCTCCGTACTGACAGCTCAGAGCCTGGAGCCTGCTCTGGATTCTATGTCTCCCTCTCTCTCCGTCCCTCCCCCTCTCACACTCTGCCTTTCTCTCTCAAAAATAAATAAACATTAAAAATAAAAAAGACAGACATCCAATAATATTATATGTATGTATCTATTTCTGGCTACTTTAATTTGTTTGATCGATCTATTTATCTACTCTTAGTCCAATTAATACTGTCTCGAGTCCTCTAGCTTTAGAGCAACTCTTATAATCTAATAGTATAAGCTTTATTCTTTCTACATATTGATTTGACTAGCCTAGACCCTTTGATTTTCTATATAAATTTTAGGATCAACTTGCCAATTTCTATAAGAAAAGCCTACTTGAGTTTTGATTACAAGTGCGATGGTTCTACAGAGCAATTGGAAAAAAACACTCGCTATTTAATGTATGAACTTCATACATCCTTCCACTTATTAGGTGTTATTTTCTTTTGTTAATATTTTGTAGTTTCAAGTGTAGATGTCATTCACATTTTTGATACATTCATTTGTAAGTACTCGGCGCTTTCAGATGCTCCAGTAAATGTAATTTAAAATTCTTCATTTTCTAATAGTTTGCTTCTGCGTTAGAAACGATTGATTTTTGTATATTAACTTTGTATCCAACAGCCTTGCCAAACACACTTAGTGAATTTAGTTCACTAGTTCTAGTGTTGTAGATGTCTTCAGATTTTTTATACAAATAAGTATGTCATTCATGAATAAAACCGTATTACTACTTCCTTTCCAATTTGTAGCCTTTTATTTCTTTTTCTTGCCTTGTTTCAGCTAGCTAGTACCTCCAATATGATGTTGAATGGTGTTAGTTTGAATAAATATCTATGCCTAGTTCCTGATCTTATGGAAAAATGTATATTTCACTATTAAGTATGGTTTTTAAATAGAAGGCCTTTATCATAACTGAGGAAGAACTGTTCTATTTTGTTTTCTGAGAGTTTTTATTATACATGGGTGTTGTTTTTTTCAAATGTTCTGCATCAATTTAGGTGATCCTATAAGTTTTCTTCTTTATCTTATTAATATGGTGCATTATAATATTTGATTTTTAAAAATCTAACCTTAAATTGCTGAGCTAAACACCACTAGGCCATGAGGTATTATCATTTTATCTATTTCTAGATTCAGTTAGCTAATATTTTATTAGGAATTTTGAATCTACATTTATGAGGGTTATTTGCTTTTCTTATAATATCTTGGTCAGGTTTTGGTATCAGGGTATGACAGCTTCATAATATGAACTGGGAAGTATTCTCTCCTTTATTTTCTAAAAGAGTTGTGTAAGATTGATCATCTTTCTTTCTAAAACCTGTCATAGAAATGGCTAGTAAAGACAACTTGGCCCATAGTTTTCTTTTTGAGAAGTTTTTTATTACAAATTTAATTTATTTAATATGAACATGCCAATTCAGATTATTGATTTCATCTTTTGTCAATTTTGGTAAATTGTATTTTTCAAAGAATTTATCCATTTCATCTAAGGTTTGAAATTTGTTGGCATACAGTTTTACTGTAATATTGTCTTGCTGCCATTTTAATGTCTGTAGAATCTTCAGTGGTATTTTCTCTTTAATTTCTAATATTGGTAACTAGTGCGTTCTTTTCTTTCTTGACCAGTCTTGCTAGGGATTTGTCAACTTTATTTTTATTTTTTAAAATTATTTTTATGTTTATTTATTTTTGAGAGAGAGAGACAGAGTGCAAGCAGGGGAGGGGCCGAGAGAGAGAGAAGTCACAGAATCCTAAGCAGGCTCCAGGCTCTGAGCTGTCAGCACAGGGCCTGACGTGGGGCCCGAACTCATGAATGGTGAGGTCATGATCTGAGCTGAAGTCAGAGTCTCAACTGACTGAGCCACGCAGGTGCTCCCTCTCTCTCTGCCCCTTCCCCACTCTCTCTCTCTCATAAACAAATAAATAAACTTAAACGAACAAAGAAACACAAGACTCCTGACTTGGGGATGGAGCCTCTTTCCAAGTTGGTCTTCTCTTGGGCACTTTCAGCCCTGGGATACCAATTAGAGTTCTCTTTATATCTTTATACTTAACTCCTCTGTCATAGTTTAATAACCATATTAAATTTCCACTGTTCAAAGTCATGTATAGCTTCTCTCCAGATTGGACTTAGACTGACACATCCCCCTCCTATGGCTCCCTCATTTTGACAGTGTATCCCCTCAATTTAGAACTTCTTTAGCAGAACCGAAATCTATACTTTAACACTTCACGACAACTAGATTTCAGGTGTTTGCTTGAGTTCTAGCCCGGATCCACTGCATCAGCTGGGGGGCGTCCTCAGGGGAAAGTCAAATGATGAGGACCCCATCCGGTGCAGTTCTGTTATCCAAGGGTTAAATTCCTTCCAGTGTCTGCCTGCCCCAGATAGTTTTCCAATACCTTCAACTAGTTAAGTTTTTATATATTGTCCAGAGTTTCTAATTCTTATGTGTGGTAAGATTAGCTCAACACAAGCCACACTGTTATTCAAATAAGAGTTGCCATGAGTTTTGTAAACAACTTTAGTGCAATATAATTCACATATCATAACATTTGTTTAAATAACTGTCCAAATTCAATGTTTTTCACTCTGTTCACAGAGTTGTACAACCATTATTATGATCAATTTTGAACACTTACACCACTCCAAAAAGAAACCCTATACCAAGTAGCAGTCACTCTCCATTAGTCCTCTGTTTTGGGCAATCTACTTTCAGTCTCTATAAATTTGCCCATTCTGAAAAATCCCTATAATGGAATCATGCAATAGGTGGTCTTTTTAAACTGCCTTGTCTGATTTGGTGTAATGTTTTCAAGGTTGATCTACACTGTAGCAAATATCAGTACTACATCCCTTTTTATTGAAGAATAATATTCCATCTTATGGATGTACTATGTACTATGTACTTTGTTTATCCATTCATCAGATGATAAACATTTGGGTTGTTCCTATCTTTTGGCTTTTGTGAAAAATGCTGTGAACATTTACAAACAAGTTTTAGTAAGAACATTTTTCATTTCTCTTGGTTATATACATAGGAGTGAAATTGTTGTCATATGGTAACTCTGTGTTTAACATTTTGAGGAAATTCCAAACTGTTTTAGAACATGGCTTGCATTGTTTTAGATTCCTACCAGCAATATGTGGTTTCCAATTCCTCCACAGCCTTGCCAACACTTGTTATTGCCTGTCTTACAGCTATCTTTGTGGGTATGAAGTGGTATCCTACAATTTTTGATTTGCATTTCCCTAATGATTAATGATACTGGGCATCTTTTCATGTTCTTATTGGCCATTCATATATATTTTCTGGAAAAAGTCTACTCAGATGCTTTCCTCATTTTTAAATTGGTTATTTCTATCTTTTATTATTGAGTTATAAGAGTTCATCACATATTCTGGATACAAGTCCCTTATTAAAGGTATGATTTGTAAATGTTTTCTCCCATCCTATTTTTTTCTTCTCACCTTCTTTTAAAACTTTTTAAAATGTTTATTTATTTTTGAGAGAAAGAGAGAGACAGACAGACAAGGCACAAGCAGGGGAGGGGCAGAGAGAGAGACAGAGAGAGAGAGAGAGAGAGAGAGAGAGAGACAGAATCCAAAGCGGGCTCCAGGCTCTAAGCTGTCAGCAGAGAGCTTGACGCAGGGCTTGAACCCACTAACCCACAAACTGCAAGATCATGATGTGAGCTGAAGTCAGATGTTTAACTGACTGAGCCACCCAGGTGCCCCTCTTTTCACTTTCTTGATGGTATCATTTACAGCACAAACTTTTTTATTTTGATGAAATCCAACTTATCTATTTTATCTTATGGCTTTGGTATCATATCTAAGAACCTACTGCCTAACCTAGTGTCATGAAGACTTATATCTGTGTTTCCTTCCAAGAGTTTTATGCTTTTAATTATTACATTTACATCTTTGATTTATTTTGAGTTGATTTTTGTCTACAGTGTGAGGTAGGGATCCAACTTCATTATTCTGCATGTGGATATCTTAGTTCTTCCAGCATCATTTGTTGAAAAGACATTTTCATCCCCAATGAATTGTCTTCACACCCTTATAAAAAATCAGTTGGCCTTAAATGTAAGGATTTGTATTTAGACTTTCAATTTGTTCCACTGATTTATATTCCATTGATCTATCCTTTAGCCAGTAACTGATGCAGTATCTCTTGATTACTGCAGCTTTGTAGTAAGTGTGGAAATTAGAAAGTATGATTCCTCAAACTTTGTTGTTCATTTTTAAATTGTTTTGAATATTCTAGGCCTCTTGTATTGCCATATAAATTTTAGGAAATTCAGCAACAAGATACCTGGGGTTTTTATAGGCATTGCATTGAATCTGTAGGTCAAGTTGGAGAGTACTGACATATTAATAATAAGCTTTCTAATCCTTGAATTCCGTGTATGTAGGTCTTTTTGAATCTCTGTAAGTGATGTTTTGTATTTTTCACTGTACAAGCCTTGCACTTTTTGTTAAATTTATTCACAAATATTTTACTCTTTTTGATGGTTTTTAAAATAGAATTGTCTTATTAATTTCATTTTAAGAGCATCCATTGTGCAAATACAGAAGTCAAGTTGATTTTATCCTGTAACCTTACTGAAGTTATTAATTTAATAGTTTCGTTGTGTATTCCTTAGTTTTCTCTATATAAGATCATGCCATCTGCAAATAGAGATAATTTTACTTCTTCCTTTCTAACCTCAATGCCTTTAATTTCATTTTCTTGCCTAACTGCTCTGGCTAGAACCTCTGGTACAATGTTTGCTAGAAGTGGTAACAGTAGACATTACTGTCTTCTTCCTCATCTTAGGGGAATATTCTATAGATGTCTGCTGGATCCAGCTGGTTTATATTATTTTCTTGTTGATCTTCTGTTTAGATGTACTATTGTTTATTGAAAGCAGGGTACTGAAGTCTCCATATATTGTTACTAAATTGTCTATTTCTCACCTACATGACTTTTTTCAAAACTCCTTATTTTTGAGTCTTGAGTCCAGCTCCTCATCAAAAACGTCTATATCATTTTTCAGGCCAACCATGGACAACAAGGTGTTTACCTGACAGGCCTCATGGGGAAAAGCTGCCACTCCTACACCAGACCTGATGTACAGTCTTGATGCATTACAGTCTCTGTAAGGATTTACACACTAGGACTCTGACCTCTGGACAGTCATGTTTTATTCATATATGCATTCTTAACATAGGTACTTTAGCATAGGTACCTAACCCTGAGGTCTCCTAATTGAAGGACTTTTTAAGACATTTTTCTCTACTCTGACTCAATAGTCAGTACTGTTCCATTCTTAGCCTTTCCCCCAGCCCCCAGTCTCAGGGCTCTCTCAGCAGTGAGAAGATTTCCCCTTGTCTGTTGATTCATCTGACCCTCTCCTGGTGCCATTCCAGGGGGTAAAAAAAAAAAAAAAAACTAACCAAACAAAAAAGCAATGGGGAAGCCAGCACTTCTCTTGCTTAATTTCTTGCTTACACTATTGCCAAAAGTGATGAAACGCTTGTCTGTTACTTTCGTTTTGGCTTGTTGCCTTAATCAGCTATTCGGACACCTGGCAGCTCAGCTCTCTCCAGTTCAGTTCTTGACAGGACTCTTCAGTACTGCTTTATCTTTTTATTTTGTGAACAGGTTTTTTTGTTTTTTTTTAAACAAAGAAGGTGAGAATAATGTCATTTGCACACCACACAAATGAATAAATGTAAATAGTTCTGTTATCAATTTCTTTGGGTTTTTAAATAAAACAAAATTTTATCAAGTAGATGCTTCCTAATTCCCTCCCACAGTCTCTTTGTCTCCTACCTTCTTTAGGGGCAAACACTAAAATGAATTTGATGTAAATGCATCCAGAAGATGTTTGTCTACCTTTGTTCCACTTATATGTATTCATAAATAACATATAACCGTATGTTATGAGTTTTAAAATTCGTATGTAAGTGGTAAAATGTGGATTAGCCTTTTACAATTCACAGGTCTCCCTTTATAATGAATTATATTCAGTGGATTCAATTTCCATCAAGGCAAAGTTAAATCCATACCTCTTTTCTAATCATTCATTTCCCCCCAATTCCCATATCTCATTATTAAAGCCAAGGAGATGAAATTTGATGAAAGTTGGCATTACAAGGGATAAGGAGGCTATACCTCTGTTGGAAGATCACTTTTTGTGAAAAAGTAAGCATAGAGTTTCCTTGAAAACAGGACCTTAAATCTGTTTGATTTCCAGAGCCCTTTAAAAACAGGGGGATGTGTTACATGCCCTGACCAGGCCAAGATATGGCCTCCTACTTGGGAAGTAACAGAATTAATAGAAACTAGTTGAAACTGCTTGTTTGACTATTTTTGGACATTTCTCTAAAACTGATAAGGAATTATAGAAGTAAAAAGGGCTTCTGAGATCACCTATGCCAATTGTCCTGACTTACAAAGTATGAAACTGAGACCCAAAAAGATTAGCCGATTTGTGAAAAGTCAGTCTGTTAGGGCCAAACCAGGACTTTCACTCAGGTCTCCTGATTCCTAGTTCACTGCTGTTTACACTAATTACTAGTTACTAAACTGAGCTCTGTAGAAGCATCCTAGGGGTTATTTGAAAGTGTCAAAGTAGAAGATCAAGCAAATCAGTCTCTGGGCCTCTCTCCTTTCACCCAGGGTGCTTCAACTTCCAGTGCCTGTTATCATCTTGTCACAGCTACTATATGTCCATGCAGGGTGCAACGAATCCTTAAATGCATCGTGACAACAGTCCTCATATGAGCTATTATTTGTGTGATGTTTTCTGCCACTGGTTTCACACCATCAGCAAATTGCCATTATTTTTGCTAAATCCACTTGATGGAATCTCAAAAATTCAACTAAACACTTAGATTTTATTGGGCCCAGTTACCAAGTAATGTTATTATCACCTTTGTATTCATTTATATATCATGCTAAAATAAGTAAAATGGAGGGATTTACAATGTGGCTATTTCAGTTAAGTTAAAATGTAAAGCTCTACATATCATCATCTTTACAAGTAATTTATTAATTATATGCATTTTTTATTCTTCTTTGGGCTATTTTATCAAATGATGGTACATTAGTAAACACTGTTGTCTATCCAAACAAAATTTCCTTCCTCACTTACTAACAGAACTCGGATGTCATCAAGGGTTATCCATCTCTGCAGCATACTGTTTTTTCCAAAGATGAATACACTGTTCTCTGTCCTAACCTATATGCTCTTCTTACAATGTGATGTTTATATGCCTCCTGGACCTTGTAACTGCTTTTGTCCAACAGAGTATGCTAATAGTGATGTTATGGGACTTTGGAGTTAGGTCATAAGAAGAAATACAGCTTACATCTGGCTCTCTTTTTCTTAGATGTTTGTCCTTGGAACACTGACACCATTTTGTTAGAAAACCAGGCATACACATGGAAAGGCCAAGTGTAAGTGTTCCAGCCATTCCTCCAGCTGCTACAGTCTTCCAGCCAACAGTGAGCATCACTATTAGATGTATGAGTGAGAAGCCTTCAGAACATTTCACCCTAAGCTTCTAGGTCTTCCATCTGGGGCTCCAGACACTGTGGAATAGAGAAAAGCCACTCTTGCTGTACCCTGTCGGAATTCTTGACCCACAGATTCCATGAGCATAATAAGTGGTTGTTTTACGCCACAAAGCTTTGAGGTAATTTGTGATGCAGTCATGGTAACTGAAACAACGCTGAACAATAAAGTCCATGATATTCAGGGGACACTGACTTTATATCCACCCCCAGGGGTGGGCTCTAATTCAATTAAGCAAGGGGTTCTCAATTAGGGGTAATCATTTGCCACGTGACATTCAGAAATGTCTGAAGATGTTACTGCCTGTTGCGACTGAGGCATTCGTGCTTCCGGCATCTAGATAGTAGAGGCCAGAAATACTGCTAACCATCCTATAATACAGGACAGTTCCTTCTTACCCCTAACAAAGAGTTTTCTAGCACAAACCGTCAATATCGCCAAAGTAGAGTATCTCTGGACTAAGCCTTGTCTATATAGACCTCAGCAATTAGTATCTGTCTGTGAAAGAAATTCTTGACAGGTGGAAGAAAAAAAGGTGCTAAAGCATCTTATCAAAGGACACTGATAATATTTGAAGTATCTAGTTCTGAACATTAAGAAGAAGTTGGAGAAAAGTGTTTACAAAAATACCAACTATACTTTGTCTGATATGGAAATTCAGGTAAAAATTTATAATTGTAATCATCCTTTCTGATATTTTCTAAAAAAAATTGTCCTTATAAAGTTTCTATAATAAAGAACACTAGTTTAAAAAATTTGCATGTCACAAATTATGGCCACATTCTATGGATACAACTTTAGTACTTGAGGTTCTTCTTTTCTGAGTATTTAAATCAGTTGCTCTGGGTAATAATATTCAGATAGGAACCCCAGATTTCTGAAGGTATAAATATTTGAATATTTTTGTTAGTCAAAGAAGTTTTGGAATTTCTCTCTTCCTCCTTTGGCATAAGGAGAAATTAATGAGTGATTCTGGTAGTTTTGTTTTAAAATAATGTGTTCAAGTGGTTATTGTCATGTCGGAAAGTTGTTACAGTGTCATTAGAGTTTAAAAGATATTCCTTGATAGAGTGTATCCTTTCCTAATTTGTGATATATAACCTACTATGAAGAATGCCATAAACCTATTTTTATAGCCAGATTGATGTTTTTTTTGTTTTGTTTTATTTTGTTTTCAGTAGAATCTGTAGAGTATGACATGGATTTCTTGTCATGAAAGTTATTGCTTTGTAGCATAAACATTAGGCTCTCAATTACTCATATTCTTTTTTAAAATTTAAATTGTTTTTTAATTTTAATTCCAGTATAATTAACATACAGTGTTATATTAGTTTCAGGTGTACAATATAGTGATTCAGCAATTCTATACATAACTCAGTGCTCATCATGACAAGTGTTCTCTTAATCCCCTTCACCTATTTCACCTATCCAATAACCCACCTCCCCTCTGGTACCCGTAAGTTTGTTTTCTATATTTGAGAATATTTTTTTCCTTTGCTCATTTGCTTTGCTTCTTAAAGTCCACCTATGAGTGAAATCATATGGTGTTTGTCTTTCTCTGACTGATTTGTTTCACTTAGCATTATACCCTCTGCATCCACCCATGCTGTTGGACATGGCAAGATTTCATTCTTTTATATGGCCAAATAATATTTCATTATATATACCACATTTTCCTTATCCATTCATCTATCAATTGACACTTGGGTCAATTCCATAATTTGGCTATTGTAAATAATGTTGCAATAAACATAGGGATCCTTTTATCTTTTCGAATTAGTGTTTTCATATTCTTTGGGTTAAGTGCCCAGTAGTAGAATTATTGAATCTTATGGTAATTTTATTTTTACATTTTGAGGATCTTTCATCCTGTTTTCCACAGTGGTTGCACCAGTTTGCATTACCACCAACAGCATGTGAGTGTTCCTTTTTCTCCACATTGTTGCCAACACTTGTTTCTTGTGTTTATGATTTTAGCCATTCTGACAGGTGTGAGGTGATACCTCATTCTGGTTTTGATTTGCATTTCCCTGATGATGAGTGATGTTGAGCATCTTTTCATGTGTCTGTTGGCCAACTGTATGTCTTCATTGGAGAAATACATGTTCATGTCTTCAACCCATTTTTAATTGAATTATTAGTTTTTCTGAGTGTTGCGTTTTGGATACTAGCCCTTTATCAGATATGTCATTTGCAAATATCTTCTGTAGGTTGTCTTTTTTTTTTTTATTGTTTCCTTTGCCATTAAGTTTTTTATTTTGATGTAGTCCCAATAGTTTATTTTTGCTTTTCTTTACTTTGCCTCAGGAGACATATCCAGAAAAATGTTATGTCCAATGTCAAAGAGGTTACTCTTCAAGGATTTTTATGGTTTTAGTTCTCACATTTAATCTATTTTGAGTTTATTTTTGTGTATGCTCTAAATAAGTGGTCCAGTTTCATTCTTTTGTATGTAGCTGTGCAGTATTCCCAACACCATTTGTTGAAGAGACTTTTCCCATTGCATAGTCTTGCCTCCTTTGTCAAAGATGAATTGAACGTACTATTGTGGGTTTATTTGTAGGTTCTCTGTTCTCTTCCATTGACTTATGTGTCTGGCTTTGTGCCAGCACCACACTGCTTTGATTAGTATGGCCATGTAGTATATCTTGAAATCTGGGATTGTGATACCTCCAGTTTTGTTCTTCTTTTTCAAGATTTCTATGACTATTTGGGGTCTTTTGTGGTGCCGTACAAATTTTAGGATTATTTGTTCTAATTCTGCGAAAAATGCTGTTGGTATTTTGATAGGGATTGCACTGATCTGTAGATTGCTTTGGGTAGTGCGGACATTGTAACACTATTGGTTCTCCCAATCCATGAGCATTGGGACACCTTTCCATTTGTTTGTATCCTCTTCAATTTCTTTCATCAATGTTTTATAGATTTTAGAGCATAGGTCTTTTGTCCCCTTGGTTAAATTTATTTTATAGTATTTTATTACTTTTGGTGTAATTGTATATGAAACTATTTTCTTAATTTCTCTTTCGGTTACTTCATTATTAGTGTATAAAAATGCAATGGATTTTTGTATATTGATTTTGTGGCCTGCAACCTTAATAAATTCATTTTTCAGTTCTAGTAGGTTTTTGGTTCAATTACCCATACTCTACTGATAGTATTATATCCCACTCTGTTTCAGAGCTCTGGTGTGGTACCTTCTTGTTATATCTTCTTTCTGAAGAATGGTGACTTTTTAACCAGGTTCCCCAGCCTTGTGTAGTAATTAGGGCTGATCACAAATTTTCTTCTCTCTCCTTCCATGCAATGGTAAGATTACACTTCGACCCTCTTAAAATTAGGAATGGCATGTGACTTTTGGTCAGGAGCTGTAATGTGGCTACAACGCTACATATCACTACCTGAATCTCAGAATGAGAACAGCAAAAAAGCATGTGGACTAGAGCCTCTGGCTGATCCATGATAGACGTATATAACATGAGCCCAAAATAGATATATTTTTTTAAACTACTGAGAGTTTGGGATTGTTCCACAGTATAGCCTAATTTATCCTGTGTGGTACACTTTGATAAAATGGACACTGGCCAATCATCCTTTGTAATAATTAGATCCTCAAATAATAAAATATAACATTGTACTTTAATGCTCAGAGTACAAAGTTCTTAAATCTATGCTAACCAATATGTAGCAAAGGCTAAGTTGCAAGAAAGAATAATAATAATAAGAAGAAGAATTAGCCTTTCAGATACTCTTAAGTGTATGAATTAAAGCATACTATCTGAGTACTGCATACTTACGCTACCTCGGTTGGGTCCTTACAGATTTTGGTGAACTGCATTTTAGTGTTATGCTATCAGCCTCATTGAAGACTGTTTCAGGAAATACTCCTATTTCTTTATTGCTCTGTCAGAGAAACACAAAAGCAAAACAGAGCTGTCTCTTTCTGAGAATCTCTGGTTCTCAATATGCTGAAAGTGGTTTGCTTTTTTATCTCAGAGAAGCGCAAATAATGTAACTCTGATTCTCCCATTGGGCTAGTAAGTTCCATGTCAAATATGTGGTCCATTTCTAGTCAAGTTATGAAACCACAGAGCATATGTAATATATATCCAGAGGAAAACAAATCATAATTATTTTTCCTACCAAATTTATTTTCCTTTTGATTTCTGTACTAAATTGCTGTTCTAATTTCTTTCTTTCTTTTTTTTTTGCTATGTTTTAATTTCTGAGCTATTTTTATTATTTTGTTGTTCTGTAGATAGCTCTATAAAGTTTTCAAAACTCTTTTTTTTGCATGTGTTTTATAATTTCTAAATTATTTTGTTACGTTTTTGGAGACATTTCTGTTGACTTTTCCAAATCTTTGGTTTTTTGTACACCACAGAATAAAGATTAAGCCAATCAGTTATCAGTGGAGCTCTTTCAATCTATGGCCATATAGCTCTGACTATGCCCAATCTCGTCTGATCTCAGAAGGGAAGCAGGTTTGGGCCTGGCTAGTACTTCGGTGGGAGTGTAGCTCTTCCACTGTTATGTGACACACTTACATTCTGAATGATATTAATTCCATCTATATTGTAAGACTGCATAGCAGTAAATAGTATTTGTAAAGACTTTTAGAGACTACTGACTTCTTACTTCGCCAAAATAAGATGCTTCAAAGATTATCTTATAACTCACTTACATTTTCATATATTAATTTTACCATCCTGCTGTTCAGTTAAATTAGGAATATACCAGTGGATATCTGCTCTTTCAGCATGAGTTAGGGTCCACTTTCTGGGGGATAGTTTTTAAATGACCTCTATATGATTATAACTTAATAAGGCTTAATAGAATATACCTTTCCAAGTCATATTTAGAGAAGACATAGCTTATTCTCTTAATGTTACCATTGTCTTAACCATTTTGTAATTCTTCTTTAATGGTTACTTTTAAAAGCATATAAAACACATAAAAAAACTGTCCTGTGACTGGCTGGCTATGGTGGAACTACAGCATTTAAAGACAAATCACAGTTTTGTGATACATGTTGAAGCTGACATTAAGTTTTTAAAGAGATAAAAATAGTTCAATTTAACATTAATTGCTTAATTTATTAGACATTGTATTGAGAACACAAGGAAAACTAAGATTTGCATTTGCTATGAAGGAGTATAGAATCTAAAGGAGGGAATAAATGTGTGCTCAAATCATTTCAATGTATCAAAGGTGTTTCCACTGAGAGACATGCACAGGGATTGCCTAACTCAGTGAGAAAACTTTCTTGATGAGAAAAAATGTTTAAAGAACAAGTAAGAATTATCCAATTGAGGAAAAGGAGAGGGGTTTTTGCACGAGGTACATACAAAGGTATGAAGGCATGGGTAGGATTACGATTGTGGGGAAGCACACGCACCCTCGTTTGCTGGCGCACGAAGTGTGGAGTAGTGGTAAGAGAGGGGCCGGATCTGAAGACAAGGGCAAATCACCGAGGGTCTTGTATGCCATGCCAAGCAACTGAAATTTCATCCTAAAGTTAACCAGAAACCACTGAGGAGTTTTATACAGTGGAGTGACATAGTTGAATTTGTGTTTTTTTGAAAAATCCATCCTGGCATTTGTTTGGAAGGTGTGTGGAATTGAAGTAAAAGTTGCAAAAGAACTCCAGAGATCAGAGAAAGCAAAGGGATTTGGAGGGTCAGAAGATGAATGCGCTGAGTGTACTTTGAAGCTTAGAACCTTGGTAGGAGAGTAGGGAACCTCTATTCAGGGGAATTTGATTTAAAGCATGGGGCACGTGTAAAAATGACTTGTTTTTCCAGAAAGAAACTATCCTAAATTTCATTTAGCTCATGCTAAGAAGTTATCATACAATTTAGAATTCAGTTCTTAGAAACAGTGCATGAACTCTTGAATCTGGTTAGATCTGAAAAAGACCACAGAGCTTATCTTATGCATCAACTTTACCTCTAAAAATGAAAAACAGAAAGCAGAAAATATACAGGTAGGCTTTAGCAGTTATCATTGTCATCAAAATAAGAGCTTATGTTTATACAATGTCTCGTGGTTTCGACCCTGTTCTAAGCTTTACATATATTATCTCATTTAACCTTCGTAATAACCCTATGAGGCAGGTACTATTATTATTCACATTTTAAAGATGAAGAAATTGAGGCATATAAAGATTAAATCATGTTTCTAAGACTGTATATCTAGTCAGTGGGAGGTGGGATTGAGTTCCAGATAGCACTACTGTAGAGATCACATGTAAGGCATGTAGGTTATGGTTTATCCAGAACTAATGTTCATGTTTCTAATACAGTGCACGTTACAACATGCAACTGAGTAAAAATTTCTATTAAGAGATAAAAACATTATTATATGAATTTAGAGTTAGAATATTCAGCCATGATAAAAAGGTTGAGTAGAGTAAAAGTCACATTCCTACATGTAGGGGTTGATATATCAATATAAAGAGCTAGGTCCTCAACAATGTCAATCACTCTGGAAAGAAGACCTGTGACACCCACAGAAAGCCAAATCAGGAGGAATAGGAATGCCCTAGACTGCCACAGAGTTGAAGTCTATCTTTGTTGGTCTTGACTCTGAAGGTGGTAAGGATTTAAACGTATTTTCCATATGATGGACTGCACAGTGGTGCTCACCATGTAGAAGCTGGCCAGGGGTTAGGGAGTAAGGAACCGGGCTAAAGGCTGGGCCTGGCATCGATTTCTGGGTCACAGGATTAAAGCAATAAATTTCTTGGAGTTAACGAAAATCAAAACAAGTTGGGGGCTCAACTAGAAACTTCTGCCTAGAAAAAGGCAGAAGTACTCGGTTGGCCACTCCATCACTCTAGTTTCTTTATTCTGTCATTTATTTATTCATTCATTTAGTCAACAAATATTTGAGTTTATGTGACAGGCATTGTGCTACGTAAAGGACAATATATTAGTAAATTAAAAATGCAGTGCCTGAACTCATGGAGTTGAAACCAAATGAAGGAGAGACCCATAAATAAGTAAACAAAACAGTATTAATTATAAATCATTATAAATGTTACTGAAGAAACAAACAGCAAGCAAAGATGGAAAACAATAGTGAGGGAGGTTACTATGGGTAAAGTAGGCCAGGAGGCCTCTCTGGAGAAATGACATTTGAGGCATGACAGGAAGTCAGTCTGTTGTCATGTGACAACAATTCTAAGCAGAGATCATAGCATGTCTACTTGTACAGAGTCTGGTGTATTCTGAGGAACTGAGAAGGAATAGGAATAGCCACGTAGTCTCCTCCTAATACTAAATACTGGAGATTCTCTTTTAGTAAGGGAGCTAAATTCCTTTGCCTGGGTTAATTAATAGGGCACTGACCTCAATTCTAGTTTTCTTCACTCTCAGTAATGTAGAATCTGTTACAAGGACAAAAAAACCGCATGTACATACATACTTAGATATCTACGGTAAAGATTTTTTTTAATTAGTGTTAAAATAGGAATGACTTAAATTTTGATATATATTCCTAGATTTTCCCCAAACTATAGAGTTATACTCATGATTTTAGGTCAAGTATTTTAAAATTACTGTCCTTGAAACTTTTTATCAAGAAGAGAAATTTTGCCCTTTGGATAGCATTATCTACAATTAAAAAATTGGAAAGGTAGCTTGGGAATTTTCTCTAGAAGTTTTGGGTAATTCAATGGGTTAGGTCAATAATAATAATTTTATATATATATATATATATATATATATATTTAATAGTATAAAGGTATCAGTGAACTTACTACCTATGTTAGTTATTTTTGCCATGCCAGTGTCCATAGGAAGGAATGTTTTAAATATAAGAATGTTACGGGAAGCAATGTTATAAATACCACAGCAATTTTAACATGTGAAGGGCAGGTGGAGGCAAAAGTGTCTAAAAAAAGATATAAATGTAACTCAAAGCCTTTTCTTGCTTAAGATCTACTCAGCCCATTTCCCTGGCAACAGAGGTGGCCCTGCCCATAGACTATGTGCTCGGAGTTACTTCCTCTTGCCCTCTTCATCTGTGCATTGCACTTTTTACAGGATGGTCCCCCAGTACTGGAAAACTGCCAACTGTATAGGGCATCACTGCCCACCAGGGGCAGGGAAAACAAGCCAGAGTATTTTCAGTGTTTGGAAGACTACCAGACTGCAAAGTGGTTCTACCTTGGCCTTCGGTCACCATGCTGGTACTAGAGCAATCCTACAAATGTGGTTCTAAGTTATGGCATCACTCAGAGTTTTGGTTAGATGCCACACTTAACCTCGGTTCACCTCCTATACAATAATCTATGTCAAGTGCCTGACATGGTAGGAGCTTGGTGCGTGGTAGTGTTCTCCCCTGCCAGGGGGCCTGGGGAGGGTAGTTTATTGTGGAAAGTACCCTGGATATATCTACTTGAACCTGCTCTGCAGTTAGCTTTGAAAAATCATCACTGTTCTGCGATTATATAAACCTATCTCTGTCTTAGGGGAAGCTTAAAATAGTCTTCGATTCAGGCATTCCTTCTTTGGGACTAGCCCTGGGCTCGACTGTTTCATTTCAAGAAACAGTCATCAGAGCTGGTAATCTTCCCAGGCAAAAAGGTGCCCGACAGAGCAGTACCCGGAGGGGGAGAGTTAGCAGATGGGTTTGGAGGCTGGAGTTTGTAGAACTCAGGGACAAGCCCTGGTATCGACTGGGGAGAAAGACAAGAGTCTGCAGCTGCTGGGAGCGCCAAATATATGGAGAGCAGTCAGAAGGTGAAATGGAAGGGAACACAGGCCCTGGTCTTGGAGGTTCAAATCCTGGCTCTGCTCTTTATTAGCTATATAAGTTGGGCAACTTCTTTTACATTTGGTCCTGCTTTCGACACCGAAGTGGGAACTGTGATCTTCCCCAGCCTTTTTCACAGGATGTTAGGAATATTTATGAGGTAGTGTCAGACACCCTCACCAATCTGATTTTCAGGTTCAAGTCCGGTCTCCTCAGGCTACATGAGGTGTGGAATCTTCACGTCCCTCTGAGCACACCCTGACCAGAGCTGCTTTCCCAAGGCTGTTGTACAAGGGCCACAACCCAGTTCATAGCGCTTTTCAGATCGTTTTCATCCATGTTCTGTCAATCTTTTCAACAAATACTTCTTACCTGCCTCCTGTCAGGGAGAGTTAAGTGTTGAATTAACTGCTGGAGACACACTGACGAAGAAAACGGGATGCTACCCGAGTGCGAACTTTGAGTGATTCAGTAAGGGAGAGAGATGGTAAATACACAAACATAAATAAATAATCCCAAATGATCATAAAGGGGGGAAAAGCTAGGTTCAGTGACAGGAAATAACAGAAGGAGGGGTTTTGGATGATGGTTAGGAAGGGTCCCTCTGAAGAAGTGGCATTTAGGGTGAGATCTGGGAGATGAGTAGGAGGGAGGTCACTGTACTCCTCTAGGGAAACACGCAGTGTGGCTTCCCTGTGAGGAATCGCTAACCAGGGGTGGATCGGCCTCTCTCCTCCCAAAGTGGCCCTGACTATCTCAGTTCTGAGCCACAGCATGTGGGACTTCTCCCACCCAGTTTGCCCAAGGCAAGTCAGTGTCCCCACTCTTTCCTCTGCCCTTCCTGGCTTCCACGTCCTACCAGGAATTATTTCCATAAAGCATCCTTCTATTTATGTGCGTGGCAGACCGAAACCACTGCTGTGCTGTGTAACTGCAAGTCTTCAAGCATGTTTTTTCTTCAGAGTGAATATGGCCTGATGCCAAACACAGCTGGAGACCTCCAAGCAAACTATTTTCAGAGGAATAAAATGTCCAAATGATTCCTGAATTAATTTGATCTCACACAGCAACCTAATTTTTTCTTCCATTCTTCTACCTTGCAGCAGTTTAATTTATATGCCAATAAGCTGCCATGTGCAATAACTTTGCAATTGTAAGCCCTGTTCATTTATCAGTCACTTCACACTGTGTACACCTCTCCGAGATTTAAATGCGTGCATCTGCCTCAATAGAAGCCCGACCAGTTCTACGTGTCAGCAAGGGAAACATCCAGAGAAAATCCACCAGCATTTATACTCTAATTCCAAACAAATAAATAAAAACTTGATCATTTAGTTAAGATTGATCATCTTAAATAAATCACTGTGTAAAGGTCGTATGTGCCGCGTTCTAGCGTAACTTAATAAGGGTCCTGTCCCACTTTCTTTCAGGATTTAAAAGTGATAGAAATCTAATCTATGCTTTAGTTTCTTCCTTTTTTCTGCCAAAAGGCATGGAGTGATCCCCAGGTGTTTTGAAAAAGTCAAAGTAGACCGCAGACCATCAAATTAAAAGCAAATATCACTCTAAAATCCAATGAAGGTCTCACACTGGTGCTTCCTTCCATATTTACCTGCAGTACATAGACCATGTAATTTGATAAAATATGGGTTTTAAAAGAAATCTGCGGTCCTCAGCAAACCAGATGCAATTAATGATTACCACAGACCACAGGCTCAATCATTAACAGGGTAAAGGGCAAGAATCGAAACATACTTCTCTCTCTTAACTTCCTTCGGGATCATGGTACTAATCCTCCTGATGTTAACATGTAGCTGAAGAGAATATTCCTAAATGTCTCATCTCTTGAGAAGAATGGGATTCATTCTGCTTTTTAACAATCTGGTTAACTGTATGCTAAAATAAAATAAAGGGAAGGCAATCGACCTGTTGGATGCCAAGGCTTTTCACTGAACTTAGAATAAAATCCGGGCTCGTTCTACCAGCGAGGCCCTCCGTAACAGCCTTGTCTACCTCCTGCTCACTGCGCTCCAGGCCCTCTGGGCTTGCTTTTGATTCTCACACCTGTCACAGCCCATTCCTGCTTCAAGGCTTTTCTCCTTGCTGTTCTTCTTGCCTGGGGTTCACGAAAATGGCTCCTTCTCTTCATTTGCATTTCACCTCACGTGCCACCGCCTCAGAGTGCTCTTCTAATGCCGCCTCTTCTGTTTTGTGTTCTCCATAGCAGTCATCATTATCTTGAATCTGTATCTGTTTATTAGTCACCTTTATCTTCTGACTCCTCTGCTAGACTGTAAGCTCCTTGAGAGCAGGGTTCTTTATCTTTTATTAACTGAGATATCCTCAAAAAGCAAACAGATAACTAATTTAGACCACAGGAAATACAAAAAGGCAAGGAACAAACACATGCTCTTCGAGAACAGGAAGGAACATCTCTGGCTCTCGAATAGCTGAGAGTCAACATATCACCTCAGTACAAAGACATCCCAGGGCCATAGGGCACCAGCTCTTTCGAGCAGTGGGGACAAGCGTCCTTCAGGAGACTCTGCAAACTGAACTGCAGCGTCTGGGTATGCAACTGCGGATTCCACTGTATTTCGGGGCAGGTAAATTCCTTTCACTCACTCACAATGAACCTCGTCCAGACTCTTGAAACTGCAATTCATCATTTGCAAAATAAAATTCTTTCCAAATTTTCTCGACATCAGAACTTTCAACTTCTGAGAAAGGATGAAGAATAAATGAAATATATCTACTTGTATCAGGTTGCTACTAAGTCAATCTTCAAGCTAAAATGAAAATCATTTCATAGCATTCGGAGGCTTCTGTGCTTTCCACTTTTCTAGATTCCTGAGAACTCCACTCTGCATCGTTCCAAGTCTGAAATATCTTAGTCACCCTGAAGGCTTCCTTAGGCCCTGAGAAGAAAACCATCCCCAGTCCCCGGGGCCATCCCCAGACCCTGCAGGCTTGAGGGGTTCTTAAAGCTCTCAAGCACATGACTCACTACTCTTCAGTCTCAATGTCCGGCACGTAATGCCTTTTGACACAAATCCGACAGTTCTGCAATCCAGTACCTGATAACATTCCAATGTCTCAAAAGCAGAGGCTGCTCTAAAACAAGGCAACTGTATTTACCTCCCACATAGTACTGAATCAAAAAATGGTTTGCTGCCCAGGTGACAGATCGTGGGAGGGTTATTAGTCACGTATAATATCTACTTTTTCTGCCAAATTACAACCTAAAATCGAGATACAGAAAGCCTGGGTTTACAAATATTAGTCAGACAGTTGGGCATAAAGCTAGCTCCAATATTATGTAAACATCTATGGATTCACTTTCAACACATTGCAGTAGTGAGTCTCAACCTTGGGTGCAAGTAGGAATCATCTGGAGAGGTTTTAAAATGCTATCACTCAGGCCTCGCTTCACATCAACTATTTGAAGTATTTTGGGGGGTAGGATTTAGATGTGAGCAACTTTTAAAGTTCCTACGTGCTTCCGATGTGTGACCAATTTTGAGAACCACTGATTTACAGAAAGATCTGTATCTAGAACCAAGTATGCCTTCTTGTCTTCATTTAAAACCCTATATAATGAATGATCGCATTTATACACAACACACACACACACACACACACAGAGGCAAATACAACCTATGATGAAAGAAGTAGGGGTAGTGGCAACTCTGAGGGGCAGGGAAGGTCATAACTGGAAGGAAAATGAGGGTGTTTTGCTGGGAGCTGATAACATTCTGTTTTGTTTTGGTTACACAGGTGCGTTTAGTTTGTGGAAATTAATCAAGTTGCACATTCATGACATGCGCACTTTCTGCATATATGTCAAATGAAAGTAAAAACTATAATTACAAATAAAAGCTGCTCTCTCTCCCTTTTACCCTTACACTTCCTTTCTTTTCTCCAAATTGATATTTTTAAATGTTATTTCCAAAAAGCTAAACTGGTCCAAGATTAAATAAAGCTACACTTAAACCTTGAAACTGGCAATGTTATTTTAAAAAGGTTTAGTGCCATATTTAAGAGGAAGTGAAATGGTCTCTTTCAGCATTATTGCTCAACAAACTAGTAGAATGGTAGTTTTTTTCTTTTATTTCTATTTTTAAACAGTATCCATAAAAATTTAAATCTACATTTGTCTTCTTCCTTTAGATTCTAAACTCCATGATGGCAAGGTCCATTTCTCCTTTGTTCAACATTTTATTCACCCTGCTTAGCACACAACAGATAGTATTTTCTTAATAAGTACTAGTGGAGGGATGAAAAAATGAAAAACCAAATCAATGAATACCTGGAACAGAAGCTTTCTTCTTAAGGCCTATCTTTAGAGTATTTTATGTATATTTTTTCTAATCTGTGTATAAGCTGATACTGACTAAAATATCTTTTTGATAATACCGCCTCCTGTTTCAAAATCATGGTTAAAGCTTCCCTATTATCAAATTGCAAACTCTAAGTTGTTCTGCTGTTGACAGGTACTTTCTGTTCTTGTTCCTCATAACTCTACCCCTCATGTACCTTGTGATCCAATGTATTTGTAAATGCTGGCTTCAGCAAAGTTAATCATAGTCTTTAAATACCCATATGCATTTTAAGTCACCAGGAGGGCATACACACTTAGCATGCAACACTCTCCAAGTCTGTTGCCCACAGAACACTTTATTCAGAAGGCATCTGCTGGATTACTGTTACACAGAACCAGTGTGGGAAACATTAGCTTCCATTATTTAATAAAAATTCCTTAGCCTTATATTCAATGACTTCAAGGATCTGGCTTGAGCCTTTCCTTCTGGCTTCCCATCCCCACCCCCACCTTGTTTTCAGTTCTATGCACCAAATATGCTTTGAACTTTCTAATACCAGGATCTTAACACAAGCCACCCTCCTTCACTGAGATTCTCCTCTTTACCTCCTCTATCTCCTCTCCAACCTCAGATACCAGCTTTTCCAACTTCACATTTCTGACCTCTCCAGTCTGCAGGATTCTGTCTTATAAACTCCTGCTGTTACTGTCTGCATGACTCATTTGGCAACTGATGAAATACTGACAATTGATGAAATAATTGTTTCTCACTGATGGTAAAGTTACCCAGCTGTAAAAATGTTTATGTACAATTTCCCCCAATTCCGTGAGCTCCATGAGGACAACTCTGTTCTCTTATTGTTCCTCTCCCAGATTGTTTCTTTAAGACAGTAACTGTTGAACATGGGTTAATAACTGTTCTAAGGCTGGGAGATCATCTTTATCTAGCCCAAAATGACAATGAGGATAGCCATTTCAGTTGTTAAAATTCTCTCCTTTCTCTCAAATGCCTCTAATTTTCTCCAAGCACTCTTTCCCAGCTAATTGGGAAAGCACCAACGATTCCTAGTAACTTGAAAATTCCCTAGAGTACTTTACTTTTAACCGTATTAAACACCAGCTTGCATGCAGAAGTAAAATTAAGTCTGCTTAATTTCTTTTGAATAAAATCTAGCGTGTTTAACGTGTAGTTAAACACCTGCTCCAAAGTTGTAAGGAGAACTGTTGTCTTATCTCTAAAGTGTCTCTCCATTTCTCATGGTCCGAGACAGTGGCATTCCAAAGGGTGCCTTTATTTAGTCGATGTTCAGAGGTAACTGGAGTATATATGGACACATATGCCAAGACCTCTCAAAGTTTTACCTCATTAATCTGCAATCACAGCAGAGCAGAAAGGCCAGAGCCTAATTATCAGAAGAATATTAAGTGATTGAGAGGGAGATATGTGTAATTAAGGAATCTTAAGAATAAAGTTCTGCATTATCTGTAAGTCAGGACTCTCAACTGGGAGTGAATTTGCCTCTCAAAGGACATTTGGCAACGTCTGGAGACATTTTTGTCTGTTACAGCTCCAGCCGGATGTCACTGGCACCTAGGAGGTTGAGGCTGGGATGCCGCTAAGCATCCCACAATGCAAAGAAGAGCCCCCACAGCTGTCAGTGTGGAGGTTGAGTAAGGTAAGTAATGGAAGGTAATGAAGCAAGGAAAATTCCTTAGCTGAAGAAGACACGAAAAGAAGTTATTGTTTAATTTAAATACATATTGGTAATTTTTTAATGTAGGCTAATTTCAGGGAAAATAATAACAATTTTAGGAATCTCCACTGTTTCCTGTAATAAATGGAGACTGAAGCTGCAGAAACATTTCATAGGAAACAGACTTACTTAACATCCAACTCATCATCACGTGGGGGTTTCTTCTTACAGTTAAATGACCTGGCAGTACACAATAATTTTTAAACATTAAAATGAAAAGAATGGCATATGAAAATAATCTGGAGAGTAGCAGAAGTGGCACAGTTACTCATTAAATATTGCCTGCTAAGTCAATAAATAAATCTCATTAAACTGAATTTGTTCTTCATGTACCTATACATCTAAAAACAAGTGTGCTATACAAATCTCTAAATGGTGAAATAATTTTCTTCTCTTTGTTTATCTGTGTTGTGGAATCTGGTCTGGATCACCCGGCAGCAGAACCAAGCAGCACTCGGAGATCTAGGAAGGCAGGAGGTTTATTTTATACCAATGGGCCCAGAGGAGATCACTCTCCAGAGGTCTGAGACACGAGCATAAGCAGAGGGAACAATTTATAGTCTGTTCTTTCCACATTCCTCATTAGCAGTAATTTGGCACATGACAAGCAGGGTGGGAAGCACCCAGAAGGGAAGTCTTTGGTCAAGGACGGGAATTTCCCTATCAGTCCTGTCGGCCATCTTATAACAGATTTTTCCCTATCATATCTGTACTTTATACATTTTCTAGTGCATCAGTTCCCACCATTCGTCTCTGGCTCCAGGCAACCACTGCTTTCCATTACTATTAATTAGGTTGTCTTTCCTTCCTTTGGTTTCATATAAATGAAATCATACAGTGAATACTTTTTTGAATGGCAATATGCTCTTGTTGGTGAATGTTTTGGTTGTTTCCAGTTTTTGATTCTTAGGATAAATAAAAAATAAATAAAACTTGGGGCATCTGGGTAGCTCAGTTGGCTAAGCGTCTGACTTCAGCTCAGGTCATGATCTCATAGTTTATGAGTTTAAGCCCCACGTTGGGCTCTGTGCTGACAACTCAGAGCCTGGAGCCTGCTTCCATTCTGTCTCCCTCTCTCTCTGCCCCTCCCCCACTTGCTGTCTCTCTCTAAAAAATAAGTAAAACTTATTAAAATAAATAAATAAAATATAAGAATAGTACGTTAGTTTTAAAATATTCACATTAAAAAACATTTTTCATGTTTATTTATTTTTGAGAAAGAGGGACAGAGTGTTAGTGGGAGAGGGGAAGAGAAAGAGAGGGAGACACAGAATCTGAAGCAGGCTGCAGGCTCTGAGCTGTCAACACAGAGCCTGATGGAAGACTCAAACTCACGAACTGCAAGATCATGACCTGTGCTGAAGTTGGATGCTTAACTGACTGAGTCACCCAGGTGCCGCTAAAATATTCACATTTTTAAACATAAATGAGTTCATATTATTTAATCCACTCAGAGTGATGCACTTTAGAGAAACAATTTGAGATTTATATAAGTAGTCACATTTAAAGTACTTCACTGTGGAGTGGTTTAAAATAGCCTAAAGCATTAGGGAAAAAAAAAAAAGAAAAGAAAAAAAGAAAGAGAAACTAAAGGTTTAGGAAGAACTAAATAAATTTTCGTAATATAGTACATCCATTCAGTAAATTACTATGCAATTGTTATAAATCATAATGTTGGTGAATACTTAATGATATATGTAAATGGAATTAAAAAGAGATAAAAACACTACCTAAGTAGGATTCCAATTTTTCCACTTAGATAAAGGTAGTACCAACAGTCATCTCGGAGTATGGGGATACAGGTGATCTCTACTTTTTTTCATATAGCTTTTCATTTCATAAATTTCTTTAATTTTTTTAAATGTTTATTTTTGAGAGAGAAAGAGACACAGTGCAAGTAGGGGAGAGGCAGAGAGAAAGGGAGACACAGAATCCAAAGCAGGCTCAGGGTCTGAGCTGTCAGTACAGAGCCCAGCGTTGGACTCAAACCCACAAACTGTAAGATCATGACCTGAGCCAAAGTTGGGACGCTTAACAAGACTGAGCCACCTGGGTGTCCCTCCATTTAATAAATTTCCAAATGAAGCATAATAATTTATGATTTGAAAAAATATAAAAAGTTAAACTCTATTGAGATATTAGTGAACAAGTATCTGAATTAAAATTAATTAATAATAGAGTTCAGTTTTATCTGTATATTGATCTATGGTATACAAAACAAATATTATTTAGCAATAACTCCACACATACCAAAGATTCTTCTCCCTACCCTAGAACACCTGATAGATTTTATTTTTGGCTTCTGTCTCCCTCCCCTGGATACAAATCAGTATCCAGGCAATTGAGAGCCCCAAAGGCAGAAGTTAACCTTCCTCCCTAGTGGGCAACTTATTATAGATAAGTTTATTTTAACTCTAAAACATACCAGATATTAAACGACGCTTGATTTTATGTGACATTTTAAAAATGATTTAAATCTTAAAATTTTTTTTTTTTATTTTAGAGAGAGAGAGAGAGCAAGCCAGGGAGAGGGGCAGAGGAAGAGGAAGAGAGAATCTTAAGCAGCCTTCATGCTCAGTGCAGAGCCTGATACGGGGCTTGATCTCACAATCTTGGGATCATCACCAGGACTGAAATCAAGAGTCCCACACTCAACCAACTGAACTATACAGGCACCCCAAAAATGATTTACATCTTAAAGGCAGTCATTTAAATGGTTTAGACTCTACTAGGCACCCATTTATGGACTTTGAAGAAAAGCACAATACATATATACCTACAAAATCACCTTATTTACTTTTTTATAAATAAGAAAGCCCTCAAAGGTCATTTATATTATCAACTCTGACTAAACAGTCTAAACCTGACCAAACTGTCACAAAATATACATCTTCACAGCTTTGGTATTCCAATTGTAAGTTATATTGTAGATGTTTAATTCACTAGTCTAAATGGGTAATACTAAAGAATTTTCCGATACAGACACTAAAAATTTGTGATAGATAAGGTCACTAAGAAACCTGGCTGCTTGCATCAGACACTGCAGGAACATCTAACTCAGACCCATTCTTCACTCTGTTTATCCACCTAACAAGTGCAGAGAGTTTCCTGAGTCATAATGGGCTACCTAGTCTGTGTCCCAGATGCTCTCCTGAAAGTTAAAACAAAACAAAACAAAACAAAAAAACAAAAAACAAAAAACAAAAAAAAAGCCCTTGACCCAAACTATCCTTCAGAGTGAATTCAGTCAGTGGACCTTTTAAAAAATAATTCAGAAAATACCCTAAAACTATCCTCTTCTAAGAGTGACATTTACAAAGAGCAGCATGGGGCTTATCTGAGTGGCCCAGAGATAAACTTGGCTCGAATAGAATGGTGCTGGGTTATATAAAAGGGAGAGGAACTGAGTGAGTAATGCTGAAGTCAGACCAGGGAAGACAAAAGCAGATCACAGGGCTGTCACCGCAATTGTGCTGAAGGAGGCCCCACACTAGGGGACCTCTCGAAGTCTGGCTCTTCAAGTGCTCCTTGAACAAAAGCATCTATGACTCAACAATAAACACATCTCAAACTTCTCTTTTTATGAAAGGGCTAAATGTCGATAAAATTTTAAAATCAACTAGGAAATATGGTGTTCTTTTAAGCTGTAATTCTGTACATAAAGATTTATGTAGGCATTGTGATTTCACTCTTGTAAGTGCCGATTTTTACTCAAATCCAATAAATAATTTTCAAATCTTAAAAAAATAAAACAGAAAGGGTAATTTAAGAAAACAAGCCTTTTAAACACAAATTTATTATATTGGATAATAAATGTCATTAGCATCAAAGTATAAAAAGTTCATTTTTCCTTTGCTGGATAAGTGGAGTGCCTATCATTTGTTACAAGACCAGTAAGATAAGCTCATGAGGATGAATATTTACAGTTTTCAGCCTTTCATGTGAAAGGTCTTGGCTTTTGCTCTAGTATCTTCCTCTGTGTGGACAGTCTTCCCACTGCATGTTCAAAGAGACTTGGCCATAGGTAGATAAAGCATAGTCAAGAAGTCTATAAAGTTTTGGATTAGAGCATAAGAAAAGAGCTTAGAGTCGAGATATAAAAATATTTTTCTTGTAAAGGTAGTGTTTCATCTAAAACTAAACGATGAAAATGAGACCAGGAAGATTAACTCTTTCATCACAACACACTCACAGTAGACAATGAGTAGTGTACCCTAACAGTTTATATCTCCTAAACAGCATGTGACAAAATTAAAAAAAAAAAAATTAGTGCCACTGAAGAAGCAAGAGATGGTGGAGAAAAGTCTGTAAGCAAGGGGTATTGTTTTATAGAGGGAATTCATTATCTTCTTTTCTGTGGGAATAGTGTTTTTGATTCAAGAATGTTCTTCATAGCACAATTATAAGGACAAATATAGGAAACCACATTGACCACATAAATGTCCAACAATTGACGGCATCAATAAGTCATCTTTGTAGTAGAATTATGGGTAATTTTTATTATCTTTATACTTCAATTTCTAACATTGCTAAAAATAAACATTTTTATAATAAAAACATTAAAATTACATTTAAAATTTTGAGAATAAATTTGAGTTCCTTTGGGCCATAGGAAGAAACCAGGTGTGTTACAGTGATCCATAAATGATAATTTATCTCAACGATTTTGAGAAATGTACATTTTTTTGAGACAGTTATTAGTCAATGTTCAATGAGGCTAAGCTGCAGGAACAAATCAACTCGGAAATCCCAGTGACTTAAACCAAGGCTGTATCTCACGCTTACAAAATCCAACATGTCTTAGGCAATCCTCCTCTATCTTGCAGCTACCTCATGTAGAAAACCTGTCCTCCAAAACTGCCACGGCAAGGGGGAGGTCCAAGATGGTGGCACAGGGTGACCCTGAGCTCACCTCCTCCCACGGGCACACCAAAACTACAATGACATATGGAATAAATCCTGATGAAAAAGAACTGAAAATCAGCTAAACAGCACTCTCCACAAGGGATAAGAGGCATGGTAGGAGAGGCGGAGAGAAGGTCTTATAAAAACCTTACCACTTACATGGCAACACACCGCAGGGAGGGATCTCATGGGCCATAGCCTCTCCCTGAGGATCGAGGAATTTGTGTTCTACTCTGGGACCCTTCATCAGAGAGATGAGGCTCCCAAAATGTCTGGTTTTAGAAATCAATGAGGCTTCCATCCGTGTATCCAGGGAGTTGTGGGGATCTGAGATATCACTTTTGAGGGACTCATGTGCAGACTCACTCATCCCAGGAACCAGTGCAAACGTGGCAGGTTGAGAGATGATTAGATTATGTGAAAATGATTCAGTCACTAAGTTCACAGCATCTGCCAGGAAGGGATTAGCAGCGATTTTCCTCAGGGACAGAAACATTTGAAAGTATCATTTTTTGCATCTACCTCCACCTTGCTAGCTTTCGTGGGCATGTCCAGACACAACCTTGGTAGGGAATGCCCTGCCCCAGAGCTCATCTCAGGGCTCACTAAGGCTGCAGGTGTGCCCTGCTCCTGACACTCTCCCACAGCCTTGCTAAAGCTGGTAGGCCAGCACAATCCACACAGGAGATGTATCTTGATTGCCTGGCTCTGGTGACCATGGGGGTTTATACTCCTGGGCCCCACAGGATCTTAACATTCAGAAAGACAGGTCTGGGCATGGTATCATACCCAGAACACAACACAGAGAGACGACCAAAACACACCCCTAGTCTGAACATGAAAGAGGTCCAATTAACTGCCGTGGAGCTTCAACTGAAGGACAGGCTTCAGGTTTAGTACACCTCCAAAGCCTACAGAGGTACTAATAGGGAACACGGGCAGGGGGACATCATGTATGCACCCTCCCTTGGCCTTGCCACAGCGTGCTGTTACCTCCCGGAAAGGAGTTTATATGCTTGTCTAAAGCCCCAATTCTTGCAACTGGTACCCAGGGGATCTGAAGGTCAACAGGGTCTATAATTTAAGTCCCATGGGACCACATATATGTATACTTTTAAAAAGTAGCTGTTGTCTGAAGATCTGACTTCCACTCAGCTTGAATCTAGTTGCTGAATGAGATCACTCTCTTTGGAAAACTAACAGGTCCTGGCATACCCTCAACGACTGGGACCTATTAAGAATAAATCAGGCTACTTAGATAATCACAAAGGTTTAAGAAACAAGTGAGAGCTAAGGCAGGGTGGAACAATGAGGCTCACCGTCTACACAAAAATACACCTTCAAGAATGGGAAAGGTAGCTATTTCACCTAATACATAGAAACAAACACAGAGAGTCAAGCAAAATGACAGAGAAATATGTTCCAAATGAAAGAACAAGGTAAAAATCTCGGAAAATGATTTAATTAAATGGAAATAAATAATCTGCCTGATAAAAAGTTCAAAGTAATGGTCCTATAGATGCTCACCAAACTCAGGACAAACACCATAAGAACTTCAAGAATGAGACAGAGGTAACAAAGAGAAGTCATAGAGCTGAAGAACGCAATTACTGCACTGAAAGACACACTAAAAGGTTTCAACAGCAAACTGGTTGAAGTAGAAGAACGACTCAGCAGTTTGTAAGACGCGACAGTGGAACTCACCCAAAAACAGCAGCAAGAAGAAAGAAGAATAAAAAAAAAAAAGTAAAGATAGTTTAAGAGACCTAACGTACAACAACAAGCACAATTACGTTTGCATTATAGGAGTTCCAGAATGAGAAGAGAGAGAAAAAGGGGGTAGAAAACTTACTTGAAAGGCTTAAAACTTCCCTAACCTGGAAAGGAAACAGACATGCAGGTCCAGGAAGCAGAGGTTTCCGAATAAGATGAACTCAAAGAGATCCATGCCACGACATACTATAATTAAAATGTCAAAAGTTAAAGAGAGAATCTTAAAAGTAGCAAGAGAAAAAGAACGTATTACATAAAGGGAACCCCCATAAGACTGTCAGCAGAATTCTTGTCAGGAATTCTGTAGGTTAGAAGGGAGTGGCATGATAGATTCAAAGTGCCGAAAGGAAAGACCTGCCAAGCAAGAATATATCACATGGCAAGGCTATGATTCAGAAATGAAGGAGAGATAGAAAGTTTTCTACGCAAGCAAAAGATTAAAAGTTAATCACCACTATAACAGTATATAACAGTATTATATATGTAACAGTATATAACAGTATTATAAGAAATGTTAAAGGGTCTTCTTTAAGCTGAAAAGGCACTACTAATAAGAAAACATATGAAATAAAAATCTCACTGGTAAAGCTGAATATATATATGTATATGTATATATATATTGGTAGTGGATTAACCACTTTTAAAGCTAGTGTGAGGGTTAAATGACAAAAGTAGTAAAATGAATTATGCAATAATTAGTTACGGGATACACAAAATTTTAAAAATGTAAAATATGATATCAAAAACATAAATATGTGGGAAGGTAAAAATACAGAGATTTTAGAATGTGTTTAAATTTAAGTTTCTAAGAACTTAAAATAGACTGCTATGTTATATGTAAACATAATGGTAACCACAAAGCAAAAACTTACAGCAGATACACAAAAGATAATGAGAAAGGAATCTAAACATAATACTAAAGAAATTCATCAAACCACAAGAAAGCAAGAGAGGAAGAAAGGGACAAAGAAAGAGGAACTACAAAAACAGCCAAAAAACAACAGCATGGCAATAAGCACATACGTATCAATTATTACTTTAAATGGACTAAATTCAATCAAAAGACACAGAATGGCTGAATGGATTAAAAAAACAAGGCTCCTCTGTATGTTGCTTACAAGAGACTCACTTCAAACATAAGGACACATGTAGACTGAAAATAATGAGAGCGTGGGAAAAGATTTTCTAACCAAGTGAAAATGAAAAGAAAGCTGATGTAGCTATATTTATATCAGACAAAACAGACTTTAAAACAAAGACGCTATAATAAAAGACAAAGAAGAGCATTATATAATAATAAAGGAGGACCAATGCAACAAAAGGATATAATAATTGTCTGTACATGTGCACCCAACATAGGAGTGCCTAAATATATAAAGCCAATATTAACAGATCTAAAGGGAGAAATTGACAGTAATATAATAGTAGGAAGAGATTTTAATATCCTACTTACATTGGTAGATAGATCATCCAGAGAAAAAATCAATAAGGACACATAGGCCTTAAATGACACATTAGACCAGGTGGACTTTATATATAAAACATTCCATCCACAAAGAAGCAGAAAAGATATTCTTCTCAAGTGCACTCCAGGACAGATAACATATTAAGCCACAAACAAGTTTCAATAAATGTAATAAGATTGAAAGCATATGAAACATCTTTTCTGATCACATGGTATCAAACTAGAAATTAATTACAAGAAGGTAACTGGAATTGCAAGATTAAATAACATGTTACTGACTAACCAATAGGCCAATAAAAAAATCAAACAGAAAATAAAAAAAAATACCTTGAGACAAATAAAAATAGAAATACACAACCCAAAATCTATGAGATGTTGCAAAAGCAATTTTAAGAGGAACGTACACAGCAATACAGTTCTACATCAAGAATCACAAAAAACGTCTCAAGTAAATAGTTTAACTTTACACCTACAGGAACTAGAGAGACAAGACCAAACACACACAAAGTTCATAGAAGGAAGGACATAATAAAGATCAAGGTGGAAATAAATGATATAGAAGCTAAAAAAAAAAAAAGATGAATGAAACTAAGAGCTAGTTCTTTGAAAGGATAAACAAAATTGACAAATGTTTAGCTAGACTTTACCAAGCAAAAAGAGAGAAGACTGAAGTAAATAAAATCAGTAATGAAGGAGAAATTACAACTGATATCACAAAAATCAAAAGATCATAAAGACTATTATGAACAACTGTATACCAAAAAACTGGGAAATCTGCAATAAATAAATAAATTCCTAGAAAAACACATCTTTCCAAGACTGAATCGTGAAGAAATAAAAATTATGAATTGACTGATTAGTAGTAAGGAGACTGAATCAGTAATCAAAAGCCTTTCAGCAAACATAAGTTCAGGCCCAGATGGTGTCACTGGCAAACTCTATGAAACATTCAAAGAATAATAGCTAATCTCAAATCTTCCAAAAAAATTGAAGAGGAGTAGGGCTCTTAAACTCATTTTATGAGGCCAGCATTACCCTGATACCAAAACCAGACAAGAACACCACACACACACACACAAAAAAAAAAAAAAAAAAAGAAAGAAAAATTACGGGCCAATATCCTTGATGAATATAGATACAAAAAATCCTCAACAAAATATTAGCAAATGGAATTCAAAAGTACATTAAAAACATCACACACCATGATCAAGTGGGATTTATTCCACAAAGGCAAGTACAGTTCAGCGTCAGCATTTCAATCAATATGACGCACTACATTAAGAAAACGAAGAATAAAAATCACAAGATCTTCTTAATAAATGCATAGAAAGTATCTGACAAAATTCGACATCCAGTCATGATAAAACTCTCAACAAACTGATAGCTAATATACTCAATGGTGAAAAACTGAAAAGTTTTCCTCTAAGGTTAGGAATAAGAGAAGGAAGCCCACTCCCACCACTTTTATTCAACACAATATTGGAAATCCTAGCCAGAGAAATTAGGCAATAAAAAGAAACAAAAGCCATCCAAATAGGAAAGGACAATGTAAAACTGCCATAATTTGTAAATGACATGATTTACATTATACTAATAATAAACCCTCACACAGAGAAACTAAGAAAACAATGCCATTTACATGGCATCAAAAAGAATAAAATACCTAAAAATAAATTTAACCAAGGAGGTCGAAGAAAACTATGACACTGACGAAATAAATTGAAGACAGAAATAAATTCTGTGCTCACAGACTGTAAGAATTACTATTGTTAAAATGTCCATACCACCTAAAGCAGTCTACAGATTCAGTGCCATCTCTATCAAAATTCCAGTGGCATTTTTCATACATCTGTAGCAAATAATATTAAAGTTTGTTGGAATCACAAAAGACCCTGAATAGCCAAAGCAATCATGAGAAAAAAGAACCACACTCTCCCTGATTTCAAACTATACTCCAAGGCTATTGTAATCAAAACAGTATGATATTGGAATAAAAACAGACACATACATATATGTATACATATACATATATGGTCAATTAATTATGACAAAGGAGATAAGAATATACAATAGGGAAAGATAGTTTCTTCAATAAATGGTGTGGGGAAAACTGGACAGCTACATGTAAAATAGTGAAACTGCACCTCTATCTTATCCCATATACAAAAATGAACTCAAAATGGATTAAAAGGTTGAATATGAGACCAGAAACCATAAAACTCCTAGAAGAAAACAGGTTGTAAGCTCCTTGGCATCACTGTTGGCCATAGTTTTTGGCTTTGACTTCAAAGGCAACTGCAACAAAACTAAAACTAAATGACTGGATGACTTACATTATACTAATAAAGGTTTTTTTGTTTTGTTTTTGCATTACATTTACATTATACTAAAAATACAAAACTAAAATGCTTTTTCATAGTGAAGGAAACCATTAACAATAAATAAAAGGGCAATCTTCTGAATGGGAAAAGATATTTGCTTATAATATATCTAAGAAGAGGCTGATTACCAAAATATATAAAGAACTCATACAACTCGATAACAAAAAATTAAACAATTTGATTAAAAATGGGAAGAGGATCTGAATAGACATTTTCCCAAAGAAAATGGGCAATAGTCACAAGAAAAGATGCTCAACATCACCAACCATCATATGAAGGCCAATCAAAACCACAGTGAGATATCAAATCACACCTGTCCTGTACGGCTATTATCGCAAAGACAAGAAATAACAATAATTGGAGAGGTTGTGGAAATAAGGGAACATACACTGTTGGTGAAAATGGAAATGTAAAATTGGTGCAACCACTGTGGAAAATAGTATTGAGGTTCCTCAAAAAATTAAAAATAGAATTACCATCTAATTTAGCTATTGCACTTCTGAGTATTTATCAAAAATGATGAAAGCATTGATTCAAAAAGATACATGCACCTCCCCGTGTTTATTGCAGTGTTATTTACAGTAGCCAAGATATGGAAACAATCTATGTGTCCACGGATGGAAGAATGGATAAGGATGTGGTATATAAATACAATGTAATATTACTTAGCTACAAAAAAGAATGAAATCTTGCCATTTGAGACAACATGGATAGATCTAGAGGGCATTACAGTAAGTGAAATAAGTCAGACAGGGAAAGATAAATATCTTATGATTACACTAACATGCAGAATCTAAAAAACAAGTGAATAAAGAAACAAACAAAAGAACAGATTCAAATATAGGGGACAAATTGGTGACTGCCAGACAAAAGGTGGATTGGGAGATGGGTACAACAGATAAAAGCTATTACTAAGAGGTACAGACTTCTGTTTGTATGGAGATGAAAAATACAGCATAGGGAATAGAGTCGACAATACTGTGATAACATTATAAGGTGGACAATGGTAACCACACTTATGATGAGCATCAAGTAATGTATAGAATTCTTGAATCAATATTTTGTACACCTGAAACTAATATAACATTGTATGTTAATTATACTTCAATAAAAGAGGAAGAAAAAGATCATTTAAAAAAATCTTTGTACCTTATTCGGTGCCCTATAATATCTAGGAATTCAATTTAAAATAGGCTTCTCAGAATATGTCTTCCTATTACTTAAAAACTATCATCACTCCAAACAGTATGAAGTTACCACTGCCATCTGCCCAGTGATTGAGGAAAATTTAGAAGTATAGAATATAAACAGAAATCGAGGCAAAGTATAAATATATATGGTGACAATCAATAGTTGTGCAAAATTGGTCCTAGCCCTAGTCCAGATAAAATTTCCAGCCTTTTAAATGTGAAGCTTCCTTAAAGAAACTTCTTTAGCAACTATCCCATTTGACACATTTCTGACTTTAAAGAAATATGGAGCATTTTGTTAAACATCAAAATCAGTCATTTGTAGCAATATTATCTCTCTAAAAAAAACAAACCAAAAACCAGAAAACAACAACAACAACAACAAAAAACCCCAAAACAAAAACAAAAACAAAAATACCACCTCATAGCAAAGGAAATAAAGCTTAGAGTCAAAACCATAGCTTCTCCACCCAGTTTTAGCACACTAAACTTAGTGTGCCTACACTATAGCTTAAAATAACTTCCAAAGGTCTTTAAAAGCCATTAAAAAGAGTGCACCCTAAAAGGAGTTGAGCTGTCACCAGAAAACCCCATATGGGAAAATCCGTCTTAGGTGATTGGATCATCTTAGGTCCCTCTTTAGTAGTTATCTAATAGCCCCATAGATTAAATACGGACTCCCTTTCCTGTCTGAATCACATCTGTTACATAATTACTTTTTTCCCCAAGCAAGTAAAAGAAACAAGAAGAGCTATATAAAGCTTACAATTAATAATGATAGGCAGTTTTCCACTAAATGAAGTCTGCATTGTGAGTTGCATAATCAGTACCTCAGTAACCTTAGTTCTCTCCTCAAAAGTCATGGCTAGAGTCAGAGAGAGGATTTCTTTCTTTTTGTTTCTTGTATAAAGATAATATATACACATTGAAGAAATACAGAGCATGCAAACCAGCAACTGGAAGAAAATAAAAATCACATGCATGGCAGAGACCAGATCTCATAATACACAGAATTCCCTTCTCCCAGCGTTTTCAGTTGAGCAACTGGCCTCCTAGGTTAAAAAAAAAAAAAAACAAAAACAAAAAAGTATTTCTTTTGAAGCAAAGGATGACCACATATTGAAATTCTGACAAATGAGGCTGAGTGGAAGAGAAATACAGTATTCCCTCCCCTTTCGCACTTTCTTCCCACCTGCTTCGTTAGATGAAGATGAAATGGTTAGAAGGGATAGATAATCTGAGGGAATGGGTCACTCAGGGTCCCTGTAACTATGAAATACAATTAGCTTTGGACTATTCACGTCCATACTTCTTTTTAGGGGGGAAAGAGTTTAGCATTTTAAAGCTTCTGTTCTTATGTTCTGCTAATCCTGACCCCCAACACCTGCATCTAATCCTAATACCGCCATATTGTTTGTTACCTACCTTCTGAGTTTTTAAATAGTTACAATTATGCACTACTTCTTTAAATTTTTATTTTTAGTTAAGTCAGTTAGTTTACTTGTTTATTTTACATGGGAATTCACGGAGCATATGGGAGACTTCCTTAATTTAAATACAGTGCTATTTTTTTGAACTGGAGTTTTAAGTAGGTGTCAAAACAAGAATGCTTTTCCTTTTGTCAGAATTTTCAATTTAGGGGCAGCAAAATCAAATACTATACTGAAAGCCAGGCAGTAACTGACTCTGGATGAAGAAAGCAGGTCAGGTGTGACTGTGAAAAATGAGAATACATAGGGCACATCCCCAACTGGGGTAGCTACTGTGTAAGTCCAGCAGATGGCTGGCATTGAGGGAATGAGGGACCCATACTTATCATCAAGGAAGAAAATGGCCTTTTAATGTAAACTTTGCTAATTTTTAATGTTGGTAAGTAATTATAGAAAAGTGAATTAGTCCCTATGGAGGAGAGTAAAGTTATCTGAAGGACAAATTCATGGTATTGGCATGAATTTTTTAAATTAATTTAAAATATTAAAAGATATTTTTTTGTCTTATAGGCTGATTATATTTAAAATCCAGCTTTGGATATTAGAGTGTCTCAGGGATTTTTAGGAGGTCTCACTGGATTGGGGTTGCCTGACTGGTATGCTGAATGAGAGTTTTTGATGATTGGTGTGATAGGCAGAATAATAGCATCCAAAGATATCCATCTCTCAATCCCAGGATCCTAAGAATAGGTTATGTTTTGGTCTCCATTTAAAAGAACACAGGTGGCTCAGTCATTTGAGAGTCCAACTCTTGATTTCAGTTCAGGTTAGGATCCCAGCCCGCGTTGGGCTCCATGCTGAGCATGGAGTCTGCTTAAGACTCTCTCTCTCCCTCTTCCCCTCTCCTCCATTCATGCTCACGCTATCACTCTCTCTCTTCTCCCCCACCCTCTCTAAAAAAAAAAAAATAGGAAAAAAATTAAAAAGAGGGTAAAAGAAAGGATTTCTAAAATTCCGGAAGGGACTAAGTGCCTAACATGAAACATAAGTGCACACAATCACTTTATTTGCTATATGAATTCTCACACTTTTTGAGGGTGTAAACAGAAAATTCCCATTTATCTGGTAACAAAATCGACTGGAAAACTCCAAGAATAACTATTTAGTTCACTTTCCTGGTAACTAGTATTTACTGTATTTTACCAAAGACTTTGTCTGCGACAGATTGACACAGTACAAAACAAACAAATAAGTTAAAAACACTCACTCCTTCACCACACATAGTTTAAAATGCATTGCTGTAGGCCAGCAGTTTTCAGAGTGTTGTTCAATGACTATGGACTGGTAGCACCAGCATCTCTTTGGAACTTATTTTAAATGCAACTTTCCTGACCATACCCTAGATTTTCTGAATCAGAAACTTAGAGGTGAGGCTCAGCAATCTGGGGTTTAA
Source organism: Paguma larvata (assembly GCA_030068075.1). Classification (NCBI taxonomy): domain Eukaryota; kingdom Metazoa; phylum Chordata; class Mammalia; order Carnivora; family Viverridae; genus Paguma; species Paguma larvata. The sequence continues at coordinate 114,718,400 of CM057828.1, forward strand.
TGAGTCCTGGATGATTCTGATGCTTGTAAAGTTCAAGAACTACTACTTTAGGATATGCGACTTTGTTAACTAATACTTACATACCTCATAATTGTGTCAGGCACCATTGTAAGCATTTGCATGCATAAAATTATCTAATGGTAGGTTTATAATCCCCATTTTACAGATAGGGCAATAGAAGTCCAGAGAGGTTAAGTGACTAACCCAAGATCATGCAGCTAATAAGTGTCAGTTACAGTGGCTCCAGGCCCACCCTCTTAATCACTATGCTATAAAGCCTAAGATTGATCAGATAAGTAAATAAGAGATAAGGTGTTTACCAGCTAGTATATTATTAAGTTTATCAGGAAACAACTGCTTTAACATAATTTAATCATGTATCTTTAGAAAGTTAAGTAACAACACTAATTTTGTTAGCATGTCAACCGTGAAGACAGGGTTCTATAACAGGGTTTTATCAGAGCTTTTTATACCATGATACCTTTTCATCATGTGAAAGCTCTGCATTGTTGGCATATCTAATTCCTTGTTTACAGGTAACTAGAAAAATATTCATTGGATTCTTACTATATACCAGACATTATGGTACACATTAGAGAAAGCAAAGATGTAGAAGACACCAGATAACACATACAAAATACTTCAGATATATGATATGGAAAATCACAAAATACATGTCAGCTCTCATTATTAAGGAGATCCTTTTTTTTTGTTGTTGTTTATAATGGAGAAAGAAACACAGGAACTCAAGTGTAAAACCAAACATAATGCAGAAATACTGTGGTGGAGAAATGACAGTTGTAATACTTAGTTGTTCTGTAGTACTTTTCCCCTAAATTCATTAATAGTCTTAATAAGAGAGATATTCTCCTTCTTCTCTCCCTTTCTCTTAATTTTTTTTTTTTAATTTTAGAGAGAGAGAGTGAGAAGGAGAGAAGGGCAAAGGGAGAGAGAATTTTAGACAGGTCCCAAGCTCAGCATGGAGCCCCATGCAGGGCTTAGTTCCATGACCCTGGGATCATCACCTGAGTTGAAATCAAGAGCTGGATGCTCAACCGACTGAGCTACCCAAGCATCCCTCTCCCTTTCTCTTCTTGCCTCCTCCCTGAAGTCCAGGACTCTGAAGGCAGGACTTCATTTCTTAATATTTTTAGAATGTCACCATCTGACTTTTTTCAGGACAGAATCATGGACTCATTTCTTTCAAATACAAAGGGGCAGAAATAAAATATATTTTTCTCAGGAAGAAGTGAGAAGACACTGAAAGGGAGAGGTGAGACTTCCTTGAAGCCGAGATTCCCAAAGGTGAAAATAATGCCATTTAAACATTACCTGAAAATTGTATAATTCACCAACATTCAGCATTCAACTTTGACTTCCAACATTTTATTAAGCAGAGTAGGACAAGAAGGTTAAAAAAAAAAAAAGGCAAAACATTGACCAAGTGAAGGAAAAATAATTCCAGTGCCACTGAATGTTGTCAACAGCTGCCAAAAAGTTTGGGTTATTAAATGTTTAATCCATTTTTGTAGCTTAAATTTGTTAATTAAAATTTTATCTGAGATTGTATCACAGATCAGTTCAGTGTTAGTCCTGAAGATCTGTACTGTCTGTCTAGGGTAGGTAATTACCAAACGTTTCATTTGCTTTATGATGGCAGAAATAGCCCAGGTGACTGCATGATTGGGACAGTGACAGCGTCTGAAGGGTATACAGGCACAAACATGCCTGAATCTGTACTGAGTAGGAACTGAAAAACAGTAACCATCATCATAGTCACTATTCTATCAGAGACGGTCATTTGGCCATAGAACATATGATTGTTTGGAGGAGATACATGATCCAGATTGTCGTAGCCTATAGAATAGTTACCAAAATCTGAAAAGTCACTGTCAATTATTAGAGAGTTGCAGTTTATTCATAACGGCTCCCAACCAACTGCACTGAGATACTGTCTGAATCTAGTGTGAAGTCCTGAACAACAGGAAAATGAAAGAAACACCCAAAATGTACACATTCTCAGAGAGAACCCAAGTTCTAATTTTTGCCCTGACCCCAGGCTTTCATTTGGAATGCATAATGAGGAATCCTAGTATCTCCTTTTTCACTAACACAGTGAGTGAACTGGATGTGTTCCGCTCTAAGTTCAACCTCTCCACTTACTGGATCCCATATTTAAGGACTGTTCAAGGGCTTCCTTTATGACAATGTTCACTTCTCTCCTGCACCATCATTTTCCATCTCTATGGGATCATTCCATAGCCATGCAAACATGTAATTTAGCTCATTAAAAAAAAAAAGTTGCTTGACCTACAACTTCCTCCGGTACTCCAATTCTCTACTTCTCTTTATTGAGAAACTTATAGAAAGGGGGTTTTACTTGCTGTCTCTATTTCACCTTCTCCATTTATCAGTCACCACTGTTTCAAAACAGGTCTGGTCAGGACCACCTCAACATTCCAAATTCAGCAGTCAATTCTTGTTTCCCATTTTAGAAGACTGATCAGCAGCATCTGAAGGAATGAATCACTCTTTTCTCTCTCCTCTTTAAATGTAATGTGTACATTTAATTGATCCTACTCGTACTTCCCTGCTAGGTCATTCCCAGTCTCCTTTACTGGATCCTCTTCATCTTCTGCACCTCCAACCATCACAGCATATCTGTCTGTCTGTCTGTCTATCTACCTACCTACCTACCTACCTATCTCTCGTGATATTGTACAGGGATACAACAGATAACCATACCCATTTATCCACCATTCTGTTTAAGAAAGAGAATAATACTATTCACTATAAGCTTTCTTTACGCTCCTCTTTTCTCTTGATCCCATGCTCTTCCCCTCCTTCTCAGGCAACCATCATCCTGAATTTCATGCTTATCATTTTCCTGCTTTCTTAAGGTTTACCTCATATGCTCATACTATACACACAGATACACACGCACAATTTCATTCTATATAAATGGAATCACAATATACAACATTATGAGATTTTTAGCATGTATTCTTTAACGCATTTATTATAGGATTTATATTATTAATTACAAACACTTTAATAGGTATTATATGGACAAGGATATAATAAAATTGAGAAAGATAGAGAAAGGCTCAGTTTTAAATGCATTCCTTTATTGCAGAGCTCAAAGCCTTAATCAGAGATGTTCACTATGACTCCCTAAGTAGGAGCATTTGCCAAATACACTCGACCTCTTCTTTTTTTTAGAGTGTATTTTAGAGCATCTGATGAAATGCTGTGCTTTACACTGGAAGGCAAAATTTGCAAATGTTTTGAGAGAAACCCATATAATCAGCAAAGCCTCTCCTACCCTCCTCACAATAAACAACAACACTTGTACACAGGCTGCGTTAGGTCACATCTGAACCCCAGCGGCATGACTGATGTGTGAAATGGACAAGATCACGATCAGGACAAGTTTTTTTATACACATTTCTGTAAGCACAATGAAAAGTGGATACTTTCAAATAGAAATTAAAGTGTGAAGAATGAAGAAAGTCAGAGTTAAATTTAAAGTAAGTTTTGGATTAAAATGTCATCTGAACATGTCTATATTCCAGTTTATCATATTTATATTACTTTGAAGCCTAAAGATGGCATTGAAAATAAATTTTATTTTGGAATACTCATGGAGAGACAAATCATGGAGATTTATACACATTTAATCATAAATTACATTTCCTTTAAGTAATTTATACCAATATATTAATAAAATTATAATTACTTATAATAATAATCAATGATAAATTTTGGTAAATGTATTACTAAAATAAATACATAAATTAACATACTTTTCTGATACCTTCTAGGAAAGCAATCTGTTCTTTATCCCAGAAGTTCACACTGACCTTTCTAATTTAAGCTATAGGTCCAAATGACTTCTTCAATCATACTTATACCAGCCTCAGAATGCTCTGAGGTTGGGTTTTTGTTAATATGCTTCTATGTAAGTATTATGTCTTGATATTTTTTTCCTTTTTTGCTATTTTAAGTAATAAATCTACTTTATTGAATTGTGACTCTTTAGTGACACCGCGTACTCCCTGACAGTTAAGGTATGATTTGCCTTGTCAAAACGTCATCTTCTTGTCATTTAAAAAAAAAATACTTACTACTTTTTTAAATGATGTTTCTAAGTCTTCCACAACTTTTTCCTCTAATAGTTCTGAAGGGGACACTATTTATTAAGACACATTGCTAATGTCAACTCTAACAACTATTTTTCTGTTGTAACTATTTTCTGGATTATCTATTAAACATCTTAAGTGTATTTTTACCTTCTTATGTCAAAGTTTTCATGCATAAGGCTACAAAGATAAACTTAGACATCACAGTATTGGTAGTTTGCTAATATGAGAACGTTTTGCAGAGACTATTAAAATTATCTTAAATCACATGTTCACATTTAATACCTAAACCTAAAGTATACATTTGTTGGTCTTTTTATTAATTGAAAATAAACTACCAAACTTTAGAAATAGTTAGTCACTTAAGTGTCCTTGGGCCTGTACAGGAAAATTTAAGATACATTTTTATAATCAGAGGAGAAGTAGTAACCATTGATAAAGAGACGATATGTGTTCCTGCCCTGTTTTTTCCCCATGGGCAAAGACCGTATCCCACAAATTCTAGTAAGGAGTTAGAAATGAACTGATACTTTACCCTTTATATATATATATATATGTATATATATATATATATATATGTGTGTGTGTATATATATATATGTATATATATATATTTTTTTTTTTACTAGAGAGCTATAGCATGCTAACTATGACATTGATGCAGAGGTACAATTTCTTATCTTTGACTCAAACCATCTGATTATCAAATTCTCTATCATTGCCAGAGCCAGCATCTCATTTGTTGCTATTAAGGCATTTTCAGGATAATTTGTTATGTGCTTAGTCTACTGCCAAACTGTGACATTTATGCCTCCACATCATTGCTGAGTCTGTCTCCATTTGGTTCCATTAGAAATGGAGATTTCTAGAAATTTAGAAATTCTCTGCAATTGTGGTGGTTTATTCTCACTTTAATGTCCTAATTTTTGAGTTAGCCTCTCCCTGTTTATTACAAAATAATGAGTTCCTTAACTTCCTTTCACTGAAGAGTTGACATTTGAGCACAGATTTAAAGAAGATGGGGAGTTACCCATGGAGATATGTGGGTTAAGTTAACTTAAGCAGTTAAGACTTCTCCAGGAAGAAGAAACAGCCAATGTCAAGGCTGTGACGGTAGGTGCATGCCAGATCTACTCAAGGAAGAACATCAAGACCAGTATTGCTGCAGCACAGTGAAAGAGGCAGAGAGGAGGGGAGTATGAGGCCAAAGAGATAAAGTGGGGTCAGGTCACATGAGACTTTGTAGGCTAGAAATAAAGCCTCTATTTTTGGTCTGGATTCCTTTCTACCTCTCCATAGGGAACTCAGAGATAAAGACAGAGATATACAGCTATAAATTCTACAAGTGTATGTGCATGTGTGTAAGTTGCTTTAGTTAGAATTATGTTGAAACTCAACAATTTTTAATATGCTATAATGGAAGTAGACGCAGCAGACACCGTCCTACTCTTGAAAGGCTTACAATTAAAAAAAGTATGATTATGACAGATCTCTTCATTGGAGAATGAATATCTGGCATAAGAGGGTCAAAAGGGAACTGGTGAATTTTCCTATAGAAACATCGTGTCTTCCCAGATCGGAGAAAGAGATTTGGAGACACGTCATCTTTGTGGATGAACCTAAGTAGCACACTAGCCAAGGAAGATAGCCAGAGCTAAAAAAAGTACGGAAAAAGAGGAAGGCGAAGCCGCAGATTATAATATAACCTAAATTTGTGGCTTCTCATGATCTCAAAATAAAGAAGTAGCCTGCTTCAATCTATTCCTTCTGTTGCTCTCCATTTAATTCTTCATAAAATAGCTACCTAAAAACTGCTTTCTTCAAATATGAAAAGTAGCAAGTCAAAACCACAGTGAGATACCATTTCATACCCATTAGTACGGCTATTAAAAAGAAAAAAAAAACCCAGAAAATATCAAGTGTTAGTAAGGATGTGGAGAAACTGGTCCTCACACACTGCTGGTACGAATGTACACTGCTACAGTTGCCTTAGAAAATTGCTTTTCAATTTCTTAAGAGTTAAATTACCATATGATCTGGCAATTTCACTCCTGGGTATATACCCAAAAAGCTGAAAGATGGGACTCAGATTGTGCTCCAATGTTCATAGCAACATTATTTACACTGGCCAAAATGTGGCAACAACCCTATGTCTATCAACAGATAAATGGTAAATAAAATGCGGTATTATGCATACAATGGAATATTGTTTAGCTGTAAAAAGGAATGAAGTTCTGACTTATGCTACAACATGGATGAACCCTGAAAATATGTTAAGAGAAATAAGCCAGGCATAAAAGAACAAATACTGTATGACTCCACTCATCTGAAGTACCTGGAAGAGGCAAACTCAAGACAGAAAGTAGAACAGAGGTTACCAACAACTAGGGGTAAAGGAAGAATGCAAAGTTATTATTCAATGGACAGAGTTTTAACTTGGGATGATGAAAAAGTTCTGGAAATAGATAGTGGTAACGACTGCAAAACATTGTGAATGTACCCAATGCCACCTAATTGTACATTAAAAATGATTAAAATGGTAAGTTTATATTTATGTATATTTTACCACAATAAAAAAGAAGGATCACACACACACACACACACACACACACACACACACACACACACACACAAATCAGAAAGGAACCAGCATAGACTCTTTGTTCAAATAACAGAGGATAAAGACATATGAAGAATGGACAACAAAAGTGACATTACCCAAGAAAATTGGCAAAAGTTCAAATAAATACTTCTCGCGGCTTCAGAGAAATTACAAAGAACATCTTCCTTCTGATAAAGAGTCTCAAAGAAAAAGATACTAGAATCAAAGAAGAGATAAGAAAAAGAGAAAGCAATAAAATTGCTCCATGAAAGCTGGAGAAGTGAGAAGGTAAAAAGGAAAAGGAAAAGGAAAAAAAAAAACAGTAAAAATGGTTAAAGGAATATTAGAATCCACTCAAGCAGAATAAACACACCTGAGAATAGCATAAAGGTCATGGAATAAAGGCTTGATGGAAACACACAAAGTAGGGGCACCTGAGGGTGGCTCAGTCAGTTAAGCGTTGGACTTCAGCTCAGGTCATGATCTCAGGGTTCATGGGTTTGAGTCCTGCGTAGGGCTCTGTGCTGACAGCTCAAAGCCTGGAGCCTGCTTCAGATTCTGTCTCTGTCTCTCTCTGTCTCTGCCTCTCCCCTGCTGATGCTCTGTCTCTCTCTCAGAATTAAATAGATATTAAAAATATTTAAAAAACACAGGGCAAAATAGAAAAGAGCAAAGATATACAGATGACTAGAAACATTGTTAATATGGAAGGAAAAGAAAATCCAATGTATACATAATTCCTGTTCCTGAAGAAGAAACAAAAAATTTAATGTATCTATTTTTAAATCCTAGGAATATAAGAGGTCGTATATTTATATATTGAAAAGAAACTCCATGATCCCAGAAAAAACAACACAGAATGATAAATTTCAAGGTAATTTCTAGTTTATTTAATTGTTAAGACTGAAGAAGGACTTATTGGCACATAGGCACAAATGTCAAGTCATCTGCAGGAGGGAGAAATCAGCCTATTTCAAGAGCTGTAAATATTCGAATAATGGATGTAAAGTTCTGAGTAATACAAAATGTGCCTTGAAATTTTTATACTCAAGGAAGTTATTCTTCATGTATAAGGACAATGGGTAGAGACTCTCAATCATATAAAAATTCAAGAACTATAGAACTTTTCCTTCATGAAAAACCTATTAATGAAAAAAAGCAAGGACAAATCAAAAATAAAGAACTGAGTAATGGAAAACCAGGTTACAAAGATTAGTGGAAAATATTAAATCTATTTAATACAGACCTAAGATCACACGACTATGGGAATAGTAGTTTCAAAATTACATGCATATTATATGCATGCTGTAAACACTAACAATTAAAAAATTAATGACTAACAAAAATCAAGAAGTGGAAGGAAGGGGCAAAAGGAACTGTATTTAAGTTTGATTTCTTAGCTGTCCCAGTTGAAGTCAAGTGATTATTTAAAGTTGAAACAACAGCTAAGTGAAAAAGAATTAACCCAACTTTTAAAAGATGTAATAGTCTTTTTTAACTTTAGAAAGCTCTATTAGAACTAATAATACTTGCTCTGAAGATTCATTTATCTAAAAATCAGTAATATACTTAGTTTTGCTTCAGGTTCTTGGTGAAAACAATAAAGATTACAATTAAGTTTCTATTAAAAATGTCCGAGATGTGTATCCTGATTTCCACCATTCATCCATTTCCTATTTCAATTTGTAAATGTGCACACACAGATGTCTCAAATGATCAAATGTATATAGTGATTATTTCTGAATGATAATGAACTTTGGTTGTGTTTGGTTGTGACTTTTTCTTTGTGCTTAGTTTGCAAACAATGGTAGTGTATTTCACAAAAACAACAGAGTATTTTTAAGAAGGATATGGTCTAATTGGTAATTATTTTGGCAAAAATTTAAGCACTGTTGCTTTTTCACTGACAAACTAAAGCCAGGGGTCCAATTCTCAATGATTTAAGACTCTCAGTTTATTAAAACTCTTTCAGCTAAAGGATGATTATTAGTTAATTACTGACATACCACTGACTCAACACCCTTAACAAGACACCCTGAAATATACACACTGGATAGCCTCTGTACTTTTGTGAGTAGCTGACCACACCTACCAACTCAGTCTTCTCTCTGGTAGGTTCAGGAAAGAGTACAGGAACAAGTGGATAATTGGAACTGCACAGAATTCCAAGACATTTATAACCATGTCTTCAATTCCTCTAACCTATCCTATAAAAGGGAACAAAATGGGCGCCTGGGTGTCTCAGTCAGTTAAGTGTCAGACTCTTGATCTATGCTCAGGTAATGATCTCACAGGTTCGTGAGTTCGAGCCCCGCATTGGGCTCTGTGCTGACAGTGGAGAGCCTGCTTGGGATTCTCTCTCTCCCTCTCTCTGCCCCTCCCCAGCTTGCGCGCTCTCTCTCTCTCTCTCTCTCTCTCTCTCTCTCTCTCTCTCTCCTCTCTCAAAATAAATAAATAAACTCAGAGAGAGAGAGAACAAAGTGTCTTAGTGTCAAACTCTTCAAGCTCCCTTGAAAGAGGTAGACTAGTTTTTGTCTTTTGATCTCAACATTTTTAATCAATATTCCTGAAATTTACTAGCAGACTGGGGATTAAGAGTCTTCTATTCCCTGGGGCACCTGTGTGGCTCAGTCGGTTAAGTGTCAGACTCTTGATTTCAGCTCAGATCTGTGCACACTCTCTCTCTCTCTCAAAATAAATAAATAAACTTAAAAAAAAAAGTCTTTTATTCCCATACTCTTAGAGCTACCTTGGCATGAAACAACTATCCTCATACTACTGTTTTCTTGACAGTACTGCTATGCTCATGAATATTTAACTTCCCTTCCAATTTACCTTTTCCCTTTTGCTCTGGTATCCATCCAAATGGATCTAAATGACACCAACTAAGATACAGTCTAGATAAGCTTAAAAAACTGTGTTTTATGGATGGAATCTTTGAGCTGAGGAGAAATCTTCTTACAAAAGCCTCTAGATAACTGAGGTTTCAGAAACACTGGCCTAGCTATAAAATTATGTTTGTCACAATGGAACTGAATCTGTCTCAGTACTGAATTGCTACCATTTCTCCCTAAAAAGAACCAAGGCTCCTTGGAGAAAAGGCTGATTCCAGGACTGGGCTAGGGAAAGTACTTTCTGTTGAACTATAATGGAGGGAAGTGCTCAGAATAACGGGATAATATGGAAAGAATGCAAGAGCCAGCTCCAAGGGGCTCTCACTGGCTCACTGGCTCTCATTTCGGTTAATTTGAGCTTTAAAATAAATAATAATAGAAATAATAACAACAACAACAATATGCTCAGCTGTTTTAACTGTATTCTCACCATCACATTCTCTCTCTCTCTCTCCCTGCTTTCAACCTTCTCTCCTTTATTTACCTCCCCTGAAGCTCTATATGGTCTCTGCTTCTGAATGTTATGTGTGCTTTATACTAGAAGGAAAACAGATCTGAGTTTTAGTTTTAGGCTTTGGGGTGATCACTTAAAAAAGCAATCTTTGAACTGACTTAGGTTCTGTGCCACTGAAACCAACCCGACATGGTCTATAGGGCTATTTACTAGGTTAAAATATAAAGCAGCCATTTTTGTAAGTCAAATGGCTCAGTATCAGAAACTTCATATGGTTCAGTAACACGCTCCATCCAAGCTCACAGGAGTTTTACTTGGGCTCTTACAGTCAGAACTTGAGCTATTATAAATTGGTTCCTTGTTTTATCTTCTTGTCTTTTATTTCCTTGGAGACCTAATGTGGAAAGATGACGGATCAGGGGGTAGAACATGGCGTCCCTGATCACCGGGTCGAATGCAATCTCAACCACACATTCATACCCTCTATCGCAGGTAGTATCACAGAGTGAAAGGAATCAGAGACTAGATTCTATTCTGGGCTATCTCACTACTTAGCTGGGGAAAAGTTGGAGAAGTTGCAGTTTCTCTCAGCCTCTCCTTTCATTTGCAAAATAGAAGTTGAATAAAGACTAAGTCATATCTGATGTTTCTTCCTTTTCTAATGTTTTGCAGTTATTTATTACAGGGCTTGCGGTGGGGTAGGGAAACATCATGAAAATTAAGATTTATTTATATAAGGATGGGTGGGTGTTCTTTATAGAAAGGCACATCAGCCAACTAAATAGCTAATCAAGGTCACCAAAAAAACTCACCTTATTAGCTGAAACTGGTGGTTTAGTCAAGTCAAAAATGAACTTCTAGACTCCATATCACTTAATACGTTGTACTAATCGGTAAAATCTCATTTTCATGTAATTTAACAGGTTAAATATATTTCAGTCGATTTCTAAAAGTTTTTTTTCTTTCCTCCATAAATTGGACTAAAGTTTTTAGGTGATTATGAAGACTAATCATTTGTTCGCAAATGTATGGACTTCAAATCATGAGTCTCTTTTGAGAATCTGTAAGAAAATGTTTTAAATGCCTTCGCTCCCTGCTATCCAATTATAACAATGCTAAATTTAGTCAGATTTTGGTTTGTCCTCATCTGCACAATGATGATAATCTCTAATTTGGACTTTCCAATATAAGCATTGTTATGAAATCGTCTGTAGTCTAAGATTGCTTAGAAAAGGCAAAAATAACCTTAATTCTTGCAAATCTGAACAACAATATGCAGCATAAAAAGAAGAAAAGGCTCATTGCATAACAACTCGGCTGAGCAGTGAATACCCAAAGCCTCCTTCCATGGAGTTACCCATCACTGAAAACAATTCTCCTTTATTCAAGCACACTTTAAAAAAAGAACAACAAACTATAACCTCCTTCAAAACTTTCATGAGCAACCCTGGTAGAGACCACATCAGGAACCGAGAAAGTAGATAAGATACTTAACAAATAGGAAAAGTATAGGTCACATTTATATCATCAACTGATTAGACCTTTCAGCTATATTAGATTTACTGAATTGAAAAGTCTAGCCAGAAGTTATAAACTTCATTTCTGTAAAACCCAGGGAAGTCAATGAGCCCTGGTCCAATAAGCAAGTTACTTCTTTTGTCAAGAATGATTTATGCACGTGCACCTATGCACATATACACACCCTATGGAGCAAAAAAACCTTTACTCTCCATTTCTGATACACCGTCTCCCATTCTTTCACCTAAAACAAATTACTTTCCTTTCTAGACTCAATCAAGAGTATATTTTAATCTCCTTTCTTTCCCTGTATCTTATGTTCCATCCAAACTTTCATAAAGTAACTTGACCCATCTGTCTTCAGAGCATGAACACTAACTTATTTGAAACCAAGGTACACAGTATAAACTTGAGAACTATATATTAATGTCTAGAGCAGTTAAAGAAACATATATGTTATAGAAGATGAAATAGCTAATTAAGCATGAAGTCAATACGATGAGGTATTGTAATGTTTCTGTTGGACAGAACTTGTTTGGTAAGTCAGCTTTTCTGTTATTTTTTTCCCTCCCAGGCATATTAAAATTATCAAGTAGAAGTGCTGTCATTATATTCCCTTTTAAAAAATGTTTATTTATTTTTGAGAGAGAGAGGAAGCAGTAGAAGGGCAGAGAGAGAGAGAGAGAGGGAGAGAGGATCCAAAGTGACTCTGTGCTGAGAGCAGAGAGCCCAATGTGGGGCTTAAACTCAGGAACCGTAAGATCATGACCTGAGCTGAAGTCTGATGCCGAACCAACAGAGCCACCCAAGCACCCCTATAATCCTTATAAATGTCCATTTCTCTTCCATCTTTTTCTCTGTATCTGATAATCATCAATAGGTATAGGTCCATCAGATGTCTTTCAAAATTGTATCCCAGCCAATGAAAGGGTCTTTAATAACTTCTTTGAACACTTAGTAGCCTAAAATTTACTATTCTTTCAAATGTCCTTGTTTTATAAAGTACTTCATTCATTTAAGAGACTTCAAAATTCCTTTATAGATTTCAGGCCTATGTTCAGTAATACAACCACTTCATTTGAATAAATATGAACCTTACGTATAAAAATAAAACCAAATTTTGCTAACATCTCAATATAACATTAAAGTGGGTTTTTTTTTTTGAGAGAGAGATAGCACACACACATGTGTGAGTGAATGGGAGGAAAGGCAGAGGGAGAAAGAGAGAGAGTCTTAAGCAGGCTCCTGAGTACAGAGCCCGATGTGGGACACAATCTCAGGACCCTGAGATCATGACCTGAGCTGAAATCAAGAATTGGACGCTTAAGCGACTGAGCCACCCAGGTGTCCCTTAAAAGTTTTTTACTGACTGTTAGTACTAAATAAAGCAATATTAATAAAGACCATCATTCTTAGTCCTCCACAATCAAGAAGATTCTCTTTGGAAGCTACTTCAATAGGACAATAGCCACTAGTTTAGGATTCAGTTCTAAATTCATCCAAGTACAATCTCTTTCATTCACTCACTGTGTATTTACTGTGCTTCAGATACAGTGACAGGTACTGGACTGTGAGCAAAATTCCTTGGTCTCAAAGAACTAGAGTTTGTGCAGGAAAATGACATTAATCAAATAATTGCACTTGCGAATGTACACTTACACTCTGACATGGGGGTTGTCAAGAAAGACAGTGGGATTCCACGAGAAATTATTGTAAGGAATTTGACTCTGATTGGGGGGGTCAATGAAAGTTTTCCTTTAAAAAGTGAGAAGTAGAAATCTGAAGAAAGACTGGTTGTTAATTGGGTAGAAGAAGTGGTGAGATGGAGATGGGGGGAGGAAGAGAGGACTCTTCAAAATTGAAGGAAAAGCATATGAAAACATCCTATGACAAGGGACATATAGTTTCTTATTGCTGCTGTAACATATGACCACAACCTCAGTGGCTTAAAACAATACAGACTTGGGGCACGTGGGTGGCTCCGTTGGTTAAGTGTCCAACTTTGGTTCAGGTCATGATCTTGCAGTTTGTGAGTTTGAGCCCCGCGTCACACATCAGGTTCTCCTCTCTCAGCATGGAGCTCACTTCAGATCCTCTGTCTCCCTCTCTCTCTGTCCCTCTCCTGCTCATTCTCTCTTTTTCTCTCTCTCAAAAATAAATAAACATTTTAACCCCTCCTCACCCCGCCAAACAATACATATTTATTATCTTACAGTTCTGGAAGCCAGAAGTCCAAAATGGATCTTACAGAGCTAAAATCAAGGTGTTCTTTCAAGAGGCTCTAGGGAAGGATCTGCTTCCTTGCCTTTTCCACTTCTAGAGACTGTCTGCATCCCTTGGCTTGTGACTTCTTTCATCCATCTTCAACGCCAGCAACAGCCAGCCCAATATTTTTCCATGTTACCATCTTGATTTTCTCTCTTTTGCTTTTTTTCATTTAGGACCTTGGGCCCATCTAGATAATCCAGGATAATCTTCTTATCTCAAAGTCCTTTATTTAACCACATCTGCAAACTCCCATTTTCCACACAAAGTAACATATTGACAGGTTCTAGGGATTAGGACAGTGGCCATTTTGGGGGAGCTATTATTATACCTACTATGAGAGAGATTATATATCGTTTATAAGCTGAAAGAAGTAGTGTCTGGGTGCAGAAAGCGAGAAGAAAAGTGGTATTGGATGAGGCCGGGGAGGTGGGCAAGTACCACACTATATATAACATCACAAATTATATCAAGGGCTTTGATCTTTATTGTAAGAACACTGGGAAGCTAGCTATCAAAGCAGTGATGAATTAGATTTTATATTTTAAAATATTCTTCTGGCTACTGGATAGAAAATGGATCTTAAAATAGCAGAGGTTTAGGAAAAAGATGATGTTGACTGCAATAGCAGATATTCAGATAATTTTTATTCATATTAGGGAAGTAATTTCAGTCTTTTACTTCCTAATTGGGTGATTCTATAACTTTGGTTAAACATCTCTCTGGTAGTTCTACAGGCAAGACAAAATGTTACAACGTACAACTTGCCATTTATAGCCCCAGGCATGATAAAGATCCTGCATTATATTGCTTCTGTTAATTACTGTGCATAACTCCATGCTAGTAAATTAGACAACTTCAGTAATACAGATGATTTCATGGAAAAATTAAAATGATTATACCCAAATAAATTCCATCTTAAGAAGAAATACAATTCTTCAGAAATAGAACACCTGAATAGATTAAGAACGCTTATAAACACTGAGTGAAAGCAGAGGATGAGAAAGGGGTAATGAAACAGGCAATGCTAGGCCTTGTAGCCCATTCTAAGGATTCTGGCTTCTACTGTAAGTAAAACGGGGAATCTTAGAGGCCAGGGAGAGACTATGACACAAATCTAGAAGAGACCGACAGTGGTTTAGACACCAGGATGGTAGCAGTGACTGAGATGGGGGACCGTTGGGTTCTTGCTATGTTTTGAAGGATTTCTGATGGATATGAGAAAAAGAAAGTTGTCAAGAATGACTCCCAAGTTTTAGCCTGAGTAACGAGAAGGAGAGAGTTGTCATCAGTGGAGATATGGAGACTGACTTTGGGGGTGAGAGAGATCAAGTATCTCAGTTCAGAGCGTGATAGGAAATTCTGGTAGACCCCCAAGTGGATTGCAGAGTGAGCAGTTGAATATGAGTTTGGAGCTCAGGAGATAGGTTTAAGCTGCAGATATAAACTTGAGAGTCATTGTATATAAATAGTGTTTTTAAATACTTTGAGGCTAGATGAGATCACCAAGGGAGCATGTAGACTATGAAAAACTCTACAAGGACTAATGTCTGAGGCATTCAAGTATAAAGAGTTAGGAAAGAAGATTAAGAATCAGTAAAGAAGGCTGAAATGGAGCAGTTAGTAAGGTAAGAGGAAAACCAAAAAGGATATGTTGCCATGGAAGCCCTCCCTTTTCCTTCTCTACCTTCTACTCATCTTCGGATCTCAGTCAAGTGATATTTTATTCCCTAGACCTGGTTAGTTGTCTCTTCTAAGTGTCTCCACAGCATCCTGCCTCCATGGCAGCTTAGATTTTTTCAGTTATAATTACCTATATGTACTCATCTCATTCTGTAAATTGTAAGCTTCTTGAAAGAAGAAATCCAGTTTATCTCACTCACAAAATATTGCCCAATTAGCATGGTCCTTGACACAATAACTGCTGAATACAAGTTGGTTGAATTGAATTAGTAAAATCAGTACTTCCCTTCTGGTTATAGACAGGTCACTTGTGTGATAGGAAGAGTCTACCAGGATTACCTATGCCACTAATATCATACATACATTCATTTTATTTTTCTATGTAACATTTAGAATTTTTCAGCATGAAATTGTTGGTGTGCCTCATGGTTTGATTCAAGTAGAGGGGGAAGAAGAAGAAAACCAATATTTATAGGTTTATGGCAAGCAAACATACCAAGCATGCCTTGACATGTTAGCTCACTTAAGCAGTTAACCATCCTTACAGATCTGGGAAGACAAGTATGATTAGCTCCACTTCACACTTCATTTATCTATTAGATAAAGATACACGTACATAAACTTGTATACAGATATCTAAACAAGTAATATATAAGTGAACAGTTATGTATATCATATATACATACATATTTACACACACATGTATATATAAATACATATATAAAATTACTGCCTGAGCAAAATAAAAATAAATGGCTATTTTTAAAATACAGTTATGTTACTTACCGGAAAATACAGAAGTAGAGAGCCGAAAAGAATTGTTTCCAACAGGATAAGGCCTGATGCCCTGATGCTCTAAAAAAAAAAAGCAAAAGAAAGAAAAAGAAAAAGTCATTGTTAATTTACATTCTTAGGAATGGAAGCGCTTACCTGTTGTGACAATGCCTCAACCAGTGAAGGAAAATTGGCTAGTATTTCAGACAAGTGAACTTAACTGAAACATGCAAAAAGACTGACTATAAAGGTAGTGGTAGACTTAATGATATTGCCAGTGGCCTTACGAAATTTTGTACCCTAAAATTTTAATCCATGAACAAACTGAGCAGCTGAGAACACCACTTATAAGATCCTTTTAATCCAAGAAATTAACAGACACAAAATATCTTGCTTGTATTTCTGAAATATCAACCACTAAATGCAACGTGAAATGTATACAAAAATTATACCTGGTGCAAATATAGTATCTTTACAGGAAAATAATTTGAAGTAGTAGCAACTGATTTTGTAACAACAAAAAGAAGCTGAAAACCCAAGCCACAAGAGTCCATTACATTAAAACAATGTCAGATAAATGACAGCCAATGATGGGAAATTATAATATCTCTTCAAAATACTGCTAGGACATTGTTGGACACAGAGGAATACTTTCTGTAATCCCTCAAAAGAACTCAAGGCTTTCATTAATCTAAGAATTTGCATTGGAGAAAAAAGTTTAGTCAGTGAACAGACTTGATTATTCAAGTGGCTTCTCACTGTTGGTCTTTATTTTAGCTAGCAGATGCTTTTAAGTGAAAAGAAAATTTCTATCAGCAAGCCTTTAAATGGGTTTTGGCTGGAAGAATTTCTAAGATTACATATTACATGCAAACCTAATTATGAATACTATTTTTTAAACTTTACAAAAAGATGACACTAAGAGTGAAAGTCCAAAATATACAAGACTGCTTATAAAACAATCTATGCAATATTGTTTAAGAAAAAGAGATACGAAAAGAAGCTGCAAAGCTTTAAGCTTCCCTTTAAAGCAAGGACAGACTTTGCAGTTATCTTCATCTCAGTTTGAATTATGAAATAATCCCTGTGAGTTAGGCAACATTGAGAACTTCAATGTCTTCACCCATAAAATATATACCCTAATCTTAACCTTATTAAACCTGAGGAGTTTAATAAAAAGTATATGAAATGGCTACTATTATGCCTGATACTTAGTAAGTAGGTATGCATTCTTCAAAGTAAAAAACAGCACCAGGATGATTAATTTAAATCCACATATCTATATATAAATAGCAATTTTTTTTTTCATGCTTGGGATCCAAATGGCCCCAGAAGAGCCAAAAGTGAGGATAGAGAAGCCAAGAGTTCTTTTTCTTTAGGGCCAGTAGTAGTTTCTTAGCTGTGTTACAACTATTATTACTATGTAACAGTGGAAGTCATGCATATGTTCTTACAGTAAATAACGTGTTTCCTTTTCATTTGGTAATGTTGAGCAAGCTTCTTAGCCCTTCACTGCCTTGCTCCTGGCTGAGCAGAGGAGCCTATAATTCAAATTATTAATTGGAACTCCAAAAAGTGGTTCCATAATCAAAAGAAAGGCCTATTCAAAACGTGCACTCTGCTTTCCTCTTTTTTTTTTTTTTTCTTGAGAGAGAATGAGAATGTGAGCAGGGGAGGGGCGAAAGGAGAACAAGAATCCTAAGCAGGCTCCACACCCACCATGGAACCCGATGCGGGGCTTGATCTCAGGACCCTGAGAAAATCTAGAGTTGGACAGCTTAACTGACTGAGCCACCCAGGGACCCCATAATGTGTTTTTTTCTTTTCAAAATATTCTTGGGCAGAGTTGGCTTCAGGCCTCACAGTGAGTAGGTAGCTAACAGGTAAGGTTTCAGGGACAAAAAAGAAACTTCATACTCCCTAAAAAATTTCCCCATTGTCTCGGTACTGGAAGTTCTTTGAACTAGAACAAACCCTTTTATTTTAAACTTGGTGCCAAGGATTAACATACAAGTGTTGTAAATAAAATGTTGCCTTAAGTTCAAAGTGAAGAACAGAAATATTTTCCTTAGAATCTAAGCGATAGGATGAGGAAGGAGAGAGGAGAGATCAAAAAATGAAGATGGTGTAGTTACTCTGGAAAATAGCATGGAGCTTCCTCACAAAGTTAAAAGTAGAACCACCCTATGATCCAGCAATCGCACTACTAGGTATTTAACTGAAGAATACAAACAAAACAAAACAAACCAAACAAAACAAAAACTAAAAACAACAACAACAAAACAAAACAAAAAAACAGAAAACCCCACACTAATTCAAAGGGATACATGCACCTCAGTGTTTATAGCAGCATTATTTACAATAACCAAATTATGGAAACATTCTAAATGTGCATCGACTAATGAATGCATAAAGAAGATGTAACACACACACACACACACACACACACACACACACACACACACACACACACAGGAATACTACTCAGCCATAAAAAATAATGAAATCTTGCCCTTTACAACAACATTGCTTATTTTGTTAAGCAAAGTCAGTCGGAGAAAGACAAATACCATATGATTTCACTCATATGTAGAATTTAAGAAATAAAGAAAGGGAAAAAAAGAGAAAGAGGCAAACCAAGAGACAGACTCTTAACTAGAGAGAACAAACTGATGGTTACCAGAGGGGAGGTAGGTTGGAGGATGGGTTAAATAGGTGACGGATACTAAGAAGTGCACTTGTGATGAGCACTGGGTGTTGTATGCAAGTGTTGAATCACTATTTTATACCTGAAACTAATATTACACTGTATGTTAACTAACTAGAATTAGCATAAAAACTTAAAGGAAAAAAAAAAAGAAAAATGGAGATGGACAAGGGAAATGATGAGGAAAATAATAGAGCCCAACGAAAAATTTCAACTCCTTCACAGTTGCACCTGAGATACGGTGATATGAAACCCTTTCCACCAGAATTGCTAACTGCGAAACTCTTAGAAAACTTTATTGAAAGATAATCAACAATTACAACATACTATTTATATAAAACACATACATACAAATCAACACCATATATTTTCTAGATATATTTAAATATACCAAATACAGATCTGGAGGATACATACCAAGCTAATAACAATGTTATTTTCTGTAGAAGTAGATAGATGTGGGAATAAGTCAACTTATTCAAAAATATTTTAATTTCTTTGGAGAGGTAGTCACAGCATTGCTGTGTAATACGCATTTTAATAATTTAATAAGTAAAATTAAAGAAAAGTAATCTAAAATGCATCATTTCAAGTATTGAGAAATTCCACCATTAGCATCATAATATGCCAAAAAGTCTAAACGAAGCCCTTCCTAACTAATATCTACTTAATGTGTTTTTATTCAGTATCAACTTCATGCATAAAATGATGAAACCGTATTTTTAGGATACTTACAGGTGAATATAGAGCTGGGGGAGTTACCATTGAGCCTAAGTCTCTCATTTAGAATCTATATAAGGCTTAATACATATAATTGCAGGGTTTACAAGAGAGGGGTGCTGATTCCACACTCCACTTCATCCCACCTGCCCCAACTTTCTGAACTGACTTATGAAGATTTGTAACAGTCAGATATCAAACCTATAAAGAAAAGCACTAACTGTATGATACCAATCATATCAAATTATGTCAAAGTTAACATTAAATTTCATAATCTTTAGATGCAAAGTGGAGAGACATAAAATGAAGCACAGTTGCAATTGCCACAAAATTTGCCCATGAGGTAGGCACCCAAAGGAAGTAATAAGGCAATGAGCATGCTGAAGTCTAAATTTGTTAAAAACAATTAAAATGCTGTGTCATTATTTTCTTGATTCTACAAGGACTAATTACTTCATTTATATTTTTAAAACATTTTTAGCCACTGGGGAAATTAATGTATATCTTGCTAAAACAGTGCAGCTATTTTGAATTATGGCTGATTTTTTTTAGCCCGGTAGTAATTAAAGTTCCTTTCTATTACAAAAGGAACCTCTGAGTATGAAGGTATTTTTACACACTGTACCTCAGAATGCATGATGAAACTATAATAAAGCAAGAGAATTAGATTCTGAAAAGAAAGAACTGGCATAAGTTTGAATGATAAACCAAGACTATAAATCTATATCATTTACAGAAAGAATTAGCCATGCTAGCAGGAGAACAGACTTCTTCTATTTCTATAGAGAAATCCACAGACTGGGAGATTACAAATATGCAAACAGCTGATGAAATAATTATGCAATAATAAATTGGAAACAAGATGTAAAAGTGGTCCTGAAGAGAGTCCTAACATTGAGAGATATGAGGACACCATTTTTCAATAATTTTGTTTACAGTGATAATAATGAGAACAGACTAAATCCAGTTTGACAGACTATATGCAATTAATCTGTTTTAAGAGATTTGTGATGAGGGGCACCTGGGTGGCTCAGTTGGTTAAGCATCTGACTCTTGCTTTGGGTCAGGTCATGATCTCATGGTTCATGAGATCCAGCCCCATGTCCGGCTCTTCACTGACAAGGTGGAGCCTCCTTGGAATTCTCTCTTGCCCTCTCTCTCTGCCCCTCCCCCATTCGTGTGTGTGTGTGTGTGTGTGTGTGTGTGTGTGTGTGTGTGTGTGTGTCTGCGCGTGCAGGCACACACATGCGTTCTGTCTCTCAAAATAAATAAACTTAAAAAAAATCTGTGGTTAAATATTGAAAAACCTTTCAGATTTAGAAAAATTTGTCAAGGAACAATTGCCAAAAATGTGGTCAGTTAAAATCAGTATTATATTTTCCAAAAAATTATCAGCAATAAAAAAGGTACAAAAAAACCAGAAGAATATGTTCAAGAAAGAGATTGGTAAAATGAAATAAAAGCAATCCCAAGAGTTTTATTTTAATTGTTTTTAGTTCTTCATTCAAGTATAATTAGCATATAGCATTATATTAGTTTCACGTATATGATACAGTGATTCAATGCTCCTATACATTACTCAAGACTCATCATGATATGTATACTCTTAATCACCTTCGCCCATTTCACCCATCACCCCATCTACCTCCCTTCTGACAAGGACTCCTTAAAAGTCTGCTTTGTTTTGTCTTTCTCTTTGTTTCCTAAATTCCACATATGAGTGAAATCATATGGCATGTGTCTTTCTCCGACTGTCTTCACTTAGCATTACACCCTCTAGATCCATCAGTGTTGTTGGAAATGGTAAGATTTCATTCCTTTTTATGCCTGAGTAATATTCCATTACACACACACACACACACACACACACACACACATATATTCCACTTCTTCTTGATCCATTCATCTGGGTTGATTCCACATCCTGGTGATGGTAAGTAATTCTGCAAGAAACATTGGGGTGCTTATATCTTTTCAAATGCATGTTTCCATTTTCTTTTGGTAAATATCCAATAGTGGAATTGCTGGATCATGTGATAATTCTATTTTTAATTTTGTGAAGAACTCCCATACTGTTTTCACAATTGCTGCACCTATTTACATTACACCAAGAGTAAGCAAGGGTTCCTTTTTCTCTACATCTTCACTGACACTTGTCATTTCTTGTGGTTTTGATTTTAGCTATTCTTAGAGGTGTAAAGTAATATCTCATTGTGGTTTTTATTTGCATTTCCCTGATGATGAGTGATGTTGAGCATCTTTTCACGTGTATGTTGGCTATCTGTATGTCTTCTTTGGAAAAATGCCTATTCAGGTCCATTTTTTTAATGGGATAATTTATTTTTTTTGTATTGAGCTGTATAAGTTCTTTATATATTTAGGATATTAATCCATTATCAGATATATCATTTGCAAATATCTTCTATTCAGTAGATTGTCTTTTTGTTTTGTTGATGGTTTCCTTCACTGTACAACAGCTTTTTATTTTGGTGTAGTCCCAACAGTTTAATTTTGTTTTTATTTCCCTTGTCAAAGGAGACATATCTAGAAAAATATTTTCATGACTAATGTCAAAGCATACTGCCTATGCTTTCTTCTAGGGAGTTTATGCTTTCAGGTCACATATTTAGGTCTATAATCCATTTTGAGTTCATTTTTGTGCATGGTGTAAGAATGTAGTTCAGCTTCATTCTCAGCTTCCCACTGTTTATTGAAAAGACTGTCTTTTTTCTATTGAATATTCTTTCCCACTTTGTCATAGATTAATTGACCATAAAAGCATAGGTTTATTTCTGAGCTCTGTATTCTGTTCTATTGATCTATGTGTCTATTTTGTGCCACTACCATCCTGTTTTGATTACTATAGTTCTGTAATACATCTTGAAATCAAGGATTGTGATGCCCCCGGTTTTGTTCTTTTTCAAGGTGGCTTTGGCTATTGGAATTTAGGATTACTTGTTCTAGTTCTGTGAAAACTGCTGTTGGTATTTTGATAGGGATTGCACTGAATCTGTAGATTTCTGTGACTAGTGTGAGCATTGTAATAATATTGGTTCTCCCAATCCATAAGCATGGACTATTTTTCTGTTTGTATGTTTCATCTTCAATTTCTTTCATTCATGGTTTTTAGTTTTTATAGTACAGGTCTTTCACTTCCTTGGTTAAGTTTATTCCTGATTATTTTATTATTTTTGGTGCAATTGTAAATGGGATTGTTTACTTAGTTTCTCGTTCTGCTACTTCATTATTAGTGTACAGAAATGCAACAGATTTCTATATATTCATTATGTATCCTGTTACTTTACTGAATTCATTTGTCAGCTCTAGTATATTTTGGTGGAGTCTTCAGAGTTTTCGACATACAGTATCATATCACCTGCAAATAGTGAAAGTTTTACTTCCTCCTTACCAATTTGGATGCCTTTTATTCTTTTTTGTTGTTTTCTGGCTGTGGCTAGGACTTCCAGTACTAAGTTGAATAAAAGTGGTGAGAGAGGACATCCTTGTTTTGTTTCTGATCTCGGAGGGAAAGCTCTCGGTTTTTTACCATTGAGTACGATGTTAGCTGTGGTTTTTCATATATGGCCTCTATACTGTTGAAGTATGTTCCTTCTAAACCTACTTTGTTGAGATTTTTTTATCATGAATGGATGTTATATGTTGTCAAATGCTTTTTCTGCATCTACTGAAATTATTATATGGTCTTTATCATTTTTCTTGTTAATGTGACATACAGCATTGATTGATTTGCCAATATTGAACCACTCTTGCACCCCAAGAATAAATTCTACTTGATTGTGCTTAGTGATTTTTTTAATGTATTGTTGGATTCAGTTTGCTAATATTTTGTTGAAGATTTCTGCACCTATGTTCATCAGAGATATTGGCCCACAATTCTCTCTCTCTTTCTTCCTTCCTTCCTTCCTTCCTTCCTTTCTTTCTTTCTTTCTTTCTTTCTTTCTTTCTTTCTTTCTTTCTTTCTTTTCCTTCCTTCCTTCCTTCCTTCCTTCCTTCCTTCCTTCCTTCCTTCCTTCCTTCCTCTCTCTCTCTCTCTCTCTCTCCCTCTCTCTTTCCTTCTTTCTTTCTTTCTTTCTTTCTTTCTTTCTCTCTCTCTCTCTCTCTCTCTCTCTCTCTCTCCCTCCCTCCCTCCCTCCCTCCCTCCTTCCCTTCCTTCCTTTCTTTTTGTAGTGTCTTTATCTTGTTTTGGTATCAGGGTAATCCTGGCTTGTTGAATGAATTTGGAAGCTTTCCTCCCTCTTCTAGTTTTTGAAATAGTTTGAGAAGAATAGATATTAACACTTCTTTAAATGTTTGTTAGAGGAGTGCCTGGATAACTCAGTCAGTTAAATGTCCAACTTCACCTCAGGTCATGATCTCATGGTTTGTAGGTTAAAGCCCTGCATTGGCTCTGTGCTGACAGCTCAGAGCCTGAAGTCTGCTTTGGATTTTCTCTCTGCCCCAACCCCACTCATGCTCTGTCTCTCTCAAAAAGAAATAAACTTTAAAAAAAATTAAAATTCTTGCTAGAATTCACATGTGAAACCATCTGGTCCTGGAATTTTGTTTACTGGGAATTTTTTCATTGCTAGTAATTGGTGTTTTCTAATTTTCTATTTCTTCTTGATTCACTTTGAGAGGTTATATGTTTCTAGGAATTTATCCATTTCCTCCAGATTGTCCAATTTGTTGGCATATAATTTTCACAATATTTGTATTTGTAGTGTTCTTTGTATTTGTGGTGTCAGTTGTTATTTCCCCTCTATTAGTTCTGATTTTATTTGAATCTTCTATCTCTTCCTCCTCCTCCTCATCTACCTATTCCTCCTCTTTCTTCTTTTTATTCTGGCTAAGATTTATTAATTTCATTGATCTTTTCTAAGAAACAGCTCCTGGTTTCAATGATTCAATGATCTGTTTTCTTCTTTTTTAGTTTCTATTTCATTTATTTCCCCTCTAATTAATGATTTCCTTCCTTCTACTTGCTTTGGGCTTTTTCTTTATATAGCTCCATTAGAAATTTTTTTTTTGCTTCTTGAGGTAGATATGTATTGCTATAACCTTCCCTTAGAATTGCTTTTGCCGCATCCCAAAGATTTCGAATGACTGTGTTTTCATTTTGTCTCCATGTATCTTCTGACCCATTCATTATATAGTAGACGTTATTTAATCTCTGTATATTTGTGTTCTTCCCAGATTTTTTTCTTGTAATTCATTTTTAGTTTCATATCATTTTGGTTGGAAAAGATGCATGATAGAGCTCAATCTTTATGAATGTCTTAAGATTTATTTTGTGGCCTCACAGTGATGTAGTCTGGAGAATGTTCCATGTACACTGGAAAATAATATGTATTCCATTATTTTTGGATGCAATGTTCTGAATCTATTAGATCCATATGTGTCATTCGAAGCCACTGTTTGTTTCCTTGTTGATTTTCTGTCTAGATGGTCTATCCATTGATGTAATGGGGTATAAAAGTCCCCTACTATTTCTATGGTACCATTTATTTCTTCCTTCATGTCTGTTAATACTTGCTTTATGTATTTGGGTTCTTCCATGTTGGGTGGATAGTTACAATTGTTATATCTTTTTGTTGGATTGTCCCCTTTATGATTGTGTAGTCTCCTTCTTTGTTTCTTGTTAAGTCTTTTTCTTAAAGTCTATATTGCTCAATATAAGTAGTGCTACCCTAGCTTTCTTTTTGCTACTATTTGCATGATAAATGTTTTTCCATCCCTTCATTTTTGATTTGCATGTGACTTCAGGTCTGAAAATAATCTCTCTTAGGCAGTATACAGATGGGTCTTCCTTTTTTATCCATTCAGTTACCCTATGTCTTCTGAAGGGAGCATTTAGTATATTTACAAAGTAATTATTGATAGATATGTATTCACTGCCACCTTGTTACTTTTTATGATTGTTTTTGTAGTTATTCTCTGTTCATTTCTTCTCTTTCTCTCTTTCTTTGTGGTTGACAGCTTTCTTTAGTGATATATTTAGATTCTTTTCTCTTTATTTTTTATCTATGAGAGGTTTTTGATTCATTGTTACCATTAGGTTTATAAATACCAGCCTATACATATAGCAAATTTCAATTAAATTGATGGCTGCTTAGTTTGAATCCATTCTAAAGTACTAAATTTTTTCTATCCTTGCATGTTTTATGTATATGATGTCATAACTTACATCCTTTCATTTTGTGAACTGGTTTTTATAGATATAGTTGATTTTAGTACTTACATGCTTTAAACTCCATAATGGTTTTATAAGTGATTAATCTACTTTTATTATGTTTGCATATACTTGTGGAATTTTTTCCTTTCCTAACTTTCTTACTCCTGATTATGGCCCTTTCTTTCCTTTAACATTTCTTATAAGACTAGTTTAGTGCTGATGAACTCCTTTAACTTATATTTGTCTGGGGAACTCTTTATCTCTCCTTCCATTCTAAATGATAGCCTTGCTGGATAGAGCAGGGTTGTTCCCTCCCCCCCCCCCCCCCCCCGCCCTCCTTAGCACTTTGAGTATATCATGACATTCCCTTCTGGACTAT
The DNA here is from genome assembly GCA_030068075.1 of Paguma larvata. NCBI lineage: Eukaryota > Metazoa > Chordata > Mammalia > Carnivora > Viverridae > Paguma > Paguma larvata. The sequence continues at coordinate 114,744,710 of CM057828.1, forward strand.
AAAGTCTCTGCTGAAAAGTCAGCAGATAGCCTTATGAAGTTTCCCTTGTATGTAACTATTTTCTCTTCTCTTGCTGCTTTTTAAAATTTCTCTGTATCACCACTTTCTGCCAATTTAATTGTTATGTGTCTTGGTGTAGACCTCCTTGGCTTGGTATTGTTGGGAGCTCTATATGCCTCCTCAATCTGGATGTCTGTTTCCCAGATTAGAGAAGTTCAGGTATTATTTCATAAAATGATTTTTTTTGCTCCCTTTTCTCTGTCTTCTTCTGGGATCCCTATAACATGAATATTATTATGCTGGATGTGTTTCTGAGTTCTCTTAACCTATTCTACTTATTTATTATTCTGTTTTGCTTTTGCTGTTTAGCTTGGGTGCTTTCTATTACTCCATCTTCCAGCTTGCTGATATGCTCTGCTTCCTGTAGTCTACTACTTATTCCCTCTAGTGAATTTTTAATTTCAGTTATTGAGTTCTTCATCTCTGACTGGCTCTTTTCTATATTTTCTATCTCATTGTTGAGTATCTCACTGAGATCCTCCACTCTTTTCTCAAGCCCAATGAGTATCTTTCTTTTTCACTGTTACTGTGAATTTTCTATCAGGCTTATTGCTTATCTCCATTTCATTTGGCTCTTTTGCTGTGATTTTGTTCTGTTCTGTCATTTGGGAAATATTCCTCTGATTCCTCATTTTGTCTAACTCCCTGTGTTTGTGTCTATGTGTTAGGAAGGTCAGCTACCTCTCCTGATCTTGAGAGAAGTGGCCTTATGAAGAAGAGATTCTGTGGTGTCCTGTAGCACAATGTCCCCTTGACCAGAACCTGGCATGTCACAAGTGTCTCCTAAGTGTGCTGCATGCTGAACCATGTTTGCCTTCAGTCTTGTCAGTGACAAAGGCACTCTTTGTGTGTTGTGGGCAGAGTTTGGTCCTTGTGTTATTAAGTGGCCAGTTTGTGGCTATCTTGTGTTAGACAAGACGTCTGCCCTCAGTCCCCTCCTGGCTTCACAGGGAACTGTAGGACGCTCTCCCTCTGTTGTTCCCTGAGAGGCTTTCATTGGGAGGCAGGACCAGCAATCAGATCAGCTGTCTATCCCCAGCCCATTGCTAGGGTTGCAGTTGAACTGGTGGATGTGGTTATCTTCCCCTCTCCCGGGGTAAGAGTCCCTTTGGAGTGATGCTGGTCACTGTCAGGTCTGCTTGCAGAATGAGACGCATCAGGTGCTGCTTGGAAGGACTCATACAAAGTGGTGTGGGTTGGATGGGGCAAATCCACAGGAGAATGGAGGGGCAGGGCATGCTGTATTAATTAGCAAGCAAGGTGGTAAGTGTTCATGCTGGTTCCTACAGGTGTCCTTGTATCTAGGCTGGGGAGGAGGAAAAATTATGGTACCCACCAGGTTTTTTGTTCTTGGAGAAGTCTCCTAAAGATTCCTGACCCTCCAGTGCATGTTTTGAGACTAATAAATAAATCTTCTCCCTGTATACGGGTACTTCTATGCTGCATCTGAGATGGGTTGTTTTTTATGTTGGCACTTTAAGGTGGGGTCTCAGTTTCCTATTTCCTTCCACCTCTTCCAGTTGATTTGTTCTTAAATGTTTATTTATTTTTGAGAGAGAGACAGAGTGTGAGTGGGGGATGGGCAGAGAGAGAGAGAGGGAGACATAGAATCTGAAGCAGGCTCCAGGCTCTGAGCTGTCAGCACAGAGCCTGATGCAGAGCTTGAACTCACAAACTATGAGATCATGACCTGAGCCAAAGTCAGATGCTTAACCAACTGAGCCACCCAGGCACCCCTCCAGTTGATTTTAAAGTTCCTGGTGTTAAGCCCCACTGACTGTAAGACCTTGCAAAGTTAAGCCCCTCTGGTTTTCAAAGCCAAGTGTTTTGGGGACTTGTTTTCCTAGTGTAGGTCGCTTATGTCTAGGGTGTCTGGTGTGGGGTCTGTTCATCTCTCTTCTCCATTCTTGTTCTGTCCCCCACTGTGCTCAGTCTCTTGGGTTAGTTTCGTTCTTGACTGGGACTCTGTCCTTCCTATCATTTTCAATATGGCCTCTTCCCTACAATTACCTGTGGATAGTCTAGTTTACCAGTGTTCCATTAATTTTCTGGGTTAGTTCCACTGATGTGTCTGTTACCTAGGTGTGTCTGCGGATGAAGTAACTTTAGGATCCTCTTACTCTGCCATCTTCCAGAACAGTCCGACAGAGAATTTTAAATGCGTGTAAGAACGTACATGAGCTTTATTTACAGACAGTTTGAAATCTCATCATTGGCCAATTATCAGCTGTGTAATCTTGGGCAAGTTGCTGAACATTCTGAACTTCAGTTTCTTCATTTAATAAAACGGGTGTAATGAGGCCCCTCCTTGCAGTACTGTGGTAAATACTGGCAATTATGCTGTCCAGCATGGACAATGGTAGTTCATCATCAGTGTTTTATGGACAGACAGAGAAAGTGAGGTCAACAGTCTATCTAAGCTCGCTCAGCTGATAAGAGACAGAACATGGTCCCATTATCCACTGCTGCTGATTCCCAAGTCAGTGTGATTTCCTCTGTACATCCAATCTGACCCTCAGCCATTTTCTTACCCGAAGGAACAGAATTACATGTAATATAATAACAAAAACATGTAGCACTACTAAAGCATTTTAAAATAAATTACAAGTAGGGAGTTTGGTTCAAATGTTAATAAAAAATTACTATTTGGTTTAAAATTCTTGACAATTTTATGCAAAACATTAAAAAATTGTCACACTGCCTTAACTAGGAATTCTTCCTAATTTCTAAAAGTTCACAAGAAAGCCCATTTTCACATGATTTGACGATTTGTAGTTGAGCTGTTTAAGACCTTTTGGAAAAATTAACTTATCCAAAAACAAAATCCAGACTAACATATATATTAAGTTACTATATATATATATTAAGTATATACATATACATTAGGTATATACTTTCATATATACATTATATATGAAACATTTAGTTTCATATTCTTTAAAACAGTATAGCACACTAAATGTAAACATTTCTGATATTTTTATATATGTGATATTAGATATAACAGGTCATTCATTATTAAATATGATTCACCATTTAATGCAGCACAGTAACATTTAATAATTACTTTTGCAGGGTTTACATGAGATCCTTGCCCATTTGCCTAGCTTTGTTTCAAATAGTGTAAATACACAGAGGGGTTTCCTCCTTCCACTCCCCACAGAAGCTGAGTACTTGATATTATGGCTCAAAGTTGCTGGCACTCACAGCAAGTGCAGAGATGCAGAATAACAGGTGCACAAGAGGGAACATTTTGGATAACCTTTAGTCATCCAAGCTCATCCTTCATGCGCATGTCCTAAACCACTTAGTACCAAAGCTCTTTCTATCAGACTTCTTCTCACCTCTCAGCACCTCTCCTCTGCTAAGATGCTGTTACGACACATTCCTGAAATATAGATGATCATGTCCTTATTTGTCCTCATTTTCCCCCATAATTTCTTTACAGAAATAGCTTTTACATCTTCATATCTATTTGCAAACTTCAGTTCTCTTTTTCTTTCAATACTAATAAGCAAAGGAACTCACATTTCACATAATGGAGATAAATTCGCTAAATGTCACAAAAGCATACACAGTGAATTGCACAAACTAAAGAATTTTGCCTTGAGAAGGAATACTGTACACCCTTAAAATAAAGTGGCATGAAATTATTGAAAGAAAATATGTCATTTGCTTAGACTTCTATTATTTATTAAAAGCTACTGAGATTGATATATTTTCAAATAAAAAGTTGATATTTAAAAGAACAAATTCCTCCTCATGAAGAATCCAAACAGAATGATAACAAAATCTAAAATATTAAGTATTTTATTTATTTTTAATTTTTTAATGTTTATTTATTTTTGAGAGAGAGAGAGACAGACAGAGCATGAGCAGGGGAGGGGCACAGACAGAGAGGGGGACACAGAATCTGAAACAGGCTCCAGGCTCCGAGCTGTCAGCACAGAGCCTGATGCGGGGCTTGAACTCAGGAGCAGTGAGATCATGACCTGAGCTGAAGTCGGAAGCTCAACAGGCTGAGCCACCCAGGCGCCCCAAAATATTAAGTATTTTAAAAGATATTAATAAGATAAAACACTTTGCTTCTTCAAATAATCAATCTTTGTTATAGAGATGAACTCAAATATCATTTAGTCTGACATCATTTTTTAAACATAATATATTTTATACTTGAAGAAATTAAAGAAACTTCGCAAATCATTGCTCAGTTTCACCTAATTGCTAAGCAATCTTACTTCATCATTTGAACACTGTCCAATTTCGGAATATTCTTCTCTTTCTCAGTTCGGTATGTTGAAAACTATGATCTGTAAGGTAACTACTTTAAAATACTACTGTTCACGCAGAGGCAATAGAATGCATCAAACGTTAGTCAAACTATAGCATCTCTTCAGTTTCCTTATTTAAGAAAAAAAAAAAAAACAATGTGAGAACAGAAGAGAATTGCTCAGAACCATTAAGGCTGTCTTTAACACATCAACTGTCTTCTATAGCATGCTTGGAAGTATATGGAATGACTAGACAACATGTAAAATAAGGAGACATTTCATATATTGTCTGATATTTGGAAATAGTCTAACCAGGCTATGACTTGTTTATGTTTCTTCTACTCCACCTTAACAAAAAGCTTGGACAAATGTCCAAATATACATGATGCGCATTTCAGTGAATAAACCAATAGATGATTTGATAATGTGTATGAGATGCTCCTTGTTTGCTAGAATTAACAGTTCAGAAATTTAAAATAGCAGTATTATATCTGACAGGCAAAAAAACAAAACAATTATTACTTAGGTGCAAGGGTGATGGAGACAGGAATTCAAAACTCAACCTCTAAAATAGTGTAAATACTTCTCGATGACCTGCAGTAAATTGGATTCTGATTTTCCCCATACTTATGAGCATTAAGAAGAATCATTAAGTGGGTATCATGGATGGAATTCAGTCCACATGGAGAACATCATTCTTAAACTCGTTTGCCCAAAGACAAAGTGAAAAAAAAAAAAGAGAGACATATTAACTAATCCTGTTTACATTTTTAAAAAAATTTTTTAAATGTTTATTTATTTTTGAGAGACATAGAAACAGAGTATGAGCAAGGGAAGGGCAGAGAGAGAGGGAGATACAGAATCTGAAGCAGGCTCCAGGCTCTGAGCTGTCAGCACAGAGCCCGATGCGGGGCTCGAAATCACAGAGGGTGAGATCATGACCTGAGCCAAAGTCGGCCACTTAACCAACTGAGCCACCCAGGTGCCCCTCCTGTTTACAATTTGATTGTCAATTCTAACCATGTGTTTCACTAAATTCTGCTATTTTAGTCTTCATGTTTATTATAAATCATAAACTGTTTGCAATTAGATAATTATCTCGATATTTTAGAGTTTTATATATTACATTATAAACATGGTTCTGGAAAGATTTTCAAATAATAAATTCATAAGTTTTATTCAGAAAACAAATGCTAACCCTTCCATACCTGGTGGCTCAGCAGGTTAAGCGTCCAACTCTTGATCTTGGTTTAGGTTATGATCTCATGTTTCATGAGATCGAGCCCTGCACTGGGCTCTGTGCTGATAGCATGGAGCCTGCTTGGGGTTCTCTCTCTCTCCATCTCTCTCTGTCCCTCCCCTATTCACACACTCCCTTGCTCAAAATAAATAAACACTAAAAAAAAAAAAGTTGTCTTTAAAAAAACCCAAACTATTACTAAAGCAGTTTTCCAGAAGTAATCAAATTTTGAAGTTTTTTAAACTAATGATTCCAAGTCCTTATCTTTAGCCTAGACCTCTTTCTGGAGCTCTACCCCCATATTTTCACTTTCCTAGAAGAGAATTCTATGTGAATGACCTATAGACACCAGAATAGACACCAGAAATTGAAGATTTCAAAAACTAAATTTTTTCCAGTGGTTAATGGTAATCAGTTACTATTTTGTAATCAAACTCTCTGAAATATACATCTATAGGCTAAAAATAAATAAGGCAGGTTTTATGACATATTCAAATACCTTTGGTATTTTCCAGAAGTCCTAAAATTTCACTGACTTTCTCACCGAAAAAATTAATAAGTAACCAAATAAATGATTACAGTGAAAAGCAACATGCATGTGGATCCATATTCAAGTGGGGAGGAAATTCTTCACTTTAAATTTATGGGTTTGCTTTATGACTTAGAGCATAAATTAAGTAATCAAAATCTTAGTAAGAGGAGGAAAAGGGAAAGGAAGAGAAGGAAGAGAGGAGGGAAGTAAAAGAAACCACCTGTTTAAGTTTGGTTTAGCATACTACAGGGTCTTGGTTTCACAGGGATAAAATGGACAAGGCAGATGGGTAGGTGAAGGCAGAACTGGACTCAAACATAAATGAAGTCCCTGTCCTCAGAGCCTCCTTGCAGATGCCTTCTGCTGTCCTAATTGTGCTCTCCTGCCCTCAGCTCTCCCACTTCAGACAACCGGTACCTCCAGGGCACCCTTCCTGTCGTCTTATCCAGGCCTTCCCTCTTCAAGTTAAGGCACATATTTCAAAATAATTCCTTTATTCCTCTTAATCTGCACCTTGCAATTTCTTCCATGCTTCATCTTACTTACTAGTTATATAAAAAAAGCATATGATAAATGCCAATTAGGGTGTTAGTGACTAATAATAATTTAATGTTTGCACCTCCAGGTAGGACTTGGAAGATAAAACAGAGAGCCAATACTTAAAACCTAAAGGCAGAGATCATGAACTCTGAAAGTTACGAGAGCTATTAACACAGTGGGCCTTCAGGTGCCCCCAAAGAGTCTGTGACCCTTTCTGCTAAGATGCCTCTTTTCCTCTAAGATTGCTCCTTGATATAAGCAAACCATTCAGAGGATGTAGAGGTTCCTTTTAGGAATGAAAGGGATCCATCATCCTCATGTTTTGTTGAATTTTTTCTAAGAAGCAATTCATATTTCAAAAAAGTCTTTTATTTTCAGTTGTGCATCTAAATCCATCAAGAATAAGTCTATCTAACCACAACTACCACACATCTGTGCCTCAGTTATTCCCATAAACAACTATTAAGGGCAGGTTAAATGAGTAGGTTTGCTTCCCTTTATTCATTTCTTTCTTTGAAGCAGAATTTTGTATAATATGGGAAGTGAATTTATTTATTTTTAATGTTTTATTTCTTTTTGAGAGACAGAGAGACACAAAGCATGAGCAGGGGAAGGACAAAGAGAGAGAGAGACAGACAGAGAGACAGAGACAGAGAATCCAAAGCAGGTTCCAGGCTCCGAGCTGTCAGCACAGAGCCCGATGCAGGGCTCAAACTCACAAACTGTGAGATCATGACATGGGCCGAGGTCAGACACTTAACCTCAGTCATGCAGGTGCCCCTGGAAGGTAACTTTAAAATACAGCTTTCATTATGTGATAGGTTTCATGACGAGCTATGTACGTATGACTCCAAGGTCCAGAACAGCGACTCTCTTTTCCCCCCATGAATGCACTTCGTTCACTATAGTTTTCTCTTTTGTTTCTTTCTTGGCCACATTTTTAAGCCCATGAAAGAGAGAAAATGCATAAATTCTGGGAACAAAAAAACCAACTTGGGGGAAATACAGAACCACTGTATTAGGTAAAACAGGGACCGACAAGAATATCTAGCATTGCCAGTTTGCTCAATGGCATTTTTCCCAATTGAAGATACCTTTTGATTTTAATAAAATGTTGATAATAAAAGTGACGGTAATGGCAACAATAACAGTAATGACGGCAGAAGTTTTGTACCAGCTAGTATTCCAGACGGTTTATGTTAATTAACCCTCATGAAAACATTTAATCCTCACAACAAATCGTAGGTGCTATTGTGATCCGCATTTTATAAATTAGGATGCCCGAGGTTTAGCGAGGTTAAAAACTTGCCCAAGGAAATTGACAGAAGCAGTATTATACAGTGGTACCACTCCACTTTGCCCCTCTCACTTTCAAAATTCAACTCTGTAAAGCTGTCATTTAAAACAGCATCTGGATAGAGGCTCCTGAAACAACCTTTACCAACCTCCCACTAAAACATAAAGACACATGTGAAATAGAAAACTGGAACCCTGCTGGGAACAGGGAATTCAAAGCAGAAATACAAGTAGAAATAAAAATGTGAAAAGTACTCATCCTCACAAGTAATCAGGAAATGTAAATATAAGTGGTATTTCACTTTGAACCCATTAGATTGAAAAAGTTACAAAGATTGATAATAAAAATCACTGATTAGAAAGCTAGAAAATGGGCACTTTCATACTGATATAAGAAATACAAATTGATAAAGCCTTTGAGTAAGCAGTTCTGAAGTGTCTCTCAACATTTTAAGTGTCTGTACTTGATTATATGAGCAACTCGACCTCCAGGGAATTTATCCTTAGGAACTATTTGCATGTTTTCACAAAAAAATATGCATGAGAATGTTTACCAAAGCACTGTTGGCACAATACCTGGTGAAAAACCTGAAACTATTAGAATATCCATCAGTAGCAGAAAATGGCAACCATCCTTCATCCATATGAATTCAGTTATTATGCAGCTATTTAAAAAAATGAAAAAGATATGTACAAGCCAGACAAGAGCTCCGATAGAAGTAATATTTAAATTAAAAAAAAACTTTTTAGCAAAAGGTATGCTCAGAATATATATGCATATATTTAACCCCTGATGGTATATATCTTCTGGGGAAAGGCAGAAGTGGAAGGAAACAGGGACGTTCTTATTGCTTTATATTTTTCATTACGTTAATTTTGTGTAACAACAACGATGCATCCGTTTATTACTCAGTTAATAATCAACTAAAAATCCTAAGTGTTAACCAAGGAAGGGAAAAGAAGAAAGGGAGGGATGTGAACAGAGACCTACTCAGAGGAGGTAAAAAAAAATAAAAAAATAAGCCAAAGAAACCAAAATAAAGTCAAATTAGAGTCTATTTACAAGAGACTTAACTACAGTCCTCAAGAGGAGAGGTATTCAAGCATCATCTCTAGGGTCTGGCATGTAATAAGCATTTATATTTATGTGGAAAGGAAGTAAGACAAATGAAGGTAAAATGGAAGGGATGATGGAAAAAGTAAAGTCCAGAGAAAAAAGGAATAAACAAAAATTTATCATGTAAAAGCAAAAAAAAAATCATAACAGCAATATCTGTTGTTCAGAAATACATTTCTGAAGTGAAATGTAAGAGAGCATGAAAAAGGAAAACAATGATTTTTCTTTTTAAAGTAGGCTTCACACCCAGTTCAGAGCCGAACATGGGCTCTCCTGACCCTGAGACCAAGATCAGAGCTGAGATCAAGAGTTGGATGCTCCACCAACTGAGCTGCCCAGGCCCCCCAAAATAAGTTACTTAATATCAATCGATGTTATCATTTTCTAAAAGCTCTAACAGTAACAAACCTTCTGAACACACTGTACCTCATAGCCCCTGTGTCCTCCTCACCGGCGTCTGCACTCTGCTCCCCTTTGCTCACTAGGCTTCTGCCAACCTGGCCACTTTTCAGTTCTGTAAATGAGCAGCTGCTCCAACCTGAGGGCTGTCAGAGCTCATCCTGTTCCTCCCTGCACCCCTCCCCCCCCCCCCCAGGGCCTATTTCCACCTCTCTCTCCAACCTTCATCTAGCTCTTCAACTCATTCCTCAGGTCTTAATTTCATGGACTTTTCAGACAATCATGGGTTTTTTGAGTGCTTTTTCTGTATCAGACACGGTGGCAGACACAGGAGTTTCAGAGACTTTTCTGAACTACCCAGCCTGGGTAAGGTTTCCCGTGTTTTATGCTCATTGAACATCATATGTCCATGAGTGCCCCTCTTATCACAACTGAAAATAATGTTGAAAGCAACATTCATAAGCATCACCTCCTAACAGAAGGAACATCTACCATAAGTAAACCTACAGGTCTTGCGGGTGAGGTGGGCATTGTTCTTAAAACCAGGCACAAGGTAAGGATACCTGATACTAACATTGGGATTTTACATTATTCCAGAATTTCTATTAAATACAATGAGAGAAGAAAAAGAAATAAGAGCTATAAAGACTAGAGATGAGACAACATTATGATCTGGTAGGAAAGCTGTCCCAAGGAAATAATCCGAATCATATACAAGATGTTGTTATAAGAAGGTTTCATGCGCAGTATTACTCATATTGGGAGAAAATTAGGAACAATCCATAACCCGAGAGATAGGCAAATGGTAAAATAAATTATGATATACTCTATGATGTAATAATATAATGTCATAAAATTCAAGGTTTTGGGGTACATTTAATGACAAAAGAGTATAGGACTACAATTTTTATACATGAAAATATTTTATGTTAAATTTTCAATGTTTTTAAGTATCAAATTGTAGACTTACAGGTAATTTTTACATTACTTAAAATTTTCAGCATTTTTCAAACTCTGTAAAATATACTTGTATTGCTTTTATCATATGGAGCAATTTAGGACACTAATTTCACAAAAGGATTGAAAAGATTAAAGTCAGAAGGACACACCTCCTAAAACTGTTAAAATTAAAGAGACTGACAATGCCGAATGTAGAGAAGATTTAGAGCAAATGGACTTTCCATACATCGATAATGGGAATATAAAATGGGAATTTAAAGCCACATATCCACTTTGGAAAATGGTTTGGCAGCCTCTTATCAAGTTAAAAATATAAATGCTCTGTGACCAAGCAGTTCTGCATGTAGATATTTATCTAAAAGAAAGAAAACATTTGATCACAAAAAGACTTCAACAAAAAATGTTCACAGCAATTTTATTTATAATAATCAAAAAGCAGAACAACTCAAATACCCATCCAACAAGAAAATGGATAAACAAATTATATAAAACTTATATAGTGAAATACCACTCAGAAAGGAAAGGGGAGAAGGGCTGATCCACACGACCAAGATAAATGTCCAAAACTACGTATATTAAAGAAGCCAGACCCAATAGGGAACATATTGCATGATTCCATTTACATAAAGTTCTAGAGCAGGTACAGCTAATCTATGGTGATAGAAATCTAAACAATTGTCATCTCTATGTAAGGATGGAGAGAGGCAAGGGGATTGACTAGGAAAGGGCATGAGAGAACTTTCTGGAGCCAACGGAAATTCCTACATCTTGACAGAGATGTGAATTACTACGTGCATGCATTTGTCAAACTCACTGAGCTGTACAATTAAGATCAATGCATTTCACTCTATGTGAATTATATTTTCACAAAAAATAAATAATATTAAAGGATCTGAAACTCACACTAAAGTGGTCAAAGATAGAAATCGACAGAGCTTTTAGCCCTCAAATCTCATGAAGCTGGTGCCACCAATTTGGAAGACTTACCATAGAAGGAGTAAAGTAGCAAAGAAACCTATACTCTATACTTTTCTGGTATTTCTACCATTTATACCTTGACTTTGGGTGTTACATTAGCTTACATTTAAGTTAGTAACATTTCCAAACTTCTCACTCATTTACATCTATCTGATCATCTGGCAAAGATGGAAGAAAGCCCTATAAGAAAGGGTGCAAGAAATAGACAGAAGTTTGTAATTCTCTACTTACACTCTATGAAAGACTAGGAACACTCACTCACATAGCATGGTAATTAAATATATAAGCTTTGCAGTTTTTATGACCTGAGTTTTGCACAACGGTTCTGCCACTTACTGGCTCTGTGTCTTTGAGCAAACTTTATAATATTAGTATTAGTTTTCATTTACTTTAAAGGCTATCAAAATTCAAATTAAATATGATTTTTGAGAATAAACTACAGTAAAATATATCCTAACTACAGAAAACCTATATACCTGCTCACTTCTTGGTGCACATAACATTTATTTTGAAAATAGTCTCTAGAAATCTATTGTTAAATTCTGATACTGTTCTCCTTAGGTATAAATAACCTTGCCCTTCAATGAGTTCTTAAATTTAATTCTGATATGAGTGAATTTTTGCTAATATATTACAATTGTGTTTAAATTTGCAATAACATTTTTATGACCTTTCAGCTGGTTAGTCACTCTTTCATCTGGCCTCAGATAATGCCTTTTTCCAAAAGGGCACCATAAAAATAAATAAAGCAACAAAACCCCCATTTGCTATTATTAAAACTGATGGAAGATTTTGTTGGATTATCTTCCCTGTCCTATCTACCAATTAAAAATGTCCCTAGAGGGAAATAAAAAAAAAAGTTGCTGATTTATCTTATGGCAAACATTAAAAAAAAGTATCCATTTGCTGATGAACATTCAGCTCAAAATTCATATCAGAACCTGTTCACGGTACCTAGCTGTTGACAACTGGTTTTGGCAGACACAACTTTATAGTCATCCAATGTAACAAGAAAATAGGCTCCAATACAGACAACAATATTGTATCGCAATCATGAAACTTGCTAAAGGACTAGAATATAATTATTCCAAGCATTAAAAAAAATGATAATGAAATGTGGTAGAGGCGTTAATATCACTACAATGGCAATCATTTTACAACATATACATGCATCAATTTAACATGTTGCACATCTTAAATTTACATAATGTTATATTTCAAATATATTTCAATAAAAATAGGCTAGAGCTTGATTTAAGCATGTCGATTATGAAATAGAGTATTTTGGTTTACATAATTAAAATGGCCATAATCACATGTCCAGTCATTAACGTGAATGGACCACATGCCAGATAAAGTATAAAAAGTTCTGAAACAGATAACATATGGAAATCCATGGGCAAAGTATGCTCTCAAGTGAATAAAATTAAGGTAGTCATTAAAACAGAATAGGTCCATTAGTGCTAATCGGTTAAAAAACTTTCTAAAACCATATCCAAACTTTCCTATTTTTTAATCACCACTTTTGGAAGGCAAGCACTCTCTCACCATATGCCCATGGTCTGAAAGCACATATCTGGAAGGCTGTTCTTGAAGCCTTGCAAAATTTACAAAGATTTTGTGACTTCCTGACTCACAGAGAGCTGTAAATAGAACCTATTTTAAGGCATTTTAACACTAGTTCTCCTGATACCAGCAGAATAAATAAATCAGTGTAAGTGGACATAAAAGTAATTTGATTACTTTCTCTTCCTGAATCTTAAAACGCAAATCCTTCAGGTGATTCAAGTCTTGGATAAAGACTTAGAACAAGGGTTTTCTTTTTAAACTCTCCTTGGATGATACACAGTAGGAGTCTACCTCTCTTCACACCCTTTCTCTGGGGTACTGCTTTCATTCCCATAGCATTAGTTACCACCTCATCATGGTAACTCAAATCTATCTCTAGTTCTGATCTCTCTTCTAAGCAACAGTCCTGGCTCCTCCAACTAGAGGTTCATGGATGACTTCATCTCAGCATGTCCTCTTTGTCCATTCAAACCCGTTCCTTCGAAATCCCCTTTCTTTGTTAATGGCTTTATAATGCATCATGAAAATCAAATTAGACACAGGAGAGTCATCCTAGACTCCTCTCTCTCATCGCCACTGCCGGTACTATGCCATTTCTACTTTCGAATTATCTTCGAAAATCACTCCCTCTCTCTCACCCCTACTGTCACTGTCTTAAATCATGCTTTTCTTCATTTCTCTGGAAACGATTATAATGCATTCCTAAATGGTCTCTTTATTTTATTTTTTTTAACGTTTATTTATTTTTGAGAGACATGGAGACAGAGTATGAGCAGGGGAAGGGCAGAGAGGGAGAGAGATACAGAATCTGAAGCAGGCTCCAGGCTCTGAGCTGTCAGCACAGAGCCCAACGCGGGGCTCGAACTCACAGACCGTGAGATCATGACCTGAGCCAAAGTCGGCCACTTAACCAACTGAGCCACCCAGGCGCCCCTAAATGGTCTCTTTATTTCCAGTTCCCACGTTCTAGGTTACCTTCCACATTCAGCCAGGGAGATTTCTGTGAAATATAAATGTACTATGTCATTTCTTTCTTAAATCCTTGTGATGGTGCTATATATAAATCCAAATTCCTTATCTCGGCATTTAAAGCTCTTCATGTTCTAGCCCCTTCCAACCTTCCCAGCTTCATCTCAAACACTCCATAGACACATGCTGTGTTCCGCTGTGTTCTTTTTAATCCCAGATTAAATTGTAGATTTTGTTCTTTTACCTAGAAAATTCCAACTTCTCTTTCAAAGCAGTTCAAATACTGCCTTTTCTGGGAAGATGTTCCTGATGTTTCTATTTAGAGTCAAGTGTTACTCGCTTTGTATACCTACTCCTATTTACATTTTCACTTGTTGTTAATGTATTTATGTCTACCTTTTTCACCAGCCACTTGGAGCTACTAGAAAACACCTCACAGGAGACACAGAATGCATTCCTGTTACATGTAAGAAAGGTTTGTACTCCATTTCCATTTCAAGTTTAAACATTAAATAAGTTGCAGGAATAGTTTTTCCCCAAATAGTTAACAATACCAAATTGCTACATAACTACATGAGGGATATGTGTGATTTCTAGTTTGCTTATTTAGATATAGAGAAGTTGAGCCTCCTCCTCAGGAAGCATAATTTGGAAATTTCAAATAGTGGGCCAGAAGCATATATACCATGACTAATGTTCTCTAGTGACACTACCTCAAGATTATGCTGATTTTAAATTCAATAATGTCATGTATGGAATTCACGAATTTCCATCTGGACAAGAAAGAAAGAATACACTTTGGAGCTGAGAATCAAATAGTGCCATTATTTCCCACTGGTGTTTTGGGTTTTTCTCCCATTCTTTTTTTCAAAATGCACACACACATACACACATGCAGTTCTGGCTCTCATGGAGTACTCAGTTTTTTAAGAAAGACATACATCACAGTCTGAAGTAAAGGGTAGTTGCTCTAAAGCTATGGTTCTCAGTGGGGCAGTAGATATTTGACAATGTCTGGAAACGTTTTTAATTGTCATGACTTAACACGGATAGAGGTCTGGGATGTTACTTACAATGCACAAGACAGCTCCCCACAACAAGGAATTATCTAATTCAGAATGTGAATAGTGCTGATGTTGAGAGCCCAGTTCCACAGGAAAACTACTCAGAACTGCGATAGGACACAGAAAAGAAATCTGAATAGGAATGAGAGCTTAAGAGAGGCTTTATTGAGAGTGATGGATGAGTTGAGACATGAAAGACTGGAAGGAGAGAAAAGAGCTAAATAGGTGGAGTGGTAATGGATAGAGAAAAGTGATAGTGTTCCAAATAGAGGAGCCACAGGTATTGTTAAGTCCTTGGAGTGCATGGCTTATCCAACGACAAGGGTATAGCTTAAGTGCCAAAAGGAAGGAGAGAGAGTCAGTGTTGAGGTTGTAAAGACCACCATTGCCATTCATGCTTGGACTTACGAGTATGGGTTGGGAT
This sequence comes from Paguma larvata, assembly GCA_030068075.1. Taxonomy (NCBI): domain Eukaryota; kingdom Metazoa; phylum Chordata; class Mammalia; order Carnivora; family Viverridae; genus Paguma; species Paguma larvata. Next base: position 114,760,129 of record CM057828.1, read on the forward strand.
TTTGGTCTCTCTCCTATAGCACTGGAAAGCCACCAAAGGGTTTCTGAGGAAGGGTACAGGTTTTAAATGATAAAAGTGAATTTAGAAAAGATCTTTCTGGCTGCACGGTAGAAAGGAGACGGAAGGAGAATGAATGCAGATGAATGCAGGAGGACACTATAATGGGGGGAGGTGCCAGTGGAGACAGAGAAAAGTGAATCCATTTGAAGGCTCCAACTTGACAGAGATTTGTGATAGACTGGCTATGGAGGCTGGAAGAAAGAGAAGTGTCAGAAATGATGCTGTGGTTCTTACTCACTCTCTGATGGAAACTGGTGGCATTCCCTGAGACAAGGAAGAGTGGCAGAGGAAGATTCAGAAGCTGGTTTTTAACATACTGATGTATTGAGGCACGAGCAGAAATATCAATTAGGCCATTGGGACCACGGGTTCGGAGAAGAGAGGAAATGTCTGTGACTATTTAGGCAGAGATAATAGGAGAGAGGGTCTAGGGTTCAGCTGAATTCCAGCTGCCTGTTATTTATATGTGATTCTCATCTGCTGTCTGTGTTTGTTACATCTGTCTTATGTAGTCATGTATTTTTGCTTATTTCCTATACTTATCTCACTGGTGAGCCACTGGTGTTTGCCTTCTGCCTTGCTGGTTCATTTGTTGTTGTGCCTAACTGCTCATTTACTTTCACACAAGCATTTCTGTTGGCTTATTTGTGTCAAAGACAAAACAAAACAAAACAAGAAACAAATCTAAACATCCTTTCTAGTTTGTGTAGCCTTTATTGTCTCTCTTAGTCATTTCATGCTGCTAACACCCAGAGTAGCCTAATCAAGGGTTTTCCTCCATATGTGATTTCTTTTAGAATCAGCTTCTGTGTTTGTGTCCTCTCTACTTTCACAGACATTTTAAAATAAATTTTCCTCTTACCTATTTCATGGTGAAAGGCAAAGAGGGATAAAGAGGTTGTGAATTTAATTTCATCGAGTGAGTCCTGATCAGGTGGAAGGGTACCTTTTCTCTCCTGCATGCTCCCTTGTCTCTGGAATTCAGTGCCCTTAAGGAACACAGCTTCTTTTGGTTTTATTTCTCCCTGACCAAGGAAATCCAAAAAGATAGATTAATTATGATTTCTAAAAGGTTTAGTGTTCACGTGATTGTAAAAAGCACCAGCTAATGAGAAGAATGGATGGGAAGAATGTTTTTTAGGTTTTACCTTCATGCATGGAAGAGGATATAAAGAGCAATTCTCAAGGTTATAAGTCAATGACTCTCAACCCTGGAGGTATATTAGAAATCAGGACAATTAAAAAAATTATACATGCTTGGAGACCCCATTCCAAGAAACTTATTCATAAGATCTAAGAAGGGGTCTGTCTGCTCATTCAAATTTTAAGGGCTGAAATTGATTACCTAATAGATTTAAGTGACACCAACCTGACCCAATCACACAAGACTTTACTAGAAATGGTAGTCACCCACCAGCAGCGAGCGACTAATAATAGTGTCTAGGTAGGCCAGCCAGAGTTCAGGAGTCAGGAGGGTGAGAATTGTGGAACAAATTCCAAAGCAAAAAGGGCAAATCCCAAATCCTAAAAGCCAGAAGGAGATAAACTGGTTATCTGGCATTGCCAGTATACTGGCTTTTCATTTTTTTTCCTAATTTTTATTTATTTTTAAGTGGGAGGTGAAGAGAGAGAAGGGAGACACAGAATCTGAAGCAGGCTCCGAGCTCTGAGCTGTCAGTGCAGAGCCTGACATGAGGCTTGAACTCACGAACTGCCAGATGATAACTTGAGCCAAAGCCAGACACTTAACCTACTGAGCCACCCAGGCTTTTTTTTTTTTTTCTCTTTCTTTTTTTTAGTGTTTATTTATTTTTGAAAGAGGAGGGGGGGCGCCGAGAGAGATCAGCATGTGCTATTCTACTTGCTAACTGAATCGGGTGCAGAGACACCTGTAAATAGGAGGGGCCTGGGCAAAGCTGCGGGACCACGGCGTTAGCGAAACATTTGTGTGCGCTCAGTTAAGGAGGTAGACCTGAGTAGGAAGGAAAAATTTTAGAGATAAAAGCGTTGAGGCTCAAAAAGAAGTTGAGTAAACAGGAAATATGGATGATAACAGCTTCCATAATAATTACGTATTAAATTTCTACTGCCATAAGGCAATAAAGGTTATGGCACTTTTTATTTGCTTTAAGCTTCTCTGCTATTATCATTCACCTCGTTTCCCTATCTTTTCTATTTTTCATAGTAAAAATGAGGCCACATGCTTTCGAAATGAGACTGAGTCCTACCTCCAATCTATTTTAAATTTGGGTCCTAGAGCTAAAAATTGGCTGTATTACTCAAATGGCAAAAATGCTCCTATCTGAATATTATATTCTGAAATAGAAAATCACATATACCCTTCAAAGCCCTCAGCAGTGTTATAAAACAGTATTATACTTACATTTAGTAATATTTTCCAAAGAAATGGTAAAATAAACTGGAGATTCATGAGAATGGGTAAATAAACTTTAAAGATTTTTTAACCTCTAAAAAATTCTGCATATTTCTAGGATATGAAGAAATTGCAGCTTTGCTAATTAGCATTATAAAAGTAATTTCAGCCTCATAGACTTTGCAAAGCAAAAGAAGGAAGAGAGAAAAGGTCAGTGAGAATCCTACTTCTCTTGAACTTAAACTTTTTCTCAACTGGGCTTTCTTCCAAATGAAATAAAAGTCTCTCTGTCAGATGTATTTCTTAGGCCCTATTGGTGAGGTGCTATTATAAATAATTAAGAGGGAAAACAGAATTCTATGCTTTGCTTCTACAAACACCAAGGAGCAAACAGTCAATTAAAGGAAGTGTTTCAAGAGGCCTTCTTTTTTCTCTTACTGGCTACTCTAAAGGAACCCAGCTGTAGGCATAGTCAGTAATGTCTTTTTTTAAAACCGCCTGACTCCACCTGTCAGGGTTAAGCGCCACTCTGAAGACGGTGGCCGAAGCTCGTGTCCTCAGCTATCATTCCGTCCGTTTCTCTCCTCTGATCTGTGGTACAAAGGGACCAGATGGGTAATCTGAAGGAAGATCCAATATTGAAGTGAAACCCCAGTGAACTTATCACTCTGAAATACTGCAGACAAGAAAACACACTCAGAACAGGTCCCCTTTTGCCCTCAGGAAGCCAGATTATATATTTATAGGTGTGTGGTGGAGAGTATGATTTTTATAGATGTGGAAGACAAAGATAAGGCAGATCCTTAGTTTCATGACAGCTTATCTCGAAAAATCTCCAACAGAAGGAAAAAATGTATAACTCATGGTCATGGTTGCCCTTCCTGTCACCTGAGAGCTGTGTGATTCTAACTGGGTGAACAGAGAATGCCGAAGGACAGAAAGTACTATAGATACAAATACAAGGAAGGAAGCGGGTATAAATGAGCTCTGAAATCCCCTTAAGGGATAGCTCCTGGTCTCTAGTTTGAGAAATACTGAGACAGAAAAATTATTAGGACTCTCAAAATGCAGTCTCAAAATTGCACTCTAGCTGAGCAAGATCAGTCTTTCAAGTACTGACAAGGTCAAACTGAATACTAATTAGCAGTGGCCTAAGAGCTCACAGCCCAAATGAAATTGTGTTAGTAGAGAAAAAAATGTAAAAAAAATTTAAATTATGAACAAGGCAGCTAAGCCACGCTTCTTGAGGCCAGCAGACCTCAGAACCAGGAAACAGGCTAGGCTCCTGGTAGCTATATTTGAAATACAGATTGAGGCCTAGCGGTCCTTGCCTCCTTGCTCAACTATCTCGCCTATGGAAATTGTTTTGAAATTTTAAGTTCAGGATCTGAAGGGCCTGATTATGTCACAAAGAGAGCAGCAGGTCGAGAAATTAGCAAATGCTCCAAAGTAGACTCACTTTTGTAGCTGACAGAAGTGACCGCACGGTAGAATTCAAGAGCACCAAGGGGACCTTTTGGCCAAACTGTATCCAGGCATCTTGACCTGAATCTTAACTTCCAATTCTGAGCATTTGTTCATTTGGGTCTAGGATTTTTAGCGTTCCTTATAAAAAGACAAATAGCTCTGAAATGTGTAGCACCAATAAGGAAGGCATTATAGGGACAGAAACTGGATCAGGCAGGTGCAGTATTTTAAGTGACAGTCAACTTTTTTTCAGTAAAGGACCAACTGGTAAACAGACTTTCCAGACCATAATAGTTCCATCATAACTACTCACGTCCGCCACCGTAGTATGAAATCAGCCAGAGACAACATGAAGATACATGAGTGTGGCTGTATTCCAACAAAACTTTATCTGTGGATACTGAAGTTTAAGTTTTATAAAATTTCTTCATGTCATGAAATATTCTTCTTTTGATTTTTCTTCAAAACGGGCAACGGGTCATAGCTTGCTGACCCCTGCTGTATCAGGAAGTGAAATTCACAAAATAGATCTTCTGACCTCAGTTTTAACTGTGATGATCCTAGCTATACACAGCTCCTATGACAGAAAGGGTTCAAGATGATATGTAACTGTAACACTCCCACTAACGTCTTATAAAATTGTTTCTTTCATTGAATTTGGAGAATGTTGTTCATTTAATTATGAGTAAACAGTGGTTTGCATTATGACCTCAGGAGTATCTTTAGGCATCACTTTCTCCATTTGTAACTGAAGATGCTAATTACTGTTATTTCTCTCCCTCCTGGGGCCTTCTGTAAAATTAATTAATGTTCACACATATTAATGCTGCAAATGCACTAGAAACTTGGAGAGAGTGAACATTTTGTAAATCTGCTTTAAGAGAAAACAAATGACACAAAGTAAAATGCCTCTCTTAAAATGTCTGTACTGCCTTGAATGATAACCATTCAGTTAACATTATTTCCTATGCTGATACTTTCTATCTTTTCAATGCTCTGTCTTTCCTTCCTCTCAACAAAACTTCAGAGAAACATCTGCACTTTCCAATTTGATCTGAGCTCTGGGCAATCCCTTTTTGTGCACCTGGGCCCCCTTCCTTCTGATACAGTGGCTATGCCACACATTCAAGTCTCCCAATTCTCCGGCTCGCTCTACTCGAGGACACTCTGTAAACGACCTTGTTCCAAATCTCAGACAGAAAGTGCAAGAATTTCTTCAACTCTTGTGGCCTCATCCCCAAATGACTGATATCTGCTTCATCGTTATTCACTGTTTCTCCATCTTAGATACAACTCAGATTTTCTCTTGTCCAATGTGCGTATCTCCACCTCTACTTAGGATCCTATTCCCTTCTGTTGCCCATGCAACCCTGTTTCAACAATTATTCCATGTTTTTCATGATTTTCAACCTGTTCTTCTCTCCCTTCTCTAATGGTTTATAAATATGCTTCCACATTTCAAGATGAAACTCCCTCAACCCAGGGTTTCCACTTTGGTCATTTGGTCATACTGTCTTCCTGTGTACCTCAGAACCAAGCTCCTAGAAAGAACACTGTGCATTTATTCTCTACTTTTCTATCTCTAAGCCACCTTGGATTCCACTACAATCTGTCTTCTGTGCCTAGCACTGCTCAGAAACTGCTCAGGCAAAATTTTCAATACCTTCATAATCATCAAATCCATGATTTGATTTGTAACAAATGTTGGTAGGAGTGATCTAACACTGTTTTTTTTCTATATAACTAGACAACTGCAATCCCAATCAAAATGCCAATAGGATTCTGCATTGGGTTTGATAAGCTTTTCCTCAAGGTTAAATATGGAAGAGTAAAGACTAAAGATATCCAAAAATATTTTGAAGATTAAGACTACCACCAGCTACCAAACACTTAAGTCCAGTAAAACAGTGTGACATGGGGACAACAATAAGCTGTTTTAGCACTCATTTTTCTTCACTGCTCTGTGTTATTTACTACTGCTAATAACTCCCTCTTTTTTTGAGCCACTCTCTTTGTCCCCATAAAATTCCTACATTGGGGTTGGCGCATACATCTCACTCCTCTGTCCCCTTTCCTCCTTTCTTTTCTTCTTCAAATTCCTAAGATTCTGTTTCAAATGCCTTCTTTTCTTACCCTTTACGCTCCCCTGGGAAAGGTCAGAAGTTTTCATGGTTTTAATTATCACCATCCAGTCAACTCTATTTCTCTGCTGTCTTTTCAAATAAGATTTCTCAGAAGTTTTGGGTACATGTGCTTTCTCTAATTCCTCAACCATTACATAAAATTATACTGTTGAGGTTGCCAGTGACCTCTGTGTTACCAAATCCATGGCATACTTTTCTCCCCTCATTTTATTTTCTCACTCTGTAGTGTTCCCCATAGTTGGCCACTCTCTCCTTCTTTTAAATACTACCTTCTTTTGGATTCTGTAATATGATACTGATCTCACTTCCCTCTATTCTCTGTGGCCATTCATCAATTATTCAAAAGGTTCTTACATTTTACTTTACTCTGAATTGTTGAAGAGCTCAGTGCTAAGCATTCTCTTCTTTTTACATTTCCTATATGAGTAATCTCATTTATTCTCACATTTTAAATTCCTGTGTCTTAAAGCTTATGACTCCTAATTTGTAGCACTAGCCTAAACCCCTGCACCCAGCTTCCAGCTCATACATCTAACTTCCCACCTGACAACTACACTTTGATTCTCACAGGTGGGTTAACCGTTATGATGCCAGATAAAATAAAATGCATATTAAATAATGCATATAAACAGTATATAATGTTTCAGTATTAGTTTGTAATCTTTGTCACAGACTTATACTAAACTACTATTCATTGCTGATTTAAAATACAAAGTTAATTGGGAATCCTGGTTTTTTTATGTGCTAAAGTTGGCAACCCTAGTTAAACTTAAGTTCAAAATGGAACTCTTGATTTTTCCTTCCCCCAATCTTCAAATATTCTTTTCCTAGTGTTTCACATTTTCTTAATTTTAATAGATAGTACTACCCTTAACCCAGTCCTTCAAGCTATAAAACTGAAGGAATCAAATTTGATTTTTCTTTTTTCTTTACTTCTTACGTCAAATTCATCAGCAAGTCCTGTCAGTTCTATTTTTAAATGCATCTCAGATTTAGCCACTCTTCTTCATTCCCACTGCCACCATTATCTCTTACCTAGACTAATTCAATAGACTTCTTATCATTTCCCCCCACTTTTACACTTGTCCCTTACTAATCTGCTCTCCAGAGAGCAGCTAGAGAAATTAGTTTAATACCTAAATGGAATCATTTATTCCCTTGCATCAAATCTTCAGTGGCTGACGGCACTTTAAGTAAAATAAAACTTTCCACTCTGGCCTGTAGAACTCTGCATGGCTGGCACCTGGCTATCTCTCTGACCTCATCTCTCTCTACTCTCCCTCTCAGCTACCATCCGCCATCCATGCCAGCTGAACTGAAGACAGTTCCTAAAACATTGAAGCTTCTTGACACTTTGGCACTTTCACAGATGTGAAATTACTGGAATTACTCTCCTGTCCCTATTCTTTCCCTTCCCCCTCCTGCTTATCCTTAGGACCTCAGATTCAATGACACTGCCTCAGAGTAGTCCTCCTAAACAACCCATCTACATAGATTTTCCTCAACCTCATTCTTCTCTCCAACCTTATTATCCTTTCTCGCTTTGTTCTGTTTCTTTCCTTCATAGCACTTATCAGTACTGGTATTTATTAATTTATTTATTCACTTACCTTTACCCCACAAGATTATGAACCCCACTCACAGGATCACAGACATGGCCTGTTTGGTTCACCATCCGTAAAGAATGCCCGGGGACTTAGAGCACCTTAAAAAAACACTGGATGAATGAGTGAATGACTGATAAACTTATTTCTGTGATACCATAACCATATGTCTAACAACTTCAGCCACATCAACAATTCATCTCAATGGCCTATAAGATAAAATCCAAAATGCTTAGCGAGATTTTTCAGGATCCACACTGAAATATTTGAATTTCTCTGAATGTGTCGTGTGCTCTCCAATGTCTTTGCACATATGTCTTTCTGTCTAGCCTGTCCCTCTTACCTACCATTAGCCTGACCAGTGATATTCATTTTTCAAGAAACCTCTCAAGTGTCACTTCTCTGAAATCTTCCAAGACCACCCCTAAACTACTCTTGTTTTTATGCCTCTATCATATTCTATACATAGCCCTATTAATAGCTAACATTTATTGGCCACTTCCACAGGATGTTAATTTATAAGAAGTTTATAAGCATCCCATATATTTTAATTTCCACCACAACCCTATGAGATTAGATTTATTATTACAGAGAAGGACACTGAGATCAAGAGAGGTTGGTAACTTACCTAAGGTGTAAGAGCTCTTATCTGAGAGACCAGGAGAGAGACATAGATAGATTTTAGTCTGTGACTTTAATCACTATTCCCTATTGTCTTGCCAAGAACTCAACACACACTATAGTATATGTCTTTATATATATATACCATATTTTCTTATATTCATTGCCCCACTAGACTGTGAGCCTCTCATGGGCAAGCCAGTATCAAAATCACATTTGTAAACCTAGCTAAATATTCATGAATAAATAGTTAATGAAAGCATTAATTTATACTTGTGTAAAATCTTTTGCTTATAATATTTGAATGCCTTTAAAAATGATCTACGGAATTTATAAAAACAGATTTGTCTCACAATATTTTTCAAATAGCAAGCAATTCAGTTTATTAGTACATCTATTTTTAATGAGTTGTTTTTAGCATACTTCACATGTAACTGACTTTGTCATTCAAACACGCATAAGTAAATGTAAGTGCCTCAAAAGAGGAATGGAGCTTTGGTGATCATTTAAGCATTTTCTGTCTCTTAAGGCATATACAAATATGTTTTAATCAGTCTAGCTGCTCTTTGTAACTCATAATTAGCATTGCTGCCACCAGATGGAGTAGGAGGCTATTTAAATGCTATTTCTTAAGAAGCACAGAAAGAAAAGAGATCCCTTCAGTTAAACTATTTTTCTCCACTCTCTTGCTTTTCCCCATGTTTACTGTTACCAGCCACCCCAATATTCACATACATACACTCACATTTGCATTCACACACACACACACACACACACACACACACACACAGCCCTAAACCATTAAGTATGAGTTGACTAAATGATGCCATTAGAATGTAAAACTGCGTGGTAACTCAAAGGAGCAGAGCCAAGAAACATACAAAACCATTAAAATGGTGCCATGCAAGAACTTCATTCAGTTAACTAGTAAGCACCTGGCGAGAATGAAGCATAAGACATGTAACTTTTGATGAGGCGAAAGGGAATGAGGAAAAAACAATGTGTGCAGGCCTAGAATTTGGAGTATTACAATGCGGCCAGTGTTGGCTGGGTCTACTTATTAGATTTTAAGATTAAATTGTGTTGTAACCATATGGAAGATAGTATAGCATGGTAGTTAAGAGCTATCCTGAGTTATAAAGTTAAACAGAGCTGAATGTTTACCCTAGCTTCTCCAAGTAACATTAGACTGGTTTCTTAAATTCCTTATGATTTGGTTTACTCAAATATAAAATAAGGATATCAACTTACATGGTGGCTATAAGAATCCTGTAACTCCAAATTCATACCCTGCAATGTTACACTATTTCATTTCGATCACAGCGCTTACTACCACCTGATACATTCTTCTTTATTTTTTGTATTGCCTATCTTCACAGTCAAATGTCAACTCCTCAAGGGCAGATCATATTTGTCCTGCTTAGCATTATATTCTTAGGATGTTAATAGTTCCAAGCATTCAGGAGATGCTCAGCAGATTGATGATAAATGTAGGGCTCAAACTCACAAACCCTGAGATTATGACCTGACCCTAAATGAAGAGTCAGATGCTTAATCAACTGGGCCCACCAGGCACCCTATAAAATAGAAAATGCTAAAATAAAGCTTTAATAAATGGTGGATACGTGGTGGTGCAGGTTATGATTAAATAACTGTATTAAAACCATTTTCTCCCATCATTTAGTATTCTAAAAGATCACTTTTATGGGCCACATACTTAAGGGCATGGATGCCACAGTCCAATTTTGAACACTTAATTGTTCCCAGGTTGTTTACAGTACAAATAGTGCTATGACAAACATACATACACATATCGATAGATTCGTAAATGCATACATATGATTCCTTTAGTACAGACTTCTGGAAGTAAAACTACTATGAATTTTTAAGGTTATTAAATGTAATCCCAAATTTTATCTAAAAGTTTCTACCAATTTACACAATTCTTGGCAATGGAGCACCTAGACCCTAACATCTCACCAACACAGAGCATATTATTGTTATAAAAGCACATGTCATTGTTTTAATTTTCATTTTGTAAATTACTCATGACTACAGAGAATGCATTTTTACATTGTTGTTGTTTTTACAAATTGCTGATGTGTGTTCTTTGCCTATTTTTCTATTGGATATTCTATTTTTTATTGATTTCTAAGAGGATTTTGTTTGTTTTTATATTAAGAATGTTAGCCCTTTACTACCATAGTATATCAAAATATTTTTTTCCAATTCGCCTTTTAATTTTTTAATTATTTAAATGTTATACTCATTTCTAAAGCTTACTCTTTACAACTTGAAAGCCAGAAAAAGTAGACATTCCTGATCACTAATAAAAGTAGCTCTAAGGAAAGGTAACCTACAAGTGAGCTAAATAATTTCCCAAGTAACAAGGGGAAGAAAAGAGATGAAACTCTAAATTTGAGCTAAGGGACTATGCTCCACTCAGAGCTCATAAAATATTTTTGTGTTGACAAAATACATTGGGGGATAAATATTGTGTGCTGGGATGGAGACTGTAATTTTTTAAGATCAAATTTCCGTACTCTTATTAAAATATACCACATACATTTGTCAGAAGAGAAGTAAAAATGAGTATTTTATTTGAAATACACTTACTTTTAAATATTTAGGGAAAAGCACCTGTCAAAATACATTTCAGACTGCATCAAGTTCAAATTCCTTAGAACTGGCTAGTAAATTATGGAACAGGAGAACTCCTAGTGAATCCATTATACCTTGGATAAAGGTAGCAGTTCATCATCTGCAGAAACCCTGAATTTTTTTATAATTCTTCAAGAAGTGGGCTACCTCTAGACAAAATAGTTTCATGGCCATTGCAATCGCAAAGGTCCCCTCGCATCCTAAGTTGTGATAGTTTTTCTTTTCCCATTATTTCCTCTGAGCGTGACACTCCCAGAGAAGTGGCAAATATGGTAGGCCTGTCATTAGTTTCCCTGCTAACATCTAGGGCTGCTAACACTAGCCAGTAACAACCTTTTGGAATAAATCCATTAGCTCCCTTGGAATCCTTTTTAACACAGTGCTCCAATAAACTGACTGGGAGATGGCAATCAGGTTTTAGCTCAAGTTCTACTCCTCATTAGCATGACAAGGAATCCAACTTACACAGTTTCTGCATTTTAAATAGGATGCCCTTAAAGACTGGAAAGCTTTCAGAGCAAAATACGTGAAGCTCTAACACTTTGGGGACAATGGTCTTGATGTTGGGAACAGGGATGCTTAGCCCACACTTCCTTGATCACACTCTGCCCTGCACCTACTTTAACACTGGGGCTGGCCCTACTCAGACTTCTTATAACTTGAAGAAGATCATTTGAAAGTTAATTCAGAAAACATGTTTATATTTCTCTAGTTTTCAAGCCTAGCACTTCAGATTTCTTCACATACATGTTTAAATATATTTCATGGGAGGAAAAATTGCACAAGTGCTCTCAGGCATCATGTTACAAAATCTAATATTTTATTTTAAATGATAGAACTTTTGCTTAGTTCTTATCTTCTTACCCCATAAAAGGACAAAACTATAGAATTAAAAGTTGTGAAACTTTCTTTTTTAGTAACTCTTGGAATGACCCAGAAATTCCTTCAATGAATGAGTCTGTATATATACAGAGTCATAAAAACATCCATCTCACATTAGCTGGTATGAAATGATTCCTATTTGTAGATGCAATACTCCCTTGCACTGCTTACTACATCAATTGGGTTGGATTTTAGAGTTCATATACTGTTGTTGTGTTGTTACTGTTTTTCAAACTCTTAGACCCGCTAAAAGAGTCCTCTAGATCCAGGGATGATGACACTTATGTCCACAATCTGTTAGCTAGAGGAATGATGGCCTCAACAGTGCTACATACCTTTCTATACAATTAGTATATCAAATTAAGAATATGAATCTCCCAGATTCAAAGAATCATAGAATCTTAGTGCTTGGAAGTTACCTCATCAAATCCACCATTTTAAAGAGAAACAATAAATAAAGGGACAAATGGCAAAAGAACAGTCCTTTAACTCCGAGATCACAAAAAATAGATATTAAATAAATTGATTTTGAATATAATTAGAGTGCTTTTTAATTGGAAATTAAGTGTTTTACAAGGCTTGTACTTCCTCTTTATAATTACCTCAACATTGTTTTGCTATATTGCCTACAAATTTATTTCTTCTTCAAACACATCCTATCAGTGAAATAAAATAATCCTACATAATTTACTAATGAAGGCAATTTGAATATATTCTAAATTTTGTTCTGTAACTGAAATATGTTCCTACCTGTCTGTGTTTTAGTAAGAGGTAAGTCTATAAAGCAATAATCTTATTGTTTTTATGTTGTATACTAAAACCTAGATGAGGTAATTATTGTAGGAACATAACCAGTCATGTTTAAATTCACAACTATGAACTCAAGCTTACACAATTAGTCCTGTACTGGCAGCTACATTAAATGGAAACGCATATATTACAGTAAACATTACTTTAAGAAAAATACTAATATTAAATATATTGTGAGGTTGAGCAAATATGCAAGTTGAATACAAAATTTGCAAAGCTCACAAAAAAGAATTTATACCAATTCCAAGAGTCTATGACTGATATAAAATGCCAAAGAATATAGGTATTCCTAATAAGATAGCAGGGTGAGAAGTTCTCTCATGCAACTTCCTCCGTTCCCTTTTCCAAAACTGATGTGATTTTAAGATTAGAAAAATGACACAAATCTATCTTAGCAGTGAGAACCAGCAATGAATGATGCCCGTGTAACAGTAAGCAATAAATAGGTATCTACGGTGCTGACTGAAAGAAACCATTACGGTCTGAGCAGTGACCAATTCTGAAAAAACAAATTCTCTGTCATTCCCTCAGCACTCAATGGGTTAGTGGCAGTATAAATGAGTGTACAGAGAACAAAACAAACTTGAAAATAGTGTGGGGAGAGGTGAGAGTGAAAAGGGTGTCAGGAGATTACATGAGTTTCCCTCCAAAGTGATTGTTCCTTATCAGCAGTCCAAAGAGTAAGTGCTCCAAATGTCACTAACAGGATGCTTTAGCCTCCTTCCCAACCCCTTACTCCCATTGCTGCATCTCTAAGTAATAACTGTCTATTTCCCTTTAACTTAAATCTGGGCTTTGAAGTCACTCTTCTCCTCCTCCTTTTGACTGTAGGCTAATACTGTAGAAGAATAAACAATCCAAATAATTTCAATTGAAAAGAATAAATTCATCATTTTTGAGGAAATGCCTCTGAAATAGATTGATAGCAAAAAAAGAAAAAGAAAATATAGAAACATCTTATTTGAGGGGCGCCTGGCTGGCTCAGTCAGTAGATTATGTGACTCTTGATCTTGGAATTGTGAGTTTGAGCTCCAAATTAGGTGTAAAGATTATTTAAAAAATTTTAAAAATCTTAAAAAAACCCACAACACCTTATTTGAAATTTTGGTCATATATTCAGGAGAACTTTGCACTGTTTGAAACCACAGTAAGCAAGACTCGTAGTAATAGCAGCAGCAGTAATACTGAGCATGTGTCAGGCACTATGCTAAGTGACTTACATGTATGACCTCATATTTTCACAAAAACCCTTAGATATATACCACAACTGTCCACATTCTACATATGATAAAAGTAATTTAGAGAGACTAAGTGATCTGCTATTTAAGTATATAACTATGTAACCTTAGGGTTACACATCTAGAAAACAGAAGAAGTGGGATTTTAACTCAGGCTATTTGACCCCAAACCTTTTCAAATAAAGATAGAAAACATAAGGAACAATAGTACAGAAATTAAAAACAGTTGCTGAAACTTTAGAATTCCTGTAGACAGCAGCTTGGAAGGTGCTGAAAATAGAAAGAATGAAATAGACGATAAACTAAAGCTTCTCAAGAGATAAGAAGTCCTTCAAACATATCACAGTGAGAATATTAAAAAAAGAAGGCCTTGAGAGCCAACCTATACTTAATAGAAGGTCTTCAATCAGAAACCTAGAACTGGAGAAGAAGAGATAAAATAAGAACGAACACATAGGAGACTTCTTGGTATCAAACAAAAAAAAAAAAAAAAAAGAAAGAAAAGAAAAGAAAACTTCATCTGAAGTTTGAGAGTATAGATTTTATTTTTTGCAACCTCAATGAAAAAAGAGCCATATCATGATAGTAAAAGTAAATAAAGAAGTTAGTAAGTATTCAGATGAGAAGTTCCACTCCATAAAGGACAAAAACTGGGCCTTCCTGGAAATTGCCCACAATGCTCCTTTCTGAAATATAAATGAAGCAACGATTATAGAGCTTTGAAAGAAAAAGAAAGTAACCCCTCCCATTTCTTCCCTAGCCAAGGTGTTGTCATTAGTCCTGCTCGGGAGTCCTGAGGTCGGGAGGTCAGATATGACAAAGTTATAAAACTACCCTTTTTGAAGCAAACTACTTTAAGGTACATATATTTCATAATGAAGAAAGATTGGCCCAAAGTCAGAACTCAAAGGCAAGAAAGCCCAACTGGAAATATTATAGTGAGCAGTTAAACCATATAAACATACAATAAGAAGTCTAAATAATCAAGTCATATGCAGCAAAAGCCAAAATACATTAAAGAATTATTATCCCTTTGAAACACACGATGGCTTTCATTGAAAACAGATGGAAACTAAACATATATTACATCTTAATAAAATGGGAAGAAGTAGATGAGGAAAAATAAAAGTGAAAAATTTCTTATATATATTTAATAATGGGGAATGAAAATATTATTATTATGATATTGTGTGATATTTAACTAGTTCATAGAATTAAAATACCTAATAAGTTTAAGAAAAACATTGTCATCCTTAGGAAAACAGAAATTAAGGGAAATATCATATATCATAAATATACAGAAATAAATAACATCAACCTATGTTGAGTAGTAGTAGTTGGCTAGTACTAGAAGGAAGTTTAAGAAAAAAATTTTGTAAATCAGTATGCATGTTCTACAATCTTTCTACAGCCACAGTGAAGGTACCAGTTCTTGGCTTCCAACCACTCTATGCCTTTTCATATATTATGCTGCACTTCTCTTCCATAAATAGCAAAACAAATGAAAAGCATGAAAGTGGAATATCAATTACTAATTATCAAAGGAAAATTTTAGAGATGATTGATTGGGACTATGAAGATAACCTGTGAAAGTATATACATTTAAAATCTTTTTTTAATGTTTTATTTATTCTTGAGAGAGAGAGAGAGAGAGAGAGAGAGAGAGACAGAGCATGATTGAGGGAGGTATAGAGCAAGAGAAGGAGACACAGAATCCGATGCAGACACCAGGCTCTGAGCTGTCAGCACAGAGCCCGATGTGGGGCTCGAACTCACAAGCCAGAAGATCATGACCTGAGTCGAAGTCGGACGTTCAACCAACTGAGCCACACAGGCGCCCCAGAAATTATATACATTTAATTGAAGGATGGTACAAATCACAAAATCTGCTTGTAAAAAGTGATATATCACAATACTTAGGGATAAATTTAGCCAAGTAGATGTAAGACTTGTACACTGAAAACTACAAAACTCTGCTGAAAGAATGAAAGAAGACATAAATAAGTAGAAAGACACCCTGTGTTCATGGATCAGAAGTATTGTTGACATGGCAATGCCAGTCTAGGGATCTACAGATTCAACACAGTCCCTATTCAAATTCTGATGGTATTTTGGGAAATATAGAAATTCATATGAAATTTCGAGGGCTCCCAAATAGTCAAAACAATCTTGAAAAGAAGAACAGAGTTAGAGGCCTCACATTTCCTAATTTAAAAGTGACTACAAAGCTACAGTAATCAAAATGGTGCTGTACTGGTATCGAGGCATAGGTCGATGGGACAGAATAGAGAGCCCAGAAATAGACCCTCATGTATACAGTCAAATCATCTTTGATAAAGGTGCTGGACCATGTGATGGGGAAATGATAGTGTCTTCCACAAATGGTGCTGGGAAAAACTAGATAATCTCATGCAAAAGAATAAAGTTGAATCCTTACTTTATATCATATGCGAAAATTAACTCAAAGCAGAATGAAGATCTAAATAAATATAAAGGCCTAAAACTATAAAACTTCTAGAAGAAAATATAAAAGAAAAGTTTCATTGACATTGGCTTTGGGAATGACTTCTCAGATACGACACCTAAAGCACAGGCAACAAGACAAAGCACAGGTAAGCTGAATTTTATAAAAATTAAAAACTTTTGGGTGTCAAAGGAGAGTTTCAAGAGGGTGAAATAACAGCCCACAGAATGAGATAAAATATTTGTTAACCCTACATCTGGTAAGCGATTAATATTCAGAATATATAAAGAACTCTTACAACTTAACAACCAAACCAAACAACTGGATTCAAACGTTAACAGAAGTCCTGAATAAACATTTTTGCAAAGAATATAAACAGATAGTCAATAAACACATGAAAAGATGTTCAACTGTCACTAATCTTTAGGAAAATGCACATCAAAACCACAGTGAGACACCACTCTCATTCATTAGATGGCTATTATTAAAAAAGCAAACAAAATAACAAGTGAGGGTAAAGATGGGAAGTAACCAGAACCCTCATGGATTATTGGAGAAATATCAAACAATACAGCCTCTGTGGAAAACAGTTTGGTGGTTTCTCTAAAAGGTAAACACAGAATGATCGTATGATTCAGTAATTTCATTCCTAGGTTATATCCAAAGAACTGAAATCAGAGACTCAAACAGATACTTGTACACCAATGCTCATGGTAGTATTATTTACAATAGCCAAAGGTGAAAAAATCCAAATGTCCATCAACAGAAGAACTTATAAAACAAAATGTGGTAAATACGTACAATGGAATATTATTTGCAGCTAAAAGGAATAAAACTCTGATACATGCTCCAACATGGATAAGCCTTTAAAACATATGGTAAGTGAAATAAGCCAGATAGGAAAGGACAAACAGTGTATGATTTCATTTACATGAGATACTTTCAAAAGACAAATTTGTAGAGACAGAGAGTAGAAGAGAGGTTACCAGGAGGGTCAGAGTCCAGTTGGAATGATAATAAAGTTCTGGAACAGATCGTGATGATGGTTGCACAGCGATGTGAAAGTACTTAATGCCATTGAATTGTAAGCTTAAAAATGGTAAATTACACATTACGTATATTTACCACAATAAAAAAGTGATACATCTCTCTTTATTTCACCAACATAGGCATTAGAACATCATAATTAGCCTAATAGAATTTCATTAACAAATCAGTCACACTCTATATTAAAAGCATCTAATTTTCCAAACCAAAAATGTGCAGCTATAAAATCCTGTGTCAATTAATTGCTAAATTAAAGAAAAAGAACTACTACAAGAATATAAGGGAAAACAAACCACAGTATGTTCGCTTTTAAAAAATAACCATCAGTTTTTTCCCCCCAAACTACGAGGCTCAAACAAAACATGCTAAAATTTACTAAGAATAAATCAAGCAAATTATTTTTTCAGAAGTGGAATATGCTGCTGTTCCTTCCAGTGTATCTTTTCTCCTCCAAATTTTTCATTTGGAAATAAATTGTACTAACACTTGACATTATTAAGCTGTAAGGAACCATACTGTCTTTGGAATAGTTAATAGAAAAATATGTTGCTTGTCATATTATTTGTTTAAAAATGTAGAAAGGGGCGCCTGAATGGCTCAGTCAGTTAAGCCACTGACTTCAGCTAAGGTCATGATGTCACTGCCGGTGAGTTCGAGCCCCACATCTGGCTCTGTGCTGACAGCTCAGAGCTTGGAGCCTGCTTGGGATTCTGTGTCCTCTCTCTCCCTGCCCCTCCCCTGCTCATGCTCTCCTCCTGTCTCTCTCTCCTTCAAAAACAAACATTTAAAAATATAGAAATATTTTCAAATATTTAATAAGCAGTATCTTATTTTTAAAATTTTATTTATTTTTGAGAGAGAGAGAGAGAGGCAGAAAGAGAAAGAATCCCAGGCAGGCTCAGTCAGCACTATCAATGCAAAGCCTGACGTGGGGGTCGAACTCACAAACCATGAGATCATGACCTGAGTTGAAATCAAGAGTCTGACACTTAACTAACTGAGCTGCTCAGGTGCCCCAATGTGTAGCATCTTTAAAATACTGTGTTAAAATTGCTCTTTTAGATCTCACTGGGGTCAAAATCATTCAGTTTGTTGACAGATTTAATCTTTAACCAAGGGCACAAAGACAAATGTATATAATTAGTTTTCTAAATGTTTGTGTGGAGTAAAATTTAATTTGCTCTTTGTGGTTTCCTACTACAAACCTCACCTAAAAATATAATGGAATCTAGTTTGTGCTGTGTAAATGATAAAATGTTAAACTAACCTTCGATCAATGACTATTGGTATGTAACTGCAGAGTTGGTATTTTTGGCATGGGTAAACCTCATTTAACTAAATGTACTTATAATTAGGCTTCCTGGGAAACCAGTGCAACTAAAGACAAATTTCTATATCACCTTATGTCTCCTAATATTTCATTTTAGAACGGAGAACTTTTTTTCTATTGCCATTACAGTACATTTGCATGCTGTCTAGATATACAGGATCAGCTGTTGGGTTTGATGTTGCCATCACTTTTTCTATTTTTGATCTGTGAATGTGGTTATTTCAGTCAATTCACAGAAATAGTCTAATTAAAAAAAAAAGAGGCCTGAGTTCCCAAATGATCCATTTCTAATAGGCACCGAATGAAATGTAGACTATATACTAAAAGCTTTTAAGATGTTATATACCATAAATCCTGGTGGAGGTGGTAGAAAGAATATGGTTCACATGCTGGAGACAGAGGAAAATGAGCATAAGTCTCAGATTCCAACCTCTCTTTAGGTGCATGTCTGAATAGATGCCTCAGCCATCATTACTGCACATCACTCCTGTCACCAGCTTGACTCACTATTATACTATATCACAGCGCATAGCTTCCCACTCGAGAGATATGGAGAAGCCACCGTCCAATCTTAACACCGCAAACCTGGTGTCACCCTGTGGATACCTTTTGAAAACTCAGGAATGAATAACAATATTTAGGAACATTTATGTGATGAATGTGAAGCCCTCCCATTTTTCTAGATCCAGGATGGTAAACAGATTTCATGCATAGAACCTGCCGAGAGTCCTGCTTGATGAAAGGGGATTTGAGCCTAATTCTGTATTGAATGGGAAACAGGACCAAATATGTCCATCACTGCCTTGTAGTGACGGCACGTGCGAGGCACACCAGCCAGCTCTAATCTAGATATTCTAAAGGGATCCTTGCATTAACATTAAATAGCAAAGAACACACTGTCAGGACCACATTGGTGATACCTCTACAGAACTGATTTGCCTGAGCTATATTTAAACATTAAAACTTCACAATTTCAGGAAAATTAACAAATAAAGCTATGAAAATTATTATTTCTATTTCCTGTAAGGATGCTTATCATTCAGTAAATTTAACAACATTCTCTATTTAAGAATCCACAGGAAAAACATCTCTTAACACTTAATGACAGGAATATTCAAGTTCATCTGAGCGACTGGTCAATTTTTATCTTATGAACCCTAATTCACTTCTTTTCTCCTCTTTGCACTGCTGCTAGAAAAACCCAGAAAGTTCTTTCTAGCAACAGGCTAAAACAGTACTCCTGCCCTCATGGAATCATTCCATATCCTAACCCCACCCTTGATTTCAACTAACTTATTCTACCCTTTTTTTCACTGAGCCTCAATCTATTAATACGTTTAATCTTCTAGAAATTATTATTCTGGGTGCTGGTGTAAGACAAAATATAAATATATAAATACCCCAACCTAGATGGGTTACTTTGGCCAACTGACAATCTCTCAGAGGCTGGGTTTTCTTTTCTATAAAAAGAGGGGCTGCTTCATTCTAGTTCTCACATTTTGTCAACTTTCTAAATAAAAACCAGAAAATCAGTAACAAATTGATTTGCACGATCAGCTGGTAAACTGTTACCATTGCAATAATACAACAGGGAGCATGTGTTCCATGACTTCATAATGGATAATCTCTCACGATTTCTGTAACTCTCTCACTTCGAAGGTAGAGGTTGGAATCTTCCTAGAAAGGTCAATGATACAGATAAATATAAAGGCCACATATAAGTAAATGATAGTAAATGCTCTTTAAAGAAGATTATCAGTGTAGAAACACTTGTGTAATTGCACACGCGTATGTGAATGAGCACTTGTGGAGCTCGCGTATTTAAAATATCTTTTTTTTTTTTTAAACTGAGACCAATTAAGTGAAACTATCCTGCCTACAGCATAGCCTTCCTTCCATTCCTTCACAGTGAAGATTTAGCCAAAATAGAATCTGTACCACAGGTGTTTTGTTCATTTCAGCTACCTGGACAATCGATTAGGATTAGTATAGGATGATCATTTACAATTATAAAGCCAGTTAAAACGAATTTACTTCAAATAGGCACGGCTATATTTTTCAACACCTTATCTTTTAATCTATTTTAAATGTCATACTTAGCCCCTAACATGGGAAGAAAACAGCAATGAATGAGAGTTTCAATTTCTCCACATCCTGAACAACACTTGTTATTGTCTTTTTTATTATTATCTATGCTAGCATGTGCTATAAGCTTGATTTGAATTTTCCTAATAACTAACGCTACTGAGCATCTTCATATGCTTATCACCATTTGCATATCTTCTTTGGAGAAACACCTATTGAGATCCCTTGCCCATTTTTGAATTCTGTTATTTGTTATTTATACGTTCTGGGTACTAGTATGATCTGCAAATATTTTCTGCTGTTCTATGGGGTGTCGTTTTACCTTTTTGATTATGTCCTTTGATGCATAAAAGTTTCCACTTTTGACGAAGTCCAATTTATTTATTGTTTTCTTTTGTCATTTATGCTTTTGGTGCTGTATCTAAGAAACCTTGCCTAAGCCAAGATCATAAAGATTTATGCCTATGTTTTCTTCTAAAATATGTTTCTTAGTTTTGGGCCTTATATTTAGGTATAACCCATTTTAAATTATTTTGTGTATGGTGTGTCAACCCCCATTTCTTAAAAGTTTATATATTTATTTTGAGAGAGAGAGAGAAAGAGAGAGAGACAACAAGTGGGAGAGGGGCAAGGAGTGAAGGAGAAAGACAGAATCCCAAGCAAGCTCAATGCTCTCAGTGCAGAACCTGATATGGGGCTCGAACTCATGAACTTGTGAGATCATAACCTGAGCTGAAACCAAGAGTTGGACACTTAACCAACTGAGCCACCCAGGCTCCCCAAACCCCATTTTATAGAGGAAGAAACTAGTTGAAGTGAGGCTAAGCAATTTTCCCAAGTGTAATAGCATTCAGGGGGCTGGACAGGATTCAAATAATAGCAGTGTGACTCTAGAGTCTGCACACTCACCCACAATATTATGCTACTTCTACATCGCACATAACATCTTTCTCTTTTGTCAAAATAGATATAAATTTTTAGATTATAAGTTGTTTGTTCTTTATACTATCAGTGGGTAGGTAATGCAATGGGAAACTTGTAAGAGAGACATCAATATTACTCCAAAAGTGATGATCAGTTTTCTGCTTTATGCAAAGAAATGCTGTAAAGACACAAGAGAACCTTAAAAAGCAAAGCCAATATCTACATGCTATAAACATGCCATCTTTACACTGGAAATGGTTTCCTGCTTTTACAATTCATCATTCATTTTGGTACCTGGATTCAGAAGAGAAAAGTTCACCATATGTTTCCTTTCTTCGGTATACGAGATCTGTCTTCACTGACTATATTAACTTATATCATTTCCTAAAAATATTCCCCATTATATTATATTACATTCTGTGAAAACTGATTCTTCAAAAGGTGACCATATTAAAACTAGATAATGTCTAATTTATTTATTCCAACTAGTTTGTAGCTATAGAGATTTCACCAAATGACACGCAAAGATATCTATTCTCATGAAAGCCTTATGTAGAATTTCATATGATGATCCAGAGACGTTTGAGAAGTTAGTTTGGAAGTGTTAAGTAATATTAACATAGATCAAGACATTGGTCTAGCAAGAATTATCTCAGATTTTAATATCCAATGTAATATTCTACCCATTATATATCATTAACTCCATTTAGCACAGCAATCATTAATGATTACAATCAATTAAAATTCATAAAGAACTATCTGTTATCGCCTGTGTAAATGAACTACATTATATAGAGAGATTTCAAAGCAGTCTATTAAGGAGACCTTTCCATTCTACCTGCTCTGCCAGTGATAGGTTTTTTAAAAAAACAGGTGAATATTATCCAGGTAACAGTGGTGAGATATTTTCTCAACTCCACTTGCCTAATTCTTTATTACATATACACTTTAACACATATTTTATTGCAAAAGAAAGACAAGTACTGCTTAAATGAAGAGCAATTTGCCCATTTGCACTTTCTGGCTAACTCCAAGCCTGATTTTAATTTGTGTTGTGTGCTTCTGTTAATGAAACTGTCTATTTAAAATAACCATTAAAGTCTGTAATATTAACATAATGGAAACATTCTCCTACAATCTCAATAGAAGTTTTTTTTATGTTAACTTGAGGCCTTGTAATAGATGCCATTCACAGAGAGTTGTTTCATCTTTAAAATTTCTGATGAAAACATTTTATACTTCCAGTAAGCTCAGCTATCTAAACGAATCTGTACAACTTTGCTAACATGAAGGGGTCATTTGAATTCAGAAAAGCTGGAAACTTTAGGCTTTGTGTTTTGTTCTTTTTTTCCCCAATAGAACAAATAATTTTCTGAAAGCAACGGAACCACAAATTCTGACAACACTGGCTGCATATCATTCATCGGGTGACCAACTGAAGACAACTTCCCAGAAAGGTTTACCCTGACATTTCAGCATTTCCTCCACCCCTGATGAAGAAGCACACAACTGTTTATACTTTCTCAGAACAGAATCAAAGGGCAGGCTCACTCAAAAGCCATATAAGCCCTTAGCAGGATCACTATTATCCTGGGATACTAATGCAAGACTAAATATAAAGTCATGAATAAATTTATTCTTCAAAGTTTAACATGCTCAAAAATAGTCAAGTCCATTTACCAATGGCTAAGAGAAGTAAAAATGAAATATAATAAATATCAAAAAGCTTTCTAGATCTGAAAAAATTAACAATACATTGGCTACTAGCAGAATAAGTTGTTCTAGAAGCCAAAGAAATAGAAAAGAGAGTCCTTTAAGGCAAAAAAGTACTCAAGCTCCACACTAAATAGGAGGGAGCATTCTGTAGAAGAAAATGTTATAATAAGGTTCCATATTTTTAAACTCTACTTCTCTTAGGAAGTTAAAGAATACAATGTTCATACTCTAGTCTAATTATATTATAGGAATAGGAGGACTTCTGCTAAACAGAGAGGCAGCTGGGCTTCGAAAAACTCAATTTGCTTGAAAAAAAAAAAGGGTCACTTCATAATAAAAAGAAAGTACATAACCAGGATACCTGTGTTTACCTTTGCTTTGCGAAAGTGGTAGACCACCAGCATGCTAACGAAGTCGAGCAGCATACACAGGGCTTGGAAGGAGATGATAGCAAGTCGCAAATACTTATCCTCCTGGACAAAGCAGGGGCTGTCATCAGCACAGTAGGGGCAGCCCTCCCTGCAGGGCAGGCAGACATGGGCTTCTTCTGACACATCTTTTGCACTTCCTGTCAAAGGGTGATCCGGGCCCCTTCCTGAAAGTTCCAAATAAAACCACAGTGTCATTGCACCTCTGAGATAGGTGAGATTGAGTACACAACACACATCCTTATCTCTTCATTCCTTATCCCTTTTATTAAAGACTTTTTAGCAACCTTCTTGCTAGGAGAGAAACAGTTACTTTGCTTTTAGACTCAAACAAAATTCTTTTATCCCTTTGATTTAAAAAATGTCATTCAGAGTAGCTGAGAAAAATAGCAAAAATGGAACTAAAAATCCTCAAAGGCAAAGAAAAGTTTTGCTATATCATTATCTACCAATAGCCAAATGATACTTTCTATGGCACAAATCGTATTCCATAAGTATTTGTTAAAGAATTAACTGGAGGGTGCCTGGGTGACTCAGTCGGTTAAGCAACCAACTTCGGCTCAGGTCATGATCTTGTGGTTCGTCAGTTCGAGCCCTGCATCGGGCTCTGTGCTGACAACTTGGAGCCTGGAGCCTGCTTCAGATTCTGCATCTCCCTCTCTTTCTGCCCCTCCCCTGCTTTCACCCTGTCTCTCTCTTTCTCAAAATAAATAAACATTAAAAAAAATTTAAAAAAAGAATTAACTGGAAGGAAGGATAAGAAAGTTATCTCTTTTCCGTACCAAGTAATACACAACACTTTCAGAACTTCTTGACCTAGATGGCACAGAATTCAAAATGAGGTTTTGATTACTCCTTAATTCAGCAGGGATCTCATCTACTAAGTTCATTAGGTCTAAATTGGATAAAATGGTACTTAACTGGCAGTTGTTCAGTGTGCAATTGCCTAATGATGGTGCATCCTTTGCCCAGAGTATAATCCATACTTACAGGCTATCATGTAATTTCCCACTTTGTCTACTCATACGACATTTCTTCACTATTAACTAACTGGGGCTACTGATCCTCCCTTTACTTTTAGATTCTTCTGTGTCAGTTATCAAACTTAATTTAGGTCTGAAGCTCAATAGGCAAAGATTTTAATCGTTGAGTTGAGTTTTACATTGGCAAATATCCAATTAATAACATCAACTAAAAACAACAACAACTATTTCCAACCCTAAACTCAATATGAAAGACATTAGTAATTACATACCCAGTTTAGTACATAATATAGCCACCCAGTTTAGTGTATAACACAACCACCCTGTTCAGTATATAACACAACCTTGATGAATCAGGGAATCTGAGAAAGAGGTTGTTCTGGTTAAAACAGCACTTTGATAACACAAAGTTTAACAGAAAGTCTTTATTACTTTCAACTCTTGTTGAAGAAGGTTCATATTCTTTCTAAAATGTATTTGTCTGGTTTCCCTCTTAATAAATACAATAGCAAAAACATAATTGAGTATTTCTTTGATGATTCAGTGTACAACACTATTTAAGAGTGACTATTCTGTTACACAGCGAAAAGTATATGAATTTAGGTATCCAGCAGATACGGTTCCCGTCTCCAGGCAGCTCTGAGATATCAGGCAACTCACTTGTACAAAATGTGAATTGCTATGGGGATTAATGAGTTAATGTATGTAAATCAGAGTGCCTGTTTTCTCTTCTTCAAATATTGAAGATGCCAAGTGGAAGTATAAATCCATTGGTGCCTTAAAGAAAAGTACTATTTTTCAAGATAGTTCAAGAGCTATTGTTCAAGAGCTGAGGTAAGGAGGAAGTAAATGGGAATGATAATCTCCATTTTAGAGAAGCTAACTTTGAGGTCCAACTCATTGTCCAAGAGTAATATACAAGAAGAAGTGAGCAATAATATAAGACTGGCGTGTGGGAGAAGAATCAAAGTCAGAGAAAGAACCTACAGAGAGCTCTGGGGGTAGATAAGACAATAATTAGAGAATGTGAAGAGGAAGAATAGACAGGTGGAAATTTTTATAGTTTCATAAAAGAAAACTGAAATTTATTGGAATGTACTGGAATGTGATCAAAGATGATGACTGAGGAAAGGCTATGAGGTATAATAAATGTTTTATCCTTCATTTACCTTTAAGACAGTGGTTTCCAAGGAATGATAAAGACTGGAACTAGGTTGTCAGGGCTTAAGGAATAAATATGTGATAAAATAAAGTATTATTTCAATAAATGCTCCTTTGAATGAAAAAACAAAAAAAAATCTCATAGTAGGAATAATGATGAAGTAAAAGAAAAGGAGATTTTGAGTTTGTGTTTTGTTTTCTTCCATTACAGGTAATATCTGTAAAAGGAGGCACTGGAAAGACTGCTAAGAAAACAATGATTGGATGTCATCGAAAGCACAGTTGGAGAAATTAACTGTAAGTATAATTGATGGCTCTTCTCACACTGGAAAGTAGTAGAGGTAGATTTAAAAAAAAAAAAAAACTTTTATAGAGAGGAGAATCAGTTGAAAACTGTTCTGAAATACAGACCAAAGAAAATATAGAAGCCAATTGTGTAGTTGTATACTTCTCAACAACTCAGGTAGAATAGGTGCTGAGAATGAAGAAGGCCAGTCAGTCTTGAGGATGAACATATGAAAGATTCAAGCATCAATCTTATACAAGATGACTAGTTGGATTACCTGGCAGAAAAAGAATCCATTTAGAGCAAGATGGTATGATTTACTAGGAGATGTAGCCAAACCAGTTTTTTCCTGGTGTTCTATAATTACCCATAGCATAGAAACCAATTCAGAGGATAAAGCAGTCAAGGAGAGAGAATAAAGAAAGGATTGTGACAGTGGCATTTCAGGGAAGGGAGGAAAAGCCAATACAAGGTTGTGTGATGGAGCTACAGCCTTCACTTCTTCAGGGTGGCTGGTGCTCGGTCCTCCAGAGACCTCCTGAGTCTGAGTCAATGTGAGGGATTAAAGAGGAAAACATTTCTTCATCATCCATCTCACTCAATTGCTCAAGGGTAGCCTCCAGAGTCATTAACTCCTGTACATTTTTGGTTGTGCACTCATAACTTTGGAGCAGATAACTGCATCTTGTGCCATGACTCTAGATCGGAAACTTACAAGTGTGGTAGGAGATTCCACGCTGAGGCAAAACATAATACAATTGTATTTATGCAAAGTTCTTCAAGGCTTTCAGGAAATAGAGCAATGACTGGAGTAAGAAGTAGGGCCAAGTGGCATTTGAAGGGATTACAAACAGGTATCTAATATAGATAAAAACTTGGGGAATGATAGGGCACACAGGTCAAAAGCTACAAAGTACAAAAGCATAGGATACTAACAAAACAGTAACTTAAATTAACTCTGAGTACAAACTGGATAGTCGTGCTAGTGAAGCCAGCAACGGTTACTGTAGTGAATAAGATAAAGAAAGTTCTCAAAAATTCAGATGGTCCGATGATGGTGACAAAAATGTCAAGATCGCTAAGAACAAGTCTGGAAGACAGAGGTCAAGATTTCCTGTTCCGGCCAAGATGGAAGCATATGTATGGAATTAGCCTTAGTATTGGAAACAATGAAAAGAATAGACAAGATATTAAAGTTATGCTTTTACAGACTGGTCATCTGGCAACAAAGAACAGTAATTCGTAACAAATGTAAACGTTCCTCAATAAACCAAACTACTATAAATAGAATCACGACAAAAGTTAAATTAGTAAAGAAAAGTATCTCTGGAAAGTATTTTGTGAAATAGCCCTTCATAATCCAATCTTTGCCTTCTTGCTTTAGCTAAATAGGCAGATATTTTCTCATTGGTTTAAGAAGCTCTGAGCTGCCTCAAAGCCAAGAACTATATACTATTTACTTTCAATATAAATTAAACTTGAAACTTTACCCATATCTAAAGGTATAATTCTCCCAGATGACATGAGCTATAGTACCTTGAATCACTCAAATCTGAAAAATACAACTGACTTGAATAACAGTGGGTTTGAACCACATGGTCCACTTATCCATGGATTTTTTTCAATAAATATATTGGGAAATTTTTGGAGAATTTTGACAATTTGAAGAAACTTACAGAGAAACTGCATAGACTAGAAATATGGAAAAATTAAAGAAAAAGTTGCATATGTCATGAATGCATAAAATATATGTCAGTCTATTTTAACATTTGCTATAATAAAATATACACAAATCTATTATAAAAATTTAACATTTGGCGTGTCTGGGTGGCTCAATCAGTTAAGTATACGACTTCAACTCAGGTCATGATCTTGTAGTTCACGAGTTTGAGTCCTGCGCTGGGTTCTGTGCTGACAGCTTGGAGCCTAGAGTCTGCTTTGGATTCTGTGTCTCCCTCTCTCTCTGCTCCTCCCCCACTCACACTCAAAAATTAGCTCTCCCTCTCTCAAAAATAAACATTTAAGAAAATTTAAAAAAAATTGTTAACATTTATCAAAATGTGAACACACTTAGAGACCATACATACATGGCACCATTCCACAGTTGAGAGAAAGGGAAACAAATGTAAAGATATGGTTTTAAATCATAAGTGCTTAACATTAGCTGCAGTAATAATGTGCTTCTGTAATAATTTTGTAGCCACCTACTGATGCTATTGTGGTGAGCTCAAGCATTACCAGTATCTTCCTAAAACCCCAACTGTTGTTAGTCATTTCTGCACGAGCAGTTTGTCTCTCCAGTAAGTTGTGTGTCACATAAAAA
The DNA here is from genome assembly GCA_030068075.1 of Paguma larvata. Taxonomy (NCBI): domain Eukaryota; kingdom Metazoa; phylum Chordata; class Mammalia; order Carnivora; family Viverridae; genus Paguma; species Paguma larvata. The sequence continues at coordinate 114,788,737 of CM057828.1, forward strand.
GTGATCATTCAGGGTTTCTCACATATTTTTTTAATTGTACTTAGCGCAATACCATCAACCTTGGATAACACCATGAGACCCATACAGAGTGCCACTAGTGGTGCTAGACGTGCTCCCGAGGAGCAGAAAAAAGTCATGACATTACAAGAAAAAGTTGAATTGCTTGGTATGCACCACAGATTGAAGTCCGCAGCTGCAGTTGCCTGCCATTTCAAGATAAAAGAATCCAGAGTAAGGACAATTGAAAAGAAAAAAAAAAAAAGAAAGAGAGAAAGAAAGAAAGAAATTTGTGAAGATGTCATTGCAGCTATGCCAGCAGGCACAAAAACCTTACACTTTCTATCTCATATAGAAAATGCAGCTTTTATGTGGGTGAAGGACTGCTATAAGACAAGCATACCTATGGATTCTAATATGGTCTGAAAAATAGTGAAGTCGTTATATGAGAACTTAACGCAAAAGGAAGGTGAGGGATCGAAAGCTGGAGAATTTAATGCCAGCAAAGGATGGTTTGATAAGTTTAGAAAGAGGTTTGGCTTAAAAAATGTCAAGATAACAGGAGAAGCCACCTTTGCCAACAAAAAGTAGTAGATGAATTCTCAGATGCCTTTAAGAAAATCTCGGAGAAAGGATATGTGCCTGAAGAGGTTTTTAATGCAGATGAAAATGCCCTGTTCTGGGGCGGGGGTAGGGGGTCTGGGGGGAATGCCACGAAGATGTTTATTAATAAGGAAGATAAGTGAGCACCAGGATTTAAAGCAGAAAAGCATACGCTAACTCCACTGTTTTGTGCAAATGCAGTCAGATCTATGATCAAGACTGCCCTTATCTATACGGCTCCTTGTAGGGAAAAGACAAACACCACCTGCAGGTCTTTTGGTTGTACAAGAACCCTTTTCTCTGAATTGGTTCCATTGATGCTTTGTTCCTGAAGTTAGGAAGTTCTTTTCCAGGAAGGTACTGCCTTTTAAAGTTCTTTTAATATTGGATAATGCCCTGGCCACCCGGAACCCTATGAGTTCAACACCAAAGGCACCAAAGGGTTCTACTTATGCTCAAACACAATGTCTATAATTCAGTCACTAGATCAGGAAGTCATAAGGACTGTGAAGGCTCATTACGTGGTACTCTATGGAAGTGATTATCATGGCCATGGAAGAGAGCCACAACAGAGAGAACATCATAAAAGTCTAGAAGGATTACACCATTTAAGATGCCATCATTGTTATAATGAGAAAGCCACAAAAGCAATCAAGCCCCAAAATAAATTCCTGCTGGAAAAAAATGTGACAAATGTTATATTTTACATGACGTTGTGGGATTCACAACAGAGCCATGGCAAAAAAATATGGGGGAGGTAAAGGGTGATATGGATCTTGGAGAAATTTAAGAGTCAACAGATATCATGTCAGAGGAGTTAACAGAAAACCACTTGAGGGAGATGAGTGCCTCCCAACGACCACCAGATGATGAGTAAGAAGAGGTAGAAGAGGCAGTACCAGAAAGCAAATTGACATCACACAACCTAGCAGAAGGTTCTGGTTACTTAAAGACTCCTTTTAACTTCTTTTACTACGTGGAGTATTCTCTGATATAGGCACTAAAACTAATGTAAATGATGGTGGAAGGATTGGTACCATATAGAAACAGTTTTAGAGAAGTGAAAAAAACACATGTATTTCTGTAAATTGACAGCAAGTGTGCCTGCTTCTCCTGCCTCCCCTTCCACTTATGCTCTCCCCCAGACACCAAGACAGCAAGAGCAACCCCTCTTCTTCCTCCTTCTCCACAGCCTATTCAACATATCAACAATGAGGGTGAAGACCTTTTTGATGAGCTACTTCCACTTAATTAACAGTAAACCATCTCATACAGTTGCTAAACTTATTTGTTGTGTGTGTATATGTCTTCATGTGAAAATCTAGTAACTGTCAAGCAAGAACTATATGAGACATTTCTGTGTCACCATCATCATCCTCACTTAAGTATTCATTATATATAACACCATGTGCAAAACTTGTATGGAAGTGGATAACTATTCTTCCAAAGGCATCCAGTAAGTAATAATTAATATAAAATTAATAATGTATTAGTTTTCTTACCACTTTTTAACTTTGCTTTCAAAGAATTAACATTACCACAGACTCTGCCTCTCTCTCTCAATTGGAGAAACTGTGTATGAGCCTATTATTACAGGTGAGTGTTGTTTTTTTTAATGTAACAGTGTTTCCAATACAATATTATGAATATGATTGTAATACTGTATGCCATAAAAATTTTATAATGATTCCTTCATTAGCATATAGGGTTGGCCACCATGAAGTGAATGTATTGATTATACTAGGCAATGATATTAATGCTTCTTTATCACTGCCTGAATTATAATACCTATAAATAAATATGAACTTATTTTCCATATTATCTTTTCATTTTTGATGTCTAGTGTTAGAAACACATTTAACATCTACAGTGTTTCGTATCATAAAAGAAAGGCAATACTGATGTAGGTAATGACAGATGATTCATCTCAAAAACAAATGAAATAAACTTATAGTACCAATATACTCCAGTACTGTAAATGTATTTTCTCTTATGATTTTCTTAATAACATTTTTTCACTAGCTTGCTTTATTGTAATAATAAATTACAGTACATAATATATATACAAAATATTCATTAATCAACTCTATAGTATTGGACTCTATAGTACTGGTAGGACTTCTAGTCAACAGTAGGCTATTAGTAGTTAAGCTCCAACTGGGGGAGTCAGGAGTCATACGTGGATTTGTGACTATGCAGGGGGTTCACTCTAAATCCCTATGTTGTTTAAGGGTTGACTGCACTGCACAGTGTTAAGTGCTCTGTATATTTGAGCTTGTCGGTTTTTATAACATTATTACAGCAAACAGTCGCAGCCCCATTTTTACCACATTTGACAAGTCCATCAGCTTTGTTAAATTTTCCATCATTTTTAACCAATTGAAATTTGAGAGTTTCTCTTTGCTTAGGACCAAATCTGTGGTCCTCTTCTAGTAAACACAGAAAACCTAACCTTATCACTGATTTTTTTCATGACCCAATATTTTAATTGTACCCAATTTCCACATCTTTAATTGTTATTCTGTTGCAAAAGTGTAATTCTGTAAGGTACTCCAAATTATTTTTGGAATGAGGTTTGATATAGAAAGCACTGATAAAATAGAACCTCAATTTTTATAGAATTTGACAGACACAAATTATTATTCAATTCAACAACTACTTTCTGAGTGTCGAATGATGTGTCAGGAACTGTTTTACTGGAATAAATCAGTGAACAAAACAAAGATCTCTGTGCCTGTGGAATTTATCTTCTACTAAGAGAAACAGACACAAACAATGAATATTATGGTAAATAATATTCTGTGTAAGACTGAGAAATGCCAAGAGATAAACCAAGTAGAGCAAGGTCAGGGGCATCAGATGAGCTAGGGGTGAGAGATGCAATTTTAAATAAATGCTTATGGTAGATCTCATTCTTTTTTTTATTTATTTATAATAGTTTATTTTCAAATTGGCTTACATATAACACTCAGTGTTCATCCCAACACGTGCTCTCTTTAATGCCCGTCACCCCCTCTCCCCCCTCCCTCACTCCCCTCACCCTCAGTTTGTTCTTAGTCTTTGAGAGTCTCTTATGTTTTATCTCCCTCCCTCTCTGTGTCTTTTTTTCCTTTCCCCTCTTCCCATCCCCCTGGTTTTTGCTTAATCTCGCAAAGTTCACCTATGCGTGGAAACATATGGTATCTGTCTTTTTCTGACTAACTTATTTCACTTAACATAATACCCTCCAGTTCCATCCATCTTGCTACACATGGCCAGATTTCATTTTTTCTCATTGCCACGTAGTAGTCCATTGTATATATGTACCACATCTTCTTTATCCATTCGTCAGTTGATGGGCACTTGGTCTCTTTCCATGATTTGGCTATTGTTGAAAGTGCTGCTATGAACATTGGGGTACACGTGCCCCTATGCATCAGCATTCCTGTGTCTCTTGGGTAGATTCCTAGCAAGGCTATTGCTGGGTCATAGGGTAGCTCTATTTTCATTTTTTTGAGGAACCTCCACACCATTTTCCAGAGTGGTTGCACCAGTTTGCATTCCCACCAATAGTGTAGGAGGGTGCCTGCTTCTCCACATCCCCGCCAGCATCTATAGTTTCCTGATTTATTCATGTTAGCCACTCGAACCGGTGTAAGGTGGTATCTCAGTGTGGTTTTGATTTGTGTTTCCCTGATGATGAGTGACTTTGAGCATCGTTTCATGTGTCTGTTGGCCATCTGAATGTCCTCTTTGGAGAAGTGTCTATTCATATCTTCTGCCCATTTCTTCACTGGATTATTTGTTTTTCGGGTGTGGAGTTTGGTAAGTTCTTTATAGATTTTAGATATTAGTCCTTTATCCGATATGTCATTTGCAATTATCCTTTCCCATTCCGTCGGTTGTCTATTAGTTTTGTCGGTTGTTTCTTTTGCCGTGCAGAAGCTTTTAATCTTGATGAGGTCCCAATAGTTCATTTTTGCTTCAAATTCCCTCGCCTTTGGAGATGTGTCACATAGGAAATTGCTGCGGCTCAGGTCAAGGAGGTTTTTTTCCTGCTTTCTCCTCTAGGATTTTGATGGTTTCCTGTCTCACATTCAGATCCTTCATCCATTTAGAGTTTATTTTTGTGAGTGGTGTAAGGAAGTGGTCTAGTTTCATTCTTCTGCATGTTGCTGTCCAGTTCTCCCAGCACCATTTGTTAAAGAGGCTGTCTTTTTTCCACTGGATACTCTTTCCTGCTTTGTCAAAGATTAGTTGGCCATATGCTTGTGGGTCCATCTCTGGGTTCTCTATTCTATTCCATTGGTCTACGTGTCTGTTCTTGTGCCAATACCATGCTGTCTTGATGACTACCGCTTTGTAGTAGAGGTTAAAATCTGGGATTGTGATGCCTCTTGCTTTGGTTTTATTCTTCAGAATTACTTTGGCTATTCGGGGTTTTTTGTGGTTCCATACAAATTTTAGGATTGTTTGCTCTAGCGTTGAGAAGAATGCTGGTGCAATTTTGATTGGGATTGCATTGAATGTGTAGATTGCTTTGGGTATTATCGCCATTTTAATGATATTTATTCTTCTGATCCATGAGCATGGGATGTTTTTCCATTTCCTTGTGTCTTCCTCAATTTCCTTCATAAGTTTTTTATAGTTTTCCATGTAAAGGTCTTTTACATCTTTGGTTAGGTTTATTCCTAGGTATTTGATGGGTTTTGGTGCAACTATGAATGGGATTCGCTTCTTTATTTCTCTTACTATTGCTTCATTGTTGGTGTAAAGGAATGCAACCGATTTCTGTACGTTGATTTTGTATCCTGCAACTTTGCCAAATTCATGGATCAGTTTAGTAGGCTTTTGGTGGATTCTGTTGGGTTTTCCATGTAAAGTATCATGTCATCTGCAAAAAGTGAAGTTTGACTTCATCCTTGCCTATCCTGATGCCTTTTATTTTGCTTTCTTGTCTGACTGCTGATGCTAGGCCCTCCAACACTATGTTAAATAGCAGTGGTGAGAGTGGACATCCCTGTCGTGTCCCTGATCCCAGGGGGAAGGCTCTCAGTTTTTCCCCATTGAGGATGATATTAGCTGTGGGCTTTCCATAAATGGCTTTTATGATGCCTAAGTATGTTCCTTCTATCCTGACTTTCTCGACAGTTTTTATTAAGAAGGGATGCTGTATTTTGTCAAAAGCTTTTTCTGCATCAATCGACAGGATCATATGGTTCTTATCTTTTCTTTTGTTAATGTGATGTATCATGTTGATTGATTTACGAATGTTGAACCATCCCTGCAACCCAGGGATGAATCCTACTTGATCGTGGTGGATAATTCTTTATATATGCTGTTGGATTCTATTTGCTAATATCTTTTTAAGAATTTTTGCATCCATGTTCATCAAGGATATCGGCCTGTACTTCTCGTTTTTTGCTGAGTCTCTATCTGGTTTGGGAATCAAAGTGATGCTGTCTTCATAGAATGAGTCCGGGAGTTTTCTTTCTGTCTCAATTTTTTGGAACAGCTTGAGGAGGATAGGTATTAACTCTGTTTTAAATGTCTGGTAAAATTCCGCAGGGAAGCCATCTGGCCCTGGACTTTTATTTGCTGGGAGATTTTTGATAACTGATTCAATTTCTTCACTAGTTATGGGTCTGTTCAAGTTTTCTATTTCTTCCCGTTTGAGTTTTGGTAGCAAAACTCAGTTTTCTGCTAGGTTTGCTGAGTATAGGTAGCTGATTTGGGACCCAAAAAACAGTAGTGAAAGATGAGCTAGAAACAGGAAAGAAAGGAAAGGCAACAAAAAGTATTGAGTTGGATAACACCGTGGGGAATGAACTTTCCTGGGAGGACCATTAAAACAGCATATAACACCCATCAGAGTTGTCTCTCCGAAGGATGGGAGAGACAGGCCCATTTTTGTAGCAACTGCTAATCCCACTGGTTGATAGCCGTTCCCAGGGGACTTCAATTCTATGCACCTTGCTTAGCAAGCTTAGGGGGCATCACAGAAAGCCCTGAGACCAAAAAAGGGAAGAAATTCTGTGGGCACTTGAGGTAAGATACTGGCAGCATGTCCCATAACTATCACAGTAGCTAAAATATGAAGTGGGTCAGGAGTATGTGATACACAGCACGCACACACACACAACAACAACAACCCCAAAACCCAAAACCCAAAACAAATTATGATAGCTTCTAGGCTCCAAAGTCAGCTGTTTCTGGTGTCACTCATATCGAAAAGAATTTGAATGGTGCCCTCCTAGGTTTAAACGACATGCTTAACCAGAAGCTGGACTTAGAGAGATGACCGAGCTTGGGACCAGGCAGGTCTCACAGATTATTCTAATTATGCTAGTAAATACTTTCCGATACATTCGCAAAGCAATTTACTTTGCATAAGTAGCTCATCTTTGCCTGTGGTCTTTTTCTTTCCTTTATAATACTATGTCTCTATCAATTTGTTGAAGACTATATAGAATACAATTAATTACTCCCAATTAAAACTCTTTAAAGAGTAGAACCCTCTCCAGTTCACTCTTTCTTATGCAGATTATAACTGAATTGCAGTATGGGGAGATGCTCTAATAACTGGATTGGTCAAACTACCCAAATTGGATTTTTAAGACCTAGAGGCCCAATATGCTTACATCATGACCGAAGGAACAACCTTGCTTTCACATTAGCAAAAAAGTAACGAAACAGTTTCTCTTTTCAGATTTTGCCAAATTCAACAACTCAGATTTGTAGAGTATTGTCACAGGCTCACATTAGACACTCTGTAACATTCTAAACATTTGGGTTTAAGATCAGTTGTTTCCTCTCTGTAAGACATAGCCAAGGATTAAAAAAAAAAAGGAAAAAGACAAATTCTCTTCTGCAATTAATAATGTAGTAGATTTGTTGTCAGAGCTTGGGAAGATGACAGAGTGGAAGGACCCTGAACTCTCCCCATCCCATATTTACAACTAGATGTCATCTGCATCCAAGGCAATGAACTGGAGAGTGATCTGAAGACCTGGTGGAAGAAGCTCCACAACTAGATGTAGAGAAGAAGCTGCATCTGAAAGGATAAGAAGGTCAGAAAGGTGGAGGGAGGCTGCCTCCAGGAGGGAAGGAGTTGCAAGGAGAGGGCAGAGAAATGGGCCCTAGCAACAAGCAGCTCACATGAGAAAGACTAATCCTCATAATGTTTGGCTTTGAAAACCAGAGAGGCTGAATTGTGGGATTTTGTAAGACCAGGGGGACTTGCAGCCAAGAGCTTTAAAACTCAGTGGACTCAGCAGTGGGCCAGCCAGGAGGGCGAGTGATAGTTGGGTCTCTGTCCTTAAAGAGAAAGCAGCCTAAGCTGAGAGGCAATCATCAAAAGCTGAGAAGTGGGCTGTGCCACACCTCCGCAACTTTATACCAGGCTGTTTATACAAGGCAGGGGTGGGGTGGTGGGGGTGGGTGAATGGGAGAAGATCTGTTTGTAGTGATTTCAGAGCATGTTGGGGGACTTCTCTAAAAATATGAGGGAACTGGTAGGTGCCATTTTCCTCCCCTGCCCCCCAGCATAAACACAGAGCCAACTGCAGGAAGCAGAGCTCCACAGACACTTGCGATCTAACCTGCTAACAGTGTACCACACTCACAAGTTCTCCTGACAATTCCCATACTGCAAGCCTGCTAGCCTTAGCCCTGGGGTCAGGGCAAATTTTGTTAGCATGTGGGCCCCATCCTGCTGCTGGGTGCAGAGTTGCCACAGCACACCAAGCCTAGCCATTGGGCACACCGCTCCCCCCGCCACCCTGGCCCCCAGCTGATGCATCATTCCAGGAGATCTGACCTTCTCAGAGCTGGCCTTCCTGGGTCCCACTAATACCACAAACAGTAGGCACAGCCCACAACAGGCAGAGAGTCAGGGAAGATAACTGCACAGATAGGAAAAGTGACTCCGAGACAACAGCAGGGCATAAGCAACATAAATACATTGGATACTCTTCTGAAGTTTCGGGTTCTGGTGAACAGGGGACACTGCACTCTGCAGGGCACTCCAGGACCTCTCCTTCATAAAGTCACTCCTTTCACGAGTAGAAGACATAGTTGACCTTCTTAACATACAGAAACAGACACAGAGTGGCAGACAAATGAGGAGACAGAAAAATTTATCCCCAATGAAAGAACAGGACAAGGCCACGACCAGAGATCTAAGTGAAACAGATATATGATAGAGAATTTAACGCAATGATCATAGGGATACTCACTGAAAAAGAGTGGAAGGCATGAGTGAGACCCTTACCACAGAGATAAGGAATAACATAGCAGAGAGAAAGGACTCGATAAATGAAATGAAAAACACACTTAATGGAATTAACATCACCGTGGAAAAACCAGGGTACTGAATTAGTGAGCTAGAAGACAGAGTGATAGAAAGTACTCAAGCTGAATAAAATAGACACGAAAGAATTGTACAAAATGAGACTATGCTTAAGGAACTCAGAGACTCCATGAAATGTAGTAACATTTATACTGTGGGAATTCCAGAATAAAAAGAGAGAGAGAAGGCATAAAATTTATTTGAAGAAATAATAGCTGAAAACTTCCCTAATCTGGGGAAGGAAACAGACATCTAGATACGGGAGGAATAGAGAAATCCTATCCAAAAAAGAAAAAAAAAAAGCAGACCCACACTAAGACATATTGTAATTAAGTTTGCAAAATATAATAATAAATAAATAAAATTTTAAAACAGCAAAACAAAAGAAGTAAGCAACTTACAAGAGAAAACCCATTAGGCTAGTAGATTTTTCAACGGAAAGTTTGCAAACCAGAAAGGAGTGGCATGATGAATTCTAAGTGCTAAATGGGAAAAATCTGTAGCCAAGAATATTGCATCTAGTAAGGCTATCATTCAGAATAGAAGGAGAGATAGAATTTCCCAGACAAACAAGACCTCAAGGAGTTCATGACCATTAAACCAACCCTACAAAAAATATTAAAGGGGACTCTTTGAGTGGAAAGGAAAGACAAAAGTGATAGTATGAAGGTAGGAAACACAAAAGCAGTAAAAAAAAATTAGTCAAAGTACTTACAAAAAAAGGGATATAAAATATAATAATACATACTAAAATGTAGGAAAGACAGGAGTAAAGAATGGATTCAAACTTAAATGACCATCAACTTAATACAGACTACTTTGCACAAAAGAGGTGATATGCAAACCAAATCGTAACCATATATCAGAAACCACTAATAAATATGCAAAGAATAAAGAAAAACAAATCTAAATATATCACTAATGAAAATCAGCAAACCATGAAACAGAAAAGCACAAGAAATGATCAGAGAAAATCTTGAGACAAAAACAACAAAATAAGTTAAGGTGACAATAAGTACATATATATCAATAATTATTTTGAATGTAAACAGACTAAATGCTCCAATAAAAAAACAGAGGGTGACAGAATGGGTAAAAAAAACCCAAAACCTATCTATATGCTGCGTTTAAGAGACTCATTCTAGACATAAAGACACCTACAGATTGAAAGCAGGGGATGGAGAAACACCTATTACGTAAATGGATGTCAAAAGAAAGTTGGAGTGGCAAAATTTATATGGACCAAAATAGACTTTAAAATAAAGACTGCAACAAGAGACGAAGGAAGACACTATTATAATAATAAAGAGGATAATCCAACAAGAAGAATAACTGTAAATTTATGTATCCAACACGGGAGCAACCCAAATACATAAAACAGTTAATAACAAACATAAAGAAACTAATTGATAATGTTACAGTGATGGTAGGGGACTTTAACACCCCACCTACAGCAATAGACAGATCACCTGAACAGAAAATCAACAAGGAAACAATGGCTTTGAATGACACACATTCTTTTCAAGTGCAGGTGGAACATTTTCTGGAAAGGATCACATATTAACCCACAAAACGAGCCTCAAATTCAAGAAGATTGAAGTCCATATGCCATGAAACTAGAAGTGAACCACGAGAAAATATCTGGAAAGATCACAAATACATGGACACTAAAAAACATGCTACTAAACAATGAATGGGTGATCAAGGAAATAAAAGAAGAAATTAAAAAGTACATGGGGAAAAAATGGAAGTGGTAACAGATCGATCCAAAACCTTTGGGATACAGCAAAAGCAGTTCTACAAGGGAAATTTATAGGATTACAGTCCTACCTCAAGAAGCAATAAAAATCTCAAATAAACCACCCTAATCTCAATCCCAATGCAGCTAAAAAAAAAAAAAAAAAGCATAACAAACAAAACCTAAAATCAGCAGCAAGAAGGAAATGAAACAGATTAGAGCAGAAATAAATGATATAGAAACTAAAAAACAATAGAACTGCTCAATGAAACCAGGAGTTGGTTCTTTGACAAGATCAATTAAATTGATAAACCTCTAGCCAGACTTATCAAAGAAAAAGAGAAAAGACTCAGATAAAATCACAAATGAAAGAGGAGAAATAACACAACACAAAAACCATATGCCAACAAACTGTAAAACCTAGAAGAAATGGAAAAATTCCTAAAAACATAAAAATTATGAACCTTGAAACAGGAAAAAATAGATACCTGAACAGACCGATAGCCAGAAAGAAATTGAATCAAGAATCAAAAAACTCCCAACAAACAAAAGTCCAGAGCCATATGGCTTCACAGGCAAATTCTACCAAACGTTTAGAAGAGAGTTAATACCTATTCTTCTCAAACTACTCCAAGAAATAGAAAAGAAAGGAAAGCTTCCAAATTTAATCTATGAGGCCAATGTTATCCTGATACGAAAACTGGATAAAGATACCACTAAAAAAGAGAACTAAAGGCTAATATCCTTGATGAGCACAGATGCAACACTCCTTAATAAAAAATTAGCAACCCTAATTCAACAATACATTAAAAAAATCATTCACCATGATCAAGTGGGATTTATTCCTGGGTTGCAAGTGTGGGTCAAGATTCACAAATCAATCAATGTGAAATATCACATGAATAAGAACAAGGATAAGAACTGTATGATCATTTCAATAGGTGCAGAAAAAGCATTTGACAAAATACAACACCCATTCATGATAAAAACCCTCAACAAAGTAGCTACAGAAGAAACATACCTCAACATAATAAAGGCTGGATATGAAAATCCCATAGCTAACACCATCTATAATGCAGAACAACTGAGAGCTTTTTGTAAGGTCAGGAACAAGAAAATTATGTCTATTCTCACCACTTTTATTCAACATAATATTAGAAATCCTAGCCACAGCAATAAGACAACAAAAAGAAATAAAAGCATCCAAATCAGCAAGGAAGAAGTAAAACTTTCATTATTTGCAGATGACATGATACTCTATATAGAAAACCTGAAAGACTCCATCAAAAAACCTGCTAGAACTGATGATGAGCAAATTCAGTAAAGTCAAGGGATACAAAATCAACATACAGAAATCTGTTGCATTTCTATACACCAATAATGAAGCAGCAGGAAGAAATTAAGAGAACTATCCCATTACAATTGCACCAAAAATAGTAAGATACCTAGGAATAAACCTAACTAAAGACATGAAAGACTTGTACTCTGAAAACTATAAAACACTGATGAGAATGACACAAAGAAGTGAAAAGACATTTTATGCTCATGGATTGGAAGAAGAAATATTGTTAAAATGTCCATACTACCTAAAACAATCTATATATTTAATGTAATCCCTACCAAAATACCAATAGCATTTCTCACAGAGCTAAAACAAATAATCCTAAAATTTGTATGGAATCACAAGACCATGAATAGCCAAAGTAATCTTGAAAAAGAAAACCAAATCAGGCATCACAATTCTAAACTTCAAGTTACATTACAAAGCTGTAGTCATCAAAACTGTATGATACTGGAACAAAAAAAGATACAGATCAATGAAACAGAATACAAAACCCAGAAATAAATCCTCAACTATATGATTAAACTTCTACAAAGCAGGAAAGAATGGAATGGAAAAAAGCCAATCTCTTCAATAAATAGTGTTGGGAAACCTGAACAGCAACATGCAGAAGAATAAAACGGGAACACTTTCTTACACCATACACAAAAATAAGTTCAAAATGGATTAAAGACCTAAATGTGAGGCAGGAAAGTATAAAACTCCTAAAAGAGAACACAGGCAATAATCCTTTGGCATCAGCAGTAGCAACTCCTTCTAGGTATGTCTCTTGAGGCAAGAGAAACAAAAGCAAAAAGGCTTTTGCACAGTGAAGGAATCAATAAAAAAAAACAAAAGGCAACCTATGGAATAGGAGAAGATATTTGCAAATGATATATTCAATAAAGGGTTAATATCCAAAATATATAGAGAACTTAAAAACTCAAAACTCAAAAAACCAAATAATCCAATTTAAAAATAGGCAGAAGAGATGAACAGACATTTCTCCAAAGAAGACATGTAGATGGCCAAAAGATGAAAAGATGCTCCATATCATTAATGTTGAATAGCAAATCAAAACTACAATGAGATATGACTTCACGCACGTCAGAATGGCTAACATCAACAACACGGGAAACCACAGGTGTTGTTGAGGATGTAGAGAAAAAGGAACACTTATGCACTGTAGGTAGGAATGCAAACTGACACCACTACCCTACCATCCAGCAATCACAATACTGGGTATTTACCCAAAGAATACAAAAACATTAATTTGAAGAGATACATGCATCCCAATGTTTACACCAGCATTATTTACAATAGTCAAATTATGGAAACAGCCCAAGTGTCCACGAACTGACAGATGGGTAAGGAAGATATGGTGTGTGTATATATGTATATATACACATACAACAGAATATTATTCAGCCATAAAAAAGAAGAGAAATCTTAACATTTGCAGTGACATGGATAGAGTCAGAGAGTACCATGCTAAGTTAAATAAGTCAGAGAAAGACAAATAACATCTGATTTCACTCATATATGGAATTTAAGAAACAAGCAAATGAGCGAAAGGAAAAACAGAGAGACAGAAAGACAGACAAACCAAGAAACAGAGTCAATTTTTTAAATGTTTATTTTTGAGAGAGAGAGAGAATGCAAGTTGGGTAGGAGTAGAGGGAGAGGGGAACAGAGGATCTGAGGTGTGCTCTCTGCTGATAGGGGGCTTGAACTCACCAACAAACCACAAGATCATGACCTGAGCCAAAGTCAGATGCTTAGCCAACTGAGCCACCCAGGAGCCCCCAGACTCTTAATTATAGAGAACACACTGATGGTTACCAGAGGGGAGGAGGATGGGCATATGGGTTAAATAGGTGATGGGGATTAAGGAGTGCACTTGTCATGAAGAGCATCGGCTGATGTATGGAAGTGCTGAATCACTATAATGTACACCTGAAACTAATATAACACTGATGTTGGCTAATTGGAATTAAAATAAGAACTTTTAAAAAAGGACCACATTCTTTCTGAAATTTATTGTATTACATTTATATAATTAAAAAAGTTAGCCTCTCTTTCTTCCTTCTTTCTCTTACCAGAAAAGATTATTCCTAAATGAGACTTAAATATCAGTTCTGCATTATGATAGAAAGAGATACACTTCTTTCACTAATCCAACTTTGTTGCTCTTTATATTTTCTAATTATGGTCCCCTCAACATTGGCAGATTTTGTTATTATTGCACTGTGATCGCAATGTCCCTCAATTCTGATTTATTGGGGAGACTATGGTACTTGTCTATATTCAACCTATTGATATAGAAAACTCAAGGTGGCATTCAGGAACACAATAGTCTCAGACTTTCCTGTTGAATAGCCTATTCCTGCTGTCCAAAGCTGGACTTAAACGTATCTACTTTCCTCCATTATTCTCTTCACCAACTTATTATCAAGATCTACACCAATACAGAGAAGTTTTCTCGTCTAATCCACTCTATCTCATGTCTGTTGCTGATGCTTGTAACTATCTTTACCTGCCCGCGTTCTTCTACTTGGCTAATGGCTAAATTCCACATAGGTATATGCTGTACCAAATAAGCTGTGAGCTCTCTAAGAGTAGGACAATGGTTCTATATCTTTATTTTCCAACCTAGATCAATATTACAAAAGATCCAGAATACTGGGCCCTAGAATACAATCACGAGTGAGGGACATACAACAGGAAAACCTCACACACTGCATTATCTTCCCCAGGTAAGGCTGAAATAACAGTTAGCAGGTATTATGTCTACTGAAATAGGAGCAGCTAGATATAGTTGGAAATTGACATAAGTCCAAACCATTCTGTATTTCTTCATATAGGAAATACTACCTTATGTTGGTTAGACAAATGCTTCAATAGTTGTGGATAAAAGCAATTTGTTAGAAAATAAATTATGATCACATTTTATTCTTTGTGTTCAAAAGTATCACAAGATCAACCCACAAATGTCAAGTAGCAAAGTGCTATCATGATCAATTTCCTCCTTCATAATTGCCTTACCTTTATTTGAGTATGAAAAATCATGAGGTTCTGTACGGGATACAGAGTGGTAAAATAGAAAGGAAGAAAAACCACAAGTCAGAGACCTAATTTCTAAAGTAAGGAAAAGCTAAAGTTGAATATGGAACTTTCTACATTCAGTATTTCCTGGAGGACTCAAAGCACAATTAAATAATCTTCTAGTTTCCAAAAACATTTTATCAATTTATGAAGTTCTCTGTCCAGGACAAAAGAATATATTCAGCTAGCAGAAATCGTAATACTACTGAATAATAATAATGGGCTTCTTGTTAATCTACTAAGTGGTACCTTAATTTATAATGGCTTAAAATTTTAAGTTCCTAGAGGGCAGGGGCCATGATTTAAGTACCCCTTTATGTACTCAGCCCTGAAAACAATATTTTATATATACTGGATACTCAGCAAATAACTGCTAATGATGAAAGTGCTCTTCCAAAAGAATAAAAGACCTTATCTGTAATACAAATATATACTTGAAAATATTCAATCCAATAAGCCTTCAGGTTCTCAAACCATTTATGGTTAAGAATTTATTAAAAATAATATTTTTCAAGATGTTAGACACAAATTAGAAATATACGTTAGGAATAGAAGTTATTATAGGTGTCTTTGGAACCTATGGGAAGTATGTTTAGAAATCATCTTGGGGATAATTTTATTTGGGCAGCTCAGTTCTGAGCAACATGAAAACATCCTCTATGCACAGAATCCCAATTTGTTTTATTAAAGCATAAAAATGAAGATAATACTTGGAACATTCAGATAAAACAAATGCTTCCTGAAGACAAATGACCAATATGAAGAGCTATTAGCTTTGGCAATAGACAGCAGCTTTTCAGCTCGTTATATGGATGAGCAAGTATGCTGCCTTGAGCAAAATATTAAAAAAGGACACGAGAAGGTTATGGTAGCACCACAGGATATCTGAGAAATCAAATATTCACCTGTGAACATGAGCCTGTTGAGATAAATTGTGAAATTCGTGAAGAGTATGTTAACCTTTCTGTTTACTTTATTTTTACTACATTGCCATCAGGATAACACAAAATCTCAGGGCATTTTTATGTAAGTATGGTTTTATATTTATATAAACTGATAAAAATATAAACTTTAGAACAGGTAAGTAAACCACAGTATATTTACTCAATGGAATTCTATGGAACATTAAAATTAGGTTCAAGAAAATTATGTATCCATTTATCAAATAAAAAAATTCCCTGTATACTTAGATTCACTATTTACATTCCATAGCATTTACCCATTCATATTCTCTGGACAGATGGATAGATGTTTATAGGTTATGTATATAATTATTTTCTGAATCACTTGATAGTAAGTTGGAGATACTGCATCCCTTTACCCATAAATACTTCCATCTGTACATCCTAACAAAAAGAGCATTCTCATACAAAACCATATTCTGATTATAAAAGTCAGGATGTTTAATATTGATACAATATTTTTTATGAATAGTTCATATTAAAATTCCATCAACTCTCATAGTTCTGTCTTTTGCAGCATTTGCATCCAAACAGGTTGCAAACCAGGGCGACGCACTGGAACATTATTAATGAAGTCGTTTTTCTTGTCTTCCAAAAGAACTTTTCTGATCAGTTTGCAAGTTTGATGTTTCATAACATTTTTGTTTCACAAAGTATGAATTGGTGAAATTTTAAGATGGTATCACACGGCAAACATGCAGCTACGAAAAATAATGTATACTAGATGCAAGTAATAAATATTAAAGCATGTACCTGTATGTTACTGGTGGCCACATTGTTTTACATTGAATAATAAATGTAATACTTTACTCTCTATCATTAAACTAGGAAGCAGAGATGATTCCTTAGCGAGTACTTCATTTTATGCTATTCGTTTAAACTCTACTGCCTTTTGATATTCTTTTTTTTAATTTTTTTACTGTTTATTTATTTTTGAGAGAGAGGAAGACAGAGCATGAGCAGGGGAGACACACAGAGAGGGAGATACAGAATCTGAAGCAGGCTTCAGACTCTGAGCTGTCAGTACAGAGTGGGGCTGGAACTTGCAAACTGTGAGATCATGACCTGAGCCAAAGTTGGACGCTTAACCAACTGAGCCACCCAGGTACCCCAGATTTTTGATATTCTAATATTAGAACAGTTAACACTATTAACATGCTTTTCAAAATATTTCACTCTACTTGGAGACTTAGATCTTCTACTGAAATATACATGATTCAAAAATAACAAAAAATGTAGAGATACAGTTTTAAATAATTTTCTTAGACATCCTATTACTTTATTAAATCTGAATTTCAGTTAATAGTGTTGTCATTCCTATCTAGCAATACCTGTTTCCACAAAAAAAGTTCAGCAAAGATTAAACTGCATTATTTATTAATTAAAAGTTGCCTTTATAACGTTAAGCATTAATAACTTAAACTTTTTCTTTCAACCAGGTAATGTTATCAAGAGAACTGCAAATGACATTAGTAGGTAACATTAGAAAACCTATATGACAATGTTCTATTTGAATGCCTACTACTAAAACAAAAATTACACTGTGTTTACAGTAAGAAATTTTGTCATCTAGCATGAAAATTCAAGTGGTAAATTTGGTCTTTGCTGATGAAACACTACAACTTTTTAGAAATTTTCTTAAAATCAGCTTTTTGGTTTGTTTTTCTAAAGTTCAACTAATGAACAAATTAAAGGGGCACTTTTCTTCTGCCCCTCCTTTTTTTGATAAAAACAAACAAACATACATCTCTCTTAATCTCTTAGATTGCTATTTCCTTGGAATAGAAGTGTCAACCTGATAGATCTAGATGTATCCACATTTTTGTGGCTTGTGATACATATTGTTAAAATGTACTACAGAAAATTTTTTTCCTATGTTTTACCGAAAGTAAGTATTGAGTTTCTGATTTAGAAAGGAATTAGTAGAGGCACTTGGGTGGCTCAGTTGGTTAAGTATCCAACTTCAGCTCAGATCATGATCTCACAGTTTGTGGTTTCAAACCCCACATGGAGCTCTGTGTTGACAGCTCGGAGCTTGGAGACTGCTTCAGATTCTGTCTCCCTCTCTCTCTGCCCCTCCCCTTGGTGCTCTCTCTCTCTCTTTCTTTCTCTCTCTCTGTCTCAAAAATGAATAAACATTAAAAAAATTAAAAACATAAATAAAGGAATGAGTTGAAGCGGGTAGAGTAGATTGAAAACAAAGTTACATATTTCATGTCTTCATAGTATAAGCATTAGCTAGAAATATCACTATAGTATTAAGTGTTTTGCTGATTAACATTCTTAAGTGTCAGCAGTTATAAAGCTGTGTTTTCACAAAAGCAAAGAGATAACATTTGAATATTTGAGTATGGAGAGAAAACATGCCAACCTTTTAAGGCCAGCTAAATCTTAAAGCTCTTATATTTGATCTGATTCACTGACATTGAACAGTGAATTGTATTTTACTCAAGATTCCCTTCATTTGTTGTTTGTGGGTATTGTGATGTGTTCTGGGAAGGTGGGAGTCTGTCCAGTAATCTTAGAAACCCTACTTTTTACACTTACTTCTTTTTCTCCAGAGCCTAAAACAATGCAGAGTCAGTGCTTGGTAATATTTTTTGACAGACAGACTTTTCAGACATATAAATCAATCAACAAACCAGTCACTCAGAGGTCCCTTCTTGGAGGTACCGCAGCCCTCCATGATAGGAACTGGCTCTGGCAGAGGATGATATAGCCTGGAGTTTTGCAAGACGAACTCATATGCCCATATGTTATGACCCCCTCCTCCTTGCATTCTAAGGCATGCGAGAAAAAGATGAATCACAGACAATGAACATAATTCAGCCAAAAGTAACAAAGAATCAAGTCAATGAGAGTTCAGCATTAGCCGTAGGTACAAATAACACTAATTCAAAATCACTATTAGAGTAAACATCTCTTTTCTTTCCACTATATACACATTTGCTTTTTCATTAGAATTAGAGGGAACTTATTCATCAGTCAAGGTTTGGAGTTACAATGTGGCAATGAGCTAACCGTGGGGAGATATATTTGTTATTTGTTTTTTCATGGTGTAGGACAATAAAGTAATTTGTCTTCAGTTTTCAGCTTGTTAAAATCACATTCAAAAATTAAGTGGAAAAGGGTGTATGTACATGAGTAACTCCAACTCATTCAGGAGATTTCTGGGTATATTTGGTTTAATATCTATAATGTCCACAAGAAGAGAAGAGTTGGCTGAATGTGGTTGTACTTAGACTATTATCCAAAGGCTTCCTACTGTTAGGACACGAATGTATATTTGCATATCCTGAAATCAGGATTAGCTAATATACCATCATATATTTACATCATGAATGGCTAGTTGTAAAAATAAGTTTGAAATGAAGCCCAGTACAAGCATTTTAAAATTTATATTCCCACACTATGAATATAGTCAGAGGTCCAATTTTTCCTTATACTTCTATGTGTTTACCGATCTATTCTTTTTTTTCCTACTGTCTCCTACATTTTTATTGATATTTTTCCTTGGACAAAAATACCATCTTAGATCTTAGAAAGATTCTGATATGACTTATAAAATTATTAAACACAAATGGATTTTTTTTGCCTACAGACAATTTATTCATTCAATCTCCACAACATCCAATATATAAATACTATAAATAAAAGGACTAAATTGCCCATATTCACATTTATATAATAATCACTATCGTTTTGGGAACACAGTATATTTTCTCATTTACTCCTCAAAACTAGCAAAGAATAGGTTCTACTATTCCTGCTGTATGAATATGCAAAGAGAATCTCAGAATTTATGAGAAACTTGCCCAAATCTCCTGCTATAAAGTGAAGACAAGATTTAGACCTAAATATGTTTGACTCAAAGGCCCACTCACACATTGTTCTGAGTCAATTATCTAGAATTGTGAACAATTCCTCTAAAGAAAGCACTATGGCCTACTGTGAACAGTAGAATGAAGGTTGGGTGGGAAGCAAGCTAACTGAGTATCTTAGTTTCCTATTACTGCTATAAGAAATTCCCACACCCTAGTGTCTTAAAACAATACAAATGTATATATTATATTTAAATTAATTATAATATAGTTATATTAATTCTTATAGTTATAAAGGTCAGAAGTCTGACATGGGTCTCACTTGGCTAAAATCGAGGTACCAGGAGGGCTATAATTCTTTTCAGAAAATCTAGAGAAGATTCCATTCTCTTGCCTTTTCCAGTTTCTTGACACCACGTACATTCCTTGGTTGCATTCATTCCTCCATCTTCAAAGCCAGCAATGTAGCATTTCTCTGACCCCTCTTGTGTCCTCACTTCGATCTCTTACCACAGCCGAAAGTTCTCTGCTTTTCAGGACTCATGTGATGAGAATGGTCCTGGTAACCCAGGATAATCTTCTCATCTCAAGGTCTGTAACTTAATCACATCTGCAAGGTCCCTTTTTGCCATGTGAGTTTGATGTATTCACAGATTGTGAAACTGAACATGAACATTTTTGAAGGGGAGGAAGGGACATCATTCTGCCTATGTGAATGACTGATAGTCAAATTTCCCTGCCAGAGGGTTTTTCTTTTTTTAATATTTTAGGGAAGATGATTGTTTACAAAAGTGAATTTCAAATTAGCGGTCCAATAAGGTAAAATAATGTAAATAAATAAAAATAGTAATATTTTTTAATCTATTGAAGCAATTTTCAGCTAGTAGGAAAACGGAAGGTTTTTAGATGGTTGAATATTATAGATGACAGCAGGGTCCGTTTTAAAGACAGACTGAACTGAAAAAGTCTGGGACGTGGAAATACAATCCTCTACTGGGAAGTGGAGTGGATACTAGGTGAAAGGAATAAAGATGGAGAGATACTTGAGGAAAGAGGGAAGCAGAATAGACAAAAACTTCTAAATAATAATCATAAAAACACCAGTTTTGAGCATTTAATATGTGCCAATTACTATTATTGGAACTTTAAATTTATTATTTAATCCTTATAATAATTTTATAAAGCATGTGATATTATCCCAATCTTACATATGACATAAATGAAGGTTAGGGAAGTTAAATAATATAGCACAGTGCAAGTAAGTAGTAGAGCCAGTATTCAAACCCAAGTTAGACTTATGCCAAAGACCATGCTCTTAATTACTATGCTAACCTATGAAGGAAATTCAGCTCTGGTAGAAATTTAACAACCAAGGACATCCAACGTTGTATGCAGCATGTCCCAACAGGTGAAAAGAATATAGAGAAAGATAAACAGATTAAATGCAACAGTCTATAGTCCAAGAACACTGACGGCACTGGGAACTCTTCCACTGGCAACTCACCCCAACTTCCAAACACACCGAGTGACTGGACTCCATTCACTATGAATAGGATTAATGAAGGAAGACTTAAAAACTTAAAATTAGTCAAATGAATGAGACAAAAACAAAAGCACCATTAGATGGATAACCACACCATTACAACTGGAGTAAAACTGATCAGGTCTAATTTTACAACACACTGGAAATGAATCAGACCACAAGGCTGAAATCCGACCAACAGCAAAAGTGATGATGTTGATAATGAGAACATGAAGTTCAAGCTCTCTTAATCTGTTCTAAATTTGGGATTGGTATTAGAGATTGATAAAGTCTGCAGAAAGCCAAATATCTCCAGTTCTCCAATCATGAAAAAAAGGAGGGGTAAACTTATTTCAGAAAGGTTAGTTTTGCTTAACAGTTTGCTTAGAGCTCAGCATTCCTGTATCTTACCTGCTTTCAAAGAGCTTCTCTTTTCTTCCAAGATAGTACCTTTCAAAAATCTCTACATTCTTGTCTTCTCTTCCCCTCCCTCCCCCCACCATCATTAGCACCAGAGTTGCCAAAGCGGGGACTGTGATCTTTAGGTACAGATCATTTGTGAGTTGGATTCATCTGGAAAGGTACATGAACTGAATCGGTCAATGGAAAGACAAGAGAAGTAAAACTGAAAGGCTGGGATTATATCCACAGAAAAGAGAAAAGAGGTTTCACTGAAGACAGAACTCATATGAACATAGATGGATTTGAGGGAGATGAGCATGTCATAAGCTTCTTTTACGTCAACCTGGAAGTGAACAGCCTGGATCTGAAGAGACAGTTCTACATCAGTACTTGGCTATTTTCAAATCCTGTTACTATCCAGATGTCAGATCCTATTAGTTCACATATGACCACCAATTTCAAGAGAGATCCAGAAACACAGTCCCTGGGCTGTCAGCACAATTTTAAATCATGTCATTTAAACACATCCTTGATGGTCTTTACAAGCCCTTTGTTTACCATGGGTCTTAGTCTGAATAAAGATTTTAAATCACTTCATATTTTAACAGGATTTTTAAGTCGCATTTGCATTTTCTCTAAGATATCAGCACTACCTCTCAGCTCCTCTCTCCAAATGTGATAACAAGACAATAATAGATGTGGGAATTTCAGATGTTGACTTTTAGATTTACAACTGTAAATTAAGTGAGTTTTGTCTTTGAGGTATCTTGTTTTCTGTATCCCATTCTCCTGATCAGGCAACTAATTTCCTCCTGTTGCCTCTAATCGCCAAGTATTCTTCCTATTGCCCTACTCAATGTGTCACTGGTTGTTAACTGCTGCTTCCCTGTCCATGCAGAATTCATTCTCCAAAAGTTCTAGTTTTAAAAAATTGGCTATTGCAATATGATAAAATATGTGACAAAGTGCTAGTGATTGATGATGTTTAAGGATTATCTCTTTACATATATCACTGCTGTTTGTTTATATGCGTGTGTGATTATTCACTTGTTTAATTACACCTGTGAACAGTTATTATATGCCATATATAACTATGCTGTCAGTTTCGCATATGTTATCGCATTTTTGTCTCTTCAATTCCTTCTTTACTCTTGGTTTCAGAGCTATACCTAGTCATTCCTTAAGTCATGGGTAGCTCCTTAAAAACATTTGAAAACAACTATCAATATGAACTGCCTGAAATGACAATATAGTAAAACACAGATATATGTAGTATATGTTTTGATAATAACCAAAAGTATAACAAAAACGTATGGATAATCCCTAGTTGATGACCCTGGTAAGTTATAACTTGCGTTCCTTGTCAGATTATTGTATTCTTTCTTTAGGACAGGAGTGAATAATAGCAGATTTTCCTGCAACCTGAAAATGCCATCAGGAAAGATAGTTTTCGTCAAAGAACACTTTACTGACTTCGAATTGTAATGTGTAGTTAGCTTTCTGCTCTGTCATTGAGGAAGGTCAGGTCTTGTTAAGTATGTGCTAAGGTCAAAGCTGAATCACAGCTAACGTCTAAATATAGATCATCTTTCTAAAAACTGTGGCCTCTTTTCCGTGGCTGCAGTGTGTAAACACAGGAGTCAGATTTACGCAGAGAAGCCGCCTTTTCTTAGAGAAAGTGGGTCCAGTGAAAAACACTGGCTTTTAAAATAAGGAAGAAAGTAGGAGTGTGCAAATTAAATAAAGATAAGTTGTTAAAGGTTAACTAGTTTCTCCTGGTGGTGTTGTAAGCAAATGGCATAGTCATTCTCTGGTCCTAAAATATTTAGATGTTTTATTTCAGTCACATAGTGGGAGCTGAGAACAAATGTGGGTAAACCAGATACAAAATACCTTCACCGAACATAAGCTAAAACCTATTCCCTTAATTCTTCAGTGTTGAATCATATGTTATGTCTGGACCATAAATGTGAAGAATGTCAAAGTAGCTCTGGTATTGCCGGGGTTTGGTACACACAGATGCAAGGAAAAGCACACCCATCCTGAAAATATGTTATCATCACTGCTATTGTATGAACTTTCTATTGCTACATAGGAAATTACTGGAAATTTGGGGGCTTAAAATACTCGTTTCATTATTCCCAGTTTCTGTTGATCAGAGGTGTGGACATGGGGTAACTAGGCTCTCTGCTCAGGGTCTCACTATGCTGAAGTCAAGGTTCTGGCCTGGCTGAATTCTCATCTGGAGCATAAGATCCTCTTCCACATGTTTTCCAGCTTTGGGGAAAATTTGGTCGCTTGCAGTTGTGGAATTGAGGTCCATGTTTTCTTGCTTGTTGTCCATGAGATTTGCTCTCAGCAGCCAGAGGCCACTCTCAGGTTTTAGGCATTTGGCCCTCTCACGAAAAGGTAGTTTACTTCTTCAAAGATGATAGTAGAATCTGTTTTCAGTCTGTTACTTTGGGAAGGAATCTTACTGAGTGCAATGTAATCACATAGGTGACTATATATCACCTTTGCCAGATAATATAGCCTAAGCGAGGGAGTGATTATTGTATTCCAAGGTCCTACCCACATTTAAGAGGAAGGTATTGGACAGGGCACGTGGGAACAGAATCTTGGAGGTCATCTTAGAATTTTACCTTGAACTATTTATCAGAACAGGGGCTGAACTCTGAACTATACAACCGAGGAGAGAGCAAAATGTTACTCACCTCCAGAGCCTGAAGTTAAATGTAAACATATTCAATTCCAAGAATAATGTTTTCCAGAGAAAACAAAACAAAACAAAATCTACAAGTGTCTACCAAAATTCCTAGAGGAAGAATCTCCTGTCTCAATCTCAATGTACCCTTTGAATGATGCCTAGTAGAAATGCAAATTCCTATACAGACCAATAATAAGGGCTGCAGAGATTTGTGAATCACTATCTAAAAGACACCTGCACCTCAGTTTCAGTAATCCCAAACCCTAACTTCCTATAAAAGCACTCCTGTTACCACTACTCTCTCTCTTTGTTATTGTAGCCAATAGCTAGCTAGGGTCAATGTGGCAGCAGTGCATTCTCTAGAGATAAGGTAAAAAAAACAACATTCAAATTGTAACACTGACATTTTCTGGAACAGGAATAAAATACCAGATGAACAAGTTTTGATTCTGGAGTATACATCCTGTATGATCACCTCCCCTGTAATGTGAGCGGACCTGTAAACATGATGAGATAGTCTCCCTTTGATTAGGTTACATTATCTGGCAAAGTGCTGGGACAGTCACTCTCTGATTACACTGTGTTATATAAGCTTCAATGTGAGCCGAGTGAGGAAATTCTTTTGCTAGTGTTGAAGAGGTAAGCTGCAGTGTTGTAAGAGGGTCACACGGATAGGCCCTGGGTAACTTTTAAAAGCTGAGAGTAAGTCCAGGCTGACTAACACCTAGCAAAACCATGGTGGCTTCAATAATATGGTTTCAAGACACTGACCTGAACGAGCTTGCAAGAAGACTCTGAGCCTCAGATCAGATCACATCCCAGATGACACCTTAGTTTTAGCCTGGTGAGACAGGGGACCAAGCTAACCTCTGACTAGAAATGTAACCAATAAAAACCGTGTGATAATAAATTTGTGTTCTTTAAACTCTCAACTTTGTGATAGTTCTTCAAGCAGCATGGAAAACTAATGCATAAACAAGTTAATAAATAAACTAGCAAAATGAGGTTTAGGAACTTCCTGCAGCAACAGCTTTCAATAACTGAATCCTGACTGAGCTTACTGCATAGCTACACTATTTTCAGGAAATGTATTGAAAACTAAAATATACACATTATTTTGTGGTACTCCAGGGTACTACAGATGAGAAACCAAAGCAAAAACTCCTTAAGGGATGAAAGAATGTCAAACCAGGGGGGACTGAGTCAAAGAACCCCAACAAGGTTAAAAGCAAATCCGAAAAACTAATAATGGTGTATATTATGCGTACTCATATATATGCACAAAAGCAAAGGGCACTTACTCGGAAGGCTGCTCAGTGAGAAGTCTCGAGGATGATAGAATCCTGCTTTGCAAATGCACTGATAGGCTCCAAGCACGAATCCTAGGCCTTTAATTGGCATACACTATAAGAAAGAAAAGACAGAAGTATCGTTGATCACAGTTTATTTCACAGTATAAAGACTCACAGATATTCACCACTGCAAATGGTAACAGAACTATCACATTTTCCAGAAATAAAGTATCTCTTTTTTGAACTATTATTTTAGATTTATTTGTCAACGGACATTTTTTTTTTTTTTTAGAAGTAACAAACTGAGTTTCCTTTCTAAATTCGTGCCATTATGGTTGCAGACACCACACAACTTTAACTCATTCAGCTGCCATAGGGAGTAAAATTCTAGGCACACCTTTTGGGTTTGATGCCCCAAATACCATCTTATTGCTTCGAGAGGTATTTCCAAAGCCTATAAGAATGTCTTAAAAGGGATTCCATGTCATGCCTACAAAGGCAAGTAGGCAGGTAGGTAGATAGGTAGATAGAATTTGAGATACGAAATTGCTTCTATGAATTAAATACTCATCAAATTTTCATCCTTGGAACAAAATAACACAAATTGGTGAAATAAAAAGACAAGTAAACTTAAAAACACAAATTTAAAAGAGAAAAAAAGATGAAATAATGATGCCAAGGGCTCTTGATCTAAAATCTGTTTCATAGATAAGTGTTCTACATGTACATAAATTTAAAAACCTGATCAGCTTCAGAGAACCCCTTAAGAGAAAACTCTAAATAATTTAAATAATAATTCCACAACCTAAGCTTCAATGATGGTATCAAGACCAATATTACATACTATGAAAACTCTAAGAAATAGAAAAGTATTTTTAAGATAGCAAGAGTTAGTACATGTTCTAAATTCATACAGATATAACAAGAAAATATTAATAAAGAACTTTGTAAGAGATCTCTGAATATTTTATTTCATGACTGCTACCCCCACACTTTTTCTTTTTACCCAATACACACTTTATATCCAATTATATCTTGCAATTGAAAGCATAGTTCTTGACCCAGAGCAAGATACAAGAAGAGATAAGTACCAATCAATTCAACTGAGTTGACAAGTATTTATGAAATAAGTGCCGTAGGCTTAGAAAATTCCTATAGAACCTCACTGAAGTAACGTATACTATTTAAAAAAAAAACAGTTACACAATAGGTCAGATCGTATGTCTGAACTATATAAATAAAAAACAATTATAACATTTACTTTGGAGAAGCACTAGTATTATAAAAAGAACATATTATATATGTGGTCAGTTAGAAAATATGGATTTTAATTATGAATTTATCACTAATTAGCTTTGTGAACTTAGGGTGTTCACTTAACTTCGCTGAGCCTCAGTTTTTTTAATCTGTAAGAACCAGCATTCAGTCAAATTCATGTACAGTTTGAAGAAGGCAGAAAGGCCAAGATGTCCTAATGAATTAAATAGGGGGTATTAAAGGAAGATAAGAATAAAGGACTTTATTCTGGTTTTCTGGCCTGAGCAACCTTAAGATGGGAGCTGTCATCATTGAGTGAGGAAAGGCTCTTGGTAGAGTAGATTTGGAAGAAAGAGCAGAAGTTCAGTTTTGCAAATGTTAAGTGTGAAGTGCCTATTTGAAATTTAATTGTAGATATCAAATAGGCTGTTAAAGTAGTATGGAGCTTAGGAGAGATGTCTGGGCTGTATAATTTGGGATGATTTGCACAAATATGAGAGATAAAGCTATAAAATCAGATAAGACTAGATCACTAAGAGAGTGCCTATTGGCTGTCAAGGACAGAGGTTCAAGTGGTGAGACTCAGGACACCCTAGAACTAAAAGGTTAGGCAGGAAGGAAGAAACAAAGGAAACTCAGAGAGTAATTCAATGAGCCATTATTATCTCATTAACTAGATTGTGATTATATGAGCATAACATGTGAAATTTCTTGTGAGTTGCATTTAGCAAACATTCATCTAGCCTAGATTTATCAGGTAAATTAAGTCTTAAATACTAAGAATACAGTGGTGTACTTTAAATATTCTGCCTCACTGGAGTTTGGAGTTTGGAAGTTAATGCTATTCCTTAAAATAACACTAAATTCCCTGATAACATGACAGCACTGCAAATTTTGAGTTGAAAATTTTAAAATGTTTAAGGCAGATCTGAAACTATATTTGAATATCTCTTTACTATAAGCTACCTCTAAAGTTGAAATAAAGGATAAAAAAAAACCTAACTGATCTGATAAATATGACCAAATATGAAGTCACTTGAACATTAAAAAAAAGTTTTCTGATTTTACTATGGAAAACACAGCAATATTAATTATTAATTACCTCAAACTCTTTGGTTCTATTCTTAAATTACTTTATATTTTCAAGAAAAGAAAAAAGCATTTGGTCACTTAACATCAATAAAAGAATATCACTTTGCTATACTTATTCCAAGAACTGTGGGACCTCATGGTCCCTATTGCTTATATACATTTGTCTTAGAGTATAAAAGTTATCCTGCCTTATTTTTCCATTAATTATTATAAACCTGCAATCAACTTGTCATGCTTTCTTGCTCTATCCACCATCATCATTCTGTAGCTACTCTAACTTTGCCATCTTCCAACCAAACTTACATATTTTCAAGATTAGGCAACTAGGTTAGTATTCAAACTAGTTTTTAAAATTCTACATAAGTATGGTGACTCCAAACTAATTTTTAAAAATCTACCTAAGGGGGCGCCTGGGTGGCACAGTCGGTTAGGCAGCCGACTTCGGCTCAGGTCACCATCTCGCAGTCTGTGAGTTTGAGCCCCGCGTCGGGCTCTGTGCTGACAGCTCAGAGCCTGGAGCCTGCTTCGGATTCTGTGTCTCCCTCTCTCTCTGCCCTTCTCCTGTTCAAGCTCTGTCTCTATCTCAAAAATAAATAAACGTCAAAAAATAATTAAAAAAAAATCTACCTAAGTATGGTGTCTCTTCAACTAATGTTGACCACATTTGGACTGAGGAGTTGCTTTCTATAATTTTTCTCCTTAGGGATTTAGAATTTTAAAAAGGATCCTCAACTTAATATAGAGAAAAATTATTCAGAATTTTACTCTAACCTAACATTCATTAAAATAGTCATTTTAGGTATTCAAGACATTCACTTTGAATATTCAGGTCTGAACCTTCTACTTTATCTTCATACAAGTCCAAGAGGGTAGAAATGGAAAAACCAACATTTCTTCTTCCCTGAAGGTAACGGTTCCATGATAGCCTTTGATAAACACTAAGCTTCTTATGTTAAGACTTACACTATTTCTGTGAATGAGGTAGCTACTCATAAGATTGAGTGCCCTCTTTGATGAAGTCGTACTTACCAAGCCATCAGCAGAGACATATTAAGGATAGCGTTGACAACACGTAATTGAAAGGCACATTCCTAGGAGTAATTCAGATCCAAATGGAAAGAGATGGTGGTCAAGAGTTTAGAGCAAAATAGATTCCCAGAAATATACAGCCTATCAATTCTGAGCCATGAACAGATTTATAACTAGTAAGGAGACTGAATCAGTAATCAGAAACCTCCCAACAGAGAAAAAAGCCCAAGACCAGAAGGCCTCAATGGAAAATTCTACCAAATATTTAAAGAAAAATTAACACTAAACTTTTCCTCAAACTCTTCTAAAATAATTCTAGTTCATTTTATGAAGGTAGCATTACCCTGATACTGAAGGCAGACAGAGATACTATAGGAAAAGAAAACTACAGACCATTATTCCTGATTAATATTGACGTGAAAATCTTCAACAAAATAATTGCAAACCAAATTCAGCACATTAAAAAGGCTACACACCATAATGAAGTGGGACTTATTCCTGGAAGACAATCATAATTCAACTTACAAATCATTCAATGTAATACACCACTGTAATATACTACTGTAATATACCACATGGACAAAATGAAGGACAAAACTACATGATCATTTCCATTCAATTAGAAACAGCATTTGACAAAATTCAACACACTTTCATGATAAAAACACTCACCAAACTAAGAATAGAAAGAAACTATCTCAACATAATAAAGCCATACATGAAAAGCCTAAGGTTAACACCATACCCAAGGGTGAAAGCCTAAAAGATTTTCCTTTAAGATCAGAAACAAGGCAAGGCCACTGTCACTTCTTCTTCTTCTTCTTTTTAAATATTTACTTATTTATTTTGAGAGAGAGAGAGAGAAGTGGGGCGTACAAGTGGGGGAGGGGCAGAGAGAGAGAGGATGAGAAAGAGAATCCTAAGCAGGCTCCATGCTGCCAATGTGGAGCCTGATGCAGGGCTCCATCTTGCAAACATGAGATCATGACCTGAGCTGAAATCAAGAGTCAGACCTTTAACCAATTGAGTCACCCAGTCACCTCAGGCCACTGTCACTTCTTATTCAGCATTACTGGAAGTCTTCGGCAGAATAACTGGAAAAGAAATAAAAGGCATCCAAAAAAGAAAGGAAGAAGTACAATTATCTGCTTGCAGAAGACATGATTATATGTGTAGAAAACCCTAAAGATTCTGCCAAAAAAAGAGAAAGAAAAACCCTATTAGAATTAATAAACACATAAGGCTAGGTTCTAGGATAAACTATTAACCTATAAAAATTGATTGAGTTTCTATACACAAAACAATCACAGTCTAGAAAGGGCTCTGTCAGTTAAGCATCCAACTTCAGCTCAGGTCATGATCTCGCAGTTCGTGAGTTTGAGCCCCGCATCAGGCTCTGCTGACAGCTCAGAGCCTGGAGCTGCTTTGGATTCTGTGTCTCCCTCTCTCTCTTCCTCTCCTCTGTTTGTGCTGTCTCTGTCTCTCAAAAATAAATAAACATTAAAAAAAATAAAAACAAGAAGAAAGAAAGGGCATTAAAAAATCAATCCCACTTACAATAGCTTCAAAAAGAATAACACACTTAGGAATAAACTTAACCAAATTAAAAACTATAAACATTGCTAAAAAAAATTAAGATACAGACACCTGAACTGACAGACATGTTCATGGATTGGAAGACTTAACACTGTTAAAATTCCCATGTTAACCAATACAATCTCCATTTAAATCCCTAAAAAATCCCAATGGCAATGTTTATAGAAACAGGAGAAAAATATCCAAAAAAAACATAAGGAATCTTCAGAACCCCAAATATTCAGAGCAATCTTGAAAATGAAAAACAAATTTGGAGATCTCACATTTTTTAATTTCAAAAACATTTACAAAGCTCAGTAATCCAAACAATGTGGTATTGGCATAATGGTAAATGTATAAGGGCTCATAAATAAGCCTTCATATATACTGATCAAACGATGTTTGCAGTGATGTTTCCCCATGCAATGGGGAAAAAGGGCAATCTCTTCAACAAATGGTGCTGGGAAAACTAAATATTCACAAGCAAAAGAATTAAGTTGAACCCTCACCTTATAGCATACACTAGAAGTAACTAAACATGGATAAAGATCTAAACATAAAGCATAAAACCATAAAACTTCTAGAAAGAAACAGAGGGAAATCTTCATGACACTGGATTTGGGAATGATTCCTTGGATATGCCATCAAAAGCACAGGCAACACAAGCAAAAAAAAAAAAAAAAGCAAATGGGACTAAATTAAATTTTAAAACATTTCATTTAATCTATACAATGAGAGAAAAGATTTGTAAACCATGTATCTGATAAGGGTTTAATATCCAGAATATCTAAAAACTACAATTCAACAACAACAGATGACCTGATTTAAAAATGAGCAAAAGATTTGAATAGACGTGTCTCCAAAAAAGATATACGAATGGCCAAGATGCACATGAAAAGATGCCTGCCATCTCTAATCATTAGAAAAATGCAAATCAAAACCACAATGAGGTATTAGCCTATACCGTAGTATGGACACTATCAATAAAACAAAATAACAAACATTGGCAACTATGTGGAGAAATTGGAATCTCTATGCACTGTTGGTGAGAATATAAAATAGTGCAGCAACTAAGAAACAACACGGAGTTTCCTTAAAACATTAAAAACAGAACTGCCATAAGATCCAACAGTCTCACTTCTAGGTATATATCCAAAATAGCTGAAAGCAGGACCTTGAAGAGATATTTGATAATCATATTCACTGCAGCATTACTCACAATAGCCAAGATGTAGAAACAATTCAAATGTTCATCCATGGATGTGCTACATACATACAATGGAATTACTACTCAGTCTTGAAAATAGAAGGAAATACTGTCACAGGCTACAACATGGATGGACCTTGAAGACATTATGCTAAGTGAAATAGGCCAGTAACAAAAAGACAAATACCATATACTGTCACTTATATATGGCAACTAAAGTCATTAAATTCATATAAAAAGAAAGCAGAA
This sequence comes from Paguma larvata, assembly GCA_030068075.1. NCBI lineage: Eukaryota > Metazoa > Chordata > Mammalia > Carnivora > Viverridae > Paguma > Paguma larvata. The sequence continues at coordinate 114,820,945 of CM057828.1, forward strand.
TGATGGTTGCTAGAGACTGAGAGGGGAAATGAGGAGTTGTTTAGTGGACACAACATTTCAGTTTTGCAAGAGGAAAAAGCTATAGAGATCTGTTACACAACTATGCAAATATAGCTAACCTACTGAACTGTACACTTAAAAATAGTTAAGATGGTAAATTTTATGTTCTGTGTTTTCTGCCACAATTAAAAATTTAAAAAAATAATTTAGAGCCAAATGGTCTTTCTTCCTCAACAATGTGTATGTAAACATTACAGATCATATAGCAACACAAAATTGACATGACACAGAATCCATCTCAACTCCCGGTGAACATAACCACAAAGCAAAACCTGGCTGGCTTGACAGCCATGAAGATTTCGTATGAAAGTATGAAGGTACTACTGAGCAGTGCAGTGGCTAAAACAAAGGCTAAACTTAGGTATGTCTGGTATTTAATGGAAAAAATGGTTGTGCCTAAGGATCACATTTACATATAATTCTGAAGAAAAACTGATCTGGACCCAAAGAAGGAGGCATAAAAAATGCAAATACAATAAAACCAATATAATTCAAAATCCTCTAGAAATGGAACTTTTGATACCTTTTTTTAAACTTTGCTTTCAAATCTTTTTAAAATGTAAAACACTTTTTGTCTTCTCTGAACTCAGCACCATGAAGAGAATTTAACATTTTCTTCCTGAGTCAGAATCATTACTTTGAACACTAAGTACTAAACTATGCTGAAATACACCAATGCCCTCTGGAGCTATTCAAAGTTTACGGCTATTTTTTCATACACTAAATACCAAGACAGCTGAACTTTTTGAATTCTTATGTTTTTTTTTTTTCTTTTTTCCTTATTTTGAACTACCAGGTGTCAAATTTTAAATGTAATATATGGACTTACTGCTAGAATTGTCTTTTCCCTTCTGATTTATAGTTAAAATTGCCTGTATACCTGGAAACTAGATCACGAATTATAAAAAGCAAGAGTATTTGAAATAACAAATAACAAAGTAAAAGTAAGATAACAGTTAACATTTTCTGAGTGTTTACTATATGCCAGGCACTGTTCTAATGCCTGCACAATTATTAACATATTTAATTCCGTATCAATTTAATTATCTTCATCTTAAAGATAAAAAAAAAAAATGAGGCACAGACCATTAAGGTAGCTTGCCCAAAGCCATAGAGCTAGTGACTGACAGAGCCTGGATTCAACCCCAGGGGTCCGGCTCCAGAGTAATGACTACTTTCCACAAAATATGGGTACATAGTAGCATTCTATAAAAAAGAGTAGATGTTACCACTTGGAATCTATCTTGATTGTTCTAAGACTTTTATATTTCCATTTTTCTGGGTTTGGGGCAATATTCCAAATGGATCATTTTGCTGGAAGCAAAATACCTTTTATATGAAGGTACTTTAGCTTCAGGTAAGTGAAAATTATTAATTTTAATATATAAAAATGGATCATTTTGCTGGAAGCAAAATACCTTTTATATGAAGGTACTTTAGCTTCAGGTAAGTGAAAATTATTAATTTTAATATATACCTGTTACAGATTTTAAAAATAAGCCTCTGCCTTCCCAATGCGGAGTTCCTTAGCTCAGATCTTAGAAAATAAATCTTCAATTTAGGGCATAACAGTGAAGTATCTCTTCTCTACCTGAACTCCTGAAAAGAGAAGCCCCTCTGGGTCTAAGAAGAATCATGAGGCCAGTTCATAGATGCTTAATCCCAAAGTAAACTCAGCGAACACAGCAATGGAAACCAAGGACTTCCATGGCAGACTAGGCTGTCATTTCTTCCCCTTTGATGGCAAAAACGTGCCTGTTCTGCTTCTACAGAAGACTTGCCTAACTCAGAAAGGATTTCCTGCTCTATTGAATTGACTGAACCTTATTCAAAAAGCAGATGGCAACAACATATAAGGACAAATAAAGAGTCTTGACACTGGTATGATGAAGTAGTAACTTCATCTTCTAGATTATTTTTTAAAAGCAGCTTTTTTGTTTTACTCCATCTTTGTAACTTATGAAGAAATACTGTAAAATGTCAAATTTGTTAATTTGGGAGTGGGTTTGCAGGGACATTGTACTAAACCAGGTGGCTCTTCTCCATAACTATTTGCAAGTTTATTAAAAACAAAAGGAAACTACTCTAACGGAGGAAATCTAAAAGGCCTCCAGGAAATGATAGGATACATATCACCCACATATTTCATCAAACAATCCTCCAAGAAAACAAGAACTCATGAATAACAAATAATGCAGTTTTTCACCAGGGAGAGAAAGAACTATGTTTTGTCTTTATTATTCATTAGCTGCCAGAATCTAGTTTAAAAAGCATGATGGACTGGGGCAGGGTAGGGGGAGAGGAATGAGGGGATGTTTTACTTTACGATATGGTTAAAGTTAAAAAAAAAAGAAACTGTTTTCTATTATTAATTTTTGACATGTGCTTGTTGTATTCTGTGGAGCCAGCTCTCACAAAACAGGGCTAAAGGACGACAACGCAGCGTCTGGCTCAGACACATTGTAAGTCTACACACCACACTGACACACAGCAAGAGGCTTTGTGGGAGTTGAAACTGACTAAGGGAAATGTCATTGGGTAAGGAAACCCAGTTTTCCAGACCCTATACAGAAATAGCCCCAAAGCTCAAGCAACATGGTTCTTAACATGCTCAGCACTTAAAAAAATGAAACACTGCTCTGTCCTAAACCCCAAACTCACAATGAAGCACCTATGTTCTACTTCTGATGCCCTGTGTTTCCTGCGGCCCGGCTCATAACCACTGGGGATTTTCTGTTCACTCTTGACTTAATTTAGCTTTTGCTTACTAAACTTCATTGTATGCTATTTGATTCAGTAACAAAGAGGAACAAAGTCTTGATCTAGTTCTCAGACAGCACAACCCACAAGCACAAAAGCAAACTGGAGTTGCTATATGGTGCTGTGCCCTACTCACCATTAAAGGGCCTCCTGTATGTTTGTTTTTGAGTAGTCCATCTTTAGACCTTTTTATAGAATCATTTGTTAAAATATAAATTGCTGTTCTAAAAACAAAAGTTAATAAAAGAATATATGTAATTTGATTTCAATTTTATAAAATTCTTTTATAAAGTACTGTTTAAGGCTATATACATATGTGAAACTAAAGAACAGAGTGATAACATAAAATTCAAGATAATGGTTACCTTTTGGTTGGGCAGAGGAGTGTAGGATGAAGGAGGAGTATACAGGGAGTTTCTGAGGTACAGGTAACAATCTTTTTTTTTTTAATTTACTTACTTGTTTTGAGAGAGAGAGAGAAAAAGAGAGCATGCACAAGTGGGGGAGGGGCAGAGAGAATCCCAACCTGGCTCTGCACTTGAGCACAGAGCCAGATGCGGGCCTTGAACTCACGAACCAAACAGTGAAATCATGACTGAAGCCAAAAAAATCAAGAGTCACACTTTTAACTGACTGAGCCACTCAGGCGCCCAGTAACAATATATTTTTAACCTGAATAGTTGGTACAATCTTTACTGCAATATCCGCAACTCCAAGCATAGTCCTTGACATACAGTAAGTACCAATAAATATTACTAAAATGAGGGAAGGAAGGAACTGACTTTAATTTCTAGCTATGATACATTATCATGTAGCAGGCTGAAGTTCTCACAAAAAAAAAAAAAGTCTAGATAAATGAAAGAAAGAAATAGAAGGAAGGGAAGGAGAAGAGAAAGAAATGAACTAACCTACTTACCATGTGGAGGCATAATTGTGGGGCCAAGATCACAGAAAGAAGGGAGATGCACAGATAGTCTATATTCTCCATTTCTGAATCAAACGTAATATTTGATAATATGAGGCACTGGGGGAAAACTAAGAATCTGACAGATGGAAGCTGGTAAAGAGGTAGAGAAGCCAGAAAAATTAGATAATTTCATAGGCCTGAGGATGAAAACATTATCAGTTTGGGGGCTACAAAAATATTCAATCCTAAAGACAAAATCTCAAAGAGAATGCAAGTGCGAAGAGAGAAGACTAAGCATCAAAATTTTCTATTGAAATTTTAAGTTGCCTAAGGTGACAGTCAAAGAAGCAAAGCAGAAACTGAAGACAAACAGGGTTGAATTTCTGGCAACAATACAATGTTAAACTCCTAAACTGGAGTTTAGGACCTTTCAAGGACAAAGGGCTCTAATAAATATCCAAGGTTCTCGAAAAGCCCCCTGGAGTATTATACCCTGGCAGTAAGGGTAAATAAGTAATCTGAGCTTTTCATAGACTTCTTTCCATTTTGGTACATATCAAGCACTACTTGGACTAAGGTGATCTATCCCTATCTAGTAAGGTGTCATAGACAGGATAAAGCCTTTCTGGAAGAAGGCAATGCATACAGAACCACTATAACAATGTAATATCTGTCATTAACTCTCAAATTACCAAACACACCAAGAGAAAAACAGACAATATAAACAGATCCACAAATGAGTAGGTACTCAAGTTACTGAGACAGATTTTAAATAACTATAATCACTATGTTCAAGTGAAGACAATAATATAAAAGTTGCCCAGAGGCTTAAGAGTACACTTATTTTGATGAGTACTCAGTAATATATGGAATTGTTAAATCACTATATTGTATACCTGAAATTAATATAACACTGTATGTTAACTATACTGGAATTAAATTAAATTAAATTAAATTAAATTAAATTAAATTAAATTAAATATAAAATATAAAATAAAATTTCCCCAGGGAACTGGAGTCTTTTTTAAGAACAAGAGTAAAATAGATATTCTAAAACTAAAAAAACCAAGATTGAGCACCAGAAAAGAATAAGCCAACTCAAATAGAGATTAGCAGAAAATATCCAGTCTGAAGTTCGAAAAATAAATTGAATAATAGAAAAGAACACAAGGAATATCTGATTTATAGTAAATCTGACATACATGTATTTGGAGGCACATAAAGAGAGAAGAGAAACAAAAGTGGACATTTTGCTAGCATCTATTTTTATATCTAAGTGCTTGTTAAACAAGTATGGCCATTTTGTGCACTATTCTGTATGTATATTGGACATCAATAAAAGTTTTAGAAAATAACCAAGTACTACTATGAGAAACCGCTTCACACTTTAGGATGGGTAACATAAAAATCAAACAATAACAAGTACCAGTGAGGATGCTACCATCCCAGTGGGCCTGGAAGACACGGCATCAAACTATTGTTACTGAACCTTAAGATCTAATGAAATTTGCCTTGTTAGTTTTGAACTTGCTTGAGACTTATCACTCCTTTCTTCCTGATTTCTTGTTTTTTAAATAGGGATGAATGTCTATCCTATCCTTGTTCATTGTAGAAAGTCTTCAGAAAGGAAGACTGAAGAATATTTTGATTTAACCCAAAAGAAGACACATAAATTAGAAAAAAGAAATGTTAAAAACAGACAGTACCTTTAAATCCTAACTATAGCAAAAATTATTACATATACTTGAAAAACAGACTTCCTTATTTAAAAATTTTTATTTAAGTTCCAGCTAGTTAACATACACAATGTAATATTAGTTTCTGGTATGCAATATAATGATTCAACACTTCCATGAAACACCTGGTGCTCATCACAAGTGCACTCCTTAATCCCCATCACTTGTCTAAGCCATCGCCCTACCCACTCCCCTCTGGTAACCATCAGTTTGCTCTCTATAGTTAAGAGTCTATTTCATAGGGGGCCACAACTGGTTAAGCATTCGACTCTTGATTTCTGCTCAGGTCATGATCTCATGGTTTGTGGGATTTAGCCCAAATTGGGCTTCACATTGGCAGTGCAGAACCTGCTTGGGATTCTCTCTCTGCCCCTCCCCTGCTCATGCACTAAATAAATAAATAAGTCTGTTTCTTGGTTTGCCTATCTCTCTCTCTCTTTGATGTGGAAAAAGGAACACCCTCTTGCACTGTTAGTGGAAATACAAACTGGGTGCAGCCACTCTGGGAAACAGTATGGAGATTCCTCAAAAAGTTAAAAATAGAACTGCTCTATGGTCCAGCAATGCACTACTAGGTATTTACCCAAAGAATACAAAAATATTTTAATTCAAAGGGATACATGCATCCCAATGTTTATAGCAGCATTATCCACAATTGGTAAATCATGGTAACAGCCCAAGAGTCCATCGACTGATGAATGGATAAAGAGAATGTGGTATACATACACAATGGAATATTACTCAGCCATAAAAAATATAGGAATCTTGGGGTGCCTGGGTGTCTCAGTTGGTTAAGCATTCAACTTCAGCTCAGATCATGATCTCACAGTTCATGAATTCAAGCCCCACATCAGGCTTGCTGTTGTCAGTGCAGAGCTCACTTTGGATCCTCTGTCTTCCTCTCTCTTTGTCCTTCTCCCCGCCCCCACTGCTCTCTCTCTCTCTCTCAAATATAAACGTTAAAAAAAAGAGAATGAAATCTTGCCATTCGCAATGACATGGATGGAGCTAGAGACTATTATGCTAAGTGAAATCAGTCAGAGAAAGAGAAATACCATATGATTTCACTCATATATGGAATTTGAGAAACAAAACAGAAGAAGAAAGAGAAAAAAATGAAATACATACTTCAAATAAAACATTAAGATTGTCAAATTGAATTAAGCAAACTCAAAAGCTGCTGACAAGAGATACATTTTAAATAAAGACCTGGGGCACCTGGGTGGCTCAGTCAGTTAAGCATCGACTTCGGCTCCAGTCATGAACAGGACTCATGAGTTCCAGCCCTGCATCAGGGCCTGCTTTAGATTCTGTGTCTCCCTCTCTCTCTCTGCTCTTCCCCTGCTCCCTCTCTCGAAATTAATAAAGATTTTAAAAAATTTTAAATAAATACATAAATATTTTAAATAAAAGAATGGAAAATATATTATCTTATTTGGACATCCACAAATCCCGAAATAAGGATTTAAATAAAATACTTCTTTTCATAGGTAATTCCATGAAACTGAAGAAAGAAAGTAAAGGAGACAGGAAAAGGAAGATAAAATCAAATAAATGATGCATCACCTAGAGAATTGCTAGTCTGATAATTGAGACTTAATTCCTATAGAGAATTCTGGAAACCACCTTATAAGAACTAAGCTGCCTAAATAAAGCTAAGAGCTACCCTACTTGAGTGTGGTTTATAGCTGTTCTCAAGGACATTAATTCTCTGGCACTTGAACTTTCCATAGTTTAGCCAACAGACAGTCCCCAGGCAATTGGAAATCCAGCCTGTGCACTACAGTCAGTGGGAAGACTGAAAGAAAATGAGTGGCACATTGGCACATATGCAAATAATATACAATGTAAACATACACCAAAGAAAGCTGTGTAGGCACACTAGTATTGAAGTTGAGTTTTTAAAGTCAAGAAGTATTACTAGAAATAAAAAAGATATCAAATTCTCAGGAATATATTGCAATCTAAATTTATCTGCATCTAAAAATGCAGCTTCAAAATATATAGAGTAACAAGTTAAAGATGACTGAGTAACCTCTTCATATACAAAAGACCTACCTTATTAAGAGAAATTAAAGAAAATATAAATAAATGAAAGGAAATACCCATCTTCACGGATTAAAAGACTAATGATTGTCAAGATGTCCCATCTCTGCATTTAATCTATGGGGATAAAGTGCTTCCAATAATATGATTCTAAATTTCGAATGTAAACTTATAAGGAAATGCAAAGGGCCAAGAACACCAAGAGAAATTAAAGAAAACAAACCCTCAAAGAATGACTCTAGGTTATCAAGACTCTTTGTAAAGCAACAGTAATGGCAATAAGGTGGTATTGGCATGAGTCAATAAAAATTATATGAAGATCCAAAATAGAAGATCCTTATTACAAAGGTCATTCTGCAGAGGAGTAGAGGAAAGAACAGTCTTTTCAATAAATGGTGTTGGGTCTCATGATTATTCATATGGAAAATTATGAAACATCTTCCTATTCCTCAACATATGTCAAATTAAGATCTAAATGTGCAACACAAAACAAGCTTCTAGAAGAGAGCATAAAACACATCTTCATGATTTAGAGGCAGTATTAAATATAAAAAATATTAAAATTTAAAAATACTTTTGAACAATAGATAAAATTTATAAAGTAAAAAGAGAAGTTACAAAAAGGAGAAAGTATTTCAACATGTTAATAAAAATAGTTCATATCTAGAATATGAAAAAATTTACACATCGAAACATTCCAATGTAAAATTGAGCAAAAACTTAAATAGCATGTCACAAGGGTTGATAAACATATAAAAGTTTCCAATCTCATTAGTCTTTAGAGAAAAGCAAATTTAAAATAACTAATACATACCCAAATGGCTAAAACTTAAAAACTGACAATCCAAGTATTAGTGAGGATATAGAATAAGTAAAACCTCATATACCAGCAGACATATAAATTGATACAATTCTTTTGAAAACTGAATTTGGCATTACCTACTAAATTTGAAAATAACTAATACTATTATCTAGCTATTTCAATCCTAGGTATATACCCAACTGACAAATACGCAAGCAGTCTCCAACGGACATGTGAAAAAACCTGTACTGTTTCTCTAAAACTGATAAAAAGCCAAATGTTCATCTAAAGTAGAATGGAGGAATAAACTATGCTCTATTTACATAATAGAATACTATGCAACAATGAAAATAAACAAATTAATGCTATATGTAACAGCATGGATGAATCTCTCAATCTCTCAATGTTTAATAAAATAAGTCATACATGCTACGTTATTCTATTTATATAGTGTTTAAAACCAGAGAAATGCAAAGTGTAGTTTAAAAGGCAGGATATTTGCTAATTTGGGGGACAGTAAGGAGAAGGTGAGGGGAGGGACACAAGAAGGCCTCTGGGTACTGCTAATGTTTTTTTCTCTTGAAATATGGGGTACTTATAAAAGTGTGTTCCTTTTGTGACAATTCATTGTGCTGTATACTCATAAGTCCATGCTTTTATACAATGCTTTTTATTTCAAAAAACTTATACAATTAATGTTATGTCATACTTCTGCCACACCCCACAAATTTTTTAGTTCCCTTCCCTTTCACCTATCATAGAAATTCTAATTTTTAATATTTTTACTTATTTGAAAGAATCAGAACATTCTGTTCATTACAATTTTGCTAAAAGAGAAGGGACCTATATACTGATATTGAAGGAGGAAGCCTCTGGACATTAAAAGTAATTATATAAAAAATTATGTAAAATTCAGAATGTGTTTGCATGCACTCAGTACTTGGCTGCCTCTCAAGTATTTAGAATCTGAATGTACATTTGCATTTCCCCAGTGAAATTTTAGAGGCTTTTTCAATAGTAATTAGCAAATCAGCTACAGAATAAAGGGCATAGGGCTAAACCAAAAGCCAGGAACCACACTGCCTATTAAATGCTAAATCAAAACTAAATGCTACACTCTCAAGTGGCATTGAGCTTTTCTTTTATGATAGGGAAAAAATAAAATATTATTTATCATTCACAAAGAAAATCATTTTAATTGGCATAATTGCTATCATTCTCAGCTGAAAAACATGCAAGATTCTTAAAACATTTTTTGTTTGACAATTTTTTGTCCTAGAAAAAAATTTCAAGATGTATGAATGTCCTTAGTTCATCCCTGAACCACAAAAAAAGTTTTTTTTTCTAAATAGGACAACTTTTAGGTAAATATCTAACAATTAAAATATTGATTACAAACCTTCTTTACTTTATAATTAAAATAAGCCCCTTTAAACAATCTCTATGAAATAACATTCAAAGTCCTGCATACACTCCTTAAAATCATAGAACTTTAGTACGCCATTGCCTTACCTGCTGCTGCAAACCTAATTCTGACCAAAAGCAAAAACAAAAACCCATTTGGATGGAAATATAAAATAGCTTTACCATATTAGCATTCCTAGTATCTGCAAGTGTGAAATGTCAACTATAAATGACGTGTAGTCTAGACTTTAAGAAGATAGAATTTTTAAAACAGAAGGCCATAAAAAAGAAAAACAAATCTGAAGGCATCACAATTCCAGACTTGAAGTTATATTACAAAGCTGTAATGAACAAAACAGTATGGTACAGGCACAAAAATCAACAGATAAATAGAAAGAATAGCAAATCCAGAAAATAACCTATAACTATGTGGTTAATTAATCTTCGACAAAGCAGGAAAGCATATCCAATGGAAAAAAGACTGTCTCTTCAACAAATGGTGCTGGGAAAACTGGATAGCTACATGCAGAAGAATGAAATTGGATCACTTCCTTATACCACATACAAAAATAAATTCAAAATGGATTAAAGAATTAAATGTAAGACAGGAAACCATAAAATTCCTAGAGGATAACATAGGAAGTAACCTCTTTGACACTGACCAGAGCAAATTATTTCTACACATGTCTCTTGAGGCAAGGAAAACAAAAACATAACTAAACTGTTGGGACTTCATCAAAATAAAAAGCTTCTGCACAGTGAAGAAACAATTAATGGAACTAAAAGGCAACCTATAGAATGGAAGAAGATGTATACAAATGACATATCCGATAAAAGGTTAGTATCCAAAATATAAGAAGAACTTATAAAACTCAACACCCAAAAAACAAATAATACAATTAAACATGAATAGTTTTCCAAAGAAGACATACAGATGGTCAACATGTCACCATCACTCATTATCAGGGAAATGAAAATCAAAACTACAATGAAATATCACCTCGTACCTATTAGAATGGCTAAAATCAACAATATAAAAAAACAACAAATGTTAGTAAGGATACTGAGAAAGGAGAACCCTCTTGCACTGTTGGTGGGAATGCAAACTGGGCGCAGTTACTCTGGAAAACAGTATGAAGGTTCATCAGAAAGTTAAAAATAAAACTACTCTATGACCCAGCAACTGCACTACTAGGTACTTACCCAAAAAATACAAAAACACTAATTAAAAGGGATGCGTGCACCCCGATGTTTATAGCAGCATTATCTGCAATAGCCAAATTATGGAAACAGCTCAAGTATCTACTGACTGATGAATGGATAAAGTAGATGTGATACACACACACACACACACACACACACACACACACACACACACACAATGGAATATTACTCAGCCATAGAAATGAATGAAATTTTGCCAAGTGTAAGGATATGGATAGAGGTAGAAAATATTATGTAAGTCAGTCAGAAAAAGACAAATACCATATGGTTTCACTCATATGTGGAATTTAAGAAACAAAACAAATGAGCAAATGGAGAAAGAGAGAGGCAAACCAAGAAACAGACTCCTAACTGTAGAGAACAAACTGATGGTTACCAGAGGAGAGGTAGATAGGTGGGTGGGGGGAATGGGTTAAATAGGTGAAGGAGATTAAGGAATGCACTTGTCATGAGGCACCGGGTGTTGTATGGAAGTGTTGAATCACTATATTTTCACCTGAAACTAATATAACACTGTATGTTAACTAACCGGAAGTTTAATAAAAACTTAAAAAATGAAAAAAAAAAGAAGGAAAAATTATTCAACAAAACATAAATAAAATTCAGGAAAAATATATATTCAAGAACACTGGGAAGTTCTAAAAAGTACCATTTTGACTCTAGAATCAGAAAACTAAATCCTTTTAAGGAACACAAGGGTTACTAAGCATTAGCACTAAGAGTTTACAATTTTAAAGTACACTCATTTCCCTTTTGATAATGTCTCCAATGGCCAATCAGGGAAATACATAGAAGGCATACATATCAACTTCAAAGCATTTTCCATTACTTTAACTTTTTTAATTCATGAAAAAATACAAATATGGTTTGAAGATACTATTGAATAATCATTAAAAGAGGCTATGATTAATGAAAGAAAAATTTATGGCAGTGTACTCTAAGGTCTTAACACTATTTTCTTAACGTGTTTAACAATTGCTTGGATGAAGTATTAAGAGGATGATACTGGAGAATTAGTAGGCAAGAACCTAGACTTTGGAATGAGACACTTTGGTTCAAGTCCCAAAGTCACTAACAGCAATGGAACCTTGGGTAAATTACTTAATCTCTTTAAATCTTATTTCCCTTTCCCATAAAATGAGAATAATAATGTCTTCTAAATTTCATAGAATTATTTCATTTTACAAATATTTACATGGTATTTATTATAAATTAAACATTATTTTTAAATACTTTATGAATATTATTTTATTTAATCCTGATAGCAACTCTGCTAGATATGATTATAATCATCCTCAGTTACAGATAACATTGGGGTAGAGAGATTAAGTAACCTGCCTCAGGTCCATACCTAACACATGGCAGAGTGCAGTTTAGGTTAGATATATAGAAGGTCCATTCACAGTCATGAAATGTTGGAACTCATCACAATCATCACCATTGGAGTGATATTGAATTTACTAGATGAATTTACTAGTGAGTTTAAATTAACTGAAAGCAGAAATTGAAAGGACAATAGGACAATTTTAATTAAAATAAAACAAAATTTAACACAAAAATATAGGGTCCTATGATTGGATTTACAAAAACCAGTCATATAAATTGACAAATTGTGATATGGCTGCCAAAAAATACTAAAACAACCTTTGGCTACGTTAATGGTAATAAAGTAACCTAGAATTAATAATCATTCACATATGGATTACTGATTTTGGTATTTTGAACTTCAGTTTAAAGAGATGTTCTACAGTCAAATTGAAGCCATACAAAAAGGAATGATCTCCTTTTTCCACAAAACACCACGATTCAACTATAATGTACACAAGAGGCACCTCTACGTTTATTGTAGCATTATTACCAATAGCCAAGATATGTAAGCAAATAAGCGCCCATCAATAAATAGATGAATGGATAAGGAAAATGTGGTATATAGATGCAAAGGAATATTATATAGTCATTAAAAGGATGAAATTGTGCCATTGAAAACAACATGGATAGACCTAGAGAGCATTATGCTAACTAAAATGAATCCAAACTGAGAAGGACAAATACCATGTGATTCCACTCATAAGAGTAATTTTTTAAGTGTATTTTTAAAAAATAATTTATTTTCAAATTGGTTTCCATATAACACCCAGTGTTCATCCCAACAAGTGCCCTCTTCAATGCCTGTCACCCATTATCCCCCCTCACACACACCCCTCACCCTCAATTTGTTCTTAGTCTTTGAGAGTAAGAGTAATTTAAAAAATGAATAAATGGCTCAATTAGTTGAGTGTCTGACTTCAGCTCAGGTCATGATCTCATGGTTCATGAGTTCAAGTCCTGTGTTGGGCTCTGTGCTGACAGCGTGGAAACTGGTGCCTGCTTCAAATTCTGTGTCTCACTCTCTCACTGCCCATTCCCTGTTCACACTCTTTTTCTCTCCCTCAAAAATAAATAGGGGCGCCTGGGTGGCTCAGTTGGTTAAGCGGCCAACTTTGGCTCAGGTCATGATCTCATGGTCTGTGAGTTCAAGCCCTGCTTCGGGCTCTGTGCTGACGGCTCAGAGCCTGGAGCCTGCTTCGGATTCTGTATCTCCCTCTCTCTCTGCCCTTCCCCTGCTCATACTCTGTCTCTATGCCTCTCAAAAAATAAATAAATGTTAAAAAAATTTTTAAAAATAAACATTTAAAAAATTTTTAAAATGAATAAACAAAAAGCAGAATCAGACCTATAGCTACAGAGAATAAACTGATAGGTGCCAGAAGGAAGTGTATGGAGGGTTGAGCAAAATGAATGAAGGAAGGGAGGATTTAAGGCTTCCAGTTATGGAATGAATAAATCATGGGCATAAGGAATACAGTCAGTGATATTGTAATAGCAATGCGATGGGACAGATGGTAGCTACACATACATTAGAACATAGAATAATATATAAACTAGTCAAATCACTAAGTTGGATACCTGAAACTAATGTAACACTGTATGTCAACTATACTCAAACAATTTTTCAATAGAGACACAGTTTAGATTTGAACATAATATGCCTCAAAATTTTTGAATTGAGTCTATCTATAAAAAAAATAAAAAATAAAAAATAAAAAATAAGTGAAAACAAAGGACAGAAAAAATATATAAATCATGAAGTCAGTAAGCAAAAGAGAACTGGTGTAGCTGTGCTACTATAAGATACTATATAATTTAAAATAAAAGTTGGTGGCACAAAAACAGACATTCAGATCAATGGAACAGAATAGAGAACCCAGAAATGAACCCACAAATGAATGGTCAACTAATCTTTGACAAAGCAGGAAAGAATATCCAGTGGAATAAAGACAGTCTCTTGAGCAAATGGTGCTGGGAAAACTGGACAGAGACATGTAGGAAAATGAACCTGGACCACTTTCTTACACCATCCACAAAAATAAACTCAAAATGGGTGAAAGACCTAAATGTGAAACAGGAAACCTTCTAAATCCTCGAGGAGAAAGCAGGCAAGAACCTCTTCGACATTGGCCGCAGCAACTTCTTACTGAACACATTTCTGGAGGCAAGAACATCAAAACAAAAAGCTTCTGCATAGCAAAATAAACAATCAGCAAAACTAAAAGATATTTGCAAACGACATATCAGTTAAAGGGTTACTATCCAAAATCTATAAGGAACTTATCAAACTCAACACCCAAAAAACAAATAATCCAGTGAAGAAATGGGCAAAAGACATAAGAGACACTTCTCCAAAGAAGACATAAGAAATGTTCAACATCACTCATCATCAGGGAAATACAAATCAAAACCATGATAAAATGCTACCTCACACTTGTCAGAATGGCTAACGTTAACAACTTAGGCAATGACAGACGTTGGTGAGGATCCAGAGAAAGAGGATCTCCTTTGCACTGCTGGTGGGAATACAAACTGGTGCAGCCGCTCTGGAAAACAATATGGAGGTTCCTCAAAAAGTTAAAAATAGAAGTACCCAAGGATTCAGAAATTACATTACTAGGTATTAATCCAAGGCATACAGGTAAGCTATTTTGAAGGGAAACATGCACTCCAATGTTTACAGCAGCACTATCAACAAAAGCAAAAGTATGGAAAGAGTCCAAATGTCCATCAATGGATGAATGGACAAAGAAGATGTGGCATATATAGAGAGTGGAGTATTACTTGGCAATCAACAAGAATGAAATCTTACCATTTCCAATCACGTGGATGGAACTAGAGGGTATTATGCTAAGTGAAGTTAGTCAGTCAGAAAAAGACAAACATCATATGGCTTCATTCATATGAGGACTTTAAGATACAAAGCAGAGGAACATAAGGGAAAGGAAATAAAAATAATACAAAAACAGAGAGGGGGACAAAACATAAAAGACTCTTAAATATGGAGAACAAAAAGAAGGTTACTGGAGGGATTGTGGAAGGGGGGATGGGCTAAATGGGTAAGGGGCATTAAGGAATCTACTCCTAAAATCATTATTGTACTATATGCTAACTTGGATGTAAATTTTAATAAACAAATAAATAAATTAATTAATTAATTAAAATAAAATAAAAGTCGGCACTGGAGACAAAGGAGGACAACTTACAAGGATAAAAAAATCAATACATTAAGAACATATAACAGTTATTAACAGGTATGCATCTAAAAACATAGCCCCAAAACACGCAATGCAAAAATTGACAAAATCGAAGGGAGAAACAAAAAATTTAATAGGAGACTTCAATGCCCCACTTTCAATAATAAATAGAACAGCTAGATAGAAGATCAACAGGAGAATAAACGACTTGAATAACATTACAAACTGAACCTAGCTAACAGACATCTGGAAAACAGTCCATCGAACAAGTGTAGAATAGACACTCTTCTGCAGTGCATGTGAAACATTCTCCAGGATAAGCCCTATATTAGACTATAAAACAAAAGTCAATAAACATAAAAAAGATTTAAATTACACAAAATATGTTTCCTGACCAAAATGAAATGAAATAAAAAATAAGTAACATAAGAATGTTTGGATATTCACAAATAAGGGAAAGTTAAAAAACACCCTTAATTAACCAAAGAAAATGTCATAAAGTAGATACATTAAGATAAACAAAAATGTAACCACAGCATACTAAAACTTGAAGATACACTGAGGATAGTGTATAAAGGAAAATTTTTAGCTATAAATGCTTATATTAAAAATAAAGATTTCAAATTAATAATATAAATATCTAACTTAAGAAACTGGAAAGATGAGGAAACTAAAACACAAAATAAGCAGAAGAAAGAAAAAGTACAAATATTAGAGTGGAAATAAGTGAAACAGACTTTTTTTAAAAAATAGAAAAAAACAACAAAACTAAAAGTGTTTTTTGAAAACATCATCAAAATTGGCAAATCATTAGCTAGATTGGCCAAGAAAAGAAAAAAAAAGGAGAAAATACTGAAACTGGTAAAATCAAGAATAAAAGATGAAATATTACTATCAACCTTATAGAAATAAAAAGGATTATAAAAGAATATTATGAACAAGTGTATGCCAACAAGTTAGAAAGCCTAGATGAAATAGAAAAAATCCTAGAAAAGTACTAACTATGAAAACTAACTTAAAAAGAAATAGAAAATATAAATATACCCATAACATGAGACTGAATAATCAAAAATACTGCCCACAATAAAAAGTGCAGGCCAAGAGATGTACTGGTAAATTTTACCAAATCTTTAGAGAAGAATTAACACTAATCCTTCCCAACACTAATCCTTTTAACCACGGAAGAGGAGAGAACACTTCCAAAGTCATTTTATGAGGCCAATATTATCCTGATACATCAAATCAAAAATAACACAAGAAAAACACAGATCAATATCTTTTAGTATATAGACAAAACAATCCTCAAGAAAATACTACCAAATTAAACCCAGTGAATACTAAAAGAAAAATATACCATGATTATGTCCAATTCCTTACAGAAATACATGGTTAGTTCACCTTATGAAATCAATGTATATGCCATATTAACGGAATAAAGACAAAGGCCACAAAAACAAAGATCACATCAATTACATAGGAAAAAACATTTGGCAAAATGAAATGTCATCATAAAGAGAAAAAACAAACTAGGAATATAATGAAACTCCCTCAACCTAATAAAAGATATCTATGAAAAACCCACATAATAGTTAATGGTAAAAGACTGAAAATTTTCTGCTTAGATCAGGAACACACCATTTCTACCCAATATTGTACTGGAAGTTCTAGCCAGGGTGAGTGGCAACAAAACAAAACAAACAAAAAACACAACAACAAACAAACAAAATCATCCAAATTGAAATGGAAGAAGTCAAACTCTCTACTTGCAGCTAACATCATCTTATACATAGAAATTCTAAGGAAACAACAATAAAAATATTAGGACTAATAAACTATTGAATTCAGCAAGGATCCACGAGACTTAATAAATATGTTTGTAATAGTATCAAAAAGATAAAATACTTAGGAATAAATTTAACAAAATAAGTAGAAAACTTGTATCCTAGAAACCAGAAACCATAGTTGAAAAAAAATAGAAGATCTAATAAATGGAAAGACATACCATATTCATGGTTTGGAATACCTAATATTGTTAAGATGGCAATACTACTCAAATTGGTCTACAGAGTCAACAAAATCCCTACCAAAATCCCAGGTGCCTTTTTTTTTCCAGAACTGACAAGTTGATCTTAAAATTCATAGGAAAATTTAAGGGACCCAGAATAGTCCAAATAATCTTGAAAAAAGAAAATCAATCAAGAAGAAAGAAAAAAAAAATCTTGAAGAAGCAAGCCCTTAATTCCTGATTTCAAACTTACCACAAAGCTACAGTAAGCAAAACAGTGTGGTACTGGCATATAAAGAAACATATACATCAATGGAATACAATTAAAGGGTCAAGAATTAAAGAATTACACTTATGATCAATTGATTTTTTGATTATGGTACCAGTATAATTCAATGAAGAGAAATAATGGACTTTTCAATAAATGGTGTTATGACGACTGGATATTCACATCCAAAGGAATAAATTTACATTCCTGTCTCACACCATCTACAAAAATGAACTCAAAATGAATCAAAGACCTAAAACTATAAATATATTAAAATAAAATATAGGAGTAAATATTTATGACCTTAGATTTGGACATCTATCCTTAAAATGACATGAAAAAAGATGAAAAGTAAAAGAAAGAATAAATTGGACTTCATCGAAATTAAGAAATTTTGTGCATCAAAAAATACTATCAATAAAGTAAAAAGACAACTCGTGGAATAGGACAAAATATTTGCAAACCACGCATCAGATAAGGAAATTTTATCGAGAATACATAAGAACTCTAACAACTCAACAATTGAAAAAATCAATGAAAAATATGACAAATCATCTGAATAGATATTTCTCCAAAAAAGATATACAAAAAGTCAATAAGCACATGAAAAGGTGCTCAACATTATTAATCATTGTGGAATTGCAAATCAAAACCACAACGAGATACCACTTCATAGGCGCTAGGATAATTATTAACAACAACAACAACAGACAATAACAAATGTTGACAAGGATGTAAAGAAATTTGAACTCTCATACCTTGCTTGTGATAATGTAAAATGGTATAAATCATTATAGGGAACAGTTTGGAGTTCCTCAAAAAGTTAAAAAAATAAAATTATCATATGATACAGCAATTTCATTCCTAGGTATATACCCAAGAGAATTGAAAACATATATTCACACATAAACTTGTACTCAAATTTTCACAATAGCATTATTCATAATAGTGTAAAAGTAAAAATAAACCCAGTGTCCATCATCTGGTGAATGGATAAATAAAAATGGAATATATTTGTAGAGTGGAATATTCAGCATAAAAAAAATGAAATACTAATACATACTGTAAAATGGGTGATTTCTAAGTGAATAAAGCCAGACATAAAGGGACACATATTGTATGATTCCATTTATATGAAATATTCAAAATAGGTAAATTCATAGAGACAGAAAGTAGATTAGTATTTCCAAAGGGTAGGAAGAGAAGTGTGGCCACTAGTGGGTACGACTTTCCTTTTGAGTGACAAAAATATTCTGGAATAGTAGGGATGGTTTTACAACTCTCTAAATATACTAAAAACTGTTGGATTGTACATTTTAAGAAAATAAAAACTAAATTTTAAATTAAAGAAGTAGAATGATTGCGATAGCATTATACAAGTTAGACTTGAAGAAACCAGAAATATTTAAGTCAGAGAAAAGTAAAGACTCATCAGGAAATAAACATGGTCTAAAAAATTTTAAAATCACACAGAGGTAGAAATATCTGTATTGTACAAGATATATTAATATGTTTCTCTAACCACCTCTAAGAGCGTTACATAAATGAGCCGAAGCTGGCTCCTTAGCATTGACCCTATGTTATACTTCTTTACAGCAGGCGCACAATTAGTTCCAATCCACCAGAGCCAAATCCAAATTTTTATACATCCAATTACTTTAAATATTGCCCAAATGTGCATATTTTTAGCCACTTAGGGCCTGCCTGCTTTGTATACCCTGCTAAACTGCATCCAACACTTGCTAGTCCTAGTTTAGAGAGACCCTGATGCTATAAAGGATCCCAAGCTGTTGCTGCCCTTTAGAACTCTCTGATCCAGACACTTCCCATCTTGCAACAGAGCAACATCATCCACATGTATAGGTCACCTTTTCCCCAGGGGTTCCCTCGACTTCACCTTTTGAGTGGTGACCCTGCTCTGCTGACTCTGGAGAGTGTGCTGTGAGGGATTTCTCTCATGCAACTGTCCAAGAGACACCCAAAGAAAGCACATTCTGTGTTCTTGTCACCTCATGGTTATGTTTTTTCTTTGATCTGTCCCCAAGTGCTTTCTCTCTCTGCAGTGGGGTTACTTCTACTGACTGAACCTACATTTTGGCTCAATATAAAAAAACATCTATTAGTGAAAGATGGCCAAATACAAACATGTGGTGAGTTCTCTGGCCTTACAAGGATTCATGCTTAGTGATTAAGTACTTATCAAAGATGTTCTGAAAAAGAAACAAAAACTAAATTAATGGTTTGGACTAGAAGAATGTTGGTATAGCTCCCACCCTGATTTTAAAATTCTAGAAAATAATCCATGACCAAAGTATTTCACCAGGAATAACTGATATTGGTTATTTCTCTAGCACATCTAAGTAATTCAATTTAACTATAGTCAGCAACTCATTTTTCCACTGGAAAATAAAGGAAATCGATATCTGATCTTAAAAGGACAATGATTTCTTGATTTTTAACACAGAAATGAAATATAATTCACCAATTACTGAAGTTGTTGTAAATAATGCTAAAGTTCATGAAGAAAAAATAAGGGATTCTAACAATTTGTTAATACAAAATTGTTATTAAAATTCCAGTGATAACAGGTAAGAACTACATTTGGTAAATATAAATAATAAATGCGAGTCTATTAAATAAACAAATAATCAGTCACAAATGTTAATAATTACATCAATTTTTTATATAAGGAAATTTCTATTTGGAGTTAGGAAAAGGAAACAAATATGATCATGATGAAAACATTTTAACAAAATAATTGTAAAACACAGTATACTTTAACATGAGAATAACCAGATGAAAAAAATACTCAGCTATTTACATAAAAACATATACTTAGTTTCCTATAGAGAGCCTAAGTCATTGTGGGAATTGAAGAGAGGTATTCAGGGATTTTCACAAATGAAAGTACTTTACCATCGGATTAGAATTTGTACTTTGTAGACTTGAAAAGATTAACTGGACATGGGCAGATCACTACTTGAACATCATTGAGTCTTCCCTCAGAGGAAAATTCTGTTATTTAGTTGTGAGGGGAAGGTTCTCTTTCGATCCCCCAATAAGACGTGGCAAGCATAAAGGCGAGTATGGCAGCAATTGTCCAGAACTCTTTATTTAATTTTCAAGACTATGATGCCAATTTTTATTATTAAAAAGAATCAGTAATGGAAACCTTTAGTGATTTAAAAAAGAAAGTTTGGCCTCTGTTTTGTGCTATATTCAACAGTTCTAATTAGGCTAAATCTACCTTACAAAGTAAGGTGTAGGAAATAATCATTGTAAAGTACTTTTTAAATAGCAAGCATACATACATGGTAAATAATAAGCTTAAATACTGCAAAAATTGACTATTTAATAAAAAATTGGCTTTTCTTAGAGAACAAAGTACTCAACAGCAGAAATCTATTTCCCCTAAACTGTACATAGTTATAGTCACCACTGCTCTTGCAGGATTTGAACAAGTTTATTTAAATGGAGAAATATTATCATAGCAATACTGTAATACTAAGGAATATAAAGCAAAGCCACAGAAAATTAGTTTACAAACAACCACTTCAGATTCTTTTCTTCTTTCTAGCATTGTACATGTCATCCATTTTATATTTTCATCTATTTCTTTGAACATATATCGTCTTAAAAATAGAAGAGATCTCCAAAACCTGTGCTTTTGGTCTGGAACAAGCAACTCTAATTGCAGGGAAGGTTTTTAAGCATGTATAATTTGAGCCTTCGATATTCAGGTAGGCTCTGGTAGTTGAAAACCCAGAAACAATCAAACGGCAAAGCCGTATTTGCCTTTCAGCTAATACTATACACTTACTAAAATTGTATTAATATAAACATATAAAAAAGGTTCTAGAAATTGAGATACCATTTCAAAGCAAGAGTGAATGTCCAAATATAAACTAGAATTTTGCACGAATTTGTCTGTTTTCAATCGTTACCTCAAAGACTCGCTTTTATGTCTGACACAATTCAAGGACTGTCCTACTCAGTAGTGAGACATTACTGAGTTTGCTATAAAGCTGGTGATGTTCATTTTTCATTAACTAAATTGAAGGCCTTAACTTTAGCACTACAAGTTTCACTGGACTGATGTTAAAACTATTTAATGACCAGTATGGCATGGATAGCAAACCATCAGAACAAATGCTGGCCATGGTCCTAGAGCAGGTTCCTGGAGGTCCCCCACAGCTCCGGTGGTCTTCTTTTAGCTGAGGAGGTCCAGGGGTTTCTGACCAGGGGGCCAGGACTGGGAGGAGTGGTGACTTAGGTATCTGAGTGGTTCTGGGCAGTGGCGACTTGCCCACTATTAGAAAAGAGAGAAATTTATTGGTGGCTTTAATGTACCAGGCCGGGGTGTCACCCTGAACAGAAGCAAGTCCCCACCTGAATCAATTAAAAAATGCATGGAGACAATAGCTTCCTTTACTTCTTTGTCTCTTGCCCTTAAGGACACCAATGGTCCAATTCATGAAGCCTTGAAATCCCCTCAGACCTTCATGTATTGTATTTCACCATTTGTCCCAGGACAGGCATTGCCCACCCCAAGTCCCCACCCTAGCTTTGGGGACAATTTAACATAAAAATAAAGTTGTTTACTTGCTATCACAGATGCCCACTGCCTTCTGTAGAAGCTGTCACACAGAGGGCTTCACCCTCCCTCATCAGTCTGTCTTAGTCGGACACTTCTTAAAGGGGTCACATTTTTATTTCAAATGTTAGATACCCTAATTGAAACAAAGAAAAAGTTTTAAACAGAATCCCAAGAATGCCTTCTCTTCACAGGCAAACTCTGTGCTTAGGAGAGATTTAGAGTGAGTGCACGGTTATATTGCCAGCCTTTCTCTGTAAGCAAACACTTGTTCAGTCTCCAGACTGGGCACAGATGTCACCTCTTCTGTGAAAGATTCTCTCTCACCTGAGGACAACTGACTATTTGCTCTTAGCATTTTGGCCACATTTCTATTATATATCTTGTAACACTCATAAGTGGCAAGCAAATTAGTGAATGAATAAATTAATGAATGAAAGACACTGAAGTCCAAGAAATAAAACAATACTATGATTAGCACACGTATATAAAAACATATAGTCCTGTTTTATACAAGACAGGAAAAAAAGGCGGACAAATCTCAGCAAAGGTAACAGAAAGGTCATCACCCCTAACACTCACCCACCAGCATTAAGATCTAATCAGAAACTACTGCTCTGTCTCCAAGGCAACCAATTCTTAGAAAACCTTTAGGAAATAAAGTTTGACTTCCCTGTCAATACACCCTTCCCTGCAGTATGAGCTGAAAAAGCTGCCATTCCCTTACCTTCCCTGTCATTCCCACTTCTGATCCTGGCCCTAATCCTTTTAAAATTAGTATAAAAAATTGGCCAATGGGTTAAATCAAGAAAATGGTGTTGTAGTTCCACAAATAGCACCTTCAATACTATACTCACAAGTAAAGGGTGGGTTAAAGAGAAGTGAAAAAAAGATCGCATTTCAGAGGAATTTTGACCGATTCAGATGAGAAAGATGTCAATGCATCGTTAGCTAGAAAAGAGGAGTCCAAGAATGATCTTAATCCATTTCTCCAATTGTCTTCTACTGACTGTAACCCTGTCAACAAAATTTTATGGCCATAACTCCATTTTATCAAGAAAATATTGAATTTTATTAAAAAGCATTAATTCCTGGATATTCAGAATACATAGTTATTGATGAAAGAGATCATCCTCTAGGCCCCGCTGAGGTTTCCAAGTTAGGGTCAATCCAATTAAGATAAAGCCTATTCTCACTCATCTTTTTGTCAGCTATGCCTAGACACAGTTCATTAGCTATACATGGAAATTCAGCCCCTGTCATCTTATAGTTCCAATTTATTCAACTTTTATTGTCACCAGGTTCATCTTTGCAACAAGTCACACTACTTCCACAAAAGCAGGCAAGACAGATTTCCGTGGTATTATTCCACTAGCGGAATTTCCAGATGAAGTTGGCAAGCAGAGCTTTCCTTTAGTCTTGCCAGAAAATAGCACGAGTTTGATTTCACTGGACCCTGGAGTAGCTGTAACTTCTGTAGGCTAATAATGTTCCCTTCCAAGGATGTCCATATCCTGACCACCAAAACCTGTGAATATGTTACTTTATATGGCAAAGCGATTTTGCAGATGTGCTTCAGGACCCTGAGATGGGGAATTTATTCTAGATTATCCAGGCGGGCCCAGTACAATCACAGGGTCCTTCCAAGGGAGAGGCAGGAGGGTCAGAGAAGAAAATGTGACAAGAGAAGGGGAGTTAGTGTGAAGCTAGAAAGAGTCAATAAGCAAAGGAATGCAGGAAGCTAGAGTTGGAAAATGCAGGAGCAAAGATTCTTTCCTAGTATCTCCAGAAGGAACCAGTCCTGCTGACATCTTGACATTAGACCAGTGAGGCTGATTTCATAATTCTGACTTCCAGAATGGTTGATGATAAATTTGTACTAAGTAACTAGGTTTGTGGTAATTCATTATAGCAGCAATAGGAAAAGAATGCAACTGTTTACAGACATTTAGAAGTGGGTTGTCAACAAAGAAATAATGAGAAACATCAGGATTCCAGTTGATTGATTTTCTTTGGGTTCCAACCTAAAATTTAACATTGTATAAATTTAACAGCTAAAGTGAATCTTCAAAGCAAGTTTCAAGTGGCCTGAAGAGCCTTATAATTGAAGCTTCTTCTTTTACATAACACATCCTAGTCCCCCCCAGACGTATAACTTGAAGTGTGGGGCTCTCCTGTCAATGGGGGTGAGGAGATCATATATATTGAGTTAAAGAAGAGAGAACTTTTGGAGGATATTACAGATTCATTATTTGTGCACTCCAGTAACAATCTGCTTTGGCTTCACCAGGAAAAATAAGCACTTGGTTTCCATTTGCTTGGCAATATGGAATGCTAGGTAGGGCCAATAACATTTACCCCCATTAACTTTATCCACCAATGTACTATTTGTGGATTCTTAGCCATTGATATTCTGTTATGCAATATTGTAATATAAGAGAATTAAAGAGAATATAAACCTGTTTTTATCTAGTATGTGGATGATATATAATGTGGTCTTCCTTCCATCCTTCCCAAAATATCATTTCTAGGCAATATTTGTAGTAACAGTATGAGCTGCCTTTAATGTTGTCTCTTGTCAGCATCATTTGTATCTTAGTCATAAAAGAATATTTAGAAAGTCAACAGGTCTACCCGTATAGGCCTTCTACCTAAGATTTTCAGGAGTCAGCCCTAAGATCTCTTTCCACTCACTTGAAACATGAAAATGCTATAACCTACTCATACATCACAATCTGAAAAATAAAGAAGTCGAGAATAAAAAAATTCAGGGAAAATAATTTTTCAAAATAGAATAATCCAGAGAATAGTCTAATTCAGAGAGCGTCATTAACTCTTCATCAGCTTTCAGGCAGCAAAGGCCTAAAGCCCTACATGGTAGCTAAGAAGTGTGGAAGAAGAAGGCATGCACATACCACAACAGGCACAAAGGTCCTTTCATAGACATTTGCACCAAAGGCTAATTAGCCCAGTAAGGCCCACGAGAATGTTGAGTGTTGATAGTCATGGTGGTAGGGACGATATGGCAGAGTGGAATAAAGACTACACTTCTCAAACTGGCACTGCTTGTAACAAACTATGACTATAGTCAGGTGATTCAGCTTGCCTACTCTTCAGCTTTTCCATCTGTAAAATTATAATCACCAATATCCATATAATATTGGATATAATCACCAATATCACTTTCAATTTCAAAATGCTATACTTCTTCTGAAAAGTTCAAAATACTATGTAGAAATATATTGAAATATTGGGAAAATACAACACATAAATGAATTATTAAAATACGTAGCCTGTGCCATTATCTGTACTCAATAGTGTCTTCCCCAATTTTCTAAACAGTCCTCTATTACAAAAGATAAACCAAGTATTTTTGAACTCCTAACAAATGTCAAACACAAAATGATGAAGAAAGAAATGACAGCTTTTACAATGATGATGATATGATCTATTATTACCAATAATGCTTTAGGGACTGTGGTAGGCCCCCCCAAAGACATCCTCATCTTACTTCCTGGAACCTATGAATGTTACCTTACATCACAAAAGGAACTCAACACATGATTAAATTAAGGGCCCTGAGATGGGGAGAGAGTCCTGAGTTATCAGAATGGGTCTAATCTAGTCAAGCAGATTCTTAAAAGTGGAGAACCTTTCTGGTTGTGGCCAGAGGGAGATGTGACTATGAAAGTCAGAGGGATGCTACACTGCTTGCTTTGAAGATGAAGGAAGGGGACCATGAACCAAGAAATGTGGAAGGAAGGTTTCTAGGAGCTAGAAAAGACAAGGAAACACTCTCTCCTAGAGCCTCCAAAAATGAATGCACCTCACCCAATGTGACTGGTATTAGACTTCTAAAGAATTTATAACCATAAGATTATAAATTTGTGTCATTTTAAGCCACTGAATTTCTGGTAATTTGTTATAGCACCAACAGAGAACTAATACAGGCACCAGATATGTTAAATACTTTGCAAGCATCTCAGGTAATCCTTAATACAATCCTATGAGGTAGGAATTATAATTATTATTAACTTCGAGCTGAGACAACTGAGTCTTCTGCAGGTTATGTAACTTTTCCGGAGTGACACAATTTATGAAAATCAAGCCAAGATTTGAATTTGGGTATATCTGACTCCACATCTGTGTTCCTAACCTGATGCTCCAGGCTTTCATGCCTGTGTCACGTACTTTGGAGGATAACAGAAAACAGAATCTAGGTCTTTTGTTATCTGTTGAAATGACCAGGTTCAAGTTCTGTAACTTAAAATTCTGACTTATTTTCTTCATTTTTTTCAGGAATTTTCCCCAACGTGAAGTCTTCACAGGCAACAAAACAAGGATAAATTCAGCCTTGCCTTCAGAAATGTAATACCTTGTATATTTATCAAACTGCATTTTGATTTCTTACCTAAATGCCCCAGAAGGAGAATGGAATGCCTTATGAAAAGACTCAAGAAATCCATTAGGACCATATATACCTGGAAGAGTTGGACAACGTAAATGTACATCTGAGAACACTTACCAAGTGATTTGCCTTTTTGGAAGAGTGACTTTTACCTTGTCAGGTGGCTTTATGAGCATTAAATTTGAAATTGAATAAATCATATCCAGTTGTTTTGTCATCCCAAATAATATTTCTTTGTTCAAAGTAATTATGAGAGCACCCAGAAACATGAGAGCTTTATAGGAACTTAAAATGTGGCTATTGAAACCCTTGGGGTAATTTGATGAAAGTGTAACTCTCATCATATATGGCATATATAAGCACAGCCTTGTTATATCCATTTAGGAGTGACTTGGGTCAGCAGCTCAGTTCCAGGCCAGAGAATTTAGATATGTTACATTTAAACTCCACTTTCCTCATTATCTTCGGCGCCATCCACTCGGCATACTCTAGAACCAATATAAATTGCTCAAAGAGTTTTAATCCAACACTTTTCTAGATACCATATCATTGAACCCCCCACGCCCCACACACATACTCCATCCTACATACGCCTTGATGCCCAAAGCTAAAATGGATTATGATACCCTCTCGGAGTTTTCTGGAATAGAATCAGTTATTTGGGCTATCTCTGGTTTGATTTCCCTATTTGTAAAATAAAGCAAGCCCCTATTAAGATATCTTAAATATCTGAAGTACAAACTATGGTGAAAACCAATAGAAGCCAGCAAGTTCTGATTTTTCTGGGATAAATATAGCTAATATTAATGACTTCCAAAAAAAGAAACAAAAGAAAAACAAGCAGATTTATAACATCATTAGTACATCTGGTTTATTAATGATCATAAATTATAAGGATTATGAAACTGGAGCTAACTTTGCTTCATGTTTAAACAACAGATCTTTTGCTTCTTTCCCTTGCAATATTTTAATCTGGCTTATGTTTAAATTTATGATTAGTAAAAATACAAATCGCTATGTTACAGGATTATGAGAAATATGGATCTTTTCCAGACTTAGGCTTCGGATTCACAGACGGTACTCTTGTTGCCTCATTTCACAAGAGATCAAAGTACTACAAAGACGTCTTTAACTTTTGTTCTATGACAGAAGTTCAGAAATCGTGTCAAGAGCCTTGCCACACAGTAGGATGGACACAAAAAACACTTCTATCAGAGAGAGTCTTAGTAGAGTTCCCACTGGTCAGCCAGCAGGAGGGTCCTTTTTGTCTCTGTTTGCAGAATGTTGCCTGGCAGGACCACTGAGAGATAGGTTAGATGGTCTGCAATGGCAATACAGGACAGATGGAGTCTGTCCTTATTTACCTGGAAAATATGGACACTGGATTCCATCTCAACACAGGGTCAAATTTAGCAAATGACATTCATTTTGGAGAATGCAGCTGCATTACTTGAATATAGTAACTATGAATAGAACTAGCATTTCTAGTAAATGATGATGTAAATGCTTCATGTTCAGATATTTACTTTTTAATATAAAACATTTGTAATGTTTTATCTTGAATGGAATAAACCATAAAACAGGTGGAGATTCTGCAGCCTCTTTTTTAAAAATCAAGATAATTAGTTCTTAATTTGATCTCTAGGCCCTGCAAAATAACACAAAAAATACTGTCTGTGAATTCTCTGTGCCTTCATATTTTGAGATCTATTTTAAACCTAATGCTGTATAATATGAAGAGTGTTTCCAGCTGCTTGAACCTTTAAAGCAATGAGTCCTGATAAATGTCTCTTTTGAGAAGAATGCCAAGCACAGAGCAATAATGAAAGTTCAGATACTAATGAAGGCAAATGTGACCCAGTAACTTCAGATTAGTGTAGGAGGTCTGAGTTGCATTCTAGCTTCTATTACTAGATATGCATAATGATCTTAAGTAAAACACCTAATTTAATAGCACTTCCCTCTTTTGTGAAATGATAATGAGATTTTTTTTTCTATTTCTTGGGAACGTGCTGACAATTACCAAGGGTCCTAAGTCCATAGGAGTTACCTTCTAGCAAGATAAGTAATTACCTGCTAGGAGGAATATAAGTTAAATGATGGTTTTCAAAAAATGGTCTGCCAGAGTCCAGCTCCGGGAACCCAGGAGTCCCCGAAGGATGAACGGTGTCAGCACGATGAATGACTCGAGAGAGCAGCATGGCTTCTGGAACCAGGCAGCATCTCCACTCTACTGATCCCAGTATTTTTATTTAAAGGTAGTAAGTGATATCACATCAATGAGTGATATTTCATCAGTAAGCATAGTTAGATGTCTTTAACAACAATGTGTTTTTATCAGCAAAGCAGCAATTTCTCAATCTTGCATGTTGTTTTCAAGTTAATTAGCATATAAATTTAAGGCGGGGAGAGAGAACAGGGTGTTACCTTGAGGCCTATGTTAATTATCTATAAACAGGCCAGGAGTCATTCTGCCTATTCTTCCAACTACAATGGGGTGGGTGCAACCCATCTGGCAAGGACAGAATTCCCAATGCTTGTCCTTTGCTTATGAGTGAGTACATTTACATAGTCTCCTTCAGATGTTATCCATCAATGCATCACATTCCAGGTCCCCTTTTTCATTTGAATGCCATAAAATAAAAGAGCATTACATCCTTTGAGGCCAACGAGGGCAATTCAAGAAATCCAGGCCTAAGAGGCTATTTAGAAGGAGATGGCATTGGGGCGCCATTTGATTGGCGGGAGGCTTTGCATCATCTGCCTTTTCCACACAGGGAAATGTCTCAACCTGTGCGCCCAAGATGGCTCCCAACAACGGTCCACAAAATTACCATGGGTGCTTGTCAAGCTTTCTGGGACACATTTAGATCTATTTAATTCAAAATATCTTCGGAATTAAGTCCAAAGATTTGTACTATTCAAAATCACCTTAGATGATCTTTATGCATTCTAAATTTTAGAAACTACTGAACGAAATTTTGATAAATCAGGATGATTTGTAAGGTCACCAACTCTATGATTTTATGACCAAACTAGAACCATACACTAAATAAGTCATTTTTGTAAAAACTGTAGTATATCTCTGCAAGCAGAATAATTGAATTATGCTAACAGATTTAGGCAATTTAGCACCTTCATAAGAACATACAGATAGTAACAGATGTAGTCAAAACAGTTTTTCATATTCAATTTTAAGTGGGTTGAATAAAATTAAATGAATCGGGAATCTTATCAGGCTTTAGTCTCCAATTAAGCCAAAATTTAGAAGCAAGAGTCATAGTTTCTTTTACCTCTTAAAATGTCTGAACATCAAATTTTAGAAGTTCTGGATAGTTTGCTTAAAGACACAAACAATGTTTATTTCTAATACCTGAGGATATTAAAAGGGGCTACTAAGGCACATTACACTTATCTCCATATGACCAAGATATAAATCTTACTCTCCTATAAAACAGAAAGTTTGATAGTTATCTAAACAATCTCATTTTGTTTAATCAGAGGCTTTCATTGATACTGTACATGACTTGATGAGTATTCTATCAGAAAACCCATGAACATGCAGTTCTCTCTATAGGTGAAGAAAGTTCAAGTCCCACTTATCCCTAGCATACTCTCCTCAGGGCTGCGGCAGGCAACAGGAAGATTGCTTAACAAAAACCACAATGAGATATCACCTCACACCTGTCAGAATGGCTAAAATTAACAACTCAGGAAACAACAGATGTTAGCTAACATGCAGAGAAAAGGAACACTTTGGCATAGTTGGGTAGGAATGCAAACTTGGTGCAGCCACTATGGAAAACAGTATGGAGATTCCTCAAAAAGTTAAAAATGGATCTACCTTATGACCCAGCAATTGCACTATTATAGGTATTTATCCAAAGGATTATAAAAATGCTGATTTGAAGGGGCACATGCACCCCAAAGTTTATAGTAGTGCTATCAACAATAGCCAAATTATGGAAAGAGTCCAAATGTCTACCAACTGACGAATGGATAAAGATGTATATATACATATACACGTATACACACACACACACAAACTTGCAAACACACACACACACACACACACACATAATGGAATATTACTTGACAATCAAAAATAATTAAATTTTGCCATTTGCAAAAACATGCATGCAACTAGTGTATTATGCTTCAGTTATATGTGAAATTTAAGAAACAAAAGAGACGAACATAGGGAAAGGAAAGGAAAAATAAGATAAAAACAGAGAGGGAGGCAAATCATAAGAGACTTTTAAATACAGAGAACAAACTGAGTGTTAATGGGGGGGATGCATTAAATGGGTGATGGGCATTAAGGAGGGCACTTGTTGGGATGAGCCCTGGGATGTTCATGTAAGTGGTGAACAACTAAATTCTACTCCTGAAACCATTACTACACTATATGTTAACTAACTTGGATTTAAATTAAAAAAAAAAAAAGAAGGCACTGTGCTTCTGTGAATGCATTAAAACCAAGAAGTATGCAAAACCAGGAGCTCTGCAGCAGATAAT
The DNA here is from genome assembly GCA_030068075.1 of Paguma larvata. Lineage (NCBI taxonomy): Eukaryota > Metazoa > Chordata > Mammalia > Carnivora > Viverridae > Paguma > Paguma larvata. The sequence goes on from CM057828.1 coordinate 114,852,242, forward strand.
ATGAGTTACTTGAAAAATAAAAGCACTTAGTCTCACTCTTATATACAACTTATTTTGGGGAGTAAGTAACTAATCTCTGTCCCTATGTAATCAACAGCAAAATATAATAAATTTCAAAGTCAGTGAGAAGAACTGTATGAAACAAAAGAAAAAATTACATATTTTCCTTTAAGAACATACACTAAAATTTTAATAGTGATTCTCTTAGGATAGTAACATTCGCGTGCTTTTCATTCATTTTTGTTGGTGTTGCAATTTTCTGTGCCTTTCAAAATTTTACCACGAAACTAAGTTACTTTTCTTATAAAAAATAGAGTTGTAAAAAGTGAGAGTTGCAAAGATGGTCAGTTATTTACAAAAGTACACCTCTGAGAGTTGTTAAAGAAAAATAATATCAGGTAAGTATCCGGATCCAAAGAAGGCAACAGACTACAGAGCTGAAGAAATAACAATAAGGAACCGGTGAGGGAATGATGTAAGGAAGTGGAGGCTAATAACAAGCATGCTGGATCTAGGCATTTCGATGCTCCCTTCAGTATTTAAAGGGCTAAAGATAAGGTACACAACTCAGGGCGTAATAATGAAGGTGAAGAAATAAGAACCTATAACAAATTTACCTCGCTACTGCAGAGAACCAATACCCTAGGAATAAAATAAATTATGCTCAGACAGATGTGTATGCTAGATTTTAGCATATTTCAAGAAGATATGGATGTACAGTGTATTTGCATCACTAAAGATGGTACTAGAGAAAATAATTCAAGACCACCAGGTACCAGGAACTCTGTCAATTAAATCACAGCTTGTTATGAAAAGAAAAATGGAGGCATTTAAGGAAACAGGATGGGGGCGGGGCGCCATATGCTCAGATTTTCATTTTTTGTGGGTATTTTTTTTTTCTTTTCAGAAAACGTATTAGGGATTGACTGAACTTTGGATAAATGCTACAAAAGATTAACACAGATCTGTAAAAAGGTGTCAGGCCAAAATCTAAAGCAAATATTACTTGGTAGAAAAATATTCAAAATACTAGTTTATGAAAGAGAGGGGGAGATGACTGGTTCGCTTATGTCAAAAAAAAAAAAAGAAAAAGAAAAAGAACAAAGAACAAAGGACTTTCCATTGCTGGTAATATGATGGCCCAGATGTTATGATGGGCACTCCCCCTTCAAGTGAATCCCCAATAAAATACACATATGTTCTTTCTTCTTTCCTGATTCCCTTCTTTTGGATTCATTATTTGTCATTTTGGTATTCCTATACATTACCTTCATAGTTATTCATCCTTTTACTATTACTTTAGATGAAAGTTTCCTAGAGATTATAATATCCGCTCTTGACTTATCAAAATCTAATATGAATTTCCTTCCTAGACAATGCACGGACATTAAAACAGACATGTAACTTCCCTTCCAATTTATATTCTAGCATATTTTTACAAAACATTATTTCTATTGGTTAGCACAGTCAATATTAATTTATATCTACACATGTTCAATCTATTTTACTTCAACATTTCCTGTTACTCCAGACTTCTCACTGGGAATCATTTTCCTTTGCCTGAAGAATACTTGTTAACATTTTCTTTGGTGTTGTTCTGATGATGAATTTTGTCATTGCTAGGCTGAAAATGTGTTTATTTAAACTTCCTTTATGAAAGCTAGAACATTCTAAGTCAGCACTTATTTTCTTTTGGCATTTTGAAGATGTCATTACAATGTCTTCTGTCTTCTACCCTCTATGATAAAAAGACTATTGTCAGTCTTGTTGTAGCCCCTTTGATAATGTTTACTTCCCTGGCTGCTTTCAAGATTTTGTCTTTGCATTTGGATTTCCCCATTATACTATTATATGCATACTTTTAGTTTTCATTATTTTTATTTTTTTAAAGTTGACAGCACTTCCAAAATCTGTGATTTGAGGTTTCTCATCAGTACTCTAAGCCACTATTTCTTCAAATGTTGTTTTTGGTCCACTCTCACCTTCCTCTTCCTCTAGGACTTCAGTTGTACCTATGTTGTATATTCTTATTGCATTTGCATTCTCCATGTTTCTTAAGCTCTTTTCTACATAGTTCATCTTCTATCTCTCCACTCTTATAGACAGATTATAAATCCAACTGATTTATCTCAAAGTTGCCTCTGTAAAACACTGCGGTCAAGTGAATATACATATGAAATCAATGTATTTTTATCACTACCTTACACCTACATAAAAATCAATTCCAGGGGAATCTAGGTGGCTCAGCTGGTTAAGAGTCCAACACTTGGCTTCGGCTCAAGTCATGATCTCACGATTTGTGAGGTTAAGCCCCATATTGGGCTCTGGGCTCACATTGTGGAGACTGCTCGGGATTCTCTCTCTCTTTTCCCCTGATCACTCTCTGTCTCTCTCAAAATAAATAAATACACTTTAAAAAATAAAAATAAAAATAAATTCCAGACGGATGAAAGAAATAATAAATCTTCTGAATAAAACAGAAGAATGTCTTCATGACTTTAGATCTTAGGCAAAGATTTCTTGGTCTCAACACAAAAACAGTTACTATAAAGGAAAAGTGATTAACTGGACCTTATTGAAACTAAAACCTTATTTGTCTACAGAGATTTCATTAACTGAATGAAAAGACAAGCTATAGAGGCAAAGAAGATATTTCAATACCCAAATTTGACAAAGGACATGTATGCAGAATATAAAACAAATTTCTATAAATCAATAATGAAAATAAAACATATTTTGTAAAAAATACTAAAAGACTCAAATATGAACTTAAAAAAGAGGATATTCAAATGTCCAGTGAACCTATAAAAAGGCACTCAATCTCATTAGTTATCAGGGAATAACTGCTGATATCAAATGCTGCTGTATTTCCAGAAAATATTCTGCGTAAGAATTTATGCATCTATAGAATCCCCATTGTTGTGTTACTTATATTTATCATTTATATAATATTTAAATGCTATTATAAGAAAAAATATACAATGTATAACATTATTTAGGATGCTTTTAGCTAATATTTAGGATGCTTTTATTATTCAAGATGCTTTTAGCTATACCAGAAAATCCTGACTTAACAAAATGACACCAATAAGGAATTTATTATCTTATAAAGGAAGCCAAGAGGTTGGCAATTCCAGTGTTGGTTAATTCAGTGCCTTAGCACTCCTGCTGCATCTTACTGCTTTGCCATCTTCATGTATCAATTTTGTCTTGAAGCTTGTGACTTTATGATCACAAGATGGCTACAACAGTTCCAAGCATCATAGTGTCCAGAAGCAAAAAGGAGACCTTTTCTATTTTAGGATAAAACATTTCTCAGAATTCCTTCAGCAGACTTTCCCTCATGTCTCATTAGTTACAGATTTAGAACATGCCCTTACTTAAACCAATTACTGGCAAGGGGAATAGACGAGTGCACAAAATTGAGTAAGATTTATCAGGATCTAATCCTTTGTCTCTGAGGGGTAAGCAGATACCTGAATAGAATCAGAATTCTGTTAAGAAGAAAGAGGAAGAGGGACAGGGGGGTGGTTGTTGCAAAGGCAACCAAAAATATCTACTATAACAGCTGACTGAATCACAATAAAGGAAGAACAATAAATGTTTTTTAGGTGTCCTTTAAAATATCTGTAATACTATTAGTGTTTAAATATTTTCTCTGGTTCTATTACCTATATATTTTTTATCTCGGAAGAAACAAAGAATTCAAGTGTAAAAGTTCAAGTAAGGAGATCGGCTTATCCACATTTTTTGTAAGATAGGTAAACAAGCTAAACACAAGAATTCAATTTTTTAAGATATTTGCCTATTGAATTATTTGAGTAAATATACATGCAGCTTCATCACCCATATCTTTGACAATAACAGCACTGTGACAATTATCCATGTTCACATTTAATAATAATTACAACCACGACAGTAATAATAATAATGACATCTAATCTTTATCAGATGCTTACTCTGTGCAAGTACTCTGTTCACCACTTAAAACATAAGGAACTCTTATTGAATCATCAGAGCAAATCTTTTAGGTACTACTGTTATCCCCCTTTTTGTCAACAATGAAACAGAATCACAGAAAGTTCTTTAAATGTCCCAAGGTTGCACAACTAGTTAATGGTGGAATCAATTAGCTCTATTAATGACTGGCAATTTTAAAAGATTATTAATAGGGCACCTAACATAATAAATTAATTCCTGATACATATCAAGATTTTTTAAACAATATAATGACTTCATCTTAGAGAAGCAAACTTGACACAACTGAGTTACTATAAACTATAAGTAAAATGACAAGATTGTTCTAGAAGCTTCAAGAAAATAACAGTAGATCATTTTAGAATAGCCTTCCTTCAGATTCTGCAACTCCCTGGACAGAGAGGAAGTAATTATCTAGAGAAAAAGTCTTAGTTACTGGACAAAACACCAACAACGAGGTTAAACTCTTGTGTTTAGAAATATTCCATAGGACCATAGAGCAATAGCAGTGGATGATTTCATTCTAACAGATAATCTAGGAAATATTCCAGTTACCATGTTACCATGAGATATTTTAGGTCAGATTCATGAATAACATTAAAAAGTCAACAAGTTATTTATAAAAACAATATTCCATCACTTATAACATCAACAAAAGAATGCTATTACATCACCCCATCACCCCAGAAATTTCTATTCCTATGCAAAAAGCTATTAGTGAGTAATGAAATATTAATAGCAAGAATGTAGTTGTATCTTTGGCATTAAACCAAGTTTTAGCCATTAGTAAATCATGTATTTATGCCAAAAAATCCAAGTATAGCACTCATTTGCTCTCTCTCTCTGTTCAGTACTAACTCAAAAGTTTGTGTTGGATTGTTGTAGAAACATAATATTGCAAAAATCTGTAGCCTGCACTTATTTCCTGAATAAGTGAATTATTTGTAGCACTTAAGGCCTTTCAGTATCCTAGAGGTTTGTGCAATATTCCTTGTAAAAATAATGCAGAGAAAAATCATTTAAAAAATGAAAGACTTTATGGACCTTTTCTATCTAGCCAACTATTCACCATCAGATAGATCCTATTTGTTCTGATCTTTCTTAAACCTGACATTGATTCCTGCCCATTCTCTGACTTGCACATCAGTAATGAAGATACATTTGATTTTGGCTTTTTAAAAATTTTGAAAAGAACATTTAGGATGAAAATATAAAATCAATAAAAGCATAAAAGCAGTGAATCAAAAATCTCATTTTGTAGTACTTGTTTTGTACTGCCCTTTTCACATCTAGTATCCATTTTATTCTCACCAGGACTTTCACAGTAGTAAGTAGTAGTAAAGGAGGTAATATTTACTCCATTTTATAAGGTGAACTGGGTCACACAGAAGTTCAATGTCTGAGGGTGATCCGGCTATTCAGAAACAATCTGAAACCCAGGTCTGACTTAAGGTTCAAGTTCTTCCTATTCAGACCTCACTTCCTTCTGATACCATATTTTTTGCACAGTATGAAAGAAACTGAACTGCTTATTTAAAACTGAAACTGACCTGGCACAACAGTTCTGGACTTCTCAGAACTCCCAATGTCAATTCTGTTGTCAGATTCATCAAAGCTTCACAATGACAGGAGACGGAGCAAAGTTGGGAAAGATATGATTCAGTAAGAAAATATTGATAATTATAGATTTTCAGTAAATGGCAATAATAGAATAAGCTGACGATGAGTTCCATTTTGGGTTCTTATTTTAATATTTCCTCCAAATTCTACTCATCATACACTTCCTATCTAAGTTGATAAAAATGTTTTATGAGCCACAAAATTACTCAATTAATACCTAAACTTTTGGGGTATTATTATGATGATGATTAGCCAAAATGTGAAATAAATCTACTTCTAGTTGTCATTTTTAACAAATACCCTATTTTCCTTTCACTAATTCTATTTTAGCTTTTTATACAAAAAATATTCCCTTTTGATTTCTAGTAGGAAACCACTCTCCTTAAAATGTTTTTATAAATGGAGCTAATGCATTTCCTCCACAGGAACCATATTATATTTGAACTACAATGTATAGGCTTAAAAAAAAAAAAAAGCAGCACTTGAGGAACCCTGCCAAGAGCAGAGGGAGCAGGCTGTCTCTGGGCTGTCTGGACTTGGCCCAGGACACTTGAAACTAAACCCAAATGGCATCAAATAGGCAGCTCACCCAGTCATTTCCTTCTGGAAAGCTCCAGGAAATCATCTCACAGTTAGAGAGCTGGTGTTATCTTCTCTCAGCAAAAAGAATCAACATGTGCTTTGAGAGTAAAATGTTTTGATATATAACTTCTGCTTATATGTTTAGTTAACATGTCTTTGGCCAATTCTCATTTTGGATAGAATTTAGAAGCTTGTAAATAAGTATTCTTTTCTTTTGGAGTGAAAATCAATTTTAAGTCATTTATTCTCCCTTCTTTACTGTATCATGCCCAACCACTTAGTTCCAGCGGGACAAGTAAGTCACTACAACACTCACAACCTATCTTAGAGATGAGCTCTGAAGTGACCTGTAGCCAAATGTTATATAATTAAAATTAAGAAAATCTCAAAATACAGTATATAGATATGTATATACAATGGTGTATGGTAATTCTTTTACATATTAAAGTTGAGAAACACTGGGATACTAAAAAAGAGCCGAGAGAAACACTGCTTGCAGAAGTGTGGCCATTCAAACCATTCTTCTTTTTTTTTTTTAAGTTTTTTTTTTTTTTTAATGTTTATTTATGTTTGAGAGACATAGAGACAGAGTATGAGCAGGGGAAGGGCAGAGAGAGAGAGAGAGATACAGAATCTGAAGCAGGCTCCAGGCTCTGAGCCATCAGCACAGAGCCCGACGCGGGGCTTGAACTCACAGACCGTGAGATCATGACCTGAGCTGAAGTCGGCCGCTTAACCAACTGAGCCACCCAGCCGCCCCCCATTCTGCATTTTAAGACAACCATTGACTCCCTAGCTAATAGGCAATGGGTAGAAATTTCTAATGTGTTCCTGTTTGTCCATAGTATTCATTCCATTCTCTTTGGATATTAGGGTTCTATAATCTCAAATAATATAAAGCATGTTTTTTGTTGAAGGGAATTAGAGAAAATGAAAAAGTCATCTGGGGAAGAGTTATGTTTTAATGCTAACTTTAAGTTAAAAAATAAAATCAACTCAATCTCAACATTCTTTGAGTGTCTCTCATCTACAAGGCCCGATGACCCTACTGACCCTACAAAAGTAAAGTTCCTTTCTGTCAGATTTCTCTAAAATTGTTCTCAAATGCCCAGTTCATCCTCAAGAGCCCAGGTAATGTCAGGCAAGGGTTAATAACTCAGGCATCCCATTTTTTCCCTGCTGCTCCAACCCATCTTTAGATGCCAATACTGGGGGAACCCTAAAATGTATTGGAATCATTCTTAATGCAGAAGACAACTACCCTTCCTTAGTAGCAAACAGATGTTATTTCTAGGATTATCATTGATTATTTTAAGTTATAAGGAGAAATACTAAATATTGAAAATTAATTTTAGATTTAAGTGTTCTCTTTAAAGTTAAATAGACTTACGTAAAGAAAGATGAGAAGAGAGGCAGCATGATATGATAGAATAATGACATGGAAGTGAGAAAATACAGCCAAGTTTCTTTAGGTCAGAAGTTATAACTTTCAGTAATTTCCAAATGCAATGCCTGGTTCCTTACAGGTTTTCAATACATATTTGCTAAGCTAGCAATGATTCCCAAACCTGTTCAATACATAAGAATCACCAGAAGTAGGTTTCCCTTTCCAGATCTACTAAGGTGGAATCTCCAGTGATAGGTCCCTGGAAATATATTTGCCAAAAGGTTCCCTATGTGATTTTGACAAACACGTTCTACTAACCTCTTAATTTTAAAACCACAGAACTATATGCATATACTTTTTCCTTGGATGCCATATGTTAACAAAGGATTTTTTTTCTTTTTATATACATTTTTGGATTCAATTTTTAAAATATTGCTTTGTCTTAACCTTTTATTAGAAAAATATTTTAAACATACACAAAATAGAGCAAATAGTCAACTGCCACTCACTTTTCAACGATTATAGGCTCATTGCTAGTCTTAACCTATACTGCCACTCTCACATATGCTTTTGAAAAAAAATCTCACAGAGAACTAAGGATCTTTTTTGAACCATGATAGAATGGGTTCTTCTCCACACAATGTCACAAGAAACTGTGGAAATGCGGCCTGCATAATCAAAGTCTCCACCTTGGAGTACAGAACCTGGGATCAGGTTCAGATATACTGATTAAAGTCATAGGCAATGGTGGCTCTTTCTCTTCAAAATCATTGCTCTTAGCCTTTCTTATAGTTCATTTTATTCTCCACACAATTTTTATGTGCTACCACATCTCTTGGAGTAATGTTCAAGTAAGTCTGCATTTCTGCTATGGGTTCGTGGATAGAATTCTCTTGTTCGTCTTTACCTCTAATGATGATAATGCTTACATAGATCTGAACCAGTGGATTGTATCAAAATAACACTAATTGGTGGAAAAGTGCAACATTTGTCTAACTTGAATGCTATAATTAAGTCAGCAAAGAAAAAAAATACTAAAAATATAACTAAATGTGTCATACCACATCCCAAGACGGCCTTCCCTCTCTTTCTTTCCCTTTTCTGTCACAGATTGGGCAGTAGTATTAAACCAGTAAAGAGAAGCTACTGTTTTAAAAACAAACATAGATATTTATTGTTATATTACTATTTACTCTAATTTGGACTCTCAAGATAGGACCAAATGTGGTACATTGCTGCATTCCATTCAACTCCACTTGATTCTCTTTGGTAGTTAAAAGAATGATGTTTTTCCAAAAGCTAAGTTAGGCCTTATCCATTCAGATGTCAGTTAGTCAAACTGCAACAACTTATCATTGAGTCAACCCGGTTTCATATTTGAAGAAAAGGTTTTTTTAATGAAGGATGTCAGAAAGTAAAATTCAACCCCAACAAAGACTATAAGTAGTTTCCTAAGTATTCCTAGGTTCTAATTTCTAAATATCATCCATATCAAAAATATAATAGGATCAACCTCCCAAGACTAAAAGTCCTATACGGTATTCCTAGGGTAGCCTAGTATTCTATGATTTTGGTCTGTCTCTATTGATAGCTACTTATTACACTGTGCAAGGATCAGAAAGGAACACTGAAATGGTTCCCCAAACTTTTCTCTTAGGCTAAACTTCAGTACATGCGACTTTGCTTCTGTGCTTTTTCAGCGATTATAAAAATTCTGTTTTAATAAATGTGAGTCATTACTGTTGGGGACATTTATTGAAAGTAGGGTAAGTGTGTGGAATAGAAAAGAGAAGTAAAAGGATAGCTTAGCTAGAAGAGAAATGTTTTAAAAACTTAAAGGGAAAAAATACATATTCTAAACAATCCTACATCTGTTGGAAAAGAGGGAAATGGATAATATATGTAAATGGTAGCAGACTATCCTCTGGGGCTGTAGCTTGGGAGAGATGCAGTAGGTTCCAAGAGCTGGATTAAGAAGTCCAAACCACAAAATCTGAAAAATACTGAATATTTGTACAGCGGGCTATGTAATGGAAATAAAACACCTCTTAGTACACACATTATCTACAACAAAACAAATTTATAAGCTTTTCAACCAAACTACCAGGCAGAATGGCTGTAGAACATTTCCAGTGAGCTAGAAATGGTAAATAGAAAGTAATCATACATGGAATTATTATTAAATTAAGATGTAGAAAATGTCATTCACATTTTATTCTTTAGTATGATACATTAATTATTTCATTTCTGAGGTCAAAAAGAAAAATTTATAATAGCTTTTATTGTTTATGGGGTATATTGGCTTCTAAATCTACATTATGCTATCAATATCCTTCAAGGCTTCCAGAGACTGAAGAAATGTTCCAACAAAGTAAACACACAAGGTCCCAAATATTTACATAGTGGAATATATATTTAATAAAGTACAATTATTGAAATTTACAAACAATTTGCTACTAAAGTAAATAAAGTCTTTCTGAATCTGAGACTTCCACTCAATGATAGTTTCAAACGTGGGTTCTGGGATCAAAAAGTTTGAGTATTCCTTGGTATCTAACACTAAGTACTGCCTGGATATATTTTTCTTCCTTCATTATCAAGACAGAAATTAGTTCTTTCCTATTCTGGAACATTTCAAGTTAATTAACTCTCAGACCAATGAGCTAACCAAATTGTAGGGACAAATTATACACATTTTAGCATTATCTATAGACACACTATTAACACTGCCATTTTTTAGATCTTGGTCTTCAGTTTCAGAAATGGCTTATCTGGCAACCAAACTATTGGTTACAGTACAGCAGTATATTCAATATGAATGTCCACTAATACAGTTATTATAGTACCAATATATACAAACTTCTAAAAAATACAGATTTTTAGAAGATTCTGATCATCCTACCAAAATATAGTAATGATAAAAATATTAGGTATTTCTATCCAAGCCATTCTAAATTTTAGCCTCTTCATTCTTTTCTTTTGTTCTCTTCTAACCTTTTTGTAATTTTTTCAACTTCTCAGTTTCCAGTCAAGCTCAATAGTTAAAAATGAAGTACACAGGCAATTAAGTCCTCCATCAATAGTAACAGTTACAAAAGCCAGCATGGCAATTTACATTTGGTTAGTGCTTGATTGCTCCTGCTTTCCATCTCTAAGAAACATAAATCCCAAACCCCTTCAGAATGCAAGTCTAGCACAGATGGAAGGAGTTTTATTTCACTTGGGAACGGAGAAGGTGAAGTCATTCCAAAGTGGAACAGAACATAGCCAGTCCGGTGTACACCATTTAATTCAATGATTCCCTTGTGAGCTACTTCATTTGTTGGTGCACTGCTGACACCAGAAATGCTGCTTAGCATAGCAATATATTAGCCATTTGCGAGGTGAGCAAATACCTAAGACCATGGAAAACTGAAGAAGTCAATGGAATCATGTTGTCTGAGTGACTCTGAATCAAGGCTGGAGAATACAGGTTTTAAAAATGTGCCCAGATGCATAAGGTAGAATGGAAGTTGCAGAAACTTCTGGGGAAGTTTTTCTTCGTCCCACTCTTTTGAATGAATAAAACAAATGTTAAATGCCAACACAGGTTTTATACCCTAATTCTTTCCCTTTCTCCCCGTTCTTCCCTTTTTGCCTTTTTCTCTGCTGTGTAGATTTATCTCTGGAAACCGTAGAGAAGAATGGAAGAAAAAAATATAAAAATTAACCTCCTCCTCACCCCTATACTTTTTACTTGCCTCTCCTGCTTTACTTTTCTTTATTATGCTTATGATCATCTGACATATTATTTACTACCCATACATAGTAGGCATTTAATAGAAGACAGATTTGTTGATAAACAAACATTTGTTTGCTGAAAGTAACATTGCAGTGTAGGAGGAAAATTAAGATTTTAAGTGTGTAAGTTATGGCCATAATTAGCTACAGGGAAGACTTTGAAATTTATCTACAGTGTCCCTCCAGTCTCCTTTACACAGCATACCACACCCCCTTCAGCTCCACCTCTTCCCTGCCCGCACAGCCCTGGCACTCAGTACCCCTATGCTAAGGATGATAATAGTGATGACTGGAATCTCGTAAGGGCTCCATCTGTCCCAGGCACTGCAGCAGACATTTCATAGATTTTACCTAATCGTCACGACAATCCTGTACGGTCAGAATTTTATACAGAAATAAGAAAATCTCAAGTGATCTTTTTTTGTGAGGATCTAATCAGTGATTAAAAAAGCACCAAGCCAGAAGCTCTACCTGAGTATTTGCTACTTCAACTACTGTTATTATTATTGCTTTACCTGCCATTTTAAGGATGAAGAAACTGACTCAGAGTGGTTACTGAGTTGACCAACAATAGAGTGTAAAATTCAGGACCTGAATTGTAACCCAAGTCAGTGAGGCTCCCAGTCTGTATTTTTTTCCCCACGTGACACTGATACCAGTTGGCTGCTCAAACTTTTGACTCAGTGTTATTGTAGAGTCTACCCTCCCCCTGGCATAAGCCATGGCCTGAGTGTTTAGAAGCAGAACTACTCCCAATTTCTGGGGTAGTACCCCAGGACTACTTTATGATACCGAATAGTAATTCTGAGCTAATATTTTGCATATGATTTTGATTCATTTATATTCTTCTCTAATGATGCACTATATTTTTATCTAGTCTTTCCAAAAATATTTTCTATAAAACAATACTTCTACCAGGTGCTCCTCAAAGTGGCTGACCTGGGCAACTAAGTATGAGAAATAATAAATTATATATTTTTCTTATAGAGGCACAAAGCATTCTGGTAATTTAACAGTTTTGAAAGTCTGTGTAAAGAAATCAGTTTAACCCAGGGTTTTCTTCTTCTTTTTTTTTTTATTAATGACTACTATTTATTTATTCATTTATTTATTTATTTATTTATTTAATTTATTTATTTTAAATGTAGTACTGTGAATATATGTATATACGAATTCATTAATGTATGAATGTATGTATGTATGTATGTATGTGTATATTTATTTATTTGTTATCGAATTAGCTAACATACAGTGTAGCACTGGCTTTTAGGAATAGATTCCCATGATTCATCATTTACATACAATACCCAGCGCGCATCCCAACAAGTGCCCTCTTCAATGCCCATCACCCACTTCCACCACTCCTTCACCCTCCTAACCCCAACAACCCTCAGTTTGTTCTCTGTATTTAAGAGTCTTTTATGGTTTGCCTCCCTCTATGTTTGTATCTTATTTTTCCTTTGCTTCTCCCATGGTCTGTCAAATTTTCTCAAATTCCATATACGAGTAAAATCGTATAATATCTGTCTTTCTCTGACTGACTTATTTTGCTTAGCATAATACCTTCCAGTTACATATATATATACATATATATATATATGTATGTATATATATAATGTATGTATATATGTATATACCCTCCAATTCCATATGTGTATATATGGAATGTGTACACACACATATACATACACACACACACACACACACACACCCCACATCTTCTTTGTCCATTTATCAGTTGATGGACATTTGGGCTCTTTCCACACTTTGGTTATTGTTGATAGCACTGATGTAAACATTGGAGTACATGTGCCCCTATGAATCAGCACTCCTGTATCCTTTGGATAAATTCTAGTAGTGCTATTGCTGGGTCATAGGATAATTCTATTTTTAATTTTTTGAGGAACCTATTTTTAATTTTTTGAAAACCTTGTTTTCCAGAAGGGTTGCACCAGTTTGAATTCCCACTAACAATGCAGGAGGGTTCCCCTTTCCCCAGGAATCCTCGCCAACATCTGGTGATGTTGCTTGAGTTGTTAATTTTAGCCACTCTGGTGTGAGGAGGTATCTCAATATGGTTTTGATTTGTATTTCCCTGATGATAAGCAATGTTGAGCATCTTTTCATGTGTCTGTTTGCCATCTGGAATCTGGATCTTTTCTTTGGAAAAGTGTCTATTTGTGTCTTCTGCCCATTTCTCACTGGATTATTTATTTTTTGGTTGTTGAGTTTGGTAAGTTCTTTATAGATTTTTTATACTAACCTTTTATTTGATATGTCATTTACAAATATCTTCTCCTATTCCATTGGTTGCTTTTCAGTTTTGTTGATTGTTTCCTTTACTGTGCAGAAGCTTTATATCTTGATGAGGTCCCAATAGTTCATTTTTGCTTTTATTTCCCTTGCCTCCAGAGACGTGCTAAGTAAGAATTTGCTGTAGCCTAGGTCAAAGAGGTTGCTGCCTGTTTTCCCCTGCAGAATTTTGATGGTTTTCTGTCTCACATTCAGTCTTTCATCCATTTGAATTGATTTTTGTGTATGGTGTAAGAAAGTGGTCCAGGTTCATTCTTCTGCATGTTGCTGTCCAGTTCTCCCCTCACCATTTGCTAAATTTCACAAGATCCTTAAAAAAATCATTAATCTGTAAAGAACACTTTAAGAAATCTTAATCCGATGTAATGGATATAATATTAGGAATTTCAGACCACAGGTAAACAATTTGCTGTTAGAGATTTGTCTTTATAGTGACAAAAATCATACCAGATTCCAGTAGTTCTATCCATGAGTCCCTAAGAGATAGTGCAATCTACTGTCATGGAGCTAGAGAATACTTAACTCATTAATTTGTAAACAAGGAATACAGGACCAGAATTGTTAAGGTATCTGGACATAATTTTAAATTATAAAATATTTTCAGGGATTGGTTTGGAAAATGAGGAAGTCAATATTTTATTTTTGACTCTAATAATTATTTAAAGTAGAGAAAATCAATTAAGCTCCCTATCCTTCCATTTTTCTTCCCCACAAAAGTTTTTAGTCTCAGACCAGAGAAGCTATTATCAGAAATTTCCCAGATAAGTTAATAGCCAGTTCAAGGCTTCTTAAAGGTTTTAGGAAAAACTTCATTAGACTCCTTAGAATAATGTTAAATTAGCCAATAATACAACTCAGAGTAGATTACAACTTTGATACACTTTGGACACATTTTTTATTTTAACATTATTGGAAATGCTCGTTATTATAAAACTTCAAAGGCCTACAAAGATGACTTGCTTTGGGACACCTATCTACAACTCACTTCTAGGCAGGATCAGTAGGAAAAAATGATAGCCGAAGGGTATACAAACATTCCCTATTAAAGGGGTTCTTTATGAAAAGTCCATGGGAATACCAATCATCCCCATTTCCTCTCCAAATTACCCAAAATAATACAAAAGAATGTAAGTAAAAACAGTGTACTTTCTATGAAAACATAGCTGCAAGATAAATCCCTAATATCATTCCTAAAGGCATCCCTTTCTTAATTCCTCCTATGAAGATAGACTGGATCTAAAACTAATACAAGTCTTTGTGTTTACCAAAAAAGACATTATTTTGGGGACACTTGGGTGGCTCAGTCGGTTAAGAGTCCAGCTTTGGCTCAGGTCATGATCTCGCGGTTTGTGAGTTCAAGCCCACGTTGGGCTGTATTGACAACTCAGAGCCTGGGGCCTGCTTTAGATTCTGTCTCCCTCTCTCTCTGCCCCTCCTTCCACTCTGTCTGTGTGTCTGTATGTCTCTCTCTCTCTCTCTCAAGAATAAAAAAAAAAAAAAAACATTAAAAAATTTTAAAAATAAAGACATTACTTTTAAATTGAAACCCTCAAGTATAAATGTTTATTAGGGCTTACAATTCCCTGGAAATACAGATCCCAATATATCTGAAGATGCTTTCCTATTTGTTCAGCATCCTAACAAAAACATTCAACTCAGTACACTCTAGTTTCACACCAAGAAAAATTCATGTTTAGCTTTAAATTGTGCATTTCACTCACAGAGCAGGGAAGTATTGTCTATTAACAGTCTGCTGTAACTTTCTCATTTTAGAGTTGAGGAAGTCTCTCTGATACCTAGAGAGATTAAGTGCTCTGATCAGATTTACACAGTTAATCAGTGACTACCAAGGAATAAAAATAATTCTACATATATAGCCCAAAGCCCTATCTATTACTCAATGCTATATAAATTTCTAAGTAATCTATGTATGTATAAGTCACAGAGAGATGCCAATGTGTAATTATTCATGTATAATCAGAATATTTTTTACATTAGATATATTAAGGGAGTACTGGATAAAATTCACTTATTTCTAGCTGAGACTTAGAAAATAGTTATTTACATTTCTTACATGTTAGTTGATCAGAATGCAAAATACTGCTGGTGCTACATTATTTTCAGAAATTGTTATTTTAGTTCAGCCCCAAACTGCCAGTGTATCCTAGGAATGATACCTAAATGACATTTCAATATTAAAAATTAGTATATCCAAGTAGCAAGGATTTTGTGATTTACATTTTTGGAATAGCTAAGGCCATATTTACACACTAAGTGTCCCATAGGAGGTTGCCAATTTATAAACAAAGAGCTATCTCTATATTCGGCACAGCAATTGTCAAAACTATTATTACCACTAGAAAGATCATCTCAGTGTGGTTTCAGATGCCATTTCTAACAAGTGAATAGCTCAGATGGCTAAATGTCACAGTAGTGTGAGGACCAAACTCACAGAGGCCCAAGTAGCTACTCTCTGTTCCATGTTCACAGTCTGTAAGCACCTGGACTTAACACTTAAGTAAGATTAATATTTTACGTAAAAGATGGTATCACCACTGTGTTAAATCTAACTAGAAAAAAAATTAGCAAGTATTTATTATCATTATACTACTTTTTTGTTTTAAATACAATTGATCCATTCGGTAGTTAAGATTTCTCATTAACTAAAAAGCATAATATGACTTTTACTTATTCTCAGAATTTTATCTACTAACATTAGGTTTTATCCTAAAGACCACAGTGTACCAAGTCTAAGAGATTCTCTTTGAACTTCTGAGCGTTTACTTTTAGTATTCTGTTTGACAAATCCTTACTGAAAATCAATTATGTCCCAGGGTTGTACTTGATACTAGAAATAAGAATAGTGAATAAAGCAAGGCTCCTGCCCCCAAAATACTCAATCTAGTGGGTTAGGCTATTGTGTACATAGTAATTTTAGAATACTGTGACAAGTGTGATGATGTAGGTATTGACAGGATCATAAGGATGGACACTGTGGGCTACCTACTCTAGACTAGCAGTCAGTCAGGACTTCCATTAGGAGAGAACTCTAATGGATGTGGCACCCAAGAAGAGTCTTGAAAGATGAGTCAACATTAAACAAGAAAACAAGGAAAGCAAAGGCCATTCGAGCAAAGAAATGCGGTTGTTTCCTCATTTTATTGCAGTAGACCTTTTCTGCATTTCACAAATATTGCATTTTTTTTTTTACAAAATGAAGTTTTGTGGCAACTTTGTGTCAAACGATCTATCAGCACTATTTTGCTAACATTTGCTCACTTCAAGACTCACATTCTTTTCATTATTATTCAATCTTTTTCATTATTATTATATTCCTTATGATGATCTGTGACCAGTAATTATGATTTGCTGAAAGATTAAATGATGGCTAGCAGTTTTTACTCATAAAGCATTTTTAATTAAGGCATGTACGTTGTTTTTTAGACATGATGTTATTTCACTCTTAGTAAGCTATAATATAGTGCAAACATAACTTTTATATGTACTAGGAAAACAAATAATTCATCTGACTCACTTTATTGTAATATTGGCTTTATTGTGGTGGTCTGAAACCAAACTGGCAATATTTCTGAGGCATGCCAATAGACTGACAGACCCTAGTACATGTAGAGAATTATGTACAGTTCAGTTCCCTTGCAGCTAAAAGTCTGGAGGGATCAATTAAAGAAAATCTTCCAAATCATATTAAAGAATTTAGAGTTTAACTTTTAGTGCAGGGATTGTAAATTGTATAGAAAACCTAGCACCTGAAGACCCAGAATTGTTTTGTTTCATCAACATGACATTGCTTAGAACTTTTACTTTTGAGCACTTTGACACATGAAATATATTTTAGCTATTTTTACAGGATATAGTAACTGACTAGGGTATAAGGACAATTAATACATTTAAAGCACAAAAGGAACATATTAGATTTTCATTTTTTACATAAAATACAGTGAATATAGCTAAGATAATCATGATCGAATGAATAAAAATATTGCAAAACATTGTCTAAAAACCACATAGATCAACAATAAGAATAAACAAAACCTGAAATAAATAAAACCAATAAGAATAAACATATACTTACATTATAACTAGAATACAGGGAACACTACAGAAATCAAATAAAATGGTGTAGAAAAATCAAACATCATTTTCCAGGGAGCTACTTCTTAATGTTCTATCTCAAATAAGCCAGGGTCCAAGAAAAACACTATACAGAAGAGAGAAGAATGGAATGGAAAGTCTATGATTAAATTCAATTACCCCTGGAAAAGAAAAGTCCACCTTAGATGTGAAAATATTGGGAAAAGAATTCCAAATAAATTCTAGTGTTAATTATAGGTAAAGGACATTAAAGTACATGGGATTACAAAAGGTAGTCTTGAAAAGGCAATGCTGATGGATAGAGAAATAAAATGGAGAGAGAGGGGCACCTATTGGAAATTGTACCATAAAGGGAAAGAAATGCCAGAAAGGTAAATTCAAGATACTACCAGACACATCTGAAAAAACAAAAAACAAAAACAAACAAAAAAAAACCCCAATACTGAATGGCACACATCACTCTTCTATCCCTTGCTACTTTCCAAAGAAGTCATCCATAAATAAACCATGTGTAAGTAGCTCTTACCAACAGAAGTGAGTGGTTCTTGAACTAGAAAATTCAAAACTCACACCAAAACTGCCAGCCCTATTGAAGAAAAGTATAGGCACAAACAAAGCTTATGAAGAAAATACAAATTGAGCATCAAAATAATTCAGCTGATGAAAACCTAGATATAAAGCAAAAGAAGACTATAGCACAATATTCTCAATGGTATTGAATATCCTCAAATAAGTATTTGGAGGATATAAAAACAAATATTGAGCCAGAAATTTAAAAACTAAGAAGTAAAATGAACAAAAAGAAGAAATAAATAATTGAACTCAGAGTTTTTTTTAATTCAGAAAAGAAAAAAAAAGACAAAAATCAACTTGTAAATAAACATTAAATTACAAATACAACCCCCCAAATGAATTAAATGAAAATGAATATTGAAAAAAAATTTTAATGAAAGTGAGCTTTAAAAGACATGAAAACAACCTCTAAATAAAATAAGAAATTAAAGGGAAAATAAAATTTCTTGATACAAACAAAAATGCAAACACAACATACCAGAACCTGCAGGATTCAGCAAAAGCAGTTCTAAGAGGAATGTTCATAGCCATAAACACATATATTAAGAAGCAAGAAAGATCCCAAACACACAACCTAACTCTATACCTAAGGACTAGAAAAAGAAGAACAAACTAAGCCCCAAATTAGCAGAAAAAAGGAAATGGTAGAGTAAAACATATATAAATGAAATAGAAAATATTAATAAAAGAAAAAAAATAACCACACTAAGAGTTGATTCATTGAAAAGAAACAGAAATTAAAAACCTTACTAAACTAATCAGGAAAAAAATAATCCAAATCAACAAAATTATAAATGAAAAAGAGGATATTACAATGAATACCACAGAAATTGAAAGAATCATGAAACTACTATAAATAACTACCAAAAAACTAGATAACCTAGAAGAAATGGAAAAATTCTTAGAAACATACAACTTACCAAGACTGAATCAGGAAGAAATAAAAAATCTGAATAAACAATACTAAGATGATTGAATCAATAATAAAAAATCTTCCAACTAAGAAAACCCCAGGAATAAATGACTTCACTGGTGAATTCTGCCAAACATTTAAGGAAGAATAAAAATAACCCTTCTTAAACTCTTCCAAAAACTTGAAGAGACCACTTCCAAACTCATTTTACAAGATCAGTATTATCCTGATATCAAAACCTGAAAAGGATGCTACTAGAAAAGGAAACTACAGGTTAACTACAGGCTAATACCTGTAATGCCTACAGATACAAAAATTCTCAATAAAATACTAGCAATCCAAATGCAGCAGTATATTAAAAGGATCATTCACCATGATAAGGTGGGATTTATCCCTAAGATGCAAGGATGGCAACATATGCAAATCAATCAGTGTGATACATCACATTAACAGAAGGAAAGAGAAGAATCATACTATCATCTCAGGTGCAGAAAACACCCTGTTAAACATTTTGTTTAACACATTTAACAAAATTCAACACCCATTTATCATAAAAACTCTTAACAAATTAGGCATAGAAGAAACATCTCAACATAATAAACGTCACAGATGACAAGCCCACAGCTAACATCATACCCAATGGTGAGAAGTTGAAACTTTTCCTCTGATATCAGAAACAAGACAAGGTTGCTCATTCTCGCCACTCCTATTCAACATAACACTAGAAGTCCTACTAAAGTAATCAGGAAAATGAACAAAACAAAAACGAGAGAGAGAGAGAGAAGAAAGAAAAAGGTATCAAACTGGAAAGAAAGAAGTAAAATTGTCCCTATTTGCAGATGACATGACTTTATATGTAGAAAATCTTATTTTTTAATGTTTATTTTTTATTTTTTTTGAGAGCTGAGAGAAACTGAGCATACGTGTGGGGGAGGGACAGAGAGAGAGAGGGAAACACAATCTAAAGTAGCTTCGGGCTCTGAGCTGTCAGCACAGAGCCCAATGTGGGGTTTGAACCCACAAACCATGAGATCATGACCTGAGTCGAAATCAGGAGCTTAACCAACTGAACAACCCAGGTGCCCCTACATGTAGAAAATCTTAAAGACTCAACAAAGAAATAAATGAATTCAGGAAAGGTGTAGAATACAAAATTAACATACAAAAATCAGTAGCATTCCTATATACTAACAATGAATTTTCTAAAAAAAGAAATAAAAGTATAACTCTCATTTACAATAGCATGAAACAGAATAAATACTTAGAAATAAATTTAAGGAGGTTAAAGATCTCTACTCTGAACACTACAAGGCATTGATGACAGAAACTGAAGATGGCACAAATAAATGAAAAGGTATCTTATGTTCATGGACTTTAATAATTAATAGTGTTAAAGGTTCAATACTACCAAAAGTCATCTATAAATTCAACGCAATCTGTATCAAAAGTCAAATGGTATTATTTACAGAATTAGAGAAAGCACTCCTAAAATTTATATGGTATCACAAAAGACCCCAAATAGCCAAAGTAATCCTGAGAAAGAAACAAATAGGAGAGACTATACTGCCTGATTTCAAACTATATTATAAAGCTATAGTCATCAAAACAGTACAATACTGGCATAAAAATAGACAAACAGAATAGAATGAAGAGCCCAGAAACAAACCCAAGAATATATAGTCAATTAATATTTGACAAGGGAGCCAAGAATACTCAGTGAAGAAGATATTTTTTTCAATAAATGGTACTGGGCTAATTGGATATTCACATGTAAAAGGATGAAACTGGATCTGTATCTTATACTACTTACAAAAATTAACTCAAAATAGATTAAAGACTTAAATTTAAGTCCAGATATCATGAAACTCCCAGAACAAAACACGACTAAAGCTCCCTGACATGGGTCTTGGTCGATTCTTTATTTATTTTTATTTTTTTAAGTTTATGTATTTATTGAGAAACAGAGAGAGAGAGAGAGAAGAGGTAGAGAGAGGAAGAATCCCAAGTAGGCTCCACGCTGCCAGCACAGAAGCTGACATAGGACCAGAACTCATGAATGATGAGATCATGACCTGAGCCAAAACCAAGAGTCTGTCACTTAACCATCTGAGCCACCCAGGCGCCCCTTGGTCATGATTTTTTAGATATGATACCTAAAGCACAAGTAACAAAGAACAAGTGTGGGGTACCTTTGGCTCAGTTCATGATCTCACAGTTCATAGGTTGAGTTCTGAGCTGTCAGCACAGAGCTTGGAGCCTGCTTCAGATTCTGTGTTTCCCTCTCTCTCTGCCCCTCTCCTGCACACACTCTCTCTCTTTCTCAAAAATAAATAAATATTTTAAAAAAATTTTAAAGAATAAACAAGCGGGACCACATCAAACCACATTTCTGTCCAATAAGAGAAACCATCAACAAACTAAAAAGAAAATCTACTTAATAGAAAAAAATATTTGCAAACCATATATCTGTATCGAAAATATATAGAGAACTCATATAAGTCAACAGCTAAAAAACAAATTACCCAATTAAAAAATGGGCAAAGAACCTGAATAAACATTTCTCCAAAGAAGGCATGCAGGGGCACTGAGTGGCTCAGTCAGTTATACGACCAAGTACTGATTTCAGCTTAGGTCATAATCTCCTGCACAGGGCATGGAGTCTGCTTAAGATTCTCTCTCTCCCTCTCTCTTTACCTTTCCCCTGCTCCTACTCCCCATCTCTCAAAATAAATAAACATATAAAAAATAATTAAGAAATTAAAATTTAAAAAAAGGATAAGCAAAAGGCCAATAGATACATGAAAAATGATCAATAAAACTAGTTATTAGGGAAATTCAAATTAAAACTACAATGAGAGATATCGCCTCATGCTTGTTAAAATGGCCATCATCAAAAAATAAGAGATAATAAATGCTTATGTGGATGTGGAAAAAAAAGGGAACCCTTCTATGCTGTTGGTGGAACTGTATATGGATACAGCCACTATGAAAAATACCATGAAGAATTTTTAAAAAATTTTTAATGTATATTTATTTTTGAGAGACAGAGAGAGACAAAGTAGGGGAGGGGCAGAGACAGAGAGAGAAACAGAATCTGAAGCAGACTCCCAGCTCTGCACTGACAGTCCGACAGCAGTGAGCCTGATGTGGGGCTCAAACCCATGAACTGTGAGATCATGCCTCGAGCTGAAGTCCAATGCTTAACAGTCTGAGCAACCCAGGAGCCCCAAGAAATTTTTTTAATAAAAATTGAACTACCATATGATCCAGTAGTTCCACTTCTAGGAATATATCCAAAATAAAACACTTACTTGAAAAGATACCTGTATCCCCAAGCTGCACCCCCATATCTAGAGCATTATTTATAATAGCCAAGATATGAAAAAACTATCAATGCATGAATGGTAAATGGAATATTATTCAGCCATAAAATAACTAAAAATCTTATTATCGGCAACAACATAGCTGGACCTTGAAGGCATTGTGCTAAATGAAATTAGTCAGATAGAGAAAGACAAATACTGTATGATCTCACTTATATGTGATATCTTAAAAATATCACAGAAAAAGATACCATACTTGTGATTATTAGACATAGAAAGTAAGTGGAGAGGAACCTGGAGGCAGGTGGCCAGAAGGTATAAAGTTCTAGTTATAAAGTATATAAATGTTCAACATGATGGCTACAGCAAACAGTGTTATATGATATATAAGTAAAGTTGTAAAGAAAGTAAATCCAAAGACTGTCATCATCACAAGAAAAAAGTTTCCCTTTTTTACTTCCATTTTTTATTGTGTCTATATGAAAAGATGGATGTTAGATAAACCTATTATAATATTTCACAATATATGCAAATCAAACCATTGTGCTGTATGCCTTAACATTTACACAATGATATATGTTATTTTGTGAAAAAATAAGGTGGGGGAAGGCATGAAAAATGTCAAAAAGAAAGTAGCTCTGATAGTCAAAGAATGTATAATGAACGTAAAGTTAGGGTCCCTGATATAGGAAAATAATACAGTGGGGGAAAAACTAATATGTAAAATTATACATCAAATGAACTTTCTAAAAGCAAAAGAATACATTTAGCCAGTGTTTCCCAAAGGTGTGCTGAGGCATACCAGTATGCTGAGTGGATTCATAGGCATGACAAGGAATATTTTAAACTTGTGAGGAAAACAGCAATATTTGACCATCTGTTGAAAATCACACAAACGACTACTTCAAAATAGTTCACAGATTCAACATTTGATACTACTACAGTTCTTTTCACGGCATCAAATCCTTGTGAAATTGAACTGTCAATAGTTGTGATAAAAGGCAAATACTATCTGAGAACTAAAGTGGAACAGGCAGTATCCAATTTGATTCTAAGGTTTGAGAAACTGTACAGTGTTCAACAGGCTCACATATCCCTAAAGTAACTGATCTGAGTTAGAAAAATAGATGATCTGGTTTTTTTTTATTCTCTCCCTCTCTCTCTCAATTACTTTCAAATGGTCATTAAGTTCTTACAACCGTAAGTTTTTTGGAACTGAGTAGTTCACAAATAGAATTATTATACATTTTTTGTGTGTGTGTGTCAGGGCTTCATCGAAATATTTCTGAGACTCGATGGGTACTATGTACTAAGAAAGTTAGAAACCTCTGCTTTAATCCATATTTGGAAAGTTCTTACCAGATATGCTAGAAAATTGGTCCCTAATGATCAAGTCTGAGACACAGCCTATTAAAATTAATAGATTATATAGGAGAAGAGTTAAGATGACAGAGCAGCATGGAGACCCTGAGCTTGTCTCATTCCTGAAACACAGCTAAGATCAGCACCAAACCCTTTAGAACACCTAGGAAATTGATCTGAGGATTAACACAACAATCTGCATAACTTGAGCCACAGAATTCAGCAGGTACATGGTATGGAGGGGTGAAATGGGGGAGAGGAAAGCCACGAAGGGTAGGAAGCTGTTTTTGTGGAGACAGAACAGAGAAAAGGGGTAGAGTGCAGTATATCAGGACACTGCAAGAAAAGCACTCCTCTAAAAGTAGCTGAATAGAAAGAGAGAGAAAGCGTGAAAACACTCGAAGGTGACTGAAGAAATCTGTTCCCCAAAAATACTGACGGGAAGAAAGGAAAGGGTTTCAATACCACCAAGATGCTATAAACAGTGGAGCGCAGAGTCTGAAGTTCCGGAGCTCAGTGCCTGGCAGTGTTCTGGCGAAGAAGTAGGACAAATCCCTGGGAGCAGGCAGAGGGGCTTGAGGGGTCCATGCAACACATGGGGAGAAGCAGTTCCTCTGCATGGAGTGCATTTTGGTAGAGGCTGTATGGCTTCTCCACAGGCAAAGGTCCCAGCAGAACCTGGAGAGCAGCCACATTGGGACAAAGATGCCAGAGTGAAGTGAAACCTGGCTCCAGCTGTGTGCTGTGATTTGCCATAATCTCTGAACCTCTGCCACTGCACCATCCTACGAACATTTTCTGGGGCAAGCCAGCACCTGGCCACTGCTCAGCAAGACCCTCCACCAGGGAGTTGGAGCAGGTCCAAGCCACAGGGGTATTCGAAGTGTGGTTTTGAGATAAAACTGAGATAAAACTCTGGAAAGAGGGAGGCAGACAGCTTGGACAAGGATGGGTTAGAGGTAGGGAGTGGACAGATGCCTGAGAGAAAAGAGGGTGCTTGGTCACAGGTTGATGAGGGCCTGAAGTTCCTGTGCCAGAGACTAGAGAGCTGGGTGAAGCCATTTCCACCTCTCCTGCACGCTTGCATGCACACCACGCTGGTCCACCCCAGTAAGCTAAGCAGCGCCACCTAGTGGAGAATGGAGACATTACATCAAGCCCCACCCAACTGTGCCCTCCAAGCACATCCCCTAGAAAACCAGCACAAGTCACTCCACCTGCTCAGTGTACAGACTATAGAGGGTTTCATAGTTTCAGTTCTAGAGGAAACTGGATGTAACTTCATTCGGGTTTCATTCTGTTTGCTGGTTTATCTATATGTTTGCTTTGCTTCTGTTTTTGCTTAAATTGTTTCCTTTTTTCTTTCTTTTCTTCTTTTTGGATATAGAAAGAGAAAATTTTATTTTTGATTTCTTTATGTTTTAATTTTTAAAAAAAATTTTAGCAAATTTCATTTTATTTCTTTTTATTCTACTTTATTATATGTTTTTTAAATTTTTAAATTTTACTAAGCTTTTTTTAATTTTCTCTCCCTTTTTTTCTCTATTCTATCAAGCTTCTTTCAACAAGCAGACCAAAACACACCTAGCATCAAGCTTCCTTTATTTGATCTTTTTGTTTTGATTTTATTTTTTTAATTTTTATATTTTATTTTATAAATTTTTCTTACTCCAAAATGACAAAATGAATTCACTCCAAAAGAAAGAATAGAAAGAGATGACAGCCAGGGGATTAGTCAACACAGATATAAGCAAGATGTCTGAACTAGAATTTAGAGCCATGATAATAAGAAGACTAGCTGGGTTGAAAATATCATAGAATCCCTCACTGCAGTGAGAAAAGTAAAATCTAGTCAGGATGAAATTAGAAATGCTATAACTGAGATGTAATCTTGAATAGATGCCACGACAGCAAGGATGGATGAAGCAGAGTAGCAAATCAGCAATAGGGACGATAAAATTACAGAGAATAAAGAAGAGAGAAAGAGAAGGAAACAAAGGCAAACGATCACAATACAAGATTTACAGAACTCAGTGACTTATTAAAAAAGAATAACTCTGAATCATGGGAATCCCAGAACACGAAGAAAGAGGAAAAGGGGCACAAGGTTTACATGAGCAAATTATAGTGGAAAACTTTGCTAATCTGGGGGAGGACACAGACATCAAAATCCAAGAAGCAGAGAGAACTCTCATTAAATTAACAAAAAATCAACCATCACCAAGGCATATCATAGTCAAATTCACAAAATACACAAACAAAGGAAGAATTGTGAAAGCAGCAAGGGGAACGAAGTCTTCAGCCAATTAGGGAAGAGAGATCAGGTTCACAGCAAACTTATGCAGACCTATCCACAGAAACTTGGCAGGCCAGAAAGGAGTGGCAGGATATTTTCAACATGCTGAATTGAAAAAATATGCAGCCAAGAAATTTTTATCCAGCAAGGCTGTCATTCAAAACAGGAGAGATAAAGAGTTCCCAGACAAATAAAAACTAAGGGAGTACATGACCACCAAACCAATCCTGCAAGAAATTTTGAGGGAGACCATTTGAGTGGAGAAAAGACAAAACAAAACAGACCAAAAGCAACAAAGACTAGAAAGGCCCAGAGAACATCACCAGAAACACCAACTTTACAGGCCACACTGAGTATAGAGTACTCACTTTAAATGCCAATGGACCAAATGCTCCAATCAAAAGATACAGGCTATCAGAAAGGATAAGAAAACAAAATCCATCTATATGCTGCTTACAAGAGACTCATTTTAGACCTAAAGCCACTTGCAGATTGAAAGCAAGGAGATGGAGAATCATCTATCATGCTGATGGTCATCAAAAGAAAGTGGAGTAGCCATACTTACATCAGACAAAATAAATTTTAAAATAAAAAACTGTAACAAGGGGCGCCTGGGTGGCTCAGTCGGTTGAGCGTCCGACTTTGGCTCAGGTCATGATCTTGCAGTCTGTGAGTTCGAGCCCCGCGTTGGGCTCTGTGCTGACAGCTCAGAGCCTGGAGCCTGCTTCGGATTCTGTGTCTCCCTCTCTCTCTGCTCCCGCTGACAGCTCAGAGCCTGGAGCCTGCTTCAGATTCTGTGTCTCCCTCTCTCTCTACCCCTCCCCCACTCATGCTCTGTTTCTCTCTGTCTCAAAAATAAATAAACATTAAAAAAAACAAGAAATAAAGAAGGGCATTATATTATAATTAAGGGTCTATCCGCCAAGGATATCTAACAATTGTAAATATTTATTCCCCCAATGTGAAGGCCCCCAAATATATATAAATCAATTAACCACAAACATAAACACACTTACTGATAATATTACCATAATAGTAGAGGACTTTAACACTCAGCTCACAGAGATGGACAGATCATGTAAACAGAAACTCGAAAAGAAAACAATGGCTTTGAATAACGCACTGGACCAGATAGATTTAATAGATATATTTAGAACATTTCATCCTAAAGCAGCAGAATACACATTCTTCTTGAGTGCACATGTAACATTTTCCAGAACAGATCACATATTGGGTCACAAATCAGCCCTCAACAAGTGCAGAAAGATCAATATCTTGTATATTTTCAGATCACAACGTTATGAAACTCGAAATCAACCACAAGAAAATATTTCAAAAGACCATGAATACTTGGAGATTATAGAACATCCTACTAAAGAATGAATGGGTTAACCACAAAATTAAAGAAGAAATTAAAAATTACATGGAAGCTAATGAAAATGAGAACACAACAGCTCCAAACCTCTGGGATACACCAAATGTGGTCATAAGAGGGAAGTATAGAGCACTCCGGGCCTTTCTAAAGAAGGAAAAAAATGTCTCAAATATACAACTTACCTTACCAAAAAATCTGGAAAAGAAACAGCAAATAAATCAGCAAGAAGAAGGGAAAAAATAAAGATTAGAGCAAAAATCAATGCTATTTTAATAACAAACAACAACAACAAAAAAATAGTAGAACAGATCAATGAAACAATGAGTTGGTTCTCTGAAAGAATTAACCAAATTGATAAACCCCTCTCCAGATCAAAAAGAAAAAGGAAAGGACCCAACTAAATAAAATCGTGAGTTCGAAAGAGGAGATGACACAACCAAAACCGCAGAAATACAAACAATAATAAGAGAATATTATGAGCAATTATAGGCCAATAAAATGGGCAATCTGGAAGAAATGGATAAATTCCTAGAAACATATAAACTACCAAAACTGAAACAGGAAGAAATAGAAAATTTGAACAGACCCATAACCAGTAAAGAAACTGAACTAGTAATCAAAAATTTCCCAACAAACAAGAGTCCAGGACCGATGGATTTCCAGGGGAATTCTACCAAACATTTAAAGAAGAGTTAACACCTATTCTTTTGAAGCTGTTCCAAATAACAGAAATGGAAGGAAAGCTTCCAGACTCATTCTACAAGGCTAGGATTAATCTTGATCCCAAAACCAGACCCTACTAAAAAGGAGAACTACAGACGAATTTCCCAGATGACCATGGATGAAAAAATCCTCAACAAGACACTAGCAAGCCAGACCAAACATTACATTAAAAGAATTATTCACCATGATCACGTGGGATTTATTTCTGGGATGCAGGGCTTGTACAATATCCACAAAATAATCAATATGATTCATCACATTATCAAAAGAAAATATAAGAACCATCTGATCCTCTCAATAGATACAGATAAAGCATTTGACAAAATATAGCATCCTTTCTTGATAAAAACCCTCAAGAAAGTAGGGATAGAAGGATCATACCTCAAGATCATAAAGGCCATATGTAAAAGACCCACTGCTAATATTATCCTCAATGAGGAAAAACTGAGAGCTTTCCTCCTAAGGTCAGGAACACGACAAGGATGCCCGCTCTCACCACTGTTATTCAACACAGTATCGGAAGTCTTAGCCTCAGAATCAGACAACACAAAGAAATAAAAGGCATCCGAATCTGCAAGAAAGAAGTCAAATTTTCACTCTTTGCAGATGACATAATATTCTATGTGGAAAATCCTAAAGACTCTACAAAAAAACTGGTAAAAATGATACATGAATTCAGCAAAGTCGCAGGATATAAAGTCAACATACAGGATTTGGTTGCATTTTCATACACCAATAATGAAGCAGCAAAAAGAGAACTCAAGGAAACGATCTCATTTTCAATTGCAAAATACCTAGGAATAAACCTAACCAAAGACATGATAAATCTATACACTAAAAACTGCCGGGGTCCTTGTTCTGGCGAATCTAGGGGTCCACGAAGGATGAAGGACGGACGGTCAGGGTCAGGCGAAAGGAAAGGAGAGAGATGATGGGGTCTGATGACCAAGCAGGCAGCCCTGGGAATTCTGAGGTCTCTGCCCTGCCAGTCTCAGTGTCTTTATTTTTAAAGGTAGTGAATGACATTACATCAATGAGTGACATTCCATAGTTTGATCTCTTTAATAATAATCCGTTTTCTCCCTCTCTCTCTCTGCCCTTCCCCTGCTCACACTCTGTCTCTATGTCTCTCAAAAAGAAATAAACGTTAAAAAAAAATTAAAAAAAAAAAAAAAGGGGGCGCCTGGGTGGCTCAGTCGGTAAGCGGCCGACTTCAGCTCAGGTCATGATCTCAAAGTCTGTGAGTTCGAGCCCCGCGTCGAGCTCTGTGCTAACAGCTCAGAGCCTGGAGCCTGCTTCAGATTCTGTGTCTCCCTCTCTCTCTCTCTGCCCTTCCCCTGCTCACTCTCTGTCTCTATGTCTCTCAAAAAGAAATAAACGTTAAAAAAAAATTAAAAAGGTAGTGAATGACATTACATCAATGAGTGACATTCCATAGTTTGATCTCTTTAATAATAATCCGTTTTTACCAGCAAGGCTGAAACTTCCTCAATCCTGTATGTTGGTTTCAGGTTAATTAACATATAAATTTAGGGTGGGGGGAGAGAACGGGGGTGTTTCCTTAAGGCCTTAATGTTAATTATCTGTAAACAGGAGAAATCAGGGCGTTGCTTTGAGGGCTATACTTCCAACTACAATGGGAGAGGTGCAACCCATCCCCAAGATGCAACTTTAAGGTTACTTCTCAAACTTTGAGCCCAAAACGGCTCCCAACAAAAAGAACTATAGGAAGCTTATTAAAGAAACTGAAGAAGACAGACACACACACACACAAATGGAAACATATTCCATGCTCATGGACTGGAAGAACTAATATTGTAAAAATGTAAATACTACCCAAAGTAATCTACATGTTCAATGTAATTCCTATCAAAATAACACCAGAATTCTTCACAGTGCTAGAGTTAATAACCCTAAAATTTGTATAGAACTAGAAAAAACCTTAAGTAGCCAAAACAATCCTGAGAAAAACAAAACAAAACAAAACAAAACTTGGAGGTATCACAATTCTGGATTTCAAGCTGTATAACAAAGCTCTAATATCAAAACAGTAAAGTACTGGCCCAAGAACACATACATAGATCAATGGAACAGAATAGAGAGCCCCCAAATGGGCCCACAAATGTATGGCCAACTAATCTTTGACAAAGCAAGAAAGAATATCCAATAGATACAAGACAGTCTCTTCAGCAAATGGTGTTGGGAAAACTGGACAATGACAACATGCTGAAGAATGAACCTGGTTCTTATACCACACACAAAAATAAACTCAAAATGGATAAAAGACCTAAAAATAAGACAGGAAGCCATCAAAATCCTAGAGGAGAAAACAAGCAACAACCTCTTTGACCTCAGCTACAGCAACATCTTACTTGCCATTCTCCAGAGACAAAGGAAACAAAAGCAAAAATGAACTATTGGAACTTCATCAAGATAAAATCTTCTGCACAGTGAAGGAAACAATCAGCAAAACTAAAAGGCAACCAATGGAATGGGAGAAAATATTTGCAAATGACATATCAGATTCTAACCATATTCTGGTCAGCATCCAAATCTATAAAGCACTTATCAAACTCAACACCCAAAAAAAACAAATAATCCAGTGAAGAAATGAACAATAGACATGAATAGACACTTTTCCAAAGAAGACATCCAGATGACTAACAGACACATGAAAAGATACTCAACATTACTCTTCATCAGGGAAATACAAATCAAAACCACAATGAGATACCACCTTACACCAGTCAGAATGGCTAAAATTAACAACTCAAACAACAATAGATGTTGGCAAGGATGTGAAGAAAAACGATCTCTTTTGCACCACTGATGGGAATGCAAACGGGTACAACCACTTGGGAAAACGGTATGGAGGTTCCTCAAAAAATTAAAAATAGTAATAGCCTACAACCTAGCAATTGCACAACGAGGTATTTATCCAAACGATAGAGGAATACTGATTCAAAGGGGCACATGCACCCCAATGTTTACAGCAGCACTATTAACAATAGCCAAAGTATGGAAAGAGCCCAAATGTCCATCGACTGATGAATGGATAAAGAAGTTGTGGTGTGTGTGTGTGTGTGTGTGTGTGTGTGTGTATACATGTATACATATATATATGTATGTGTGTGTGTACACATATATACATATATACATACACACGCACAATGGAATATTATTCGCAATCAAAAAGAATGAAATTTGGCAATTGAAACAGTGTGGATGCAACTAGAGTGCATTATGCTAAGCAAAATAAGTCAGACAAATATCATATGATTTCACTCATATGTGGAATTTAAGATACTAAAGAGATGAACATAAGAGAAGGGAAGCAAACATAATATAAAAACAGAGAAGGAGACAAGAGTCTGGGTGGCTCAGTTGGTTAAGTGTCTGATTTTGGCTAAGGTCATGATCTCATGGTTCATGGGTTCAAGCCCTGCATCAGGCTCTGTGCTGAAAGCTCAGAGCCTGGAGCCTGCTTCCGATTCTGTGACTCCTTCTCTCTCTGCTTTTCCTCTGCTCATGCTCTGTCTCTCTCAAAAATAAATAAAAATTAAGAAAAAAATAAAAACAGTAAGCGAGACAAACCATAACTGCAGATTGCTGGTGGGGTGTTGGGTGAGAGGGAAGGGCTAAAGGGGTGAGGGGCATTAAGGAGGACAATTGTTGGGATAAGCACTGGATATTATCTGTTAAGTGATGAATCACTAAATTCTATTCATGAAATCATTATTACACTACATGTTAACTGACTTGGACTTAAATAAAAAATATATATATTTACATATATATGACTATATACATATATATATAATTATATACATATAATATATATGTGTATATATATATATTTTTTTTATTTTTGAAAGACATAGAGACAGAACATGAGTCAGGGAGGGGTAGAGAGAGAGGGAGATACAGAATCTGAAGCAGGCTCCAGGCTCTGAGCTATCAGCACAGAGCCCAACGCAGGGCTCAAACTCACAGACTGTGAGATCACGACCTGAGCCAAAGTCAGCCGCTTAATCAACTGAGCCACCCAGGCACTCCTATATATATAATCTTTAAAAAATGATTAGACTATAAAAATAAAGAAAAACAGGTCTCACAGGAAAAATCAAATAACTTACAAGAGCAAGAATATTAGATGCACAACAGACTTCTTAAAAGCAAATTACACAGCAAGGCAACAACAGAATAGTATTTTCAAGAACTATAGTATATATGAAACATGATTTTTATTCACAACCAAGCTTTTCTTTGAGTATTAAAGCTATAAAAGACAGTTTTAAATATTGAATAACTCATGAAATAAAGTACACACAAGCCTTTCTTATGCATTCTACAAGCAAATATGTATCATCTAACCATTTCTGTAGAAACTTAAGTTGTATATATAAGACCAAAAAAAAAAACCAGATGAATACAAGGATATTTTAAGAAATTATGTTCTGAAAATGTATAAAAAGTCCAACTAAAACATGACACAGAAAAGGAAAGAGAAAAATTAAGTAGAATTAGCTTATACTTTTATGGGCAAGAGGTCAAAGGGTATAATTAAAAAAATGACAAATTATATAACAAGAGGTGAAATAAAATTACAGACTCTAAAAGCATTACAAAATATATTTTAAATACAAAATAAGCCACTAGAAAAAATACCAACCATCCTATATACCGAAGAATATTTTAGAAATTAAAGAACAAAGCAAACAAATCACAAAAATGAAAACTCCCAGAAAATAAAACAATGCAGTATTACTGAACTGAGATACAATGGTCATATCAATAAATGTGTATTGTCTTAACAAACCAATTACAAGGTAAAACCTTCAAGCTGGTTCACCAATAAGAACCAACTACATGCTACATAGTTAAAGAAACAACGAAAACAAAGTGATTAAGAAAAGATGAGACACATAAAGCAAAGGGAACCAATAATGAAGCAGGAGGTATATTTTCCTATCAAATAAAGTACATTCTTTCTTGGGGTATAGGAATGCAACAGATTTCTGTGCATTGATTTTATATCCTGCCACTTTGCTGAATTCATGGGTCAGTTTTAGCAGATTTTTGGTGGAATCTTTTGGGCTTTCCATATAGAGTATCATGTCATCTGTGAAGAATGAAAGTTTGACCTACTCCTGGCTAATTTGGATGCCTTTCATTTCTTTGTGTTGTCTGATTGCTGAGGCTAAAAGACTTCTAATACTATGCTGAATAACAGTGTCAAGAATGGACATCCTTGTCTCATTCCTGACCTTAGGGGGAAAGCTTTAGTTTTTTCCCAATGAGGATGATTTTCCCCATTGAGGAGTATATGGCTTTTATGATCTCAAGGTATGATCCTTCTATCCCTACTTTCTTAACGGTTTTTATCAAAAGGATGCTGTATTTCGTCAAATACTTTCTCTGCATCTATTGATAAGATCATGGGGTTCTTGTCCTTTCTTTTATTGATGTGATGAATCACATGGATTTTTTTATGGATATTGAACTAGTCCTGCATCCCTGGTATAAATCCCACTTGGTCCTGGTGAATAATTTTTTTAATGTATTGTTGGATCCAGTTGGCTAATACCTTTTTGAGGACTTTTGCATCCATATTCATCAGGGAAATTGGTCTATAGTTCTCCTTTTTAGTGGGATATTTGTCTGGTTTTGGAATCAAGGTAATGCTGGCTTCATAGAAAGAGTTCGGAAGTTTTCTTCCATTTCTATTTTTTGGAATAGCTTCAAGAGAACAGGTGTTAACTCTTCCTTAAATGTTTGGTAGAATTCCCCCTGGAAAGCCATCTGGCCCCGGACTCTTGCTTTTTCAGAGATTTTTGATTACTAATTCCATTTCTTTACTGGTTATGGGTCTGTTCAAATTTTCTATTTCTTCCTGTTTCAACGAAGCAACAGAAAGAGAAATCAAGGAATCGATCCCATTTACAATTGTACCAAAACCTATAAAATACCTAGGAATAAACCTAACCAAAGAGATGAAATATCTGTACACTGAAAACTATAGAAAGCTTATGAAAGAAACTGAAGAAGACACACAAAAAATGGAAAAATATTCCATGCTCCTTGATAGGAAGAACAAACATTTTTAAAATATCAATACTACCCAAAGCAATCTACATATTCAATGTAATCCCTATCAAAATAACACCAGAATTCTTCACAGAGCTAGAACTAACAATCCTAAAATTGTATGGAACCAGAAAAGATCCCAAATAGCCAAAGCAATCTTGAAAAATAAAAGCAGGAGGCATCACAATCCCGGATTTCAAGCTGTATTACAAAGCTGTAATCATCAAGACAGTATGGTATGGGCACAAGAATAGACATTCAGATCAATGGAACAGAATAGGGAACCCAGAAATGTATGGCCAACTAATCATTGAGAAAGCAGGAAAGAATATTCAATGGAATAAAGACCGTCTCTTCAGCAAGTGGTGCTGGGAAAACTGGACAGTGACATGCATAAATGAACCTGGACCACTTTCTTACACCACACACAACAATAAACTCAAAATGGATAAAAGACCTAAATGTAAGACAGGAAACCGTCAAAATCCTCCAGGAGAAAGCAGGCAAGAACCTTTTTGACGTTGGCCACAGCAACTTCTTACTTAACACATCTCCGGAGGCAAGGGAAACAAAAGCAAAAATGAACTATTGGGATCTCACCAAAAATAACACTTCTGCACAGCCAAGGAAACAATCAGCAAAACTAAAAGGCAACCAATGGAATGGGAGAAGATATTTGCAAATGACATATCAGATAAAGGGTTAGTATCCTAAATCTATAAAGAATTTATCAAATTCAACATCCAGAAAACAAATAATCCAGTGAATAAATGAGCTAAAGACATGAACAAACACTTCTCCAAAGACGACATACAGATGGCCAACAGACACATGAAAAAATGCTCAACGTCACTCATCATCAGGGAAATACAAATCAAAACCACAATGAGATACCACCTTACACCAGTCAGAATGGCTAACATTAACGACTCAGGCAACAACAGATGTTGGTGAGGATATGGAGAAAAAGGATCTCTTTTGCACTGCTGGTAGGAATGCAAACTGGTGCAACCACTTTGGAAAACAGTATGGAGGTTCCTCAAAAAATTAAAAATAGAACTACCCTACGACCCAGCAATTGCACTACTAGGCATTTATCCAAGGGATTCAGGTTTGCTGTTTTGAAGGGACACATGCAACCCAATGTTTACATCAGCACTATCAACAATAGTCAAAGTATGGAAAGAGCCCAAACGTCCATCGAGTGATGAATGGATAAAGAAGATGTGGCATACATATACAATGGAGTATTACTCGGCAATCAAAAAGAACGAAATCTTTCCATTTGCATCTATTTGGATGGAACTAGAGAGTATTATGCTAAGTGAAATTAGTCAGAGAAAGACAAATATCGTATTACTTCACTCACGTAAGGACTTTAAGATACAAAGCAGAGGAACATAAGGGAAAGGAAGCAAAAATAATATAAAAACAGGGAGGGGGACAAAAACAAAAGAGATTCTTTAATATGGAGAACAAACAGAGGGTTACTAGAGGGATCATGAGAGGGTGGATGGGCTAAATGGGTCAGGGGCATTAAAGAATCTACCCCTGAAATCATTGTTGCACTATATGCTAACTAACTTGGATGTGAATTTTAAAAATAAATAAAAATTAAAAAAAATAAAATACATTCTAATCAAAAAGAATTAAATATAACAGAAAACTTTAAGTTAAATGCCATAATTCATAATAAAGATATCACATTCATGGATATTCATGCACCACTTAGTACACCAAGTGCCTTTACAAGCAAAAATGAAAAGACATGAAAAAGAGATAGAAAAATAATTTTAGAAAACTTTAACACACCACCCTTCGTACAAGACATATTAAATGGACAAAAACTAAGATATAGCAGACAAAACCCATATAATCAGTAAACTGCATCTTACAGATATATATCAAACTTTTATCCTCATGAGTTAGAGAATACACCTTCATCTTAAGTGCATATGAAATAGCAACAAAAGTTTACCATATAGTAGTCATACTGAAAGCATAAGTTTCATAAAAATAGAAGTATTAAAGACAATGGATTCTGACAAAAATTCAGTAAAGCTAGAAATCAGTAACAAAATAAAATACAAAAAAAGCCCTTCCTATGGAATAATAAGAGTAGAAGCCCCTTCTCTACTAACCAATTTGTGTGAAAGTATAAAAACAAATAGCAATCTCAGAATTTCTAAAGACGACGACAATAAAAACACTGTAAATTATTATGGTATACATTTAAAACAATCAAGAGAAAATTTTTAGTCTTAGCAGTTTTGTTAATAAAACCAAAAGGATAAAAATAATGTTAGAAAAGCTAGCTATAAGCTAGAGAAAAGACAACAAAGCAAACTAGAAGAAATAAAGTGAGGGAATAATAAGGATAAGCAGAAAATTCAATATGGTAGGAAAAAGAAAAACATTAATCTAATTAATAAATAAAAATCTTGATTTTCTTGAAAAAATGACAAAAATAGTTTTTTTAAAAAGCAGAGAAGAAAGTAAAAATGCAATACAAGAAATAGTGAGAAACCAATCACTGAATATTAAAAAAATAAAAATGATGCAAATGTCTATGTTAATAAATTTGAAAAACTAGATAAAATGAATTTTTTTCTGAAAACACAGTATACAAAATTTACTCAGTTAAAGACAGAATGCTTAAAAAGACATATTTATTATACATAAGTAAAGAAAATTTTGAAAAATATCAACTAAAAAGCTCCAAGTTTGATGGTTTTACTGGAGAATTCTACCAAACCTTTAATGATTGGACTATCCTAATGCTACATACATTGTTCCATAACACGGAGGGGGAGAGGGGAAACAAACGTCTTCCAAATTCTTTGTATAAAGTAAATTTAACATTAAAATCTAGATGTGTAGGGGTACCGAAATGGCTCAGTTGTTTAAGTGTCCAACACTTATTTTTGGCTCAAGTCTTGATCTCATGGTTTCATGAGTTCGAGCCCCATGTGCTGACAGTTCAGAGCCTACTTAGGATTCTCTCTTTCTCTCCCTCTCTGTCTGCCTCTCTCCCACTCCCAGTGTCTCTCTTTCAAAATAGAGTTGAAAAATTTTTTTATCTAAATATGTAAAGACAATAAAATAAAAGAAAAATATCGATCAGTATCATTTATCAGTATCATTACAAAAATAAAAATATTAAGAAACTAAAAATCCACTTCTACATTAAGATATGTATATATCGCTACCAAAGGAGATTTATTCCAGGAACCATATCAATGGATTAGAGAGTCCATTAATTTAATACGATGTAATAAAACATCTAAGAAGAAAAATAATATGATTATGGCTATCTATTTTTGAAAGTAAAAATAAAATAAAATTTACCCTTGGGTAAAATTTAACATTTATTTCTGATTAAAAAGCATCAACAAAACATGAATTGATATATATTTTTAACATAATAAAATACACAACTTAGTTTTAAAACCAGTATCTTAATGGGGAATCACAAGAGATCTATCTTTGAGATTAGAAATAAGATAAAGCTATCTGCCTTTTCCACTACTATATAACATTGTACTGGAGATAATAATAAATGCAATTTTAGAAAAAAATATTACTGGATTAGTGGTTCTTAAAAGAACCACTGGCTATCTGACAGCCCAGGTAATTCTTAAATTCTTTTAGGGGTGCACGATGTCAAAAGTTTTCCCCAGATAATACTAAGATATTACTTGCTTTTTCCACTGTATTGATAATTGTATCCATGGTGCAATAGCACGGAGATTAAAACTGCTAGCATATTAGCATGAATCAAGGTTATGACATCAAACTTTACTAGTAACTATTATATTCTTTACTATCAGGAACCAGAAAATAAATATCACTTAAGAATGCCCCTAATCTGGGTGCACCTGGGTGGCACAGTTGGTTAAGTGTCCAACTTCAACTAACGTCATGATCTCTCAGTTCATGGGTTCGAGTCCCCCGTCAGGCTGTGTTGACAGCTTAGAGTCTTGAGCTTGCTAAGGATTCTGCGTCTCCCTCTTTCTCTGCCCCTCCCTCGCTCATGCTCTGTCTCTGTCTCAAAAAACTAAACATTAAAACAAAAGAATGTCCTTAATCTAACAGCAAAAATTATTAATATTATTAAATCTCAAGCCTTGAGTACATTTCTTTTTAATATTCAGTGTGCTAATAGGGGAAGTATACATATAGAACTTATGTCGCATACCAAATTATAATTTTTGTTTCAAGGAAAATCACGTGTACAATTCTTTCAGTTGTGAGCTGAGTTAGCACTTATTTCATGGAACACCATTTTCCATGACAGAAATTGACAGATAAATTATAGTTATTCAGATTGGATATCTGGCAGATAATTTCTAGAAAATGCAAAAAGTGAACTTCAAGAAAAGCAACTGGCAAATTTGCTGCCAATGACAAAATTCAAGTTTTAGAAATCTTCTATCTACCACCCTGAGCCTCACAGTTTCCCAATAATTTAAAGCCTTTTCCGATGAGATATGTAGCAATTTTAACAAATGTGGGACTTTTTTTCTATTTCTAATGTAATGTGTTAATATTTGGAATAATTGCCTACCTCAGTGAAACAATGATCTCCCATACATACATAACAAAGTCATGCATGAGTAAAAGACCCATTCAAACTGCAATGTACTAATCCACTAATGGATTTTAATGTAACATTGTACAAAATTATATTAAAATTGTTTCAGGCTTCCAGATGTGGAAAGAGTAAGTCACTGGGATGATAGGTACACCATAAGGAATATAGACAATGTTACTGTAATAGCATTGTATGACAACAGTAGCTACACTTGTGGTGAGCACAACATAATGTACAGGCTTGTTGAATCACTGTGTTGTACACGTGAAACTAATGTAATATTGTGTGTCACCTATACTTCAATTTAAAAAAATAATTTCAGATTCCATGTTACAAATAACATCTAAAAAATTACATCTAAGTCAAATTTTGGAGTATAAAATAGAATATCTACAATTCTCTGAAAATGTTACTAAAATACCTCTTAGTTTTTTAGCTACATATCTATATGAGGCCAGATAATCTTCATATAGTTCAAGCACAAAAATTATGCAACAGATTGAATGCAAAAACATAGATACAGTCTTCTTCCAAGCCAGATGTCAAAGGGATTTATAAAAATGCACGATAACATCAATACTGTCACTAACTTAATAAAGTAACTCATTTTTAAAAATCTGCTAGCCAACACTGGATGTACTACTGTTATTTTTTAATTAATAAATACTTATAATTTTCTGAGTCTTAATTCTAAGGTAAATATTAATAGGCAAGTCATATAACCAAAATGTCTTGGGGGAACTCAAAAATAGTTAAGAGTGTGGGGAGTCTTGAGACAAAAAAACTTGAGAACTGCTGACTTACAGCATTAGAATGGCAAAACTATCTCTATTTACATAGAGGTTTTAGAAACCACAGAGCATCAATGATAAAACTACTTTAAGTAACACAAGACTCCAATAAATTATCAGAACATAGAATTAACACATAAAACTCAATACCCTTCAAACACAAAATCAATAATCCAACAGAATGGATATAATAGTAAAATAAAAGCATTTACCAGAGCAAAACAGAAAATAAAATACCTTGAATTTGAACTGATGAAAGCCTATCTGAGAAAAACTCTAAATACTGAAAGACATAAAAATAGTCTTGACCAAATAAGATGATGTCCCTTGGTCTTGGATAGGATGCTTCAACGTCATAAAGATGCCATGTGTCTGCAAGTTAATTTACATATTTAAAACTACTCCAGTAGCAACACTAAAGAGTTTTCTTATGAAGCTACTAAGATTCATATGTAAAAATAAGTATGCAAGCTAAATTATGAAAAACTGAAAAAGAAATACTACTAATAGGAAGCTAGCCTCACTAAATATTAGAAATTTTAATTCTCTATAATTCAAACAGTGATATATGAATAGACAGACTGGAGACTAGAACAGAAGTAAACCCAGTACAGAATTTTAATAAATAAAGGTGTCATCGCAGATTACTGGAGTTAAAAAAAGATATGTATTAAACGGTGGCAGGACAACGAGATAGATGTTTAAGGGAAAGACAAAATCAAATCGATACCTCATAACATACACAACCCATGTATATTAGAGATCCCAAACAAATAAAAATCATTCGAGCTCTAGAAAAATATGTTCGTAAATTCTTGCATAAATTGCTTGTAGCAGAGGATTTCTAACTATGACTAAAATCCAGAAGCATATAAAGAAGATAAATTTCACTATGAAAAACAAAACTTTTGCTTGGCATAAAAATACAATAAGCAAAGTCAAACACTATCTAACTGGGAGAAAACATTTTTAACATCTCTCACAGATAAAGTACTCCTACCTCTGATAAAGAAAGAACTCTTAAAAACTTAAGGAACAATAAAAGCTAAAAATATTGCTTAAAAAGATTAAAGAAGACATAAATAAATGGAAAGACATTCCATGTCCATAAATTGGAAATTTTAATATCATTAAAATTTCAATACTACCTGAAGATATCTACAAATTCAATATAATCCCTATCAAATCCCAGCAATGCTTTTTGCAAAAATAAAAAAAAAAACCCATACTAAATTTCATATGGAATTTCAAGGGATCTTGAGTAGCCAAAAAATCTTGAAAAGAATAAAACTATAAGACTCACACTTCCCGATTTCAAAACTCGCTGCAAGGTTACAGCAATCAAAACCATGTGGCACTGGCAT
Organism: Paguma larvata; assembly: GCA_030068075.1. Lineage (NCBI taxonomy): Eukaryota > Metazoa > Chordata > Mammalia > Carnivora > Viverridae > Paguma > Paguma larvata. Next base: position 114,893,416 of record CM057828.1, read on the forward strand.
AAAGACCAACATATAGGTCAATGAAATAGAAGAGAGAGCCTAGAAATAAACCTAGAAATAATGTGTCAAGACCATTCAGAGAAAAAATAGTTTTTTTTCAACAAATAGTGCTAGGAAAACTTGATATGCACATATTAAAGAATAATGTTAGACCTTTATCTAACATCATACACAAAAATTAACTCAAAATGGGTCAAAAATCTAAACATAAAAATTCAAACTCTAAAAGTCTTAGAAAAAAATAAAAAGCAAAAACTTCACAACATCAGATTTGGCAATTATTTCTTGGATATCACACCAAAGGCACAAGCAACAAAAGAAAAAATAAATTAGACTTCATAAAAATTCAAATTTTGGGGCTCAAAGGAAACAATCAACCATGTTAAAGGCAATCTCTAGAATGAGAGAAAAGATGTGTAAACCATTTATTTAATAAGGGGTTCATATTCACAGAAATTCATATTCATAATAATGTGAATATACTTAATATCACTCAACTGTATACTTAAAAATGGTTAAGACAGTAAATTTTATGTTATGTGTACTTTATAATAAAAAAATGAAAAAAATTAAAAGGATGAATAACCAAAAATTCCCCACCAAAAATGTGAAAAACATGAACAGGTAATCCAAGTATAGCCCATAACCACATGAAAAGATATTCACCTTCACTAAAAATAAAAGAAATATACAAAAATACTAGACTTAGATATTTATCACATATCATATTGACCAAAATTAAGAAAGTTAATGACACATGATGTTAGTGAGGTTGTGGGAAATCAGGCAATCAAACCTTGCTAGCATGAACACAAAATGGCACAACCATTTGGAGGGTAATTTAATAGTATATAACAAAACAATTTATGTGTTTACATTTTGGTGCAGTAATTCCATTTTGGGGAATGTTTCCTAAAGATACATCTCCAACAATATGGATATCTATCTATCTCTGTATCTACCTAGATACACACACACACACACACACACACACACACACACACATTTATAGTCAACCCTTGAGCAATACAGGGAGGTTAGGCGCATCAAACCCCTTGCATAGTCAAAAATCCATATATAACTTTTGACTCCTCAAAAACTTAACTACTAATAGACTACTGTTGACCAGAAGCCTTACCAATAACATAAACAGTATGCTTACTAACACATATTTTTTATGTTATATATAGTATATACTGTATTCTTATAATAAAGTAAACTAGAGAAAAGAAAATGTTATTAAGAAAATCATAAAAGGGGGCACCTGGGTGGCTCAGTCGGTTAAGTGTCCAACTCTTGGTTTCGGCTCAGGTCATGGTTCATGATATCGAGCCCCATGTTGGGCTCTGTGCTGACAGCATGGAGCCTGCTTGGGATTTTCTTTTTCCCTCTCTCTCTCTCTGCCCCTCCCCTGCTCATGTGCTTGCATACTCTCTCTCTCTCTCAAAATAAACTTGAAAAAAAAAAAGAAAATCATAAAAAAATACATGTATAGTATAGTATTTATTGAAAAAATTCCATGTACAATTGGACCTGTGCAGTTCAAACCCGTGTTGTTTGAACTGATATGTACATGATTATGTACATAATTACGAGAGCACTACAAGGAATTATAAAATAATAGAAATGATATAAAAGTTAAAACATAGAAGTATTAGCAAAATAAATTATGAAATATCCACACAATGGAGCACTATATAGCTCTGGGAAAGTATGAAGATGAATTCTAAGAACCAATACACAACTATTTTCAGAATATACTGCTAAGTGAAAATTCAAAATACAGAAGAGCATTAAGAGTATGGTACCTTTTGGGTTTGAAAAAGGAGGACTGAGAGAGACAGAGAGAGAGGGAAAGTGTGTGTGTGTGTGTGTGTGTGTGTGTGTGTGTGTGTGTGTGTATTCACTCATTTGTGGGGGAAAAACACATGATAGATAAACCAAATGTAGTAAAATGATCTACCTATAGGGATAAGTGGAAATAGAGAGGGAAAAGGGGGTGGGAAAGGGTTCTAAGAAATGGAGTAGGAATTACACTTTTCTAAGAATTTCTTTTTGAAACTTTTTCTTTTGAATCATATTAACATTTGAACATTTAAAAACAAAAATATCAATGAGAATGGGGATTAAAAACCACTAAAATGGAGTAACAAGAAGCAAATTTTTTTAATGTTTATTTTTGAGAGAGAGTATAAGCAGGGGTGGGGGCAGAGAGAGGTAGAGACACAGAATCTGAAGCAAGCTCCAGATTCAGCTGTCAGCACAAAGACTGAAGTGGGACTCGAGCTGACCAACAATGAGATCATGACCTGAGCTGAAGTTGGATGCTCAACCGACTGAGTTAGCCAGGTGCCCCAAGAAGCAAATTTTCGAACAAGCAACATAACTTCACAATATTTAGACCACCTGTCTTCAGATTAAAGACAAGAAGAACTATAAACAAATATTGAACTTCAATTAGTAAGTCCATTTATCACAGTGGATGGCTCAGTGATTATGAAACTACTTCTGGGATATTCTCAGATTGAGGATGGGGAGAACTAGGTGTCTCATATGGACAGTGAGAATACTGTAGTGTTAATTTGGAAGTAGAGGTAAAAATAGGTGCTCTTATATGTTCATAGACACAGAGAGAGGGAAAGGGGGTGGGAAGAAAAGCACACATATATTCCTGAGAGATCCCAGAATCAATACTTTCCTCAAAGCAATGAGCACAATAGCATTCAAATTATGTTTTCTAAATACCATTCTCCATTAAAAGGAATCAGGGCTCCATGGATGAATAGCTGACTCCAGAGCCATGGTTGAGAAAGTACAAGGTGAGCCTGGAACATCTTGTACCAGAAAATAAGAAAATGCTCGTGAAATAATGGGGGCAAGTCAAAAAGATACAGGAGGTAGACTGAAGGGACTCCTACTGGTCAAATACGGGACAATTTGAGTATCAAAATATATAATTATAGTAATGGATTATGTATTAGTTTTCTAAAGCTGCCATACACATACCACAGACTGGTGGCTTAAATAGTAGAAACTTATCTCCTCAAGTCTGTGGGCTAAAAGTCTCATCGAGATGTCAGCTGTATTCATTTCTTCTGAGACCTCTCTCCTTGGCTTGTAGACGGCCATCTCTTGTCTGTGTTCTCATCATAGGGTCTTCCCTTTGTGCATATCTGTGTTCTAATCTCACCTTATTATGAAGACACCAGTCACACTGGATGAAGAAGGCCCACCCTAATGACCTCATTTTAACCTAATTACCAATTTAAAGACTATCTCCAAATACAGTAAAATTCTGAAGTACTAGAAATAGCATTTTTACATATGAATTGTGGGGGATAAAATTTGGTCCATAACAGGTTAAAACAAATTGAATAAAATAAAAACCATGAGTCCAAACTTATACAAATAAATGAATTAATTAATTGTGGAAAAAACAAAATTTCATTACAGAATTCCATGAGGATAACTATACAATCTCAAAGTATCTCCCCACAAATAACAGAAAGAAAAATAGTAACTCTACAGTAGAGAAAACCAGCATACACTAGGATTTAACCAAGGCTGTAAAATTAACATAACAATAATGAGACAAATACATATTTTATACCTCCCATCATAATGATTGCAAACAATTATGTGATATTTTTGACAAAAATGTATTACTTAAATCTAACCATGAGGAAACACATCAGATAAACCCAAACTGAGGAACATTCTACAAGTCAACTTGTCTATACGCTTTAAAAATGTCAAGGTCATGAAAGACAAAACAGACTGAGACACCATTTCCAAAGAGGAAACTAAAGAGATATGATACTTAAATGCAAGGTGTAATCGTGGTTTGGTTCTTGGCCCAGAAATTTTTTTAAGCTATGAAAGATATTATTTGGATAATTAGTGGAATATAAAGCATTGAGATTAGATAAAAATTTACAATTTACTATTCAGAAAAAATATATATATATATATTTCTCATCATTCATAGATTCCATATTTGTGAATTTATCTATTCAGTGTAATTTATTTTCAACCCCCAAATCAACTGTAGCAATCCTGCAGTCATTTGTGGGCATCCAGAGACTGGTGAGGAATTTAAGTCACTCAACACACATATTCCAAGCTGAGGTCAAACAAGGTGACACTTTATCTTGTTTCAGCTGTCATATTATAAACAAGTGTCCTTTGTATGGTCTATTTAGCCTGACATTTTTCACAGTTGAGCTTTTTATTGGTAATTTTGCTGTTTAAAATGGTCTCAAAGTATAGTACTGACGTGCTGTCTAGTGTTCCCAATCACAAGAAGGCTGTGATGTGCCTAATGAAGTACTTGCCTCCATCTCAAATGCTGATCCTTAAAGGTCACCCTAAAGAAACTACTCCTCTAACTCTCCACAGTGACCTTTCTGCATTAACCACCCTAGATTGCACATAAATTCTCCCTCTCTCTCTCTCTCTCTGTATATATATATATATATACAGACTTATTTCCTCAAGTCTGTGGGCTAAAAGTCTCATCGAGATGTCAGCTGTATTCATTTCTTCTGAGACCTCTCTCCTTGGCTTGTAGACGGCCATCTCTTGTCTGTGCTCTCATCATAGGGTCTTCCCTTTGTGCATATCTGTGTTCTAATCTCATCTTATTATGAAGACACCAGTCACACTGGATGAAGAAGGCCCACCCTAATGACCTCATTTTAACCTAATTACCAATTTAAAGACTATCTCCAAATACTGTATTATATATATATATATATATATATATATATTTCAAATATTGCCATTATCTTCAAATTACAAAAAGTTTCAAAATGAAATTGTCAAAAAGAATATAAATCATTTTTGTTTAACTTCACCTAGTATCATCCCAAAATATATTATTTGAAACCTCTCCCAATAGGCAATGATAAAAGTTTTATATCATGTGCCTACATGCTTTTTTCATAAATAAAAGATGCTACAAAGTACTTCTAACTTTGCCACTATTATCGAGACTTAGCAGAGTGTTGTTATTTGTGATTCAATTTATATTTAAATTTCAGCCTTTTGGAAAGTACATTTAAATCCCTATTGAACAGTTTTTCAAAACCTTGTTTCACATACAGATCAATGCAGGATCCACCTGAGTTTAACTAAAAATGCATAATTAAACATAGTTCCAAAGCACCTGTCACATATTTATAGTTGTATAAAAGAAAGAAAACAATTCTAGTAAACAGATACAGCATATAGTAAAGATAGGAACATATAAAAACAAAAGAATATGTATGTGCAAGCACACGCACTGTGAAAAATAGAAAAAGACTAATTTATGTCCTTGTACTTTTTCTTAACTATTCTAGTAACACTTATAGTCTTCACTCTATGCATTATGAAAACAGAGGCCATGTCTCTTTTACTCTCAATCATATCCACAATGCCTCAGAAAGTATTCATGGAATAATAAATAATAATAGAAAGACCAGTTTGGCTACAGCTGAAACTCAATGAGAGAGATGTAGCACTAAGTGAAAACTGAGGTTGGAGAAGCCCGGTATAGCCAAATTATGGAGGGCCTTAAAAGCCAACTAAGATACCAAATTAAAGTGATATATGTAGTGGAAAAAAGGGATTAAATGTACATGAAGGAAATGACTTTGGAAAAATCTCATTTGAGGGAAATGATAGAGATATATTAACAACATGAGAGAAAAACATGAAACAAGAAAATAAGTTGGGAGGCAATTACAATACTCAAAGTGTCAAGTGATGAGTCTAAGTGTGATAATAATAGGAATAGAGAAGAAATAGAAACTATTCCAGATAACAAATGAAAATAACATTCAACATTAATGCCATTTTAAAAGTCATTTATGATAACTTAGATTCACTTTTTTTGGAAATTTCTCTCTCATTGATTAATTTGCCTCCACTTCTACCTCTGATACACTTACAAATAAAGAGACTTGAGCCCCCTAAAGCCATATTTCCGATTTAATTCCATGGGGTCTAAAGGCACCTCATAAATTGTGGGCTTGTCTGTTCCTTAATCCTGCTCTGTACAAAATCAACCAGCCAAAGTTAAAGACCATGGCCAAGAAAGGCTCCAGGCATGCACACACTTCCCCGCTGTCCACAGTACCCTTCTCGTCTTCTTTACTTTATTACTTCCAACCTATTCCTAGCACGATGCAGCCATCTCCTTTACTAAACACATCTTCTGATCCAACCAAACTGAGATGAAGCCTTGTTTCTGTCCCCATAGGATCATGGGCTCATTTATATCAATGCAATGCTAGGTATCTGGTAAGGTATTCTTTAGGGACAGAGATTACATATCCTGCCCAACTGGGACAGATTTGCCATCATACTACTTCTGAAGTATAACAGGCTGATTTCTACGAACCTAACCAAATTCTATAGGGAGATGAGATCAAGAAGACAACAAAGAACAAGACAATTATTGTCAAATTGTGCTTCATGAAATGTTTTTTATTTTTTTTTAACGTTTATTTTTGAGAGACATAGAGGCACAGCGTGAACAGGGGAAGGGCAAAGAGAGAGGGAGACACAGAATTGGAAGCAGGCTCCAGGCTCTGAGCCATCAGCAGAGAGCCCAACGCGGGGCTCGAACTCACAGACCGCGAGATCATGCTGAGCTGAAGTCGGCCGCCCAACCGACTGAGCCACCCAGGCGCCCCTGAAATGTTTTTTAAAGCCAGCACCAAGGGTGTAAGATTATCTGAACAGTGAGAGCCCTAGAAGTTCTTAGAATAACTTTTTAAGAATCAGGGACTACACGAAGGTGGAATGTGTCATTCCAAAAGGGTAAATTCTTCAGACATAGACTAGCTAACCATTGTTAAATCGCTATATATACAGAGCATATATAGAAATCGGAAGATACCTGGATTATATTATCAGTGTTATGCTTTATATGCTTGAGGTTATCAGATTATTTATAGTCCTCTGTCTAATATTCCCAGAGGAAATGCCAAAGAAGAGTGACTCTAAAATCTACTTTATACCCTATTACCTATTAGCCAGTGTGATTTTGGGCAAACCCCTTAAGATCTTCAATCCTCATTTGCAGAGCTGTTTTGAGATTTGTAAAAATATACAGGGAAAAAACACACAGCTGCAGATACACACACACATATTCAATAAACTGTAGCAAGTGTTAGCAAGCTAATATTTATTCTTTCTCTCATTTGTATGTGTACTTAGCTTCTCCATAAAAGCAAAAGTATCGAGTCTCAAGACAAAAGTAAACTGACAGGGAGAAATGATAAATGGCATAGCTTCCTTATGTACAATGCAGGATTGTTCTGAAACAGAAAATAACATGACACAGTGAATGCCACACTGGAAACTTCTAATTTCACCCTCAATCTACAGTCATTTGGAAAATTTCAAATGGCTTTGGGATTTCAACCAATCTTTTTCTTATTTCCACCTTTAGGTAAATAAAATTTTTCTGACACCTGGAATGTGGTTTCATCCTGATATCACTTATTTATTATTTATTCTAGATATTACCACAAACTTTCCAATTAAAGACCAGACACATTTTTTCTCTAAATAACTAAGATAATAGTATTAGCATCATGGTTAATATAAAGGGAAATTATTTTAAGTCAATACATTTTTGGTTGAAAGAAATTGGAATAGAAGGCGTATCAATAATTAGAAGACACGAGGGAGAACATATAGCAAGGGTAGGCCTCAGCTGAACTGAAATAGCAACAGCTATAATGGCCATTGAGCACTAGCCCCATACCAAGCCCTATACAAGTGTTACATGCAACATAACTCTTATGTTAGCCCTCAAAACAACTCGATGAGACAAGTTCTATCATTCGTCTCTCACAAATGCAAAAACTAAGGCACAGAAGGGATGAGTAGCATGCTCCAGGTCATATAGAATGTAAGAGTGGTAGATGAACTTGGCCCTCTTCTTCTGGAGCCAGCAATCTGAAACACTGTGTTAGACAGAGTGAAACATCTCACCCCTCTTCAGCCTTCCCACCTGGCTACCTCAGCTTTGTACAGGAAGAGATATTTATGTCTCATAGAACCCCTTCAGCAATCCCCAATGTAGGTATCCATGAGGATAACACTACAAGATTGTATCTAATATTGTTATCTGACATTATCATAGTTGAGAAAACCGAGATTCTTAAAGAGTAAGAGACACTTGCCAAGGTAGATAACTTTAGCAAACTGTGAATTTGAGATTTTAAGCCAGGCATTTCCAAACCTGAGCTCTGTCTGCCACACACACCCCCCCCTTTTTTTTAAATGAAAACTGGTAAGAAAGTCCACCATAAGGAATAAACATGAAGCTGCTTAGAAAAACAGCAGTTACAACTGAATTCAATAACAATCACTTCTTTATGTATGGCACCACACATATGTAAGTATAGCCTTAGTCACAAAAACTTCTTACCAGAGGAGGATAGAGGAGGGAATTAAATGACTAACTCTATCAAGTCTATAATTGGCTAAAACCCCCAAGCGGTTTACACACACACTGCGTCTAGGCCAGATCTCACTGGTGCCTGTATTTGTACAAATCATATGGAAAGCCAGAAGGCAGGGATTCCCTTCTATCTTTGTTAAAACTTATCTTGTTAGATCTAATCCAAACTTCTAGGTTAATAAACAAAATAGGGGCTCTAAGTTGAGCTTCATTTTGACTCACAAAGAAAGGATCACTTACCAAATCTTTTCAGTCAAGAAAGAGATTTTTCATATGACTTGTATTAACTAATTAACAGTTTGGGGTACTATTATTTCAAAGATGCTGTCAAAACCTTTTAGGAAGCTGTGTTAGTCATTTTAATACACTATTTTCCTTCCCAGATCTGTCTATAAATTTATAAACTGAATTATCACATTCTCTTTGTGCAATCTTTATCTAAATTATGGTAAAAATGTGGGTTAACACAATTAAAGACAGAGTTCTTTTTCATGTCCCCAGAAACCTCTCCCTGACAGTGCTGTCTAGTGAAACTCTCTGTGATAACAGAAATTTTCTAAGTCTTTGCTGTTCAATACAGCAGCTGCAAGCCACAAGCAGGTACTGAGCATTTAAAATGGGGCTAGTGCAGCTGAGGAGCATAATTTTTAAATTTAATTTTAATTAATCTGCACATATTTTTATATAGCTACATGTGGCTAGGGCTCACTAATTGGACAGCACAGCTACTAACAATGCACCGTGAACTGGCATTCACAATACAAAGGCTCTGATCTAATTGCTACAACCAATTAAGAATCCTTAATCATCCTCACATCCTCACATCTAATTTCCCCATTTTGACGTGTGGCTATTATAAAAGGCTTCGTCGAACGTCATGTACTGTGATTACTACATTTTATTCACCTACCAAACTAGGAACTAAGTTAAGAATAAATCATAGTAGCCTGTATATTGTTTTCAGAACTTATTTTGTATCTGCTGATTCCTCTTCTAGTTGTTCGTAAATAGCTTTTAAAATCTACTTTAAATTTCTGTGCTCAACATGTGGCTAGTGGCTACCATAATGCACAGCTCAACTATAGATATCATCACAAAGTTGTATTGATCAGCACTCACCTGGAGCAGGAACTGACAAACTACAGCCTGCAGGCCACATTCGACCCATATCCTGTTTCTGTAAGGCTAATGAATTAGAACTTTTAGAAAAATTTACATATTTAAAGGGTTGTTTTAAAAATACCGGACACAGATTGTATGTAGCTAACAAATTTCGAAATATTTACCACTTGAACATTTCAGGAAAAATCTTGCTGACCCCTGTCCTAGAGTAAGAGGTATTCTAACCCCTTGTAGCAAAGCCTAAAAGCAAATCCCCAACATGATCCACAGGAAAGACAGTTTTGTGGTTGAGTCCCGCCAAATTAGAGTAGCTAAGGAAATATTTTTGACTTTTCAATGGAATACTTTCAGGAATAAAAAGTAACAAGCTACTGATAGATGCAATAAACAAATCATCTTGAAGATGTTATACTTAACATCTGGACACTTAAAGTCTGGACACAATAGAACACCTACTGTATGATTCCATTGATATGAAACCCTAGAACACATAAATCTATAGTAATAAAATTAGATGAGTAATTGCCTGGTACAGGAGATGGGGAGAGACTGATTGGAAAGAAACACTAGAAAACTGAGAGATGAAAATTCTATACATCTTGACTTTAGTAGTGGTTACACAGGCAAATAATTTTGTCAAAAGTAGATGACCTTTGCTGAATGTCAACTACACACCAATAAAAAAAAACCTTAGATGACTTTACAATGAATTTTAATACATATAAGTTATACCTCAATAAAGTTTATTTTAAAAATCTATTCTAGAATCTCATTTTAAAAGTCAATGCCAAAGGTATCAGTATTCATTACACAATATTAGATTTTCTTCCCTTTCTAAAAATCAGGAATCAGTCTTTCAACATCTTCCAATACTTTAAAAAAAAATCTCTTAATGTAGCAAATAATTCAAAGCAAGTAAGTGTTCACTTACAAACCCTTCATTCGCTCTGGATAAATTTCCTTTACTAATACTCACTTTTACTTTTAACCTGAAGATCTTTATTTTGGGACAGATTACTGAATCAAGATCAAATTTGAAGAATTTGACCAATTAAATCAATATTTCTAAAGGTCAGGCCCAGATATTGACATTTTCTATTTTGTTTCTAATGAATAGTGAGGGTCGACAAGTGGCTTAAAGGACCTGACTTTCAAAACTAGAAACTAGCATCTTAAAAGGTTAGACCTTCCTTATTTGCTTTTTAAAATTTTTTATTCAAGTACAAGTAACATATACTGTTAAATTTGTATACAATTAATGATATACAATATAATGATTCAACAATTTTATCCATTACTCAGTGCTCATCACAATAAATATACTCTTAATCCACTTCACCTATTTCACTCACCCTCCTACTCACCTTCCCTCTGACAACCATCTGTTTGTTCTCTGTATTGAAGAATCTGATTTTTTTTGTTTGTCTCATTTTTTTTCTTTGTTTCTTAAATTCCATATATGAATGAAATTGTATGGTATATGTCTCTCTCTGTTTTCACTTAGCATTATAACTTCTAGATCTATCCATGTTGCAAATTACAAGATTTCAGTCCTTTTTTAGGGCTGAGTAATATTCCATTATATATATGTGTACATACATATATATATACACACACAAACATATACATATATATATATATACACACATATATATATATACATATATATATATACATACCCCACATCTTTATCCATTTATCTATCATGGATATATTCTATATCTTGGCTATAATAAATATTATTGCAATAAACATAAGAGTGCATATATTTTTGAATTTGTGTTTTTGTTCTCTACCAGATCATATGGTAATACTATTTTTAATTTTTTTTAAGGAACCTCCATACTGTTTTCCACAATGGCTTCCCCACCTTACATCCTACCTACAGTGCACATGGGTTCTTTTTCCTTCGCATACTCACAAATACTTGTCATTTCTTGTGTTTTTTATTATAGCCATTCTGACAGGTATGAGGCAACCTCTCATTGTGATTTTGATTCGCATTTACCTGGTGATTAGTGATGTTGAGTATCTTTTCATATGGCTCTTGGGCACCTGAAAGTCTTCTTCGGTAAAATGTCTATTCAGGTCCTCTGCCCATTTTTAATTGGATTGTGTGTGTGTGTGTGTGTGTGTGTGTGTGTGTGTTATGTATGTGCTTTATATACTTGAATATTAACTCCTTATCAAGTATAGCATTTGCAAACATCTTCTCCCAATCAGTAAGTTGTCTTTTTGGTTTTTTGATGGTTTCTTTTGCTGTGTAAAAGCTTTTTATTCTGGTGTAGTCTCAATAGTGTAATTTTGCTATTGTTACCCTTATCAAAGGAGACATATGTAGACAAATGTTGCTACACCTGATGTCAAAGAGATTACTGCCTACGTTTTCTTCTAGGAATTTTATGGTTTCATGTCTCGCATTTAAGATCTTTAATACATTTTGAGTTCATTTTTGTGTATGCTATAAGAATGGGGTCTGGTTTCATTTTTTTTGCATTTGGCTGTGCAGTTTTCTCAACATCATTTGTTGGAGAAATTATCTTTTTCCCATTGCATATTCTTGCCTCCTTTTCCATAAATTAATTGAGCATATAATCATGGGTTTACTTGTGGACTTTCTATTCTGTGCCATTTACCTATGAGTCTATATTTGTGTCAGTACCATACTTTTTTTTATTACTACTGTAATCTGGGATTCTGATGCTTCCAGCTTTGTTCTTTTTAGAGATTGCTTTGGCTATTTGACATCTTTTGTGATTCCATACAAATTTTAGATTTGTTCTAGTTCCATGAAAAATGCTGTTGGTACTTTGACAGAGATTGCATTAAATCTGTTGATTGCTTTGGGTAGTATGGATACTTTAGCAATATATGTTCTCCCAATCCATGAGCATGGAATGTCTTTCCATTTGTTTGTGTCATCTTCAATTTCTTTCATTAGTGCTTATCATTTTCAGTGTACAGTTTTTACCTCTTTGGGTATGTTAATTCCTAGATATTTTATTTTTTTTGGTGCAACTGTAAATATGACTTAAATTACCTTTCTGCTACTTCACTGTTAGCATATATGAACGCAACAGATTTCTGTATGTTGATTTTGTATCCTGTGACCTTAATGAATTCATGTCAGTTCTAGTAGCTTTTGGGTGGAGTCTTCAGGATTTTCTATACATAGTATCATGTTCTCTGCAAATACAGCTTTACTTCTTCTTTACCAGTTTGGATGCCTTTTATTTATTTTTATTGTCTGATTGTGATAGCTAGGACTTCCAGTACTATGTTGAATAAAAGTGGTAAGAGTCGATATCTTTGTCCTGTTCCTGATCGTAGAGGAATAGTTCTCAGTTTTTCCCCAGGAATATGGTATTAGCTATGGGTTTTTCACATATGGCCTTTATTATGTTGAGGTATATTCTCTCTAAATCTACTTTGTTGAAAGTTTTTATCATGAATGGATGTTGAAATTTGTCAAATACTTTTTCTGCATATATTGAGATGATCATATGGTTTTTACCTTTCTCTTGTTAATGTTACATATCATGTTGAATGATTTCAAATATTAAACCACACTTGCATCTATAAGATAAATCCCACTTGATTGTGGTGAATAATTTAATGTACTGTTAGATTCAGCTTACTAACATTTTGTTGAAGAATTTTGCATCTATGTTCATCAGAGATATTGGACTGTTCTCCTTTATTTTTGTATTGTCTTTATACGGTTTTGGTATCAGGGTACTCTGGCCTTGTTGAATGAATTTGGAAGCTTTCCTTCTTTTCTATTTTTTTGGAATAGTTTGAGACAAATAGGTACTAACTCTTCTTTAAATATTTGGTAGAATTCACCTGTGAAACCACCTGGTCCTGGACTTTTGTTTGTTGGGAGTTTTTTGAAAACTGATTCAATTTCATTGCTAGTAATTGGTGTAATCAAATTTTCTATTTCTTCCTGATTCAGTTTTGGGAGGTTATATCTTTCTAGAAATTTATTCATGTCTTCTATGTTGTCCAATTTGTTGGTATATAATTTTTCATAATATCCTCTTATAATTCTTTGTATATCTGTGGTGTCAGTTGTTATTGCTCCTTAATTTCTGATTTTGTCGAGTCCTCTCTCTCTCTCTCTTTTTGTTTGTTTGTTTGATGAGTCTGGCTAAAGGCTTATCAATTACATTGATCTTTTCGAAGGACCACCTCCTAATTTCACTGATCTTTTCTATTGTTTCTTAGTCTCTAATTCATTTATTTCTGCTCTAATCTTTATTACTTCCTTCCTTATACTGACTTTAGGCTTTGTTTGTTGTTTTTTTTCCTAACTCTGTTAGGTGTGAGGTAAGGTTGTTTGAGATTTTTCTTGCTTCTCTCTTCTGCTTTTCTTTCTTTCTTGCCTGTGTTGCTATGAACTTCCTTCTTAGAACAGCCTTTGCTACATTCCAAAGGTTTTGGACCATTGTGTTCCTTTTCATTTCTCTCCGTATATATATTTTTTTAATTTTCTCTTTGATTTCTTAGTTGTCCCATTCATTGCTTAGTAGCATGTTTATCCTCCGTGTATTTGTGTTCTTGCCAGATTTTTTTCCTGATGATTTCTAGTTTCATACCATTGTGGTTGGAAAAGATATATGATAAGATTTTGATCTTTTTAGATTTGTTAAGATTTGTTTTGTGGCCTAACATGTGATCTCTTCTGGAGAATGTTCCCATGTGAAATTGAAAAGAATGTATATTCCACTGTTTTGGCATGTAATATTCTGAATCTATCTGTTAGATGCATGTGGTTCAATGTGTCATTAGAAGTTACTGTTGGTTTCCTTGTTGATTTTTCTGTCTAGATGATCTATCCACTGGTGTAAGTAAGGTGTTTAAAGTTCCTTACTATTATTGTATTACTATCAATTTCTTCCTTTATATCTGTTAATACTTGCTTTATTTGTGTGCTCCCATATTGAATGCATAAAAATTTACAATCGTTATATCTTCTTGGATTGTTTACTTTATGATTATGTATTCTTCTTTATCTCTTGGTATAATCTTTGTTTTAAAGTCTCTTTTGTTCAATGTAAGTATTATTACCCCAGCTTTCTTTTTGCTTCCATTTGCATGATAAATGCTTTTCTATCTCTTCACTTTCAATCTGCATGCATCTTTAGGTCTGAAATGAATCTCTTATAGGAAGCATATAGATGAGTTTTGCTTTTTTATCCATTCAGTCACACTACGTTTCTGATTGGAACATTTAATATAATGTTCCAAATGTTCCAAATGAGCATCTGTTAATTTACATTTAAAGTAATTATTGATAGGTATGTACTTATTGCCATTTTGTTACTTGTTTTATGATTGGTTTTACAGTCTTCTCTGATCCTTTATTCTACTGTTCTTCTCGCATGTGGTTTGATGGCTTTCTTTAGGGTTATGCTTGGATTCCTTTCTTTTTATTTTTTTGCCTAATATGACAGGTTTTTGATATATATATATACGTGTATATATATATACGTATTTATATGTATATATATATAAAATGTACCATTATATATATGCATATATATAGGTATATACATATATATGTCATTCTATGCACATAGTTTTCAATATTAAGTTGAATATTGCTTAAGTTTGAACCCATTCTAAAAAGCGCTAAATTTTTACTCCCCCCCACTGCCATGTTTTATGTATATGGTGTCATACTTTCCATCCTTTTATTTTGTGAATCCCTTGACTGATTTTTATAGATATAATCGACATTACTGCTTTTGTGCTTTAACCTCTGTACTTGTTTTATAAGTGATTAATCTACTACTTTTATTATGCTTGCATGTACTTGTAAAAGTTTTTTCCTTTCCTAATTATCTTACTCTTAAGTATGACCTTTTCTTCCTACTCACAGTGTTCTCTTTAACATTTCTTATAGGTCTGGGATTTTATTTATCTCTCCTTCTAAGATCTTGAGTGATAGCCTTGCTGGACAGGGTATTCTTGGATGCAGGTTTTTCTCTGTTTTTCTCTTTCAGCACTTTGAATATATATGCCACTGCCACTTCCATCTGGCCTGAAAAGTTTGTGCTGAAAAATCTGTTGACAGACTTATGGGGTTTCCCTTGTGTGTAACTGTTTTCTTTTGCTGCTTTTATTTTTCTCTCACAGCTTTCAAAATTCTCATTTTATCAGTATACTTTGTACCATTTTAATTATTATGTGTCTTGATGTGCATCCTTGGGTTGATTTTGTTGGGGGCTTTCATGCCTCCTGGAACTGGACGTCTGTTTCCTTCCCCAGATTAGCAAAGTTTTCAGCTATTACCTCTTGAAATAAATTTTTCTGCCATTTCTCTCTTTTCCTTTTGGATCCCCACAATGCAAATGTCATTACGTTTTATATTGTCCCTTAATCTATTTTTACCTTTTATTATCCTTTTACCTTTGTGCTGTTCTGCTTGGTTACTTTCTATTACCCTTTCAAATCACTGATCTATTCTTCTACTTCTTCTCATCTACTATTAATTCCATCTATCCAGTAAATTTTTAATTTCAGTTACGGAGATCTTCATCTCCAATTGGTTCTTTTCTGTGTTTTCTCTGTTGCATGTTTCACTGAGACCCTTCACTTATTTCTCAAGTCCAGTAAGTATCTTTATGACCATTACTTTAAATTCTCTTTCAGGTTTATTGCTTATCCCCATTTCATTTAGCTCTTCTGCTGTGATTTTGTCCTGTTCTTTCATTTGAAACATATCTCTCTGGCTCCTCATTCTGTCTTACTCTCTGTTTCTACGTATTAGGAAAATCAGCTATATCTCATGATCTTGAAAGTGGTCTTCCTATGAAGAGGTCCTACAGTGCCCTGTAGTACAATGTCCCCTGTATACCACAACTAGGCATTTAGGGGTGGGGTGTCTCCTATGTATGCTGCATGTGCCCCACTGTTGTGTTTGAGTCATGTTTGCCTTCAGTCCAGTTGGCTGCATTGGCCCTCTTTGTCTGTTGTGGGCAAGGTTTCATCCCCCTGTTGTTAAGTAGCCAGTATGAGGCTGCTTTGGGCTTCTGGTTGGGTCAGACCAGATGCTTGCCCTCTTCATGTTTGATGGCACTGTGGTTACACCAAACTACAGGACAGTGCCCTAGATTGTCTCCTGAGAGGCTTTTGTTGGCAGACAGGGCCTGTAGTCTGACTGGATGTCTGCTCCCAATTTGCCTGTTGCGGTTCAGTGACCTTGAGCTATGGAGATCTCTCCTTGTGTTGCCCCCTGTGAGGTTTATTAGTGGGTGGGTTCAGCAGTCAGATTAGATGTCTGTACCCAGCCCATTGCTTGGGCTGCAACTGGACTGGCATGTATAGTTATCCTTTCCTCTCCCCGGGGCAAAACTCTCTTTGAAGTGGTGTTGGTCTCTGTCAGGGTAGCCTGTAGAATGGGACAAGTCAGTTGCCACTTTGAAAAGACTCCTGCCAGGGCACCTGGGTGGCTCAGTTGGTTGAGCGGCAGACTTCAGCTTAGGTCATGATCTCACAGTCTGTGGGTTCGAGCCCCACATCGGGCTCTGTGCTGATGGCTCATCAGAGCCTGGAGCCTGTTTCAGATTCTGTGTCTCCTTCTCTCTCTGCCCTTCCCCTGCTCACACTCTGTCTCTATGTCTCTCAAAAGTAAATTTTAAAAAAGTTAAAAAAAAAAAAAAAGAAAGAAAAGACTCTACCAAGTGGGGTGGGTTGGATGGGGTATAAATTCCCAGGAGAACATGGGATGGAGTATGCAGTGTTAGCAAGTACCTGTTCCCACAGGTGTCCAAGTATTTAGACTGTGGAGGAAGACTGCGGTATTTAGACTGCACCTGCCAGTTCTTTACTTCTTAAAGAAGACTCCTAAAGATTCTGCCCCTCCAGCTCCAGTGTACATTCTGAGATTAGTAAATAAATTTCCTTCCTGTATACCCTAGGTTCTTTCAAAAATTGCTGATTCTATACTGTATCTTATTGGGTTATTTGTTACACTGCATGTCATCTAAAAATGGAGAAACTAAGGTATGTGACACGGTTTTTATTAATTGAAAATTTTTCTTCAGGAATATTATTTTCAGAACAATTCCTCCCTTTGCCAACTCTCCAATTCATAGATACATATACCTTTTTCTAAATTCTCACATTACATTTTGAAGGTATTAGCAATTGCAAGTTTAACCATAAGCATCATAGAAAATTTATATTGGTAGCACACAAATGGTTGAATTGAGCAAAGAATAGCTAAAAACGTTAAGTGCAGAGGCCAGTAACCCACCACACTAGTTTCAGCCTTCAGCTGAAAAATACCAATTGACTAAGCAGTGATGTTTTCACTCTGATCAGTTAGTGCTTCATTTAGACAAAAGTAAATGAATTAAATTGGTTTTTATTTCTGCTATATGATCCACCCTTTTCTAAGACTGTCTGTCTCTCTTCTTCTCTATGTCTCCCTCTCCCTGCCTATGTCTTTCTCCCTTGGCGTTTCTTTTACTTCCATGTTTCTCTTCTTTGGAGAAGAGGTTACCCGGAAATTAAAACAATTTAAGAAAATAAACTGGTTTCTTTTATTCTCAATCATGCCAAAGGGTACATGGCATATATACATTGCTAGGCTAATAAAATCATTACTATCTATGAAGTAGGGCACATTATGTAAAAACCTTTACCAGGAAAAATTTCCTTAAGGTTATTTATACTCAAATGGAACAAAAACAAATTTATTTTAAGATGTGTGGTAAGTAGAATAATCCCCGCCTTCCTAATGCCCACATCTTAATTCCTAGAATCTGTGAATGCTACTTTATAAGGCAAAGGAGAAATAGGTTGCGGATGTAATTAAGGTTGCTATTCAGCTAAGGTTATTTACTTTAAAATAGAGATTAATTTGGATTATCCAGATGGTTACCTGACAAGCTAGACATCCTGACTAAGATTTTGAAATTATATGAATAACAGAGAGGTCCAAATCTTTCCCTATAAATTTATGTTTTAAGAAGGCAAAGAGAGAATGTCATTGCCTATAGGAAATTTTGCTTCCATGTGTTAATGAAGTAAAGAAGGAAGAAGTTGGCAACATTAGAACATCTGCTAGAGTACTATCTCTTTTACTATTCAGATCACTGGCCTTTTACCTGATGAATGAGATTACACCCAAATCACAGACAATGGATTTTCTTTCCATATTCCTCTGGTTATCTGTCTTGTCACCTATGATGGTACACGTTCTCAACTCATTACCAAAGATAACGTGATAACAGCCAGGTAGCCTTATTCCCAGAAAATATGAAATGACTCACCATCATCAAAGCCAGCCCAGTGAGTCACAAGCATGACTCTGAAAATTCAGCAAGAAGATACTTCTATGAATTGAAATTATCTTTCTGAGCAAACTAGGTTAATTTAAAGAAGGATTTCCACTCTCTTTTTTAATTATGAGAGTATTAAGACACGATTTTAATACTGATTAAAAATTTTGTTAAATGATGATGACTCACAAAGTTTCTCCCACTGTCCTCCCACCAAAGATGCTTATGTTTTCTTACTCTTAATCAGCAGTCCTTCCCTTGTTTCAAATAACTGGAATCTCATTAATCTTTTATTAGTTGATTGATTATACAATGGCAATATAGTATAGTTGGTGCAACAATGACAGGGCAAAAGAAAATTAATTTATTTGTAAGTAAATTTGCATCATTTAAAATATGAGAAGTTATCAATTTAAAGAACCTTATTTAATATCCCCAAATCAGGGTTAAGAAGACAAGATGATCCATAGAAACAAGAATATAACTTGCTATGAAGAAATAATATCTAAATTCTCTCTCTCCAATCCTAAACACTTGTCTAGAAAAGTGTGGTACCTACAAGAACCTTGCAAGAAATCTGGTCACTATTCTTGTCAATTTGCTTCAACAAAATAACACCATCAGCAATAGTATTATAGCTACCACCTTTTTAGAGACTAATATTGACTAGTCACTGTGTTAGGTACACAATATAATTACTTTATCTTCTAAATAATGATTAACCTCATTGTGAAGATTATCCCCATTTATTTAAAACCCATGGACCCTAAGCAAAATGAACCTACTACCTAAGTAGGAGAGTCTGGAGCCAGGTTCAGTTTCATGGTTAGATATCTTTCCTGACTCCACACAGCATATTATAATGTAGGTTTTTCTTCATAAAACAAAAAAGTAGAGAGTAAATTACTTTGTGAGCAGTGTATGAAGGATGCATCTTTTACAGGTAATCCACAAAGGAAAAATACAAAATTTCAAAGGGTCATATAGAAGTCAATGAGCTTATATCCCTTGTCAGGAACAGTAGAATGCAAATAATCTTTTACAAGTAGCAATAGATACCTTTTGCATACTGTCTTTGTAATTGATAATATCTTTCATCTATTTCCTGATGGGAAAAATCACATCAAACTCACTGGGACTGATTTCTCCTTCTGTCATCTTGTAACCCTTGTATTTTTATCATCATATATCATTGTTTACTTTCTTAATGAACCACAAATTCTGGACAAATACATGTCTTTTATAGCAAATAACATAGTTCTTAGAGAAAATAAATCAGTTTAAGAAAATTAAGTTTGTGTTTTGTCCAGCAAACGAATTTCTTCCTCTTTCCATTCATACGTGTACATGTGTGTAGAGAGAGATAAAAGCAACTTTGTGTATGAAATCTGACTCATGCTTGTAGAATTAGATTAATACCTTTAAAATTCATTCATTCATTTATTAATAGGCCTCCAGTTTTGTGCTCTTTCCACAAGTTACTAAACTTAGCTCTATTTCTGGTTGCCAAATCCCTACTCCCTCATTCAATAATTCTGTTATATACAGCTAATATATTAACAATGAAAAGGATGTTCAGGAAGGTTGTTATGAAAAGCCTAACTAGATCTAAGGTCAATGAAATGCTTTAAACCCTCTGCTCATTATGGGAAAATTTATCCAAAAGTAAAGGGGAAAAAAGTGTCCATTCAAAGTAACCTTGTGTTATATGTAAACCAATTTGAAAATAAACTATTATAACAAAAAAAAAAAAAAAAACAAAAACCAAAAATGCATTTTCTTTATAATAAACCAATTAAGATTTGAAAAAAAAAAAACAAAAAAAAACAAAGTAACCTTGAAAAAAAAGCTTTTAAGACAAAGGAGCAATTAGCTCATCCAAAACAGACTTTTTAAATGTTAAAGTAAACAGAGCTATTAAATGTTTTCTTAAAATGCATTATGGTATTTTGATTTTGGTTCGGTAGTATTTATGAATACCAAATATACAAAAGTATATATAAAAATGTTTCATACAGCTCCACGAAACTCATGAGTATATTTGATATCAGAGTGATGTTGAAACCACTGTATTCTCTTTGTGATGAGAAACAAAAGAAATTTCTCTATGGTCTCAGGATTAAGAATAATATTTGTTGCTTCTCCTAAACAACTGGTCTTTTAATCTATTATATGCTATAAATCAGGAAACGATCCCATTTCTCTCTTTGTGATGCTGCTCAAAGATAAATCTGTGGCTTACATTTAGAATCTAATGGATATCTTATATATTATGTCACCCATTTTTTCTTTTCCTACCTTTCCCTCTCTTTCTCCTGAATTCTTTCTTTTCCTATTGGTTTTTATTTTACATTACTTGCCCTATTGTGCATATCTTTGGAAGCTAAATTAAATCTTTTTTTTAACAAGATGGAGAGATTCACAAGACAAAATGCAATACACAATACAAAAATTATAATATAAAAATGCAGATTATGGCTGTAATTATGTTAAAGTATGGCTGCACATAGATGATGTACAAATATTAAGATAATTGCATGAGAGTGTCAGTACTATAAACCTTTCACTTTTTTCTAATTATGCCATTTTTTATTCATTTTTTAATATTTTGGTTAAATTTTTATTAAAGTAGAATTTTATTTTTAATGTATAGTACTTTGGTGCCCCTGTTCAACCAAAGAAATATAGTACATTTGGTTCAGTTAAGATTGTGTTTTAATTAAACATTTCAGAGGGCAATCTTATTTGCATAACATATAGTTATCTAGGAGAACTGAAATAAGCAAAAATTATCCTACTTACGTTCCAAGTGAGAGGATATACAGTAAGAAAATAAAAAGAAGAAAATATTCTGTGAAATGCCTTGCTTTATTCATACAAACACTTCCCTGCTACAAAGTCATTTACTACCTAGTATGTTAGATTATCTAGTATATTTCTACTGCTAATGACAAAAAGCTATTTTCACTATTATTTTTTCTGAGTATTTATCTATACTTTCCTTGAATGATTTCTATTTTCATTCCCTTTCCTTTTGAAATCACAATTTCTTTTTCTTGCATTGATAAGTTATTATAAGATTTTATCATATGAATTGTACTTTTGCTTTTAAGCTTTATCAATGGATCCTGCAGCTATTAGTACATCTTTAAACACTGCATTACACACATCATTAACTGTCTTGCCTTATACTTCTCGTCTTAGGGTCTAATGTCTGAAGACAAAATTTGCTCAGAGTATTCCAATGACATACAAGAGGACAGTAGTAATAGGAATGCAGTCATGTTAGAAAATTGGGAAGAAAAGTATATGGAATTTGTTTCTAAAAGTCAATGTTATGAAATATCTTCAACATACTGGATAAAAAGGACTATACTAAATTTAAATAAGTTTTCCCATCCCTTGGTCTTTCTGTGTTGTATGAGTTGTTACTATAATGACAGCCAAACATACATTCAATTATTTAACCTTGACATTCTTTATTTTTAACATTTTTAAATTTATTTTTGACAGACAGAGAGACAGAGCGCAAGTGGGGGAGGGGCAGAGAGCAAGGGAGACACAGAATCCTTAGCAGGCTCCAGGCTCTGAGCTGTCAGCACAGAGCCTGATGTGGGGCTCAAATCCATGAACAACGAGATCATGACCTGAGCTGAAGTCGGCCGCTTAACCAACTGAGCCACTCAGACGCTCCAACCTTGACATTGTAAGCAATGTTACCTTGTGCTTATCACATTTTTGTGACCTCACAGGGCCACTAATTGTGTGATTATTTTATTGTCAAGGTAACTAACGGAAATGTTAATTAACATGGCTCATGATAATGAAGACCTAGAGAATCCATTTTCTCATAATTAATTAGTCTTGATTTGTCATTCTATCTCCATATCTTATTAATGAATTTAAAACTAGCATTCCTCTAAGGTTATTATCAACAACCATAACAGGATGGTTTTCAAAATTTAAATTACATTTTTCATAATCCTCCAAAATATAGTTTGTTTTTTAATTTTTTTAATGCTTATTTATTTATGAGAGAGAGAGACAAAATACAGTGAGGGAGGGCAGAGAGAGAGGGGGAGACACAGAATCCAAAGCAGGCTCTAGGCTCTGAGCTGTCGGCATAGATCCCTACGCAGGGCTCTAAGTCGCAAATTGTGAAATCATGACTTGAGCCAAAGTCGGACACCTAACTAACTAAGCCACCCAGGTGCCCCGCAAAATAACATTTCTTAAAAATAACAACAATCATTTGTGTGTCTGTACCAGTTCTGATGCATGCTTAGAAAATATTTAAATATTCTTTCCTTTGTCTGAAATGCTTTCTCCTTACCTGCTTGGTGGACCTTCATTCATATTTTAAATCTACCCCCTGTTATTTGTCTGACACTCTCAGAGCTTCCTCTCCTGCATTAAGCTCATACATTTACTTGCATGTCATAATTGTTTACATACCCATCCCCTTACTAGACATGAACTCATTGGGAAACAGCTACTATGTCCCAGCAACTTTATGCCCCTAGTGCCCATTATTGTATCTTGCATATAATAGAAGTTCAATAAATGCTTGTGGGTGAATAAATGATCTAATTTGATCCTCATGTAACATGACGTGAAGGCGATAAAACAGAGGCTCAAAAACATTAAAACATTTGCCAGAGGCCAAATTGCTAATAAGTCACAGAACACAATGAATAAGTTTCTGACTCCTGTCCCATTTACACTCCCCTGTGCATACAAAACCATCAAAGAAACTTAAAGAGAGAAAGGAAGAATATAAGATAGGAACTCTGCCCTTAAAACTTATGTGAAATGGTAAATGGAAATAATCACTGTGTTAAGTAGAAGAGAAGACTTAGAAGTAGGGCTACAATAATGAATGATCTATACATTTAAGATACATTCAATCAGAGGACTAACAAGAGTTAATTAGTTATTATGGAAAAACTCTAAGTGGAGTGAATGCTTCTATAATCACATATAAATATACTAATTAACAAACACCTTTAGGGAAAGGGCCTTTTGATAGAAAATTCTAATCTGTGGGTATTTATGTTTTTCTCTGTCCAAACAAAGATGGATATTTTAACTTTGGATGTGTTCTGTTCTTGGAAATATATATAAGTGGATGTGATATAATAAAATGGTGATTGAAAATTACTTTCACCTCCACCATTTGAGTTGAACCTATAAATAAACTCTAGTCCAAATGAAGAATAGTTAAGAAAATAATCTCTAGGTCTTGAAAATCTAGAAAAGTTACCATATTTGAGTACATTTCTTCCTGGTAATACAAATTAAAGGAAAATCAAGTGACAACTTTTCTTCCAAATAAAATAAACTGAAAGAAAAAAATCAAACAGATGCATTAAGGGAGTGCCAGGAGCACTGAAACTGTTATAAAGTAAAATAAAATGGGAAGTGGAAGATCTTGATTCTAGACTATCTCAGCCACAAACTACGTGTATAAGCCCTGGAAAAGTCCTTTAACTCATCTGTTAAGATTTCTTCTTTGTAAAAGGAAAAGGGATTAAATGCTCTTCAAAATTCTAAATTACCTGGATCTGTCACCTTTTATACTTTTTTTTCTTGAGAAGCAAAAAAGCTTAGTGATTGAAAACACAGGTTCAAACCCCAAATTGACTACTTAGAAAGCACACTATCTTGAGCAAGTGACTTACCCTCACTGTGCCTCACTTTCTTTATCAGTAAAACATAAGCTGTGGTGAGGATTCAAAGAGTTACCACGTGGAACATGCTTAAAACAGTGTTTGGCACAATATATGCCCTACATATATGTTAGCTGTTATCATCTTACCACTCCAATTTTCACAAATGGTGACAAGATGGATATAGGAGTGTAAAAATTATGTTATAATGGGATTCTGCTTAGGCTGGGCCAAACCAAAGGCTTTGGTAATTTGTAAAATACATTCATAAATATAAATTCCACGTTTTCAAATTTACCATTAAGACATAATGGATGGGTATGATCAGCTTCTATGGGAGATGTAGAAAGTTGGAAAGAACACTACTCACACTCTTAACACAATATAAAACCACCAAGAAAATTCTGGACAATCTGAAAACTCCTAACTTTTCTTGAACTCATTAAAAAGCTGAGGTGGTATGGCAACAAGCTCTAATCTAAAATCTAAAGAAAGATTAGCAAAACAAAAAAGAAAATGTGAGCACTCACTTATCTGGCACAGACATCAGTAAGAATTCGGCAAAAAGTTTTAATAAATTGCCAAAAGTTAAATGTGGGTTAGCAAGAGAGTAAAACTATATGGGAGCCACATATATAAGAGGAATTCACAGCATTTTAAGGTTCTTCTCCAAAGTCCTGACCTGCTGCTCTTAAGAAAAAATGACTGGTGAGAGTCTTGAAAAAGCATTCTTCATGGTGTACTCATGGAGGTAGGTAACAACAGACACAGACAAAAGAGACATGAAAGCCCCCCCACCCCGTTCCATTTTTCCTTTTTTCCCTATAGAACAAATACTTTACACTACAGATAGAAGCCCAACAAAGATATTTACCTTTAGGGCACTGGTAAAATCCCACTGAAGCTAGGAGGAAAACAGAGGTGGGGGGAGGGACCTATACATCTGGAAGAGGGATACCTAGCCCAAGACCCACAACTGGGGATGGAGTAGGAGCACTGATAAAGTCATATCCCTGAGACTCATGAAATAGTGCCTGCCAGATGCTTATTCAAAACTGCAATAAGTACCCCCCAACCCTCACCCCAAAGATAATAAGCATCAAGTAACAAGAATAGACTGCATGGATATTGGGCAAGAAAGCAGAAAAAAACTCTATATAAAGTACAGCACAAAGGAAAAATCTGAAGCTAAGGGCTGAAGATTGAGAAAAGAAATCCATGGCAAACTGCATCACTCTGAAAACACAGTAAAAACTACTAGAATTTGAAGCATATGGTGCAATGAGGGTAACTATGTGAACAGCATTCCCAACTTCAGATCAACTTCTGTCCACATTGACTCAAGAAGAGTACACTGAAGGCCTAACAGAAGGAAAAACATATACATTCCTAGGTAAAAAAAAAATCTATTTACTTCAATTGCTACTATCTTACACCCAGTGTCCACATTTCAACAAAAAATTATGAGCCATCACAAACAAAAAACATGATGTTAATGGACAAAATTATCTAAAGAGCCAGATTTAACATGACACACAGCGAAACTATTAGAGACTCAAAACTACTATCATTAACAGGCTAAAAAGGCAGACAAAGGAAAGGAAAGGGCAGACAAAATATAAGAACAAATAGGTAATTTCAACAGAGATGAAAATTATAAGAAAGACACTGATGGAAATTTTATAATGAGAAACATAGCTACAGAATAACCTTTGACAGGCAAAATCACTGGACTTGAGAGAGAACCAAAGAAAGGAGCAGTAAACTTGAAGCTGGTCAATAGAAAAGTACCAAACTAATACAAGAGAAAAAACAGAGTGGAGAAAAAAATCAGAACAGAGTATCCAAGATTTGTGGGAGAACATCAAATTTAATGAAAGATCCTGAACCACAGATTCAAAGGGCTCAGATAGCCCAAAGTAAAAGACAGGCATAAAAATAGAACACCAATCAGAAACTTGGATCTACATACACATAAAAAAAAATGAAAAGAGGTTAAAATGGAATTAAAGAAAACATGAAATTTGTTTTTCTTATTTTTAAATACTCTGTAAGATCTTTGACAGTCTAAAGGCAAAAATAGTAGTATTTTATACTATGCATTTATATAGTATGTAGAAAAGTAAAATAGCACCACAATAGCAAAAGGATAAGAGGAAGGAATTGGAAAAATAGTGTCACATATATCTTGCACTATCTGTGAAAGAGTATAATATTTGAAGGTAATTAAGATGTATATTGTTAACCACTGTCAAACATTAAAATATTTTAAATAAAAAATAATAAACAAATATTGAAGATGAAATTAAATAATAATATCCAGTTTTTTAAAAAGTAAGAAAAAGAGAGAGAAAACAACAGAATGAAACTAGAAAATGATATGCTTTTAATCCAAGCATATAATTAGCTTAACTATAAATGATCTAAAAACAAATTAAAAGAGACTGATTGAATGAAATAGCAAGACCCAAATATATGCTACATACAAGAAAACTTATATCAAATATAAAATCAAATATAGGTAAACGGGGCACCTGAGAGTCTCAGTCAGTTGAGCAGCCGACTGTTGATTTCGGGCTCCAATGATGATTCCAGGATCATGAGACTGAGCCCCCCATCAGGCTCCGCACTGACTGTGGCGTCTGCTTAGGATTCTCTCTCTCTCCCTCTGCCCCCTCTCCCACTTGCACACACTCTCTCTCTAATTTTTTTTAATTTAAAAAACAATAAACAAACAAAAGAAAAGATTCGTTAAAAAACAAGGACATAAAAAAGAAATATTATTCAAACATATATTAAAAGAAAGGTGGGATAGCTACATTAATGTGAGAAAAAGTAGACTTCAGAACAAAGAATAGTAACAGATAAAGAGAGACATTACACAATTAACAGTAAAGAAGAATTCATTCTCCAGGGAGCCATAAAAATTCTAAATATGAATGCAACTAAGGATGGATCTTCAAAATACCTTAAACAAAACCTAATCAAGCTAAAAGGGGAAATAGACAAGTCCATAATTATATTTGAAGACTTCAAGACTCCTCACTCAGTAATTGGTAGAATAAGTGGACAGAAAAGCAGGAAGGGCTATCAAAGACCTGAACAACACCCTCAACCAACTTGACTGATGTGACATTTATAGAACACTCTACCCAACAACATAGGAATATACCTTATTTTCAAGTGGTTATGGACTATTCAGCAGGAGAGACAATATTCTGGGCCACAAATTTCCTTAACAAATTTAAAAGAATATATATCATAAAACGTATATTCTGTGACTAAAAAAAGAAAAAGAATTAAACTCAAAATCAGTAACAGGAAAATATCAAGAAAATCCTCAAATATTTAAAATTAAACAGCCAAGTAGGAAGTTCCAAGGAAAATTAGAAAATATTTTGAACAAAAACAAAACTACAACATATAAAAATTTATTAGATGCAGCTAAAGAAATGCTTAGGGGGAAATTAATAGCATTCTATGATTCAGTCTCAACTTGGTAATCTAAGTTTCTGGTATAAGAAATGAGGAAAATAAGATCAAATTAAAACCAAAGCAAGAAAAAAGAATAAAAACATAAGCAGAAATAATGATATTGAAAAAACAAAAATAATATAGCAAATCAATGAAATCAAAAGTGGATTATTTAAAAAGATTCATAGGGGTGCCTGGGTGGATCAGTTGGGTGAGCATCTGACTCTTGATTTTGGGTCAAGTCATGATCCCAGGGTTGCGGGATCAAACCCCACATCAGCTCAATGTACAGTGCAGATCTTCCGCTCGCTCTCTCCCTCTCTCTCTCCCCCTCCCCCTGCCCCTTTCCCCAAGCTTGTGCTTACTCTCTCTCAAATAAAAAAAAATAAAAAATAAAATTTTTTAAAAGATTCATAAAATTGATAAATTTCTAGTCAAATGAAAAAAAAAAAAAAACCATGATTTATCAACACCGGGAATAAAAAGGGGACATTATAAATATGCACATCAAATATATTTTATTTTATTTTTTAATGTTTATTTTTGAGAGAGTAACAAAGCATCAGTGGGAGAGGGGCAGAGAGAGAAAGAGGGAGACACAGAATGTGAAGTAGGCTCCAGATTCCAAGCATCAGCACACAGCCCAACATGGGGCTTGAACTCAAGAACCGTGAGATCATGACCTGAGCCGAAGTCAGATGCTTAATGAACTGGGCCACCCAGGCTCCTCTTGTCAAATATATTTTAATAAAAAAATTATTTTAAAGAACAACTATTGGAGAAAAAGAGAAAAAGAAAACTTCAGATTCAGACAATTTTACTGGTGAAATATATTATATCAAACATCAAAGGAAGAAATAATACCAACTCTATACAAACTCTTCCAGAAAACAGAAAAGAATGAAATACTTCCCAAATCATAGTAATGACAGTATTACTCTGATGCCAAAACTAGACTAATACATTACAAAGCAACTAGAGACTGATACTCTTGTTATCATAAATTGAAAAGTTCTCATCAAAATATCAGAAAATAAAATTGAGTGTTATATAATAAGGATAACATTAAAAATAAGACTATCTAGAATATACAAAGGCCTCTGAACATTAAAAATAAGGGCTCGGCGGCAACATGGTGGAGGAGTAGGGGGCTCCAGTATTTCACTTGCCCTTTAAACGGGGACGACTGAAACCATAGTCTCTCTCAACTCCAAAAATCGGGGGGAAAAGGTGCTACAGCTAACAAGGAACAAAGGCGAAAACAGACATGGCCCAGCTAAACCTCTGTTTTCCTTTCCAGGGCAACTTCAAGAAACAACCCAAAACACATCCAGCCAAAATGACGAGACGGAAGAATTCTCCTCAAAAGAATCTACAAGAAGAAGTGACAGCTCAAGAATTAATGAAAACAGATATAAGCAACATAACAGAACATGAATATAGAATGATAATCATAAAACTAATCGCTGGGCTTGAAAAAAGCTTAGATGAATGCAAGGGGTCCCGCGCGGCAGAGTTCAAGGACCTTAAAAACGGGCAGGAAGAATTAAAGAAGACATTGGAAGAAATACAAGGGAAACTGGAAGCAGCCACAGCACGGATTGAAGAAGTAGAGGAAAGAGTTAGTGCATTAGAAGACAAAATCATTGAAAAAGAGGAAGCAGATAAAAAGAGAGAGAAGTTGATCCAGGAACAGGAAAGGAGAATTCGAGAGCTGAGCGATGCACTCAAAAGAAACAATATCCGTATCATAGGAGTTCCAGAGGAAGAAGAGAGAGAGAAAGGAGTCGAAGGGGCTCTTGAACAAATCATTGCTGAGAACTTCCCCAACATGAGGAAGGAAACGGGCATGGAAATCCAAGAGGCACAGAGAACTCCCCTCAGACGTAACTTGAATAGACCTTCTGCACGGCACATCATAGTGAAGCTGGCAAAATACAAAGATAGGGAGAGAATCCTGAAAGCAGCTAGGGACAAAAGAACCCTAACATACAAAGGGAGACCCATAAGGGTAGTAGCAGACTTATCTACAGAAACTTGGCAAGCCAGAAAGGAATGGCAGGATATCTTCAATGTGATGAGGAAGAAGGACCTGCAACCAAGAATTCTGTATCCGGCTAGCCTGTCATTCAGAATAGAAGGAGAGATCAAGGTTTTTCCCAACAAACAAAAACTGAAAGAATTCATCACAAATAAGCCAGCACTGCAAGAGATCCTGAGGGGCATTCTATGAAGGCAAACCTGCAAAGAACACAAACTGCCAGGGACAGCCTTACAAACATGAAACTTACAGATAATACAGTGACTGTAAGCCCATATTTTTCAATATTAACACTGAATGTAAATGGACTAAATGCGCCAATCAAAAGACACAGGATAACAGAATGGATTAAAAAACAAGACCCATCTATTTGCTGTCTTCAAGAAACTCAGAATAGAAGGAGAGATCAAGGTTTTTCCCAACAAACAAAAACTGAAAGAATTTATCACAAATAAGCCAGCACTGCAAGAGATCCTGAGGGGCATTCTATGAAGGCAAGGTTGCAAAGAACACAAACTGCCAGAGACAGCCTTACAAACATGAAACTTACAGATAATACAGTGACTGCAAGCCCATATTTTTCAATATTAACACTGAACATTTAAAATAAGAAAATAACAACCTAATTAGAAAATAAGCACCAAAAAAAAGAACTGTATAGAAACTTCACCAAGAAGATGTATGTAAGTTGTAAACAAGCACATAAAAACATGTTCAACATCATTAGTCATTAGGGAAATGCAAATAAAAACCAAAATACACACCACTACACTGACTAGCAAACATTTTTTTAAAAACTAAAAACTGCAACTGCTGGTGAAGATGCAAAACAAATGGAATTCTCAGAAACTGCTAATGGGATTGCAAAATGAAAGAGCAACATTGGGAAACAAGGTATCAGCTTTTTTTAAAGGGCTAAAATACATTTACCATATGTCAATGCCACTCCTACTACTTAGCAAGAGACATAAAAGCTATGTTCACACAAAAATGTGTATATGAGTATTTATAGCAGCTTCCTACATAAGTTACAAACTGGAAACAACCCTAACGTCCTTCAACTAGTAAATGGATACATAAACTGTGGTATAACCATTCAATGGATACTACTTAGCAATAAAAAGAAACTATTAACATATACAATATGAATGAATATCAAATGCTTATGTTAAATAAAAGAAGCCAGGCACAAAGGGTAAATACTATATGGTTTTATTTACATGACTTTCTGGAAAAGGCAAATTTTTATGGGGAGAGCAGAACCACAGGTTGCCAGCAATTTCAGGGGGTGGGGAGTAATTGATTAAAAAGGGCCAACACAATGTAGAGAAAACAGTTGTATGTATACAAGAACAGTTAATTTTTGTGTAAGTTTAAATTTTTTAAAAGTATATAAGAAAAAAAGTCAAGTAAAATTCTTATTCTTATTTGGATTCTATTTCCATATCTACACTGATCTGTGATAAATACCTTCACATTTTATCCTAAGGCAAGAAATGTCACTGGATATTTCTTGATTTTATTAACCTAACTTTAGGTTTTATTTGTTTTCCATATTGTCCTCTATTTGATTAATTTCTGCTCTTTACCATTTTCTTCCTTTTACTTTCTTTGAGTTTGTTTTAGTCTTTTCACCGATTACAAAAATACACTCAAAACGGATGAATGACCTGAATGTGAGACAGGAAACCATGACAATCCTAGGGGAGAAAGCAGGAAAGAACCTTTTTGACCTAAGCCACAGCAATTTCCTACACGACACATCTCCAAAGGCGAGGGAATTAAAAGCAAAAATGAACTATTGGGTTCTAACTTCTTATGTTGGACCTTACCTCATTAATTCTCAGACTTTTTTTCCCCTTCTTTCTATTACAACCATTTAAAGCTATGGAGTTATTTCTAAGTGCCACTTTTACTATATCCCAAAATGATGATATGTATTATTTTCACTATTATTTATTTCTAAGTATTTTTATTTACATTTTGGTTTCTTCTTTAACCTATTTAGAAGTGATTTAACTTACAAAAAGAAAGAGAGAGGATTAGTTCTTTTTTTCTAAACCGATGACTTAACTGCATGAGTAGTGTTGGTGGTGTGTTCAGTATAAAATGAACTCTTTAAAATTGGTTGAAATGTGATTTATGGCTTCACAGTCAACTTTTGCACACATTTTCTATGTGACGGAAAAAATATATTGTCAATTTGGAGGTACAGAGTTTGTGTATGTACATACATTGAATCAAAGTTCTCAGCTATGTGATTAATCTTCCATTTTCTTATTAACTGTCTGCTTCACCCATCAATTTCTGATATCTCCCACCCTTACGGGTGGGTTAGTCAACTTCTCCAAGAAGTTCTATCAAGTTTTGCTTTATATAGTTTAAAACTATTTTATTAGGTGCATACAAGTCTAAAGTTGTTATCTCTTCTTTGATGCAGTAAAACTTTGCTTATTATATAGTGACTATCTTTGTAACCAACAGTGTTTGCCTTCAAGTCTATTTCATATTACATTAAGATGGCTATATCAGCTTTCATTCAGTTAGAATTTGCCTGGAATATGTTTTTTCATCCTTATTCTGTCAAACTATCTATGTCCTTGTGTTTTGAATGTGTTTTATCTAAAGAGAATATAGCTGGGTTTTCTATTTTTAATTCTATCTGTCAATCTCTTCTAATAAGCAACTTCAATTTGCATTTA
The DNA here is from genome assembly GCA_030068075.1 of Paguma larvata. Lineage (NCBI taxonomy): Eukaryota > Metazoa > Chordata > Mammalia > Carnivora > Viverridae > Paguma > Paguma larvata. Next base: position 114,926,181 of record CM057828.1, read on the forward strand.
TTTATGGACTGTAATCTTTTGATTTGTTTCTACCATTTACTTGCTTTTTTTTTTTTAATCTTTTGGCCTAATTTGCCTATGCTTCTGTGGAACTCCTACAAATTTTTCTTTCTTATTCCATTTGTATCTTGTAACGTATAGGTAGTTTCACACTGCCTTTCTTTTAGTGATTTTACATGTTACCATGCATAAAAGACTGAATTAACCAGTAGTAGGACAGTCTAGTGGTTAAAGTCGTGGACCCAGACCCATCACCTGGATTCACATGCTGTCCTACTTCCGTGGCTTCAGGTTGCCAGTTTTATCACCTGTAAAATCTGTAAAATCGCTTACCTTACAGGGTTATGAAAGGCCCTACTGTAAGTTGATATACATATACCAATCAGGACATTCCTGGTATACCACAAGCACTAAGCTAATAACAGTAGTGGTGTAGTGGCAGTGTTATTATCACCTACCCTCCTCCAAAAGCATACAACAGCTCGGACCTGATTAATTCCTTCTAGCTTACACATTTTCATCCAGTATTTAATTATATCTTGTGTTTTTTCTAACATCACAAATTATGTATTATTAATGTTTTACCCAGAAAGTTCAATAATTTCCTACGTATGTACTATTTTCTTTGCTTAACATTCTTTTTATTTAAATCTCAGATAATCTTTCCTTTTTTCTTATCTTTTTTTCTTAAGTACATCATTTAGAAGTTCCTTTAGTGAAAGTCTGCTAATGGTAAATGCTCTCAGCTTGTTAGTTACCCCTTGTTCTTGAAATATAGTTTTGCTGGGTACTCAATTATAGATTTTTCTGTCAGCATTTTGAAGATACTAATTTTCTAGTTATTATTCTTCAGTACTAGTCATTTTTCACTCCAGGTTACTTTTTAGATTTTCTCTTTATTTTAGTTTTACCATGACGTGCCTCCGAGTTTCTTTTTATTTATTTTAAATGAGAGGCTCTGGGTTTTCCTTGGTCAAAGAATATATCTTTCATCAGTTCAGAAAATTTCTAAGGGATTATTTCTTCAAATATTACCTTTTCCTCCTCCTATTTTTTTCAGTCTACTAATCTGGGTAGTCATATCTTAATACTTCTGATTTAATTCTCTATATGTGTTAAACTCTAATATTTTCCATCTATTTTTCTATTTTTACATCCTAGATAACTTCAAATCAATCTTCTAGTTTACCAAGTCTCTCTTTACCAGAGTCTAATATGTTTATGACTTAATTTATTAATTATATCTTCATTTCTAGAGGTCTGTCTTTAAATCTGTGTGCCATATTTGATAATCTCTCATGTATTGCTCATTTTTTCTTTTCTATCTTTATATTTTATATATTAAATATACTGTATTATTTTGTTGGCAATGCCAGTATCTGAATTATTTAGAAATCTAACTCCATAGTTTGTCATTTTCATGAACTTGCTCATGGTTTCCTAACATGGTTGTCACTTTTTATTATACACTATTTGGCTAAACAACAGCCTCTGGGAATTCTGAGGTCTTGGGTCTCAGGTGGTAAAGATCTGCACTTGGTCCTGCTAGGCATCATATGGGCCTCCAAACAAGAATTACTTCCAAATAGTATCTTGGCTTGGATTTTTCCTATTAAATAGCTAAGTTAAATTCAAGCTCCAGATCCAAATGAAGGAAAGCCTATGGCCTGAAGTTGCAAATTCTCAGAAAAGCTTACTCCCCTCCCCAAACCAGAGTTACCAAGGAGTCAGAAAGGTTACTTATTCAACTTGCCAGTCAAGTAGAGTTTTTTCTAGGCCACTTTCTTTTAAGAGTGCTATCCCTTTGAAGGTCTAAGTTTAGCCACTTTTTGATGGTCTTAGGTCTAGTTTCCACAGAATTCTCTTATCAGAAAGCTATTAATCCCCAAGACAAACTTCCTCATTCCAGCATTTGTTCCCACAGTGACCCAAGTTCACAAACTTTTTTATTTCACTGGCTTCAACTCCATAATTCCTTGAGGTTGGGTTTTGATTTGTTTTTGTTTTTGTTTTTGTTTTTGACATTTGTGGATTTCCCTTATGTTTTATAAAGTCAGTTATTAAATTAAAATTATGTTTATTTTATCCAAACTTTGAAAGAATATCATATCCATCATTATTCCAAAGAAAGAATTCTTTTTATTGAGTTATTTATTTCTTGCAGGAGATAGTAGTACTACCTTACTCATTATATCTCTGCTCCTGTTAACTGTTTTTTGTTGTTGTTGTTGTTTTTTGGGTTTTTTTTTTTTTTAGAAGAGCTTCAGTTAAAATTAAATTAATAGATAGTATTAACACTCTGGGAGTGGGGGAAAGCTCTCTAGAATATATACTTCACTGTTCTTAGTGATTCTGTAACAATCTGTTCAGAAATTATTCTACTTGCCTTCACTTTCCTTGATTCAAAATCTGGAATTTATTCAGGTGAGTTTCTTGTTCAGGTTTGTAAGAGAAACATCTTTCTTGATTCAAAACGGTCTCTGTGCCTGGCAGTAGCTGTTCACTGGGAATATCATTTTTCATGCACGGAATGTGACACTTCTCTCACTCAAGTTAAAGTATTCTTCTTGCCTTCTCTCTTGACAGATGAAGTCCAATTACAAAGATTTCTAGTGACCTGTTTAGACTAGTGCTTTGTGTTCCTTAGTCTCTGTCTAGGTTTTGAGTATTATGATCTTATCACCATTGCATATTATACAAAATGGCTTATATCCAAACTTAAATAACCACTCAATTGAATTGTCACATAGTCAGGAAGGGCAAAAGACCTCACTATTATACCCATTCTATTAGATACTTTGAATATATTCAACAACTATTAAATAAACATTCCAAAAGAAAAAGCAAAAACCAGTTTTACCTTTTTTTGTTTTGCTTTGTTTGTGTGTGTTTTCACTAAATCAAAGCTGAGCAAGACAGAGAGGAGTCCAGTGAATATTAACTGCATGTGGGTAGGTTCGCTCAAAGTACAGTGATACTACCATCCACATTTTAATCAACAGAATTCACCCTGATCAGTGTTATTACAGTAAATGTTAATTAAATGTACTATTCCTTGACACCTAAAATACAGTGTTACCAAATTCAACCTCAAGCAACAGAGACCCAATTCCTCTGAAAGCTACCATTTGCACAAAAGCTCGCTCAATGACAAATGTACCTTTGGTTGTTTTCCCACAACACAGTATAAATGAAAACAGACACGGAAAAGCAGTGAGACTATTTAAGACAAATATCCCAGCTACAGAACAATTTGCTCTTCGAATAAATAACTACAATATACATTTCTATAATAGCATGCCCTAAAATGATCACTAGTCTGGAAGTCAGGATATCTGGGTCCCTACTTTAGCTCTGTCAACAATTAGACACGTGATCTGGAACAAATCACATAGCTTCTCTAGGCATCTTTTCCTGACCCATAAAATGACAGAAATGAGTGAAATGATCTAGGTTTCCTTGTAGATGCAAGCTACATGAATTTTTAAAAAATGTATAAGTGCTTTTTTAATGGCAGAGGGCTATATGAGCATGAGCCCTCTAATCATGGCATCAAAGGATTGGAACTGGGGCAATGAAGGATGGATAAAAATGTCTCCAATCTCTCTTTTCCTGGCAGCACGTGAAGGAAGGGTGTTAAGAAGATTGTTATTGATATGGAAGTGTTTTCTCTCTTCTGCTATTGTGGTAGTTGTTAGAGGGACTGAGGCGGAGGACAGATGTTTCAAGAGTTCAGTGGGAGAAGTTAGTGTACAAAATGCAAAGGATCATTATTTAATAAAGTTATGGTTGTTTAGTGTATATTAGAATCACTGGGGATTCTTATTCAGTCAGGAATTCAGTAGGTTTGGGAGAGGCCTCAAAATCTGTTTTTGACAGGCACCCCAAAAAAGCCCTAAACTTAATTTTAAAAACACATCTCTCAACAAAGCTCAAATTATGAAATTTGTTGTGAAACTGTGGAACAGTGCCTATAAAACTAGACATTATGAAAAAATTTTAAGATGATTTAAATAAAATCCCAGCACATAATCCTTTAATACCAAGAAGCTATAAGCAAGATTCTAGAACTGAAAATGTTAATAAATTAGCATAATTTAGTATAATTTTTCCTAAACAAATGGCCCAACCACTTTTTCAAAGAAGGATAACTTACTGTAATTCTAGTAGTATTATTTTCCTGACAATATAATTCCTTTTTCTTTGTCACCATAACTCAGCTATTATAAAGGACATGCAAAGTCATGGTTTAGGATACGGATCTATATTTACAATTGGGGACTTACTTAATTGATTATAATACATCACAGAACACTAAAAGGTAGTTTAGTTCATGTCTGTAACACCTGGTAGAATTGAAATACTTTATAATATCTCTACAATGCCTATCTAAATAGGTAGATGGTTTTGCTGGCTTGCTAACATCAAGAAAAATTAATTTTAAAACAAGTGCATTAATGGGTTTTAGATGTATCAAAACGGTCAGTCATATTCTGACCTCAGAGACATATATTCACCTACCTTAGAATTTGATAATTTGCTTTCAGTTGTCGCCAATTTCCTCATGATAATCTTTACATAGTGAACACTGAGAAGCAAGTTGTTTTACAAGCCAGACCAATCACCTATGTTGCCAACTAATGCATACCAATTAGAGAATGCATATAAATTAATCTTCACATAAAATGATCACTTCAGTGAAACTCTTTTATGCCCTCTTTATATGATTACTATTTGGAGACATAGTAAATAGCTTATTTTAGAAAATAGCCTATTTCATTATTCACATGTAACAAAGGACTTGTTGACCACATGTAATATGTACATATTTTCTGGATATATAGGGAAAACGAGTATCTCCTAAAGAAAAAAAGATTTAGAAAGAGTAGAACAATGAAATCAAAACAATATTAGGTGTTGTGTAAATAACTTTAATACAAATGTTGACTTCAACAGCAGAATAAATGGGCTAGGTGGAGAGAAAAACACCTCAAGTTTAAACGAACAATCACAATCAACTACCAACTTGACTCTCCTAAACCACATAAAGCAAAGAAAAATCACCTTGAGCAAAAACAATTTTCTTCAATGCACAAAGAAAGTACAGAAGAGGTACAGTGAATTGGAAAGCAAATAACTGCTTTCTCCCTAATAAGTTAAAGTCCAGAGTAGACTGGCCTACCTAGACCTCTTGAAGTACTAGTTATAGTTAGGTATGAATTATCTCATTTTTTTTACCCCAAAACTATGTTTAAAGTACAGGAAATGTTATTTTTTATACGTAATAGGAAAATAAAACCCAAAAATGTTTACTTCATGCTGTATGTGCAAAAAAACGTTAAGATATTGATTCTCTTAACAAAGTCCTTGAATGTTCTTAGGATAGATTTTCAACTATAGCCCATTTGCCAAGTAAACTACTTCTCCACGGGTAAAAGTGAGGATACTCTAGTTAGACCGCACAATCCACCCTTCTCCTTCAAGTTAAGAAACACTGCTCCTGGCAATGAGGCTGCCAGTGTTGGAGGCAAGACTAAAAGGGTCTGATGATCACATCCCATACAGCAACCTAGACAGCACAGGGGAGGACACAGGTGACATAGGAGATGCATCTCCAAGGAACCAGAAAACAATTACAGTGCTTATGAGCAGTGACATTTAAAAAATGACTTGGGAATCAGGATATCTGGATTCTAGTCCCAGTTAAGACATGTTGTGTGACTTTGGGTAATACAAAGCCTTTCTTGTCTTAAGGAGTCCTCCAGCTCTTATGTTCTAGAATCCCATGAAATTATGATGTTGACATATGTATGCATCTTATCTATAATTCTAGAAGCTCAGCCTTGATTCAAAGCAGTTCTGGATAATATTTTAAAAGTCTAATACATCTCTGGATAACCTTCCTCTAATGTTGCAATTTGAAGGAACATTTGCTGTTCTATTTCTTTGCCTCACAAGCAGCCAACATTTTTCCTCCAAATTAGGCTTCCCCTCCCCATCCAATCTCTGATTGCTGTGTTTATTCTACTATATTTTGACTGTTTCTATTTCCATTCCATTTTGTACAGGAGGACCAACTTGTGTCTTGATGAATGAATCTCCTGAGAGAAGGAATCCATATTTATAAACATTCTGGGAAGGTAATTTCCGCTCAAAATAGAAAGCTGACATTTGTACATCTTTCTGTCTATATTTATGGATTGATTTAACCATAAAAGCAAGTAAATAAGAGAAGGGGTCTTGAGACAGGATAAAGAAAAAAAGCTGGAGAGAAATGGGCAAAGAAGGAAAGGAAAGCAAAGGAGAGGAAATGGAAAATATAGGAAATACAAAATAAACCATCTGCCAAAGCAATGAGACACTATGCTATCTCTATGGTCTGAATAAGCACCAAATCCAAAATTTCCCTTGTTAAGAAAACGTGGCAGGAGAATCAAAAAAAATAAATAAGCAAATAATATATTACTAAAAATAATACTTCAGAAGTTTAGCAAGAATTTAGAAAACACATTTAAATGACATTAACCATTTGGCAACATTACTAAATTACATTAATACTATTGAACTAAGTGGCTATATTATCCTGTAGTTCAGAAATGATTCTTTGCTCTCTGATCATTAGGTGCCCACACTTAACCACTGATAGTTCAGTCAGCTACCCTCTGCGTTCTCTGGCGGCAAGTATGCACGCTGGTTCGCTTAAGGGACCCAGGAGGCATTTGTTATCACCAAAGAACAAACTGGGAGCACTACTGGGTATTTTTGCCCAAAAGAAACGTATCGTGACAATGTGATATCATTGTCTCTAACTTAAATACTCTGGAACAGAACTTTGTATAGGCAGCATTCAAAAGTCCTTCTTTTCTATAGCCACTTTATAAACCCTGACTTCACCCGCCATAGGACAAATGTGTGCTTAGGGTGAATGGAACAGAGTATGCTCATCAGCACTCCAAAGAACACAACTTAAAACAGACAACTCTGAAAATTGGACAGTATGTAAATAACGTATCTTCCCATGATACTTCTTTCATTCAACATTTAAGTGACTATTAGGCTAAGCAATGTGCTAAGAACTGAAGATAAAATTAGGGGCAGAACAGACACATACGGCTTACAGTTTAATGGAAAAAACAGACACAAGTAAAATCATCACATAAATATGTAATTTAAAATGATCATAAACCTATGAAGAAACATTTGTCATGACAGCAAATAACAGGAAAGCCAAACCTAGTCTGAATCTAGAAGCTTCTCTAAGAAAATGCTGCTTGAACAGGTTACCAAAGGAGAAAATGAACTAACTAGATATAAAAACAGGAGAAAGATATCCAAGAAGAGGTAACTGGGCATGTAACTGTCCTGGGGTGTGAAAGAGTGTGGAACATTGAAGGAGCTAAAAGAAACCCCAGCCAATATCACTGGGGCCAGAATAAGGGCAGTGAGATTAAAATAAAGAAACGTCCCGGGCTAGAGCATGCAGGAACTTTACAGGCCATGATGAGGATTCTGAATTTCACCTTAAAAGCAGTGATGGCACCAAAAACTAAGCAGAGGAATGGTGTATCAGCCTCTTAGCTCTCTTAACTGCAGGGAAAAGAACAGAGCAGAGAGGACAACAATGCATATAAAGAGATTTATTAGAAAGTTTAAGTTCTGGATAATCTGAAGAGAGGTGTTGCTGGGTAGATAGTAAGAAAAGTAGACAAAAATATCTATGAGATAAAATTGACAGGCCTTGGATAAGGTGATGAGGAAGAGAGAGAGATAAAGGAAGATCTGTAGCTTTCTGACTTGTGCAAGATGATAGGTGGTGGAAACAGTCACTTGGACAGAAAGCATGAAAGAGGACTAGATTGAACAGGGTGGCATTAATGAGATCGGTTTGGGGTATATTGGGTCTGAAGTGCCTGTAGGACATCCAAAAGTAAATGGTCCTGTTTTCTGCCTTTCTCATCTCTCCTCTCCATGTACTTTAAGCATGCCTTCCAGGAATTCCAAATGCCTCTCTATTTTACAGAAAAATTCAACGGTACCAATTCTACTTCCAAACTTACCTCCAAGCCTTCCCCTCCAAATAGGAAAAAAAAAAAAAAATCAAGCTGCTTAAGCAAAACAGAAGGCCATTTATACATCAGAAACACAAAACACCTACAGAGTTCTTCTGGCAGAACCACCTTCTTTGGAAGCTTCATATGGTTTTGAGTGTTTTCCCAGTTTATTAAAGTATCACTGACATACATCCCTGTTTAAGGCATACAGCACAATGATATGACTTACATATATCATGAGGTGATTACTGCAATAAGTTTAGTTAACACCTATTATCTCATATAGATTACAAAAAAATAAAAAATAAAAAATAATTTCTCCTTGTGATGAGAAATCTCCTTGTGATATCCTTGTGGTCTACTCTCCTAACAACTTCCCTATACATTATATGGTTGTAGTAATTATAGTCATTATGTCGTACATAACACTTAGTACTTATTTATCTTATAATTGGAAATTTGTATCCTTTGAACATCTTCCTTCAATTCCTCCTTCCCTCTCCCCCAGTAACACAAATCTGACTTCTTTGTCTATGAGTTTGGTTTTTTGTTTGTTTGTTTGTTTAAATTCCACATATAAATAAATTATATGGTATTTGTCTTTCTCTAACTTATTTCACTTAACATAATGCCCTGTAGATCCATCCATATTGTAAAGAGATTCCTCTTTTTTATGACTGAATAATATTCCACTGTGTATCTATATTGTATTCAGTCATTCGTCTGTTGCTGGAGAGATGGTTGTTTCCATTTCTTGGCTACTATAAACATACTGCTATAAACTTGGGGCTGCTGATGTTTGACAGGGTTTCATTTCCTTCAGATATATTCCCCGAAGTGGAATTGCTAGATCATATGGTAGTTATATTTTTATTTATTTATTATTTTTTTTTTTTGGAGGACTCTCCACACTGTTTTTCATCGTGGCTGTACCAATTTACAATCCACTAACTGGGCAGAACGGTCGCCTTTTCTCCACATCTCTAACACATGTTATCTCTTGTCTTTTGATGACAGCCATTCTGACAGGCATGAGGTAATATCTCATTGTGGGTTTGACTGCATTTCCCTGATGATTAGTGACATTAAGCATCTTCTCATGCACTTGTTGGCCATTCATATGTCTTCTTTAGAAAAATGCCTATATAAGTCCTTTCCCATTTTTGAATTTGGATTATTTTTGGCTATGGAGTTGTATGAGTTGTTTGTGTATTTTAGATATTAACCCCTTATCAGATATATGGTCTGCAAATATTTTTCCCATTCCATAGGTTGTCTTTTCACTTTGTTCATATGATTTTAAATAGCAATCATGCCTTTTTACCCAAGTATGTAACAATGCACAAATTAATGAAATTTTCTCATACAATGGAGTATACCCAAAGTATATTATTTTACATCTTGATGAATATACATTTAAAATCCAAAATGTCCAGAATTCACTTCAAGTTTCTCTATTTTCCTACATGAACCATGTGTTCTATTCAAAATAAAGTGATCTTTCAATTAATTAATGTTGTTAAATATTGTAAGAAAATCGTGATTTGGAAAAACAAAAAAAAAAACAAAAAACAAGTGCCAGGTCCTATGTCAGAGTATTGAGACAGGTGAGGTAAGGAATACAGAGAGAGTTACATAGTCTCCATTTTACAGAGACAATTACAGAATTTGACATTTTACAATGACAATTTACAGAAATTGAAGAAAATGATACAAGAAAAATTTTTAATTTGTTTCAAGTCACAAGTACTGTTTTGAGCAAGTTATTGACAAAAGACTAAAGCCCAGGTTTCTTGGCTCCCACCTTACGGTTCATTGAAAACTAAATAACAAAAAGACATATGTATCACCTTAAATTACTGAGGTATTTCCTAACACAGCTCACATATTTTAAAGTCTTGGTTTACTTGAAAATAATTTACCGAATACTAATGACATTTTATTGACCTTATCTGAACCTCATTGTCAAGACAATACGGTTACCTCCTGGCTAACCTACTCTTCTATAGCCTACCCTAGTTCCTGTCTCCATTTCCATGTGAATTATAGAAGTCTGTGCCCAAAATAGAAAGTATGCTGGAGGCCCTTCTAAAATAAAGGGCACAAAACTGAAAGAACAGGTTCCCTCTAGAAGAAACTGCCAAGTATTTTGCTGTCTGCTACTAGTCTACTTTTAATGTCTTGGGAATACAGACCCATAGTTTTCAGGGGATGGTCAGCTTAACTGAGGTACAATTTACATACAAAAAATTCACCATCTTTAAGTATATAATTTAATGAGTCTTAACAAATAGAAATATGTAAGCTCTCAGGCTCGTAGATCTTGTTTATAAATCTGATTTAATCCATGAAGACTTCCTTGAAAAATGCACACATACTCAATCATGTTATTTAAAATTTCAAAGATTTCACAGATATTCTAAAGGTCATCTATGTACCCTCATAGATAGATCTTGGGTTAAGAGCCTTTGATCCCAGGTTAAATATTCCCTTATGGGAATTACACTCAAGTAAACATTCTTTTCAGGTTAACAGTATATTCTTTATCCTATTCATAAGATAAAGAGTATTCTTTTATCTCACTTGATTAACTATTCACCTGATCTCATATACAAAGTATTCAGAAAGTTCTGGTGTGCAATACTGAAATGTATATTCAGGTTACATATAAAAGATGCTTTTTGCATACAGTCTATTTGGAGATACTACCTACAAAAAAAATATTTATGCTTCAGTAGCACAAGGACTGGTCAGTATCCTGCCCCCCAACAACTCTAGTTTGCACCAGTTTTAAATTATTCTAGTAAATATTTCTATTCGTAGTGGAAGACATGTGATAATAAATGAAATTGAGAATAAGTTAAGGAAATCTAATTTTTGTAAAACCTCTACCTCTTTGGATAATTCTGCAATTCGGTTAACTTAGATAACATTTACTTAGCACTTCCTGTGTGCAAAGTATGTTAGATATAGTGGAGGACACACATAAAAGGAATAATTCCCTACTCACCCATTTTCAAAAACTGTAACCACAAATTTGGGCTCTATCATTAAATATGTAAAAATAACATTACTCTTAGTTGGAACAACATTGGGGTCAACCACAAAACCAAATGAAAGAGGTTTCATTGGGAAAAAAAGTTGTCAAAATAAAAGACACATTTGTAGCCATGAAAGTACAGTGAGGTTATGAACTCACTATAATTCCATGAAAATGATAACATACAACCATCATAAACTGTAGGTATCTTTTATACATGATTGTTTTTAAATCCTAATTGTTATTTTATTTAATCATTTTGCTTCCATGTTATAACATTAATAATCACCTCCAGAAAAGAGGTTTAAGTCACATTTGATTGAAATTTAAAGAGAAAGAGAGAGAAGAAAGATGAAACAGAAGGGAAGAAACACCATCTCTCATATTTTTTTAAATGGCCAATTACAATTCAATCTAAATAAATAAAATTTAGTGTCACGATTAGGATAAGACCATTGCTGAATGTAAATTAAACACTTTGAAGCAGATGCCAGATTAAAATTTTATATCTACTTTCAGGCACAAAAAGGAATTCTCTGTGTAATTCTTTCCAGGACCATTCTCTTCCTCATTAAAAGATATCTATGAAGTTATGAACTGCCCATAACATTTTATAAAACATTATCATTCAGTCATTCAACACATTTATTGAAAGCAGCTACTATTTATAGAGTTTATTTGCCAGCTTATGTGCTAAGTAAGCTTGTCTTTTATCTTTCTATAACAAAAAAAAAACAAAAAAAACAAAACAAGTTGCTCAGGAAGCTTAAAACATAAATAGACAATTAAAATCACACTGTATTCATGTGAAATACTTGATCTCAATTTATTTAACTGCATTAAAACCCAGTGATCCAATCATAGTACAGCTAACAATACACTAGAAATCAATTCTCTCTCTGCTCTTCAGATCCATTGGGACTTTTTTGGCCCTTCATCATAAAGGCCTACAAAGGCATTCAATCCACATTCTATGTATTGGCTATTTCCTGGACACTGGACATAAAATGCTGAGCAAATACAAACAAGGTCCTACCATCATGCAGTGAAAGATAACTATTAATCAAATAATTATACTTAAAAGTGTAAATTACAAACTGAGGTGATTGCCCTGAAGGAAAGACACTCAGTTCTGTGAATGTCTTTAACAAAAGATCTAAATGGTCAGAGCAAGATTTCTAAAGATTAATTGAGCTGAGATCTGAAGGCTGAGTAGGATTAACTAGTAGGGTTAACTAGAAAAATGAGAGGTTGAAAGGATGGGGAGTGAAAAAAAAAAGATTTCAGATAAAGAAAACATGCCCTTAAAAATCTGGTATGGCTGAAACAGAGAAGCTGAAGAGTGTGGTAAATCATACCAATCCAAGAATATTGATCTTTATTGAAATAATAACATAAAGCCAATGAAACGCTTTAAGCAGTGGTGTGATAATATCAGATTGTCATTTCGAAAATACCACTCTGGAATCAAAGTAGAGACTGGATTGTTGGGGGGGGGAAAGATCAGAACACTTTTAAACAAAACCAAAAAGGAAAATTTTTATTTTCACATTCCCCATTATCCTAGTTCTTTTGCTAAAAATTTCCAACTCAGATCAGCCTCTCTTACAATCCCAATTTTCCAATCTGTTCTCTTGTCCTGTGCAGTCAGTTGAGAGGTCTTTCATCCTCTCACTGCTTTGCTTGTGCTTTCTACAATTAACTAATCAAAGCTAGGTGCTTACAGATCCATCAAGTACACCATCTCTCCCAATTCTTGCTGTGAGTCATGGTTTTAAGAGACAATACCTTAACTTATTGTATTAAGATAGGTTAGTTTATGCTAACCCATTAAAAATTAATTGACATTAATTAATTTTATTTACATTAATTAAAAAAATTAATCCTGAAATCCCAGTGGATTTATTCAGCACAAGTTTATTTCTCACTCATATTACATGCCTAACTCAATCTAAAGAAGACTGCTCTACATGCCCACTTAGGAATCCAGGATATTAGACATTCCTCTACTTTGAAACTTCCCTATACGGAACACATGTTCTTGCTGACTGTAGCAGGAGAAGACAGAGTCTGATACATTTTATGCCAGCAATAAATATTTGGGCTCAGAAATAATACACATCATTTCTGTTCACAGCCCATTTTCCATTGCCCAGACCAATACACAGCTCAACCGGAATGCAAAGGGGTTGGAAGGTACAGTCTTCTATGGGCTTAGATACTGGGAAACATTAACAAAGCCTAATATATGCTAAGAAAAGTCTTTTAATTCTCCTCAAAAGAACCCCTTATTTTAAGATATTCACCTACAAGAACAAACGACAACAAAAATACTGCATTTAAGTAGAATTCATTTCGATGAGATACACTGAGAGATTGATAAATACAGATGACAGCAAGAAATGTACTGTCAACACATTTATGCGACCTTATCCTGGGTAAATGTACCATTTCAGTTAGGCTTCTTGAAATATTAAAAAAAGGTCACAGGGTCAGTTCTACTTTCAAGCAAGCATGATCACACACTATGAACCATGGATAGAACTAGAAACCAGAAAAGGTACCCTTTTAGATATCACAGTAACAAGTTTCAAGAACATTATCTTGACATATGAAGGATCCTCCTGATACTATTGGCAAAGGTAAAAAAAAAAAAAAAAAAAAAAAAAAACAGTATGATATCAGTGTAGCAATCTGTGTCAAAGTCTTCATTGTCCCTTGTTCTGGATCTCTCTGCCATGTTAAAGAACCATCCCCAAAGCTTAGGGGCTTCAAACAAGAATATTTTGTTCCCACTCAAAACTGTGTGTGGATTAGGTCACTTGGGCTGCTCTTATTTAGGTTCTTTTATGCAGCTGCAATCAGATAACAGTTGGCCCTGGAGTCATGTGAAGGCTTGGATGGTCTAGACACTGAAGATATTTCTATACTCACATGTCTGGTACTTTGGCTGGGATGGCTGTAACACCTGTGAACTGGTCAAATATATATCATATATATCTTTCCAAGTGACTCTTTCAAATACCTCACTTGAGCAGCCTTGCAGAATAGAAGTCTCAAGACTAGCTGGACTTCTTTTTTAATTTTTTAATGTTTATTTTTGAAGGAGAGAGCCAGAGAATGAGTAGGAGAGGGGCAGAGAGAGAGAGAGACACAGAATACAAAGTAGGCTCCAGGCTCTGAGCTGTCAGCACAGAGCCTGACGCGGGGCCCAAACTCACGAGCTGTGAGATCATAACCTGAGCCAAAGTCAGAAGCCCAACTGACTAAGCCACCCAGAAGCCCCAAGATCAGCTGGACTTCTAACATGGCAGCTGGTTTCCGCTACAGCAAACATTCCAAGAAATCAGGGCTGAAGCTGCAGGACTTCTTATAATCTGGCTTTAAAATATATATGCATTATTGGTATGATTACAAAGAGCCAGCCCAGACTCAATGTGTAAAAGACTAGACAAAGACATAAATATCAGAGGGTATGACTCACTGGGAGAGAGGGATCTTTGGAAACTAGTTACCACATAACTGGTTTGAAACTTCACTATATGGAACACATGTTTGGGAAACACTGGTTTGGGAAGTAAGAGCCATAGTCAGTCAACAATGCCTGATGTATGACAATTTGGGATGACTTTCTAGGAAATAAACTAGAAATATAACCAATAAGGTGAAAATTCAGTTCTTCAAATACCAAAGGATAGCATTAACCAACAGACAGCATTTATATAAAATTTATCCTGCCGTGTATTGGGACTTAACAGCCACTTTTAGGCACAAAGGATCATCACACAGCGGTGGAGCTTTCGAAAAATAGTAAAAAACGGCATCTTTAAACATGGAATAAAATAATAAAAGGAACTAAATCTACTAACAAAATTTCAGAAAAATCACTTTATGAGATCTGGAAATAAGAGCTTTCTTTCTCTGAGGTTTCCTTTATCTATACTGATTTTCTCCTGAACCTCAAATGTAAAATACTGAAAAGTTACTCGGAATGTCTTCCAAAGTGCACTGCAATCATTAATTAGGTATTCCACACAATGTTCCCCTGAGGAAAATAATGATAATTATCCATTATAATGGAAGGCAATAGCAGGCTTCTAAAGACCAACTTGCCCAAAGAATGTGATTTTTCTCTAAAGCTTTCCAGACCACAACTCTCACCAGTAAATCATGAGAAATCTGCCATTCCTAGTTAAGCCATCTGTTCACTTGGGGAGATATCTTTTATCTTGTAGACACTAAAATTAATGTGTTAAACTAATCATGTGCTAATATTGTAGCTAGATCTCTGTTTACTCTACTTGGTTCCGAGCCGTAAAAGATACATAAGAAAGCTCCAGAAAGTGAAACAACTTGTTTCACTTGCAAGAAATAGTCATTATTACTTAAGATATCATTGTGAATTTATAATTGTGTCACAGTTTTACATGCTCTAAGCATTACATTAAAGACATAAAACATAGCATTTTAATAACATGTTATGGTTAATTAACAAACTCTGACCTAGAATAAAGTCTGGTGACAACCCTACCTCTCTGTTTTGCTACATCTGGCCTAAATGCTCTTGTTATTCATTTTCTCCCTTTTTATTACCTCCAAAAAGAAAAGGGTGATGGCAGTCATAGCGGTTAAAAGCATGGATCACTTTACAGATAAAGTAGAGTGCTTTTTTGAACAAATCTGCATTATTCAAAAAGATAACTGACTCTGCCATGTTAATTGGCTCTAATTTATTCCATTGAAATTACATCATTTTCTGTGCTAAACTATTCATAATCTAAGCATATCACACACTGATTTGCTGAGATTCTGAAACGGGTCTATCAGAATTAATTAGCAAATTAAGAGACTTTGCATGAAAAATTTCTCAGCAAAGGAAAACAAAATTGCATCAGCATACTATGAAGGATATAAAAAAAACAGAATGTTGTAAAGAAAAGTAAAACAAGGTGAACATTTTCTTATTCGGTTGACCACAGGTACAGTAGATTTAGTTACACAAAAAGCACATTGGTTTGAAGAGGGTCAAGAGCGTTAGAAAATTGTTTTCCGCGAATGTGTTCATTTGGCCTCAGAAGGGAAATGTTTGGCTAAGGAAAGTACAAAGGCGGGTGAATGGGAACAGACATGAATAAAAATGGGCAGCCAGATTTTAAGGAGTTGTTCTTAACCTTGGCTATACAATTGAATCCTGGGGGAACTTTAAAAATTACTGATGTCCGGTTAAGCCTCCGACTTCGGCTCAGGTCATGATCTCGCGGTCTGTGAGTTCGAGCCCCGTGTCGGGCTCTGTGCTGGTGGCTCAGAGCCTGGAGCCTGCTTCGGATTCTGGGTCTCCCTCTCTCTCTCTGCCCCTCCCCTGTCTCTCTGTCTCTCTGTCTCTCAAAAATAAATAAACATTAAAAAGAAAAAAATTTAAAAAATTACTGATGTCTCAGATATTCTAATCTAATTTAGCTGGAGTGTGGCCTGAGCTTCAGGAGTTTTAAAAGCTTCTCAGGTGGTTTCAATGTGCAGCCAAGTTTGAGAACCGCTGAGTTAAAGGTTAGCCATGGTCAGGTAGGCTCTAGCTCAGGACAGGAAGCTGTCTCCATAAATAAAGTCAAAGGGAAAATAAATACTGGTTTTAGTAATATAGCAGAATCGAAGTTCACAGAATCTCCTCCTGGCATAGCACAACTAAAAATGCTAAATAAAATACTTTAAAACATTTTTTCCTAATGCATTACCCAGTTGACAAAAAATTAAGAGAACTCCTCAAAGGCCAGAATAGAAAGAACACAAAAATCCTCAGAAACAAGTAGCATGGGAGTTGGCAGTTGCTTTGAAGAATATGGCAATTCTTGCTAACCTAGACCCTGAGTTTTTAATCAGCTACATATAAAGAACAGAAGACAAAGCCAAAGGCCCTTTTAGAGTAGAAGGCAGATTAGAGAAACTTCCTTAAACCTGATGCTTTCGAAGGATGACTCTCTCAGAACATGAGAGGCAGGGGGAAGAGAGAAACCCAAAAACTGTCCCACTAAAAGAATAATACAAATCATTCTTAGCCTTAACTCTGGATTCTTTAGGAAAAAGAAAAAAAAAAAGTCTACCCAGCATAGGAATTCATATTAACTGAATGACATAAAAAGTCTTAGGTGGAACATCAGTTGTAAGGGTTGTGAGATGATAATGACCACATTACCAGAAGCAGACACGATTCCTCTCCTGAAAGAAAACGCTTGGACCCAGGGATCCAAAGGCATCTACCAATGACATTTTGAGAGAAATGGCCTCAAAATACATGAAAAAATAAGCTTCTGTGAGAGAGAATCGTGGGAAAAAAAAAGAATCAAGCCTAAAATGTAATCATCAGACATAAAATGGAAAATGAAGCAAATTCCTTAACCTAAATAAAGTATAGCTTCCAAACAAACAAACAAAAAACTCTTACAAACATTTTATACAGTAGTGAAAAAGTTGAATCATTCTTTAAAAGCAGGGAAAATACAAGGATTCCCATTCTCATTACTTCTATTCAACATTGTACTAGAAGCTGTAGTCAGTGGAATCAAATAAGATGAATGAAAAATATGATGAGTAGAAAGAAACAAAACTGGCAATTATACAAAGACAATAAACCCCAAAGAAAAGCATTAGCATTATTAAGAGAGTTTAGCTGGTAAATTGAAATTGTACACATCAACAATAGTTAGAAAATGGCAATTTTTAGAAAGATACCATTTACCATAGTAACACAAAAGTAAGGTAACTAGGAATAAATCTAAACAGTGAGTGCAAGACTGAAGAGAATATTGTGAACTTTAGTTTAAGATATTAAAGATGACCTAAATAAAAGGAGAGATAAATAGGAATACAATATTCTAATCTTAGATCTCCCCAGTTGGATGTAATACAATTCAATCATATTCTAAATGAGTTTTTATAGACCTCAAGTTGATTTTTAAGATTTATATAGAAAAGGGATAGCCAAAAAAGGCCAAGACACATCTAAAGAATCAGGAGGGAGTTTTTGCTCTGCCAGATATTAAACCTTATAAGAAAGCAAAATAATTAGGATATGGGATGACAGGACAGGAATGAACTAAAACAATAAAAAAAAAAAAAAAACCACCCAGAGCACAGAAACAGACTCATACATATACGGAAATATCATACAACAGAGCAGACACTGGACATCAATGGGAAAAGAATCTGAGACAATTAGTTATCTATATTGGGGGCTGACAAACTACAGTCCAGAGGCCAAACCCAGTAAGCCTCCTGGTTTTGTAAATAACGTTTCATTAAAACATAGCCATGTCCATTCATTCAAGTTTTGTCCTTGGTTGCTTTAGTGCTACAGTGGCAGAGCTAAAAATTACAACGGGGACTATGTGACCTGAAAAGCCTGAATTTTTACTATTTTGTCCTTTATAGAAAGTCTGCTGACCTCTGATTGATGTTAAAAATATTAGAATGAATTTCTACCTTCTGCCATAGTAAAAATCACATCCACATAAGCAAATAATTTAAATAGGAAAGGCAAAAATTTTAAACTTATAGAAGAAATTATTTAAAAATAATATTTCTATGATTTGGGGATTAGAAAGGATTTGTTTAAAAGATGCAAAAAGCACAAATCACAATGGAAAAGTTTTTAAGTATCTAATAAAATTAACTTTTGCTCCTCAAAGACACTATCAGGAAAATTTTTAAAATACAACCTACAATCAGATATAAGATAATCATACTAAGCCACCAAAGGCTTTATGTACACAATATATAATTAAATCCTACAAATCAATAATATGAGCAACATGAAAAGCAAATAGAAAAAAGAAAACAAAATAGTCATTTTACCATGTAGTAGAAACACAAATGATCAATTAACATAAGAATAAAAAGTTTATCTCATTGGTAGGCAGGGAAATGAAAACTGAAACCACAATGAGATGTCATTTCATATCCTCCATATAAATCAAAATTAAAGAATTAGACCATTCCAAAGGCTGCGACGGTGGCAGAGCACTGGAACTCTCATACAACACTACTGAGAATACAAATTGGAACAGTCACTTCAGGAAACACTTTGGCACTACAGATAAAGTGGAGACTCTGTCTAGTGTAGGACCCAGCACTTCCATTCCTTTGCGGAATTCTTGCACACGTGTACCAGCATATATATCTAAGAATGCTCATTGAAGCACCGTTCTGGATAGACAAAAAAAAAAAAAAATAAGGGGGTCAGGAAGGACTGAAAATATTACAAATGTTCGCTGACCACAAAATTGATAAATTGTGGTATATTTAGATAGTAGAATAATATTCAACATCGAAATTGAATGAATCAATATACATGCACATCTGTAAGGATAAATATTAAAAAGTTTATATTAAGCAAAATAAGTATAAATTGTATTTATATCTCAAGAATCAAAACTAAAAATGTTATTGTTTAGAGATATAATAAACTATAAAGAACAGCAAAGACATATTTGAAAGTTTTTTAAAAAACTCTTTCTTAGAAAAGAGAGTTCATTTATTGGTAGGTAGTAGCAAGAGGATGCATTTTGGGAGAAACTCACAGGAGGTTTCAAACATTTATTTTAGAAGATGAATGGTATTTACAAGGACCTACATATTATCATTATTATTATTATTATTATTATTACTGTTAAAATATATAAATCCATTAATATGCATACTATATTTCATAATAAAAAAGGAAGAGCTAGAGGAAGGGTAAGAAGAGAGGGAGCAAATGAGGAAGTCAGCCAGTCTAGCAGCCATGTTTAAAGGCTAACGTATGCATCTGGTTCAATAGAAACTTTATATTGAAGCATTCTTTTTCTTTTAAGCTAGAAAATTAAGATATAGGAATTATTTTTTTATTTTTTTAATATTTATTTATTTATTTTTGAGAGAGAGAGAGAGAGAGACAGCAGACGGAATCCCAAGCAAACTCCATGTTGTCAGAGCAGAGCCTGACGTAGGGCTCAAACTCATGAACCGAGATCATGACCTGAGCCAAAATCAAGAGTCGGACATTCAACCAACTGAGCCATCTGGGCACCCCAATATATAAGAATTATTATCATGCTTATAATGTGACTAAGGTTTATATTAAGTATATTTTGAACACAGATATAAATGAATAAATGAGCAAACGCATGCCTGCATGCTTTATGTAGGGATGATTTAGTACACTGAAAGAGCAGTTTTTTACACCTAGCTTAAGAATCTGCTTAGGTTTTTATCTTAAATGTCTGAGATCTCTCTATTCGGCTCTGGGTACAAAGTGAAATTCTCTGGTAGCTAAAAGTATCTCATGGAATTAGCTTGCTAGAGACTAGATTATTTTTATTTCTTAAGTACATAGCCTTGGAATCAACTGATAAAACCACATTTTATCCTATTTTATAGAAAAAAGGTATTTACATATCCTCAAAATTTAGGAGGCATATATAAGGAACAAGGATAAGCAACAGAGGTGAGGATATTTTATGCTCTTCATTTTCCCTAATCCTGTTGGACAAAAGACAAGGCTTGGTTCAAGGACAAGAAACTTCCAGGACAAGTCTAATTTTAGAAGTAGACATACCCATATGAACACGGACCTTTATCACTTGCAAACCGTAGCTAAAAATTAAGGGTCATTCAAGATAAACACTGATATAAATTAATGACATAATATGAATACAAAGTAATTTATATTTAATAATCAGAATAGATAAAATTTTAAGACATAAATCGGCATCAAGGTTTTTAAACCTTGAGAAATTAGTTTGGATAAGTGAAAAAAAGAAAAAAAGATAGCAGAGGCAGTTTACTTACTCTGTTGATCAAAAGATAGGGCAGAATTATTATCTCCCTTACTTTTACATACCCCATCAGCTTTTTCTGGCAACCATATACTACTACTGGCTCACATGGAATTCACTGTTAACCAAAATTTCTAAGTACGTTTCATATTTAAAATGTATGCTAAGCCACCCTATTCACCAACCTATATCTGAGACGATGTTTCCCATTGAGGAAAAACAGCAATGCAGAACTTTATATTTATCATTATCAAACTTTACCTTTTTAACTTTAGCCAATTGTTTTTATTCTGTTAGAATATTTTTTGGATCTAAATTCTGTAACTGTAATTCATTTACTAACACTATTATCTTTGGTTCATCTGTAGATTTGCTGAGCATATCTATATGTTAAACTAGGACATGGAATAGGACAACCAAGGATGACAACTAAAGCTTTCTCCAGGGGCACCTGAGAGGCTCAGTCAGTTAAGCATCCGACTTTGGTTCAGGTCATGGTCTTACGGTTCGTGAGTTTGAGCCCCGCATCAGGGTCTGCACTGATAGTGTAGAGCCTGCTTGGGATTCTCTTTCTCCCTCTCTCTCTCTCTTTGCTTCTCCTTTGCTGGTTCTCTCTCTCTCTCAAAAATAAATAAAAATTTAAAAAATAAATAAAGATCAGATTTTCTATATGGAATACATGATAAGGTGTGCTAAATTCCAACAGATTCTTGGACACCATCTCTAAATAAAGGCATATCTTTTTCTAAATATCTTCATAATATTTGTATATCATAATAGTAATTAAAGAAGCTATTTAATATTTATTTTGCTGCTAAAAATACATTTTTAAAAAGCCTACAGTACAAATCAGTTCTACAGTAAGGGCCCCGGGGAACAAATGCAGATGGTAGCCACAAGGTTACTGTAGTTATGGACTCACAAGACCTCTGTCACAGCACTCACTAGCGTACCTTTAGTTCCACACTCTGATCCTGAAACAATGCCGAAAATAGAAACTCATTCTGTAAAGACATGGCACAGGTAGTAGTCAGAGTACGCAAATGGCCCATAAGATCCCCTCCCCCTTTTACACACATTCTTTTTATAATCCTCTCCCCCTTGAATATGGACAGGTCTGTGAAAATGGTGGATTTTACTCCCAAGATTAACTTACATTATATGATAAACAAATTTTGCAGATATAATTTTGAGTGAGTCAAAACTGAGATTATCTTTTTTATTTATTTATTTTGAGAGGGGTGGGGCAGAAAGAGAATCCCAAGTAGGCTCCACACTGTCAAAATGACCAACTCAGGACTCAAACTCATGAACCATGAGATCATGACCTGAGTCGAAATCAAGAGTTGGATACTTAACTGACTGAGCTACCAAGGAGCCCAAAGAGGAGATTATTTGGAATGGGCCTGACTTAGTTAGGCAAGAGTTATTCAAAATAGACTGAGATTCAAAGTAAAAGAGATTTTCCTGCTGGTTTTGAAGACCTAATCTTTACGTTGTAAAAGAACTACATGGTTAGAACCCGAGACAGCTCCTCTGAGACCTGAGAGTGACCTCTGGCTGACAGCCAGAAAGAAAACAGGGACCTCTGTCCTACAACCTAAGAAAGTAAATTCTGCTAATGGCTTGGATGAGTTTGGAAGAAGACCCCAAGCTCCCACTAAGACCACAACCCCAGGTGACATGCCTGATACCTGCAGAGACCCTAGGCAAAGGACCCAGTTATGCTCTTTCTAAACTTCTAACCTACAGAAACTGAGATTGTAAATTTTTCTTGTTATAAACTGTTAACTTTGTGGTAATTTATTATGTGTCAATACAAAATTAATACTGCATATGAGAAATAAGACAGTCATTTTGGCCCTGCCATCAAACAATGTACCTGGTAATTTAATGCACAAAGCTAAACTGAGATAAATTGATAAGGAAACCTGGGAGAAAAACAAAATTCAGCTATCATTGTTAAAATTATCTACAGGGAACAGTACCAGGAGCTATTTGCAGAGAGACAGAAAGAGAGTGAGAGAGAGAGGGAGAAAAAAGAATGATTATGGATCATTTACACAACTGGAGAGGCTGATGAAAACAGCATCTAGGAATAGCAGGAGTCCAGACCCATAGAACAGTTGATGTCATTACAAAACCTGCAGCAAGAATTTCCAGGAGTAGCAGACTCAGCAGGACTACACCTAAGACTTTCTATGCTGATTTCAAGGACTGAGTATTAAAGTAGTTGTACCTCCAAATTAGCTAACTCTCTCAAAAAAGTAGGTCTAAAATTTATCTAGTAGTTGGATATTCTTAAAAGAGGAGAAAGTTTGGTAATACCTCTAGAAATAATCAATAATCAAACACACTATACCAATATACTTTCAAAAGCACTTTTAGTCTCCAGTCACATACTCAACTGTTTTCTAACAAAAATAGCAAGGTATTCTGAATGTAGATCTTTAACATTTGTTCCCTTTCCCATTGCCCTTCTTGAAATTTCTTGTTTTACTGGGTAAAATGTAAGGTAATGATATCAATGCAATAACAGTATTAGAAGTAGAATTTGTTCTTTCAATTCTAAATTATTTGTTATTTCATAATTTACTGAGCTCCTATGAATTTATTCTTATGAGGCTTTCAGAAATTTCTCATTCAGTGGCTGTCAAAATACTTAAAGAAACTTTCACCAACTACTTTAAAAAACAAGCAAACCAAAATTCTTCTGGAACAATATTATTTTACAACTAAAACAGTTATGTTTTTGTCATGTGATAAGAAGCTTTGCTCTTCAGGATCTGCTATATTACATGGTATTTTTAAAAATCCATTTTAGAGTCAATATCGGCTCATACAGTTTTGTAAATCAGTTTGTTGTGTTTTACCATAAAGAAAAAAAACTTTTGTCAAAGAGCTTTTGTGGGTGTTTCAACAGAATAAAGAAGAAATTAACGAACTTGTATAGGCAAACTAGGTTTTCTTAGATAGTATTTTATAAATACAGCAGTGAGTCAAAGCCCAAAGTACAGGTGGCAGGATAAATCTTTAATATAACGCCATGTCCCTTAGTACTTAGCCACAGAAGTTGGCTCTCATAATCCATAAGTGAATGGCATCCAATAGTGAAAGTTCTTGGATTGATACACACATTATGCTCTCATTGGAAAAAGCAACCTGAATGCTAGACTTGAGACAATCACTTGGAAACATCAACAACAGAACTTTGTGGTTTCTACAGTTTTATTACTCTGATGTATTGGGGGTTTTGTTGTTGTTGTTGTTGTTCTGAGATCAGGAAATACTTTATTGACCTGATGGAGAGGGGATATTCATCTAGCAATTTGACTGCTGATACTGCCCAACCTTCCCGTGTCCTTTTCACACAGGTGTGTGAAAGCATGTGTGAAAGGGACCGTCTTATGGCAAAGAGGTTTTCAGAGTCCCACCAGTGACAGAACCAGGGGCTTCCCTGGGTGTGGCCTGAGGCCTTCGTCCTGGGTGCTGGCAGTGTTGCTTTGTACTTCCCAGTCATCTCCTGGGTAACAGGACCCGCCCTTCCACCTCACAGATGCACTTCTGCAGGCAGTACTTTGGGGGGCCAAAGTAGGCCAGGTGAGAAGGCTTTCTCTCCTGCTCCTCTTCTTCAAAGGTTTCCTCATTCTTGAGGAATTCTTTCTTCTCCCCAATTACTTTTATACATAATTATTAAATTGGCAAAAAGCAGTGCACAATATTCAGTTTGCTTACTTTGTCTCCAGGCAAGTTTTGTAATTGTTTTTTTTAATTAATTTATTTATTTATTTTTGAGAGAGAAAGAGCATGAGCAGGGGAAGGGCGGACAGAGAGGGAGAGAGAGAGAGAATCCCAACCAGGTCCTACACCACCAGTATAGAGCCCGATGTGGGGATCAAACTCATGAACTGAGCTGAGATCATGACATGAGCTGAAACCAAGAGTCAGTTGCTTAACCAATAGAGCCACCCGAGCGCAGGAAAATTTTATAATTTTCTATCAAAAGAAAAACTTCTCTTTCTCAGACGGTTACCCCATCAATAATCAGAGACATTTTACACATCATTAATTGCAGCATAGCCCAGAACTATGTATGTTTGATCATGACATCATCATGGCTCCTAGGCTGGGAGAGTGTCATCCATTGGAAAAATGTATCACATCTCACCAATATCTTCTTCACAGTAGCCTTGTGAAAATTAGCACACTTTCTATAATTATATCTGCCTATATCAAAGAAGATTCTGAGTGCGTTACTCATAACAATCAATCTCCTTAAAGCTGAAGGTAGAATCACAGATTTAGGATTCCTCTTATTTAAGCTTTTCATGAATGTGGGGAGGATTTTTCATAGCTCTTTTAAACATGCAGGCAATATCTCTTAATATTAGCTCCAATAAGTAATCTGCTCAAAGAGGAACTCCCTTTCCCATTATTCTAATGAAGA
Source organism: Paguma larvata (assembly GCA_030068075.1). NCBI lineage: Eukaryota > Metazoa > Chordata > Mammalia > Carnivora > Viverridae > Paguma > Paguma larvata. The sequence continues at coordinate 114,951,525 of CM057828.1, forward strand.
AATTAAATTTTAAAGTCATTATAGGTGGTCGAAGAAATTATTTTGTGCAAGACTAAGTTCAGGGTTTGAAGACATTAAGGTAACAGATGGTAATATAGTTGATGCAACAATTTAAAAATCAATAAATAATAGATTTTCATCTCGATGGAAAGTCTCAGTACAAATGACCTTTTCAGGAGAAAAAAGAATGGCTCCAGTTAATGCTAGAATGTTGGAAAACCAACATTAGTTTTTCTGGTGTCATTTTTGTTATACATTCCCCAAAATTTCCAAGTTGGCTAAAACATGTCATTGACCCTCACTGAAGCATCTCAGTCTTCCAAAGGAATGATTTCAGAACAAACAGTTAATTTAAAGACAACTCTTCAATACCTACTAGCAAAGAGATGAATTTCTTCATTAATTGACCAGAATGCCTATTCTGAACATGTTAGCATAGAATGAAGACAGTATAGAAAGTATCCTATCCTTGCTAAAGTACAACATCCAAAAACCCTCATTTATAAAGCACTTGCAAAAAACAGTAACTATCAAATTTATAAAAAGATTTTATTTTTATGAAAAAGTCACTAGTAATTAAATGCCACGTCTTCTAGCATTCCAAAATTTCTTTATTGATCATTAATTGCTTATGCATCGTTTGTTCCATTTATGCTCCCGATTACCATGCACAGTGAAGCCTCAAGCTCCTGAAAGGCAGATGCCATGTCTTTATCATTCTGTCCCCCATGATTCTTACTTTGGAGTCTTTCAATGTTGAATTGATCAATGAATGTTAAAAGTTTAGTGTCTATCTGTTTTAGAGAAGGCATTTATTAAGTTTATTATTTTGAGAGAGAGACAGTGCGTGCACATATGCACCACTGGGGGAGGGGGAGAGAGAGAGAAAGAGACAGAATCCCAAGCAGGCTCTGCACTGAAAGTGTAGAGCCTGATGTGGGGTTCGAACTCAGGAACTGTGAGATTATTACCTGAGTCAAAGTCAAATTCTTAACTGACTGAGCCACCCAGGTACCCCTAAAAGTTTAGTGCTTAATTTTTTGATCTGTAGTGCCTCAATCAGAAGTTCTGATTAAATAATTGAAAAGTCATTTATGAAATCAAATCTGAGTCATACTTTTAGAAAAAGATCTTGTAGACATTTTAAAAATCACTATAAATGAGCTTTTCCCAAGGACAGAGTAGCTCAAAGGCTTTACATGAGGTTAAGGGAGTACACTCACCATCTTTACCAAAGAACCGACCCTCAAAAAATATATTACTTTAGAATAATTTGTCACCAGTTGAGACATGGCTGTTTACCAAGGATAGCCCTGTCTGCTTTCAATAGGCAAAAGGGAAAAAAAATTTCTTTTTTAAAACAAAAGTTCAAATTAGCTTTGGGGTGTCTTATAATAATAAATAATGCCTAATTTAATGTCAAAATAACTACTATAAACATTCTATAACTTTCACCGTTATCTGATATAGTTCTTCAACGTTTTCAACACTTGATTTCACAACCAGAATTATTTCCCACCCTGCTCAGTACTTTTTAAAAAGTATAAAAGTTAGGCCTGCTATTTACATTTCAAGTATAATTTCCAAAATTTCAGGAGAAAGGGCAGACTAATTTGGGACTGATTGAACTACACCTACTCTTTACAAAGTTCCATGACAGGACTTTAGTAAGCATTTTTTTTAAGTATAGGGTTTAAAAAAAAGAAATTTTGCCATAATCTTGGAGATTGTCAATTTTGTCACAAACCAAGGCTGAGAATCACAGTCTTACACCCACCCACTCCATACACACATTTATACACACAATGTAATTAGAATTCAATTTCAATTGAAGAACAGGTCACATTCCAGAAATAGAGCAACAGTTTCTAGGTTACTATTTATGGTTTTCTTTTGTTTTCTTTTTTTAATCCTTTCTGCCTCTTAACACTCTACCTTAAATGCTATAAAAAAGAATTCTGTGTTCTCATGACTCATGCAGAAGACTCACTGACAGGAGCCGTGACCTGAGCCAGGGGCCACCAAGATCTGACCTAAGATGGGCCTCTTCAGTGTGTACCAGAGACAAGTTGTTTGGTTAACACCTACACCAATTACCTTCCTGGGCTCCTCTTTTACTTCCCCTTCAAGTTGAATTGACATTGCCTTTGGATATCGTCGATGAACAAAGAAGCTTTTAAAGAAATTTCCATGTCTTTTCTGAACAGCAATTGTAGAACTAGTGGTTGAAAGAAAGTCCAGTTTAGAAATAAAAATTTTAAAGCAATGACCAAGATGTAATACCCTAGGAGCCAGTAAATGCAAAATCCAAGTTTGCTGAGAACTGCCACACTAATGAATCAAGTGACCACATCAGGCCCAGAATCATTTGTGGTGCTAGAATAAACATGCACCTCTGGAAAAGTAAACCAAAAACCCAAGAGAAAGAAGGTTCAACTTAGAAGTATTGGCTTTAAGAATCAAAACCACCTAGGATTCCAAGATGATGACTATCTCCGTTGTAGGGAACATCAAATCTTCTTCATGATAATTGTTATCATTGACTCTCCAACATTAATCCAGGATGGTGTTGGGATCAAGAACATCCCTATTCTTCAAGCCTCTTACTATATATGGGCTGAGGACTGAGCTGTCTAGCACACCTGCAGCTGAGATTGAGATGTGGACTGAGAACTCAGATTTGCTTTTAGATCTGTACCTTGCTCACTCTACAGAGCTGCTGACAGAACAGAAAGAAGCAAGCAACAGCAGATACTTCCAGATTCCTCTGTATTTCCACATACCTTCCCTGGTCTTGTTGGTATCACCTTCTGTGTTCTAAGATATCAAATATACCTACATAGGTGTCACTTAAGGAGTTTTAACTTCTGGCATATATACTGTACTCCTATCTTAAAAGCTGGTGGGCAGAAAAAGATCAAAGAATAGCAGCAGCTCCTGCTCTAGATTATCTCTGGTTTTACTTGAGAAATGGGGCACAGAGTCCCAGAAAATGACCAAACATATAAAGAGAAACTGTGGCTACCAAATACATGGAAGCCGAAAGAGTGCTAATAGCAGGGTGGAGGAATCCACTGGAGCCTCTCAATTACGAGCTAAGCAAGGGTAGTTATTTATTTTCTTAAATCCAGATAATTAAAAAAAATGAAATGCCTATGAATATTGGAAAGGATGACTCCTGCTTTAGGTATCTGGGACAAGCCTAAAACTGTTGAGACTCGGGACGGAAAAATTAGGTCTCCAAATGCCTAGAAATATCTACTACCCATCTATTCTCTCCCAATTGTAGTTATCATTTCCTGTCCCTTTTCTTCCTACTTGCTAGAGATATATAGATACATGGGAATAAATAAGTATTTTGTCTTCTATATATAAACATTTATGCTAAACATAAAGGACCCATAAAGGAAACCCTCAAGTCACTTAATCTTACTGGAGATGGAGGATTCATAATATCAAAGATCCATTAAACAAGCAATCTATTGATTACCCATTTCGTGTCAAGCAACATATCCTGGCTGGCACTGGGGACACATTAATGAACAAGTAACATAATCCAGGGAGAAGAGCATGATTTAAGAGGGATTACAGACACAATTAAATGAAAGTTCATGTACTATGAAAAGTATTCAGTGCTATGAGAACTTACATTAAGGGGATCTCCCTTTGGGATCAAAAGATGTACTCCCAGATGTATTTAACCTAGTTTTAAGAAGTGAGCCGATGTTAGGCAAAGTAGACACAGGATCATATGATCATACATATTCAATTAAGTTTAATTGATTCTTTTTGCTAAGAACTTCACATGAGGGGCATGCAATTTGGGGAAGGCTTTACAAAAAAAATCTGCTTAAGATGAACTCTGAAACATACATAGTAATTTACAAGCAGAATGCATAATTAAAGACCAAATTGAGTGGCATAATATAGAAAACTCCTTCCATTTTAGAGCAAAATACAGCTTGCTTCTATTGATGATCAATGAAGTAAAGGGCTTGAATTGGGCTTTGAAGAACTAGTAAATTTATTAAGGGTAAAATAATATTCAAGGCATAGTAAATACAATAATACAGAACTAGAAAAAGGAATTTTTATGGCATGTGAAAGGATGACTTGAGGAGAAGTTCCCGGGAAGGAGGTTAGTTAGTTAAATTGAATAAAATCAATGTAGATGGCTTTGAGGGCCACGACGACAGGATTCCAGTTGATCTAACATCAGTAAGAACACCTTAATCTATTACTGTCTTCTGTCTCAACTTCAGACTTGTGAACTACGCCTAATACCTGTCACCTTACAAGGGATATGAATTCCAGATCTGGTATAGGAATGGATATGGCCAGGAACTGGGCATCTCATGGAGGATCAAGGTAAGTACTGGACTAAATTCTGGGAGTTACAATGAGGAACAATGTGCAGACCCACTGAACTTATTTCTATTTGGATGAGTCTTAAAACTACCCTCATGATGCATAATTTCTGAGATTCTCTCAATATGATATTAAGTCTCTGCTAATTCAGGTTTCACTGATCAAAAAATAGTAAAGAGAGAGAAAGAGAGAACATACAAAAGTTATTGAGTTAAAATAAGTAATTTTTCTTCTGAAAATTGGTATGGTATTAATCGTAATTAAAATAAAATCAATTTATACCTAAAACATTTCTAATCAAATAAAGGAAAATATTATCTGACGAGACAAAGTGGATACTAATCCAAAGGTCAACCTCAAAGTTTTATTTATTTTTTTAAATCAATTTATTGTCAAATTTGTTTCCATACAACAACTAGTGCTCATCCCAACACGTGCCCTCCTCAGTACCTGTCACCCTCTCTCCCTCCTCCCATATCCTCCTCAACCCTCAGTTTGTTCTTAGTATTTAAGAGTCTCTTGTGTTTTGCCTCCCTCCTTCTCTGTAGCTTTTTTCCCCCCTCTTCCCCTCCCCCATGGTTTTCTGCTAAGTCTCTCGAAATCCACCTGTGCGTGGAAACATATGGTATCTGCCTTTCTCTGACTGACTTACTTAACATAATACCCTCCAGTTCCATCCATGTTGCTACACATGGCCAGGTTTCATTCTTTCTCATTGCCTCATAGTATTCCATTGTATGTATATATATATATACCACATCTTCTAAAAGTTTTATTAACATTTAGTTCCAATGTCATGTTTTTTCCCGAGTGTTAACTTCCTATATACCTCATTCATTTATCTGTAAGTAAAGACAAAAAAGGTTAAGATTTATATGGGGCATTGTTAATCTCAACCAGCTTTCCCCAAGGAATTCGAGCATTCAGAAAATATTATATTTAATATATTGAGGTTATATTTGCATAACTTAATTTATATTTTTAATTTTTTAAGTATATGATTTTTAATTCACAGCTTATTGTCATGAAATTAATGGTCACCTTTCTACTGGTGACCTTTTGAAATTTTACTTTATTTCAACATCTGGTGCCTTCCATGAAGCTTCTGAGACTGCTTACTGAAATAAAAATTCACCAGGTATATTGCCAATTATTTGTCTATGTCTGTGGATTAATGACACTTAAGTGTGGCCTAGGTTGCAGTATGTTATCAACAGCTGCTTGCTACCTCCTCTTTTGGGTTCCCCTGAAAATTCCACAAATTCATATGGCAACAAATGGTCCTTTGAGTTGGTAATTTTCTTGGAAAATTGCCATGTTTAGTTTATATAAACATTTCACTCATTCAAGACCATCATTTACTCATTCAGCCAATATACATAGGCTCCCAACAATTTACTAAAACACTTAAAAATACCTCCGCTGAGATGTCACCTAATGAGGCTGGGTACAGAAAAAGGTGTTTGAATTGTCCAACAACTATCCAAGTGACATAAGAATTCAACTGTACCACATTCAAAAAGTAGTTGAACATTCTAAGTTTACTGAAGTCCAGCAATTCATACAACAAAATAAAGAAGCAGAGAAGAGTTGTTATTGTATTCTTATGAAAGTGAAAATTTCAGCACTGGATAATAACTGAGTTAGTTAAAAGTTATATAAGGAAAACAAAACCCCAGAAATTTCCTGAGCACATGAAGTCATACACAAATATGTTTTCAGAATTCATCATTTTTCCCACCCTCTTATTGAAAACATGAAGAATTCATTTAAAGGAAAAAGTTTACTTAACTTCTTAACAACCAATGAAAAGTTTAAAAAAGTTTTGAGAATATTGGTCAAAATCAGTTGAGTGCAATTTGCTTATTTATCTGTTATCTGACAAGAACATTTAAGATCTACTGTCAGCAACTTTCAGTATACAATGACTTACTAACTATAGTCACTCTGTTGTATTAATCAGAACTTATTCTTGTGATCAATAAAAGTTTACACCCTTTGACCTACACATTCCCAGTTCTTCCTCCCCTCAGACCCTGACAACCACTACACTATTATCTGTATCTATGAAGCAAGTTTTGTTTTGTTTTTTAGATTCTACAAACAAGTGATACCGATAGTATTTGTCTTTCCCTGTCTGGATTATTTCATTTAGCATAATGCCATCCAGATTCACCCATGTTTTCCGAAAATTAGATGATTTCCTTCTTTATTATGGCTAAATAATATTCCATGTACATGCCGCATTTTCTTTATCCATCCATCCACTGAAGCACATTTAGGTTGTTTCCATATCTTTGCTACTGTGGATAAAATGTTACAATTAAAATGAGAGTTCAGGTAGCACTTCAAGGCACTGACTTCATTTTCTATGGCTATTTGCCCAGGAGTAAGATTGCTGGATCATACAGTAGTTGTATTTTTAATTTTTTGAAGAACACTATATGTTTTCCATAATGGCTGTACCAATTCACGTTCCCACCAATAGTGCATAAGAATTCCCTTTTCTCCACATCCTTGCCAACACTTGTGATCTTTTGTGTTTTTTATAATAGCTATGTGTGAAGAGAGATCTCATTGTGGTTTTAATTTGTATTTCCCTGGTGATTTGAGATGTTGAGCACTCTTCCATTTATCTATTGGCCATTTGATGTCTTCTTTGGAAAAATATCTACTAATGTCTTTTGCTCATTTTTAAATTGTATTATTTGGTTTTTGCCAATTTTGTAATGTGGTAGGAGTTCTTTATATATTTTGGATATTAGCCCCTTATCAGATATAGGATTTGCAAATGTTTTCTTTTACTCTGTAGGTTGCCCTTTAAATTTATTGTCTTCTTTGCTGTGCAGGAAGTCATTTCTGCTCTAATCTTTATTATTTTTTCCTTCTGCCAATTTTAGTTCTTCTTTAATTTAGTCCCAATTGTTTATTTTGGCTTTTGTTGCCTGTACTTTTAGTGTCTTATCCAAGAAATCATTGCCAAGACCAACGTCAAGGAGATTTTTCTCTATGTTTTCCTTTAGCAGTTTTTGGATATCGGGTCTTATAATTAAGTCTTTAATATACTTTGAGTTATTTTTTATAAATGGTATTAGATAGGGGTCTAGTTCCATTCTTTTGCATTTTCATGCAATATCATCTATCGAAAAGAGTATCTTTCCCCTTGCGTGTTCTTGACACTCTTGTCAAAATTAGTTGACCACATATGAGTGGTTTTACTTCCAGGCTCTCTATTCTGTTCCACTGGCCTACATACCTATTTTAACACCACTACTATAATGTTTTGATTACAAAACTTTGTGATATATTATGAAATCAGGAAGTGTGATGCCTCCAGCTTTGTTTTCTTTCTAAAAATGCTTTGTCTATTCAGGGTCTTTTGTGGTTCCATACAAATTTTTAGGTAGTTCTTTCCATTCCTGTCAAATGTGCCATTGGAATTTTAACAAGGATTGTATTGAATCTGTACATCATTTTGGGTAGGGTGGACATTTTCATAATATTAATTCTTCCAAACCCAAAACAAGGATATTTTTCTAATTATTTGTCTCTCCTTCAATTTCATTCATCATTGTCTTATAGTTTCAGTTTATAGGTATTTCACCTCTTTGGTTAAATTTATTCTTAGGCATTTTATTATTTTTGATGCCATTGTTAATGAGTTGCTTTCTTAATTTCTCTTCAGATAGTTCATTGTTAGTGTATGGAAATGCAACTGATTTTTATACATTGATTATGTATCCTGAAATTCTACTGAATTCATCTATTAGTTCTAACAATTTTTGATGGTATATTTAGGATTTTCTCTATATAAGATCATGCCATCTGCAAACAGAAACGATTTTACTTCTCCCTTTCCAATTTAAATGTCTTTATTTTCTTGCCTAATTGCATGGCTAGGACTTCCTGTACTATGTTGAACAGAAGTAGCAAGAGTGGGCATCCTTATATTGTTCCTGATCTTAAAGAAAAGGCATTTATCTTTCTACCACTGAGTATCATTTTAGTTCTGGGGTTATTATATATGGCCTTTATCATGTTGAGGTACATTCCTCCTACACCTAATTTGTTGAGAGTTTTTTTATCATGAAAGAATGTTAATTTTTTTCAAATGATTTTTATGCATCTATTGGATGCAAATATGATTATCCTTCATTTTATTAATGTGCCATATCCCATGTATTTTTATATGTTGACTTACCCTTGCATCCAAGAGATGAATCCCACTTGATCGTGGTGTATGATCCTTGAATTTGGCTATTATTATGTTGAGGATTTTTACACCTATGTTCACGAGAGATATTAGCCTACTGCTTTCTTTGTTTGTAGTGTCCTTGTCTGGCTTCAGTATCAGGGTAATGCTGGACTCATAAATTAAGTTTGGAAATGTTTTTTCCTCTTCAATTTCTTGGAAGAGGTAGAGAAGTATTGGTGTTAATTCTTTACTGTTTGGTAGAATCATCTGTGAAGCCATCTGGTCCTGAGGCTTTCTTTGTTGGAAGGTTTTTGATTATCAATGAAATCTCCATACTAGTAATCAATGAGTTAGTTCAGATTTTCTATTTCTCTATGGTTCAGTCATGGTAGGTTATGTGTTTCTAGAAATTTATCCATTTCCTTTAGGTTGTCCATTTTGTTGGCATATGACTGTTTAGAGTGATCTCTTATAATACTTGGTATTTCTTTTATATCAGTTGTAATATCCCCTCTTTCATTTCTGATTTTATCTATTTGAACCCTATATCTTTTTTCCTTAGTGAGTCTGGCTATAGGTTTGTCAATTTTGTTTGTCTTTTCAAAGAAACAGTTCCTAGTTTATTGAGTTGTTTTTTGTTTTGTTTGTTTTTTGTTTTTATTGAAGCATACTTGATATACAATGTTACATCAGTTTCAGGTATGATTCAACAAATCTATCACTGATCTTTTCTAGTGCCTTTACTTCATTTATTTCTGCTCTAATCTTTATGATTTTCTCCTTCTGTAGACTTTAGGTTTAGTTTGTTCTTCCTTTTATACCTCTTTGAGGTATAAAATTAGGTTGCTTATTTGAGATCTATTTTCTTAATGAAAGTGTTCATCACTATAAACTTTCCTTTTACAATTGCTTTTGTTGCAACCCCTAAGTATGTTGCATTTCCACTGTCATTTATCTCAAGATACTTTTGACTTTCCTTTTAATTTTCTTTGATCGTTCAGAATAAAACCTATTGTTCAGAAATGTGTCATTTAATTTCCACATATTTGTGAATTTTCCAGCGTTCCTCTTGTTGTCAGAAAAGATACTTGACATGATTCTGATCTTAATTTGTTTTGTGACCTAATATATGATCTGTCCTGCAGAATGTTCTGTGTGTGCTTGAGAATAAAGTGTGCTCTTCTGCTGTAGGATGAAATGTTCTGTGATGTCTGCTAGGTCCGTTTGGTCTAAGGTATAATCCAACTCCAGTGTTTCCTTATTGATTTTCTGTCTGGAATATCTATCCATTGTTTAAAGTGGTGTATTGAAGTTATCCAAATTATTGCATAGCTGTCTATTTTTGCCTTCAGATCTCTTAATAATTGTTTAATATATTTAAGCATCCAAAATTGGATGTGTATATATTTACATTGTTTGTCTCTTAGTGAACTGACTCCTTTATCATTATATAAGGGCCTTCTTCTGTCTCTTATTACAGCTTTTGAGTTAAAGACTATTTTATCTGATTTTATGGCTACATCTGCATTTTTAGTTTCTATTTGCAAGGAATATCTTTTTCCATCCCTTCACTTTCAGCTTGTATCATTAAAGCTTAAATCAGTCTCTTGGAGGCAGCATATTTTTTTTTCTTTCAATCCATTCAGCAACTCTATGTCTTCTAATTGGAGAATTTAAAGCACTTACATTAAGAGTAATTAATGATAGATAAGGACTTACACTCACCATTTTAATTGCTTTCTGATTGTTTTATAGTCCCTTTTTCCTCTCTCACTGACTTTCTTATGAATTGATTTTTGTAGTAATATGTTCTTATTCTTTTCATCACTTATGTGTCTATTTTCAGGCTTTTGCTTTGTGATTCGAGGCTTTTATAACATGTCTTATGTTACAAGAGTATATTTGAAGCTTATAATAACCTAATATAAATTATACAAAAGAAGTCCTACCCTTTACTTGCCCCCTCTCACATTTTATACTGTTGATGTCCCAACTGACATCTCTTACATTGTGTACCAGTTAATTCTGTAGCACTAATCATTTGTAACCCTCTTATCTTTTAACCTGTATTCTAGAATTCAATGTGATTTACACACCACTATTGCAATATTAGAGTACTCTGAATTTGACTGTTCATTTACCTTTACCAGTGAATTTTCTTCTTTCATATGTTTTCATGTTACCAATCACGTGCTTTGATTTCAGCTTGAAAACTTCCTTTACCATTTCTTGTAATGCAGGTTTAGTGGTAATAAATTCCGTCTGGGAAAGTCTATGTCTCTCCTTCATTTCAAAGGACAACTTTGTTAGTGAACTATTCTTGGTTGGCAGCTTTTCTTTGCCCATTCCGAACAGGTCATCCCACTCTCCTGGTCCACAGGGATTCTGCTGAGAAATCTGCAGACACCCTTATTGGCATTACCTTGTACGTGCCAAACTATTCTTCCCTTGGTGTTTAAAAAATTCTGTCTTTGATTTTTGAGAGTTTGATTATAATGTGTCTCAATGAAGGAGTGCTCAAACAGTTAAGCATCTGACTTCGGCTCAGGTCATGATCTCATGGTTCATGAGTTCGAGCCCCGCGTCAGGCTCTGTGCTGATGGCTCAGAGCCTGGAGCCTGCTTCAGATTCTGTGTCTCCCTCTCTCTCTGCCCTTCCCCTGCTCATACTCTATCTCTACGTCTCTTAAAAATAAATAAACGTTAAAAAATTAAAAAAAAAATAGCTACATGTAGTTGGTAGAAAAGAAACAGACATCAGTCCATGAACAAAAGAATAAAGTATCTTCTTAAAAACTATATGAAGAAAGTATTATTATCTTTCTTCATATATAAGAAAAGGTAGAGAAATAGAGACTAAATAACTTGCCTAAAATTTCACGGTTAATAAATGGTGAAGTCAGGATTTGAACCCAGATATCTACCCGCAGACATTACACTCATAATTATTACTTGGAAATCTGTTTTCTCGGATGATTTCAGTTAAATAACCTGCTTTTCAGGTTTTTGGTAAGTTTATATAATGTTATAATACATAATAATACAACAGATTATATCCCCAGTACCAATAACTAGTGTCTGAAAAGAGTTACTTCCATGCTATGAATTATATCTTAAGTATTTATGAAATTATATACAAAATATTTCTTATATAGCAACAATGAGCAATCTTTTATGCTTCCAAAGTAGTCACCTCCTTAAAATTAATAGCAATCTATGCTACTAATTCACTTAATGGTATAATTCTAACGTAGCAAGTAATAAAGAAAGCTTAAAGGTTACTCCTGCTTCACAACAACTAAACATTAGAAATTACATAATGTCTGAGATATAACAGTCTACAAAAGACTTCAAAGATCCACTAAAAACAAATAAAAGCTCACAAAAACTGTATCTATGGAACCAAGCCAGAGCTGAGGAATGGACAGCCAAAAGGGGGGCAAAGTTGCCCAGGGGCAAATATTTTAGCAATGAAATTAAGACTTTGACCAGCCACAAGTAAATAAGAAAAATCCTAACTGTTTTGCTGATCAGAGACACTCAGAAGTGGCTTCCCATGTCCCAGATCAATAGTACCCCTTACATTCAGAAAGAAGCAGAAACGAAATCTAAATTTTCCTCACTTTAGGTCCACAGCATTTCCACCGAATAAGATTAAGCAATGAGCTCACAAACAAAAATACCAAACTCAAAAAACAAAAACAAAACAAAAAACAGTTTTTATGAATGAAAACCAGAAGAAAGACCTGACAATATTTTTATTCCCAAGTATTGTTTCCATAGAAAATATAGGGCAAAACTACACACACACTGTTTTAATAAATAAAGGGTATAATTAGAAAGTTAGCCAATCAAGACAATACTATTAGACATAAACAGATTTGGAGGAGGAAAACATAACACCTACCTCTGAAAATTAAAATTCTTAAAAGTTTACCAAAAAAGGGAAGAAAATAATCAACTGATTAAAAAGCAGATAGAGACAATTAGTTGTACTGGAAAATATGTCCAAAAATTATCCTCAATACAGCACAGAGAAACAATGCATTGAAATGTGAATGTTAAAAAAAAAAAAATAGAGAACAGAAGGAAAGACTCTAACATATGTCTCACTGGAATGTCAAAAAGGGAAAGTGAATGGAGAAAAAGTAGTATCCAAAGAGATAATGGATGCAAAATTTCCAGAATTTTGATTCTGGGTTCAATATCAATCCAGGAAGCACATATCTCAGGTGGGATAAATTAAAAAAACAAATTTTTAAAAACCCACATTTAAAATATTATTTTTAAAAACCCTAAGAATGTAAAAGACAAAATTAAAAAACCTACCGAGACAAGGCAGAGTACTCACAAAATCATGGCAATTAGAAAAACAGCAGACTTCTCCACAACAACAATAGAAGTAGGAAGGCAGCAGAACGGTATCTTTAAAATGTCAAGGGAAAAAACAAAACAAAACTGTGCAGAAAAAGTATCTTTGGTAGATGATGATGATGATGGTGGTGATGATGATGATGATGATGATGATAAAAGAATGATGATAAAATAAAAATATTTAAATATAAGAACAGAGTTCACTACCAAGACACCTCAGTAAATGAACCTCAAAAGTATATATTCCGGAAGACTAGAAGGACCTGGAAGGATAATCTAAAGTGCAGGCAAGGCAATGATAAACCTGCATTTCAATACAAGCAAACATATTTTAAAATATTAATTTTCATAATAGTTTCTAATGTGTAGGATGTAAAAGAACATTTGGAATGTTTGGACTTCCTCTCCAAAGATAATGGGGTAACAAGGACCAGATTTACCTTGCTGCTTAGCCAAATAAAATACTAGAAAAAAATAAATAAAACATCACTTCACAATAGGCAAAGTAGAATATTCCCTAGCAGGAGGAGAAAACTGAGGTAATCCCTATGACTGCTCTGGGTTACTGTCTGCAGAGACTTTTCAGGCTGCAGCACAGAAAAAGGTAAGCTAAGCAGTCTCCCCGAATGGAAAAGACAGGGTTGTTAGCTCAGGAAGGCCAAATTGGCTAGAATTCCAAGGAATTATACAGTTGATAGAATCTGTAGAAAATGTTATTAAACAGCTATCACAAATAAAACTTTCTATGTTCAGAAGATGGAAGATAATGCACAAAGTACAAGAATGTCTCCTGAGAGGGGCATGTGGGTGGGGGTTGGGGAGGTAGTAATGAAACTCTCTGGAACCCTGGAAGATGAGTCCCCCTGGCTGTCCCAGCTGACTGTGAGTGCCATCAAAACTCACTGGAGAGCGCAACACTGGGCATCCTGCATGCCACTGGCTGCAGCTCGCCATTGGAGCAGTAATAAAAAAGCACCTTGGAACCAGGAAGAAAAGCCTCTTCTTCATTCAATGTCTCTCCAGTGCTGTCTACTGAAAAGCTTAACATTGTCCTCGCTGGCAAAAGAGAGATGCTTACAGGGCTCAGCTCCAATATCACAAAGCAGGGCAAAGAAGAACGGACATAGAGCAAAGACATAAACTGACAACTAGTACAAAGAGTATATAAAACATTTAAATATACTCTAGATTTCCACCTCTGACAGGAAAGATTCTACTTGGTTGTTCACCAATAAAAAACAGAGCTCTCTTTTAGCTTTAGATAAAAGGATAATGAAAGTATAACTAATGGATAGAAGCTCAAGTCACTTCAAATTTTACTAGTAATATGTCACATCTCCATTTCTCGGTTTTCACAGACCAAATTTGTAGGTTTATAGATAGCATAACTGAGACATCTTACTCAAATATATATTATCTAGTCTAAACTATCCAGATATACTACATATGCAAAATAATATGTATCTCATATTCATAGACATGCTTATTTTATAAGGATGTATATGCACACGCATACACATACACACACTTCACCTCATTAGTTAGCAAAGAAATACAATCTGAAGCAAAGTTAAGCACAAATTTTTTACCCATTAAACTGACCAAAAATAACTAATATCCAATAGAGGGTATGAGAAAGGGGAAAGCTAAAAATTGATGAAGATAAGCTTCTCCAATTATACATTTATATATCCTGCAAAATTTGCTGTCAAGAAAATAATCTAATTTTTAATTTGGTGGTTTGGTTGTAGAGGAGGATTCAGCTGAGTAGTATTTGTAAAGCTCTCTATTTTTATGTCAAAAAGGAAAGAGAAATGCAATTCTTAAAAGCATCATGTGTTTGTTCATCCTTTCAAATCTAGATGAGTGACAAAAACACTTGACAATGGCAAATTGAGAATAATCACTAGTCGGTTTGTAGAGCCACCTACTCTGAATTCTTTACACCCATTTTACAAAATGCATCTCTCACGAATGGAAAACAATAGAAACGAAAGCACATAAGTCATTATGGCATGTACAGAGTTTTTATTTTATTATAAAAATAATAGTTGATTATAGTATTCGTGACAACAGAAGTTCCCTAACAAGAATTAAAACCATCAATTTTAATTGAACCTCTATTCATTTTTTAATTAGAACTGCTTACAATGATTAAATCAATGAAGTAAAATTTAAATGTAGTGAAATATAAAACGAATTAAAGTTAGACCTACAATCTACATATTCAGGAAGGTCTTCAGAAACTAGGAAGAATATCATGAGAAACTGCTCTCGGCCTGGAATTTTCCATTCCTGAATGAAAATGGAGCACCTGGCAAGCTCTGTGAAATTCATCTAAATCTTATGGGTGTGATATAGTGATGACACCAGTGACCATAAGAGATACTCTATTACGAGAATATATTACACATGAACTTAAACTACAAGAAGAGCCTTACCAATAAGATGTCTGAATAGGTCACAGCCTTTGCCTCAAGGTACTCTTGCATCAGGAACTGATCAGTCCAAATTCTTCATTGATATGTAATCTACATAAATTTGTAAAAATATCTGGGCCTCAGTTTCCTCATCTGTAACACTGGAGTAGTAACAGGTATCTCCTACGACTGTTCTGAGGATGGATTAACTATACCTTTTTATACATTTATATGTACATACCTACACATAGGTATACACACACATCCACATATGACAAAGTGAAAGGGTAAGCACCCAATAAAGGTAGTTATTGTAATTGATGGTAATTAAATCACTTTAAAAATATTTTTATTTAATTTTACTTTTAAAAGTAAGGGAGAGAGAGAGAGAGCACACGAGGAAGTGGGGGAGAGGGGCAGAGGAAGTGGGAGAGAATCCTAAGCAGACTCCATGCTCAGCATGGAGCCCAATGCCGGGCCCACCCCCATCAAATCATTTCAATACAGCATTATAGGTGGCACATGGGAAAGAACCTGTGGTGTCATGCGGTCTCTGCCTTCACAGTACTTACAGTCTAGCGGAGGAGACAAATACAAATAAATAATTATAACTAATAATTTCAGGCATGCAGAGTGCTATGGAAAATAGCTAATATTTATAGAGCATGTACTAAGCAATGCATTTCACATATATCATAATATCATTCCCATTTAAAGAAATTTGAGCATAGGTTAGGAAACATGGCCGGTCTGAATTCAAGGCCAGCACTGTTAACTACAATGCAACACTATCTCAAGAATAAAAATACTATGCAGTACTGTACAGGGGCTCCTGGGTAGCTCAGTCGGTGAGCATCTGACTCGATTTTGGCTCAGGTTATGATCCCAGGGTCATGGGATCGAGCCCCACATCAGGCTCCACACTGAGCATGGAGCCTGCTTAAGATTCTCTCTCTCTCTCTCTCTCTCTCTCTCTCTCTCTCTCTCTCCCTGCCTCTCGCCCTCATTCATGTGGTTTCCTTCTCTCTAAAAGTAAAATTTAAAATAAATACTGTATATATATTTTACACGTATATTTTATACGGTATTATAATCATCATATTGTTTTTGTAAATCGCACTGGCAACAGTGCAGATGATCGATTGGAAAAGAATAAAACTGAACACAGGAGAGTACTGGAAGCATCCAAGCGAGAAATGATTAGTACTAGAACAAAGTCAGTTGTAGTAAGAATGAGAGAAGAAAACAAACTGATGATCTACTGAGGTAGAACTGACAACACTTTGCAAGTGAGTGGACACGGAAGTGAGGAAAAGGGAAAGCTCAACACGCTGCTACCAGAGAGGCCTGGCTACTGAGCGCTTTCATAACTAAAGATTTCATCAACCCTGACCCAGGAGGAAGGCACAGGATTTCATTTCCACTCATCTCCACTCATTACCTCGCCCTCAGATGCAACACAGGCATCACTGTTGCAGAGGTAACAAAATATCATTGTATAGCTACCAACCAAGTACTTAACCCTTTGAAGAAAAATCTGTGACGTCTTTCACTAAAGAACAAAAAATAATCTGGAATCTCTATTTCAACAAAGAAAATATTAAATTGACTTTTCAATTTAGATATAAACAAGGGATTCGTTTGGTCCTACGTATGTATTGATTGAACACCAAAAAATAATGTTTGCTGAATTTGCAATCCATTAGTTAAAAACAAAAGTTAGGGGCACCTGGGTGGCTCAGTCGGTTGAGCGGCTGACTTCGGCTCAGGTCATGATCTCGCAGTCTGTGAGTTCGAGCCCCGCGTCGGGCTCTGTGCTGACGGCTCAGAGCCTGGAGCCTATTTCGGATTCTGTGTCTCCCTCTCTCTCTGCCCCTCCCCCACTCATGCTCTGTCTCTCTCTGTCTCAAAAATAAATAAACATTAAAAAAAAATTTTAAAAAAAACAAACAAAAAAAAGTTAAATAGCTTACCCAATGATAAGAGCAAACTTAAGAAGAAAATTTTCAGACATTACTTGAATATGCCATTTTTTAATAAACAGCATTAGCTAGCAGACATACTGGTCTTTTATTGATCTTTAGGGCTGCAGAATTCTACACAATTCCGCATGCTTTAGCGTGCAAATGATTCAATTTACATTTAAAATTCCAGCATGAAAGCTGGAATAGTAAAATGCAGTATATTTCATCCTTTGACATTCTGGGCAAATTTGTTAAAAAATTAAAGTGAAAAGTCTAAAAGTTTCTTTTTTTTATTCAAATTATCTAATAAGTGAAATAATACATGAAGGTTTTTACCTGGAATGTGGCCACTATAGTTAGAAATACACAAACAATAAGTGATACTTTATTTTAGACAAATTGCTATTTTAACTAATGTTATTGTCCTTCTGTCATCGGCCAATTCTGAGGACACAGACTGAGTTCAGTGGGGCCTGAGACTGAAATTATCAAGAGGGAAAATGGAGGGGGTGTGGAAATCTGTCAGCAGAATCATCAAAGTAAGGAAGAGAAAGAAAGAGAAACCAGGAAGTGGAGTCAACATTAGAATTATACAGTAGCTTCTAAATACACTAGATCGGACCTCTCAAACTCTTTGGTCTTAGAATCTCTTTACACTCTTGAAAATTATTCAGAATCCCAAAGAGCTCTTATTTATGTTGACTATATCAATTGATATTTACCATATTGGATATTAAAACTGAGAAAATTTCAAAAATATTTAATAATTCATTTAAAAATAAGCCCATAACATGTTAACATATTTATGAAAAACAATTATATTTTCCCAAACAAAAAAAAATCATTACTTTACATTTCTGCAAATCTCTTTATTTATTTTTTAATAATTTATTGTCAAATTGGTTTCCATACAACACCCAGTGCTCATCCCGACAAGTGCCCTCCTCTGTGCCCATCACCCACTCTCCTCCCTCCCACACCCCCCCTCTCTCCTCAGCTTGTTCTTAGTCTTTGAGAGTCTCTTATGTTATGTCTTTCTCCCTCTTTGTGGCATTTTTTTTTCCTTCCCCTCTTCCCCTCCCCCATGGTTTTCTGCTAAGTCTCTCGAAATCCACCTGTGCGTGGGAACATATGGTGTCTGTCTTTCTCTGCCTGACTTATTTCACTCAGCATAATACCCTCCAGTTCCATCCATGTTGCCACACATGGCCAGATTTCATTCTTTCTCATTGCTGTGTAGTATTCCATTGTATATATATACCACATCTTCTGTATCCATTCATCAGTTGGTGGACACTTAGTGTCTTTCCATGTGCAAATCTCTTTATAGTCTGTCTTATTAGAAACCACCTAGATTTTAATATTTCTTTCTGTATTCAATCTGTTTCTATATCATATCATTAAGCCTCTGTACACCCATAAAATAATGAATAGTTCAAAATGCAAATAACATCTTTGAATTATTATGAAAATGGTTTTAACTTCATAAACTCCCTCAACAAGGTCTTGAGGACCCTAAGGGTCCTAAGACCACACTTTGAAAACGACTGCATTAGACAACCTTTTTTTTTTTTAATTTTTTTAACATTTATTTATTTTTGAGAGACAGAGAGACAGAGCGTGAGCAGGGGAAGGGCAGAGAGAGAGGCAGACACAGAATCTGAAGCAGGCTCCAGGCTCTGAGCTGTCAGCACAGCGCCCGAGGCGGGGCTCGAACCCACAGACCGTGAGATCATGATCTGAGCCGAAGTCGGCCGCTTAACCAACTGAGCCAGCCAGGCGCCCCCCCCTTTTTTTTTTTAAGACAAGCATATTTTAAGAGGTAGCAAATGAAAGTGATTTGCAGACCAGCACTGAAATAAAGCCCATAAGCACAGTGGCTCACCTTGTAGTTCCAAGAATTTGGGGCTTCAATAGAACTAGAATTTCAATGGAGCCAAGCCTGTAGAGACAATTATCCATTATCCTATCTCCCAATGTAAATATAGAATCAACTCTATAGAATTTCCTCCAGATAATCATGGAATTGTACACACCAGCAGGAAAAACTGCTTTTGCATGCACGAAACAGAGATTATAACGAAAAGCCAATAGTAAAATCTACTGAAATAGTTACATAATCAAGATTAAGTCATGGCTTTACTTCAGTACAATAATTATGGTAAGATAATAGAAAGCACTGCTTAGGGACAGCTCTCTTTCCTGAAGAGCTATAAAATTAAAGTGGATATCTACTTTAAATGTGTGGACATTTAAAACAGTATAGAGATACTACTTTCTGGAGACAGAACGTGAAACAAAAACCTTTTAAAGTCTTCCCCAGACTTAGAAGTCCTTGAGTATTTTCACCCCATTGGAATGGGCTTTGATACATCTGACATTCCCCCTCACACTTTTCTAATTCATGCACAATAACTGCTATAAATATCCATTTATAGTTTTCTTTGTTTTTCCTCTTAATCCTTCTGTTTTCAGTGTTTAGGCTCCAATTCCAGGCCCTACCCTTATTCCTGTTTCACCAGTTCCATTCACTGTTCCGTACATCTCTCCACACACCTATATGTGAGGTTACATTTTGAAATACAAAAATTTAATTAAACGTCACACACTCGTGCGCATTATAAAGACAATAGCAACCCAAACTATGAGTAAGCTGAATGAGAGCAAAAACATAATGACTTCGAATGACAAACAATTTTGAAACAGACTCTTGCAAATTACTTTGAGGGCAAAAGCACTTAAGTTATTTCAACACTTTATGTTCCGCTTGTATCATCAACCACCCACTTGTTCTCATTCAATCTACAAACCCTGGGGAGAGAAAAATAATGATAAATCGAGACTTGCCCTGGATGAATACACACAAATGACTTGGTAAAGACACCAAAAAAAAAAAAAAAAATAGGAAGGTGGTAAATAAGGCTTTTTCTTTTAAGAGGAAAAAAGGTATCAAAGAACAGAGTTTAACTCTTGTATAATACAGTCAGTTAAAGCTTTCTAAATCAGCCAAAGGCTGTAACTAAGCAACATGATTCTTCACTGTGCTCAAAAAGGGGGCTGCCACGCATCAGGAGCCTCCTTTCTCACTGAAAGCTTTGACAAGTTTCTACCATATTTTATATAATTGTAGCAGAGGGAGTGCCAGATTAGATCTGATTTGCTGTCATAATGGGATTTTTTCCCACATAAGCTAATGATGCAAAGCTATATTTAACCCCAAAAAAGTCACCCTCAAGCACTTACTGTATATTCTGATTGCTTCTCATATCTAGAATGGGACAAGTAGCAATTTTTCTGCTACCGAATATGACAAAAGCAAAGGTTTAATAGGTAGATTTTTTTTCTCCTGATTGGCTCCATTATAAATTTAGCTACAAATTCCAAATATGTTCACTAGCTTTTCTCACCAAATTGAGAAGATCAAAGAAGTCTGTTACTTTGAGTTCACATCCATTAGTGTATGCAAGCCAACCCTCTTGCCCCCGCCTACTCTAGCCAGCTGAATATGCTGTTAATTTCTCACCTTAAAACTGGACCCCACTCTCACCCTAGGTCACAGAGAAGTTTGGGAGTATTTAGGGTATTTGTCTTCAGCAAAGGTTTAGAGTCTAAAATGTATTTATACATGATCATAAACACAGTGGATCCCTTTGGTGTCTCTGTACCCAGTGAGCTGCAATCCTCCATAATTCACCCTTATTTTATCCCTACATTCTGATTTGTATTCTAATTCCCTGCTAGAAGGGGGCCCCTCCCCTTAACACCTACCTCCCCTCTCAGCTGATGTCAGGACAGTATGTACAGCCCTCACCTGCCGAAGGAGCTGGATCATATCCCTTAAGTCCTGTTACAAACCAGACATTCCTACCATCCCAAGTCATGCCATAGAGTGAAACAAGAGTACCACCACTGGCAAGAAACTTCTCCTACTCTAAGATATCTGATTCCATCATAAGCAAATGCAGCAAACTAGCTTAGCGAAAAAAAAAAATGAACTCCCCTATACTGCCTCCTTTCAGGTTCAAGCTGTCCCAGATTAACAATCTAATGTCAACTAAATATCTTTGGGCTTTTCTTCTCACTTCCATCAAAATTTGCTAGTCCTGCATCACCATGCCCAAAATACTTAATGAGTAATTGGAAATAAAATCCTACCAGCTAGCTCAAATGAAGGTGGCAATGATGAATAATAGTTTGCTTTACCATTATCACAGAGAAAAATCAGAAAAAGTCAGGTTTGAGAAATCTCAGGCACAACCACAGTCAGTGTGAGAATTCAAGGTATTGTCAATGCAAGGAAAATCAGAGTGTCGTGTTTGGATGGAAGCACCTTTTAGTGTTTCCCTTAACGGTATACTAGGAGTATAAAACCTTAGGCTGGCAGAGACGCTCAGGAGGCACGAAGTCCAACTATACAGCCATGTTGCATGAAATTTTTATGAACCCTGCAAAATTCTTTCAAGTTGTACCTTTCGTTCTTGAAAATACTAAAGCCTATAGCATCCTCATGAAGTGGTCATCCTGGCACTGTGTGATTGAATAACTCCAACATTCACATTTACAAATTCATGTTTAAAAAATATATATTCTCAATTTTTGAACAATTCTGATTGTTCGAAAGTTCCACTTATTCTAAGAGCCTTCAGTAGTTCCTATTGGCTTACTGATAGGTCACAGCCTAGCCCCTGGGTCCTTTCAGAAAACACATAGTCAAAATCCCTTCATAGCTAATTTCATGCTTGAAAACAGTTGTCAGATCATCCACAGGTCTTCTCTTCCCTGGAAAATCTTCTTTAATTTCTTTGAGTCTTCAAAAAACAACGTTTCAAAGTCCTTAGTGATATTTTATTTTCAATTTCTATATCCCTTGTCACACTATTTGAGGTATTTTCTGTTAAGTTTGGAAGACAGGGAGATGTGAACCTCCAAGATCGAGACTGAGGCTAAGCTGGCTTTTGCTATTGCTGTTTTGCAGCCATGCCATACTACTGACTCATGTTGAACTTTGAACTGTTCTCCCAAATAGTACTATTTACATGTGCTACACCTAAACCATATCACTCTTCCTATGTTCAAAAAGATAGATTTCCGTATTCATATACAGGATCTTACCTTTGTTCTTATTAACTTTCATCTTGATAGACATGTCCATTTCTCCAACTCAGCAAAATCTTTTTAGTCTCTGATTTTTAACGTTTGATAACATTATTCTTTTTTTTTAATTTTTTTTATGTTTTTATTTTATTTTTGAGAGAGAGACAAAGTGTGAGCGGGGTGGGAGGGGGGTTGAGGAGCAGAGAGAGAGAGACGCAGAAATTGAAGCAGGCTCCAGGCTGTAAGCTGTCGGCACAGAGTCTGACACGGGGCTCAAACTCACAGAACCGTGAGATCATGCATGACCTGAGCCGAAGTTGGATGTTTAACCGACAGAGCCTGATGAATGTTATTCTTAAATACTTGTCTCCTATATCATTTTTCAAATACTTGACGAACTTTCTTACCAGCACAAGGTCGCAAATAAAATTCTACAACTGCTATGACCTTCACCGCAAGTTAGCATCAGTCCATTCAATCACTTCTTAAACGCAAACCCAAAGCCTAAGCTTAATTCCTCTCTTCAGTGAAAGGGATGTGGGATTTTCACAGCAGTAACTTAATGCAATGCCTATGTACCATGTCTACAGTGACACTGACATAGGACAATATCCCCTAATCTCTTCTATCCAAATCCCAAAGTTAAATGTATTTTGTAATCTAAAACACCCATACATGCTCGCTCCTAGCCCAGTATAGATTTATCCATTATGTTTCCTAGAAAATAACAAGAAATAGAAGACAGTTGTATAAAAAATGTGCTCTGGAATCAAGCAAACCTGAATTCTAATTCCAACTCTGCCAATTACCTCTCTAGGCCTCTCTATCGAACCTCTCTAGGCCTAACTCATTGGGAAAATGGAGACTACAAACATAAAATTAATGCATGCAAAACATGTGGAACAAAGCAGGTGGAACAATTTTTGACAAAAAGCAAGTGCTACTAAGTAGCTGCAGTGGTTATTAGTATTAATGGTGATAAGAAGCTTTATTTTTTAAGTTTTTGATAAAATCTTTTGAGTTGAAACAACAGAGGAGTGAAACCCACCCACAGTTTTTACTGTGGATTCATCCACTTCCAACCATAACCTTTGATTTGGCGGCATTGTTTGTTTGCATTGGCAATCCTCCCTGTGAGCCAAAAAATGAAAAGGAGTCTCTGTTAAGACTGCATATGCCCTCCCCCTTTCGGTCTACCCACTTGATGCAAAAAGCTACCTTAGAGAAAAAACCCTGCACATAATTCCCATACTTATAAATTTCACTTCCTAAAATTAAAAGGGCTCATTTTCAGGGGAGAAAAGTTGGCTGTTTCTTACCAGTTTTCTACTCATCTACTAATATATTTCAAAAAGACTTTATTGCATAATGTCGCTTCTTTCTATATCCCAACATCCTTATTAATTCTTAAATCATGCTGGACGACCTGATTCTTCTTCTTACTATGTATCACAGGTATCATTCCATATCAATGAATGAAGAATGACATCATAGTTTTATTTTTTTTAATTTTTTAATGTTTATTTTTGAGAGACAGAAATAGAGCATAAGCAGGGGAGGGGCAGAAGGTGAGGGAGACACAGAACCCAAACCAGGTTCCAGGCTCAGAGTGATCAGCACAGAGCCCAACACAGGGCTTGAACTCACGAGCTGTGAGATCATAACCTGAGCTGAAATCGCTTAACTGACTGAGCCACCTAGGGACCCTGATATCATCATTTTAAGTAGCAACATAGTATTGTGTTTTTACCATGCATCATATTTCCAGAAAGTCTGAGAACAATCTGCATCCCTATAAATATTGCATGAGAATGTCCACTTTGCTAAAATCTCATCAACACTAAGTATTATAACTTTTTTTTTTACCATTTACCAATTCAATAAGTAAATTCTTACACTTCTGGAAGATATGTGAAGACATCTTTTATAATGGGGATTTTTCATTTCTATGTCTCAAAAATTACTATGTGGTATTTTAGTCCCTTAGCAAAGTTAGTATTTAAAAAGTTAAGTTAATTGATATAATTTTAACTTCTCTGGTTCCCTCTCGAATGAATGATTTCTTTTAAGTTATGGATTTCCTCTGTCTTGTTGACCATTGTATAAAATAGTACCTGGCATATAGCAGTTGCTAACTAAATATACACCAAATGAATGCAAATACTGAATTTGAATTAATCTATTCGAAAATGTGTCCCATGGAAAAGAAACATATCTTGTTAACCGTAAGTATTCATAAGACTAATTGTTCAGCCAACTGTTAAATTGGGCATCAAACAGAGAAGCCTACGGTATCTAATTAGAGGTGAACAGAGTAAAGTCAGAACTGGGTAGCATGAGACAAGGTTAGAAATAGTGGCCCATGATTTGACCAGAATCTAAATACAAACCAGCTTTCAACTAGGCATAAGAAAAAACATACAGTGTTCTAACAGTGATTTTAGATTTTCCTACCAGTGATTCCCTTCCTCCTCTCTTCCCTCTCCCTCTCTGTCCCTGTCTCTTTCCCCTACCACAAGATGGCGACAGTCACTGGTGAACTCTTAGCTCGGTTACTGAAATCCTCTTTTCTCTAAAGGAGAAAGCCAGCTTTCCCTTAACTGACTTTTTAGGCACCCCAGTACTGTTACTTTGGAAGATTGATTCCTAACCAAGTTTGGGAACAATTCCAGAATATCTAGTCCAAATAACTCTCAGACGCATAGTGGAAAAACTCTGAAAACTGTAATCAGTTTCTATTAATTTAAGAAAGAAGGACTATGTAACAAAATCAAGCTTTACGAGTTCAAAAACAAATGGGGATCCATACAGTAGTGGTATGGCCTTTTAGTTAAGCCTAGTAAAGCAAGGATACTCGATTCAACCAGGAGATATTTAGCCTGGAAGAAAGAAGACTTAGAAGCAGACTGACAGCAATCTTCAAATATCTGAATGACTACTAGGAAGAAAAAATTTTCAACTCTATTTTTGAGTAATTTCAGTGGGAGACATCAAAAGCAGTGGCTGTATGTTACAGGGAGGCCGTCTAGTAACAGAATGGGCTGCCTCCATTAATTCAACAAATGTGCTGCTAAGCACCAATGAACACCTGATCATTGCCCTATATTCTAGCAGGAGAGTATGACTTCACGTTAACCACGTTTTGTATTAGCAATAAGGAAAAAGAGAAGCTTTACTACAAATATAGTAGAAATTTAAATATGTAAAGGTTGCCAGTATTTACTTTTCACCATTTACTGAAAGATTTTTACAGTTTTCAGTGTAAAATAATGGCAGTAAAAATCATTTGCAAGCTTCTCAATATTTATTTTCAACTGAGTTAATACAGTAGATCATAAGAATGCCTGTATAAGCCAAAATTCATCTCAAGTTTGTCCTTAAATGACCCTTAGTGGATTTAAAGGCAGTGCTACTAAAAGAGGAAATTCAGGGATTTGAAAAGTTTCAATAATCTTTGTGTCTTGACTACACAATAAGCTGGACCATACTCCAGAGGATAGCTGTCACTATACTGCTCAGTATGGTAGCCACTAGTTACATGTGGCTATTACACATTTGAAATTGGGCAGGGAAGGACCTGAATTCTTAATTTTGTTTAATTTTAACTGATTTACATTTCAATAGTTACAATGTGACTAGTGACTATCCTATAAAACAGCAGAGTTCTAGAGACAGGTGAACAATAACATGTGTAAAGCAGAACCTTGCTGGAGAAAAGGAGAAATTAAAGAGAAGAGATTGGTGAGATTGCAGCCACATGAAGAGAACTAACACACAGCTGTGTCTATGCAATTTCACTCAGTCAAATTGAATTAAATAAGAGATCTCTGGAAAAGGACTCTAAATCTTGCTGTAGCCAAGTGAGTAAGCTGTATTCTGTACATGAAACAGCTTTCAAAAAGAGAATGATTAACCCCTTCTTACCTTAGATTTTGCACTAAATTTCTTTGCTTGCAAACTAAATGACATCTTTTCTTACATTTTCAACTTTCTAAAAACATACCTTCAGAGATTAATTACCTTAGATTTAATGGAGTAGTAAAGAGTTACAAGTAGCTTGTCATGTAATACATCCAGTAGAAAAAAAGAGATATCAGAAAACTATCTTAGAGCTCTACAAAACCACCGGGTGAGCCAATGACACAATCGGATAGAACCGTAAATCTGATAACCTCAAGAAGTTGTCTTCACAGCAGAGGACACAAGGTTAACTGGCATGTGAAAAGAAAATAGAACTTCTATTTATATTTAACCTTTTTATTTAAAAAAAAAAGTTAAGTTTTACTCATTTAAGACTTGCGTTGACATTAATGCTCTTACTTAGTCACAGGACCACAATACTGGTAAGTCACTGGAGGGATCCTGAAGGAAAGCTAGGAATTCCAAGACAGAAATATTGACAATGGCTCACTGGTTCCTTCACTAGCTTTCAAATTTCAATGTATTACCATTTACTCTTGACCATCTAAGAGGATGTACAGAGTATATTGTTTTAAACTGTAAAATATTTACAACTCTTCATAATGAGATGGTATGTGACCTGGAAAAGTTCTCCCCACACAAAGATTTTCTGATTATCTCAAAGGGAACTACTTGTTTCTAAACTCAAAGATAAGTTATGCATTACTCTTTAATAAAAAAAGAAAATGCTCCAAATTTGCTGACCTGGTCTATGATAACAAGGGGTTGTCAGTAGTGCCTGTGCAGCAGGAATTTTCAAAAATATAAGCTGTTCCTTCAAAGGAAAAGTGACATTTTGATAATCCACAAGAAATCTTTTTCAAGTGAGCATTTTGAAAATGGGTACAGTATTTGGAAACATTTTCAGGGTTTTCATTGCCAAAAACTATTAATACTCATTAACTGTAGAGTTTAAAGTTGGAAATACAATTTCCTTATCTGTTTGAAAATATTCCTCACAAATGTTTGCGTGGACTTTTTAACCTATTCCCTTAAATTTTTAAATTCCCAGCTTTCCAAATAGTTTATAAGAACCAAATGACATCGGGTTAGATGAAAGACTACGAGCTGAATTTTGCAAAAATCTTTGTAAAATTGGTAGATGGAACCAAAAATAAACATTATAATTTAGCAAGCACAGTCAACAATTTATTTCTTCTATGTGGAATAACATATCCTTGTGAGGAATATTTTCAACCATGACAGATGTTAAAACAGAGTATAAAAATAAACTGAACTTCGAGACCTCTGAATCATTGCATTACTAAGTATTAAACTAAGATTTTAAAGAATGATGAAGCATGATTGTGAATCAGTTCACTGCTCTCTTCAAAGATATAATTTTATAATATATAATCTTCATTAAAACACTATTTTATCTTTTCCTCAAAGTTTTCTAATTTATGATATATAGAAAATATAAATATAAGAGAAGACTCATACTTTCTAGATTAAAAATACACACATACTAATGGGCAGCTACTTAAAAAGTTTCAAGGCTACCGTCTACTTTAAACAGTGATTAAGAAGTTTTTATAATGGAAACAAAGTAAAAGAAATCCTTTAAAACAAAAATGAATATTGATTACTTCAATGTTTTTAAAAACTATTCTGTAAGAGAGTATTTTGTGTACTCAATGCAAACAATATGAAAATGTGCCAAGGATTATTTAAATGAACGCTGACGGCAAGATCAAATCCCTATTGCAATGATTGGATTACTTACAAAACGGCCAGAATAATCCTGCAAACCAGTTCAGAATGTCGATGCAGATCCTGTTTTACTTTGCCCTTCAAAAAATGTGTAGTGGCCTCCTATGAGACCCTTTAGGTCCCCGTAAGACCCAAACTCATTAAGAAATTATTTACACAGTGATCTTTGGGGTCTGTAACAGAAGACATGTGACAAGGAACAAAGGAGAGCCAGCACAGATGAAAAATACCCCGAACAAGTGATTTTTCTTTGTTTTCCCAAGCAAGAAAAAGATCAAGAGAAGCCAGTTCCTGGTCTCCAACTCACAGCAGTACAAGGAAGGACTGAAAGACTACTACTAGTCCCTAGACTGAAGATGTGGTATGGAATGGTTGTAGGTGCCTAGAGTGACCAGCATCAACTGCAGACTCTTACGGAAGTCCAACACAACAGTGTGGAGAGCTCCACGGAGGCCAGTGCAAGTCAGACTACCCACCAACGGTCTCACCGGCCCAGCCCAGGACACCAACAACACCTCCCACCCTCCATTCTAGCACCTGGGCAGGGGAGAAACGGTGGACAGAGCCAGAGTCTAAGTCAAAATATGTATTTTGTACATTCAGTGTTGTAGATGTTATTTTTGATCATTAAGCCTCTTTCTACAACATTTTCAAATGAGATTCATAGAACTGTCAGTTGTTTTGTAGGACATGTTTTCCCAGTTTTTCCTATAGGAATCTAATAAATACAATGCCCCCATATATAATAGGAGTTACACATTGGAACCTAATCTTTCTTAACCAGAACAGAGGATAATATTTTATCTTGAAATAACTTACGTTATTGGAAAGCTTTAAAAAGACACAATACCCAAAAGTTAATAATCTTGGTGCAATAAAAATAAATCAATCTTCCAAAAGGAGAAAGAGGTTCTTCCAGTATAACCATCTAGTCAAACAGAAGTTCTAGAAGGAAAGAAAAAACAAACAAAAAAACAAACAAACAAAAACTACCCCAAGATTATTGGAGGCAAGCAGCTACTATAACAAACTGAAAAGTAAATACCTCCTTGTTTGTAGACAGACTACTTATTTGAACACCCAGGAGCACCACTGAAACAAGGTTATACAGAAATGAGCCCATATCCACACTACAACACCCATGCAGAAAAACGTCCCACCCTGGCTGAAAGACAATGCTAAATAACTATATGCTATTGGCATGGAGATAATAATCAGGCTAAAGATGTTCACTAGATCAGTGATTGAAATTCCTATCTTTAGAAATGCCAGAATGAATCCAGAGGGAAGTGGAAACTCAGAAAAGATAAAAAATCATAAGAACAAAGAGTGAAAGGAAGCAAAAAGAGGACCCTAACTTCTATGAATTGATAGGACCAACACATTTCACTTACATAATTTGAGTCCCGATTTGGGGGTGGGGGAGAGAAGGAAGTGAGGGCTGTGTGGAGGGTTGGCTATGTGAAGATGTACAGAAATGTGGGAGGGGGCATGGGAATATGTAGGAATGTACAGAGGATACTAAGGAAGTAGGAATCACAGGGATATGGCCAGGATGTGATGGATTTAGAGGGAGGTGGGGAGTTATGAGGGTTTTAGTGGGTGGAAGGGTTGAGAGATATTGTGGTAGGGAGTAGGGGGACAGGAGGAGGTATAATATAGGTAGTGGGGATGGTGAAACTGTGAAGATTATTTCGGGGGTGGCAGGGTATGAGGGTATAGGAGTACATGGGTTGTATACAGCAGGATATGGGAAGGTTGCACACGGGAAGCATGGAATAGGCATTTGTACATATACATACACCAGTGTACATGCCTGTGCACTTTTTTTTTTCTCTCTGTAATGGCACAAACAAGCATTTACTGATCATATCCTTCTGCTTTAAAATGTCTTCCCTTAAAATTGCACTGTGTATTGAACCTGAAACTAATACAACACTGTATATTAACTATACTGAAATTAAAATAAAATTAAAGTTAACAAGTAAAGATCACGTAAGAAGGTAAAAACAATGCACTACAAAAAAATCATCTTTGGCAAGAGCAAAAATTTAAATTGAAGAGTTAAATTACTACATTTATGACCATATCCCCTGTATTTTAAATAAATGAAGCTGACTTTCCTCACAAATTCATGGACTCGAAGTTAGGACAGCCCAAGTAGTCATTTAAGAACAGGAATTTTATTGTACAGTTAGTGGTTTCACGGCACTTGGCGACCTGAGAGATAGATACTGAAAGCGAAATCAGGAGATCATCACGTTTCTTCTCTGAAACTACGAAAGACAAGTAATAGTCTTATTTCCAGATGTATGATCTCTAGGTCTGTTTCTTACCAACCAGAGTCCCATGAAATCAAGCACAGATAGGAGCTGCAAACTGGGAAACATACACAAGTATACATATTTCATATCCAGGTCCCTGTATAATTTTCTCCGTGTTCTCAAAATTGCCCTGCCATACTTTACTGCTTTCCTACCAGATGGCAGTATGTGTGGACGTATAGCATCTATG
Source organism: Paguma larvata (assembly GCA_030068075.1). Lineage (NCBI taxonomy): Eukaryota > Metazoa > Chordata > Mammalia > Carnivora > Viverridae > Paguma > Paguma larvata. The sequence continues at coordinate 114,982,126 of CM057828.1, forward strand.
TTTCAACAAGCATCACACTGCATAAAAATGTGCATAATCTGCTTGACCCCTCCTGGGGTTTCTCACTTCACAGCTATTTTAATTTGAGCCCCATTCTGAAGAAGAGGGTCAGCCTTTAACTAAAGCAAAACTTCAGACATATTTTTAGCTTCAGCCAAATGAACAGTTATTCTGCACAACATTTTCTACCCCTCTTCAGTGCATTTGGTAACATTCAGAACTACATAGGAGATTTTTCTTTCCCAGTAAGACACCTCTTGTTTACTTACCCATACAAATACAACATAATTCAAAAGTTATATATTTCCGAGCTTCTGATTTCAGAGGGCTTTATCTTCATGTCCTTACCTCTGAATTGTTAAGGTGACATTTGTGAGTTCCTGAAAACCAGCCATCACTTGAACATTGGTCAATGTCCACTTTCTGAAGATTTATGTCAACTTTCATAACACCCCTTAAAAACAGAGAAAGATAAGAACAAATTAATCGGAGCCTTTACAATTTCTAACTCTGTATTCTATTGCAGAAATCAACAAATCAGCATAAAGAGTAAACTGAAAATTTTCTCATTGCCCACTCATATTCAACTGAAGTGTACCAAATGAAGATAGGCACACGATACAACATAAACAACAAGTATTAGTTTTACCTAAGTCCCAAAGGCACGGACCCTGTATTGTTCACCGTTTTCAGCTCCACATATAATGCCTGGCCCACAGAGGTGCTCAACAAATATTTGTTGATTCACTGAATTCCTGACAGTTTTGATCTGGACATGGTGGCAAAGTCGACTCTAAAATAACACCTGCCCCCGTACCCGCTCCTTTAAAGTAAACCAAAACGAAGCTTTCTCCTCATGTCTTTCTATTCCCATTTTCCAATGCGGGACCAGGGATAGGGAAGTGGGAAGAGGAGGATAGGGACTCTTTGCTCTGATCTTCTACCACAGTGACTTTAAACAGCTCTCCCAGTGTTCCAAACCGGAAGATTTGCACCATCTACAGAAGTGCTGATTTGGGGCGCCTGGGTGGCTCAGTCGGTTGAGCGGCCGACTTCGGTTCAGGTCATGATCTCGCGGTCTGTGAGTTCGAGCCCCGCGTCGGGCTCTGTGCTGACAGCTCAGAGCCTTGATTAGCAATTTTCTTCTCTTAACTCTGGAAACAAAAACACTGCATTTCACTTAGCCATTTGAGAAAAATCACTAAGAAAGAGAACTCACAAATTCAGAGCCAAAAGCAAAACTGCAAAGAAAGCTCCAATTTTATCTAAAATTTTTCCATTTTCACCAATCTTCTTACATTTTCATTTTGCTAAGGTCCCTCTCTTCTATTTTCCACTACCATGAGCGCTACTAGCGGCAGAAACACTTTTCCTACAGTGAACTGTCACCACCTGCACTTCGTTAAAATGAATAGTCTGGGGCGCCTGGGTGGCTCAGTCGGTTGAGCGTCCGACTTCGGCTCAGGTCATGATCTCGCAGTTTGTGATTTCGAGCCCCATGTCGGGCTCTGTGCTGACAGCTCGGAGCCTGGACCCTCCTTCAGATTCTGTGTCTCCCCGTCTCCCCGCCCTGCCTGCTCATGCTCTCTCTCTCTGTCTCTCAATAATAAATTTAAAAAATGTTAAAAAAATTTTTAAAGAAATAAATGAAATGAATAGTCTATGTTCTGGGCCTTAAAGCTCAAAGCTTTGTAATGTCATTTTTCACAAACCTGAGTAAAGCAAAAACACATTTTCGAGGTCTCTTGTTCTCAATTTAAACTATTTCATTATGATATTATTAAATATGTACAAGTATCAAGTTAGGCTCAAACTCTTCATATTATAGTTCTTAACCTACAAAAGACACCCACAAAATTATGAAATAAATGCTAACAAAACTATAAAGTCGATAAAATTTAAATTTAAAATATTAATTTAAAAACACCAATGATTGTGCTTGGCCAAACCAAATTACCTCTCAGAACAGGAATATGGTACCGACTTTAGCAAACCTATTTTATCACATATTAGGACTCATTTGTCTCTTTTCTCCTTTTAAACTACCGGGAAATCTTCCCACAAAGCAGCTTAATGTCATTTGGACTTAATTTGGGGTGAATAAGTCACTGCCTCTGATCTTTCCTTATTAATCTGAAACAAAGTGCTATACCAAGTAGTGCTAACACGGTGAAAAGAGACAGAAAACAGACACACCAAAACTTCTTGTTAGTATTTGGTTACCAGATAACCCAGAACACATGTAAGTTAATTTTTCTGAGGATCACTGAAGTGAAAACCCAAAAATTATCATAGAAAACTTACAAATCCTTCACAGAAACAAACCTCAATTTGCAAAAGACACAATTTGCAAAATTGTGGACCATAATTCTATAAGACAAATGGCTGTCCATGTGCGAAATTCATGAATTCCCCGGTAACCTAATTCCTTCACCAGTATCCTCCCTTGCTCTTTCAACAAATACTTATTTCTGGTATGAGCACACCACTATCAGAGATGCCACGGAGGTGAACTACATAGGCCCAAATACAACAATGTCAGAATGTTTAATGGAGAAAAGCTGGTAAATTCTGGGTAATTTGGAAAGTTATCATTTGGGGTATAGAAGGTATTCCATTAATACTTCCTCATTTTCTGATTGCCTTTACTTGCAGGACTTTCAGTAGAACTTTGTTCCACATAGGTCATGCCAATCATGCAAGCCCATTGCAGGCTCTACTTCGTGCTCTTTGAAAAACAACATATTCCTTTTCTTCAATTTTTCAATAAGTATGTTGAATGCTTACTTTGGGCCAAAACTGTTCCTGGCTTCTGAAATGCAACAGAAAGCAGGGGAAAAAGTTCCTGCCTTCATGGAACTTAACTCTAGCTCTATGAGTCATATTACAAAGTAAAAAGTGCAATTCCAAACAAAAAAAAAAACAAAAAACCAAACCAAAACAAACAAACAAAAAACTTGAAGTGGGTCAGTGGAATGGTTTTTGTTTTTGTTTTTTTAAAGAGTGGACAGGAGACTTCTAATTCGACCAGTGGTTCAAGGTATAATTACACCAGGTTCATAACACACTCTCCATTACCAGTCATCTTCAATGACAGAAAATTTCCTACTGGACTTCTGTCTAGTACTTGGGTATTCTGCCATGAATGGCTTATTTAGAAAACATTTGTAAGTAGTAAACTAATAACAACTATATATTTTTATTTGTTCCACATCTGTCAGTAATAACGAGGTCAGTTTTTCCTCAACTATCCTGCTACACTGAGTTTAGTCACAAAATAGTGCAAATCTTCCCACTTGCTCAGGAACATAGGCCACTTTGGGATTCCGGGAGGCTGCAATTACTCTGGTCCCTTTCCGGGGGAAACTGGCTTAAGAAATAAGTATCTTAATCACTGAGAGTTTTCCCTCTTAATTCTAGGTTCATATCCAAAAACCAAAGTCACCGCAGACTGTAAACTCAGCTCAGGAAGCTTTCTGAGGTTTGCGCAAAACCACCACAGGTAATGACTCGTGCGTTTACCAGCTGGGAAATCAGTGCTGACTCATCTTCATTAGAGCCGCTGCGCTGCCTCCGTGCCTGGAGACCTACAAAGCCCTCGGGGAGGTGCCATGGACTTCCTGCAGGGGAATCGGAGGTTTGTCGGATTAAGCGGGAAGAGAATGCTCTCTCGCTCCCGCTCCCTCGGCGGGCAGGAAAAGGTACCCTGCCGAAAACCACGCAAAGGCAAAACCACTCACTAGCTACCCTGAACCGACAGAGGTTGCGCCGGGCTAAGAGCCCAGCAGCCGCTGCGTGATGCGTCCCCTGAGCGCGTGCCTCTTGGGGGCGGAAGTGCTGCTCCCACATCCGGTGAGCGGGTGCCACTGGGAAGCTCCGGGGCTGTGTAAGTGGCTGCGGTTCCCTGGCCTGGGGACTGGAAAAACAAGGGCCAAAAAAGCCAGGTGAGTGGCCTCCAGAGAAGAAAATATAGGAAATTATATCTCCCAACACCTCAGTGTTTAGCTGAGCTGCAGACCAGAATTTTTCTCTGACACCTGAAGCGTGACAAGCCTGAAATGGGATTCACACTCCACCCAAATTTGCCGTTTGCCCGATGTCCTTTCTCCATGAATCGCCTCCATCCTTCCAATTATCCAAGTCGATAATCTGTTATGAAACTAACCCCCAAATCAAAACAATTGCCACCTACCCTAGATTGTACGGCCTGAATGCTTCTTGCATCTTAACCCTTTGCCTCCATTTCTGCTACCACCAACTTGGTTCAGGTCTTCATTTCTCACAAGGCTAAAAACTTTTTACAATATCTTACTGATTTGAGCCTGTCTTGTATTGCTCCAGGTAAAGATCTTGGTATGTAGGTGCTGATGTGTATATGGTTTAGGGTCCTTCTTTAGGAAACAGATGGAAAATCATGAACACAACTATCACAATATGACCTTTGGCCCTGTATCTTTGTGTTTTAACTGCTGGGTGGGTGGCAAGATCATTACCGGAATCTATTTGTATACTAGGATGGCTAGCAATAATTTAGCTATACATAGATGTAACTACCAACTACTTTAATATAACTAAATAATCCCAAACTTCCCCTTAGCTGGTTTCCAAAATGCCCACGGCCTAGGGAAAATGTAATAGAAGCAAGTTACAATAGTAAGAGACCATTACAGTTAAAATATCCTCCTTCTTAAAATTTCACAGAATACAGTTGACCACAAAACTCATTGCTAGTGCTCATTCCAGGGAGTTAGAAGGTTTCCACACAAGCAAAGGGCATTAGAGCTTAAGCATCACACTGTGCTGTCTACACAGTCTTTGAAATATGTCAGTCTGGGGCACATGGGTGGCTCAGTCGTTTAGCATCTGACTTCAGATCTGACATGATCTTGCAGTTCACCAGTTCAAGCCCCCAACTCTTGGGCTCTGTGCTGACAGCTCCTAGGCTGGAGCCTGCTTTGGATTCTGTCTCTTTCTCTCTCTCAGCCCCTCTCCCACTCATGTATGCGGTCACTCACGTGCTCTCTCTCTCTCAAAAATAAATATTTTAAAAAATAAAAAAAAGAAAATTCCCTGGTTAAAATCAATTATTTCTCACTGTCCTAAAGAATAAAATCCAAGCTTTTTGGTATAACATTTTATTCAGGCCCCTCCTACTATTAATGTCTCCATCCACTCTTCTGCATACATTTTTTGTTTCAGACAATTCACAACTACATGTGAGGTCCTTAAAAATTCATGTTCTCTCAGAAAGCCTTTCTTTTATACATGCCTTTATACCTGAGTCCCTTTGCCTAAACTGTGCTCTACCTATCATAACTCCTACTTGACTCATTTCTAAAGCCTTCTATGAACTCCAAATCTGATTTAGAAGCTGCTTCCCCTCTCTTTCTATCTCAAAAATAAATAAACATTAAGTTTTTAATTCTCTCTCTCAAAATTAAATAAACGTTAAAAAAATTAAACAATAAACAAACAAAAAATAAAATACAGGGGTGCCTGGGTGACTCAGTCAGTTAAGTGGCCAATTTTGACTCAGGTCATGATCTGATGGTTCATGAGTTCAAGCCCCACATCAGGCTCTGTGCTGACAGCTCAGAGCCTGGACCCTGCTTCAGATTCTCTGCCTCCCTTTCTTGCTCCTACCCCCTCACACACTGTGTCTGTCTCTTTCTCAAAAATAAATAAACCAAAAAAAATTTTTTAGAAGCCACTTCTCTATTCTCCCCAAAATACACATATTTTAATGATCTATTTTTCCCACTAGACTAAATTTCCATAATCCATATGTTCGTAATATATCCCCTAGCTCCTTTATGCATGTGTGTGTGTGTGTGTGTGTGTGTATATACATATATATATACACACACATACATACATACCACATCTTTATCCATTCATCAGTGTACATTTGGTCTCTTTCCATAATTTGACCATTGTTGATATGCTGCTATAAACATTGGGGTGCATGTATCCCTTTGAATTAGTATTTTTGTATTCTTTGGGTAAATGCATAAAAAAGAATGAAATCTTGCCATTTGCAACAACGTGGATGGAACTAGAGAGTATTAAGCCAAGCAAAGGAAGTCAGTCAGAGAAAGACAAATACCATATGATTTCACTCATATGTGGAATTTAAAGAACAAAATAAATGAACGTGGAGGAAAAAAAGAGGAAAACCAAGAAATAGACTCTGAACTGTAGAGAACAAAGTGATGGTTACCACAGGGGAGGTGTGTGGGGGGATGGGTTGAATAGGTGATGGGGATTAAGGAGGGCACCTGTTGTGATGAGCACCGGGTGTTATATATAGGTTTTGAATCACTAAATTCTATACGTGAAACTAATATTACGCTGTATATTAATTAACTGGAATTTAAATTAAAAAAAAGAAATTTTCCATGTCTCCTAAATCAGCCCGCCCCAAAATTAACCTTAAAGAAGATGCAGATGCTAGAAAGAAGCCAGAAGCAGCTAAAGTAACAATGATGCCCTCCCCCCAAAGAAAGAGAATACCCAAGCAAACTGAAAACTATAATAAACTACTATGGGTGAATGGATGGAAAGAAAGACTGGATAGGTTGAAGGAAAGTTTTTAATTATGCTTTTGCTTCCTCCTCTATTACCTTGGGCAATAATTTCCTGCTCCATCACTACAAAAAAATTGACATCAGCAGCCCATATAGTCAATATTGATGGGGATACAGGGAAGAAGTTCTGCCAAAAAAAGTTGATACAAACAGATGCTGGTAGGCCAGCTGCCATCAGTCGTCTACTCCTAACAACCATAACAAAATCTGGTGCCTAGAAGTGGGTTGCTGACATAAAAAAACAAATAAACAAACAAACAAAAAAACCCTATAACATGTCACTCTGGCATTAGGACCAGGCAGCAGCAGAAGCTGGAAGGCTTTCAAGGAGATGGTTAATAAAAGTGGGAATATATGGGTAAGTCTTTTAAGACTTTGAAGACATTGTCTCCTAAAAGAATGAGGAAAATGGTATCGGAAGCAGAGGAAAAAGGAACCGTTGGTACATAATATGGGGAAAGTTTGGCAACACTGTCATCTGTGAACAATAGAGCTTGGTGGATCTACCTAAGGAAGTTTCTAGGCCAAATGCAGAAAGTACTACCTGTTTTTCTGGCTATAATAGGTACAAAAAGAAAAACATGGACTAAAGGAGGAGCAGCTAGCTTCGGTTTTGGCTTTTAAAATTTTGTAATTGTGGTAAAATACACATAACACAAAATTTACCATCTTAACATCTTAAACGTGTGCAGTTCAGTAGTGCTAAGTACCTTTATATTGTTGTGCAACCAATCTCCAGAACTGTTTTAATCTTGCAAAATTACAACTCTCTATGCTTTAAACAAGAGTTTTCATTTCCGGCTCTGCCTAGCCCCTGGGGTAAAACTATTATTCTTATTTATATCCCTAAGAATTGGCTACTCCAGGTACCTCATACAAGTGGAATCAGACAGTATTTGTCTTTTTGTGACTGGCTTATTTCACTCAGTTTAATGTACTCAGGGCTCATCCATGTTGTAGCAGGTTTCAGAATTTCCTTCCTTTTTAATGGAAGAGTATTACAATGTACTTATATGCTGTATTTTGTTTATTCATTCATTTGTTGGTAGACACTGAGTTGTTTCCACCTTTTTGGTTATTGTGAATAATGCCACTATGGAGCTATTTAGTTTTTGAGTTAAGTTTAGAAGAAATATAAAGAGCCAGAATTGGGGGGAGGGGGACAGTTATTGCAAAAATCTCTTCTAGCAAAAGATTCTTGGAATATAAAATGACTTCAGAGTAAAGAACCACTTCAGAGGGGCATCTGTAAAATCCTTCATTAAGACCTCAGAAAGATGTAAGGTAGTGTTTCATAGAAGCTTTCAGCTAGACTAAAAGGACTCTAAATGGTCTTACGGCTATGCCTCATAGACACTCTGTGTTAACAGAAGGGATTCTAAGATTTTTAAGGCCTTATTGCACAATAGCCACAGAGCCCAAGATGTAAAATTGTCTATCTTAAAAAGATTTAAAAATCTGGCTTCTGTCTAATAGAGTGAAACACAGTAAGATTCATATAAAACCTAGAACATTCTTCAATGAATAGCATATATAGGACTACTGTCATTTTAAATTAAAAAGAAAAGAAACAGTACAAAATAAAGACACTTCCTCCTCCCCACACTTCTGTGGACAAGAAGCAAGCTAAGAAGACCATCCAGTTGAAAACGTAGTCAATTTCTTAGAGAAAAGGAAGGATGGTTCGGAGGACAGAATCAAGAGCCCAGAGGTAAAGCCATGACCTTCAGAGAATTATTCCCAGGGAGCAGGATGTAATCAAGGAATTGGTGATATGTGTTGAAGCGGATTTCAAAATCGCCATCATCTAGTCGCTGCTATTTTTAACTGGAGTTAACTGCTTTTTTAACTGGAGTGTTATCGTAGTTGTGCTATCCCTTTACCATAATCATATAGTGAGGGAGGATAAGGGGGAAAGGAGACAGATAATATTTCTTTACAGGTATTCAGATTCAGAGGTAGTATACTTGAGGGACCACACACATGAAGACTCATGCTCATCTAGACTTCATTCAAATAGCTGACTTTAAGACAATACCGCAATGAGATGAACCTTTAGGAATGGGGGATGTGAAAGGATTTAAGTATATTCTGCATATAAGAAACACAGCTACCCTAAAATTATCCTGCTGTGAGGAAATGCACGATGCCAGGTGGAGTGAATATGGAAGGAGAGCGTACCAAGAAGGTCCCATACATACACCACTACTTGAAACATCCCAGCCCAGCTGTCAGATACATCTTAGAAGTGGTTCCTCCAGCCCCACCCACCCCAAATGATACCACATACATCAGAAACAGACCACCCAGCCAATGCCTTCCCAAATTTGTGACCCACAGAACTGTGAAACAAATAAAGTGTTTGTTTTATGCCCCTATGTTTTACAATAAATTTGTTATGCAGAAATAGGTAACTGTAAGATCTAACCAATATAGATGTCCTATATTGGTAAAAGGAACAGTAGATGAAGAAGATATAGCCATTAAGAGCATATGTGCACCTGAATGTGTGCACACAATTTATATAACTTAAGAGAGAAATAAATTGTTCAGCAATTGTAATTGGAAATTCTGATATACCTCTTTGAGAAACGATAGATCAAACAAAAAGAAGCAATGTTAGCAAGTATCTAAATATTATAATTAGTAGACATAAGCTGTTAGGCATATAGAGAACTCTTTGCATGACAGAAAATTCACTTTCACAGAATATTTACCAAATATTTATCCAAAATAAACCAGAGATTATATTTCAAAGGGAACCTCAAATTCCAAAGAACCAGCGTCATATACATTATAACATGATGTCCTTTAATCATAATGCATTAAATTATGAATTACATATCTTAAAAGGATACCTTTAATGTATCTCATATGTTTGGAAAATAAAAGCAAATTACTAAATAACCCTTAATTTTCAAGATAAATTAATAAATACGCAGTATTGAGTAGCAATGAAAACACACAAAGAAACTGGAACATAGATAAAAATAAAACTAGAAGGAAATTTTGTTGCTTTAAATGGTATACATTTATAAGGAAACAAGATTTTTAAGATATTTAAATATTTGATACAAGAAGGTGGAAGTGAGGAAACACCAGAGAAAATACAAAGATTCAGAATAAATGAATAACAAAGGAGTCAATTAAATTAATAACAACAAAGTGACGGAGGAAAAAACAAACCAAAAATTAGTTCTTTGCCAGCACACCTAGCACCCATATCCTGGTTCCTAAATACCATTTTCTAGTAACGAATAAGGGTTCCTTAGTGTAATGAGTGGTCACAGGCCGGGACAGGGAAAATACAAAGCATCGGCTTCAGAAAATAAGGACAAGAGCACTATCAAAAGGACATACGAGCCAACTCAAGAGAGTTCCCAGTTGCCAAAGTTGGAGTAATTTGAGCAAAAAAAAAATGAGAATATTGGATTCAACCCCAAAATCAATATCTATAAGTCCATGCTGAAATAAGTGATTAAATAAAAAAGTGAGGGAAAAGGGACAACTCTATTACAAAGAATTCCAATTCATAAATTTAGAAAGAATTCGGGAAATAGAAAATCATCATTGGAATACCACATAAACAATTGTTGTAGGCAAGACCTGCTGATAAATCTGAAAATTAGTGGGAAAAACTTTAAAAGGAAACAGAATATTTGAATAACTTCAAAGCATCTCCCCGAAAACGTTTATTACTATCTTGGTATTAACGTCTACCCAAAGTTCTTTGATACTACTCTATCCGTGAAGAGGAAACTACCTCACCTCCTCTTGGTGGGCTTAATTTAGGAATTCACTTAAGAAAAAGGCGGAAATAGTGATGTTAGCATGTCTTCACATGGTCTCCACATTAACCAAGCGATCAAGGCTAACATCACCTATCAAACATATTGATATTATGTACTCTGTGATATGATACAATGAGAAAGACAGTTCCTGTCTATTATATTCTTCCCCAAAGTTCATAACCTCAGTCCAAGCATGACAAACCATCAGACAAATCCAAATTGAAGGACATTTAACAGCATACCATGCCAGCACTCTTCAAAAGTGTCAACAAATGGTTGATAACGTCAGAGAGCATCTTTAAAGCACAAGGAAAGACTAAGATACTATCACAGATTGGAGGAACCTAGGGAAACATGACAACTAAATCATATGTTAGTTTGACTAGGTGGCTTAAACAACAGAAAATTATTTTCTCAGAATTCTGAAGTCTGGAAGTCCAGGATCAAGTGTGTCAGCAAGGCTTGTTTCTTCTGAGGCCTCTCTCTTTGTCTTGTAGATAACCATTTTCTCTCTGTATCTTCATGTGGTTTTTTCCCTTTTTACATGCCTGTGTCCTAATTTCTTCTTAGGATGATGAGAACAGTCATGTTTGGATTAGGGCCCATCCTAATGACCTCATTTTAACTTAATTACCTCTTTAAGGATCTTGTCTCTAAATACAGTCGCATTATGAGGTACTGGGGGCATTAGGACATCAAGATGTGAATTTTGGGGAAACACAATTCAGCCTATAACATATGGTATCCTGTTTTGGATTGTGGAAGAGAAATGGAACATTAATGGAAAAACTGAGGAAATCTGATTAATATCTGTAGTTTAATTAATAGTGTTGTACTAACATTACTTCTTAGTTTTGATAATTTTACCATGGTTACATAGATGTTAATGTTATCGGAAGTCGAGTGAAGGATATGTGGGAACTGTCTATACTATCTTTCCTAATCTTCTTAAAGTCTAAAATTATTTCAGAATAGTTCAAACTTTTCAGTTACTAAAAAAAACTAAAGTTCTTCAAAAAGATAAATAAGAGACTCGAGTATTAAAAAGAAAATATGCAAATAAAAAACCAGGCAAATGAAAAATAAAAGGGAATGTTTAAAAAAACAGTTATGATTAATGATTCTCTAACAAACTTTTAAAAACTATAGTTAATGGATAAATGATACATTGGTAGAAAATATAAAATGGCAAACTTGCCCCAAGAAGGAGTATAAAATTGGAATAGGACAATAAGCATAATAAATTAAAATCTGTCACTTCCCAGAAAAGCTTCAGGCTTATATGTTTTGTCTAGCTTTTTTGTCCAAACTTTTAAGGAACAGTTATATATCTTTACAAGTTTTTTAATTAAAAATATAACAAATACAATGCATTTTATGTGATTTTTATTCCAAACCACATGAAAACACTATCTAACCCCATTTTAACTATATGTGGATCCAAGAATCCTAAAGAAAATATTGGCTAAACAAATGTTAAAATATCTTAAAATAATTTTACATCATGATTCACTGGAGTATATATCAATAATGAAAGGATGTTTTAATATCAGGAAACATATCAATGAAGTGAGATGGCAGCAGCTTAAGTGGACCATAGACTTGCCTTATCCCATGAATGCAACTAGATAACTATCAGGTCATTTTAAATATCCCAGAGATTGACCTGAAGACTGGCAGAGCAAACTCTACGACTAAAGGTAGAGGAAGCCACACTGAAGAAGGTAGGAAGTATGGAAATGGAGTTTGGGAGAGAAGCAGATTGTGGCTGCTGCAGTGGGGATGGAGTGGTCTTGGAAAAGGATGAGAGACAGACTAGCACACGGGGGAGTGAATGGGAAAACAAATCCTCATAACAATTGGCTTGGAAGGTAAGAGAGCCTAAATTTCGTGACTTCTGGTAACCAGGGGGTGCTTAAAGCCTAGAGTTTTAAAGGTCAGCAGACTTGACTGCTTTAACAACCTTTAAAGGTTATAGAGCTTGGAGAGCACTGCACTGCTCTTGGAGAGAAGGCAGGCAAACAGCCCATGGACACACAGCATGGGAACAGTAATCTGAAGAGCGCCTGGGGCACAAGTGTGAGGAGGTTATTTGTTCATCTCAGAGTGCATCCTAGAGAGACAGTGTTCATGGAGAGACCCCTCCAGGAGCAAAAGAATTGGTGGTGTCATTTCTCTCCTTTGTCCCTCCACATAAGCACAGAGACGGCCACCAGTGGGAACTAGTGCAGCCGGCCACCGGTGGGAACTAGTGCAGCTCTGACACTCACTACTTAAATTGCTTACACCAAGCCCTTTCCCATGATGCTCCAATGAAACTGCCCTTTCCAATCATGCTTGCTTTCATCCCATGCAACAGGCCCTCTCCCTCAGACCAGTCCAAATCCCTGCAAACACCGCAACTCCCAATGTAGGAATTTTGCAGAGCCTCAGTTCTATGGCGGTGGAAACAGTCTCGTTTCACAAACATACCAGAGCACACCTAGTTAAAATGTGCCACATTCAGGCCAGGGGCCAAACACTGCCCACAACAGGCAAAGACAGCCTCTGTAGACAACTGGACTGAAGGATAAAGGTAGGAAACAAAAAGGTAGAAACGAATACTTCTGTAAAAAAATCAGTCAAGGAACTCATGAAATAAAAGGATATAAATTATAAAAATATATACCTAAAGCATGGGGAGAAGACAAGAAAATAATTGGTTCAAAATTAAATGAACATCACCTTAATAAAGATTGCTGTATGCAGAAGAGGCTTTATATAAACCTATTGGTATTGATATATCAGAAACCACTAATAAATATGCCAAAAGAATAAAGAAATTCAAATATATCAGTAAAGGAAATCAGTAAACCATGAGAGAAAGACCAGAAAGGATAGGAGGTAATCATCAGAAACAACTACAAAATAAATAATAAAATTATAATAAATACATATCTATGAATAATTACTCTGAATATAAATGGATTGAACACTTCAATCAAAAAACATAGGGTAAGAGAATGGATAAAATAACAAGATCCACCTAGATGTTGCCTATAATAGACAGTTTAGACCTAAAGCCATCTACAGGTTGAAAGTGAGTGGATAGAAAAATATCTATCATGCAAATGAATGTCGAAAGAAAGCTAGAATAACAACACTTATATCAGACAAAATAGATTTTAAAACAGACTGTAACAAGAGACAAAGACAGACACTATATAATAATAAAGGGGACAACCCAATAAGAAGATATAACAATTGTAAATATTTATGCACCGAACATAGAAGCACCCAAATACATAAAACAGTTAATAACAAACATAAAGGAACTAATCAGTAATATTACAATGATAGTAGGGGACTTTAACAACCCACTTAAATCAATGGAGAGATCATGTAAACAGAAAATCAATAAGGAAGCAATGGCTTTGAATGACACACTGGACCAGATGGATTTAACAGATATGTTCAGAACATTCCATCCTAAGACAACAGAATACGCATTCTTTTGAAATGCATGAAGAACATTCTCCAGAACAGATCACATATTAGCCACAAAACAAGCCTCAACAAATTCAAGAAGATAGAAGTCATACCATGCATCTTTTCTGACCACAATGCTACAAAACCGGAAGTCAACCACAAGAAAAAATCTGGAAAGACCATAAATACATGGAGGTTAAATAATATGCTGCTACACAATGAATAGGTCAACCCATGTACTTTTTAATGTATATGGAAACAAATGAAAGTGAAAACACAATGGTCCAAAACCTCTGGGAGCAAAAGCAGTTCTAAAAGGGAAGTTCATAGCAATATAGGCCTACCTCAAGAGCAATAAAAATCTCAAATAAAGAACCTCACTTTACACCTAAAGGAGCTAGAAAAACAACAACAAACAACTCTTTGCCATCAGAAGGAAGGAAATGATAAAGATTAGAGAAGAAATAAATGATATAGAAACTAAAAAATTAATAAATTAAAAAGTAGAACAAATTAATGAAATTAGAAGCTAGTTCTTTGAAAAAATCAGTACAATTGATACCTCTAGCCAGACTTATCAAGAAAAAAAGAGAAAAGACTCAAAAACAATAACAAATGAGAGACGAGAAATACCAATAAACATCACAGAAATACAAACAATTATTAAGAATGTTAAAAAAATGCCAACAAATTTGACAACCTAGTAGAAATGGATAAATTCCTAGAAACATATAAACTACCAAAACAGAAACAGGGGTATATAAAAAAATTGAATAGATTGATAACCAACAAAGAGATTGAATCAGTAATCAAAAACCTCTCAACAGACAAAAGTCCAGGACCAGAATTCTTCATAGTTGGATTCTACCAAACATTTAAAAAAGTTAATACCTATTCTTCTCAAACTATTCCAAAAAATAGAAAAGGAAGGAAAACTTCCAAATTCATTCTGTGAGGCCAGCATTACCCTGATACCAAAACCAAGTAAAAGTATCACAAATAAAAAAGAACTACAGGCCAATATCTCTGATCTCTAAAAATCCTCAACAAAATACTAGCAAACTGAATTCAACAAGTCATTAAAAAAATAATTCTCCACAATCAAATGGGATTTATTTCTGGGTCTCAAGGGTGGTTCAAAATTCACAAATCAGTCAACATGATACATCACATCAATAAGAGAAAGGATAAGAACCATATGATTATTTCAATAGATGCAGAAAAAACATTTGACAAAGTACAACATCCACTCATGATAAAAACTCTCAACAAAGTAGGTTTAGAGGGAACATACCTCAATATAATAAAGACTATATACGAAAAATGCACAGCTAATATCATCTTCAATGCAGAAAAACAGAGCTTTTCCCCTAAGGTCAGGAACAAGACAAGGATGTACCCTTTTGTCACTTTGATTCAACATAGTACTGGAAGTCCTAGCCACATTAATCAGATATCAAAAAGGAATAAAAGGCATCCAAATTGATAAGGAAGAAGTAAAACTTTTACTGTTTGCAGGAGACATGATAATATATATAGAAAATCCTAAAGACTCCACTAAGAACCTGCTAGAACTGACAAATATTGTTAAAATATACTACCCAAAGCAATCTACAGGTTTAATGCAATCTCTATCAAAATACTAACAGCATTTTTCACAGAATGAGAACAATTCTAAAATGTATATGGAAACACAAGGACCCTGAATAGCCAAAGCAATCTTGAAAAAGAAAAGCAAAGCTGGAGGCATCATAATTCTGGACTTCAGGTTATATCACAAAGCTGTAGTGATCAAGACAGTATATGGTACTGATACAAAGATAGACACATATCAATAGAATAAAATAGAAAACCTGGAAATAAACCCACAATTATATGGTCAATTAACCTTCAACAAAGCAGAAAAAAATACTGAATGGGGAATGTCTCTTCAACAAAAGTGTTAGGAAAACGGGCCACTTTCTTACACCATACACAAAAATAAATGCAAAATAGATGAAAGACCTAAATGTGAGACCTGAAACCATAAAAATACTAGAAGAGGACACAGGCAGTAACCTCTTTAACATTGGCCATAGCAACTTTTTTCTAGATATGTCTTCTGAAGCAAGGGATACAAAAGCGAAAATAAACTATAGGGACTACATGAAAATAAAAAGCTTTTGCACAGTGAAGGAAAAAAAAATCAACAAAACTACTGAATAGGAGAAGATATTTGAAAATGAAATATCTGAAAGAATTAGTATTCAAAATATGTAAGAACTTACACAATTCAGCACCGCAAAAAAAAAACAAATAATCTAAATAAAAATTGGCAGAAGACATGAATGCACATTTCTCCAAAGACATAATGATGACCAAAAGACACGTGAAAAGATGTTTATCATCACTTAGTATCAGGGAAGCACAAATCAAAACTACAATGAGATAGCACCTCATACCTGTCAGAATGGCTAAAGTCAACAACACCAGAAAAAACAGGTATTGGTTAGGATGTGAAGAAAGGGGAACCCTCCTGCACTGTTGGTGAGAATGCACACTGTGCAGCCACTGTACAAAACAGTATAGTAGTTCCTCAAAAAGTTAAAAATAGAATTACCTTATGGCCCAGCAATCACACTACTGGGGATTTACCCGGTGAATACAAAAACACTAATTCAAAGGGATACATGCACCCCTAGGTTTATAGCTGCATTATTTACAATAGACAAGATATGGAAGAAGCCCAAATGTGCATCGAATGATGAATGGATAAAGAAAAAATGGTATCAGTCATAAAAAAGAATGAAATTTTGTCATTTGCAACAACATGGATGGAATTAGAGATATAATAATAATAAGCAAGTCAGAGAAAGACAAATACCATATGATTTCATTCATGTGGAATTTGGGAAACAAAACAAATAAGCAGAAGAGGAAAAAAGAGAGACAAATCAAGAAACAGACTCTTACCTGTAGAGAGCAAACTGATGCTTAGCAGAGGGAAGTGTGTGGGAGGGATGAGTTAAATAGGTAATGAGGACTAAGGAGTACACTTATAATGAGCACTGGGTGATGTGTGAAATTGTTGAACCACTGTACTGTACACATGAAACTAATATAACACTGTATGTTAACTAACAAAATAAAGTCTTAAAAAGCCAAAAAAAAAAGAAGAAAGAAAATATATCAATGAAATTCACAGCATTAATAGAAGAAATGAGAAAAATTATCTGACTTTTAATCAAGGTAAAAAAAGCATATTACAAAGTTTTACCACCTAATTTTCTTTAATGATGAACTAGAAATAGGAAACTTTCTTAACTTGATAAAGCTTGCTTCTATCAAAAATAATTGAAGGAGAAACTTAAGATGTTCCCTTTGAGTCAAGAATGCTTACTATCACTGATGCTGTTTAATACAGTACTGAAAGTCACAACTAATTCTATAAAGAAAAAAAATGATATGTAAAGCTCAGATGAGATTAAACCATCATTATTTGTAGATGATCATTTATCTGGCAATAAATCAACAGACAAAGACAAGAATAATAAGAAAGTGCAGCAAGATTGATGGACACCAGATCAGTGTACAAAAATCAATAGCATTTATCTATACCAAAATCTCTAACAAAAAATTATAACCTAAAAGATGCCATTTAAAATAGCAACAGAACCCATGAATTCTGTAGTAGTTAACTTAATTAAGAATACACAAAACTTCTATGGAGAAACTTTGAAACTCTAATGAAGGACAAAATAGATGATCTTAATAAATTGAGAGAGAGCCCATGCTCTAAGAAGGAATATTTACTACATTAAAAATGTGAATTCTCATCAAATGCAGCTATAAATTTAATGCAGAACCACCAAAATTCTATAGGGAATTTTGAGAAACTTGATAGCTTACCTTAAGTAGAATAATAAAAGTAAGCTGTGAAAAGAAAAAAGGTAGACCTTGCCCAAGCAAGTATTAAGACATACTGCCCTACCATGGCAATAAAACATAGTATTAACAGAAAAACAGACATGAGAAACAGTGGAACAAAATAGAGAATTCAGAAACATACATATGCATATAAGGCACTTACATGTATGATAAAGATGGTAGTGTTGGGAATCTGGCTCACTGAATAAACAAAAATAATACCTGGGTAACTACCTAACCATGTACAAAGGTAACTTGAGATGTTCAAAACCTGACTGTGAAAAATAAACCTTTAAAGTTAGTGGTTAACAACATAAGGGAATATTTTGTGACAAGGTATTGAAAGCTTTCTTAAACCCAAAAGCATAAACTGTAAGGCAAAATTTTAAGTAAATAACATCAGAAATTTTTGAAAATTCTGTTCAAGGGAAAAGGTAATGGAAAGGTGACAGCCTGGGTGATATTACAATGTCTAAAACTGACAGGAAATATTTTCCTATTATGGTTCCTATATATCAAAAATGTATAAAAGGAGAAACTTTTTGAGGTGTTCTCTTTAAGTCAAGGCAAAGGATATAAATAAGCATTTTACAGAAAAGTAAACCCAACAGCACATGAAAAGATGCTTAAGCTCATTAGTAATCAGAGAAATGTAAATTAAAACAATGGGGAGATGTCACTTTGGATTCATTAAACTGGCCAAAAAATTAGAAAGTTGCACAATACCAAGTGTTGGCAGTAACAAAAAGCTATAGGATCCCTTATGCCCCAGTAAGTATGTAGACTGGGGCAGCCTGTCGAGAGAACAATTTTACAATATTTTGTAAAATACATTCACTCCTCTCTGTAACCCAGAAATCCTGCTCTTGGATTTATCTTTCAAAGAAATTCTCACTTAAGTATATAAAGGGGTATAAAAGCTTACTGCAGCGTTACTGTAATTTCAGGGAACTGAAGACAGTCTGGGTGCCCATCCCTGGAACTGGACAGTTTCTACACACTATGCAGCAGTAGAGTAATATATTGCAATAGAGAAATTGACTGGTTATATAGATAGCAACATGAAGGGATTTTTAAAACAGAGCTGTGTGGGGCGCCTGGGTGGCTCAGTCAGTTAAACATCCAATTTGGCTCAAGTCATGATCTTGCGGTTTCTGGGTTTGAACCCCACATCAAGCCTCCTTCGGATTCTGTGTATCCCTCTCTCTGCCCCTTCCCCACTGTCTCTCTCTCTCTCTCTCTCTTGCTGTCGCTCTCGCTCTCGCTCTCTCTCAACAATACATATTAAAAAAAGTTGTTTTTTTAAAAAAAGCAGAGTTGTGTGAATAAAAAGTTAAGCAAATCAATGAGCTATATAGCAAGTATTTAATTAAAATTATTTGCACACAAATAGCACAGAAGAGCACATCTCATACATGGGATGCAATCAAGGAAAAGGGAAAAGACTTGTTTTTAAAGGGGAAGAAGAGCTATTTCCTTTCTGTTTCCATCTAACTATAGAAGAGTGTACATTCATGTTTCAGAGACTTAAGTAATCTGTGTAGTTTCCTCACTTGAGGGATCTCATATCCTCAGAAAACATCCTCACAAAAGCACCCAGCATATGTATCGTTTAGTGCAAGCATATAACTACAAGAAATACAAAAGAACCAAGAACATAATTTGATGCCCTCTAAAACATCTAGAAAATTTGACAACAGTCTGTCTTAAAGCAAGGAAATGTTCTCCTCCCCCACACTACTTTGCAGCAGACATGTCCAGAGAAAGCTTGCCAAAACTTTACATAGTGACAAACGTCTTCCATCTGTCTGGCTTCTTGTTCTTGGAAGGTTTTTTGGCAATCAGGTCACACCTTCCTTGGGAAGATCTGTACATTTTGTGTGAAAAAAAAATAACTCTAGTATGACTTTAAAAAAAGAGAAAGAACCAATAAATACAAAATGAAGTAAGGTTAATCAGGAGAAACATCTCTTCTCCATCCACATATACAATCTTTGTATTTTGGGGCTCCTCAAGGTGATACTTTTTTTTTAAACTTAAGTACAGCATATCTCTTCGAATTGCTAGAGTTCAGAATTTGATAATAGCATTTTCCTCTCTGAAAAATATATTTTGAGTCTGCCACTTTTATAGAGGTAGCTGACTAATGTTTCATTTTGTGGTTTTCCTTCACTGGGATTGTTTTGAACTTCATTTTATTTCAATTTTAAATAACAAGAGGACAATTTATTTTATCAAACACATCCATAGTGTTCCTGTATCACCTCTTTGGATATGACTATTTCCGAGTGGGGTAGGACAATCCCTTGTCAGGGGACCCAGTACAAAGTGATTGCCTATATTGACCCATTTTTTTCCAAATAACGATCTTATAAAAGAGGAAGTACTCTCTCATTTTATAGATGAGGAAAATAAGTTTCAGACAAGTTATATAATATGTCCAAAGTCATGCTTTTTTAATGTCTAGGGAGGAAAAACTGACAAAGTATATCTGTCAGGGAAAATAAATGTTTAATTTATGTCTTAAAATACAATGATCTCATACCCTCAGTTTCCTGTTGACTTAATTAAAAGTGCCATTTATGTTAAAGTTTGGCTACAATATCTAAATGAAAATATCTTTTTGTTAATCATTTCTTAAATAACTAAATTTCTCTTTTTTTTTCTGTTGGGTCTTATGCAGATAGATGTTCAGGTTAAATTACCCAGTTGATAATCTGCACAGTTTGTTTGTTTTTTTCCAATATCTGCCGTTTCTGATCCAGAAATAATAGCAGTAAATAAGGCCCTAAAGTAAATTTAAAAAAATGTTCCCATTGAAATTAAAATAAGCCACCTTGGTTAGGAACCCAAGATATGAACTAAACATAGGATTTACCTAGACGCTTTGAATGCTATGTTTTAAGTTATCATTTACTGAGTACTCATTACCTGCAGACATTATGCTAGACAACCTTAAAACATCCTCACTGAAACTGTATGTGACTGATATTATTTCCCCAGTTTATGTCACAACTATGTATTATCAATATCATTTCCCCTAAATAATAGTTAATTAATTTGGGACAAAAAGAGATGAAATGTGTTACCTGAGGACACATACCTAATAAGGAAAAGGGCTGTATATAATGTCCATATCCTTGGAATAAGTGTAGAAGACTGGTCAGAAGACCCAAATTTGAGTTCTTCAAGTTGGTGAGTTGGGCATATATTTTTCTACCTCATCCCTCCATATCCAACTGTAATGGCAGTAAATAAGTATAAAAGAGAATGGAATAAAATTCTCTGGTATCATACTGATAATAATAAGCCACAATGGTGACAGCTAAGTCCAGGACATAATCAGGAAAAGGCTGGAAGAGAGGTGCTCTTCCAACAGAGTTTTCAAAAAGATTTTAAGCTCAAAGTCAATTGGTTTCAAGAGTGGAAGTAGAAAATGAGGCAGATATCAAGGTGATGAATTGAAGGACTTCCTTCTAAACAGTCACTCAAGTTAGCACATCCTTTCCTTGTGTGCTGTAATGGTATTTATTCCCAAACTGAAAATCAAGAACAATTCTGTAAAGAGATGGAAAAAAAAAAAAAGTCTGGGAAGAGGTAAAGCTTCTAAAATTGGTTATTAGTTCTCCTAGAGTAATGGTCTAGGGTGGGCCAGAGACTGCCAACTTCCTTCTCAGGCTTCCTAAAGTGAATGAAGCCTGATGATCAAGGGAGAGTTCTACTGAGGAACTAGCCCTACACATCTGATAAGGCTCTGTGTCATCTAACCATGTAAATTAACCTATCCCTTCAATCATAAAATTGATGACTAAAGATCACATTTGAGATGCACTGGTAGCATAAAAGAGAAGAACCGGTATAAAAAAGCAAAACTACTAAACCAGGAACAAACAGCAATAATTCAGGTGACAGAAGACAATTTAATAGGTATTTTAATTTTCTCAAAGAGATTTAAGAAAATGAACATGCAGTTATGAAGAACAATCAGAGCAGGAAAGAGTTTGCAGAAATTAAAAGAGTTTGCCAAATGAAAGTAAATTTACTAAAAAGGAAGAAAAAATAAAATCTCCTAGAAGGAAAAGTAAAAAGAAAAACATGGAAAAATGAGAAAAAATGTTAAGAAACACAGAGATCAATCTAGAAGGTCAAATATCTAACTGTTAGGAGTTCAAGAAAGAGAAAATGGATAGGAGAAAGTAATTTTCAGCAATCATAAAAAAAAATTCTGAGTTGAAAAGTCTAAAAGGGCCAACTAAATGGTAAGCTTGATGAATAAAAAGAATCACATCTAAGCGCATCGTCATGAATATTCAGAACCCCAAGGAAAAAGAAAAGACCTTTAAAGTTTCCATGAGGAGACAAGAAACAATTACCTACAAAAGTGTAATAAATCAGGTTAATATCAAAAATTTTTTTACCAACATCAATGAATGCTAAAAACAATGTCTTTAAAATTCTGAAGGTGAAATGACTTTGCACCTACAATTCCATATTCTGACAATCAATCATGCACTAAGACATGTTTTCAGACATGGGAAGACTTAGAAATTTTATTTAGAAAGTACCTGAAATACTTAGAAAGCATTTGAAATTGTGCACTAGAAGATGAAAAAATACGAATTCTAGAAATAACAGAACCTGCATCCAACACACAGTTGGATTCAAATTTTAAATAATTTGAAAAGATATCCATGATAGTTATTCTGCAGAAAACATGACTCCAACAAGAATGCCTTCAACAAGTATGTGAAACTTTTTCAACAAATAGTATGGTTGATTAAAAAGTTAGGTGATCTTAGAGATAAGTAAAATATATGGTTCCTTTTTATTTCTTTAACATGAAAAAGAAAGACAGATGCCAATTCCAAGGGTGCGAAGCAATATGTGAAGTCTCCTTGCAGACATGTGCAAACTAAAGGTAGCATGGTTTTGAGCAATTGATCTAGAAAGAGATAATCCATTGGTTCTTGAAATTTGGAACATTCTGAAAATGCACAGATTCAGTTATTCAAGTTTCATTTCTTAGAAGCAGCGAATGGACAAAGCACAGAGGTTTTTATTTCGTCTTTTTGTTATTTTTTTTAACTGCAGTGACAGGTTATAAATGCTACCATCTTTAATTATCTAAAAATACTGGAATAGCAAGAGAAGTAGGAGACAAAGAAAGAAAAGTAAATAATATAAGATACTATTTAAAATTTATGGGTGCAAAAATCAAGGTAACCAGTAGAAAGATTAAATTCCACATCTGTCATATTAGAGAAGGTAATGATAATTATTTTATTTCCTAAAACCCATAATCCCTATTTTCATTGTTAATGCTCCTCATTAGAGACACACACTTACCTATACTTCCCGTTATGCAAACTCTGCCTCCAAATTCTCGTACAAATATTTGTGGTCTCTCTTCTGGCTCTTCCAATCTCATTTCCATGCCTTGTGCCTCTCACTGGCAGTATTTCAGGTAGCCCCTGACCTCTATATCTGAGACCTCACCATAAAGGACAACAAAGTATGTCAGGAAATGCCAAATGACAAGACCTGCCAGCTACCAGCTTGAGAGAAGTCAGGTACCTGGAGGATGCCATTCCAGGCATGCCAGTGAGGAAAAGAATGCTTCATTCAGGAGTTAACCTGCTGTGCCTCTCTCCTTATTCTGCTATCCATGTCTGGAAAAGACTTCACTTACAGGTTTGAGCCAGGGAGCAAGAAAAGCACTCAACTTATTTTTGCAAGAAATTTTGGATTTTTTAATTCTACCTCCTTTGCCTCTTAAATTCCAATTTATTCATTCACATTTGAGAATGGAGCAACTAGAAATAGCTTATTCTTGAGGAGTCCTCCGTAGCTCAGTTGGTTAAGCATCCGACTCTTGGTTTCGGCTCAGGTCATGATTCACCATTCATGAGATAGAGCCTTGCGTCAGACTCAGTGCTGACAGAGCCTGCTTGGGTTTCTCTCTCTCCCTCTCTCTCTGCCCCTCCCCCATTTACATACATACACTCTCCCTCCCTTCCTCTCTCTCTCTCTCTCTCTCTCTCTCTCTCTCAAAACAAACTTAAAATAATTATATATATAAATAGCTTATTCTTTGACTGAAAGCTCATCAGACAGGCTGGAAAGCTCAAGCTCCCAGAGCTTAGGGAGGCAATGGCAAGAAGGCCAAGAGTAAAAGGAGGAAAGAGAAAAAGGCACCAAAATAAGATAATATTACAACTAAACCACCCAAAGGAAGATGCATCCACAGTTTACAGATTACTACAGGGTATATATTTTTAAAGCACTTAATATGTTTCCTTATTGCCACAATATCTTAGCCATTTATTGAACACCTTCTATATATCTTACGCTTATCTTCTATGTCATTACCCAGCTCTCGGTACATTCCAGTAACACTTCCTCTCTATTCTTAGAGCATTTGAAGCTCGTTCTTGTCTCAAGAACTTTGTTCTTGCTATTTCATATTTAGATCATGATTACCTCAACTTGTCCATGCCCATCTCCTTCTCATACTTCATTTCTTAACTCAACGGTCTTTCCTGGCCATCCTATTTAATGCAGCCCACCCTACCTCTCAGCTATTCTTTATCTTATTATCCTATTTATAACCTTATAGCACTTGCTCCTATCAATAATTATTTATTATATATATTTTGGTAATTTATCATTTATCTCCTGCCACCCCCACAAAAAAAATCCATGAGGACAGGGATTTTTGTCTGTTATTTTCATTATTATATCTCCAGCATCTATAGTCCTAGGCAGACACATGTTATATACTCTATAATGTTTTTTAAAAGAATACTACACTCCACACATTATGCTAAATTATATATACATATATGTAAATAAACTATATATATACTTACTCTTTACAACAATGAGAGGTACTCTACACCCTTTCAAGATAAAGCCATAGAAAGAGTTGAGTAACTTGCCCAGTGTCACACAGTAAGCAAAAGTGAAAGCTCATGGATTCAAGTATAGATTTATGATCCCAAAACCCTTCCTCCTAGACTATTCCATACTGCCTCCCTGAAATATGCAAGGTGATTTCAAGAGGAACTGAGTATGGGAAGCCATAAAATGTGGTTCTTACATGTGAAGGCCATGTAGAACTGATTGGGGAAATAGGACTTTTATATAAAGAGACAAATAAATAATAACAACCAGAAGCAGCTGCTTTCATGATAGACCCTATCTTAAAGGTGAGAAAAAGAACCCAAAATAAAAAGAGGGAGATACAGCACATTACTCAGTGGCCCACATTCCAAGGCTAGTACCTGTGATCTCTCTGCCTTCATGAAGAACCTGCTCTTCATTCTACCCCTACCAATAGGATCATTCGCAATACCGAATTGGTATTCAGAATGGCCTGTAGCCAAATTCTTTGGTTAACTAAAGCTGAAAGTGCTAAGCATTTACAATTTTTAATCTTTATTCTTAAAATCTTGGGAAATGGATTATATGTGTTACAACCTGATTAAACACTGTTTTTCCGAAGTTGGTGCTTAAGGATCAAATGCTTCTTAATTACAAAGACTTTGTTTTAAATTTTTTTTTAACATTTATTTATTTTTGAGACATAGAGACAGAGCGTGAGCAGGAGAAGGGCAGAGAGAGAGGGAGACACAGAATCCAAAGCAGGCTCCAGGCTCTGAGCTGTCAACACAAAGCCTGACGTGGGGCTCGAACTCACAGACCGCGAGATCATGGCCTGAGCGAAGTCGGCCGCTTAACCAACTGAGCCACCCAGGCGCCCCCAAAGACTTTGTTTTAATATAGACTTCTGAACCTATCTTATTCAGGTTATCTTATTCACAGGGTCTGGGGAGGGTCAAGGAACATATTTCCAGGCTTTCCAGATGATCCTGATGCCTAGCCATGTTTGAAATCAGTGAATAATGAATATAAATTAACCTTTATTTGATGACTCCAGGTGTTTTTATTTGTGCCTGTTAAACTACAAATTCACTGCAGCCATAGCTAATGCAAGTGATGGTCACTTCCCTGGGTGTCAATTTCCTCACTTGTAAAAGTAACTATAAATTGGATTACATGATCTTTAAAATCCTTTTTACTTCTAAAATTGTAATTCTACAAAAAGAAGCTTTCCCAGGACACTGACTAACACTTGCTTCTTTAAAGAATTCCCCCACCACTCCCCACACATATTTTCTTTTCAAAACGCATCCTTTATTGAGAAACTTTAAATATAAACACTTAACCATGGAAATAATAAAACTATATTAGTAACAAGTTCTACAAATAATTTGCCAAGTTGTTCTTTTTGAGTCCTGATGACATATAAATGTAAATTAATATTACATTGATCCATTAAAATTTTCCAGTTCTCACTCATATCAGGTTCTATATATGAAATGATCTTATGTCCCAAACAAGTAAGCAAATGAATAAATAGAAATGTGACCTGACAGACTCATTCACAAACACATACACATACATATACATACAGAACCCTTGAAATAAATAGCCCCAGAATAGTATATTTATATGAGTTTTCTCTATACCAGAAGCTTTCAAACATAGACATTTTTGCCCCCGAGGAGATATTTGGTAATGTTTGTACACATCTTTGATGATCACAGTGGTCTAGGAGGTTGCTACTAGCATCTAGTAGGTAGAGGCCAGAGGTGCCACTACACATCTTAAAACAAACAAGACATCCCCCACAACAAAGGATTGTCTGGCCCAAAATGTCAATAAAGCCTAGGATGAGAAACCGTGCTCTATGCAGTGGTCTGAAGGATCAAATAAGGGAAAGCCAAACTCTTTATTCAGGCAGCTGACTAGAAAAAAAAAAGGAAAAGAAAAAGAAAAAGCACTTACCTCCACAATTCCATTTAAATCTCATCAACCAAAACTAGTTATGTGGCTACACCATGAAGTTTTTATTTACACCGTGAAACCTCTAAGCCCTTTAGAAAGGAAAGGTCTATTTCCTCCTATTTTTGGTCCATAAGTGGTCTTTTTTTTAAATGTTTATTTATTTTTGAGAGAGAGGCAGAAAGAGAATCCCAAGCAGGCTCCACACCGTCAGAGCAGAGCCTGCCATGGGGATCTATCTCCCAAACTGTGAGATCATGACCTGAGCCGAAATCAAGAGTCAGTTGTTTAACTGATTGAGCCACCCAGGTGCCCCTACAAGTAGTCTTTTATTCTCACTGTCCTAGGCATTTTCCCACAGTATGAGTGAAATGCTTCACCAGATGGTGTGGGAAAATTTTTGATAATCCTTACTACACCCAATCTGAAAATAAAAGCTTCTGCTTCTTCTGGCCCAATGTTTTGTATATTTCCCATACATTAAAAGGAAATGTGGGTGTACCTGTCTGCCTCAGCCAGTAGAGCATGCAACTCTTGATCTCAGGGTTGTGAGTTCAAGACCCATATTGGTTGTAGAGATTAATTAGAAATAAAATCTTTGTATTTGCAAACGACATATCTGATAAAAGGTTAGTATCCAAAATCTATAAAGAACTCACCAAACTCAACACCTAATCCATTTAAGAAATGAGCAGAAGACATAAATAGATACTTTTCCAAAGAAGACATACAGTTGCCTAACAGACACATGAAAAGATGCTCAACATCACGTATCTTCAGGAAAATACAAATCAAAACCATGATGAGATATCGTCTCACACCTGTCAGAATGGTTAAAATTAACAACACAAGGAACAACAGGTTTGTGAAGATGAGGAGAAAGGAGAACCCTCTTGCACTGTTAGTGGGAATGCAAACTGGTGAAGCCAATCTGGAAAGCAGTATGGAGGTTAAAAATAGCACTACCCTGTGATCCAGCAATTGCACTACTAAGTATTTACCCAAAGAATACAAAAATACAGATTTGAAGGGGTACATGCATTCTGATGTTTATAGAAGCAGTATCAACAATAGCCAAACTATGGAAAGAGCTCAAATGTCCATCAACTAATGAATAGATAAAGAAGATGTATATATATATATATATATATACACAACATATTACTCAGCCATCAACAAGAATGAAAATTTTGCCATTTGCAATGACATAGATGGAGCTAGAATATATTAAGTGAAATACATCAGAGAAAGACAAATACCATATGATTTTACTCATATGTGGAATGTAAGAAACAAAACAGATGAACATATGGGAGGAGAGGAAGAAAAAAGAGAGAAACAAACCATAAAAGATTCTTAGAGATAGAAAACAAACTGAGGGTTGATGGAAAAATGTGGGTGGGGGATTGACTAGATGGGTCATGGGTACAAAGGAGGGCACTTGTGATGAGCACTGGATATTGTATGTAAGTGATAAATCACTGAATTCTCCTGAAACAAATATTGCACTGTATGTTAACTAACTAGAATTTAAATAAAAATTTGAAAAGAAAAAAAAAAGAAAATCTATAAAAAAGAGAAAAAAAAGAGGGGAGCCTGGGTGGCTCAGTCATTGAGCAAATTACTTCAGCTCAGGTCGTGATCTTGCAGTTCATGAGTTCAAGACCCACGTCAGGCTCTGTGCTGACAGCTCCAATCCTGGAGCCTGCTTTGGATTCTGTGTCTCCCTCTCTCTCTGTTCTCCCTCACTTATGCTCTCTCTCTCTCTCTCTCTCTCTCTCTCTCTAAAAATAAATAAACATTAAAAAATTTTTTTTAAAAAGGAACGTGATCATGTTTTAGGATCGATAGTCTTTTTAAACAAAATTATTATGAAGACAAATAGCAACCTAGTTTTTTTTTTAATGTTTTATTTACTTTTTAGAGAGAGAGCATGAGCAAAGGAGGGGCAGAGAGAGAGGGAGATAGAGGATCTGAAGAGGGCACTGTGCTGATAGCGGAGAGACTGATGCAGGGCTTGAATTCATGGACTGCAAGATCATGACCTGAGCTGAAGTTAGCTGACGGAGCCATGCAGGCGCCACGCAATCTGGTTTTTACATAGCAGTAATGTCTACATTTTGTGTTTCCATATATATATATGGAACGTATATATATGGAACATATAAATATATATATATATATATGTGGTACATATATATATATACACACACATATACATATACATATACATATATACATATATATATGGAACATATATATATACATATATATGTGTTGCTGCATCTTGATAACTTACAGATGATAATAGAACTTTATACTTGGAGAGAACTTAGCATTTATTTTCTCTTTTCCTAATATCATAATTCATCAAATATAAGATGCCGTTAATTGAAATATATAGCATTGTATACCATTAAAAAGAAATGTATGTCAATTGAAAATGACATGTTCTTAATCTCATGTTAAGAGACATCAAAATCTGGAAAAAGTACATCTTAAAATTGATAAAATAAATTATTCTATACTATATTACTTTTTCCTCTTTCTCAGATAAAAGCTATGTGTCATGTTACTCTATAAAATTTCTTCCACAGTAATATAAAAAGGCATGCCCATGGGACAAAACACAAATAGTGAGAAAGCTAGGTTAAAGAAATAAACCGAAATCTCATGTAATTCTAAGTTTCCTTTTAAAGTTATAGGTGCACTGGGTACTTTTGCTAATTGGACAGATATTTTTTAATTCTACATTATCTTGTTGTAGTTACAGTTTTTAAATGGGGGAAAGTTAGAACAGATATTATATGTATTTCAATTAATTAGAAGTAATTGTTAACCATGAGAGAGAGAGAGAGGGAGAGAGACTGCTTTCTTTGACAAAAAGGTAGGTAACAAGATTTTAGTTTGGGAAAAATGATTTTGGGATCAGACTACCTAAACTAATTCTATGTTTCCTATAAATTCTACCTAGATGAAACTAGATGTATCTTGTAATTGCTTTGATACAGAAAAAGAAAGTCATGGCTCCAATACTAAGTTTGGCATTGTAGAAAACAGAGGGGAGGAACCTGAGAAAGTCTTTTAACTGAAGAAGTATTTCATAGAACAACCTATTGACCCAAATATTTTTATGGTTTTTTTTTCCTGAAGTAAGAAAGACTTGTTGGATGAGTCTTTTTATCTTTTGCTCAGATAAAGTAGAAGTTGCACATAGAATTTTTTTTACTAAAAGGCAAAAAGCAAATAAGACTGAAAGACCAGCAGAGCAAGCTGTCCTCACCCCCACTCTGCGGTATATATCCCAGAGCTGTGGAGAAAAGCTTAATAACACCGTCAGCTGCAAACACTCCAAGCATAGCCCCAGTACCAGTGTGCTGCCTATTTGTGCATAGTGGCCATCAAGCTGCCAAAGTTATCAAAATCCCAATGTACTATTTTAGTAAGTCTGCTAAAATAACCCTGTAAATACTAATCCAGAACTGAAGGGAGAAAACAAACAAGGCCCTAATGCTTCTGTACCAACCAAGTGCAAACTAACGTCAACGGCATACTTCTTGGCATCCCAGTATGTTACAATATAGTCATAAAACACAGTGCATGTTGGAAAAGTGTAGCCATAAAACCCTGAACAGTGAACACCAAACTGCTGCCTTTCTGAAATTGAAAGTAAAATTTGACTTGTCTAGCAGTCGAGGCTATAAAATCAGCTGGGGAGGGCATCAGTTCCCTCTCCAGAGGGCAGGCACATACTCTTGCTGTTTATTTAGCAGTCTCAGAAATCCCATTTCTGCTTCCAAATGCATATTCTAGAAAATGGCAAGTAATACTGTGCCACTGCTGCACCACAATAAATAGCCCTTTTTAAAAAATTTTAAAGCCAACTATAGAAGTAAGTTGAAAATGGGTTGTTATTAAGAGTAGGCAAGGAGCTTCAAAATGCCTAAACATTGGATATCTTGAGGGAAGTTACACAGGTATACTGATGCCCTCGATTTAGAAATTTGCAAAATAGCTTCATGTTGACTTTAAGTAAATTCAGGGGATCTTTCAAAAACTGGAAGTTCAGGGCCACCTGGGCAGCTCAGTCGGTTTAGAGTCCAACTTCGGCTCAGGTCATGACCTCGAAGTTCGTGAGTGTGAGACCCCACGCCAGGCTCTGTGCTGACAGCTCAGAGCCCGGAACCTGCTTCTGATTCTATGTCTCCCTCTTTCTTGGCCCCTCCACTGCTCATGCTCTGTCTCTCTCTCTTTCTCAAAAATAAATAAACATTTAAAAAAAAGATCTGGAAACTCAGATCCTACTTCTTATTTTGAAATGGTATTCTCAAAAAAGATAGAAAGAAATCATGCTCTCATTTCCATTAGCATATATATTTAACTCAGTATACATCAAGAGCGCTTTCTCTAATAAATCAAGGACTATGATAAAAACATATATTGAACATATATGAACATGACCTGCATTTAAATGAAAATATATTAACTGTGTCAGCATTCTAATCAAATAAAACTTCAAAAGTTAAAGTAACATGTTTCATTATGTACATAATCATACATTTTCAGGGTTATAAGGAGCCCTACATGTCACCTAGACCAACCCCCTCAATTTATAGATGAGGAAACTGAGAATTAGAAAGGCAACTACTGCCCGTGGTAGTAGTAGTTGAAAGATATCTATGATTTCAGCAGAATGGGATTCAATTCCACAGCACTTCAAGTTACACAATGAAAAATCACTATGCCAAACCAAAGACTTAACTTTAAGGAAAACTCTACAAGGACATCACAAACCTAATGTAATAAATATAAACAAATGAGGATATATCTTAAGTTATTACTCTCTCTTTTGCTGAGATGGAAGATGAGAACTAAAATGTTTATACTATAGAACAAAAGACCTAAGGGACATTTGGTTAGAGCAATTAATGCCATTTTTTGAAAAAAAGAAATGAGCAATAAATTTCTCTTCCCATGTGAGCCTTAAACCAGGCTTTGAAATTTAAGATACTTATACCATTCTGAAACAGAGGGAAATAAAATGTACTCTGAGAGGTATTTTAGAGTGATAAACATTAATATAGGAAGGCAGTTAACCACATTCTGACATTACTTTGAATTTCATGTTTGGGATTTACATTCTCTAAAAATAAAATGTTTAAATGCTTTAATGTTATAAGAAAGAGTTAAATGGAAATTTTAACTACAACATTTTTCTTCCTTCCCTCTTCCATAAGAAAATTGTTGTCAATGGATTTTCCATTACAGATAAGGCCTTTAGCAAATAATATTGTGGAGGTTCAAAATACATTTAAAATCATGTGTAGAGCTCTTAATCATGGTTTCCCAAAAATTTATTTGAGGTTTACCCTGTTGCCATGCCTGTACAATATTATTCACCTGTATTACAGAATTTTAGAATGCTCGTCTTAGATCATAAAACACCACCACCAAAAAACAAACACTTTGCCTTCTAGAAAGAGACAGAAAGGCCCATTTAAATATTGTTTTGAATGTGTGAAATGAACAATATAGTTTTTTTAATCAACAGCTGTGTTCTATGAGCTAATTTTTTTGTTCTAAAAGATGATGAAGAGTAAACTATGTCCCCCAACATGCATTGTGTGCAAAGATTAAGAGATACATGATTTAGATCTATACGTATCAAGTATAGTGTGAACCAGAGGCAGAAGGCCTGGATTCTGGTTCCTATACATTTGATTTGTGATTTGGGACAAGTCACTTCACCTTTTTATTTCTCTTTATCTATGAAACAACAGGAGGACCCATCTGATCTTTCTAAGATTTCTTCCAGTTCCTATAATTAACATCTGTGCACATCTTCAATACAGCACCTGAGGGGTGCAAGACATGGGGCAAAGGCACGTCAGGAGTGCACTTATTCTGCTCTTCATACGTGCTGCCAGGATGAACCAGCTTTGTAGAGAGCCAAATACTAAATGGCCTGGCTTCGTGCCTTGGCTAAAGAACACCATTGATGACTGTGAAAGCACTTAAAGAAACTTAGCCAGAGGAAAAAAATTTCTGAATGTAGTCCAAAAAATAGGTAGGGGGTGTGTGAGCCCTCACAACCTCCGACCCCTTCTGTCCTCAGTTTTTCATCTTAGCTGGCAGAAGGCACTGAGTTTATTTAGGTGACTCATGCTTTCTGAGCCTTAAGTGAAATGATTCTGAAAATGAATGGCTCTCCTCCCTAGCCCCACATCTCACCCTTGAATATACATATATTTTTATGTAGTAGCTATACTAGGTGCAGCATTCTTAGAAAACCTTCATAAAACAGAATTTAACAGAGTGGTTAAAAAATATGAAATGCGCTCAAATCCTAGCTCGACTACTTACCTGCTGTGGGATCTCAGGATAAAAGCTTAACCTATCCCTGCTTCAGGTTCCTTTTTCTGTAAAATAGGGAAACTAATAAAACCTAACTCATAGGGTCGTGAAAATTAATCAAGATAATGCATGCAAAGAAGTTACCACAGAAGCTGATGGAAAGTAAATGTTATAGATAGGTAGATAGGTAGGGAGGGAGGTAGGTAGGTAGATAGATAGATAGACAGACAGACAGACAGACAGACAGATAGATAGATAGATAGATAGATAGATAGATAGATAGATAGAATGATCCTGGGAACTGGGACTCCCTAAAAAGACTTATCTGAAAACCACAAACAATTTGCTGGCAGTGAAGGACATCTGCTGATCTTTCCTCTTCTGAGCAAACATTATGGCAAAGACTCAAAGCTGGGCTCAGCTCTTACTAATAGGATCCTGAAGAAATCAGGAGGAAATGAGATTATCCTGAAAGTAGGAAAGAGTTACTCTGGCTTAAGACAAGACCTTTAAAAGAGACAGAAACACATGCGCGCGCGCGCGCACGCACACACACACACACACACACACACACACACACACACATTTAATGTAGTTATCCAGGGGGTTGTTTTTTGTATATATCTTCCCAAGTATTGCTGGCACCAAAAGCTACAGAATTTTATAACTGGATGGCTCCCTGGAGCCCATCTAGTTCAACTCCCTCACTTGGTAGTTAAATAGCTGAGGCCCAGAGAAGTTAAGCAACTTACTGGGGTTCATTCAGCAATAAATGACAATGCCAAGACAAGCTTTCTGATTTCTCCTTTTGCCCAGTACTCAGCCTGGTATCTTTCCCCAGGTTGGCATCCTGTCCTTGTTGTGCCAAACAGAGCATCAAGGCACACACACACAGAGGTTTCTCACTTTTGCCTAAGTTCCTAAAAAGTACAGAAGCAACTTCAACACCCAATACCTTCTTGTCAGAGCCTCTCATCATGGAAATTGGGGAGCATCCCAGTCAATCTATGGCTCTCTCCAAGGCTCTCTTTGGAGTTTTTACGCTTCCCTTTCTGTTCCTTCCTCACATCGATTCTTAGGTACTAGTTCCTAAGAACTTCCTCAGCAGAAAGGTCCGGTAGTTCTCAGGGCAGAAGTTACCCCTCCTAATTTGCAAATTCTCATCTCCCCACAAATACTATACTTTTCTACAGGAAATATAGAACTGTTATTAAATTTCCTCCAAGCTCCCTGGGTGAATTCAGTCAGAACTAATTCCTTCCTCCCTAAGATAACTCAATCCAGTTCATTTATAAAGTGTATGAGTATGTGAAGGACCGGAGAACCCTCCGGTATGCCTGACACAGAGAACAGGACAAAGAAGGGACCAAGGAAGGGAGACTAAGGGGAGGAGGGAGGTGGGTAGAAGGAGCACTCTGACCAAACTGCAAAGTAGATTCTGGAGACAACTGCTGCTGAGACTGACTCACTGCTGAAGGGATAGAACTGCGGAGGGAATGCACTGTTTAATCATACTCTCTGGTAACTAACAGCCAACTGGTATCCTGAACTTCACACAGAGAAAGCAGGCAGAGGCTACCCCTAAGTGGCAGAACCGAGGAACTCTGTCTTTCTCCTATTCCCTTTTCGTCCTCATCCAGTACTGGCCACTCTGTGCCTTACAGGCACACTGGAGCTCTCCAGCTTCCCTCCAATCACCCCAGATACGGAAATACCCTCCATGCTCTCCCGTAGGTTGAAAAGAACCACAGGGCTTCTGAGATTTCTCTCAACTCTGCCAAATGCTCCCCAGTGCCCTGCCCCTTGCAGGGAAACTGATCTGAGGGAAGCTTTCACTGAACTGACAAACCTAAGGCGCTTCTTGTCCCTAAGCACACGCGCCGGCGATAAGTGTCCCTCAGCCTGGGTGCCCGCTATGAGGGGTGGAAGGCGTTAAGAGTCACAGCCAAGTGTTCCTTCCCCACATGCGACACCGGAAGGAAGGCTTTGCTTTTGCTTTTTCCCCCCATCCTACCTGAATTCCGGGACCAGGTTAGGCTGCAAGCCGTAGAAAGCAGCGGAGAGAGTGACCAGCCACCCGGGCTTGTAACTCCCATTCTCGCACTCCAAATAAGGCGGAGACCACTTGACATGGCTCTTGTCCCCGCCAAGCCCGTCCCTGCGCCGCCAGCTATGGCCCAGGCTCCGGGGCCCCTGATTGGAGCCGCGGCGGTGTAAGTGGGTCCTCCACTTGCGCCGCAGGCCGTGGAACCACTCGGTCTCCAGCGTGGCGTTGGCCAGGTGGTGTGCCGAGGAGGACAGGTCCTGGAGCAGGATGCGACTCTCTTCGCGGGTGGCCTGGAGGAAAACCTGCGGGGCCGGCGCGGACAGCGACTCGGTGCTGAAGGTGATGGCTGCCCGGGAAATGCTGGGCTCTCCCTCCAGAAGACTCCGCACCAGTGCCTGGTACCACTCCAGGTCGTCCTGCAAGTTCTGCTCCCGCGACTTATTGCTCTGCAGCATCATGTTGAGGAAGTTAGTGGCGTGTGTCAGAGTGTCCAGCGCCCCGTGCAAGGAGGGATGGGAGCTGGCTAGAGCTGACGACTTCCCCGACAGGCCCGCCAACTCGTAGCGGCTGGAGCAGTTGGCTCGCTTCAGCTCGTGGGAGTCCCCGCTGTAGAGGTAAGAGGCCACGTCCATGGGCACCTCCTCGGCGAGTTTCTGCGCCAAGATGGTGCCGTCGGTGGAGCGGCTCCAGGAAGCCAAAGGATCCAAGGCAGAGGCTCGAGCCGGCTGCTGGGCGTGCTGCTTCAGCCTCAGGGTTCTCTCTCTAGGGGAATCCAGCCGTCCCGGAGGGTCGCGGCTGGCACTAGCAGTTCCCAATCCCAGATGAGCGAGCAAGAGGCAGAAGAGTAAGGGATAAGCCATGGTTCCAATCTGCTTCGCAGAGAGGAGAGGAGGTAACGGGAGGAGACACTTTTTAAATTTTGGTCGTCAATTTATCAACGGTAATACTTTTCCTAGGAGTCGTCCCCCTTCTCCAGATGGCCGAAAAGGACTTTAAAATAAGAATGTTTTGGAATTGGCCCGGCTGGCTAAGCTACCGTCACAGGAAATCAAATCACCTGTGGCAACGCTGGCTGCACCCGCTCCATAATGGGTCGGCTCGGGATTACGCACCTCACAGCCTTGAGCAGAACAGGTTACATCCCCTCTCTTTCCCAGCGGCTATAGTTAGCCTGCTTACGTCTTTCAGCTCAGCAGCTTCCACCGTCGCTCTCATTGAGGTGTGTTCAAGAGCTGCTGCTGCTGCTGCCGCCGCGGCCGCCAAAGACGCTGCTCCATCATCTCACCCGTGGCAGGTCGTTCCCGCCTCCCGGCTCTGGCTCCTCCTCGTTCGCTTCGCGGAGAGGCGCGGAGTGCGCGCACACAGACCCGCACCACGAGCTCAGGACCGAGTCCCAAAGAGCAAAGATTTCTTTTAAGATGTTAGTCTCTGCGGAGTTTATAGGACCAGGCAGCTGGTTAATTGGAGCCCTTAGGCTTGGCCACAAACCACACTCCTGTCTCCCCTGCTCTGGAGGAAAGCCTGTTTAAAGAGGCAGCTTGGCCGCAACCAAACCCTTGAAGGGCGGCTTCAAGCCGTCTTGTTCTCTGTTTGGTCGGCTCCTGTGTCAATCAGCCGACTGCCATTTGTTGGGCTGGGGCGGGAGCTGTCCAGTGCTGAACCCGAGGCGTCTCAGAGGAGGCGCAGGAGGAGGCGGTGGCTCGGGATGCAGCAGCACCGAGTCCTTTCACCCACTCGCGTTCCCTGATGACTCGGAAACCCGAGGGGGGGGGGGGGGTGGGCGGGAATGAAGAGAGAAGCGGAACGTCTGTGGCTCAGAGCGAAGGAAACTTGGACGAACTGAGGAGGAGGGTGTTGGCGTCTTGCTGCTTAGTTAAATCAACCTTTTCTTTTGCCTGGAAAAGAGGGAGAGAGTTTTCATTTTTGACTTAATCGAAGGGGAAGGACGTAGGATGGAGACATGTGTCCAGATGCTCATTTTTGGCAAATTATCAAATCCTCCTCCTTATTGTCGGCTAAAGAAATTATTAAAACCTACTTGCCGAGGTCTTAGCTATGAGGGAGTAATGGAGACATCTACCGGCTGAGCTTTAAGAAAAAAAATTGCAATATTTAAGGAACCTCTGCCTGAAAGGGGGCCAGAATGAAGGGGAGCCTATGAAAGTGTATGCAGGTGAAAATGTGGAAGGGAGAGATATGTACAAGGGGGTAACACTCAGACTGTGAGAGAATGAGAATGAGTGAGTCAGTGTTGAATGAGAAGGGAAGTCGTTCTGACTGGGAGTTTCTAGAATTAATGGATCTAAGAACTAAGACATCCAGTTAACTACAGATTGGGATATCCCAGCAGAAGAAAGAAGACATACAGAATAAAATATGAATAATAATAATAAACTGAATAATATGTCAGGTGCCCTTCCCCCAATTATTGGTACATCTCTAGTTTAGTCTAATCGTTTTATCTGAAACTTTAAAAATGTCTTCTGATATTCTGAAAATACTAATTAGTACTGGATATGTAATGCTGTGTGCACCTCTACTTTCAACTGGCACCTCTGTTTTCAAATTCCCCAAGAAAAACACAAATAGAAAATCCCAGATTCACTTCAGTTCCCAACCAACAAAAATGTCACTAGTGGCATTCTGAGGTAGCACTGCTTAGATTTACTTTACCATTTCATTTGATTCTCCCTATTGAGAAAATACCTAAGCAGCAAAATGTAAGTTCCAAAGAGAAAAAGGTTGTCTGTATCGTTCACTGTAGTATCTTAGACATCTAGAATACACAGAACTGCCTGGTACGTAATAGGTTCTCACTAAATATTTGCTAAATTAGTGAATGAACCAGAAGATCATGATGATGAAGCTAATTATTTAAGAAGTAAAGTCTGCCTGATATGTCAGTGCTGTAGACTTTTGGAATAAAACAGAGCAATGAGTTTTCCAAATTACAGTACATGGTCTCCAAGTGAGTTTTTATACATATGCAAAAGATTGTTACTAGATTTATACTTATTTACACGTAAATTTCATGTTCACAGCCGACTTTTTGTTTAAATTTTGCTTTGCAGTGTATGCTCCTTTGCTAAAAAAAGGTCATCCCAGTTTAGTGCTCTGCATATGTGACGATAATAACAGAGGGAGTTTCTATTTAATTTACCAGAATATACAATATGATTTTCATCTATTTAAGCAGCTAAGTACTGAAATGTAATTTCCTCCCTAATTGATGTCTTTAAAAAACATACATAATTTATTAACAGTTCTTTAAAACTGTCCAGCATGGCATTTAAAAAGAAGTTATAATTTTATTAGTTGATCTTTCTATAAGTAATTCAATGACTGAACATAATTAAAAGATTTTGGTTCTGGTACTAGCTTTTGTCTAAGAAAGATACATGATCACTGGCAAGACATATAAAGTTCTGTGTCTTAGGACACGAATTGTATCTGGGCTTTGTGACTTAACACTGGGGGAATACTAAATTGTATCTGAGCCACTCTCCACAGGTGCAGCCTTTCCTAGCTTATGTCTGCGAAGAACAGAGCAAACTATGAGAGACCCTTGCAATTTTAGCTTTCCCTTCAGTGGCTCATCTTCAGTCTCTATTGCCAAATAACTGAGATGGACTAGTTGGGTCTAGAACAGCACCGCCAAAATAGAAATACAATGTGAGCCACAAATGTGATTCATATATATAATCTTAAATGTTCCAGTAGCATATTTAAAAATTAAAAAGAAAAATAATTTCAATAATGTATTTCATTTAACCCAATATATACAGAATATTATTTCAATAAGTAAACAATGACAATTATTAGTGAGATATTTTAATTTTTTTAAGTTTTTTCAATGTTTTTATTTATTTTTGAGAGAGAGAGAGACAGACAGATAGAGCGTGAGTGGGGGAGGGACAGAGAGAGAGAAGGAAACACAGAATCTGAAACAGTCTCCAAGCTCTGAACTGTCAGCACAGAGCTTGGTGCAGGGCTCAAACTCACAAACCATGAGATCATGACCTTAACCGAAATCAGATGCTTAAACTACTGAGCCATCCAGGCACCCCTACATTTTTATACTGAATATTCCAAATCCAATGTATATTTTACACTCACAACACATGGCATTTCTCACTAACCATATTTCCAGTGCTCAATAACCACCTGTGACCACAGGCTACCATAGAGTGCAAGCTCGAGAAGATAGTGCATTATGATCTTGAATGCTCTAGAAAGCCAAGTTCTAGGAGGTCTTGTCCATTTAATAGGTCTAGAATCAAGGTAACTGGGTAGTAGACAACTCTTTGTCAATATCAGTGTCCATCAATGAAGGAAATAATCCAAAAAAGGTTTTTTGTAAAAGATCAAGATTTAACACATACTCATATGCCTCTAAACAGATTACAAAATTCCACACCAACTCATAAAGACATATCATTCATTCAATAAATGTTGATTGAACCTTTACCATGTATCAGGCATTAGGCTTGCTAATGGGGCAAAATAAACACATCTTCTACACAATAGACACATGGACCTTACAGTCAAGTGGGTAGAGAGAGAGAGAAAATATAAAAAGCAAATAAAGAAGCTAGAAAATTATATATACTTATAATTGCCATGAAGAAATAAACACTGAAATGATAAAAACTTCAGGGTATGGGGGCGGAAAGCTTCTATATAAAGAGATAAAGAAAAGAGAGACTTCTAGGAGAAGATAATACTTGATCTGAGACCTCAAAAATGAGGAATAGTTAACTAGGTGGAAGGTAGTAGAAAACTAGCTAAAAGTAAGATGGAAAGAATCTTACCTTAGGTACAGAATGTAATCTCTGAGTACCCTAAGACTACCAATATTCCATCCTTAACAGGAAGGAGTACTGGGAGAAAACAACTACAATAACCTGAAGTTCATATGTGATATGAAAAGTATAAACAATTGAGACAAAAAGAAAATTGTTTTATAAAATAATCAAGTGATTATGGCATGAACAGGATCTTCCCCCTCCCCCACCAATTACGTGACGGTAATTTGTAGATATAGACAAATACACCTGTGTGGTCTCAAAATTAAGAATGAAGTTGTCTAAATATACATTGACACTGCATAGGAACTTGACTGTAATCGAACAATGCATACAAGACCTGTAAGCTCTGTATGAAAAGGCCCAAATCTTTATCATCACAGTCCAAGAAGTCAATCTAATGGCTTTAGAACATTGAAATTTGCACTGATAAAAAAGCAATATGCAATGGAGTTATGAGGTATTAGTTGTCATATAATTGATTTATCACTATTATTAAAAAAGAAAATGTGATGTTTGTATATCTTTAAGTGAAAGAAATGAAAAGAGGTCAAAAACTGCTGAGACTAGACTTTATATGAGCAATATAGATAGAGTTATTTTAAAAATTTAAGTGCTGCTTTAAATCAACAAGGATTAGAACAGTGGGGTATGGTGAACAGACACCGAATTGGCAATTGGCAGACCAAAGTTTACTCTTGGCTCTGCCATTGTCCAGTCACATGGCTTTTTACAATTTCCTCAACCTCTCTGAATGCTTTTGCTTCATCTGTACTGTAAGAGTGATGTATTAGATACATCCACAACTGCAACATTAGCAGCTAAATAACAGATAATGGACTAGGTATATTTTCCAGGAACTCATCATTCTTAATAGTTCCAGATTTACAAGGTAAATGTTATTTTTAGATTAAATAGTGATGAATATTAGTAAACACAATGGCACAAACCAAGTCAAATTTCTGATAAAGCAAATGAAACAACAAAGGGACAGCATAGTTTGTTGATAGAACACAAAAATCAGAAATCCAGTTCTTACTCCTGATCTTCCTGTGATTCTGGATTTCCCTAAGCATATGCCACTCCTGTGCCTCCTGTGCCCACTTTCAAAATGAAGATCATAGTCTTTGTTACCCAAGAGCAGAAGTTTTGAAATGTTTGGATGTAGAAGTATCCCTAGAGGGTTCTGAATATCACTGTGGGTCTGGGGAGAACTTGAGAATCTGCATTTTAATAAGCACCACAGGTGATTTTGTTGCAAATGGTCCACAGAGCACATGCTGAGAAATACTGCCTCGAGCCATGAAAAATAACTCTAAGGATTTGATACAGGTTAGCTCTTTTCGTCTCCATTGCCACACTGAGTTTGGTACTGTTACTATTTTACAGATGGAAAACAAACAAACAAACAAATGAACTGCCCTAAGAAATAACAGACATCTGGCTCCAGATATTATACTCTTAGTCACTATACTAGTGGTTCTCAAACGTTGATATGGATTAGATTCACCTGGAGAGCTTTTGTCAAAGCACAAATCAGTGGCCATACCCCCACAAAATTGCTAATTCAGTAGGTCTCCAGTAGGGCCTGAGAATTTGCATTCCTAACAAATTCCCAGGTGATGCAGATACTGGTGGTCCAGGAACCACTCTTTCAGAATCACTGCTCTGTGCCATGCTTTTCATCATTATAATCTGTCATGTCTATATGCTTACACTCTTTCCATGTATTTCACTGGAAAAAGAAGAAAGTCAACATCAATGGGTGAAAAAAATTGCCTGAAATCTGCTTGGGGAAAAGAAAAAACTCTCTGGTTTTCTATTTCCAACTTAGAAAGTTTACCCAAGATGTTTATGTTTTTTACTTAGCAGTTTATTCTCGTCTGCCTCCAGTTTACCCTTAAAACTCTTACTCCCTGTCAGCATCACTTCTAAAAACACTCCTGCTCTTTCAAGAGTCATCTCCTCTGCTTTTCACTATAACATCGGGACTTGGGCTATTCTTGCCTTCCCAATAAAGTGCATCTTTTTTAAGTACTGCTAAACAGTATCATCTACAGAGTCACTTGGGCTTTGACTCAAACTGCTAGTTTCCCCTAATGTCCCATTCCTCCCTCCCTCCCTACACGCACACACAAAATGGTTTTATAAACCTAAAGACACCTAAAGAACCTTCTGACCATAAAGGGAGAAAACACCAGGAAATGGCATTTATGTAGGAAAATCCTGAGTGTGCTAAGACAAAGATTTCCTTAAATGGCTTTCCATGTCCCTGACCTGACTGACATTCAGCAGTGCTGGAAAGAACTAATACAGTATTTCAAAGAAGAGCACCAAATTATTGAAAGCCCAACTCTTTTTAATACAAGGATTGGCTCCCTCTCTCATGCAGAAATAAGAACAACGCAAGAATTTGAAACAAAATGTACTGAAAAAGGAACTTTGGATAGGAAGAGATGGGAAATGGATTATTTTGTCTTTGCTCAATTTCGTCTGCTTCTCTTCTTGGGGGGAAGCTCCTCATACCATATGTATGTATTTGTTGTTACAGTTCATGATGTTGTTTTCATCAGCACATTACCTTGGGCATAACGGAGGTTTACTTCATGATCAGTTTAGGACTTGGCTCTCCATCTTAATACAGGAGCTTTTGAAAGTTGGGAACTTCAAGTGTCCAGGACCATGTCTACAGTGCACATTGTGTACACACATAGGAGACACTAATAAATGGCAATTCCTCACTATGAAAGAGCAGAAACTTGTAAACCCAAACACACTTATAAAGAACAAGTTGAGCAAAAGGCATAATCATACCTGTAAATGCAGAGAGCAAACTGATGGTTGCTAGAGGGAACAGGAGTGAGGACTGGACAAAATGGATGAAGGTGAGTGGGAGATACAGGCTTCCATTTTTGGAATAAATAAGTCATAAGAATAAAAGGCACAGCATGACAAATATAATCAATGATATAATAGCATGGTACGGTGGTGACAGGTGGTAGATACACTTCTGGCATGCATATAGCATAATGTATAAGTAAGTCGAATCATTATGTTGTATACCTGAAACTAATGTAGCATTGTGTGTCAACTACACTCAAATAAAAATGTAATGAGAAAAAAAATTATAATAATATTAAGTCGCTTGTAAAAATTTTGCTATTTTAAAAAAAGTTGGGGGAAATTAATCCAGTAATGTTGATATTATTGAACTTCCAGAGATCTTATTTTTGTCGTTTTATGGAAAAAATAAAATAAGGAGACATGACACAGAAATATATTCCAGTCAAATTTAGTGAAAGAAGAAAACCACTACACATATTCTGATGGAAATATCTTAAGGCTAAGAAAATGACAAACCTAATCATGAGTCCAGGTAAAAACAGTTTTGCAGATGTAGTAGGATGTGCCCTGCAGAAGTCTGAATCCTGTGGCATATATAAATTGTTTCTATCTGTCATTTTGATGTACTCTTGGAATAAACAGTTTCATGGAAAATTTTGCTTCATCTTTACCAACAGCTCCCTATTCAAACACAGAAGAATTTTAGAGAAATTTTGGCACATGAAGGTTTCAGTTTCTTTTGTTCGCTGTGTCAATAAATGTTCTTCAGTAATGGGGCTGACTTCAAGTATACATGGCCATCATGTACCACAATGTCTGGGGAGAAATGGGTTCTTCGTGAGCACTCTGCAGAAATAAGCTCTTATATATTGCATAGAAACAGCAGACTAGAAAAAAAGAAAAAAGAAAAAGCAGACTAGAGAACAGAAGGCTAAAAAGAGAAACAATTTTCAAGAATCTGCTGTATCATGAGTACCAAATGTGATGAAAAGGAGCTGTTTCAACTGTTTGTTTTTATATCTCAAATCAGTTATTCTAGAGGAAAAAATTAAAATTTAATTAAAATTCAAGAAAGCAGTAAAAACGAACAAGAAAGTTTTTCTGAATGTTGAGGTTATTTTTAATTGAGATGGATTAACCAAGAACTGGAGAGAATACTTCCTTGAAGGAAATTTGTGATCTTTGGTGGAAACTACATCCATATATCAGAAATGAGTTATATTTATATTCCACCTGGATAGACAGATGAACCAAATAGTCTTTGGAATCTATTTCTTTCTTACAGTTTTTTGATAGATCTAGATCACTGATAGACTCAAATAATTGAGACTGTTTATGTTGCCACAAACAGGAAAACTAGTGCATACATATTTCACCCATAATCCTTCCCTTAGATATCAAAATCCTGTCCCTTTTTGCTACCACTCCTCCTGTGCTGCATTACTCAACCTGGCATTCAAGACCGTTTACTAAATTTTTCTCACCCATCCCACCAGCCCTCCACTACCTTTTAGAGTCCCTCCATTCTGACAAAACTATGCTGTTTACGCTCTTCCTTTATAAGTAATTTGCACATTCTAGTCCTATGCCTGCCTTTGTAGAAGCTAA
Source organism: Paguma larvata (assembly GCA_030068075.1). Classification (NCBI taxonomy): domain Eukaryota; kingdom Metazoa; phylum Chordata; class Mammalia; order Carnivora; family Viverridae; genus Paguma; species Paguma larvata. The sequence goes on from CM057828.1 coordinate 115,026,383, forward strand.
CTCTGTTTTTTGAGAAGAGAAAACTTCTACAAATACATGTTTCCTCTCCTTAAAGTCTTTCAATACTACCAACTCTCTGACTAGACATTTCACCTAAAAGATACACAAATGGCTAATGAATGCATGAAAAGAGGCCCAACACCGTTGGTCTTGACAGAAATGAAAACTAAAAACCACAAGATACCATTACATACCCACTAGTAGGACTAAAATAAATAAGACACACAATAACAACTGTAGGTGAGGATATGAAAAAACAAGAGGCTTCCTACATTGCTGGTGGGAACGAAAAGAGGCACAGTCACTTTGGAAGACAGATTAGCAGTTTCTCAAGAAAGTTCAATACAAACTACCACATGACCCAGCAATTCTACTTGTAGGTGTTTACCCAAGAGACATGAAAGCATGTGTCCACACAAAGACATGCACACGAATGTTCACAGCAGCATTATCCATAATAGCCAAAATCTAGAAATGACCTGAAGATACCTCAACTGGTGAATGGATAGACACAATGTGGTACTACTATCTAATAGAATATTATTCAGCCATAAATATGACCAAGCCACTGACACAGGCTATGCCATGCATGCAGCTCAAAAATATACTAAGTGATAGAAGCTAGACACAAGAAACCATATATTGTGTTCATGTGACATGTCCAGAAAGGGTAAGTTTATAGACACAAAAGGTAGATTGTTGGTTACCTGGACCTAGAAGTTGAAGAAAGAACAACTGTCATTTGACATGAAGGTTCTTGCTAGGGGGGTGAAAAGGCTCTAAAACTGGTGACAATAGCTGTACTATTTGGTAAATTACTTGAAATCATTGAATTGTACACTTAAATAGGTGATATGTAAAATGTACTTCAGTAAAGTTTGCTTAAAAAAAAGAACTATCAACTTAGTTATTCTCCATGATTCATTTGATTTTCTAGAATCCTCCTTGAGTCTGTCCAGTATCATCTTGTTTCTTATGACTCCATTTTGTATTATACAATTTGTATTTGCTGACATAATGCTATCTCTGAACATTTACATGGAAAATTGAAGAAGTTTTGGATAGCTTCCTCATCTGTATTATTTTTTATTTTATTTAACAGAAAATACCAATGAGGGGGGCCACTATGTGCCAGACACTATTCTAGATAAAAGTGATATTGCAATAAACAAGTCAAGTCTCTGCCAGCATGGTGCCTACATTCCACAGAGGAGACCAACAATAAACAAATGAAAAATAATATAACATAATTTTCAGATGTAATAAGTACTATAAGGAAAAATAAAGGGGAATAAGAAGTTAGATAGAGATTGTTCGTCAGGGAAAGCAGTTGATTAAGTGGAATTGAGTAGAAGATTGAATGATGTGAAGAGTGACAAACAGGAAGAACTCAGAACAATTTTCCCAGAAGAAAATAATGATCACAAAAGCCCTAAAAGAGGATTAAATCTGGTCTGCCCAGAAACAGCAAAAATAACTGTGCAGATAGAGGCCAAAGAAAGAGGAAGAGGAAGAGAAGGCAAGGATCAAATCATATAGTGTTTGGGAGGAGGGGTATGGCAATGAGTTTCACTTTTATTGCAAGGACAAATCATGGGAGGAAGTCATGGGAGGATTTGACAGGAGTGACAAAGTCATGAAGACTGCTACACAGTCTGAAGGAGGAGGACATGAGCAGAAACATAGAGACCAGTTAGGAAGCTATCGCAGTAGTCAAAACAATACATTATGGTGGTTTGGACTGGAAGTAGAATGATGATGGTCAAAATAGTTAAACATTCTTGAATTCAGGAATGTAGTTTTCTGAAGGTCAGAACTTAATTAAAACCCTATGTTAGATGAGAATAAGATTTTCTTTAAAAAAAAAATAGATTTCTTAATGTAGGAATGTTAATAAATAAAATAACTGGTGCCAACTCCATTTGGTAGTAGAACCCTAAGTTTAGATTCAAAAGTATTTTTATTTTTTAGAAAAATCACTGTTCCTACTTATTCATATAAAAATTCTTTTATCCCAGTTTAAAAATGAGCAGAAGACATGATCAGAGAGGTACCCGGATGGCTCAGTCAGCTGAGATTCCAACTTCGGCTGAGGTCATAATCTCATGGTTCATAGATTTGAGCCCCACATCAGGCTTTGCGCTGACAGCAAGGAGCATGTTTCAGATTCTCTGTCTCCCTCTCTGCCTCTCCCCCTGTTCGAGCTCTCTCCCACACACAGAAATAAGTATTTTTAAAAATTTAAATAATCCCTATCAAAATAACACCAACATTCTTGACAGAGATAGAAAAAATAGTCCTAAAATTTGTATGGAAGCAGAAAAGACTCCAAATAGCCAACGCAATCCTGAAAAAGAAAGCCAAACTAGAGATGTCACAATTCCAGACTTCAAGTTGCACTACAAAGCTGTAATCGTCAAGACAGTATGGTACTGGCACAAAAACAGACACATAGATCAATGGACCCAAAAATGTGGAAAGAATATCCAATGGAATAAAAGACAGTCTCTTCAGCAAGTGGTGCTGGGAAAACTGGACAGTGACATGCAAAAATGAACCTGGACCACTTTCTTACACCATACACAAAAATAAACTCAAAATGGATTAAAGACCTAAATTTGAGAAAGGAAACCATCAAAACCCTAAAGGAGAATGCAGGCAACAACCTCTTTGATCTTGGCTGCAGCAACTTCTTACTCACATGTCTCTGGAGGCAAAGGAAACAAAAGCAAAAATGAACTATCGAGACCTCATCAAGATAAAAGCTTCTGCCTGGTGAAGGAAACAATCAGCAAAACTAAAAGACAACTGATGAAATGGTAGAAGATATTTCCAAATGACATGTCAGATAAAAGGTTAGTATCCAAAATCTATAAAGAACTTATCAAACTCAACACTCAAAAGGTGAATAATCCAGTGAAGAAATGAGCAAAAGACATGAATAGTTACTTTTCCAAAGAAGACATCCAGATGGCTAACAGACACGTAAAAAGATATTCAATATCACTCTTCATCATCAGGGAAATACAAATCAAAAACCTCAATAAGATACCACCTGACACTTGTCAGAGTGGCTAAAAATAACAACTTAGGCAACAACAGATGTTGGCAAGGATGCAGAGAAAGAGGAACCCTTTTGCACTGCTGGTGGGAATGCAAACTTGTGCAGCCACTCTGGAAAACGGTATGAAGATTCCTCAAAAAATTAAAAATATAACTACCCTATGACCCAGAAATTGCACTACTAAATATTTATCCAAAGGATACAGGTGTGATATTTGAAGGGGCACATACACACCAATGTTTATAGCAGCGCTATCAACAATAACCAAAGTATGGAAACAGCCCAACTATTCACCGACAGATGAATGGATAAAGATGTGGTGTATATATATATACACACACACACACAATGGAATGTTACTCAGTGATCAAAAAGAATGAAATCCTGCCATTTGCAACAACATGGGTAAAACCAGAATGTACTATGCTAAGCGAAATTAGTCAGTCAGAGGAAGACAAATATCATATGACTTCACTCATATGTGGAATGTAAGATACAAAACAGATGAATATAAGGGAAGGTTAGCAAAAATAATATAAAAATAAGGAGCAGGACAAAACATAAGAGACTCTTAAATACACAGAACAAACTGATGGTTGCTGAGGGGGTTTGGGGTGAGGGTGGGCTAAATGGGTAAGGGACATTAAGGAGGACACTTGTTGGGATGAGCACTGGGTGTTATCTGTAGGGGATTAATAAAGATTCCACTCTTCATATTATTATTGCACTATATACTAATTAACTTGGATGTAAATTTAATTTTTTTTAATTTGTTAAAAAAGAAGATATGATCAGAAATTTCGAAACAAAAGAAACACGTGGCCTTTAAACATACGAATCTCATTAATGAGTGTGGAAATGCAAATCAAAACACAATGTCAAGCAAGTTAGATCTATACGATTGGCAAATATTAAATATTGGCATATTGTCCAATAATGCCGAGTTACTAGCACTGGATGTGGAGAAGACGGGAGAGTTGTGGAATCACAAAATCTCCTATGCATTGCTGTTGGAAGTGTAAACTAGTATGATTGTTTTTGGAAAATAATTCAGCATTATCTTGTAATGTCAAATATTCACCAATCCTATGATCCAGCACTTCCATACTTAACATATACACAAAAGAAATTCTGGAACATGTATACCTTGGGAAATGTACAAGAATGTTAATAGCATTACTTTTTTTTTAACGTTTATTTATTTTTGACAGAAAGAGACAGAGTGTGAGCAGAGAAAGGGCAGAGAGAGAGGGAGACACAGAATCTGAAGCAGGCTCCAGGCTCTGAGCTGTCAGCACAGAGCTGGACGCGGGGCTGAAACCCACTAACTGTGAGATCATGACCTAAGCCAATGTCTGACGCTTAACCAACTGAGACACCCATATGCCCCAACGTTACTGTTTAAATGCAAAAACCCTGAGCCTAAATGCTCATCAACAGGAGAACAGTGAATGAACTGTGTTATGCTCACACATATGAAATGAAAGCAAGGACATTATAAACACAGGCTTCAGAGAGATGGCTGGGCTCTTTGAGTGGGGTGAGGTATGAGAATGGGACAGGGTGCTAGGTGGAAAATTCACAAGTGCTTATCTAAAATAATTAACTAAATAAATCAGATCATGTGTTGACCAATGGCAAAAGTGCCTTGAACAAAGGACTATGTTAAATTGAAGGTCCTGAAGTCAATTAAAGGGGCAAAGGAAAGGGAAGAGAAGGGAACAGAAAGGAAGGAAAGAAATCACTGTTAACTGTCATTGTTTCTGTAGCGTTGTCCCCAAATGAATGATCTTCATGGTCTATATGACCCTCTTCACCCTTAAGAACTTATTGAGCTGACAAATCTGACAAAGCAATAGTGTAAATGTTCCTCTTGGTGCCAACATTTTGCTCCTCCTGAGTAACAGTGTCCACTTTTTCCCAGTGCCAAAAAAGTTTCAGTGTTCAGACAGGCCTCCTGATTTGAAATCAGGAAAGGTTCTCAGTGCCTGCCTTCATCTAGACCTTCCTATTAATAATAGCTGTTATTTACATTTGGCTGAGCCATCGTCTTGGATAGCAGTCCACTTCAGGCTGAAGTTCGATTTCACTTTCTGAAGATCAAGTACTTTCTTCCCTTCCCTATCAGTCTCTAAACTTATCGAGTTTGTATCCAGAGCACTATTTCTAGGCCTCCGACATGTCTCCTCAAAGACTGGATGACCCACTTTCCAGATGGAGCCAACATCATCCTCTATCTGATCCATAAATCACGAACAGAAGGCTGAGGAAATGAGAAGCTGTGTACCCACTGGGAGGGTAGCTAAGCTTCCAGCATGGGGTGTACAGCAAGATCACAGGCACACAACATAATTCTCCCGAAAGCCAGTTTTGATCAATGACAGAACAACCTGGTTCCAGAGGAAATCATCCCGGATTTTTTTAAGCGAAACTAAACAGTAATATTGAAAGTAGGTAAGATTTACCACAAATTTAATCTAATGTATTTAATGGTATATGGCACCTGAAGACTAGATAGCAAGTAAGTCATTCACATATTTGACAATAATAGCTATTTCAAGGATTCCCTCAGACGAAAGATGAGGGAAGAGAAAAGATAAAGTTTAGGAACTCCTCTTCTGCCACAAGGGCATAGGGCAGTGTTCCAGTTCTCCTTCCCTTCCCTAAAAAGGATTTAAGGTATGATCTCAGGGAATAAGGCTGATCTCCCATAATACCTGGGCTATGAGTACCATCTTTCAGTCCTCTTGGAAGAAGAAAATAGTTAGATACCCCAGAGAGGCTGATTTCAGTGTTCATTTAGAAGTCTCTGATAATAGATAAGCAGAGAGAGGCCCTGCCTGGGGGAGGAGGGGAGCAGGGAGGGGGGCTTTTTGTAAACATCAGGGAAGTGTGGGAGGCAAGCTACTGTTAGTGAGAGATGGTGAGGACAGCTAGATACATAAGCATGCTAGAAAAATATCCATATTGTCAGTACAACATAATGATAACGTTGAGTCCAGATATTTTTTTTAAAACTAAGCTTTTTACTACTTAACTCATTCTTAAGTAAGTTAGGAATAGAAGTGAGAAGGGGGGTGTTCTCCTGGGAGGCTCAGTCGGTTGAGCATCCAACTTCAGCTCAGGTCATGATCTCATGGTCTGTGAGTTTGAGCCACACCATCAGGCTCGCTGCTGTCAGCAGAGCCTGCTCTGTTCTCCTCTCTCTGTCTCTCTGCCTCTCCCCCACTTGCTCGCTCTATCTCCAAAGTAAACATTTTTTTTAAAAGTGAGGAGGACAGAACATCTCTTAAGTACAGTCAGAGGATTTTAGACTTCATATAACAGTGGCTTGATCATCAATAATTTCATCTTTAAAATTACCCTGAAAGTTGTCAAAAGGATTAGTTCTCAGAAATACATGCCCAGGAATAGGTCTTTGCATTGCCAGATGACTTCTGAATTGGTGAATTCCTAAAATCCAGGACAGAGCTTTCTGCAAATTGCCATGAAGTTGTTTCTGCCTCCATTTTACTGGCTTTGTTATTACAGCATCTACCCTGGAAGCTGAGTTTCCCTGTCCTCACACCCACTCTCTGCCAGGATGACAGCAGATTGGGAACAAGGACCAGGAGAGAACTGAGCTGCCGTCCTAAGACATAGATTTTTTTAAGCATGAAGAGTGAAGAGGATTAAAATCAATTCTTATCTCTGCATAATGTACCCACCTGAATTTCTTTTCTGGATTCTTTTTCCTTATTTAAACTTGTCACTTGAGCAGCTGAAGAAAAAATATGATCCCAGGATCTCCCCCTTAGTAAGAGAAGCACCTCCTCCCCTATAACATCCTAACCAAAACACATCAATTAGAACAGCCTCAATCAAAAGTCAAGAAGAGGGGCGTCTGGGTGGCTCAGGTCATGATCTCACAGATTGTGAGTTTGAGCCCTGTGCGTGGGGCTCTGTGGGACAGCTCAGAGCCTGGAGCCTGTTTCCAATTCTGAGTCTCCCTTTCTCTGCCCCCCTGCTCACTCTCTCTCTCTCTCTCTCTCTTTCTCCCCAAAATAAATAATCATTAAAAATATTCTGAATAAAATATATTCTGAATAATCATTAAAAATATTCTGAATAATCAGAATAAAAATATTCTGAGCATATAAAATATATTTTTTTTAAGTCAAGAAGAAATCAGAGGGGAGATGGGCAGGGGGAGTAACATCGACTAGGTGGATCAGCCTGGCCACTCTAGATCTTTCTAAGACCTCTAAGTTATCTCTCAATAGCTCTGTTTTCCTGGTTGTGTTTGACATCTGTGGGTTCCCCCTGCCCTTACTATAGGAGTGTTAAAGCGTTAAAGTTTAGAATGTGAGCCAAGAGGAAAATCACCAAGAAAGCAACCTGGCAACTTTCAGGCTAGTTTCTAAGTCACGAAGATGAAAGAAGTCCTTGAATGAGATCAGAAGAGCCACCTGCGGGTTGGAGTCAAAGTTCTGTAGTAACAAAACAGTATATACGACTTGGGGGTTTTCACCTCCTACACACATAGTTCCCTGGGGAATCTCATTCAGTTGGATTGAATTTGCAGATCCTGGTCATGGGCACATTCTTTATGACCAAAACTGACTAATATCTCCCACTGCCATCAGACAGCTCTGAAGTGGCAGACAAGAGTGCTATCTGTGACTAAGCCAGGTGCGTGTCCTGTGGGTCTGAGCTGGGCAGATCTCTCAGTATGTACCATGTACTCTGGAACTCAGAACACCTCATGGGAAACAAAGGAATTGTATGAGTATGTGGAAGTAGGCAGCTGTCACCATGCCTCCATCCTTAGCCCTGCTCCTGTCCTAACAGAGCCTTTTCCTGAGACATGACCATTGGAAACAGGAGTCAAGCTGCTAATCACCCAGCTTTTGAAACTCCAAACCTTTTTAGTTTTTTGTTTTTGTATCATCACTAGGAAAAATCTTTACCGACTCAGACGTAAATGGAATCAGGCTTTTAAATATTCTAGGAGACAAAGTAATTTTTACTCTAATATTTCATCTCAGTGAACAAATCAGACATTCAGCCACATACATTCTGGAAGGATCTACCACACCAGACTGGACCCAAGTTCCAAGGCTTTTCACACAGTGACAGGGCTTAGTCCTCATTCATCTGCTTACTCTACATACCATCAAGGTACCCACTGTCCTTGACTGAGTGAACACAGACCCAGTGGCTCTCTGATGCATGCCGGAACATACATGGGCCACAGGAGTCTCTGCACCTGCCAGATTTAGCAAAAACAAAATGAAATAAAAAAACAAGCAAACAAAAAATAGGACATCCAATTAAATTTGAATTTCAGATAAACAACACATAATTTTTTAGTGTAAGTATGTTCAATGCAATATTAGGACATATTTATACCCCCCAAAATTATTCATTGCTACGTGAATTTCAAACATAACTAGATGTTCTATATTTTATCTGACAACTCTACTATGATACCGCCTTGCCAATACTCCTCTCTGAGAACATGCTGCCTCCCCAGCACAACTCCAGTAAACAGGACCTGGGTCGCTGTTACTCTAGGATTATGAATCTCTAATACTAGACCAGGGGAAGTTTTGTTTTGTTTTGTTTTGTTTTGTTTTGTTTTGTGGGGAATTATTGTTGTCTTTGGGATTAAATTTTCTGAAACAAAGACAAGGACGTCCACAGATGGTTCTGTACCTCCCCTGAGGCAATGAATTACAGGCTACTCTCTTGAAATGAAAGTGGGGGAGGGGATTAAGGTCTCAAATTGTTTATCCACACATCTTTTTTCTCCTTTAGTTTTCTCTCTCCACCTCTCTTCTTCCCTTTCTCTCTGCTTTCTTTTTACAATATCAAAAGAAATTGTTGAAAAAAATGCATTTTTATTTAGGTCAAGAGATCAGGCGAATTCTTACACTGTGAAAGACATTTATAAAAACACAGTAAGACTGTTAGAATCCCAGGAAGCCAGAGTACCTTAAAGCACAAATACAAAGGAGTAGATAGGGTCACATCTTCCAAAAGTCTTTTTTCTCGATTTACATTTCAAGACCATAGGCATTTTTCCAGTAGAAGTATGATCCCATTGTAACTCAAAACAGAATTTATTAAGAAAATGCATTGTTGCGGGATGGCTACCTATACTTGTTTTTAAAATATTTTTAATTTGCTTTTTATGACTTAACTGCTAGTTGGATTATTTCAAGAAATCCTGGATACACACTGAGGAATGAATGAATGAGATGACTTGCACAAAAATGTTTGTAAAAAGATGCTCATTGCAGCATTAGTTATGAAAAAGAGAGGACCAATTTAAGTGTCTTTCAATCAGATATCGATTAAATAAATTGTGCTATAATTACCTACTATGGCTATTAAACCTGATATTTTATCCATCATTATGTCAGAGTTTCCTAAAGTAAGGATAATAAGTTAAAAGATATCAGGAGTGGAAAAGAAGATATAAAACTGTAATTTTCAATGACAATGTAGTTATGTATGATAAAATTCAATATAATCTATGGTTTAATTATTTGAATTAGTAAAATAAGTTTGACAAGGCTGGCAGATACAAGGGCAATATACAAAAATCAGTTGTATTTTATACCAATATAAGTAATCTGAATATGATATTTTTTAAATTTACAGCGGCATCAGAAAAAAGGAGGAAAAAAGATTTTCAAGGACTCTGCACAGAAAACAGTAAAATAACTTAATTATTAGCCAAGATAATCTTGGAAAACAGGATGTCCCCGATATCAATACTTAGGATAAAGCTGCAGTAATTTAGATGCTGTAGTATTGGTTCAAGGACTGACAAGAGACCACTGGAACACAATAGAGTTCAAAATGAGACACACGCGTATGGTCATTTGATCTATAACAAAGGTGGCACTGTAGCCACCTTTGTGGGAATAGGGCAATCTTTCAATAAATGGTGCTGAGTCAACTAGTTTCCTCAGATCCACCTTCAGGGCTGAGGCACTCATTCCCTGGTTGCTGGGAAGGTTGGCTGCTGATGGCTCACAGCTGCATCTGTCTCTCTGGGAATGTTCCTTAGTCAAAGAATGCTGCTTTATCCAAGATTATACTCACTCCCAGAGCGTATCCCACATCCAGTAACTGATGCATGCAAGTGTCCAAAGTTCCAGCCCTTTCCTAGACTGGTCACTAAAGGAAGGTTCCAATTCAAGAGTTCTCCTTAGGGATAGCCTAGGTCCCTAATGCAACTGTATCACACCTTAACCTCTCTCTCCACCCAGCCTTGCTTCCTCTGCTCCCTCTGGGGTTTTATATGAGAGTTTTATCCCAGTAAAACTCCTGCATGCAAATCTCAATGCCCCGGATTTGATATCCAGGGAACTTGACCTGGGACACACTGGAAAAACTTAACCTTGACCCTACTTCATACTTTACATGAAATCAATTCCAGGTGAGAGTATAACTAAATGTGAGTGGTAAAACATAAAATTTCTAAGAAAATCTCTAACATAACAAAGCCCACTACTTTGGAGTTCAAAAAGTTGTCTTAAACAGGACACAAAAGCACTAACCATAAAGAAAAAGACTGATAAATTGGATACATTAAAATTAAGACCTTCTGTTTATTGAAGTATACCATTAAGAGTAAAGAGGCAAGCCATAGAGTGGAGGATACACACAATAACTATTAATCTACAAAGGGCTTATATACAAAACACATAAAGAAAGACCAAAAAATCAACATGCAGACAGACAACCAGATCGAAAAAAGTGAAAGAGACTTGAAATGCCTGTTAATTTTTATTGACACCAAAGAAAAAATGCAGTGAAAATATTGTCAGAATATATGAAGAGTTAATATAGAAAATGCCTAAAAAGCAATGAGGTTATACCGATGCAGAGCATCTAGAAATTGGGACAGTCTTGAGTAAGAGAATGGTAGGAGGAAATAAATTTAAAATTTTAGAAACTGTCTCAGACAGTTAAGGGATAATTAGCACTTGATTTATTTGTAGAAATTCATACAATTACTTTCTTCTAACTAAAGTATTACACACACACGCACAGTTATAAATAGCTATGAGCAGAACACAAATAAGGTCGTATATTCCTTTAGTGAGGAGCTCCCTGTCAGATCTCTGCCTCTCTCACTTGTCTGATGTAGTAGCAGCATACTACGTATGCCACTGGCACTAGCACCAGTGGTAGCAAGCTTTCCTGGGGGCAGTACTATGATAGTGAATTTTATGTGTCAACTTGGGCGGGCCATTGTGTCCAGATATTTGGCCAAACATTGTTTTGGGTATTTCTCTTCTTTGAATGAGATCGAACTTTAAACTGGTCCACTCTGAGTAAAGGAGATTGCCCTTCATAAGATGGTTAGGCTACATCCAAGCACTTGAAGGTCTTAATAGAACAAAGACTGACCTCTCCTGAGAAAGAAGGAATTCAGTCAGCAGACTGCCTTTGGACTCAAAGTACATTTCCTCCCTGAGTCTTCAGCCTGCTGGCCTATTCCATCAGATTTTGGACTCACCAAATCTCTAAAATTATTTGAGCCAATGTCTTAAAATAAATCTCTAGATAGATAGATGATAGATAGATAGATAGATAGATAGATAGATAGATAGATAGATAGACAGACAGATAGACAGAACGAACCTCGGTCATGGTTCTATTCTTCTGAAAAAGCCTGACTAATATAAGGCCTAAGACTGGGAAAAATCAATTCTCTCACCTGGGTGAGCCTGGCATGAATATTACTGGCTTCATTGCATTCCTAGCTGTAACTGATACCTGCCTTGTAAGTTCATCTATTCTTTCTGAAATTCACAGTCTTAAACACATCCTCTCCTTCCAGTCTCTCAAACTTCGCTATTTCTTCTGTGTCTTTACAGGGACCAAACTGAAGACCAGCTGCATTTTTTTGGAACAGTGGGGTATCTGTGCCCAGTCCTGCTTGCCTGCTGTGCTTTTGTGTCTGCCCTGACATCTCGTTGTCCTCTGAGCAGGCTTGTCTCATCTTGAATGTCCCCTGATACTCTAGCTTCTTCAGGATCCTTGTCATTCCTTGAGTTTTTATTCAAGAGTTTGAAACTCCTTAAAAACTAAACCCTTCTGTTTAACATATAAAGCATCTAAGATTTCAATTTGTTTGTTTCTTTGTTTAATAGGACCACATACCCCAAGGTCAGTCTCCCTCAGCTCTGCTAGTAAACAAGACTTATATCCTAAGGTACAGTGTCTTCCCTCTGGCTAAGACCAAGAAATCCTTTCTGGTCATTGGGTTGATTCAGTACCTGATCATTCTCTGGCTCAGAATCACCCAAGGACTTATAAAAACATTACCTGCCTGTTCCCACTCCTGGAGTGTTTGATTCGGCAGGTCTGGGGTGGGACCTGGGAATTTTAATTCCTAACAAATTCTCAAATAAGGCTGATGCTGTGGAACATGGAATTACACTTTGGGAACCACTGCTGTAGCTCTGGTTCCTAAATTGCTGTCTTCTGTGACTCTTGATTCCTTTTAATTCCTAAATCTTTTACAAATATCATTTCTGCTGGTCTAAGGTGAAACTCAGAGTGGGGAAGGGGAATGGGCACTCTCATACAGCCTTCCTCTATTGGCACAGGCCAAGGAGAGTGGGAATTCAATTCAACATCATGAACTTTTTTTTTTTTTTTGAGTGGCTGTTGTATTATAAAGCACTAGTTGGGAGAGGTTAGAAAGATCAGTTTCTGTTCTCAAGAAACTCTAATAAGGGGAAACTATACTATAAAGCAGGATATATTATATTATAATAAATATAATAAGACATTATTGGTGCCCTAAGCATATTTCATAGGTTAAACCCAGAGGTCAAGGCTAAGACTCACCTCAGGGTCACACAAGTGCAGGGGCAGCATATTCACAATCCTGAGTGAGTGCCTCCTTAAATTTTTGTCTTTAGGGATTTCACTTGCCTCTTCTAGCCTCACCCCTGCCAAAGGTCACAATTGAGAGTACCAGTATCACTGATGGATTCCAGCCTTTTCTTTCATATATTCTCTACAGAAAAGTCTGCTTGGCCTGTGTGCCAAGTGGGCCTGTATGCCACATATAATGCTCAACTACACATAAAGCTTATAATGGAAACAGAAGCTTACAAAATCACTGGGCAAAATTTATAGAGTAAGAAGATCAGAAGGACTAAGGCTGATATTTGAGGCATACAAACATTTAAGAGATGGGATTTAGAAGAAGAAACTTGCAAGTTTTTGGGAAATGGGTAAATAGAAAGAACCAATATAGCTTGAGATATGCTTCGATGTCTGAATGAAGTGTGCAAGACATAGGACGTGGCTTCAAACAGCTTCCAGGCTAGTAGAAGAAACACGGCCCTCACTTGAAAAAATAAATATTCTGGGGCTAAGCTCCAAATCAGTGTTGATGATAGAATATAAAGAAGAGAAATAAACTAAGACTTGCCCCACCTTGAGCAATACAATACTCAGTTTTCACATGTAAAAAAATGATGAAAATAATATTAATTGCATAGGGTTTTTATGAAAATTTAGTAACATAATTCAAGTTCTAAGTGCAGTTGCTGGCTTATAGCAAACACTAAGCATATCATTATTTATTTTTGTGAGAGAGAGCTTGAGCAGGGGAGGGACAGAGAGAAAGGGAGGCAGAGCATCGGGCTCAAACCCATGAATATGAGATCATGACCTGAGCCAAAACCAAGACTGAGCCACCCAGGTGCCCCAGTACATTTTTATTTTTATTGTAATTCCTGTTGTGATCCTGTTAGTGCTGCTGATGAGTGAAGTTTAGGAGACAGGAGGAAGATGCGGGGTGCATTGAGGATGATGGACAATGAGAAGCTGGAATGGTCAGCTTGTAGAGCAAGATTCACCTACATTCTGAAGCAAGATGTGTCAACAAGGACAAGGTCAGTAGTTGCTAAAGTGTGAGGGTGAGTCAGAAGATCAGTTTGTTTAGACTGTGTGCAGCATGAAGAGTTGATGGTGGCCAGATTGCAATCTTGGGGTAAGAATTTTGAGCTTTTCCCTAGAATTAATCTAGAACCTCTGAGGATTTATGATCAAAAAATGACATAAATGAAAACAATCTTTTGGTGATATGAATTTATAAACCTAAAGTAGTAACAGGAAAAATGATGTCAGGTAGTTCAGATTCTTAAATATGAGATGATGCTATGTTAGTAGTGAAAATAGAAAGGAAGGAGAACACTCAAGGTACAGCTGACCCTTGGACAATGTGAGGATTAGGGGTACTGACCCCTCACACAGTCAAAACTGCACATGTAACTTTAGATTCCCCAAAAACTTAACTAATAACCTACTGTTGACTGGAAGCATTACCAATAACATAAATACTAGGTCAACACATATTTTGTATGTTATATTTATTAATACTGCATTCTTATGATAAAGTAAGTTAGAGAAAAGAAAATATTATTAAGACAATCATAAAAAAGGGAAAATACATTTACAATACAGTACTGTATTTATTTTAAAAAAGTCCTTGTATAAGTGGACCTGTGCAGTTCAGACATGTGTTGTTTCAGGGTCACCTGTATATGCAAAAGAGAAGATCAAATTCAAAAGAGAAGAAGATATATTAAGTTTGGGTGAGATGTGGCTGCCTTCTCACTGACTCCTCATATGGCCTTTCCCTGGTCACATGCAGGAAGAAGGAGATCTTTAGTGTCTCCTCCTCTTCTTATAAGGACAACAGCCATTTCAGATTAGGATCCCACCCCTATTACATCATTTAACCCTAATTACATCCCGAAAGTCCCCATATTCAAATACAGTCACATTGAAGGGTTAGGGCTTCAACATATGAATTTGGGTGGATGGGGGACAAAACTCAGTCTATAACAATGATGTTACATGCTACTGTGAGACGTAAAAGTATGAATTTGAGCTAATAAAGAAGAAGATAATTTTGGTTTTAGGCTTGGATGGTTGGTTGATCTACAGCACTATCCAAAAAAAATTCATAAATGATAAAAATGTTCCATATCATCATTGTCCACTATGGTAGTCACTAGTCGCAAGAGGCAACTGAGCATTTACATTTGGCTAATGAGACTGATGAAGTGAATTTTTAAAACTTTATATACATTCAATTAAATTTAAATACTATTGGCCAGCACAAGTTACAACTATAGGAACCTTGTACAGAGTAAAGAGATCCTGTCGATAATTAGATATCTAAGGCTCCTCCTAGTCCTTAAACTCTTGTAGTGTACATAATGAATTTCAAACCACTTTTTATTATAGAAAGAAAAACTAAAGTTCTGAAAAGATATGAGACTATTATTAGCACAGCTCATTGGTTATAGATACTCAACTAGGGCTTAAATATTTTCATGGCAGCAGTCATGAAATTAGGGATGTTTAAAAGGCAGCTGAAGATATGCAACTATTGGCACAGAGATTGACACTTTGGAGACATCCCATGGATGTTATGGTTGCAGCCATGAAAGTGATACAATCGAGAGAGGGAAGAGAACGGGACTCCATGTCAAGCCTTGATAAATGCTCACACCTTAATAGAAAGAAAACATAAAGAAATTTAAAGAAAGCTAGATTTTCATCTGCCACATTTACATCAACAACTAGTTAGCCCCAGACTGCCACCATCTCCATATATTTAAACTTCCTCTTCAAGAAGTGGGCATAGTGATAAAGCTGTTGTTACTTTCACATTTCACCTCCACAAGTCATTAACTGGGTGGCCAGTGCAGACACTTAAACTCTCTGTGCTTCAGTCTCCTACTCTGTAAAATAGGGTTAATAACAAGAGCTACTTCCGAAGTCTACTGAGAGGATCAAGTGAGAGACGGTGTGGACAATGCTAGCAAAGCCCTGGCACGTAATACATGTTCTTTAAATTTTATATAAAAAACAAAGTTGCCCTTGTCCCCTGTCTTGTTCCTCTTCCTGTGTCTCCAATCTGGGCTAACAGCATTGCCCTTTGTCTAGTCAGTCTTTCTGGGAACCTGAGTCATCTTTTATTCCTTCTTCTTGCTCATTCCCCACATCCAGTAGTTCATCAAGTGGTATTGATTCTAGCTGCACAGTGTCTTTCAGATACGGCCCCCTCACTCTGTGACCTCCCCTATTGCTCTCACTCAGATCCTCAGCACCTTCACCAGGACCATTCATGTTGCACTTTCTGTCAATAGCATCTCCCTTTCCAGCGTGTTTGCTATCCCCACCCATTCTCTACACCATCTCCAATGTGGTAGTTGTAAGCCCTGGGTCATTTTGCATCCTTCCCCAGTGTCTTTCTTTGTGCAGACAGGATTAGGTTGATGTTCCTCAGCATGGCATTCAAGACCCTTTCCAACCTGCCCCCAACCTACCTCTACATTTGGAATAAAAATATTTCACCTGTTACTCTGAACCAAGAATACATAAATATGAGTCATTACATTTTTTAAAAATTCAAATAAATAAGACGTTTTGTGACTGTGTGTGGACCTAGGAGGAAAAAATGGTGTTTTTTTTTTTTTATTTGACTCCTAGAGGGAATGCAAAATTCCTTATTAAACCTTGCAGGGAGATTCCTCCCTAGTACTTCCTATAACTAGAGGGATCATGTGTCTCCGTTTGTCAGGACAATCCTCATTTACAGCTGTTGATCTTGTATGTATGTATATATGTATATGTATATCTTTTTTTGAGAGAGAGAGAGAAAGAGAGAGATGAGGGGGAAGAGAGAGAAGAAGAGAGAGAATCCAAGCAGGCTCTATGCCCAGTGTAGAGCCTGACACAGGGCTGGATTTCATGACCATGAGATCATGACCTGAGTCGAAAACAAGAGTTGGACACTTAACCAACTGAGTCACTCAGGTGCCCCTGTCCTGCATAATTCTTTATAGTTCCCTCATTTCATTCTCAAAAGTGTCGTGGTTTGGATAATAAATTATGTGGTCACCTAGAATTCACCTTGCCAAAATAAGTCAGTCTGAAAAGATGAAAGGTAGCAACAGAATGACCAGCTCCCATTCTTCCTGCTCATCTTATTAGGCAGTTGGCTTTGGAGTCACTCTTCCCTTCTGTCAGCATCTCCTACTTCCTTTTGGAACCCCTTCAGGGCTGCTTAGTTTTTGTGAAAGAATCTCTACCAAGCCAATGCTTCATACTTCCTCAAATGCTTTATTAAAAATCACTTCATGGACCTGTTCTCCGAACCTAGTTGATGAGAAAAACTAATAGCTAAAAAGTGTCTAGAGGTGCCACCTTCCCAGAGAGAATTTATGAATTTTAAAAAGACCTTAAGAGCCCTGACCAAAGGAATGACTAATGGAGGAATTTCAGGAGAACTGTGTAGGTGTCAGCAGTGTCATTAAAATGATGCATCAGAGGCCAGGGAAGGCATGAGGGACCAGGGATGACGTGGGCCATTGCTCACACCCCTGATTGACAGAACAAGGGAGAAAGAGATGGGGGCAGGGTGGACATAAATAATGAATAATCCTAGAAGCTAAGAAAAATGTGAAAATTAAGGAAAAACAATTCAGGGAAATTACAGCTGAGGATTCTCTGGCCGTGTATTTGGAAACTGAACATGACCAAAAAACTGTCAGGAGTAGAAAATACACAAACTATTACAAAGAACCAGCAGTATTCCAGCCAAACCAACTAAAAGATGCTTTCTTCATAGAAGCCTTCCCTGGCCAGAATTCTCTCTTATGTGATGTCTGGGACTAGTTTCCTCTTCCTTCAGAGCGATATCTCAATTTGTAGTAATTCATGTGTTCATTTAGTGTAACTATTTGTCAATGTCCTTCATTCCCACTTGGAGGTAAGTTGTACCAGCACTCAGACCATATTTCTTTTTGTTCCCCATCATACCTTCAGACGTAGTGAGGGCCTGACACATATTTTGTATTCAATAAACAGTTACTGAATGAATGAATATTTGTATTTAAATATAAATAAATGTGTATAAATAAATGAGCATGAAGGTTCATCCTAATTCGATCTGCTAGAAATCCTCCAGATTAAATAATGCTCAAAATTGGTAAAAACCAATATGGATCTTCCGGGTCTGTTATGGTCTGGAGTCAAATAACCTTCATAACCCAAGAGCATACAAACTTATATTCAACATACAATTATTCATCACCTCATATACAGTTTAGAGGTTAAGATCACAGTTTCTAGGGTGAATGGCCTGGCCAAGTACCTACTTATGAGACCATTGGGAAGTTAATTAATAATTCTGAGCCCTAATTTATTCATAAGATAAGAAGAATTTCAATAATACATATCTCAAGAGGTTATTAGGAAAATTAAGTTACTACAAACAAATCACAGAGCCTGGCACATAGGCACAGTATGTAGGATCAATAAATATTAATCATTGCCATCATTACTGTCAATTTTTGTATCTAAAAACTCTGGTACTATAGGTTATGGAGGATGCAATGATAAATCAGCCAATGTATTGCCCTGCAAGAGCTTGTGGTTAAGGAGACAAGATAAAGAATGTAACAGTGGAATGAACACAGATGAAACAATAGTACTAAGAGAATTCAGAGGAGGGAGGAAGGTGCATCAAGGACATTAGATCAAAGACAAACTCTGATGCTGCTTAAATAGCAAGATCTATCTTATTTACTTTTTAACAATCTCAAATAGATGCTCTTAACCAAATTAGACAAACTCTCCACCAACCTGGGTTAGTCACTCTAGCTCATTTGGGATAAAGTCACAGCAAAGGGCAGCCACAGCTTTGTGCATATTTTGAAGGGATTCACACAAAGACATCGGAGTCAGAACACACTTCTAGCTAACCAACCATGGTTCACGCTTTCAGAAAATACTCTGTTTTTGCAAAGTTTTTGAACAAAAAGCCTTCCCTGAACCATTGTTATTCCGTTATTCAGCCTGATAGAAATAAGTGACCATTCATCCACTTGCTTAGCAATGCGAGTTCTCTGCCAAGATAAGGTCACACCAGATAAGATAATTATTATGTAATAAACAGCTTGTCCAACTCAATATTAATTATGAATGAGTTATTATGTGAACTTCTTAGAGAACTATCACCTCCTACACCCAGTAGAAGTCCTTATATACATTTTCTCTTTCAATATAACAATCATCAACAGTCAACAAAGGGCCAGTTCCATGGAATAGTGCTTAAAGACAGATAACCCCACTAATCCCTCCTTGGAATACTCCCCATTACCACCATCACCCTTACCACCACCCCTCACACTAGAAGGGCCTATTTATCATTTAGGCATGCCTATTTATCAGCCTCTCCAGGAGTTCACTGGGCCTCAGTCTTCAGAGTGAAATGACAGAGCTGGTGGACAGAAAGCAAAGTCAGTCAAATCCAAAAACAGTACAATTAGACTTTAAATAGACCTAATCCATAATCTCAAATAAGTGTAAAGGAAAATAAGCAATCTTTGAGATCAACATTACTAACTCATAGATTAATTAATCACCTTAAAAGATGGAATACTTTTCCATAGTTCTAAGGCTAAGTGGAAGGCATATTTTAAAAAACTGAAAATTCTTAGCTAAGGACTAGTTAATTTCCCATTCATTCAGTGATCTATTCTTTCATGCAGCCATTCATTTATCAAAAATGTTTAAGGACCTACTGTGCACCAGGTAGTGTTTAGATGCAGGAGATATAGCTGTAATCCAGACAGATAAATCCCCCCCCCCCGACTGAAAAGGAAATAGACAAGAAATAAATAAACAAACAGGGCACTTACAGATTTTAAGTATCATAAAGGAAATAAATGGGATGGAATGAAAAGAATAACTTGGAAAGGGCAGGAAGACAAATAGAAAGGAGAAGTAGAAGACAGAGTAGACAAAGCCTCTGAAAGAACACAATGTTTGAGCTGAAACCTGAAAGTTGAACATGAACCAGCCATGCAAAAAGTCATCTAAACAGAAGGAACAAGTGTGAACTCTTGGATATGGACAAAAGCTTAGTATGTTAAAAATATGTGAAGTGATGGAGATATTAGTTAATGCTATGGTGGTAATTATTTGACAATATGTAAACGTATCAAGTCAACATGTTGTATCTTAAATTTACACAATGTTATGTCAATTATGTCTCAATGAAGCTCTGGAAAAAAGAGAGAAAAGAAGCCATCATGGGTGGAGTAGAGCGAAATGGGGAAGTTGGAGTGCTGAGATAAAACTGGAAAGGTATGCTAGATCCAGTTTGGATTTTATTTTAAAAGCTAATAGAACATCGTATGCAAAAATTAATTCAAAATGGATTGAAGATTACAAGAACCATAAGGACAAAAATCATAAAATTCTTAGGGAAAAAAACTGGAAAAAATCTCCATTGCATTGGATTTGGCAATAATTTCTTAGATAAGACACCAAAACCACAAACAACAACAACAAAAATAGGTAAATCAGACTTCACCAAAATTGAGAACTTTTGAACATCAAATGACATTAATTAGAGAGTAAAAAGGTAACCTACAGACCGGGAAAAAGTATTTGTAAATCATATATCTGATAAGAGATTAATATCTAGAATATATAAAGCACTTCTACAACTCAATGACAATAAAACACAACTCAATTCAAAAATGGCCAAAGCACTTGAATAGACATTTCTCCAAAGAAGATCTACAAATGACCAATAAACACATGAAAGAATGCTCAAAATCACCAATAATTATGAGAATTCAGATGAAACTACAAAGATATACCACTTTACATTCATTAGAATGGCTGTTATTTTAAAAAGGAAAGGAAAGGAAAGAACAAGTCTTGGCAAGAATATGAAGAAATTGGAACCATGTACATCGCTGGTGGGAATGTAAAATGATGCAGCCACTGCAAAAAATTGTATGCTGGTTCCTCAAAAAATTAGATACAGAATTACCATATGACCCAGCATCCCACTTCTAGGTATATACCCAAAAGAATTGAAAGCAAGGACTTGAATAGGTATTTGTACACCTATTCTAACAGTATTATTTACAATAGCCAAACAGTGGAAACAGTCCAAATGTTCAACAGAAAGATGAATGAACAAAATGTGTTATAAACATACAATGGAATTTTATTCGGCCTTTAAAAACTGAAATTCTGGTATATGCTACATACCAGATGAACAGCAGTATATACTGGATGAACCTGGAAATATTATACTGCATAAAATAAATCAGACATAAATATTGTATGATTTTATTTTTTGAGGTACCTAGAATAATCAAATTCTTAGATACAGAATGTAGAATAGTGGTTATCAGGGACTGAGTGGAGGGGGGAATTGGACTTATTGTTTAATAGGTATGGAGTTGCAATTTGGGAGATGAATATGGTGATGGTTACACAATAATGTAAATCCCACTTAATGCCACTGAATTGTACTCCTAAATATGGTTAAGATGATAAATTTTATGTTACATGTATTTTACTACAATTAAAAAAACCAGGGGCGCCTGGGTGGCTCAGTCAGTTAAGCACTGGACTTCAGCTCAGGTCATGATCTCACGGTTAATGGGTTCAAGCTCTGCGCGGGGCTCTGCCCTAACGTGTCAGAACCTGGAGCCTGCTTCAAATTCTGTGTCTCCCTCTCTCTCTGCCCCTCCCCACTCGCACTCTCTCTCTCTCAAAAATAAATAAACATTAAGAAATATTTTTTAACCTATTGGGAAGTATTCAAAAGTATTAAACTGTAATTCTCATGATCTGACTCTAATTTCAGAAACCATTCTGTTTGTTTTATGAGTGACAGTCTTTTGAAGGATGTGGTAACAAGATAGAAACAAATGTGAGAGACGAAGCATTAGTAATAGTGGTAATATGGCAAAATGGACAGATCTGAGATTCTGAAGATAGAACCACAAAGCTAGATGATGAACTACATACAGGGTAAGAAAAAAAGATAAGAATAACACCTACACTCTTGACTTGAGCAACTGAGTGGCACCTTTAATAACAAACTGGAAACTTCAAAAAATACATGTTTGGAATGAGATGAAACCAAGAGTGTTGTTTTCACAAGTTAATTTCAAGATGCTTATTTTGTCATCAAAATGGAGCTGTTGAGTAGGAAGTTAAATATGAGTCTGAGTCTAAGAGAAGTCCAGACTGTCCCATTTCAGTGATCATGTTGATGACATTTAAACCAAAGTGAAATAGAGACTGAGAGAGACATGGAGGAAGAGAAAAAGAAGGAGGAGAGAAGATCAGAAGATCGAGGAGAGAAAGTAGAGAAAAAATAGATCCAAGGAATGAGTTCTGGTCCACTCTGTCATTAAGAGTTTCAGTGAAAGAGGCAAGGAAGACTGAGATTGAGAGCCTAGCAGACAAGAGGGGAAGCAGACAGCAGCTTGTATCAGTCACCCAGCAGAAGAAAATGTTTCAAGTGGGAGGGAATTGTCCATTTTCCTATGAAGGGAGAGCAGAAATGATCCTTAGCCGTATACAACCCACTCTTCTACAAGCCATGGACCTCATCTTCTACTAATTCACTCATACTATGCTCCAATCTCCTTGCTCTTTCCAGACCAAACCACATTTGTTCCATCTCAGAGTCTTTATATTTGCTGTTACATCTACCAGGTTGTCTTATAATATTAATATGTCTTTCCCTTATCATTCAGATCCCTGCTTCAATATTATTTCTTAAAAGAGTCTTTTCTTGACTCACTGGGATAATTCCATCACCCTCACCATTTATCCCATGTCCCTGTCTAGCGCTTCACTCCAATATATTTTCCTCATTGTACATAATCACAATGGGAAAGTATACTTTTTGTTTGTCTATTCTGATTATTTATATCCACTCCCCCCCTAGAATATACAAGGAAGAGACTTGATCTATCTTTTGTCTTTGTATCTGTAGGACCTGGATGTAGTAAATGTTCAACAAATATGTTACATTAACAAATAAATGAGTGTAGATGGAGGGAAATGTAAGGATTTGCTGGTGAAAATGCAAAGGAGATCCACTCTCTTCTTGGTCACTTTCGACCCAAAGTTCTTGACTGAGAATTAGTTTGTAAGAGAGGTATGTATTGGGAAAGGAAGGATGAGGAGTACGGAAAAGTAGAATTGTTCAAAATTGTTAAGTGACCAATTGAATTTTGTGGTTACAAATCCAAAGTGAATATATTCAATAAATGACTGCTTACTCTGGACCAGACTGTGTGCTAGTTGCTCAAGATTTAACAGGAAAAGAGTGTGGCCAAGGCAGTTTACTTTATATCCTCAAACTTGACAGTGTGGTGGTAGTGTCCTTCCTCCCCAACTTCTAGAAGAGGTGCTAATGGCATTGATGGGAGTTGAATTTACTTGAGTTCAATTCTCATTTTCTGAGCACCTACGTGGTATGAAAACATTTTATTTATCACTATAGGATGATGTTCAAGTCATATAATACACTGCTCCTGCCCTCACAGATACTTCAAACTACTTAAGGGAGTCCAATATTTACATAGGCCAATAAATATGACTTACAACTTGAGAACTTGAGCACCAGGTTAAGACAAAACTGTTGGATAAAATCCATCAATGGATAGTCTTTGAATAGTCTTTTGACTTCCTCTTGGCAAGAGTTTTACTTCCTTTTTAAAATTGTTCTTCCCAGGGGCTCCTAGGTGTCTCAGTCGGTTAAGCCACGGATTCCTGATTTCAGCTCAGGTCATGATCTCACAGTTCGTGAGACTGAACTCTCTCTCCCTCTTTCTCTGATTCTCTCTCTCTCTCTCTCTCTCTCTCTCTCTCTCTCTCTCTCTTTCCCTCCCCCTCTCCCCCTCTCTCAAAATAAATAAGACTAAAATAAAATAATAAAATAGTTCTTTCGTAGGAAAGTCTAGATTAGGACTGCATAGGAGAGGGACCTATGTAGAGAAAGAACCCCCTCCAGGAAGCAATCAAGCACCTTGTGTTTGGTTGCAAGAAACAGAAAACCCAACTCAAACTGTACAGGAAATAAATATATTGCATGTGTCACCGAAAAGTCCAAAGACAGAATCGAATTCAAATGCTGGACTCCAGCACAGTCTTGGTTGTTATCTCTGCTCTATCTTCCTCTGTCTGTTAGTTTCATCCTCAGGCTAGCCCCCTCTAAGACAAGACACATAGATAGATATATCAGTTCCAGGCCTCCAGTTTCCACATCACCCCTTATTAGAGGAGAGGGAACTTTTATTTCTCCAGCCACCAAAAGCCTTCTACTCTAATTGACCCAACTCAGTTCTCATACCCCTTAGAACTAATCACTGAAATTAGAGCAATGTCAGGGGCTGACTGGTGTAGGTTTAGAAATGGGAAGGTAATCTCTAAGCCAGTCACCATGGCAACAGCAACAAGATTTTGCTGATTGGTTTAGGTCAGTCAGGACCTCCTCCACCTTTGGCTGAGGGTTGGGGTGATCAGGAGTCAATCTGACCATGAATATTGTGTTAAGAAGTGGTGGGAAGTGAGGTGGAGAAAGGTTGACAAAAACGAAAGCAACAATGTACACGAAAGGTAGACCCTCCAAAACTGGGAAGATTCAGACTCATTCACTAAAAGAAGGCAATAACGTGGTGAGTGATATCTGGGGAAATGAATCAGTGCCTGTAAAGCATTTTGTAAGAATAATCCACTGAACAATAAGAGTGTAATCATTGGAATGCTTTGTACACATACTAACTCTGCAGATTGCCTGAGCTCAGGATCATTTTACTGCTGTTACTCTGGCAGCAGTCCTCCTTGCCAAGATTGTTATTGTGGGACCAGCTGAGCTGGAGAGGCCTGGAGGGATCTTTAGCTCCTCATTCATCTCTGTGACATTTATTACCGATTTCATAACATAGCCCCCTCAATATCCAAAGAAAAAAAATAGAGAAAGGTCACCAGCAATGGAACCAGTACACCTCCTTGCAGCCCCTTCTCAACACAAATCTAAATAGGAAAGGGGTGGGCCCTTCACTGGTTCACTATCTCTCTCTTATCATTCTTTTCTCTGAAAGGAGCAAGTCATTACCACCTGCTTATCAGCTGCTGCTTACTGTCATGGTAATGCCAGAGCAGCCACACAATGTGGATAAGAGTCTTGCTTTAGGAATCATGACAATTGAGTTCCAGCCCTAGCCTTAGTTTAGTGTCTACTGTGTGACCTTAGTCCTTTAAGTGTCTCTGGGTCTCAGTTATTCCTCTGTAAAAGTAGCTATTATTAGGTAATTATTAGTTTTTATGATCCAAGGTAAACTTCCCTGGTGGAAAAGTCTCAATCCTCATTCAAAACTTAAAAGATGCTCTATCTTAGTTCAAGTGCTCCCAGGAAACAGACCTGAGATGGAGCTGTATGAGAAAGTTTATAGGGAGTACTCTTGGGATCAACACTCATGAAAGTGAAGGAAGTAGGACAGGGAGAGGGACATACATACTGAACTGCACTACAGTCTTCGTGCAGGCTTCACTATCATCACACAGGGAGCAGTAGAGGTGATGACTCTTCATAGCCCAAATTGAGGCGGGGGGGAGGGGGGCTGGTTTCTATCAACAGGGCATTGGATACAGCTCCCCCAGAGAGAGGACCAGACCTTGGGCAAGGAAGTTTTGTTAAACTGTTGACAATTGCGTGGAAAGAACAGCAGTGAACCTTCAACAGCCAACACTTCTGGAAAACAGGGGACTCAGTGTTTCAGTCCTGAAGGGGGTTTGGGGATCTTAATGAAGGACCACAGCACCCATGATATGTCCTGCTCCCATATCCTCTGAATATGGGGACTAAGGAAACCAGAGGCCATGCCTTCTCCCTTCCAAGTCTCTGTCCTTATATGATGACACAAGGTACCCAACTTTTCTTCTAGTGATTTCCTGAAGGAAAACTAATCCTGGAATCCACCTTACCTCACTTTCATCTGATGGTGTGACTGAGCATAACTCAATATACAGTCATCAGAAGAAAGCCAGTCTCCTTGGCATTACAGAGGATGTTACTTTGACCCATGTGAACTGATACATTACCTTTTAAAGGGCATTTTAATTTATCCCCTGGAAAAAAAAGAAATTGATGCACCGAATGTTACCTTTGAGAATAGCTCTACCCTTATATATCTTTGGGACAGTTGATAACATCTTGTGTGATATTAACATTTCTTTAATTTATGCCTGGAGGAACTGGTGGCCAGCAGTCTTTCTGGAAGAGCCCTATGTCTGAGAAACTCTCTCCTTTCCACTGCTAAGACTGAGAGAAAACTTCCTTTATAAACTGAGATACCTTAGTTAATTATAACATTTATTTTTCCTTTACCTGCTATTTTTTTCTGATTTAACTATTTTAGAGTACACTTTTCTTATATCTCTGTCCTTTGGTTTTGAGCAAAAGGCACATCTTAAAAATATCTAATCAATAAGGAAGATGCAATTCCATTATGCATCACTTCCCTTAATAGGACCTATTTTAAACTTGGACTTCCTGGAACTAAGATATCCAGTGGTTTATCAGAAATAATTAAACAGTTTGGATTAGGTATATTTGCAAGTCCACAATTGCTTCTTTGGATACAAATTTATACAAAGCATCGTAAAAAAAAAATCTCTTAAAGCTACACCACTTGAAATGACATCCTTATTAAATAAAATCATCTTAGTGTGGTTGTTTAGGAAGAAGGATATAGAGACAGAAACCCCAAAATAGTTGTTTTTAGAATCAGTCAGGAATTTAGGAGAATTCAACTGTCTAAATGTAACTCAATGTATTAGAAGACATTTTCCTGGCTGAATGAATTCTAGCCATTATAAATCAATTGTAAATTATTTTTTACAGAGAGTCTATTTTATGCCCAACACTGCTGGTCAGAGTAGGATATATCAAGAACAACAAAAAAATTTCCTGCCCTTGAGAAATTTACAATCTCGCTGGGAAGAACAGACTAGCACATGAAATAATTAAAGCACAATTAAATCTAAAATGCTCTAAGCTAAGTAGTAGTTCAGGGAGGAGGAGGGCTCAACCGATTCAGGCTGATGTCGATATGAAAGCTTTTACAAAGGGGTTAGGAGTGAAGCCTTAGGAAGCCCCACTTGAACTGCAAAATTATTTTCTGGGAGGGGCAGGGTTTTAAGTGTTCATTACTTTTTAATGTCTTATCTATACATTATTGATTAGACTGCTGAGCACTGAGTTGTACTTGAAAGGAATAGCCAACTATGGGTCAGGTAAGCTTGAAGGAAGGGAGGAGGACCCAGAGAAGGTGTAAGAGCTGATGGTACCACTTGAGGGCAGGCAGGCCTGAGTGAGAGTTCAAAAGGTGTCGGCAGGAGAATATTGACCCTTGGTCCATGTAGACAGAAAAATTCAAAGAAGGGAAGAAGAGGCAACCAAGGGGAAAGTTTCCCCAAAGCAATTGGTGCCTCCTCCAAAATTCAGGGCCAAATTTGCTGGCCAAGCATTGAGTGCAAAGGGAATTGAAAAGTGTTACGGCCTTTCTATTTTCAAATAACCCCTGATCCTGGACACAGTCACTACTAGCCAGAGGGACTTATTGGCCCCACCCTTTTTTTGCTAAATCTCAGCCTTTAAAAGTGCTGGAGAGCATAATGAGGAAGACCTGAGTCACAGCACCATGACTCAAGACTTTCAAAGAGAAACTTAAACGAGTTTACAGTAGATCATCAATAACAGTAATTGCCATTAATTGAGCAGGTACTCTGTCTGACACTAGTATGTATTTATAAGTCAGTATCTCATTAATCTTCAAAATCATACTTCGAGATTGTGGGTTATCCCATTGTACAGCTGAGGAAAGTGACTCTCCTGAGGTTATGCAACCTACCTGAAAGGAAGTATTAGAATGAGCTCCTTCATTCATTCAAATGAATAATTGAATGAACCAATCAATTAAGAATGCTCCATGAAAATAACCAAAATTATCAAGATTCGTTAAGTGTCTGAAGATTGGCAGAGTACTTTTATGTATATTATATCTCTTGATTCTCACCGCAATACTGTGAGAAATATTCTACTTTTTCCTTCTAGAAATAAGAAAATAGACACCCAGAAAAGGTGCATGACTTGACTGTGATTTCTCAGGTACTAGGAATAGCTTAAAATGATTCAACTCCAGGCATCTGAACACCAAAGTTACCGCAGTTCTCATCAAAGGCTCCCTCCAAGTCCAGGAATAAGAAGATAGTCTGAGGGCTGAAGGGAAAGGATGCCCTCACATGGATGAACACAGTTACAACTTACAGGGTTGGTTTGACTTTCGCACGATGATTATTTTTGTTATTCTCCTCTATCCCCATTTTCTTGCATACAAAACCTGCCTTTTTTTTAGGGGAATTTTTTTTGTGTGTGGAATTATGAACAGCAGAGAAGGTGAACATAGACAAAGACAGCAGCCTACCCTGAAACTAGTTTTGATCAAGGGAAATGCATAATCACAGTGATCTCAAGAATTATGAGAGGTGTAGCCAGCAGAATCCCTGGGGGTTTGTGAAAAAAAAAAGAAAGGGAGCAGAGAGGAACAAGAACAGACATGAAAGGTGGCATCAGGGCTTAGCAACCTGCCCTGTTCCTGCCACTGGGGATGTTACCATGGCAGTGATGTCCCTGGGAACAGGCCTCTTCAGCCAAACTCCTTGCACATCCCCCAGCATCCACCCTACAAAGCCAATCCAACCCCTCTCTTGGAAAGATCTTGTGGAAACTATTAAGATAATGCAGTTCCTTGCTGACTTCGCCATTGGGAGCACCAGGAAGATCCCCTGAGCCAGACTTTCTTCGAGTGGAAGAACTAGAGGAGTTGCTACCATGGCAACACAGTTCCCCTGCCCATTTATACTATCTGTGAGCTGGGGGAGATCCCTAGAGGAAGTGGTTCCCCACCTACTTCACCAAGGCAGGGAAATTGCCAAGGACACACAGATGGAGAGGAGCCTTAGGGAATGTTCCATCTAGCCTGAAATGGCTGCTAGAAGTTGCCATGGCAACTGGATTTCTTGCCTACCAAACCATGAAGGAAGGAGAGCAGGCTGAGCTGAAGGGCTGTAGAGGAGACTACCCATGCCAGTGCAGCTCCAGGATCCCACTTGGGCACTGTAGGGGAGGGCTTCTCTAAAGTTCGAGGCATCCCTGGGAGCCCAGATTTTTCCTTTGGTATCTAGAAGGGCTGACTGCCCTTTCCTGAAAGGACATTGCTAATGAAGTAGGAGGACAAAGGAAAGACTAAAGAAAACAAACGGATGGTTGCTGTCAATCTCAACAATGACTTTGTCATTGAAAAGCATTTGAGTTGCATGTCACACATACAGTGCCTTATTTTTTTCTCTGTTGTTGAGCTCTCTTGGGTAAATCCCTTAACTAATAATAAAGTATCTAATATTCACATAGGTGGGTTTTTCCTCCTAGGGGCAAAAGGAATGGAAAGTAGCAGTGGGAGTAGTTGTAAGAGAAAACAGGTTCAAATTTTAATATTCAGGTTATGCATGTGTGTGTGATATATATAATTCAGATTAAGAGTCTGAACCATGAAAGAAATAAAAAAATAGAAATAAAACTGTTTTAGGAGACAGAAGACATGAGTTCAAGAGTCCCTTCTTATAATTGCTGATTGAAGTATGTGATTCAATCAAAGCACACCCTTTGGAGTCAGAGACCACTGGGTGTGCATCCCTGTTCATGATCACATCTATTAGTCAAATCTATCGACTAATATGAATGAAGGACGTATAAAATACACTGATATTTAATTGGTCTTTTTTAGTCAGCTTTATTGAGGTATAATTAACATATAATATATGGAGGATATTTGAAGCGTACCATTTGATAAGGTTGATATCTGTATACTCCCTGGAAACCATGAGTACTGAATATATCCATCACCCTCGAGTCTCTTCGTGCCCCTTTGTAATTTCTTCCTTCCATTTCTCCCTGAGTCCCACCCCTCAGCAATCACTGAACTGCTTTCTGTCAGTATAGATTCATGTGCATCTTCTAACGTTTTATGTAAATGAAATAAGATAGTAGGTACTGTTCTTGTGTGTGTGGTTTCTTTCACTCAGCATAATTATCTCGACATTCATCTACGTTGTTCTGTGTACCAATGGTACACTGCTTTATGTTGCTAAATGTATTCCATCATATGAGTGTGCTATTAGTTGTTTATTCACTTATCTGTTGATGGACATTGAGGTTGTGTCTAGTTTAGGGCTATTACCAATAAAGTTGCTATGAACATTTGTATACAAATCTTTGTATGAACGTATATTTGATTTCTTTTTCTTGAGTACAAATATAGACATGGAATGGTTGGATCGTATGGTGGGTGTATGTTTAAATTTTTAAGAAAGTGCTGGAATTGTTTCCTGAGTGTTTGTACCATTTTACATTCCATCAGGAGTATATGAGAGTTTCATTTTCTCCATATCCTTACCAACACTTGATTGGTCTGTCGTTTTAAACTTCAGCCATTTTAATAAGTGCGAGGTGGTATCTGGTTGTGTAATTGGGCTTCTTTACTGCATTTCCTCTAAGTGGTCAAGTAGTTTTTGTTGCGTCTGGGTTCAGAAAAACAGCATCACTTGCAACCTAGAGGGGTGGATGGTGAATTAACCAGCTAACAGGCAACATGGCTAAACTTGCACTAATAAGAAGGAATTAGACTACTTCACCATGATTTTACTGCCCAAAAATAACACAGAGACATGGCACAGTGACTTTAGTATGAGATACTGGTGGCATTTGACATGCCCCTAGAAGATCAGTTGTAGCTACCATGTATCAGGTTCCTACTACGTATCAGACAGTGTTGAGGACTTACATAAATTCTTCCTTTTCATCCTCACAACACCATGAAGCAGGCATTATTATCCCCGTACTGTAGTTGATGGAATTGAAGATAGGAGAGGTTAGGTAAACTTTGTCTAAAGTCACTTGGAAATAAGCAGAAAGTGCCTGACCCAAAGCCAGTCATGGGTGCAAAGACAGTGCTCCTAATTACTGTGTTCTAAGCTTCCCAGGTGGTTAAGCGTGGAGAAGCTGCCTATCTCATGGACAGCATCTAGATTCATTGGAATAGAATTATAAAACTGAAATTGAGGGAAATATTACTTATTTCTCTCTCACATTTGTCATTTACCAACAATACCATTATTTCTTTACCAGCTTTAGGCCATCCCTCTCATGCTTCTCTTGCTGCTGCTATATGTGTCCATGTGTGATCTGATTCATTCTTAAATATGACAATAATTCTGTGATTTACATTTCATCTCATATACATCTAAAGCACCTAACCCTGAAAGCTGGCTTTATAACAGCCTCTATGACAAGAAGGAACATAAAGATAAATGCAGTAAAACATTGGTTTGAGAGCATAATTCATTCTAGAAACATGCGTACTCCAAAGCACTTGTATATCAAAGTGAATTTCAAGAACCATTGGCTGAGTTGTGATCATGTGACATTTGGCATCACACACTACTCGTATTGCAAAATATTGCTCGTTTATCAAGTTAAAATTTATTAGAAATGTTTGCTTATCTTGCAGGACACTTGCAGAATGAGTACCTTGCAATCCAAGGTTTTACACAAATCATGTCTTAACATCCATACAAATCCTCTGGGAAAAAGAATATAATCCATCCAGGTCAATAGCTGATCATTTTGATCTATCCAACTATCTGTGTAAAAGTACTCAACCTCCCTAGTTAAAAAATATGCAAGTTACAACAGATGCCATCAGTTACATGTGAATTATAGCTCATTAAACCTAGGGAAAGTATGTTTAATTAAAAAAAAAATCAGACGCCATATCTTCTCATCTATCTCCTTTTACTTATTTGCAGAGGTATGTTTATCTGCATACAACCATCACATGCACAGTTGTAACGAAATGCTGGTGGGGCTGGACCTTCCATGTGCTGTGGGTGGGGATTTTAAATTACAACTGCCATTCTGTTCTCAAAAGAAACTGGGAAGGAGATATATATATTGTGTGTGTGTGTGTTCAGAAGTGCTCCCACCACTCAGCCCAATAGTTATTCCTCAAAAGGCCATGCTAAGGAATGAAACTGAGACTGTGAATTACCTAAAGGCTATTTGTCATTGCTTTCTAAGAGTAAAAACTATAAAAGCACCTGAAATGCTGACCAGCGGGAGATCAATTGAATAAGTCTTGGTATAATCATATATGGTAAACTATCATGCAACTATTAAAAATTATGTTTTTGAATGATGACCACAGCTAACACCACTGTAATACTCAGGAAACTTGTTAAAAGAGTAAATCCTAAGTGTTCTTGTCATGAAGAAAAAATGTTTTTAGTTTTATCCTCTTTTATTTCTTTTCTTTTTTACTTTATCTATATGAGAGGATGGATGTTGGCTGAAACTATCATGGCAGTCATTTCGCAATATATGTAAATCAAACCATCATACCGCATGCCTTAAACATCCACACTGATGTAGGTCAGTTATTTCTCAATGAAACTGGGAAAAAAAATGTATTATGTTTTTGAGGCATATTTGAAGCTATCAGGAAATACCACCTTCTAATGCTCAGTGAAAACAAACAGGACACAAAATTCTACATAAAACATGATTTCAGTCTTAAGAAGACTGAAATATAGTTTTTAGAAAATAAGATATGAAAGGAGAGATCCCAAAATTTGTAGCAGTAGGTATTTTGTGGAATTTTAATTTTATTCTTTACATTCCACTTGTATTTTCTACAGTCAGAATTACCACTTTTACAGCCAGAGGAAAAAAAAAATACCAGTTGTTTTTTTTTTTTTTTTTTTTAGAAACACCAAGCAAGATAATAAATGAGCTGGTGACTACAATTCATTACCCAACTTCGTAGCTCACCTCATCCACATAAACAGAGCTAACTGAGGTTTGGAAGAACCACCCGGACTGGGAGCCTCATTGCCACGTGAGATGTGAACACTCTTCTGTCCAGGCTCAGTGGCATATACTTTTGCCCTTCAGGATCTGTAAAAGACCATTGGTGCCTTGTACAGAAACACAAAGACCTAATATAAGCTGTCTTGAACAAGGCCATTACCCTGTCAAAGGAAGAGGAAGGCTGTGTCATACTCTGAAGTACCTATTTCTGGCACTCTCCTTGGTGCAATTACAGCATGACGAGGTCCTCAGCAAAGGAATGTTAGGAGAAGGCCCCCCCAATAAGGAGTCAGAGTCACGTGAAAGGGTCAGAGGAAGAAAGATCAAGGACTCTGTGTGGGAGGGACATCACGGACATGCCGCACAACAGACAGAAAATAGGCATCCATCTATCAACTGCCTTCCCCGCCAGCCTAGGGAATAACTCATATCCTGTGACATTGCTTTCAGGCCTTGATTATCTCAACTACCTGAAAATATTTTCAATCAGCCTTTCTCAAAACTACCAGCTAATGAGCCACATTTCCCTTTCCTTCCTTTGTCTATGTTAGCAGTGTCAATGTAAACTTTCCTGAAATAGAAACCAGCAAATTTCTTAAAACATTTTTTGATGAGTGGCCCTCCCCACTTTCCCTTTCCTATTATTTTCCATGCCTCTCATCAGAAAATAAAAGAATCAAAATTCTTGTCTGATCGATTACGTTTTGGTTCGTGGTTTATTTATTGTTTTTAAGCTACCTTTCTCAACTGGGGTTATTTCCATAACAAACCAAAAGTAACTATATTACCTATATTAATAAAAACATGGATAAAAATATGCTTAATCCATTTTGATAATCTATTTACAGATTATCAAATCTTTGAATGTATAAAAACATTCAAAGAGGTTAATCATTGTCATGAAGAGATCAGAAAAACTATCAATTTCAAACGCAGTATTTACTAAATGCTTCCGTTCGTTTAATCATCCCTGCAGTATTCGTGGTAGCCAGATTGAATTTAGCCAGTGGAGGTATTTGTGGAGCACCGCAAGCGAACCTTCTAAGAAATAGACCAGGGGAAGGTTGAAAGCACTGGCCTTATATAGTAGGCCACCCCAGGGCTGCTGGTGGCAACCTTGTAAAAAGACATAGTGCGAAATTCCTAGGTCCTCAAATCGCAGCACAGGTAAAGATTGCGCAGGCTGGGATGCAGATGCGCAACAGGAAAGACTACATAAGATTACAGAAAAAATGTCAGGACCCTTGGTCCCAAACTAGGCCTTTGCTGAGTAGCAGAACTGATGCCTTATGAGGTAGGGTAAAGTGTTTCTGGATGCTGACAGAGCCTTTTAAGATGTAGATAAACTTCTGGGGTCCCTTTTGGGGAGACTTTCACTCTGGGCAGACCGCTGACTGACACAGCTGACCTGAGCACAACTGTATGCAGGAGGAGGACTCCAGCAAGTACAGGTCTGTCTCTTTGGAAAGAAAAACATCACACACAGAGTCTGGGGAGTTCTTACTAAGCAATAGATTCACAAATATTAATACAATAGGAAAGCCAAACTTCAGTTAAAGTCTACCTTAACTACAGGAAACCTTACATATGACTTGTCTCTCCTGAACAACTATATCTCTGAGAGATCTTCACAAATCCATTTATTTCAGAAAATATCCTAAAAAAATACTCCAGCTCTTCAGAAGTCTGGAAAAGTCTGTACATAAATTTTGGGATTTAGATGATAATGGAATGCAGTAGAAAGAAAGATTCAGAGATCCTCAGACTTGGTCAGATATGGCCATATGGGAGAAGTGATTTTAGGAATTTTATTCTGTGTGTTGCATACTTACTGGCAGGGAGCTAGGAAGATGGCGCTACGGTCCGGAGCAGGCATGGGCTGGAATGCACAAATCTTCCCCCACAAATCTGGAAGAAAGCAGTCCTATTTAGAGTTAGCCTTGGTCTTGAGAACCTTGAAAGCTCTGGATCAGATGAGGGGTCCTAGATTGCTCTGGGCAAAGCCAAATTTCCTTCCCAAAGCAGTCTGCCCTATGTTAGAAATCTAGGGTCTCTTAGAGATACAGTTGTTCAGAAAAGACAATTGCTTCCTGGAGACTCCTGGGATTAGAGCATTTGGTTAATGAGCCTCAATCTTTCATTTTTTTTTTAATGTTTGTTAATGTTTATTTTTGAAAAAGAAAGAGAGAGAGAGAGAATGAGTGGGGGAGGGGCAGAGAGAGAGGGAGACACAGAAACTGAAGCAGGCTCCAGGCTTGGCGCTGTCAGCACAGAGCCCGATGCGGGACTCGATCTCACAGACAGAGAGATCGTGACCTGAGTCAAAGTCGGACGCTTAACCAGCTGGGAGCCACCCAGGTGCCTGTTAACTTTCATTTTTGGATGAGACAGGTTTGTCAGAAAGCCAGGGATCAGAGGCTGAAGAACAAAAAGAATGATCTGCAATATTCATAAAAGGATGCAGGGGACAGGGAGAAGGAAGCGTGTGGTGGAGAAAAGCATCTGAAATGATAGATAAAATACATACAGAATAAATAGAATTTCTCTTACTCTTAGTATTGAAGGCAAGCAACTAGAAATGAAGGGTATATTTTCTAGTCTTTTCTACTCATATATATATTCAAAAGATGTAATCAAAAATGCATATGTTCTCTGTCACAGTTATCAGAAAGAACCAATCCCCACGCATCAAGTCTGAATAATTCAAGAAGAAATGCGGCCCTCATGAGTGGATGGGGAATAGGAAAAAAAGAAAAGAAGAGAGGTGGGCAGGAGAGGGTAACTTGCTCAGCTTTATCATGGCCTATAACTCAAGGTGGCTGGTACATACTAAAGGAATTTAATTCCAATGGACCAACGTTTAATGAGCGCCTAGTAAGAGCAAGTAGTGGGAACCAGATCAGAATGGGAATAAGATACAAGGAAAGCCAATCTTTAGGGTTGTAGTAAACAGATGTTAAGGGTGTGAAACTATTTATTCAGGAGAAGAACAGCAATTTGTTCAAATGCATGCCAAAGGCAGTAACTCAGCCCTGGCCAGTCTGCCAAGTAGATATCACTTGTGATTTAGGGGGTTCCCAATTAAAAATCTCAAATCACAACCCCTCTTTGACCCCTGGAAACCCGCAGTCCAGTGCTTAACATCTCTGAAGCTTTTTGGTTCAAGCAAAGCATAGTGCTTAAGAGGTAAAGATTTCCTGGTTTCAGACTGTGACTTCCCCATCAACTAACTGTGTGGCCTTGGGCAAGCTTCTTAACCTTGCTCTCAGAGGTACTTGCTCTCAGGCAGGCGCAAGCAGGGGGGCTGCCAAGATGCCTCTCTTGCTCCACCCTAGCTCTGGATCTGCTTACTATTCCTACTCTTTTCTCTTGGGGCCAGTTCCTTGGGTTTCCCTGCCATTGCTTTTGATGGAACAGGAAAGGACGTGGACAAATATATGACAGAAATAAAGGAAAGCTAGCCAGCCAAGTATTCACCAAACATTCTCTAAAACCACAACCAAAAGAGATCCCAAGAGTGAGGCCCCATGTCCTTCATGGCTGCCCCCACCAGTGATCCAGTCTACGAGTAGGGCCTGAGTCAGATGCCCATCCCCACCTGCCCCACCCCCTGCTGAGAGAGCTGCCCAGGGAAGGGTGAGAGTAAGGGTTGGGTGTTGGGAGCGACTGCGAGGCTGGTAGCAGGGTGAGGAAAAGAGCTGGCTACCAGGGTTGCTGAGTCTCTTGGAATGGTTCAAGCTGACCTTATTTAATCCTGTAGAAGCATTTTCCCCACGTTTATGCTTAGAATAGCTAGAACAATAACCTCGAGCGTATAACGAACAATCAGAGAACGCTGACTTTGTCCTGAAAAGGCCACTTGCCTGGAAGCTATCCGAAATGCCCAGGCACCCCCTAGTGGTAAAGGGACATCCTCAGCCATGACTGCAGAGAGCACTCCACCTGCAATGCCAAATCCGGAGAGATCATGGAAAGAATGTTTAGAAATGTACCTTCTCCCCTCCCCAGTGAGAACAGGCATGCCAAATGCTTGCTGTATCAAAGGACACATTGCCCCATCTCTGCCAGACAATATGGGGGAAGGATGAGAGGCTTGCCAGGCAAAGAGACCATGCCTTCTCCCTGCCAAGTCTCCCTAAGCAGTTTCTGGGTCATAGTTATGGGCACAACCTCAATAGATGCTGAGATTTTTATTTATTGCCTGTTTGGTAATGAACTGGAACTCTGAAGATGAAATGAGGCTTTCTTCCCCTTTCTCCTGGTCCATGTTAGCAAAGGGACTGGAGGTAAAGCCTCAGGGCTTGCTCAGACCTTTAAGCTGACCCCAAGCAGGCTTCCTCATGGATTGACAGTTGGCCCTTGGCTTCCATGCTAAGAATGAGTCATAGATTTTACTCATATTTATACATAACAGTAATTAACATACATTGATCACTTGATGGAGTTTGCATGGTGGTTAAACACATGGACTCCAGCACCAAAATGGCCAGAATCCAATCCCATCTTTAACAATTACCAGCTTTGTGACCTTGGGAAAATTACTTAACTTCTCTGGGCTTCCAGTTTCTAATCTGTAAACAGATATAATAACGGTACCTACCTAATGGGGTTACCTAGAGAATTAAATGAGTTAACATACATAAAGCCCTTAGAATAGAACCTGACACATTTTAAGTGTTAAGCGTTAGTTATTATTATTGTTCTTGTTGTTGCGTGATGTGCTAGGCATATAAATTCTTATTATTGCTATTATTATTATGCATTGTTACATATGTCACCTTCTTCATCTCCTCCACAACCTATTATTATCTCCGTTTCACAGATGAAAAAAACTGAGGCAGAAAGATATCCCACTGTAAGTGGCCATGTCAAAGAGGGGGCTAGCACTGGGACCCTTGTATATGTAATCGCAGGAGCTCAGAAATTCATAATGAATTATCTAAACAAAAATGTACAAGAAAATGATATGAGATTGTGTGGTAGATACAAAAGGATGGTCAACCGGGAGAGGTATCAGGAAATACCTCACTGAGGAGGAAAGGCTGGTGCTGGGTCACAAATGATGGACTGGAAGGAGAACTATAAACAGAAGGGATATTCTCAGCAAAGGTAAAGATGTGTGAGGCAGTAAGTCATGTTCTGGAACTATGGGTTGGGATGAGGAGCAGGATGAGATGGGACTTGGAGAGGAAAGGAGTCTGATGGCGGAGGCCTGTATGTGCCAGGCTGGGCTCTTGGAACAATGGGCAATGATTGGGGCAGTGGGGAACCATCAGAAGATCTTAAATAGGGGAGTGACATGAGAGAACCCAAAATAGATTCGTATGCTCTCTTTTATAATAACTGATAAACATCACGGTGTGGACCAGTAGTTTGGGTTCCCTTTTGCACTAAACTGATCCTGAGATTTAGTAGAGTATGTGTGTTCAGCATCTCTGCACCACGGGCCACTTTTCTCATTAGTTCTGACCAATTCTAGCCCAGTTGGAGATGAAGATGGAAATAAAATAGAAAGGAACAATGATATCGCTAGCCCCTTTTATCCCTCCCCCCACCTGCCTGAATGAAAGTTATACAGTGCACAGTTTCCCTCTACATTTGCTAAGGTTCTAAGTTAATAGTGGCTTGTGGCTTCTGTAAGGTTTTCTGTTTAACACTATCACTACCTAACTCTTGGAGAGGACAATTCTAGGATCAAGGAATCTGTCCTTATTGGTCAAGGTCAAAATTGGAAATAGAAGAGACTGAGACATCTATTGCTCCACTGAAACTCAGCACACCATCACCCTAAAGAAGAGTGCCTTCCCCTTAGTTACCTTCAAGAGAGCTAAGTACCAGTTAGACTTTCCTCAGCCGAGCTTAGAGGTCACCAGCAAAACAATGGAGTTACAGGTGATGGAGGCACTTAGGGTTCCAGACTGAGCCCAGCACCCCACATCCTCTTCCAAAGCTTTACAAATAGCCAGGGAAGGTGGCAGATTCAGGCATCGCTACATTTCTCACAAAGTGAAGATCACAGTAAGATAAATAGAAATGCAAAAGGAATCGTAGTGATGGTGTGAAGCACCCAAAAAGAACCAATCCTTCTCTTGACTTGTTTCAAGTGCATTTTATGAGTAGGCTGGAGAGCAATAGTAGGAATGGTAATGCAGAAAATCACAACCTGGGAATCCATGATCAGCTGTAATTCTATGGTAGCCATTGGCAGTGAGTTTTCTCCTGTCTTTAATACCCTATAGTACCCTAGCTGAACTTGAGAATTATCTGGAAAGCTTTAAAAAACTTTCCCTGTATACCGGTCCAGACCGATTAAACTAAAATATCGGCAGGAGGGGTCTTAAGTATTTTTAGAACAAATCCTTCTTACAAAAGGTTCCTCTATAAATTGACATCACATATGTGATAAGATTTCTAGGTCATCCTGATAATGAGTGACAGTAGCATTCCCTCTAGAACAGAAATGAAATGTGATGGGGAAAAATAAGAGGTAGGACCACGGACTTCCAAGTTGAAGAAGAACAGAATGCATGACCCCAAAATATGTCCCTTTGGCATGTGGATTATTTAAGCTAAAGTCTGTCAAGAGTCAGCCGACTCAAGAAAAATGTTTACCTCTTCCTTAACTACCTATAAGAATTTAGATAGTGGGCCTGGCCCAGATAGAAAGCTATTACCAGAGATAACTTTTATCTGAATGACCTATCTAAAAGGCAGGGCAAACATCTATCTGCTCTTCTTTTCATCCTGTGAATCACTCTCCTCCTCTTTGAAGCCCCAGGTCCCTATCCAGTTCCTTAGCTTGAGATGACATTATGAGCCTCAACTGCTCAACTTGCCTTTGGGTATCATATTTTTATGGTTCTCCTGTGCTTATGAAACTAGTTTTTCTCCTGTTAGTGTCTTAAGTCAATTTGATCATGAGACCAGCCAAAGGATGTAGGAGGATAGAAGGGAAATTTTTCTTCCTCAACATGAGCCAGCTCTATAAACTAAAATCCCTAGTCTTTTACTTCCTAATTGCCCAGACAAGTTACTTACACAACTCGTTGAGTTGTGGATACTTCATTTACAAAATGAGGATAATGTGGCCCACTCTGAGAATTGTGACGGAGACTAACTCATGTGTGGTACTTGATACATAGTAAGTACACAAGCAAAATTAGCTTTAACAGTAACCACAACTAGAAAACAAAGAAAGATGAAGAATCAAGACATGCATAGCATCCTAAGCAGTGATACTAACTAGATACAAGAGTTGCAGCCTCGCTGAGCAAATTACTTAAACCCTCTGGGTCTAATTCTTCAATAAAATT
This sequence comes from Paguma larvata, assembly GCA_030068075.1. Classification (NCBI taxonomy): domain Eukaryota; kingdom Metazoa; phylum Chordata; class Mammalia; order Carnivora; family Viverridae; genus Paguma; species Paguma larvata. The sequence goes on from CM057828.1 coordinate 115,066,614, forward strand.
TCCACTTTTTGAAAAGTTTGAGCTGGGTTGTTTTCACAGGTAACTTTTAATCTCTAACCTTCTATCGTATTCAAAGAGCAGCACCAGGCTGGAAAGGCTAACACTCTCATAAGGAAATTAGTGACTACTGTTGTCTGGTTCCCAACAAAAAGAATGAACTGGAAGAAAGGGTAACAAATGGTTTCGCAAGATGCAGCTCCCTGGCAGAGCTTGGCTCTTCGGTGGCCACGTCTGAAATAGATGTCTACATCCGTTCTCCAGCTTCAACCAGTGACTCCATGTCTATACTCCGTGTTCAACAGGTCTAATGAGGCATGTATCAGGCATTGCTAAGCTAAGTAGTAACCTAGGGAGGGGAATACAGAAGTGCATTAACTAAAAATCAGAGAAGTAGATTCTATCCATTGCTCCAATACCAAGTGGGTAGAGGTCTTAACTTCTCTGTACCCCATGTTCCCCTCTACAATAGGGGAATGGAAATACTTCAGCACACTTCCCAGCATCTTGAGAAGGTAGATGATTTTGACTTATAAAACGAAGTCCAGGAACTTTAGAATATCTGAGGAAAAGAAAATGGAGATGCTCTAAATCAACTTCAGGAAGACTTTTAAAGACCAGAAATAAATACTATTTCATTTAAATGAGATCTTGAATAAAATTTTTAAAAAATAAAAAAAAAACAATGCAAACTAGAGGTGGCCTCAGAAAGTTGGTAGTGGTAAGGCCAATTAACAGAACCAGAAGCACAACACATGGAAAACTTACGATACAACAAAATCATATGTAAGCATCATGTAAAGTCCCTCAGAGAGCTACAGATTCTACTCCCTGGTTCTCCAGGTTCCTTTGTAGACACAATCAGCCCCACTGTCCACAGCACTTTAAGAAATGTATTACTGGTAAATTTGCATACATTAGCATTATCTAGAATACAAAATGGTTCTATTATTATGTAAGCAGGCTCAGTTTAAACAGGCTGTCAGTTAACTGCCTCCGGGCTTGGCAGCATCTAGTTTGTTGGCAGATAGAACATTCCAACCTGCTTTTTCCTGTCATGTTTTTGACAAACATTATCATAAACCAGGTGCCTTTTTGAGCTGTCACCTCATCTTGGGCATCTGCCTCATCCATCAAACAGAGCACCCATTAAAAATTGGGGACATTATTTCAGCAGCTAATTAGCCTAGCTAAATGAACATATAAATTCATTTTCAATTCAACTTTCCATTCCTTTTTCCAGCTGCTAATAGAGGGAGCAGAGTCAGTAATGTGTTATGGATGGATGATGTGTGAGGTTATGTCTTAATAAAAAACACATGTCCATGCAGATTTTTACAGCCAACAATTATGAAAACTCTGTCCATTTTAACACACCCACAACACATCCAAAAAGCACTATATTGCATTTAATAATTCCAAGAGATGGGTTGTAAATATGAAAAGTCATTTCATATACATATGAAAAATGCACTTGTCATCAGAGCCAAAAACACTGGAGAGTCACGGGATGCCTCCCCTGGCAGCCCCACGGGACCTCAGCACCTGACCATGACCTCACCCCTCCTGAAAGCCCCAAACGAGGACATTCTCCAGAAGGATGGACTGAGTGTTCTGTGCAAACCCGTCTCAACACGCTTCATTTCAAAATGAGTGGAAATGAGAACAACGTCTTTAAGTTGTGACTTATTTCATTTTTAAAGAAGAGGAACTTTGGGCTTGCAGTCTGCCCAGTCCCCCCCTCTCCTAAAGTGTAATCCACACTTTAACCATGGGAACTGTTGTGTTGGGCTTAAGACACTGAGTTTTCACTCCAAGCAAAAAACGCTTTGTGAAGCTGGGGAGAACTCCCCAGAAAGGATGAGGGAGAGGAATCAAGGTGCTCCAGTTAGCCTGAGGTCAAGCGTCAGTGTCTATCTACTCTATTAGGAGGACAAACCAGCTTTCGTAAATGGAGGTTTCAATGAACTTGAAGAAGGGAGTTCTATGAAATAGTGGTTAACGCTTCCCCCATCGTAGTGCTGGGGCTGAGTGCGAGAGGACCCCGTTTTAAAAGATAACTGCTCCCCCATATGGACAAGCTGGTTTGTGAGTATGAGCTGGTCCTGGACTTCAGAAAAGGTGGAGGGTAAACGCCATGATGTGGAAAGAACAGCAAAGGTGGAGACATTCCTGTCAACGCAGAAACCAAGTGTCATTTGTTTGGCAGCACGGCTGGATAGCCAGCACTCACATGCAGAACTTAACGCCAAGTAAGCACAAGACCGACAGTTTGGCAGCTTTTTCAAAGTGCTCTGATTCTGCAGGTCCCTGCCAACTTATGTGCTAAGGAAGAATTGTGTTAATTAATAGGGAATGTGTGTGAAGAAAGTGAATATCACCCAGCAAATGCCACTCTGCTCAAAGCTTGGTCTTCTGTAGGGCTGGGTGGGAGACAGAACATTAGGAATAAAACCCAATCTCATCCACCAGTCTCTGTGCTGACTTCCTTGTCCTCTCTGCTGGCCAAACGAGTCTAAAGAAACCATTCATTCACTGCCTCAATCTATCAAAATCTATTGAATATCTAAAATGTTCCACGTCTCCTGTTGTAAGCCTGGCCCTCTGCCCTGAGCATGCAGAAATGACTTTAGGGCCCCCTTCTGGGCCTCAAGAATTCATCGATCACAATTCAGTAGGGGAGGAGACTACTCTATCTGTAAGTAATTAAGATGAGAAGTGTTCAGATAGCAGCAGGAATGTAGTAGAGGTTTCTTGGAGAAAAGACTGTCCTGCACTCCCTTTTCTGAAAACTAGCCATCCCCCCAGTTCCCAGTGAAGGGACAGGGCATTCTTTGGCCACAAGTGATGAGAATCGGGCTATGGGATCCAACACAAGCTAAGAGATTCTTTGTCTTGAGAATTAGAATTGTAATCCAGAGAGGATTATCGCAGGCATTGTAGTGGAGAGAGTCAAGAAAGCTGGGGCTGGACAGCCATTTCATACCATATGCACCCTGACAAGCAGGCGGAGAATGTCTGGCTAAGGAAAATGAGTAGAAAGAAGCAGACACCCAAAGGGAAGCAGAGATAAGAGTTTACTTCAGTGTTCCTTCAGAGAAGGGGGAGCAACTTCAAATTCTGACTTCAGATTCTGGTTCAGCCCCAGTGGAACCTACCTGTGTCTCCTACAACAGGCTCCTTTTACTTGGGCCAGACGGAGACAGCCAAGGGACAGGGCCCCTCATGAGAGGATGCAGACGGCCCTGCAGGGAGTGAGGAGAGCAGGGCTGGTTCTGCGAGCAGGAGTGTGGGGCGGGGAGGAACGGCACTGACTCGGCAACATGTGCGATTTCATTCCCTTCATCAAAGCAGACAGTCCTGGAGGGCCTGCCACCTGTGCCTCCCGTCATTGTCTCACCCCTGCCTTGGGCACCGCGGCCCTCTCCACGGCCCACATAGAGGGCACAGGGTGTGACCGAGGAACATTTTGTTAAAAAAATCCTGGTTAGAAGACATGGCTCTATGACCTTGGCCTCATTCGTTCTGGCTTCCAGCTACTGCCACTTCTGCTTTCCCAAAAAGAGCTCTGGAAACATTACCTGGTGGATGCTTCCAGAGCCATGAATCAGCACACGGTAATCAGCCCCTCAGTGAATTCTAAGAAACTGTTCTTTTGAACACTCAGCAGGCACTCCATCTGAGGCTTCCTTATGAGGGGTCCGAAGCTGCTTTTTAATCTTGAATGGTTTCCATTCGTCATATATGTATGTCTCGTTTTCAGAGTTTTCACTCCTGGAGAGCAAGGACTAGGCACTGTTCTTCTTAAAGCCCTAATACCTGATCACCTTAATGGGAAAATAAGAACTTCATAAACAAATGACAACCGAGTCCCCTCGTGCTCCTCGGCTCATCAGAACAGGGAGAAATGACGACATCTCTGGACTTCAGCTGTCCCATTCTCGTGCCCACGAGCCCCTTCTGCCCTCCGCCCCAGGGCAGGCCTGAGCTTTAAGGCCACTTCTCAGCACAGGAAGAGAGACCTTTGGGATTAAAAAGACCAATCCCTATTCCAGAAGAGTAAACCAAGGCCCAGAAAATGTCACCCTCTCCAGATCAGCTGGTTGGTGAGGGGCGTTATTTCCCACCGCTGGCCCACACGGCTTTCATCAAATAGATGTCTCCCTTTTGCTTTATGTGGAGGGGGTGGAAGCAAGTCTGACAGTTACCTTCCTCTACTTCTTTTCCTAGCCTCTAGAAGCTGTGGGGAGCCAGGCTTCTGATATTTCCTGCCTCTCTTTCAGATGCTAACTAGCCTGGCCCCCTCTGCCTTGGCCACGCTCCTGGTCACAGAGTCCAGCCCGCCACCGCTATCTGAAATGCCTGGGCACAGGACTTCTCCAGACTTTTTGGGTTTAAACTCCTTTCCTCTGCATCCCCCCACCCCCTCCCCGTAGTTCTGGAGAAAACATCTGCTGGATTCAGAAAACAAGGCCGCCTTACTTGACTCCAGCTCCCAACCTTACCTTTTACAGGAACTTGTTCTGGCTCTCTGACAACCTAGCGATTTCCCCTTATCTCCCGGGGGGATTCCTTCCAAGACCTCCAGTGGATGTATGCCACCACAGGTAGTACTGAACCCTCTGTATACTATGATTTTTCCTGTACATATATACCAATGGTAAATTTAATTTATACATTAGGCACAGTAAGAGATTAACGACAATTGCTAATAGGATACACTTGTAATGATTCATTGTAATAAAAGTTATGTGGTACGGTCTCTCTCTCTCAGTCTCATCGTACTGTACTATACTCACCCCTCTTGTGATGACGTGAGGTGACAAAATGCCTGCGTGGTGAGATGAAGTGAGATGAGCGAGGTAGTCATGGTGACGTAGAGTCAGGCAACTATTGACCTTCTGCCGATTCGTCAGAAGGATCATCTGCTTCCAGATCCTGCGTTGACCAGGGTAACTGAAATTCCAGAAAGCAAAACTGCGGATAAAAGGGGATTTCTGCATTCATATACCATCGCTTAAGAAATCAGCTTCTGGGGAGGGGAAGGAGGCGGGGGGGGGGGGGGTGGTGGGCAGTGTGTCAGAACCGGTTGCTCTACCAGAGTCCAACCTCAGACCAAGCACATTATGCAAAGCAGGCACAAGATGGACAGTTTGGCAGGAGTTCAGTTACCTCGGTTCACGGGAACTCGCGCCAGCGCCTGTGCAGGGGAAGTAGTGTGTTAATTACTGGGAAATTCGTGGAAAGGAGATCCGTGCCACATTTCACATCAAAGACCCTGTCAGGAAACAGGGCTCTGAAGAGACTCACGGTATTAGGCAGGTCGGAGGTGTTTGTGAAGGAAGAGGCGGTCCTGCCTTTCTTCTAGAAATTCATGCAATATCTCTACCCCTCCTCCCACACTAATGAGACGCTTTCCTCTTCATTGTCTCCCACGGTAGCAGAAGTGAGTCTTTTCAGAGTATTGGGTGCTCAGAACCCCCCTCCCCTCTGCTGAGACGCCCAGCCAGCAGTCCCAGTGCCTTTGGATGCTGCTCCAAGGATGCTGAGCAGCAGTCCCGCTGCCCCTTTGAGATGCTTCTCTTTTATCAGCACCCCCTCCATCAGCCCCTTCTCTGTGAACAGGCAACCAGACACCCAGCCCCGATCACACTGAATGTCAATTACGGCTTCACATGTTTGTCTCTCCCACAAGATTGCTTCCCCTTAGGATATGCGTAACCTCTCATATTCATGGGACCATATTGCAGAATGATTAAACATGGTGAATAAAGGAACAGAAGAATGAAGGACAAAGTTCCCGGGATAGGCTCTGAAAAACTCAGATTAAAGTGAAAATTACCACTAGGGCAAAGTGATACTATTCCTGAATATTTGCATTCTTAAAACCTCTCACCAACACAGTGAAAGGAGGTAGAGGATTTTAAGCAACAGGTAATTGAGAGGAGAGGAGTTTGGGGAAAAGGCGTTTCGAGGGCAGAGGAACAGCAGGGAGCCCTCAAGAGCTGGGTTACAGCTGAGAAGGCAGCACTTGGCCTGTAGAGAATTCGCTATTTATTTTATTTTATTTCACTTTATTCAATTTTTTAAATGTTTATTCATTTTTGAGAGACAGACAGAGAATGAGCGGGGGAAGGGCAGAGAGAGAGGGAGACACAGAATCCAACGCATAGTATATTTTTCAGTTATTTTTGAGAGACCACAGTGAGAGAGGGACAGAGAGAGAGGAGGACAGAGGATCTGAATCAGGCTCTGTGCTGACAACAGCAAGCCCAACCAGGGGCTTGAACTCGCAAACCCCGAGATCATAACCTGAGCTGAAGTTGTTTGCTCAACCAACTGAGCCACCCAGGAGCCCTTCACCAGCAATTTTAAAATATATTTTTGTTAATGTTTATTTTTCAGAGAGAGAGAGAGAGAGAGAGAGAGCGTGCACACACATACACACACACACATACACGCATGCACACACGTGGGGGAGGGTCAGAGAGAGAGAGAGTGAGACACAGAATCTGAAACAGGCTCCAGGTTCTGAGCTGTCAGCACAGAGCCTGACCTGGGGCTCAAACTCACAGACCGTGAGATCATGACCTGAGCCGAAGTTGGATGCTTCACCAACTGAGTCACCCAGGCGCCCCCCTTCACTAGCAATTTTAAACAATGTTATCAACATCATACCCTTCCTTCCCCCTTCACCCAAATCTTTAGCTGATCTAGGTTTTAAGCAATTGTTGCAGTTTATTGAGTATTAGCAATGTGTGTGTGTGTGTGTGTGTGTGTCAAACGATCACATTTTTTATAACTTAGCCTTTAATATACATTGTATTGTATATGGAATTTAATTCGCAGAAATCCCGTTATATAATCGCCCCCTACTCAGTTACACAAGTTCCTTTGGAGATTAAGTATTTCCCAATTCAGAATCTCTTGTGCTTGCTTTGGGTGGAGTTCACGGCTGCAACATCCGTGGTGGTACTACAAGTCCTTCCTCCTAAGCAGTAGGTTCTAAGTAAATAATGACAGCACAGCGAGTGTAAAGACAGATTTGAATTCCAATCCTGTCACTCCATGTGACCCGTTGGAGGCATTTTTAAAACTTAACACTTAAATTTCAAAGCAGTGAAACAAGTGAGAACCATGTGGTGTAAGTGTGAGGGTTAGTGTCAAGTTTAATTCATATTTTGCTGACTTTTAATGTAAAATGTATTCGTTTTAACTGGTTATTATTTTGAAACTAGGGAACGAACTCGGAAAGCAACCTAATATTGGTGGCATGATTTCATAGTTGCCTAAGTTATACTTTTTCTATTTTATTAATTTTCATTTACTCACTGAAAAATTATTTACCTAAAATATTATTGTATCGGTTTGTAGCCAAAGGGTTGAACTTCCAACTGCTAGGTAGGTAGATATAAAATCTATTGACTAGTTGTGCATTTTTTCTTTTTTATTCTGTAGTATTTATTTTAGGCTTAAAAAAAGTTTTTTATTGACCAGAATATATAAAAAAGTTCAAGAAAAGAGAACTTTTACTGTGTTTCTTTTTGGACATTCTTCTTGTCTTCAGTAATTTTACAATTTACTGAAGATAGTTTTGTTATACAGAGGAGGTGATTTTTTAAAATATGATCCACCCTTGGTGTTCCCCGGGGGGCTCAGTCAGTTGAGCGTCTGACTTTGGCTCAGGTCATGATCTCACGGTTCTTGGATTCAAGCCCCATATCAGGCTCTGTGCTGACAGCTCAGAGCCTGGAGCCTGCTTTAGATTCTGTGTCTCCCTCTCTCTCTGCCCCTGCACCACTCACACTCTCTCTCCATCTCTCAAACATGAATAAACATTTTTTTTATAATGTTTGTATTTATTTTTGAGACAGAGAGAGACAGAGCATGAGTGGGGGAGGGGCAGAGAGAGAGGGAGACACAGAATCCGAAGCAGGCTCCAGGCTCTGAGCCGGCAGCACAGAGCCCGACGCGGGGCTCGAACTCACAGACCTCGAGATCATGACCTGAGCCGAAGTCGGACGCTCAACCGACTGAGTCACCCAGGCGCCCCATCAAACATGAATAAACATTTTAAAAAATGTTAACTATGATCCACCCGAGATTCAAATATGCCAGTCACAGCACGGGGGAGATCTAGGGCACTAAAATCACGCCGTGTAAGCAATGCCCCCACTCCAGGCCACCTCTGCCCCTACCAGCCCCTCATTAGCCCTTCTTATTTTACTTTCTTCATAGCATTTCTCATCATGAAAATTTTCCCTCTAAGTCTTCCTTCTCCTCCTTCTCTACCTCTCTCTTTCTTTCTCTCTCTCTCCTCCAACTAGAATATGAGCTCATGCGAACAGAAACTGTGTCTTTGGTTGTATTGTACATAGAAGGTGCTTAAAGCACATTTATTGGATTAATTAATTAAACAAACTACACTTAAGGCAAATTTCTATTCCAGTCTGGAAATGCTGACCCTCTTCATGATACTCGGGAGCCGGAGCGAGTGGACCTTCCCCTGCAGGCTGGCAGGGGAACGCAAGGCTGTATCCTTTAATTAAGTCGCTATTTTTGCTCCGTGGTGCTATGATAGTCGAAGTCGAGTTGCTAAGGGCAACATACCTTTGCTTTTCCGTCTTCATCTACTCCCCTCAAAAAGAATACCAAAAAAGATCTTTTAAAAGGTTCAGGCTTGAAAAATCCCCAGAGGAAGAAAAATGCCCTCGAACCATACTCTTATGTAATGCAATCATAATTATAAAACTTTCAGCTCAACAATTTGAACCATTTTTTTTTCAGCTGCCAGATTAACAGGGTCTTAAAGGTGTTTGGTTCTTAGTCACGTGTACATTTTATTACGGGGCTCTCAGAGGAAGAAAAGAATCTTCAAGACGTGAAAACATGAAAGGATCAATTTCCAGGCACTGTGATTTGCAATCCCAGTTATTTGGGGCAGTAGGAAGGAGAACACGTAGCTTTTCACTGTGCTTGTACGGCGAGGCTGACAGCGGTACCTTAGGGTTGGCCGTCTATTACTCCCTCTCCCATGCCCACATTCAATTAATCTTAATTGGTTTGTAACTTCAAACCATTTCTCACATCTAATGTCCATGTATTAACCAACGTATTACGTATTAACCAACAGCCTCTGGTTTCCCTGCCTTCAACTTTGCCTCAATCCCTCAATCCATCCTCCCTGAAGCCAATGATTAGACCATACCCCTCACCGTATAAAATGCCCCAATGGCTTTTCTTTGCCTGTAAAGGAAGGTTCAAGTTCTCTAATGAACCGTCTTCTCCAGCATATTATCACTGCTTTTGTCCCTCGTCTTGCACTTAATAATCTAATAATCCCAGCTCATATAGTTCTCCAAACACCCCCTGAGGCTTCTTGCATGAGCTCTGTGTCTGTGGAGAGGACGGGCATAATGTCCTTACCCAACCCTCTATACTGTGATTGATTCCAACTCACCTTCTAAGACTCAATTAAGTGTCACCTCCTTCAGGAAGCCTTCTTGGCAACACTCTACCACCAGTCAGAATTAGTCAGTCTTTGTATGTTGTCAAATTGTAATTATGCGCCTATGGATCCATTAAACTCATTAGACTGTGGAATTTCTGAGGTCAGAGACTGTAGCTTATTCATCTTTATTTTAGTGCCTAGAACAGTGTCTGGCTCAAAGTTGACATTTCGGGATTACTTGTTAAATAAATTAGCTAGGTAAAAGAATGTACAAATGACAAAATAGTCTTTTCAGCTTAAGGATATATTCTTAGAAAGGTCTAAAAGTAAAATTTCACTTTATTATACACTTGAAACACTACTTTTTATGTAAAAACAAAGTCACATGAACATGAGATCACCCTGGTCACTATGGGAAAAGTGTACCCCACAGCCGGTTCAGCCCCTTCCTGCTGGGCTTTCTCCAGTCCCATGAAGGGACTCAGTGCCCCAGTTTGTGCATGGAGGATGTCATCTTCCAGGACTGCTTACTTAGCACCTCTTGCGTTAGCTAAAATAACTTACTATTACTGGGTCTAGTTGCACCTCGGGTCAGAGTAGAAATAGAGACACAACGAGCTGAAACAGGACCTACTTGTTTTAGAATTTACCAAAATCTTAGTAGTATGTGTAAGCTTGTAGGGACTTCTAATTAGTTCCCTTAAGTTGAGTCTGTGTTTCTGGGGAAGCTTTCTCGACCTGCGTGAATCCCAGGTCTCCCTTCGGTCCCATTAGCTGCTTGGCCCCACCTCTACATTTACTTGACTTGGACAGGCTCTTAGAGGTAAGAACATGTATCTTGATGAGGCTTCCCAGCTACTCTCTTATGTCATCAGCCTCATGCTGCTAAACACAACCCCCTTGGACAGCTTTCAGACTATCCCACCACTCATGAAGCGCTAGGGTCAAAGCACTGGCCGCAAGGTTCTTGTGGGACTGGACACCTCACTTGTCCTCTCATCACGGTTCGGCCCCAGCATTTCTGTATGTTCCCCTAAGACAACCATAAAAAGTAGGAAGAAGTAACATCGTGAGTCATTGGAAAAGACATAATCAGACGCGGGAAGAAAAAATGTAGAGAATTTCAAGGAAATGAATCCAGACGGGTCTTCTGAGATTGCACAATTCAAAATAGGATTCTTCCTGGCCAGGACTATGCAAAGAATATGCCCTTATAGTCACCAAGCCTTACTATGTGGTAAGGGCACACTTTCAACCTCCAGTGAGGGTCCTCAGAGGTTGAGGGGAAAAAAAAAAAAAACATACAACAAAAAAACCTGGAATAACGAGAGCAACTGCCCCCTGTATTCCTTTAATAAAATTGGAATTAGAAGGAGATTTTCCAAACGTTGTGATAGAACAAGCCTCCTGTAGGCAGGCATTGTCCTCCTAACACTCTGACTGCGTCTAAATGTCCAGCAACTCAGCTAGCAAGATGATGCAGGAAGTTCTCATGCCTCTTGAAAAAACAAAGCAAAACAAAACAAAACAAAACAAAACAAAAACAAAAACTATGAAAGAAAAGCACTTTTATTTGTTAGTTGTTCATTTCTTTGACAAATATTTATTGAGTGCCCTCCATACACCAAGCACCTGGCTAGATCATGAACTAAAAGACTATGTCCCTTTTGCTCACTTAGTATAGTGCCTGGCAGATTGTAGGTGCTCGAGATCCAAATAAATGTGACTGATGATCAATTTCTGGCATGACATCATGAGGAGTTCTGCAGGCCGATTATTTCCCAGTGAAATTGGTGAATGTTATTTTTTAAACAGTCATTGAAAGCCTTAAGATCCCTGAGGGCATACAGTACATGCAGGAGTATCTATATAAGAGAATCTATGAAAATTGAGTAAAAAGAAAAAAAGGAGGGGGCGAGGGCGTATGTGGTATTTGAGCCAGGACCACTTCCTTCTACCCCCTCCCCAGTGCAGCGAGGCAAAGACGCCCCTCCAGACTGGTGGAGCCAAGGATACAGGACTTCCTTTCTCCCAGCTCCCAGTTGGAAGACTTGCTTCCCTGGAGGAGCAGGACAGGAGCATTCTGCCTCAACTCCCCGGTGCTGAGGCCACGTTGTGGGCAAGTGCAGTAGAGAGGTGGGGGTTTCCCTGAGGCCCCACTTGGGGAAGATAGGTTTTACCTTGTGTACATTACTGCTAAGAACACCGGGGACTTCATCACTCCTGGCCTGGCTTATAAGGCAGCAGTGCCAAGCTAGGAGAGGCAAGAAGACCTCAGACTACAGCTCTCCCCACTTCCTCCAGTACTCGACTCCTAAAACAGGGGTGCCACTCAGAGAAAGGGTGTCATGGTCCCCCATCCCGGCTCCAGAGTCCCAGCTCAGAAATTCTCATGAGGGGAGAAAGAGACCAAAAATCAGATAGCTTCTAATTTTCCCAAAGGAATTGGCTTCATTTGCACCCAAAACATAGAGAAATTCAAGCCTAAGGAGCTCTCAGCAGTGGACAGGGTGATGGGGGCATTTGGGAGGACGTTTGTGGATTTGGTGAAGAGAGGTCAAATTGTAGGCTAATTTTCAGAAGAAAGAGCACTGAGGAAGGGCATGGCTGGGTGGACCCCTCCTGGGGTCAGAACACGTATCAAACCGTGACCTCAGGAACTTGTCCTTCAAGGGAACCTGAGTGTGATTGGATGAGCCTGTGGAGCAATTTACATCTCTTGGGTGTTGCGGAAAACAATGGAGCAATTAATCAGCCAGCCGTAGTGGAGCCTCATAGCTGGGAGTGGTCAGGGAAAGAGAAGACTAAGGCTCTACCCAAACCATTGCCATCCCAGAGGGACTGTGGGTGGACTCCAAACTATGCCTCCCTCAGGAGCCACCTCAGAGACCGAACACCTTGGAGGCGGAAGCGGGGGCCAGGAAATTTCACTAAAACAATCCCGGGCCCATCAGTCAAGCTAAACAAGCAAATAACAATCACAACACCTGGGGCGCGAGAGGAGGGAAGTTACCAGAGTTGCTACAATATGTTCAGTTCCCAAGAAAAAATTACCAGACATGCAAAGAAACGAAAGTATGACCCATATACTGGGCAGGCAACAGAAACAGCCTGTGAAAGCAAACAGATGGTAGAATTCTCAGAAAAAGACTTCAAAGTAGCTGTTATAAGTCTGTCCAAAAAAACCAAAGGAAGCCATGATTAAAGAAGCAAAGAAAGGGATGATGATGATGGCACATCAAATAGAGAGTATCAATAAAGAGATAGACATAAACTAATATGTGAGCGAATGAATGAATGAATGAACCAGTAAATAAAAGATGATAGACTTTTAGTGGCAGGACCACCCCTAACATTTGCAGAGACCAGGATAAGAGTAAAATTGGAGGTCTGTCTCCCATATGTCTAAATATTTAAAAGTTATAACTCAAACTAACAGACTGTCAAGTAAATTATGTTTTCGCCTCTTTGAAAAATGCACTTTCACACTGACTTAGATACTTGAGGTATAATTGCGAAGGACACAGACCACCACATTCAAGCTCTTGTCCCCCAAGTGTCCTCTGAGAGCTGCTTTTGGCTACTGGGGGCGCCTTTGTCCTTGGACCCAGGGAAGAGGCCCCTGCAAGCCCTGGAGCGGACTCATTCCAGGCCTCAGGCACCCCAGAGCACAGTCCAGGTTAGGAGAACAGTCTTCCAATCCAAGCAGGCATCAGAATCGCCAGGAGGGCTGTTAAAACACCCATCACTGGTCCCGTGCCTCAGAGTTTCTGATTCAGTGGTCCCGATTGGAGTTCAAGAATTTACATTTCTAACAAATTCTTCCTAGGTGGTACGATGCTGCTGTTTTGGGAACGGCATTCTGAGCTCCGCGGGTCCAGAGAGGCTCCGGGTGGGCATCGCTGTATAACCCTTTGGAGAGAGTCCTTTGGCAGAGAGTCAGAGCAGGCTTTTAAGCACCCGGCCTAGGACAGGACCCTCTTGTCCAGGGCGACTTGGCAGCAGCAGAAGGTACAGCAGGTGGCCCGGGAGATCGCAGGGGATCGTGCACAATGGGGTGCTGCTCCTCTGAATGCAGCCGTTCTTCAACGCTGGGGTCCGATCCTTCGACCGGAGACACGTACTCCCTAGCAACAGACCAGCCCCTTTACTGGAACCAAGTCCAAGTGCCAAGGGGCACAAGGATGCTCTCGTTCCCCCTCTCGCCAGTCATGGGATGACACAGCAGCAGGGTCAGCTGAGGTGCCAGTGAGAACAGGGATTACTTTGTTCGCTCGGAGAAATGCTAACGAAATCGTTTGAGCACAAAACCTTTTTCTGGAGTATCATCTATTAACATCATGTGCAAGTATTTTGGTCACGGTAGTACCGCCGTGTTCTAACAGGGGTTCCACTGCCTCCCTCAGCAAACTTTTAAAAAGGTAACCAAGCAAAAATTAAATAAATAAATAAATAAATAAATAAATAAATAAATAAATAAATAACCAAGCGATCAGATAAAATATTTTATTTATTTATTTATTTATTTATTTTTACTTTCTCGACCCCAAACTTCAGAGTCATCAGATATCCGGCTGTGAAACAGCAGAAGAACAAAACTGAAAACAAAATGACTTGTTTGAACCACAGCGTCCTAAAAGAGGCAGAAGGATCCTTCTGCAGGCGTTCAGATAACTCCACACTGGCTCGCGGCACTTTTGTCCAACAAAATGATTTTATGAGAAAATCTGCGCTCTGCCTGGGCACACCAAACCACAGTAGGCTAATTTATTTAAAAAAAAAAAAAAGGTCATGCATTCTTTCCACAAAATTGCTATGACTAAGGTCTGAAAACACGTCACGAACGAGCTATAGAAATAACGCGGTCAGCCCTACCTCACCCACAAAACACTTTCGCATCTTGAACTTCTTTTCCTTTCCCATTCATCAGGAGGTCACTGCCAGCCTTTGCACTTTCCAGGGCAAGAGCCAGCACACCGAGGAAGTGACTTTCACAAGGCCGCACTGTGTATCCTTGCCTGCCGCCCCCCCACCCCCATCTCTCCAGGGCTACCGGGGAAACAGCCGGAGGGGATGCGTGCCGGAAGATGAAGGGTTAATGTGCGGTTTTCCTCCTGAAATAAAACCCCCTGAATTTGCTCAAGGACATCCTTTAAATTCCTTTCCTCCAGCACTTTGTTTGCAAGCCCATAAATAGCTCCTCTTCAAACACAGACTGAAAGCCCAACCTAATAAAAGAGGTAAAACTGTTTCTGGGCTGAAGTCCTTATTGTATTTGCACAGGTCAGAGCTATAGTGTTCACTCTGATCTCAGTTTAAATAAAAGGCAAAGAATTTAAGTGCTGCAGTCTCATTCTTGAGATTCCCGTGAAATGGGGACTTTTTTCTGCACCCACGGTCACTGGAGTGTAGGGACCAGAAGGCTGTCCACCCTTCAACAACTACAACTTGGGATGCACAGAGGCCCTGGTCCTCACAGCAAGGAAACATGTAGGGGGACGCTGCAGCCAGAAATCGGAAAAAGGAAGCGCTTCCTGCTTTGTTGCTGGAGCAGACAGGGATGGTGGTGGACAGCAGAGAAAAGGAATCTTCCCGTCAGTTGCTCTCCATCAAGAAGCTAAATCCTGTTTTTCCATGTTGACTTATAACTGGAAGAGCTGCCCATATCTCATCTAATTCAATCCTCTAATTTTACCAACAAGAAATTCTAGACCCAAAGCTTTCAAGCAGTTTGCCTTAAGTAGGTAGGCAAATAAGTAGGTAAGTAGGTAGGAGGTAGGTGGGTAGGAAGTAGGTAGGTAGGTAAGTAGGTAGGTAAGTAGAAGGTAGGTAGGTAGGTGGGTAAAAAGTAGGGAGGTAGGTAGGTAGGTGGGTAAAGAGTAGGTAGATGGGTGCCAGGAATAAGGAAGCTCTCCCCGTCCAGCTGTAGCAAGACTTCTTTTTAAGCGCAAGAAGAGATCAATAAAGGATTTAGACAGCTCATGTATGGAAGCTCCTTGACCCATTCTTGAAATAGTAGTGTGGCTACCTGAAGTGATCGGCTAAGCTGTGAAAAAAGAATACGAGAGAGACTTTGGACAGAGCCCTAAATAAGTGTCCTGCCAGTAACTCTTGTAATACCCTCTTCCGTTTTTCTCAATGTCCCTAAACTTTTACATTTACAAAAAGCAAAAGAAAAGGGATTTGATGACTTTTTCCAATACTTCCTATAAGTCTTCTCAGGTTCTCAGCTGCTTTATCCTACTGCTCTGTTTATGTTAGCAACGCCTCTTGCCCATGACACAGCAGAAAGTGAATCTGGACATAACGAGTCACTAACACTGGCGAAAAAGAAACACAACTCAGTAGATTACTGAATTAATGAAAAGAAAAAAGAAGCTGGGATCCTGCCCTGAAGGAAAAAACATCCCCTGATGTCTTGTCTTGTGGCAGCAGTAGACACAGATGGCCTGTTAGAGACAAAAACTTCTATGGAGTAGGAAGAGTCTCCTTCAGAAACACAGCTTCCATTGTTTCAAGAGGGCATTTAAGGACACCAGTTCTTGGCTTCTGGACCTTGTGGGGGCAGAATTAGCATGTTTGTCTGGCGCGTTCTCCACTAGAGGGAGTGAGGGTCCTTCTGTGGATATATATATCTATGGGGAAGAACTTGGCAAAGACCCGCAGCCATGTGCAATACAAATGACCAACGGAGGCTGGGAGAGATATCACCTCTACCTTAGGACACATCTCTCTTTGGTTTTAGGTTTCTCCAGCGAACAACCATTGAGAGACCATACAGTGTATGTCTGAAGTAGACACTGGGCACACTGTGCATCAACACACAAAGAAGCGCCACTTTACTTCCATTCTGGAATAATGTATAAAGAATAGAAGCCTGGAAGCCTATGATCTTGGTTTACTAGTTGAAAATCGGGCAACTTTCACCTTACCTTCAGCTGTTACCTACATGATAACCCCAGCATGCGGAATGAGTCAATAGCCTTTGCTTTATCTACCTCTGACTTTGGCCACACTTGAAGATAGTTAACCTTTTAGGAAGCAAATAAAGTAAGAACCCCTTTTCTTTTCAAAATTATAACTCCATCCTGCAACCGAATACTGCAATTTGGTGTTAAAGAATAATTTCTGGGGTCTTCAAGAATCCCCTACTAAAGCACTGTAGAGATGTGGGGGCAGTTGTTAAGTTATTTACCATAGCCAAGTCACGAAGAGACTAGATGCTCATGGCGCAGGAATAGTAGAATAAATTATGAAGAACCCATAGGATGCAAGATGATAAATCCTTCAAAATCACATTTTAACAATAATTTTAATGACATGAGAAATGATTACAAGATAGTGTTAAGTAAAAAAATAGCATATCAGAGAACTGATACATAAAATGATCTCAACTATTTTATTTTAAAAAAAAAAACAAAGACACCAAAATGCCAATATCTCTGAAAGGTAGAGTTACAAATGGGCTTATATTTTCTATCTTGTTTTTTGTCGTGTGTTTTCAAAAGAAACTACCCTGTTAAAATAAAGCTATTAATTTTATAATCAGAAAGAATGTATTTTTGATATCACTATTACTGACAGTTTTCTTTTTGTAATTGTCAAAAAAGGAGATTTAAACCACCGGGCAAGAAAAAGAGCTAGTTCTTGGGATACTGCGGAGAGGAGAGGGACAGGGAAATGGATGGAAGCAGGACAGGAAAGAGGAAGGAAGTGTTAGTGGTAGGATACTAAGGATTCATTTCACCTTCCTTCCCGGTCAGAGGACAGCACCACGTCCAACCAATCACTGTTTTCCATGATCAAAAATCTGGAAAAAAAAAAAAAAAAGGTGACAGCATCATTGACGACATTACCTAATGAAAATGAACTCTTTCTGTCAGAGACAAATTAAATGTCTGATGGCTTCACAAGGCAAAGAAAATAGAACAATTAGTTACCACTTAAAGTTTTATTTTTCTTCTGCTTAGCTCAATTCGCACTGTTATGAATAGCTCTAATACCATTTAATACATTTTAAATTGTTTTCTGTACTTCATAGGATCCATCTGGTCATTTACAGGTGTCTATGAACAGGTGAGTTTTATATATTGAAAGACATTTGCATTGTACACCATGAGCGAGTATATTTGGCATGGAGGAAAAGGAACATTACTCGGTAAAGTGACGTTAGCAGAAAATTACTGCCTGGCTAAGGGGACATTTCATGCATATGTTTTAAAAGAAAGCGTAGAGGTATCTTTTCCAGGTGCAAGAAGTCCTTCTATGAACTAATTTTTGCCTAGAACTTTGCTGAGCCATCCAGACAGGCGGCATCTGGAAGGAGAATGGTCAGGGAAGGAAGAGCAAGAAAACTAGAATGGCTGACTAATAATATTTGGAAACACACGGATGGGTTCCTAGAATTATGCTCTTGAATAATGGGAGTCTAAACAACAATTGTGCCAGCTACTTTAACAGCTGCTTGTATCTCACCTGGAGAAATGATCTATGGAACAAGGAAAAGTCTGAAATTAGGTGAACAGGGAAAGGAAGCTTATGAAAATTGGGGGAATGAAGAAAGGATTTTTAAACTAAAGAGATGAAGTAATCAAAGATTGTAAGTAATGAGGAAAAAGCCAAGGAGAAATTTGTAGAAGTAAGACAAAGAGCTCCATCATAAGTGTCAGAAGGCCTGGCCGCTTGGCAAGAACTGAGAGCCATCCAGGATGAGTCCCGAAATCATCCTGTTGTCCTCACATTGCCTTCAAGCCTCAGCTCTCACTATGGGGGCAATGGAAACCTTGAAATTGATCACATTGGCTACATAGGCTAATCTCTAGACTTTGAACTTGTAAATGTTCCTATGATGGTCTCCAGCTTTCTTATCTCTTTGTGGTGGAACTTGTTTATCTGCCTAGACATAAAATTGTCAATGATTAACTGGGAGAAACTAAAGGTCTAATTCTTTTGGAAGTTTCCCCAAAACAGATACTTTCCCTCCATAACCAATATTGCCCTGATTTTTGGAAACTTCTCTTTCAAATTGTAAGATCAGTCCCTTTGCAAAGTGCATTTTTATTTCTTTAGCTCAAAGAAGTGCTGTGTTGTTGCTTCAGGGTAACACATAACAGCCTAGTCATAGTGCCTCAGTGCAATTATCATCACAGTCTGCTCTGAAGCCCAACTGAGGAACCAGCGGGCAGCCACGGCAAGGAGAAAGCCGTGAGAAGGTGCTTTCCCTGGGGGAAGGAAAAAGATGACATTTCAGGCACCGTGAGAGGGAAAAAGACAATTATCCTTCAGATGCCTGGCAACCCCAGGGAATTAGAGTTTTAGTGATTACAGTACACCAAATACGTACTTTATGGTACATTCGTCCTCTGAGGTCTCAAGATCTTTGGAAATGTGTGACAAGAATTAGGGACCAAATAGATGGTAGTAAGCCATTTTCTGTGTCAGTAGTTAGTCAGTAGTTAGTAGTTAGGAACGACCTCTTCCCAGACTCTTAGATTACAAGTAATAGTGACACCACACCTGCACTCTAAAATAATCCAGCCCCCCCTCCACAAGAAAAAGAAGAAACCAGGATTAGTTCCAAACAAACAAACAAACAAAAGAATTAACATAAATAGCTGAAGGAGAAGATGTATCTAAATGAAGGCTTCAAAGGCATGGAAGTCTTCAAATGAGAGATAAGTAAGTACTGTAGGATAGAAAAACAATAATTCCCACCTGTCTTTGCCCAGGTTTCCTTTTTTTTTAACGTTTACTTATTTTTGAGAGAGAGACAGACAGACAGACAAAGAGAGAGAGCGGGGGAGGGGCAGAGAGAGGGAGACAGAGGATCCAAAGCAGGCTCTGCACTGACAGCAAGGAGCACCATGTGGGACTTGAACCCATAAGCCACAAGATCATGACCAAAGCCAACACTGGATGCTCAACCAGCTGAGCCACCCAGGTGCCCCAAGCTCAGATTTCTTAAAAGCAGGGCCTAAAATGAGGATTCTTCTTCCACTGGTTTATCGGTCTGTGCTCTCAGGGAAGCGGGTAAAGGAAAGGAATCTAGTCGGGAAAAGCTAAGCAAGAATCCAGGCTTTGCTGGAGACTGGTTTAGTATGGCTCCCACTGGGACGCCTTGGAGCACAAATTGCACCTGAATTAGGTTCCACCTTGAGGTAAAGGGGCTGGCCTATTGCCCGTCTGTCATCTGTCACGGTCTGTTGGGGTGGATAGGTAGGCTACACAAGGATCCCAGGTTTTCTGGGGCAGGGTGAGTGGGGGATTCTCCAGAATGGGGGCAGCTGTGAGTTGTTGGCAGCTACGGGATGGTGCACTGGCTGGTAAAGGGGATCTAGGTAGGGCACCAATGGCATCAACTATACCAAACACGTGTTAGACGAATAGCATCAGGCCACCACCTGGTACACAGAGCAGGAACTTGGCTACACAGAGCAGTGGCTGAACATGATGGGAAGCCACCGTGGACATTCACTAAAACCCATTCCCATCTCATTAGAACTAAAATCCTTCCTGTTTGGAAATGCAGAAGATAAAGTGAAAGCAATAGGATCTTCAAGTAATGAATTAGACGAACGTGGGCCAGATGCTCACCGGCTCGTCCAAGCTTTACAACATGGAGTAAGTTACTCACTTTCCCTAAACCTCAGTTTTCTCATTTACAAATTAATAAATATAAATAAGGGTGCCCGGTTGCCTCAAGTCAGTAGAACACGTGACTTTTGATCTTGGAGCTGTGAGTTCAAGCCCCATGTTGGGTGTGGAGATCACTTAAATAATAAAATCTTTAAATAATAAAAAAATAATAATAACAATAAATAAACTTATCATTAGAGATAATACTATACCTTGGTTATGAGGCAACTATTAAATAAGATCTTATATTTTCATGAGCTTAGCCGAGTACCTGGCCTATAGCAAAGGCTCCATAATTGAGGGTTAATAATTATTAATTCAGAAGGCAATTTTCTAAGTTGATCAGAATTGGAAAGTGATGCTGCATCAATGGGAAATCCAATAATTACACCAACACCTAATGTAGCGTGGTACTTTGTAGGTTACCAAGTGTTTTCATATGTATGGTTTCATGGAGCCTGTTTTACAGAAGAAACAAAGATTCAGAGAGCACATCTGGAGAACCCCCCGAACCACTACCACGAGTTGGAGATCTCTCGTAGATCTGGTTTTCTTGGATCTCACAAAGTTCCACCAGCTTCTGGGAGAGCAGATTTGTCAGCTTATCCAAGGCATTGGAGGACACCCAAATTTCATGTCAGGAAGTAGTTCTTCTTAGTATTTTATCCATCCTGGAATGAAGGAATCATTGAATCAGCAAGGGAGCATCACATATTTAATGGCTTCCCAAAGGTTTTAAGGTTGATTTATCTGTGTTGCTGGCAGAGCCGGGCTCGTTGCTAATCCTTACTCACATAAGCTTAGCACATGGACCCAAGAGAACCGTACTTTTTAGTCTGAGAAGCAGGATCCTGAAGCCAAAAGCAGCAAAGGCAGCAGGAAACTCAACTCAGATGACCTCTACTTCGTCTTCCAACTCAGAAGTTAGCCAACAGAAGTGAAAAAACCTAAAATGTGAACACACATTGCTTTGCAAAGTGCCATTGATGTCACTGCACAGACTTTTGGAAAAAATGAGGTAGGTCCTAATTTTCTCTTCAAATAGTTCAAAAGAAAAAAAAAAGAAAAAAGGGGGTTTTCTTTTCCATTTTAAAACTACATGCTATAGTAAACAATTTAGCTAATTTTTCCCTACTGAATGTTTTTGAGTGTCATATGGTCATGTCTGTAGTAAAAACACAACTTAATCCACAGAGGTGAGTAAAATTTGTTGTTTTTTTTTTTAAGTCACAACTTTCCGTGGTAATCTGTTCCTAACTTTTGTCATTTTCTCTTCCAGGAATTTATTCTTCATATTGAGGCTGGCCCATTCCTCTCAAAATTGTCTCTTATTTTGTTTCCAGAAAAAATAAAGAACATGATATTACTAAACTCGACTGAAAAGTATACCTTTGTCTATGTAAAATATTGGTCTACTCCCTCAAATGTCTCTTACGCAATTCAAATGATCACAAATTCCTCATTTCTTCATTCCCTCCTGAGGCATTATTGTTTATACAGAGGTGATAACCACTGCTTCCAAAGTTCTAAATTATTATGAGGTGGTGTGATCCAGGACTGGCGCTGTCTTTTCAAGTTCTTAGTCAAAGATTCTCTGCAGAGAGCCTGATTCAGGGCCACCTGGGCAGCGGCCATCCAAAATATTTGGAAGGTTCCAGTCTCCTCTAAGCATCGTGGTTAAGGCTGTGGGAAGAGAAGTAGACAGATCTAGGTTTGAGTTCCAGCGATGCCGTTTACCAATTGTTCATACTTGGGTAATTAATACCTCTGTGCTTAAGAAATGAAGCTAATCATTGTACCAATTTGCCAAAATTGTTATGAAGAAAGAATGAGACAAAACTACAAACGAATAGACACCCCAAGAATGTTAGTGATTGTTACAGTAAACTTCAGTTCTTCTTATCATCCGTGGTCATCTGACACTTGCCTGAGTTCTACTGGTGAATGAAACAACGTAAGATTTTGAATTTACATGTACCTCTTTCTCATTGTTAGTTTTTCCCTTTTGAATACACATTCAAATGTAATGAATGTTATTGACATTCCTGGGCCAAAAAAATATTTTTTGTCCCTTGAGTCATTCGGAGAATCTTTTGTCTACATCACATCCAGTTTGAAGTACACTAGTCCCCTGAGTGTACACTCAAGGCTTTAGGATATGCAGAAGAAAACATAAGTCTTCTAGGAACCCACTTTCATAGTAGCCATGTAATTGATCTCTGGCCTACGTTCTGAAACAAATTAGTTGAGAGCGAAATTCAGCAGAGAGCAAATATTATTTAGATTTAGAATAATGGACACCTCCAACATCATAATTGGAAGAAATCTTAGATGTCGTCTCCACCTGATGCATAAATTCTCTTCACAGTGTCCTTAAAAAGTAACCATTCAGTTCAATCGAGTTCAGTCAGGCAGCTTGACTTGGTAGAAAGTTTTCCCACATTTTGAGCTAAAATATTCTCCATTACGATGATGTCTACTCATTGGTCCTCACTTTTCCCTTCACATCCCTATAGCGCTGA
This sequence comes from Paguma larvata, assembly GCA_030068075.1. Taxonomy (NCBI): domain Eukaryota; kingdom Metazoa; phylum Chordata; class Mammalia; order Carnivora; family Viverridae; genus Paguma; species Paguma larvata. Next base: position 115,089,219 of record CM057828.1, read on the forward strand.
AAGACAGTCATAGTCTCTGCCGTTGGACAGATCTTTCCTATTGAAAACACCCATCTGGTCCTTTCTACATGCTCCTTACCGTCTTCAGAACTTGATATTTTAAAGAGTAAATATCCCCAATTCTTCATTAAAATGAAAAAAAATTGTTATTTTAATTTAAAAAATTTTTTAATGTTTATTTTTGAGAGAGAGAGAGAGAGAGTACAAGCAGGAGAGGGACAGAGAGAAAGGGAGACAAAATCTGAAGCAGGCTCCAGTCTCTGAGCTGTCAGCACAGAGCCCGACGCGGGCCTCGAACCCACAAAATGTGAGATCATGACCTGAGCCGAAGTTGGAGGCTTAACTGGCTAAGCCACCCAGGTGCCCCCAAAATTGCTTTGCTCTTAATCACTGTGAATACCACTGTAAGAAAGAGTTACACATATGTGCACACACACACACACACACACACACACACACACACACTTTTAAACCTCGCCCCCCAACCACCATTTTGTAGCCTCAGACCTGTAAGCATTTTTCTTCATATTCCTTTTGCTTTTTTATCCAGCATGATAAAAGAAAATTTAGATTCTTGGGGCCAAAAATATCATAGAATGCACTGAATATTGCCATTCTATAGGTAACTTCATACATATTGCATCTCATGTGGAATAGTAGCTTGTTTGGGCATGCCTAGTTCCCAGAATCAGTGGTCAGCTTGCTATTCTCAAAGATTCCCTATTCCACCTTCCTCTTTCCCAACCATATTTAAAGCATATAATCACGTAGGTAACTTAGGAGACCATCACGGTTTTCTACAATTACAGAGAGACGTTTGGACTTCTACATTCCTTAACTTGACAAATGTTTCCAGTTGTAGAGGGGAAATCATTCCACCGAAAGAAATTGCTGAGGTTTCCCTTTATATTTTATGACACTACATCAATATAGATAAACTATCTAAGAAAAAATTAAAAGTAAAGAGAGCACTACTACCGCCACAGCGGATTTTGGTAGTAGAACAGAACAAGCCACCACAGAGTGAAGTGTTTCTTGGTAGGTGGGTGAGGTTCCTTATTTAGTATTCAAGTGAAGATACTTTTGAGAAACAGTAAATAAATCCGGAGGACCTCGATGGCATGTATGATCACTATTCTAGGGTCCGGAATTGGCAGAACATGAAATTCATGCTCTATAGAATATGGCGGCCAAATGCTGATTCACTTCGGAGATGTCTCAGCTTAAAGATACACCGATGTATTGCTGCCAAAATGTTATATTATGTAGAATATCTTCTTAAAGCTCAAGGCTATTTTGATGTCGGCATTTAGGAGAAGTGGTAAGGAATTCAGATATATGACTTTCTCACAAGCTGTGAATATTTTAGACTTCTCAGGGTGGCTTAATCTAAGAAAATTCTAGCTTCTTGAGCATTACCTCCAGGAAAATGGTTACAAATTCAAAAGCATAACATTGTTTCTTATATAGAATGATAGGATTTTAGATAAGTTTTCAGCCAGACTTTGATTATTGGGACTCTTTCTCCTCCTTCTTTATAAATGAGGAGTCTTCTAAATAAGAAATAAAATTCTAAGTCTATCCAATGCCAAAAGTACAAATACGTATACCAAAATACAAACACAAATACATAAAAATACAATAGATTGTATTGTTTTGTTTTATATATTTTTTTGAATAATTTATTGTCAATTTGGTTTCCATACAACACCCCATGATAATCCCAACAAGTGCCCTCCTCAGCTGCCCATCACCCACTCTCCCCCCTCCCACATCCCCCCTCTCCCCTCAGTTTGTTCTTAGTCTTTGAGAGTCTCCCATGTTATGTCTTCCTACCTCTCTGTGGCTTTTTTTTCCCCCCCTTCACCTCATCCCCTCCCCCCTGGTTTTCTATTAGGTCTCCCAAAGCCTACCTATGCATGGGAACATATGGCATCTGTCTTTCTCTGCTGGACTTATTTCACTCCGCATAATACCCTCCAGTTCCATCCATGTTGCCACACATGGCCGGATTTCATTCTTTCTCATTGCTGCGTAGTATTCCATTGTATATATATACTACATCTTCTTTTTCCAATCATCACTTGATGGACACTTAGTCTCTTTCCATGATTTGGCTATTGTCGAAATTGCTGCTATGAACATCGGGGTACACGTGCCCCTATGCATCAGCATTCCTGTATCTCTTGGGTAGATTCCTAACAGTGCTATTGCTGGGTCATAGGGTAAGTCTATTTTCATTTTTTTGAGGAACCTCCACACAGTTCTCCAGAGTGGCTGCACCAGTTTGCATTCCCACCAACAGTGCAAGAAGGTGCCTGTTTCTCCACATCCTCTCCAGCATCTATAGTTTCCTGATTTGTTCATTTTAGCCACTCTGACTGGTGTGAGGTGGTATCTCAGTGTGGTTTTGATTTGTATTTCCCTGATGATGAGTGACATTGAGCATCGTTTCATGTGTCTGTTGGCCATTTGGATGTCTTCTTTGGAGAAGTGTCTATTCATATCTTCCACCCATTTCTTCAATGGATTATTCGTTTTTTGGGTGTGGAGTTTGGTAAGTTCTTTATAGATTTTAGATATTAGTACTTTATCCAATATGTCATTTGCGATGATCTTTTCCCATTCCGTTGGTTGCCTATCCGTTTTGTTGGTTGTTTCTTTTGCCGTGCAGAAGCTTTTTATCTTGATGAGGTCCCAGTAGTTCATCTTTGCTTTTAATTCCCTTGCCTTTGGAGACGTGTCGAGTAAGAAATTGGTGTGTCTTAGGTCAAAGAGGCTTTTTCCTGCTTTCTCCTCTAGGATTTTGATGGTTTCCTGTCTCACATTCCGATCTTTTATCCATTTAGAATTTATTTTTGTGAGTGGCATAAGAAAGTGGTCTAGTTTCATTCTTTTGCATGTTGCTGTCCAGTTCTCCCAGCACCATTTATTAAAGAGGCTGTCTTTTTTCCCTTGGATACAATTTCTGCTTTGTCAAAGATTAGTTGACCATATGCTTGCAGGTCCATTTCTGAGTTTTCTATTCTATTCCATTGGTCTATGTGTCTGTTTTTGTGCCAATACCATACAGTCTTGATGACTACCGCTTTGTAGTAGAGGTTAAAGTCTGGGATCGTGATGCCTCCCTCCTTGGTTTTATTCTTCAGTATTACTTTGGCTATTCGAGGTCTTTTGTGGTTCCATACAAATTTTAAGATTGTTTGCTCTAGCTTTGAGAAGAATGCTGGTGCAATTTTGATTGGCATTGCATTGAATGTATAGATTGCTTTGGGGAGTATTGCCATTTTAATGATATTTATTCTTCCAATCCATGAGCATGGGATGTTTTTCCATTTCCTTGTGTCTTCCTCAATTTCCTTCGTAAGTTTTTTATAGTTTTCAGTGGTAGAGGTCTTTCACATCTTTGGTTAGGTTTATTCCTAAGTATTTTATGGTTTTCGGTGCAATTGTGAAAGGGATTAGCTTCTTTATTCCCCTTTCTGCTGCTTCATTGTTGGTGTATAGAAATGCCACCGATTTCTGTACATTGATTTTGTACCCTGCAACTTTGCTGAAATCATGGATCAGTTCTAGTAGGCTTTTGGTGGATTCTGTTGGGTTTTCCATGTAAAGTATCATGTCATCTGCAAAAAGTGAAAGTGTGACTTCCTCCTTGCCAATCTTGATACCTTTATTTTGTTTTGTTGTCTGATTGCTGACGCTAGGACTTCCAAAACTATGGCGAGAGTGGACACCCCTGTCGTGTTCCTGATCTCAGGGGGAAGGCTCTCAATTTTTCCCCATTGAGGATGACATTAGCTGTGGGCTTTTCATATATGGCTTTTATGATGTTTAAGTATGTTCCTTCTAACCCGACTTTCTCGAGGGTTTTTATTAAGAAAGGATGCTGTATTTTGTCAAATGCTTTTTCTGCATCTATTGACAGGATCATATGGTTCTTACCTTTTCTTTTGTTAATGTGATTTATCCCGTTGATTGATTTGCGAATATTGAACCAGCTCTGCAACCCAGGGATGAATCCTATTTGATCATGGTGGATAATTCTCTTTATATGCTGTTGGATTTGATTTGCTAGTATCTTGTTGAAAATTTTTGCATCCATATTCATCAGGGATATTGGCCTGTAATTCTCTTTTTTTGCTGGGTCTCTATCTGGTTTGGGAATCAAAGTGATGCTGGCTTCATAGAATGAGTCCGGGAGTTTTCCTTCCTTCTCAATTTTTTGGAACAGCTTGAGGAGGATAGGAATTAACTCTGTTTTAAATGTCTGGTAAAATTTCACAGGGAAGCCATCTGGTCCAAGGCTTTTATTTGCTGGGAGGTTTTTGATAACTGATTCTATTTCTTCACTAGTTATGGGTCTGTTCAAGTTTTCTATTTCTTCCCGTTTGAGTTTTGGTAGCGTGTGGCTACTTAGGAATTTGTCCATTTCTTCCAAGTTGCCGAGTTTGGTGGCATATAATTTTTCACAGTATTCTCTGATGATTGCTTGTATTTCTGAGGGATTGGTTGTAATTACTCCCTTTTCATTCACGATTTTATCTATTTGAGTTCTCTCCCTTTTCTTTTTGAGAAGCCTGGCTAGAGGTTTGTCTATTTTGTTTATTTTTTCAAAGAACCAGCTTTTGGTTTCATTGATCTGTTCCACTACTTTTTCTGTTTCCATATGATTAATTTGTGCCCTGATCTTTGTTATTTCTCTCTTTCTGCTGGGCTTGGGTTGTTTTAGTTGTTCTGCTTCTAGTTCTTTTAGGCGTGCTGTTAGAATTTGTGTTATTGATTTTTCTTGTTTCTTGAGGTGGGCCTGGATTGCAATATATTTCCCTCTCAGGACTGCCTTTGCCACATCCCAGAGTGTTTGGATTGTTGTATTTTCATTTTCATTTGTTTCCATGTATTTTTAAATTTCTTCTCTGATTGCTTGGTTGACCGATTCGTCTTTTAGTAGGTTATTTCTTAGCCTCCATGTTTTTGGATATTTTCCAGGCTTTCTTCTGTGGTTCGTTTCAAGTTTCAAAGCATTGTGGTCTGACAGTGTGCACGGTATGATCTCAATTCTTTTATACTTATTCAGAGCTTCCCTGTGCCCCAGAATGTGGTCTATCTTGGAAAATGTACCGTGTGCAGTTGAGAAGAATGTAAATTCCTTTGCTTCTGGGTGAAGGACCCTGAAGATGTCTGTTAGGCCCATCTGTTCTAACGTGTCATTCAGGGCCATTGTTTCTGTGGTGATTTTCTGTTTTGTGGATCTATCCAATGCTGAGAGTGTAGTGTTAAGGTCCCCTACTATTAGGACATTTTTATCGATAAGGTTGCTAAAGTTTGTAATTAGTTGTTTTACAAATTTGGGTGCCCCCGAATTCGGCATGTAGATATTTATAATTATTAGCTCTTCCTGCTGGATGGTCCCTGAGACTGTTATATAATGTCCTTCTTCATCTCTTATTACATCGTTCATTTGAAAGTCTAGTTTGTCTGATATAAGTGTGACTACTCTGGCTTTCTTCTGACTTCCAGTAGCATGGAAGATAGTTCTCCATCCCCTCACTTTCAATCTGAAGGTGTCCTCAGGTTTAAGATGAGTTTCTTGAAGACAGCAAATAGATGGGTCTTGTTTTTTAATCCATTCTGTTACCCTGTGTCTTTTGATTGGCGCATTTAGTCCATTTACATTCAGTGTTAATATTGAAAAATATGGGCTTATAGTCACTGTATTATCTGTAGGTTTCATGTTTGTAAGGCTGTCTCTGGTAGTTTGTGTTCTTTGCAACCTTTCCTTCATAGCGTGCCCCTCAGGATCTCTTGTAATGCTGGCTTATTTGTGATGAATTCTTTCTGTTTTTGTTTGTTGGGAAAAACCTTGATCTCTCCTCTATTCTGAATGACAGGCTAGCCGGATACAGAATTCTTGGTTGCATGTCCTTCCTGCTCATCACATTGAAGATATCCTGCCATTCATTTCTGGCTTGCCAAGTTTCTGTAGATAAGTCTGCTACTACCCTTTTATGTCTGCCTTTGTATGTTAAGGTTCTTTTGTCCCTAGCTGCTTTCAGGATTCTCTCCCTATCTTTGTATTTTGCCAGCTTCACTATGATGTGCCGTGCAGAAGGTCTATTCAAGTTACGTCTGAGGGGAGTTCTCTGTGCCTCTTGGATTTCCATGCCCGTTTCCTTCCTCATGTTGGGGAAGTTCTCAGCAGTGATTTGTTCAAGTACCCTTTCAACTCCTTTCTCTCTCTCTTCTTCCTCTGGAACTCCTATGATACGGATATTGTTTCTTTTGAGGGCATCGCTCAGCTCTCGAATTCTCCTTTCCTGTTCCTGGATCAGCTTCTCTCTCTTTTTATCTACTTCCTCTTTTTCAATGATTTTATCTTCTAATGCCCTTTCTTCTGCCTCTTCAGTTCATGCTGTGGCTGCTTCCAATTTGCCTTGCATTTCATTCAAAGTCTTTTTTAATTCTTCCTGACCATTCTTAAGGTCCTTGAACTCTGCCATGCGGGACCCCTTGCATTCATCTATGCTTTTTTCAAGCCCAGCAATTAGTTTTATGATTATCATTCTATATTCATGTTCTGTTATGTTGCTTATATCTGTTTTCATCAATTCTTGAGCTGTCACTGCTTCTTGTAGTTTCTTTTGAGGAGAATTCTTCTGTTTCGTCATTTTGGCTAGATGTGTTTTGGATTGTTTCTTGAAGTTGCCATTTTATCTGGGGCGCTTCTGTTTTCACCTTCGTTCCTTGTAGGCTGCAGCACCTTTTCTCCCCGATTTTTGGAGTTGAGAGAGACTTTGGTTTCAGTCGTCCCGGTTTAAAGGACAAGTGAATACTGGAGCCCCCTACTCCTCCGCCATGTTGGCCCAACTCCTCCTTGTTTTATATTTTAAGTCCATGCCATTCCTCTGGTTAAAAATGCTGTGAGCCTGGGGTGCCTGGGTTGCTTAGTTGATTAAGCATTGGACTTGGGCTCAGGTCATGATGTCTCAGTTCATGGGTTCAAGTTCTGTGTCTGGCTCTGTGCTTCAGATCCTCTGTCCCCTCCCTTACCCCAGGCCCTCTCCCACTCTTTTTCTCTCAAAAATAAATAAGCTTTAAAAAAATATTGTGAGCTTAATATTCTCTTAGCACTCCTTAAAATTATTCCATTAAAAAATCATAATGACACATAGCTGTGAGTGAGGCACCCTTATAGGATCAATTACACTGTCCAGCTGTTGAGATGCTTCATGACATTTTACACCATTCTTGACATGTCATACTAGAAAAGAAAAAAAGTAATCTCAGTATAATGAGATTGAGAATGTTACCTTATCAACTTTATACAACATGAAATCTCTTAAGAAATTTAGCAGAGGGGTACCTGGGTGGCTCAGTTGTTTCAGCCTCAGACTCTTGATTTTGACTCAGGTCATGATCTTGCAGTTTGTGAGTTTGAGCCGCAGGCTGGGTTCCACACTGACAGCACAGACCCTGCTTGGGATCCTCTCTTTCCCTCTCTCTCTCTGCCCCTCCCGACTTGTGCATGCTCTAAATAAATAAATAAACTAACCAAAAAAAAAAAAAAAAGAAATTTAGCAGTTTATGATGAGCCTGTCCTAAGCACCACATGGTACATATTTTCAAATGAAATACCTGCGGAAACACCATAATGGCTTGTTTTGGTCGGTGGTTATGAAGCTTCTTATTTGTTCATAGGCTTTGCCAGGAATTTTCATTTTCCTGATGTGATCCGCAAGGTGTGACCAGTTGTCACATATCATGAAGAACAATAGCATACTTATATTTTATTAAAGCCATGGAAAATTATTGGAGATGAAGGTCTATAAACTCTGTCCACATGGTCAAGATGTAACTAATGTTAGGTTTATTTGACCGAGACAGGGGAGCCAAACAGGATAATTCTCAAATCTAATCGCACCTATTTTACTGGAAGTATCAGATTTTAGCTGTTTATTTTGGTCTTTATTCTACTTTTTGTTGAAAAGAGACAACTTAGTCTTAAGGCATACATTTCAACCTATCCTAGTTGCTTGCCCAATTGATACAGAGAAAAATCCAAAAAGTAATAAAAACAAATGCTCATAGGATACAAATACATGGAGTGATCTGGTTCTTTCCTAAGTTTCCTTCCTGGTCTTTCTGTTTTTCCAAAGAAGCTTCAGAAAAAATTGTTAAATGTTTAATTCAGTGCTACTGACTAATAAAAATGACAAGATCATTCTTGATGAGTAGATTAGATCTATTTTTATTTTACCTCGTCACACAATATCTGCTTAATGGAAAGCCCCCTCCTGTGTTCCTCAGTGATTAAGGAGACTTGCCCCAGAGGTAACATGGGAACTTCCTGGTTACGTGAAGTTTGTACACAAGTTATAACTTGAAATATTCCCCATCCAATGCTTAATTACCTGCCATAAATTGGAGAAAGTAGCTTGGTTCTTGGATTTACTCTGGTTTTGACTGTCCTCTGGAGGTTTTCAAAATTTTTCAGCATCCACTGACACTATGAAGTTAGAGGTTTGGGTCAACTCAAGATTTACCTGATTTTTTTTAATTTTAAAACCATTGTTGATTTAAAATAATTCTGGTTTGGGGGCACCTGGGTGGTTCAGTTGGTTGAGCATCCGGCTTGGTCGCGGCTTGGGTCATGGTCTCTCAGTTCATGGGATCAGGCCCAAGTGGGTCTCTGTGCTGAAAGGACAGAGCCTGCTTGGGATTCTCTCTCCACTGTTCATGCTCTCCCTCTCCCTCTCACTGAAATTAAATACATAAAACATTAAAAGAAAAATTTAATAATAATAACATAAAACCATTCTTGTTTTAAAGTCAAAATGGCCTCCTCAGCCATCCCTGTGCTTTCAGTAAGTAAACCTAAAATTCAACAATTTGATACAAATAATTTACAACTCTGATTCCAACAGCCAAGCAAAAGTCTCATGGAATATATTATCAGTGAAACTATCTTTGATATTAGCTACATACAGGATAGGTATATATACAAATAATAAAATTGATCAAAAAGAGAAACAGGTCATTTGAAAACTAAAAAGTATACTTAGGAGAAGAGTTAAGTTTATTAAGATAGATAATCAATATACGATAAAGCATAAATATTTATTTCAGAATATTTCACAAAACTTTTTTTCTCATATGGAACTGTTATAGAATGCTACAAAACATTAAACAGCATTTTATAGACCAATTTCTCATGCCATGGGTAAATCCAATCTACTATCTTTCTGGTTTCTGTTGAAATAACTTTGGGGACAGAAAAACCACTGAGGCAGCTCATAACAATTTTTGAACAGTCATGGAAGTGCTTCCATATATTACACTGAATTCTATCTGTAATTTCCAAATCAACTTCCTTTACTCCTTTTCCAGGTGGCCATTCTACCATTAGATGGTAATTCTCAGAGCCTTCTCCCAAGTGTCTCTTTAGGGAGCTACACATCCCTAACTAGTTCATGCATTTGTTCATTGATTTATTCAATATTTATTGAGTATCTATTATATACTAGGCACTGGTGAACTTCTTTTTTTTTAAGGCATAGCTCCTGCCCTCAAGAAGCTAATGGCTTTTAAGAGGAGATAAACACACAAAAAGAAAATTCACTATAGAGTGTGGTATACACTTCCATAGAGGTTGGCTAGACTTTGTGAGAGCCTAGAGCAGGAACACAGTATCTGGGTTTGGGGGTGGGAGGATGACCAGAGAAACCCTCTAGAACAGAAGACACTTGAGATAAGTTTTGGTGATCAATTTGGAGTTATCTAGGTGACTAATAATGAAAACAGTGATCCCATTTTCCATGTGCCAGGCACTGAGCTAAACCCTTTACAAACATAATCTCATTAGTCCTTGGTAATATAATAGAGAATGATTTTTTTTTCTCATTTCGTAGATGAGGAAATGAAGGTTTAGAGTTGGTCAGTGCCTTAAGCAAGGTATACAGCAAGTTGGAGAGCTCTATTCAGGAGAGTGTTTCTGGCCAAGAAAACAGCATATGAGAAGGTCTTAAAAGGGGTAATAGTCTGACCTGTGTGAGCCAGGAAGGTGAGACTGTGTATTTGACCCACAAGCAGCATATGTGAAGGAAGCATGGTTAATGTGTATAAGGAGGCTACTACAGCCAAGCGATGCGGAACTGCTAAGTTAAATATTTTGGATTTAACTCCACAGCTATGACAAACTCTTGCAGGATCCTACAGAGGACAAGAAAAACCTGCATATAGGGGCACTCGGGTGGCTCAGTCGGCTAAGCATCCGACTTCGGCTCAGGTCATGATCTTGTAGTCCATGAGTTCAAGCCCCGTGTCGGGCTCTGTGCTGACAGCTCAGAGCCTGGAGCCTGCTTCAAATTCTGTGTGTGTCTCTCTCTCTGCCCCTCCCCTGCTTGTGCTCTCTCTCTCTCAAAAATAAATAAACTACAAAAAAAAAAAAAAAGAAAGAAAGAAAAACTTGAGTACATTCCTATGGGAAGGCTTTAAGTCATCTTTCATTTTATTGGAGACCTGATGTTACCAATTGGCATGACTTGAATACCACCCATTCCTCCAGTGAGCATTTTACAGGAAACATCCCCTATGCTAATTAACACACCCTTTGTGGCATAGATTTCAATGAACCTATTTGAAGTGCTCAGTAACCCCCACAGAAGTGTTGATCCTCATTAGGGTTTTTCAAATGCTAACTAACCCATTTAGTTGGGTTAATCATGCCTGCCTTGGACACTTCAGGCGCCTCCTCTCTACGCAGGTAGATTAGACTGAAATATTTTAAAGCAAACCAACACAGAGAGGACATAACCTCCAGATAAGGGTTTACTAGTAAAAACAAGAGAGAAAAGTGTCCCTTTGTGTGTGCGTTTGAGGCAGTTGCTGCAAGGACAAGTGGAGACACGCTAGGAGTGAGGTGGCCCCAGTCATTTCCTTTTCCTGAATGGGTGTACAGATGATGAGTTAGGAATGTGGAAGCCTCTGCACCCCTTTGTCTGAAAAGCCTCGTGACAGGCTCTGGCTCCATAAATACGACCATTATCCCTCATGCCTTTTCCACCGTTGGGCGGTGCTGACGTGGAGAAGTCAAGGCACAGACAGGCTGACACTGAGAAATGAGAGCAGTATCTGAAACAAAGGCCCCGATGGCATCATGTTTCCACGTGGCTGGCCTGGAGACAGATTGCACATTTGCTGGGCGCTGCTTGGGAGAAGGGGACTTATTCTGGGCTGAAGACAAAGCCCTGACCCCCACTCCCACAAGCTGGCAGGGAGGACGGCAGTGTGCCTCTCTCCGAGCAAGATCTGAAGGAGATCCGGTGTATATTCCTTTTGAGCGTGATGCCCTCAACTCAAGGCAACAGTTCAGGAACCATGTGGGATTCCTAGGCTTACAGAATCTCTTAACAGCTCTGGCCCCAATCCCCCCTCCCAAACTGAGGAGTACATCTGCACATACTCACGTGATTTTGTGTATTATTTCGGGAGGATCATGGATCTTCCCTGTTCCTAAAATACCAGTGCCTTTCAGAGCAGCTTAAACTAGAATGATCTCTGAGGGCAAAAATATCACACCAAAGTAAATAAATTTCCCATCATTTCACCTCATTTCAAATCATATTTTAGCTGAAAATAAAACCAGAATTGTCTGGCCTTTGAGGTGTCCCACAGTGACATAAACAGTCCTCATTTCTTTATTCCTAGTAATGTTTGGCTGAGGTTGGGGGCTACGTGGCAGGAATGCTAGGGAGGGGGTTCCTATACTGGATGGGAGATTGGACACCATGGCACTCGCATGGACCTTACAACTCTTGAGTCCATGAGCTTCCATTTAGAGGCACCCTTATGACTCCAGAGAAGGGGAGTGCTTGAGAATCTCCAGGAGTCATAGAGAATTCATCTCCTCACAGGAAGGTCAAAGGTTATCTGGAGAGAATTCAGGTCTCTACAGAGAATCAATTCTAGGAACCTTGAGTTCAGTAGCATGTGCCCATCAAGCCTGCTCACTCTCTTAATAAAATCCCAGATTAGAGACTGGGGACTGGGATTGAGGGGCAGGAAGAGAAGGAAACAGGAAGCAGGCCTAGGGGTCAAATTTCCTCCAGGACTAAGAAAACAGAGATGAGAAGTTGGGGTATTTGAGGTCTGGTGGTCTACTTCTAGAGTTTTCCTGTGGAGTTTGTTTCCCCCTCATCACCTCCTAACCCTTGGCAAAGAGAGTCGGCACTCAAAGATGCTTACTTGAAGAGAAAAAAATGCTTATACAAAAAAAAAAAACTAATAAAACACACACATAAAAACAGTAAGACAACACTGAAAGGGACAATAAAATGTTTCTAGTAATTACTCTTGGGTTGTGAATTTATAGCTAATTTTGGTATATTGTATTTATCCATATCTTTATATGGATAGCCTATGTTTTCTACAACAAACATTATGATGTTTTTTTCCAAAAAAGCTTTCACAACATTTGTAGATACAAACTCTTATTTAGAAATACAACCCATCATTTTTGCTAGTTGCGGGCCTGGTGAGACCAGATTAAATAACTCCAGGAGATAAGGGGGCTCTGGGCTTCTTTGGATGCCTTGAGATAATTACCGAGGCCATGAAACACAGGCAATACATGGACACAGTTTTGCATTCCACAAACTGAATCTTGCCTAGGGGAGTCTAAACTCCAGCTGAACGCATGATACTTTCAGACACGGTGGCAGCCTCGATGATAGAAAATCCCTTCTTGATTTGGGATCCCATCCCTATGGACACGCTCTCTTTTTCCTGGCACAATTCCAAACTTCTCTTTCAAGAGCCATACGTAGTCTCAGTAGAGATTAGAAACAGCAATGTCGGCAACCCCTTCAATTTCTATTCTTGTTTTGGCAGCCTAGCCTCGCCTCTCTGACCTCCTGCCTGAACTACTCCAAGAATCTCTACCCATTCTCTGCCTCCTTCTCATCCTTCCCACACTGTCCAAACCAGAGTTTCTGTCCTGTGATACCACCTTGCCTGGTGAGTCAACACCTCCTTCTGAAATTCAAGAGCAGGTACTCTTAACTCCAAGCACTGATTTTCAATCAAGCTGTTCCTAACATGAGTGACTTTATATAGAAAGATCCAAGGAAATCAAAAGCAGGAATTTCTTTATTTAAAAACATTAAATGATTCTCCCAAGCAACCGCAGATGGGTCGATCTTGGTTTTTATGTTCCCATTTCAGTCACTCTGCCTTTCAGATGAGGCTTCCTGGTCCACAGGAGTAGAGATGGTATCTTCTACCTCTTTGGAAGCCTCCATCTCATTGATTGGAAAGCTGAGCACTGAATACATAATTTATACATTCTTGACTTGGCATAGGCATGATAGCCGAGGAAATCTGCCACTCTGCTCTCGGAACAGATTTCCAGGGGCCTGAGGCTAGCAACCTCTTCAGAATTACGGATTTTGGACGCAAATCATTTGCACACATCTGCCTATTGGACCAGCATCATGTGTCCTTTGTACAGTGTGTCTGTTTCATTCCACAATTGGACCATGAACATTCAGTGAACGTCTGTTACATGCCAGCCCCTCACTAGGTAAAGGGGACCCGAAGACAAACCAGGTAGAGCCCCTGCCCTCAGGCAGCCCAAATCTACTAGAAAGTGAGACATACAAGAGCGACTGTGACGCAGGATAGTAAGTGCCTTTCAGAGTGTGGCTTTGCACAAACGGCTCCCTAGTCACAAAGGGGATCAGGGGGAAGTTGCAAAGGTCAGAAAACATTTGAATTGGGCTTTGAAGCACAAGTGAGACCAAACCAATGCAGACTTGAAGGAAGAGCATTTGAGGCAGAGGGAATGGCATGCGAAAGTGCAGAGGAGTGAGAACCAGATTACATACAGAGAAGGGCACATCTCCTGTGTGGCTGGAGCTACACGAGGAGGTGGGTGGAGGGGAGCTGGCCTCAAGAAGGTAGGCTACAGGGCAGACCAGGGTAGGGAGGAGGGTGCAGATGATGGGGGGCTAGGAGTGTTGGGGGGGGCTTCCTCTCCTGATTCCTCCTTTCACATCACTTTCCTGTAGCCCAGAGGTGACTGTGCTCTCTCCCACCATGATGTGAGTCACTGCCTGTCTTCTCTGCCCAGGCCTGAGAGTGGCCTGACAGAGGTGAGTGCTGTTACTAACATGTTCCTTCATCCACAAGTTTCAACAATTAGTAATAGATGAGGTCAGGCCCACTGTGTCACCAGCTGCCACAAAGCTGGTTCCAGAGTGCCGTCAACTCTCCAACCTTGCCCACAGACAGGTTCCTGCCTCAGGAAACAGGACATCACGCTCAGGAGGGACACACGAAGAGGAAAAACAGGAGGAAAGAAATTGCAAGAGGCTGACCTGAGACTTCCCAGACAGGGAGTGGCTGTGTAAAGCCCAAGATTTTCCTTAGACATTCCAGAACAATCTATTGAGACAGAAAGAAAAGAAAAGAAAGAAGGAAAGAAAGAAAGAAGGAAAGAAAGAAAGAAAGAAAAGAAAAGAAAAGAAAAGAAAAGAAAAGAAAGAAAGAAAGAAAGAGAATGAAAGGAAAAGAGAAGAGAAGAAAGGCCTACTTTTTCTTCCCTTCATGAAGAACCTCAGTGGGAACGTGAAGAAAGAGCAAAAGGGCCTTTTTGCAAGAGAGAAAGATTGGGTATGCAGGATTAGGTTCATGTATAAGCCAGATAGAAGTTTCCCAAATGGTGTCATTTGTAAGGTTTCTTCTGTACAATAGCACATCAACTAGACCACGGAGCTATTGGAAATGCACAGATCCTGTCCTTTGAATGTGTAGGAGTGACTTCTAAGCTGCAAGTGACTGGTGGTAGTTATTGTTATGTTATTCCTCTGTGTGAACACCCCGAAGAGTGGGAAAATCTCTCGGAATTTCACACTTTTTCCATTTTGTACTCAGCAGGTATTTGTTGAGTGGCTACCATATGCCAGACGTTACTCTATAGATACTGGGAACACGGCCGTGAAGAGCTAGTTTATAATCCAGTAGTGTGAATTCATTTAACCATGTCTTAAAACAACTTTCTCATATGTGGAGACAGGAAGGAAGGGAGAGAGGAGTGTGTAGACAGAGGTACTTGCAGTCAGAAGTCTCTGGGACCCAGATGTGGAATGAAGAGAAGCAGGCAGGTAGGAGACAGGAGAAGAAAGGGCTTGTTGGAGAATCTGAGGAGAAACTTTAGATTTTTACCTTTGTGTGGGCCACTCTTCTTACCTATAGCCAGGGCTTGGGACAAGAGCAGCTGGTCTGGTCGTACTACCCCAAGGAAAGTTCTCCCAAAGCTCATATAACATTAAAGCTTTTTCTTCTCTTCCCTCTTCCTCTATGAAACTAGAAATTAGAAATAATCTCAGCCTGACAGGAACAGAAGGAGGAACAGAGAACTAATTCCTGCTGGGAGGGTTCTACCTTGCTGTCTGCTGCCCTGTTCCTTCTCATTGAAGAGCCTGAGTATGGAGGAAGCAAACAGAAGGTGAGAGGTGCAGGGAAGATGCACAAGGAGAAGCCTGGAAGTCGCTCTTGATGCCGGCCCTGGGATAAGGTTTATTTTCTTCACCTGGTCACGCCTGGCAGGAGGCAGCCACACAGCTGCAAACAAGGGCGGATTTCAGAGCTCAGGGGCTGCTGCACAATTCTGGCACCTGGGGCCTTCCCATGGCATTTGGTTACCATGGAGCATGGAAACCGAGCAGGTGGCGGGAGGTGGGGCTCCCCAGGTAACACTGACATTCTTGCACTCAAAGATTTTCGCATCCGTGCAGCCAGCCCTCCAGGGGTCCTGAGAGACTTTCTTGCCTCAGGAGGGCTTGACATCATCATTACATTATGTCCCAGGCACTGCCGGGATGCTGTTTGCTCTTCCAAGGGAATGAACTCCCTTCCAGTCAGTTCAAAGCCAACTGTCGCTCAAGCTTTATGACTTAGGACCACAAATACTTGCTTTTGGGAAAATGGCACATTTTTGGTGCAGTGAGTATGCATACACTACATGAAGAACGTTTCTTCATTCTGTTCTTTGAGGTGTTAGTTTTCCCCACTAGACCTTACTTGTTTGGGATGAGCAGTGTGTTTCTGCTGCTGATCTATCTGAGGAATTAGAGCCGACTTGACCAATTTCTGGCTGAGGTGTACTTCGGCTCCTTGTCAGAGCACGTGTCGAGAATGGAGACCAGCCTTCCTCACCCAGACCCTTTTCCAGAGCAGCCAAATTACAGGGGAGCCAGGCACCCAGACTATTTGCACAATGCAGTTTTAGACTCTGAATCATCTCAGGTTCTCTTCTTGGTATCGCTTTGGATTAAACTCAACAACATTTGAGTGCCTCAGCTTCTCCTTGTGCAGACAGGTTGGTTTCCCAGGCTCCCCGGGCACCCCGCCTTCAGGAAGCAGAGAGGCTCCCGGCAGATAAAAGCGTGGCCTACATTAGGCGCCCACTCACCTGGGACAACCAGGTAGTGGTAACAGGTTTTTATCACTTCCAGCCCCACAGAACTTACACAAGTCTGCCCTAGGCAAAATGGTGAAACAGGCCCAATTCATCTGAATTCGTTCTGTCTCTCCTTCTGTCAACACTAGCTAGCGTTTCCTTCTATTTACACTGAAATGTAGCTTCATGCAGCAAGTGTTCATTGACATTTATTTTGCCAAGAGATAGAAGCCAAGCACTGGTCTAGGCAATGGGGCTGAGGCAGTGAACAAAACAGATGAGGCTCCTTTCTCAGGGAGGGATCGAAAGCTGCTGTGATATTTGCTATGTCAACTTTTCCTTATAGTCCACAGATACCTGTACATAGTATTAAACTATACTAAGAAAATAATACTAAGTGGTAATATATGTGTGCCTTAGAGTATAAAGAAATGTGGAGGAATGATACACAGAGATGTGAGGAGGTCACTGCCGAGATCGTAACGGGGACAGGGTTGAGAAGTATGCCAGGGGTCCCAATCATATTGGTAAAGAGTTCTGAGCTGCATGGTGGGTACGCAAGTATTTGTAAATTATGATTTGTGCTCTTTCGTGTGTCTTAAATATTTCACCACAATATTTATTATTTTTAAGTGTATTTATTTATTTTGAGAGAGAGAGAGAGAGAGCATGAGCAGGGGAAGGGCAGAGAGAGAGAGAGAGGGAGAGGGAGAGAATCCCAAGCATGCTCCACACTGCCAACGCAGAGCCCAACAGGGACTTGAACCTGAGAACCATGAGATCAAGACCTGAGCCGAAATCAAGAGTGGGACGCTCAATCAACTGAGCCATCCAGGTGCCCGCTACAATATTTAAAACAAAACATCAGTACAGGATACAAAGGTGGATGAACAAAGATGCTCATTGCAGACTTATTTGCTGTCGTCAAAATATTTTAGACTGAGTGTCCGACAAGAGAAAATTGGTTAAGCATGGGGCAGTAAAAATAAGCCCGGTGATACTGATTGTCCTCTGAACTTGACGTCACCTAGGTTAGAGCTGCAGCATCTGCCCGGGCAGAGGGGAAGAGCCTAGGTAATTGGTGCCTAACTGAAAATCTGATTCCTCCCATTTTATTTTCTCCAGAACTTTATTAAGCCCATGATGAATGGAAATGTGTTTAGGGGGTGAGCATTCCCGAGGATATAGAAATGTTCAGTCGGCACTGTACATCATCTCCCTGTAACAGATCAGAGCATTCAGTGCTTGAGCAAGGAGATAGGAAGAAGGCTAAATGTGAAAGGCTGAAATCAGGCCACCCACGACCACCTACGAGATGAGACTTTAGCATACTCTCTTCTTGACTTTCCAGAGGAGGAGGCTTGATTTCAGGGGAATTTTTGTTTCCTTTCTCTTATCAGATCGTTCAGATAAGGGAACCATTGCTCGCTTCTTTCCTTAGGCTCTACAGCGGATTGTATGTAGTAATGGACCTTGCCAACGATTCGATTATTTCCTTCCATCCCCTTTTGCACATCTCGCCCAAGAATTCTAATGAATGTAGCTTTCAGATCAATGATACAAGACAACTGACTTTCTGCTCCGTGATTGAACTGTGATTTTGCCGCCACCTGTAAACTTTTTCCATATAAAACGATCAAACCGAACCTGGTTTTATAAATGTACGTGATGCAATTATGGCTACCGGCCACTAGGTGTCATAACAGAGAGCCGGGTTTGTGTTCAGGCCCTCCAGCCCTGGTCTCTTCAATAGCTTGGTGATCTCTTCTGAGTTTCCAAGAAAGCTTCCCAGCAGAGCTTTATTAAGGAAAGATGAGCATACGTACTCTTCGCTCTGGACTATTTGCATTTATCTCAAATTGTTGAAATGTTTGTTCTCTGTTACTAAACCAGAAGCAAGAGGAGGTGTGTTTCAGGGAAGAAAAGAGATTTGACACCTTTCAATCATTCAGCCTTCAGGCAAGACTTACAATTACATTCAGTTTCGTACTTCTGTTTTGTAACCTTTGTACAACGTTGTAGTTTAGAATCTTAGTGTAAATAAGCTTGCAAATTCAGTTTATAAATAAGATGTCTAACTTCCAAAGTCTGTACCTATAAGGCACATATAGGAACATAAATCACCAGTAAAAAGTAAGTATGAAATTTGAGTTCAAGTAGGAACGATTTAATTATACCACAACCCCCCCTTATCTTACTTTTAATAAAGCAACCCTCTTTATTATCGCATCATATCATAAAATGTCCTTCATTCTTTTTGAAACTCAAGTGAGATACATCTGTATAGTTTGATCACTGGACTCAACTCCGCATATTAGCTTTGTTCTACAACAAATGTCTATGTCCTTGTCTAACCTGTTGAACAACGGAGGTAAAAGTAAGAGAGCTCCAAACCTGTATAGCACAGCTAACCCTTCGCCCTGAGTTCTGGAACACAAATACGGCCCTCAGCTCCCTCTCGTTTACCTGCCGTCCCGCAGCAATAAGCTAATAGAACTGCCAACTGATCTAACTTCAAAACCAGATGATTATCGCTTGTATTTTACAAAGTTATGTATTAAAGTTTTTTTTTAATCTCACATGATCTTTAAAATCCTAACTATACATTTCATGTTTATTCTTTTAAAGTTATAGATGTGGGGGTGCCTGGGTGGCTCAGTGGGTTAAGTGTCCAACTCCTGATTTCACCTCAGGGCATGATCTCACAGTTCATGAGTTTGAGCCCCAAACTGGACTCTGCACTGACAGTGTGGAGCCTGCTTGGGATTCTCTCTCCCCTTCTCTTTCTGCTCCAAAATAAATAAAGATTTAAAAAATGCTCTAAAAAAATTAAGTTGTAGGTGTGTAGATAAAATTTTTTCAAGAAAAGAAAAACAATTTGCAAGGGAAAAATGAGTCAGAGAAAAATGGAGTTTAGTGATTTCGATTCTACGCTCCAGTCAAGTCAGTCAGCCATTTCATGGGAACTGCAAGAATGCAAAGTCTGAGGCTGGAGCACAAAACAATGCTCTTCGCTAATTACCACCTTGGTCTTGAAAAAGACTGCTCAGCTGTTTGCTACTTAAGATTCAACTTTGAGACTTTTACTAACAGCCTACGTATAAAGAAAAAAAGAATTCGTGATTGAAATTATCCACAATGACTACCTTGATAGTTTCTTATTACTCAGGCTATTGGTTTTATTGTTCTGAAGTATTACTCAAGGAAAATATTAAACAAATAAGAAAATGATGAGTAATTCAACATACTTTAGTAAAGATGAGAAAGGAAAGAGGACGATAATTAGTGTAATATATCTCTTCAGCCTGGCATCATCAGGGAGTGAGGCATTCTACACAAGTGGGTAAAAGATTATTTACTAAAATTTTTAGGGCAAATTTATATTTAACAGAGAAGGTATAGATGCCTCCCTTGAAGATCACAAAGTACCTGCTATCACAGATCCTGTCTAACTTAGTACTGGAGGTCTAGCCAACATTACAAGGAAAGAAAGAGAAATAGAGACAAAGGATAAAAGTAGTCATCACCTACCTAGAAAAATGGACATAATAAGAAAATTTAGTAAGGTTGCAGGATACAAGATCAAATTACAATAAACCATGCTATTTCTTTATGTCAATCCTATCCAACTATGCAACTAATTATATCCGAGTCACCATTCATAATGACAACAAAAATATAAATATCTAGAGATTAATTTAACCAATAATATATAAGATCTGTAAGGAGAAGTTGGTAAAACTCCATGACAGAAAAGATGACCCGAATAAACAGAAATGCATTCCGTGTTCTAAGTAAGGGCAACTCGTTATTATAAAGACATTAATTCTTCCTCAAAGTAATCTATTTAAAGGAATTCAAATTCTGACAGGATTTTTTTTTAAGAAACTCAATAGACTCACTCTGAAATTTAATAGCTAAACCTACGTTGAGAGTCCCAGGGAGAAGGTGGGGTATTTACCAGAGAGTATCCCCTTTAGGGCCCTAAACTTTACCCCCACGGATTTGTTTTTTCGTTTTTCCTTTCCCACCCCATGAATCCAACAAACACTTTGCTCAGCTTTTCCAGACTCTCCGCTCTGTCTTCCATAACCAGCAAAGCCTGGAAGGGGAAATATGTACCATAGTCTTAGCTCTCTGGGGGCCCCTTCTCTTTGGGGTCTTGGCTCAGCAAATCCTCCCTGTCACGGTAGCTCTCCAATCAAACAGATTAGTAATACTTAGTCCAGCCCTCAGAGGGAGGCTTGGTTTCAGAAAAGAAATTCCTTTGCTCTTTTTACACCTCTGCATCATTTCAAGAAATTTTCTACAAACCCCAAGTAGGTAACCCTGGGTTTTACTGGGCACTGGGCACGTTCTGATCGCCACCTGCTTCTTGTCATTGCTATAACATGGTTCTCCTGGTGACACAGCTTCTCTTTCTGCTTGCTCCAAGACGCCTTGCTCTTTTCTATTTCCACAGCGTAACTAGTGGAAAAATGATCTCTTGACATTTCATGTCGCTCAAGTCAACATTTTTTCCCTTCCATAATGTTTTATTTATAGACCCTTCCCTAGATTTCCAAATCCTGTTCACTTATTACTTCTTAAGATCATGAGGATTCTGTGTATTTTGTTTACCACAGTTTCTCCAGTACCTGGCCTAGATAAATGATCAGTTGCTGATGATCACTAACTATCTGCTGAGAATATACCTACGAGCAAAATAGAAACAAAAATGTATTGAGACCTACCTTGTGCAAGGTACTCTTCTTTAAAAAAAAAAGGATTTATTTTTGAGAGAGGGTGAGGGAGCACGAATGGGGAGGGGCAGAGAGAGAAAGAAAGAGAGAGAGAATCCCAAGAAATTTTCTACAAACCCCAAGTATGTAACTCAGCACTGTAACTAGGCACTGTCAGTGCAGAGTCCAACACGGGGCTCAATCTCACAAATCATGAAATCATGACCTGAGCCAAAATCAAGAGTTGGATGCTTAACAGACTGAGCTACCCAGGCGCCCCTGTGTAAGGTACTCTTCTAAGCAATTTACAGTGAATCCTCCCAATAATCTTACGAGGAAGGATACTCTATTACCCTCATTTTATAGGTAGGACATAAAGATGTTCAACGACTCGCCCTTGTTACTCAGCTAGCAAATAGTAGAGACAGGATTTCAATATAGGTATTGCGACTCCAAAGCTGGCCTTCTCTCTCTCTTTTTTTTTTTTTTCCAGCTTTACTGAGATATAATTGACACTTAACACTGTAGAAGTTTCAGTTGTGCAACGTAACGATGTGACATATGGTACATATCGCAAAATGACCATCACAGTGGCTTCACGTAACATGTCCATTACCTAGGGAAGCCAGGCTTCTTTTTATTTTTTTTTATTTTTTTAAAAAAAATTTTAATGTTTGTTTATTTTTGAAAGAGAGAGAGAGAGACAGAGTGCGAACAGGGGAGGGACAGAAAGGGAAGGAGACACAGAATCAGAAGCAGGCTCCAAGCTGTCAGCATAGAACCTGATGCGGGGCTCGAACTCACGAACTGTGAGATCATGACCTGAGCTGAAGTTGGACGCTTAACCAACTGAGCCACCCAGGTGCCCCTCTTTTTATTTTTAATTTTTTAATTTGAGAGAGAGAGAGAGAGAGAGAGAGAGTGCACACACGTGATCTGGGGAGAGGGGGTTCTAGGGTAAGGGTCAGAGGGCAAAGGGAGAGAGAATTAATCTTAAGCAGCCTCCACACTCAGCCAGATGTGGGGCTTGATCTCATGACCCTGAGATCATGACCCTGAGATCATGACCTGAGCCTGAATCAAGAATTTGAGGCTTAACCAACTGAGTCACCCAGGCACCCCAAGGGAAGACAGGCTTCTTAATTTCCTTTCTCAATATATGACCTTTTAGAAAACGTTGGAGTTCTTCTCTCTCCTCCTCCCTTCCTATACGCATTTCCATTTCCTCCCTTTCTTATGTAACACTGGATATTTCTTTGTCAATATGTATTTGCCTTTAAGATAACAGCTCGAAGTTTTACCCTTACTCAAATCACAGGGGGCACCAAGACCACAGGCAGTCCAGTGCCTGAGAATGGCTTCGTGAGAATCCCTTGCCTCTCCTGGGTCCCCAGCATGTCGCACAACCCCAGCCTGCTCACACCCCTTGATGAGTTATAAAAGCAAGGCTAAGAACAGCCATCGCAGATCTTCACTCCTGGAGCCCATTGGGTTTTGCCGCTGATCTGGGCCAGGGCCTGTGCAGGACCCTGCTTCTCATCCGCATCTCTTGCTTGCTGTGAACTCCCTGACGGGCCTGGGCGTGGTTTTCCTTCTGCGTGGTCGTGCTTCCTCATGCCGGCCTTAGCCTGATGACCCGTTGCTTGTCCCTTCTTGCCTTGGAATGCTCAGATTCAGAACTTGGCCTTGCTTTTTATAATAAGACTATGTGCCCTCTTTATGTTTGTGACCATACTGGCCTTGACCCATATGTCACCTCCAGGCCACGTGGACAAGTGAGGCTCTCAACCGTGGTCATTTAATATACCTCTGGCGCTTGCCTACAACCTGAGGCTAACTTGTTTAGCCTAGGTTTTTCTTACTTTCCCACTTATCAACGAACAGCCCTTAGTGTATTCCCTCAACTCTTTCCTTTCTTCCCCTTCTTGCTCATATTCCTCTCCTTACCTCCACCCTGTAATCGATGGTTTCATGAGAGAACAAGGTGCGCACGTGAGAAACCCTCCCCATTTTTCCCCAAGAACCTCTGGCAGAGGAGCTGCGGTGAAGCCATTTACACTAACAGTACGATGTAGTGCAGAGGTGGGGACAATGGAGCCTTACCGGGTCTGACCTTGAAGAATACTCCAGAAAACTCCAGAAACTGTATGTAAGAGGCCACAGAGATAAAAGGCAGAAACAAACAAAAAACAAATTGTGACCAGAAATTACTCTGTGGGAAATAACATAAATTAAAATAAGATCTAATAGACTCATTTTGTATGCGTCCCTGGTGTACCGTGTGTGTGTGTGTGTGTGTGTGTGTGTGTGTGTGTGTGTGTGTGTGTGTGTGTGTGTCCGGGAAACTGCTGGGACCATCTGTTAAATGTTTATTTCCATTGTTACTTCTGAGGTGCCAGAAAAGCCTGTGAAGGAAGAAAAGAGGAAAATAGCTTTTTAAGATCACTGGAAGATGATCAAGAAAACGAAAAGCCAATGAGCCAAATTCAGTCTCAAGTTCTGTCTATCTTTTTATAACCAGAAAGTTCTAGAATAGGCAAGTCTACTTTTTCAGGGAATTATTACCTAGATCTCTGCTTCTTTCCTCATTGTCGATACCAACTCTTTTGTGACAGAGGAAGTAGAGTACTTAGGAGGGAGACATTTTGTCATTTGTCCATACTTCTTTGCAAGGACAGAGGAAATGGAGCAAAGACAGGAAACAAACCATTTTACTTTACTTGTTAGCTCTTCTGGAAAATAGTTTGAGAATAAGGATGAAGTCTTCAGCCAAAATAAGGTACAAGAGCTTGTCTGTACAATTTAATTATTCATGCTTTCCCTTCCTACAATTAGTCTGGATAATCAAATACTTAGTGACCCAGAAAGACTGAAAGACAATGAAGCATTTTCCAAGTGGCCTCACATGCTCCTGAGGTTTAATCCTTCTTGCTGCCATCCAAGAATAGCTTCATCATGGAAAAATTGAAGAAGAAAGTAATTAGCATCCCTGAACAAACCTTGAAAGTTTGTGTTTACATTGGATTAAATTCATAATAGGAAAAATTGGATTTTTCTGTTCTCTGAACTGTAAAAATGTGGACAGACAATACTTAAAGTGCCAGTAGCTTCAGAGTCAATTACCTTAAATCTTGTTGCCAAAAACTAATTTTATTTGGTGAAAAGCAAAGTGAGAGTCTACTGGTTTGGCCCAAACCACAAATTAGCTTGCAAACGACAAATGACAAATTCTCATTTTTTTCCATCGAAATAAAATAGCTCCATTTAAACATTGTGTATTTCTAAGAGATTGAAACCAACATGCAGAACTTACTTTTAAGTACCGTAACCACTTAACGAAGGCCTGAGGGCACTTCAGTGAACACATCTTTTGGCTGGAATGCAACAGAGCAGAGTTTGGTAAAAATTCAATCTGTTGAAGGAAAGTTATAGCGAGACTTCAGTATTTTATGGAACAAACTACTTTAGGTTCATCCCATGGAAGATTGGTGACAGCAAAGGATTGTAGGGCCTTACATGCACCCTCATTTCATCCTCACAGCCCAACAAGGTAGGTTTTTTTATCCATATGTTACAGAAGGTAGGTGTAGTAAAAAAAAAAGAGTCTTTTTTTTTATTTAAAAATTTTTAATGTTTACTTAGTTTTGAGAGAGAGAGACAGAGCATGAGTAGGGGAGGAGCAGAGAGAGGGAGGCACAGAATTCAAAGGAGGCTCCAAGCTGTCAGCACAGAGCTCGATGCAGGGCTCAAACCCACGAACCATGAGATCAAGACGTGAACCAAAGTCAGATGCTTAACCAACTGAGCCACCCAGGCGCTCCTACTTTCCCAGAGTCTTAAACCTGGTGACAGGGCCAGGACCTGCCTGAAGGTGACTTCGTCCCAGAACTGTCTCTATTAAGCGTAGGGTAAAACATATTATAGAGATTGCAGGATACAAGAAAACATTTAAATTATGAAATTAGAGCTTACCACCCACATAAGAAAATGAAGGTGGTAGTTCTAATGATTGACATAATACTCTCATCAAAAGCTCATACATACTACTGATCATGAATTCCTCTTTTTAATCAGAGAGATTGATCCTGGACTTGATACAATATACTTCAGCTTTCTGTGGATCATTCTGGCTTTGCAAAGACATGGCTTATAGTGACATTTTGATTGTTCCACCAGGAGACATTCCATTTCCCTGTGGAAGAGAAAATAGCCAGATTGAATTATAATAATTAATAAAAATCCCTTACATAGCATTTGTTGAGCACTGCCTTCACAACCTCTTACAGCTTTTTTCTTCCGTTCTTTTAGACACGCACAAAAAATGTACTGAGAAAATGACCAAGGCTTTAATCAATGCTAAAGACTGATTTAAACAATTTCTGGAAATAATGTTTGATTTATAAAATCATGTTCCTTGATAAGAATTCTATTCGTGATTTGTTTATACTTTTTATGCTAATATACTATATTTTAGAAATATTTAAAGCTGTCTGATATCTGAATGAATCTCAGATTATTTTCCTCACTACTGCAACTTATATTTTCAACATCATTATGTTAATACTTTATTTACATCTTATTTTCCCACAAAATGAGAAGGAATAGAAACTCAGCTCTCAATAGAAACGCTTAGAGGTGCCTGGCAGGCTCAGTCAGAGGAGCACGAGACTGTTGGTCTTGGGGTTATGGGTTCGAGCCCCATGCTGGGTGTGGAGATTACTAAAAAATAAATAAACTTAAAGAAAGAAAAGCTCCAGGGCAGGATGAGTCCTGTAGTAAAACTACACTGGAGGAAACCAATAGGTCCTAGTCTCATGCTGCTATTTCCACCAGCTTCTGAAATGGCTAAGTAGCTAATATCAGACCAACTCACCTAAGAATATGAATTATAAATTTAGATAACATACAAATACAACAGCCATTTAAAGGCAGTGAAGAGCAAATAAATGTAGGCACAAACTCGAAAGGATTAGAGTCTTGAAATAAGGGAACCATACTGGATAAATCCATATTTATCCAACTTCTCCCTGAGAACATTCTTCAGACCGTGAGGCATGAATGGACACAGCTCAATCAAGAAGTAGCCATTTTTTAGCCTAAGAAGTCAGCGATGAACTCAGGAGCTATAGAGTGGTTGGAAATTGAGGAAGCAGATTCCAGGACAAAGGGGAATCTATGATAGAGATAAGCCTTCAAATCTGAGCATACACTTCCTTTAAATACTTGGTTGACCCTGGAATGCAGCATGTGCAAGGCATGACTCCAAGGATGCCTGAGGAAAAACTGGCTGGGCACTGCAAAGAGCAGAGATTTTCGCAGCAGTCTGCTAGAGAGACGATATTAAAGGATATTAAAGACCAGAAATGTTAAAGGAACTTGATAAACACTTAGCATATTTCATTGAAAACCCAGAAGAGCCACACATTTAACATGAAATTCAAATCCCAGTTCTAAAGGATTTGCCTTGGAACTCAGAGGAAAAACTAAAATAAACCTCCATGAATAAAGCCTAAAACCAAACTTCTACAAGTTCAAGATGACTGACAAGCAATTTACCTGCCTGCTACAATAAAACTTAACATTCTTCAAAGGAATATAATAGAATTCAGGATCGTACAGTAGTCTATCCAATATATCTGGTATGTAATAAAGACTTACTAGACATGAGAAGAAACAGGAAAATGTGACCCATAAGCAAGAGAAATATCAATCAATACAAACAGTCCCACAGGTGACCCAGATGTTGAAATTAGTGACTTTAAAATAACTCTGATAACATGTTTTAAAATGTACTGAAAAATATAATTATAATGCAAAGAGAGATGCAGACTTTTAGGAGAAAAATGGGAAGTATGAAAAAGGGTCAAATGGAATGCTAAAATGTAACATCTGAAATTAAACGTGTATTAGATGTCTTTAACAGCAGATTAGACAAAATGCAAGTAAAGGATTGACGACCCTAAAAATCAATGCAGCTAATGTAAAAAAATATTGTATACAGGCAAAGAGATGTTACATACAGAGGAACAAGAATGGGAAAATGTATGAATGGTAACTGATTTTAATTAGAAATCAAACAAATTAAAATTTTTATTTTCATTAGAACATAAATAGGCTTTCACACAATTCTATTGATATGAAAATAACATGATGATATTTTAACTTAATCCCACTACATGTATTATTTAATTTCAATGACTTTGAGAAATTCTGAAGCAAAAAGTTTTATAATAGACTGAAAGTGACTGGAAGTAGTGATGCTCCTTTTTTTTTATTTTAATATCAGAAAGGAATATATAAAGTCAAAATGACACAAAATAGAGTAAAAACTATTGCTACATGTAACATATACTTTAAGTTACTTTAAGTTATTTTAAAATACACAGAAAAGTAAAGGTGGAGATGATTATATTAAAGTGATGGGATTATAAGTGATTATTCTTCTCAAATTTCCAAGTTTTATACTGATGGCCTATTATTCCTTAATATTTCAGTATGTATTTCTGGAAAACGATGACACTCTCATACATGACAATAGCACAACCCTCAAAATCAGGACCTAATACTGATATGCAACCACCGTATAATCCAAACATTTCTCTCAAATCTTGCCGATTGTTCTAATAATGCCATTTATAGATCTACGATTAAGTCCAGATCCTGCACTGCATTTTTATTTCTCTCGTACTCTTCAATCTTGAACAGTTTTTAGATCATTCTTTACTTTTCATGACCTTGAAGGTTTTTATACTTTATATGCCAAACTAATTTTAGACTAACAGAAAACCTACTTTCAAAGAGTACTTGAATTTCTATATGCTTTGCATTCAGATTCTCCAAATCTTAACCATTTTAACATATTTTTCTTATTTTTTTCTCCCAAAGCATTGCCGAGAAAAATGCAGCTATGATGCCTCTTTATTTCTAAAAACATCAGTATGAATTTCCTATTAACAAGGACTTTTTCTTATATTACCATGGCACAATTACTAAACTCAGAAAATTAACATTGCCGTAATACTTTTATCTAACCCACAGACATTCAACTTTTGTCAACCAACCCACGAATGTTCTTTTTATCAAAAGAAAAAATCTAATGTCTGGTCCAGCATCCAACCCAGGATCACGGCTGCATTCAGTTCTCACACCTGTTTGGTGTCCTTTAATATGGCACAGTGCTCCAGTCTTTTTATCTTTCGCGATCTAGGAATTTTTATCTATTTATTTTTTTAATTTATTTTTAGAGGCAGAGAGAGAGCATGCACATTCATGAGCTGGGAAGGGGCAGAGAAAGAGGGAGAGAGAGGATCCCAAGCAGGAGCCTGACTCCGGGCTCAAACTCAGGAACAGTGAGATCAAGACCTGAGTTAAAACCAAGAGTCAGATACTTGACCAACTGAGCCACCCAGGTGCCCCTGGGAATTTTCGAACAGTTCAGAAGTTATCTTGTAGACTTCTCTCAAAGAATGGGAAATCTCAGCAGAGAAATGGAAACAATGAAAGAACCAAACAGAGGACTTAGAATATAATAACTGATACAAGAAAATCCCTGGAAGAACTCATAAAAATAATAGAGGTGCAGAGGAAAATGTCAGTGAACTTGATGGCAGATCAATCAAAATGATGGAAGAATGAAATGAACAGAGAGAAAAACACTTGTGAAAAGAGCAAATAGTGACAGAGCTTCAGGAACCTATCTGATATCATGAAAATGTCTAACGAACATGACGATGGAGTCCTAGACAGAGAAGAGAGAGGTTGGGACAGACAAAAATGTTTGAAGAAATAATGGGAAAATGCTTCCCTATTTAGTGAAAGACATGGGTTTATAGATTCCAGAAGTTTAATGAATTCTAAACAGGATAAATTCAAAGAAAGCTTTGGCTAGACCCACCATAATCTGCTAGAAATAAAAACATTTCTGAAAACAGCTGGAGGAAAAAGATAACATCAGGAGAAACAATGATCCAAATTACTGCAGTTTCTCATCAAAACCATGGAAATCGCAGGACAGTGGAATAGCTTCTTTTCTGAAGGACGGCCTCAGAAGTGTAAGTGTTTATACCTCTTATCTCAAAATTGCACCTCTAGGAATTTGGTATAAATAAATGATCAAAAAAGCACCTAAAATACTCATTTGGTATTGCTTAAAAAAGCAAAAAAACTATAAACAAACAAACAAACAAATAAATAAATAAAAACTTCAGAAGAAGAGGGATTAAATATATAATAGTATGTCTGTATAAATTTCTATGCAGTTATTTAAAATTACATACTTATCGACATGGGCAGATATCCACCATCTTGTCAAATTTGGAACTCAAGCTATCTAAAAGGTATGCATGACATATTTCATGAACTTAGGTACATAAGTTCTCACCAAAGTAAGGAAGACAGTATCAACTTTGTCTAAGGAAGAAAGAACAAATGGTTAAACTGTCATTAGTTTCAAATATTATTATTATTTTCAACATTATTTTATCTTAGTGTTAAAAGTCTGAAATCATGACCAAGAAGCTATGTCTTCTTGATTTAAGTGAGTTCCTCTTAAAGAGGAACTCCAGGGCGCCTGGGTGGCTCAGTCGGTTAGCGGCCGACTTCGGCTCAGGTCATAATCTGTGGTCTGTGAGTTCGAGCCCCGAGTTGGGCTCTGTGCTGCCGGCTTCAGAGCCTGGAGCTTGCTTTGGATTCTGTGTCTCCTTCTCTCTCTCTGCCCTTCCACTGCTCACACTCTGTCTTTATGTCTCCCAAAAATAAATAAACTTAAAAAAAAAAAAAAGAGGAACTCCAGGGAAGCCTGTGTGACTCATTTGGTTAAGCATCTGACTTCGGCTCAGGTCATGATCTCGCAATTCATGAGTCTGAGTGCTGCATTGGGATCTATGCTGACAACTCAGAGCCTGGAGCCTGCTTTGGATTCTGTGTCTCCCTCTCTCTCTCCCCTCCTCTGTTCATGTTCTCTCTCTCTCAAAAATAAATAAACATTAAGGAAAGAGGAACTTCAATTTAATTTTAAGAGGAACACTTAATATAACCGCAGTACATGGTTCAAAATGGTTCCCAATGAACCGTGCCTCCCTGGGTCCACACCCCTTTGCCATGTCACTTTGCTACTCTTCCTGTTGAGAGGTGGGGTATACTTCTCCAGAATCTAACTGGCATGTGGCTTAATTTGACCATTAGAATTTAGTGGAATTGGTGCTCTTGGATTTTTGAGCCTATATCTTAGGTACCCTGCTAGCTTCCACTTCTGCTTTTAGAATGCAGCAGCTACATAAAGGCTATCCTACTGGGAAGACAAGTCGCACGAGGAGGGAAGCCCAGAGGGATAGCAGATCGAAGAGAATGGAGGCATCACATCTAACGGCCAGCACCAACGCCCAAAATTGGAAGTGAAGCTTTTTGGGATCCTGCAGGTCTAGTGATATTGTCTCAGCTAATGCATGAAACAAAGACGAGCCATTTGCACTGCGTGCTGCCCGAGTTCCTAATCCACAGGGTACATAGCAAATGGTGGTTTTTGCACTTGCTTTTCATGCATAGGTAACTGAAACAATACCACTCAGTTAAAAATCTTGACATCAACTTAGGGATGCCTGGGTGGCGCAGTTGGCTAAGCCACAGGCTCTTGATTTTGGCTCAGGTCATGATCTCACGGTTCCTGAGATCAAGCCCTGCATCGGGTTCTGTGCTGACAGTGCAGAGCCTGCTTGAGGTTCTCTCTTTCCCTCTCTTTCTGCCCCTTCCCCACTGTGCCCTATCTCTTTCAAAATAAATAAATAAAAACATTTAAAAAAATCTTGACACTGACTTAAATATTGCTTATAGCTATAGACTAAGAAAATGTCAGGAACATAACATGGTGACCATTTTGAGTGAACATGCCAGAGCAAAACAGTCCCTGTTAAAAAGACCAAATTTGGGGCACCTGGGTGGCTCAGTCGGTTGAGGGGCTGACTTTGGCTCAGGTCCTGATTTTGCAGTCTGTGAGTTCAAGCCCCGCATCCGGCTCTGTGCTGATGGCTCGGAGCCTGGAGCCTGTTTCGGATTCTGTGTCTGCCTCTCTCTCTGCCCTTCCCCTGCTCATGCTCTGTCTCTCTGTCTCTCAAAAATAAATAAATGTTAAAAAAAAACTTAAAAAAAAGACCAAATTTGGATATTCAAGCAAAGCTCAATGAATTTGCTTTCTAAGTAGGCATCACTCACCAAGATCCTATCATAAAAAAAAAATATTTTTAAGCTTTCAATTCCAGCACTTGGAATTGTTATGTAGCACTAAATTCATTTCACAAAGGTATATTTGAAAATTCACAGTAACAGGGTAAATAATTTAAATCGATGTTCTGCTAAAATGACTATTGAAATTCCTGGCAGTGAAAACTTTGGATTCATTGTAGAGACACCTGCTATGCAAACAAATTGCCAAAGTGATGTCAGTGATTCTCAGCGTACACATTCTTACTTAAATAAGTCATGCTACCTTTGACAACTATTGAACCTTTCTCGTTCCAAATACTAAGCAAGCAATGTAGGTCTAGATCATTCCATGTAGTTGACATTTGAGAAATTGATATGATTCAAAAGCTATTTTGAAACAAAAGTGTGCATTTGCGATCATACTCATCCATTCTATTCTAGTATCAATAATCAGCGTTCATTTCAGAAATCAACCTAATAACAGTATTAGATTCTTCTTGAGTACATTAAGATCATTCCCAAAAGGAAGCTACTGCTAAAGAAATCGCTGATTTTCTAAGGTAAGTTCTTTCAAGATTGAAGACAGTAATAGTAACAGCACCCATAAGAATAATGTCATGGATTCTTTTGAAAATCTATTCACACACTTTATTAGATCCATATAACAGAGGTGTATCAATTTTATAGATTAAGAAACAGGGGTCTGTACAGATGAGAAATGTACTCACTGTCACTTAAATCATACACCTAAGTTCCCTAAGAGTTAACTGCCTAACTCATGTATTATTAGCAGTGAATTTCACAAAATTTATATATAGCAGCACCATAATTCAGATAGGGAAATGGGGACACCACCCTGCTCCACGTCTATCGAAAGCATAAATTTCATGAGAACCTTTCAGACAGCTATCAAACTTCTGTCATTTTCCCCAATAACCAAAAAAGTAAAAAAAGCAGCTCATTTTTAAGGGAAGCTATCATTTTCTATGATATCATGCCCTAGATGAAGTAAATAAACAAAGATAGATAGATATTGAAGAAAATGGCACCCAGAAAGAACCTGAAATGCCCTATAATATTTTGTACTTTGGAAATGACTGCAAGTTAAAATGTTCCAATACATAAAGAAAGCTGCCCAATGATTGAGTGTGGGATATATTTTATTGCCAGTGATCAGAATGAAGTATACCAAGAAGTCAATTAATGAGAATTTGTCCTTTAGATATATACTGACACTGTGGCAGGTACCAAGGAATTCAGACTTCTAAAGAGAGTTATAATTAAATTGTGAAAAAGATAAATAGTTATAAGAAATATATCTGAGATGTTAACAAATTAACTCTAGAAATTATTATAAACAGCGTACTAATCAAGCTAAAAAGAACAGGTAAAGTAGATGCTCAGGAAACAATGAAATGAAGTAAATCCTGAAAATGTTGATAAATAGATGGGCAGGGTTTATGGGGTCATTTTTAGTAAAACAAGAGAAGGAGGAAAGAAGAGCAAGAAAGGTTTGGAAGAGAAAAGTAGAAATTGCATTGATTTGGAGGCAAAACTTTTGAAAGTCCCCGTACGCTTTCATTTGTGATTGAGGTATTTCCTTCTCTTCTTTGAAGAGGGTTTGGAGACTATTTATTTTAAGATGTAGTGGAAAATAAAAGTGCAAAGTAAGCGTTCAGTGAGTTGGACGCGTGAAATGATCAACATCTCCCCACTCCTGCATCACCGAATCCACACATCCTTCTATATCCTTGATCTTTGTGAATGGCAAAACCATCCATCCAGTTTATAAACCAGAATCTCTCTCCACGCCTCTCTCATCAAGTCTGTCACCAAATCCTATATAGTAGTTCCCCAATTTTTCTGAAAACTGCTCACTCTTTCCACCTTCTCAGTTCATGTTCTGGACTCCTAATTGGGCTCAGGCCCCTAAGGCCCTTCCCTCCACCCCACCCCCTGCCCATTCCCAGCGTTGCTAGCACGATCTTTCTAAACCAAAGAGTTGACTATGGTATTCTACATAAAATCCCTCAGTGACACATCATAGCTTTGAAAAATTATAAACTCATAGATCCTGCCGGATTTTCTAGCTTCATCTTTATAACCTCGCATTTACGCATTTTGTTCCAGGCAAACTGAACAATACATACCGTACTTCATGACATATTGCTTCCCTGTGCCCACCAATTTACCTGTGTAAATGCCACTTGACTTTTATTTTTAATTAAAAAAATATTTTAAGTTTTTATTTATTTATTTTGAGAGACAGAATGCAAGCAGGGGAGGGGCAAAGAGAGAGGGAGAAAGAGAGAATCCCAAGCAGGCTCCACACTGCCAATGCAGAGCCCAACACTGGGCTGGAACACACACACTGTGAGATCACGGACCTGAGCTGAGATCAAGAGTTGGACGTTTGACTAACCGAGCGACCAAGGTGCCCCTTGACTTTTAATCTTTGACTCATCTCTTCCAAAATACCTTCTCTAGTCCCTCACTCTCGAATCTGTCTCTCTTCTTAGCTCCCAATCCATAACTTCAGGTCTGAGACATGATCATGGCCTGAAGTGGGTTAGGGAAGCATCAGCCAGGCAATTGTCCAGCGCACCAATCTTCAAGAAGACTTAGCCGTAATCAGGAACACTGCTGAGAGAGAAAATTGTGTTTATCAATACTGTATGCGGTTAAAAAATTACTTTGATATGCTTCTCAGGCTTCTGAGCCCAAGAATGTGCTTGAGGAGCAACAAATGATTTCTAAACTGCCTTTCAAAGAGGGAGCATTTGGCTACTTAGGGTGTGCAGGTTTGGAGTCGGAGCTGAACTGTTTGGAACAATATAGGAGAGGGTATCCTCAGCCAATAAACATTCTTTCCGCATTGTGCTTGTGGTGTGGTGGTCTGTGCAAAACTGTGGTCTCTTTCCAAAAGAAAAGTGGATCAGATACTTAAGAACATCAGTTTGAAGGGAAAATAAAGAACTATTAGCTTTCTCAGAATACACCATATTTCTCTGGTCCTGCTCATAGTATTTATGACATGATCTTGTAACAAGTCCATAAGCTTCCCAACTGCTGAGGCTATGACTTTTTTGTTTTGTAACAAGTCCGTAAAAGGAACGTGTTCACCCAAATGTGTGATCTTGAAGTATAATGAACTGACCCCCAGAGATCAAAATTTAGCAGTGGGTCCAGACAGCAGCACTGTCCAGAGAAGAATGACCTTGAGTCAAGCAGATAGGAATACTATATTCACTAAGGAGATGTTCTTTATCCTGAGATAGGCACAGAAGATTGTGAGGGAAATATCCCTTCAACCTATACTTTCTCTGGTTTGACCTCATGTTTACCAAGTAAACTACTGACTGCCTATTTTCTACTTTCATGTAAGGGATGGAGAGTCCTGGATGGAAGAAACCAAATCTATGGTCCCTAGAAAAACATATCTACCATTATAAATAAATAAATTTGCATTCTTCTTTATACATTATTCTCCTAACAGTGTGATTAGTAGAATATAAGATCTCGAAATCTGATCAACTGTGTGTACGTGGACAAATCATAATTTCTGACCCTCTTTCTGCTGACCACATCAACCTATCTGAGGTTTCAGAAATCAAATCAAATAATGTATGTGTCACCATTTTGAAAATTATAAAGTTCCTACATGTATTTTTTTCCTCTTTGACGAGAATGGCTTACATATTTCAAAGGATATCTTAGCTTTTGTTATTTTTTTCCCTAAAATTTTATTTCATTTTGGTACTACTTTGACCAGTAGAAATTTTATGCTCTTGACCTGATTTAAACTAATATTTTCCTTCTTTCCACTGCCAGTAAAATATTGTTATATTCAACTTTTCTCAGGAGAAAGATGATCTGTCTTTCTTCATAGTAGACTACCACATTGAAAGGAAAAAGGGGTACCTCTTGACCCCATGACTCTTCATCTGGAAAATATAGAAAATAGTAAGAAAAAATAAACTATTAGGATCTTTTAGGATTAAGTTGCATTGCTGTAATAGAGGAGAAATTACACAGACGTGAAATTGACAAGAAATGATGCATTTTCTGATAATGACCCATACTGATTTGGCAGTTTAAATATTATGTCAACCGATTATATTTAAAATCTCAAGCAGACTGGAGAGATAATCGGCTTGGAGACTGGAGAGGAAAAAAGTACTAGCGAGGGCAAGTAAAACTTTTGAAAACTGCTACTTGACTTGAGCCTTGTAAAATTCAAAACAAATATGAATAATCTTCAATTTTGTCAAATTAAATCATCTATCTAAGCCACTCAACCCAGTAGAAATGCTATTTTCTTGCATGTATTTTCTGCTCTGCTAGAGAACTGGGTTGTGCTAAAATGAGCAGTTTCATAATCCTGTACCCAAAACCCATAGGGTGAATGTGTTTGGGAATTAAAACTTCTTCAGATTTTAGAAAAGTAATATTACAGGTTTGCCATATATTCAGTGCTATAGTAGTAAAAGGCTCTCTGAAAAAAAAAATAAATACATAATACTCTTCTGTAATTCTACACAAGCAACTAATTTTCACAGAATGCTTTCGTTAATTTTTGTCTTTTATATCCACAGCCAAGCTACAGTTATGATTAATGAAGGCATGTAATTCAGGTATGAGTGTTGGTTGATATTTTCCTTAGTTCTTAATTCTTTTGTGGGGAGTTATAAGTTTTTTTTCTAGCATATATCTCCATATATACACACACGTATGCATACGTGTACATGTACACACTTATTAAATGCACAGCAAGCCTCACATGTCTGACTTCCACTGTAACTGCATCCCTATAAATTTTATGTTGTACTCATTATTGTCTAGTTTTCATTTTCAAATAGGTTGGATTAAATTGTTGCCTTACTTTAAAAAAAATGGTGTCAAGGCACTTAAGATCCATGAAACCTCTTCGAAATCCTCAACCTATTCACCTATTCTAACACTTTTCGAGGTATGTCCTACAAAATATTTATAATTTTTCTTTCAATTGACGAAGTAAATTCGAGGGGAAAAAAAGGGTTAAGCATAGTTGAGACAAGTTTCCTTAAAGCAGGATTAATGTGCCAGTATGTGTCCAGGGAGGAATTTAGCATGTCTGACTCCATGTTGCTTCTGTTTTCCTTGCTGCTGCAATCTATACCTTAGAAACTTCTGCTTAGCCCTGTACGTAGGCATGTTATAGCTAGGATCTGCTAAAAGTGTTTTTTACCCCAAATCTATTTCACTTGAGGAGAGAAGTACATACAGAAATGACTGCGCTGTGTTTAAGATTTACAGGAACGACATGACCAGACTCCTGTATGCAAAGATCAACTGACCAAGGACAAAGAAGTTACTCAACCTTCTTCAAAGTCTACAGACATCAGTCACCTTTTGACTTCAGCTCCCTCCTCCCTTTTTTTCTAATGTAAAAGAAGCCTGGAGCATCTGGGTGGCTCAGTCGGTTGGGTGTCTGACTTGATTGTGGTTCAGGTCATGATCTCTATATTCAAGGGATTGAGCCCTTTCGTGGGCTTTGCCCTGACAGAGTGCAGTGTGTTTGGATTCTCTCTGCCCCTGCCTCTGCTCTCTCTCTGCCCCTCCCCTGCTCACTCTCCCTCTCTCTCAAAATAAATTAATAAACATTAAAAAAAAGCTCAAATATCAGGATACTGGAGACAATAGTCTGCCATCTCCTCAGCTTTTCAAAACTGTTTGACTTTTAGAACTAAGTATATGTATAACTCTGTTTTTAAAAGCACAATTTAAAACTAATACACGCTCCCACTGGTGGGGATAGGACTGGTGTAGCTGCTATGAAAAACTGTATGGCAGTTCCTCAAAGAAATTATATAAATAGAATTATACAATCCAGTAATTCCATTTCTGAAAATACATTCAAGAAAATTGAAAATGGTGTTTTGGAGAAATATTTCGACCCATGTTTATAGGAGCCATAGCTACAATAGTCAAAATGTACGGGCAATATAGGTGATCATCAGTAGATGAATAGATAGACAAAATGTGGTACAACATGAAAGGAAACTTGAGGACATTGTCCCAAGTGAAGTAAGCCAGTCACAAAAGGACAAATACTGTATGATTCCACTTATACGAGATAACTACAGCGGTCAAACTCATAGGAAGAGAAAGTAGGATGGTGGTTGCAAGAGCCTGGCAGGAGAGGGAGATGGGGAGGTGTTTTATGTGTACGGAGTTTCAGTTTTGCAAGATGAAGAGTTCTGAAGACTGGTTGCACAAGTGAATATACCTAACAGTCCAGAGCTGTACACTTAAAAATGGCTAACAAGGTAAGTCTGTTATGTGTATTTTGCTATAATTTTAAATAATTTTTTAAAATACGAGTTTCTAGGTCCTACTCCTGACTTAATGGGCCAGAATCTAAGGCTGAAACTAAGGAATCAGTATTTTTAACAAAGACCCAAGTTCATTCTTTTTTTTTCTTTTAATTACACATTTATTTATTTTAAATTTACATCCAAGTTAGTTAGCATATAGTGCAATAATGATTTCAGGAGTAGATTCCAGTGATTCGTCCCCTATGTATAACACCCAGTGCTCACCTCAACAAGTGTCTTTCAGACCCAAGTTCATTCTGATGTGCATGCATTATAGTTTGAAGTCTACCACCCTGGGCATAAACCACCTACCTTCCATATTCATTAGACCACCATTTTCATTTATTCATTCCAGCATTCCTGATCAAGGGCATATCCTCCCAGTTGAGGAATTAATTCCCCAGTCACTATAGGACGGTCCAATTTATATATAAAATAATTTATATAGCAATTTAATTCCAAAGAGGGTGTGCTTAGTTATTTACTAATCCCAGTGACATTGTTCTTCAAAGAGTGGGGCAAATTATAAGTATTATCCATCGATAACACATAGAGAAACTGAGGTAAAAGGGGATCAATTGTCCAGAAAAGATCAAATGTAAGTAAGACACAGTATCTTTCGGTAAACATTTAGTAATCACTACATTGTGTTTACTATAGCAGAAATTTAAAGATGAGTTCCCCTCTCCCTAAAGAGTCCATCTATCAGTACCCCCCTTAGCCTACAGAGATCAGAAACTTCCTCTCACCAGCTAATCTCACCCACAACACACCTCCACTTGTGAGTCCAAAGTCAGCTTATTTAGTCCTCTCTTTCCATAATTCCTAATTTATAAACCCAATTTTAAAATATTATGCAGTTTATCAATGTTTATAATCAATATTATTTTAACGGAGACTGGCAGTAATTAAAAATAGGTAAAAGAAATGTCAATCCAATTTTGAGACCCGTGAAGGAAAAAAGATAACCTTGATGAATTATTTTTTTGGAACCCAAATCAAAATAAAACCTTATATTAACTTCAGGTCCTACCAGATGAGCCTCCATTTTATTTGGCCAAAGAGCAAATATCTTAGGTAACAGTGAGAATATTCAAGTTCTTTCTTCAAAGAACTAAAATAAAAACTTTAAATCGTACCCAAGAATTTTTTTCCAAAATAGTATTTATTCCATAAGAACAGGATACAATGAGTGCTGTACACAAAACACTTTGAAATACAGAAGTCCTCTAATTTTAAAGAAAAAGACGTACTATCACATGGATTACCAATCTGGGGCACATGCTGCCAAGTGTACCCAAAACAATATTTTTTACATGGCTTCAAAAGAAAACCTATTGTTGAGTACATAATTAAATTAAATTTTAATATTGCTATGAATACAAAT
This sequence comes from Paguma larvata, assembly GCA_030068075.1. Taxonomy (NCBI): domain Eukaryota; kingdom Metazoa; phylum Chordata; class Mammalia; order Carnivora; family Viverridae; genus Paguma; species Paguma larvata. The sequence continues at coordinate 115,128,339 of CM057828.1, forward strand.
AATCCTAGTTTAATCTGAAATAAAAGTAAGTAATTAAAAATTAACATGTGTTAATATTTGTGTCAGAGAGTGCCAAAAAGATACCTTTTCATCAAAAACATTAACTTCTAAGTGTTCAAATGGCTCCTGGAGGTTTCTCTCTTATTTTGGCATTTCTCATGAACTCTGGAGAATGGATCTCTAAGTTTCCATTTTGAAAAAACAATAACAAAGCATTTGTTCAAAAAGCCTGTTAAGGATACCATTAAACTTACTATGAGATAATATTAAATTGACGAATCTTAGAACTCATTCACCAAATATGAAAATTTATTTAAAACAATTCATTGTGGATTTAAGTAATTTAAATTATAAACTCTCCTAATATTTATAAATGAAATTTAACCTGCCATTAGCAACTCTGCATTTTATAGGCCACTAAACTTCGGTAAAGTCTATCACGATCACCTAGTTAGTGTCACATCTGCACGTGTAGCTTCAGTGCAGAGACTCCTCGAGACGACTGTTTTCACCACTTGGAAGAAGAAAGTCATAAGAACTCAGAAATAAGAGAGTTTTAAAAGAAAAATAGCTAGATTGACTAATAGAGCCTTCTAGAGGAAGCAAATTCAACTTTTTGATGTAGAGCTCCAGTGAAAATAGTGCCAATGGGTCAGAGTACTGTTAGACGCCATGCTGGTTTGGTTTCCTGCCTTTGACAGGTCATTCTGTGTGACACTGGCAACTTTCTTGGCTCTGCGTTTTTGAATCAGAGGAGCTTACGCTAATTTTGATTTTGAAAGAGACTATTTGTTTTAAAGATTGAAGAGATAAAACTACTGATTTTAATGTTTGGAGCGCACATTCAGGGCCCACCCAAATAACTGTTTCATATGTAGATTTTATTCATGGTCCTGGACAGGGACAAAAACTGTATTATTTATGTTTTCATGGGTTTGAGGTTCACATGAAAACAGTCTTAAAAAAAAAACTAACATTAAGTAGTTTGAATTACATAAGGTTTGTAAATTATTCAATGGGGTGAAACAGTATTTGCATAAGTGATTCTTTTTAAAAGTGATTTGCTAGTCCAATCTGACAAAAACTTCATACAAAACAATTTATTGCCTTCTAAACCCTATTTTGATGGAAACATATTTTATGATTTTCTATTAACATGTAATTTTAAAATTCACTTTTTCCTCAAATTTTATTTTCACTATATTTATGACATTTTAAAATAATTTCAAAGATAAAACTAGAAATTATAATCATAGTCAGAAGTTTGGTAACAAATTTTCATTTCATAAAGCATACATTTTTATTTTAATAATGCCCAGATATGAAATCAGTTTTTCCATGTTATTAGAAAGAAGCACAAATGTTTGAAAGCCCATATTCACTAGCCTTCAACACAAATTTCACAAAAGGGTACCTACTGCATATAGGAACAGATAAAACTTAGACAATCTAGATGTGTGTTAACTGGTAAATGGATGTACAGTGTCATTCATACAATGGACTATTATATAGAAATAAAAATTCATGAACTGTGGCTTCACTCATCTGCATGGATGAATTTTTAAGTTTTCGAGCAAAAGAAAGTCATGGAGAAATACATGCAGAGTGAATGTATTTACATAAAACTCAAAAAGAGGCAGAACTAAGCAGTGAAAAACTATAAAAACAAGGGAATGATGAACAGAAAATTTAGGATATAGTTACCTCTGGGGGAGAGAAGTGCATGTAATCAAAGAGGAGACAGTGCGGCTATCAGAGATGGGAGTAACGTTCTACTTTTAAAGAAGGTGGTGAGTACATGGGTATTTTATAACTCATCTTTTAACTGTGCATATACTTTACAAACTGGAGAAAATGAGAGGCAAGAAAACAGTGACTGTACATGTAGACGACTCTTTTTGAACAGCATTCATCTTGCGTGTAAAGGAATAAAAGAGTAGAAAGGAAGAAAGGTGAATGTTTACAGAGATTTTGTTTGGCTCTTAATATATGGAGAACATCTGAATGACACAGAACCAGAACGTTTCCATCAGAGGGGAGAGGTTGGAGAAACAGCGGGGATGACCAATTAGGCAAGGCACACTTGAAGAGGTTCGCCTCTGAACTGAGGGGAAGCGTGACTAATTCAAAGGGCAGTAGGAAAGGATAGAAACAGGCACAGATTCATACAGTCGATGTAAACGGAGGTCCATCATAAATGGTGGCTTGCTCCTCTTGAATGAGGCGAGATTATCAGCTGAGAGGGAAAGGACAGAGCTGGCTTTGTGAGAAGGCATGAGCAAGTTTGGGGCAGTGAGGGAACATACTGACTACAGGTAAATAAATGCAAGCGCTCTCTTGGGCATTTCACCTTAACTCGTTTCCCTTCCCTCCGTGGAGAATGTATTTCCCCCTCCTTTTCACCTAGCAAATCTTCCCATCCTTCAAGACTCACCTCAGATTCTGTGTCCTGTGTGAAACCTTTTCTATTTCATGGCAATCCTTTCCTCTTCCTTTTAATCCTTACAATACTTAACTGTATCACTCATTTCTTACTTACTCATAAACTACCTTGCAGTAAAACTCCTTTGTGTCCCACATAACTTAGTATTTTGTGTTGTGTCCCTAACTATGGTTCTTGAAGACAGAAATCATGTTTTTTTAAAAACTGTTGCTCCTCCTTTCAGAAATAGTGCATTCTCATACACATAGCAAACATTTAGCTGCATTTTCTAAATATGCATCTACTTAAACAGATATTCTTTTAAAAAACACACAAAAAAGTAAAGAAAATAAGAATACATGAATAAGTGAACTTTGAATCCTCCATTATTTTGTCACTGTTTCTGATTTTTAATTTTTGGATTTACAACTTACTTTGTAGAAACCAACCCAGAGGTCTAATGTTAATACAAAACTGGGTTTGAATTTTTATATTTTTAAAAACAAATTGCTTCTGCTCTTTAAACTATTTTTTTTTACAACCTTTAATATTTCCTCATGGAGGTAGTTCTCTTAGAAAATCCAGCAGAACGTTATCAGCAAAGGCAAATTATGTTAGGAATGCCATCTTGTGGCTGAGAGTAGTTCATTACACTATAGATCTTTTCAGTAACAATCTAATTCAGAAATAAAATATCCAGGAAATTCACAAATGTAAATCATGGTTAAAATTATAGTTACTACAAAGAAAGGAAAGCTAAATGTGTGTGTATAATTGTGTGAGATTTCAGTTGCCAAAAAAGACAACGTTCATTGAAGAGAGAGATAATAGACAAATTATATAGGAATGGATTCCAAATAATACAGAAAAACTGCCAATATAACTATAAATATACTTCTATTAAGACTATTCAAATACTCTGAATTTTGGGAAAGATTTTCTCCTGAAAGAGAGAAGTAATTTTACTTCTATACCCACTACTAAGTAGTTTTGTTCATAATAACATCCTAGATTTTAGTCATGTGTCTTGATTTTCAAACTGCATCACCCTAACTGTAACTATCCAAAGAGGTGTGAAGGACAGAGCACTTATCTAATTTGGACCATGTAGGACACACATCATTAACTGTAGTCCAAAATGGAGTTTGAGGAGAGTTAAAAACACTGGCCCTTTCTTAAAGAGATGTGCTTACTACTTCTTTAATACAAGTTTGCCATTTGAATGATAATTTACCTTTCTAGTTAACAGAAAACCAGTAATGGTTACAGACGTATTACAAAGCAGCTATGTTTAAATATTTAATTACCAAGGTGAATAGCAGACATTTTGATTCACTTAAAAGTGGGGATGAGGGGGTGGAAATTGATAGATCCTTCCTGAGTGCAAAGCACAGCATAATGGTACAGATGCCCATGCACTATGCTACCCTTCTGTCACTTTTAGATTATAAGGTTCCAAGAAGCATGTGCAGGTCCAACACTCAAGTCATTGAGATCAGGTTACTGAAATTCCGAAAGATAACAGACCTACATATAGATGTATTTACCAAAAGAAAAAAAATACTATTGTACTCCAAATCGATGTTTGTGATTTATTATTGCATGCTTATCACCAGAAAAAAAATATTTTACTCAAAACATTTTTATATGACTTGTTTTTGTATTAGTGTTTCCACATGATTCTTTAGAACATTCACATCAGCTGCACAGACCTGGTACTCCATCTTCTCTTGCTGTTTCATTCTTTCTAACAAAGCTTCATGTGGTGGAGGTAATGCGTTGTAGGAACTCAGTAAATAAAGCTGACTTGAAGAAGTATGGTTGATTTCTTTAATCTTTAAAGCCTGCATGATAGCAGGTGCAAACTTCGAGTAATGAGCTGTAGATGAGACGATCACTGGGCAAGTTTTGTCTTGCATTCTGTCTGCAACCACTTTTGCAACCGCAGTGTGCGGATCCAGAATATACCCTGAAGTATTGTAGGTGGAATGAATAGCTGCGAGGCACTCTCTCTCAGAGCACCAGTCGGCTACAAAGTCCTGCTGAAGTCTCTCAATGAGCATCTTCTCTATCTGGAAGTGTTGCTGCTCTTCTAGCTGATTAAATAATTTTGTCACTAATCCTCCATCTTTATTAGCCATCATGTGTAAATGTCGTTCCAGGTTTGAAGCTTTAAGGATATCTATTGCTGGTGAAAAGGTTTGCGTTATTTTTCTTTCCCTTAGATCATAATGTCCTGTTTTTATAAAATCAGTCAGAACATGGTTCTGATTAGAGGCACAAATAAATTTTCGAATAGGGATTCCCATCATTTTGGCATACACTGCTGCTAAAATGTTACCAAAGTTTCCTGTGGGAATACAGACATCCACTGGGCTTCCAAAAGAAATAAATCCTTGGCTAACCAGATCAAGATATGCAGAAGCATGATAAACTACTTGGGGAAGCAGTCGGCCCCAGTTGATGGAATTAGCTGAACTTAAGATTGTTCCATATTCCATAATAAGAAAGCCAGTAAAATCAGAATCTTTAAAAATTCTCTTAATAGCTGTCTGGCAAAAATCAAAATCCGACTTGACACCCACTGCCCACCCATTTTCTTTCTGACTGCCAATTATTTGTGCCTTTTGAAAATCGCTTACTCCATTTTCAGGGAAAAACGTGGCCACAGCTATTCTTTGCTTGTCGTTCTCAGTAATACGACTAAAACCATTTAAGACTGTGCTGCCCGTGTCTCCTGAAGTAGCTACAAGTATCATATACTTGCAGCTTGGTGGAATACAGTGTGCAAAAAGATGAGGCAGAAGCTGTAAAGACAAATCTTTAAAGGATCCTGTTGGTCCATGAAACAGCTCCAGGATGAACTGGTTGCCTGAAAGGTGCCTGACAGGGGCGATTTTTGAGCAGGCAAAGTTCTCCCCATAAGCAGTTTCAATCATTTCTCCCAGTCTGGCAGCAGGTACGTCAGCAGGATGTATACACTTCTCCAATAGTATCTGTGCTCTTTCTATGTAGGTTGCTCCTACTAGGCTTTTCCACTCCCTACAGTTTAATTTTGGAAACTCCTTCTGAGGAACGAAGAGTCCACCATCAGAAGCTAACCCTTCAGTCACTGCTTCGCTAAAGAATTTTGTTGAAACCTTCTGTTTGCAGTCTTTCGGCCAAATGTGTCTTGTTGAAATGAACGTTTCTGAGTCCACATCTTGGTATCTTTTAACTGCAGTAAGCACTTTGTCAGCTACCTCCTCTGGGGAAGCCCCGCTTTCACAAAAAACACGGGTATCGTACCATTTCTTATAATACTGTCTTCTAAATTTAAGTAAGTCTTTCATAGATGTCCCAGCATTCTGACCTACAATCCTATCTACTTTCATGAGTTTTAAACGACTGACTATATCTATTAGAGGCACGTCCAGGTATACGATTATTCCATTTCTCTTCAGATGCCACATGCTAGCATCGTGCATTGGATTGGACCCAGTAAGGGAAATCACACTTCCAGATGCAGAGAAGTTTAACACCGCTTTTCCTTCCTCTTCTAAAAATTGCTCATTACCAACATCCTGTAATTTTTCAGACACACTCATATTCCAGGTTTTTTCAAGGATATCATCATCCACATCTATGACACAACAACCTAGTTTCTGACCTATTATTCTGCCTACTGTTGTTTTCCCAGCACCAGGAGGTCCCATCAGGATAATATTTTTGTCTCCAACGAGAGAGTGGGTTGAGTGCCATGACTTCCTGAATTCTGCAAGTGCAAAGGTTCTTGAAAGAAACAGCTGCACATGTTTATCCGTTCTAACATGTACACTAGAAAAACATTTCTGGGCTATTTGTTTCAGATGCGGACATCGGTTAAAGTGGAGCATTCTCTTTTCACTTTTCTGCCCAAGTCAACCTAAAAAACTGGCTTTAGCCCTTTTCAAAACATAAAAACAAGAAAGACATTTGGTTACTAATTTCAACGAACCTCAAGTCCCAACAGGACTGAAAATAACCATGTCCACTGTACATAAACTGTTTAGAAATCTTCTGAATGTATGGGACGTTTAAAAGTATTTAAACCCAAATTCTCCTATATTACAGATTATCCTTTTAATAATCTTTTCAATCTCAAGACTGAATCATCAAAACTTTAGAAATTTGTTAACTATCAGTGACATTTTATTCAGAAAATGCCTTATCATAGAGGCTTTAAAACAAACACACACACACACACACACACACACGATCAGAACAGTAGTTCTCTTCCTATAATGAAAATTGACTCTTGGTTTATAATCCACATAAACAAGGATTATTTGGAATACTGTTTACTTGCAATTCACAAAAGCTGAGTAATATTCTTTATATTTCTCTTATATGAACATGCGGATAGACTTGTCAATTTCTTATAAAATTCACAACAGGAAAGCAGGATAAAATATTCGCTTACAAAATGCTTTAATAACTTCCCAAATGATAGGGCGAAGGTACGAAATTTTTTCTCATAGGTGGTCTTTTACATGCATATTGTAAAGGATGATTCTTACATACTTTTCATATTGAAGGCCTTTTTTTAGAAAGCTAAAATGAAAGGTATACTTTTATGCAAATACTTAAGAAAAATTGATAATTAAGAGCAAAGTCAAAGGCCACATAGCTATAACCTTATCTGCATGAAACCATCACCTTTGTTTCTGTCCTCTTAACATGATCAGTGGAGAGACTTAACTCAAATTCCAGACTCCACACTGATAGCAAAAAAAAAAAAAAAAAAAAAAAAGCCTCAGGAATGCTTCCAGTGATGAGAGGAAAGAATTATTCTGGCATGCGGAGCGGCCCTGCAATTCCCCACGCTAGTCAGGTCCCTGTCTTTGGAAATACACTCACCATTAAACCATGAATGTAGGCCGTACCAGTCAAATTATTAGTTATGTGCAAAATACAGTTCAGGAACTGCTGCAGTGTTCATTGAGATTGACTACAGGAGCTCTCCAGGCGTGTAGTGGGGCTTTTCGCATGTTCATCAACTAAGCCATATTAAATATTAGGTGGGATGTTTAAATACGTTCTGAAAACTTTCGATCATTTACCGCTCTGATTATCTGTGCCACTGTGTTCTGTGATTAAACATTTAAATCACTTTACACTAACACTGAATTGAACTTACAAGTTAAATTAGAACTGTCAAGAGAAGGATTACATTTCCTTATTTGGCTTTTCAGCTTGTATCTGCTGACTTGTAATTTCCACTGACTTGCAAACATACGACACACAGGAACCAATCTTAGACGAAGAGTTTGTTGATGCTGAGGCAAAGTCAATCTTAGCAAAAAGTGGTGTCTATAATAGAAAAATTTTCAAGTTAATCATCACTGCATACAATATTATAAAATTCCACACACAGACTGGTCTATTATTAAAACATCCACCTGAAAATTTTAAAATATAGAAAAATAATGAATTAACCCTTTTCATGTTTCCCCAAAGCTATTATTAAAAGATTACGATATCGTTTTTTTTCCAACATCTGTATCTTATAAAAGAAAGTTTATTAAACAGTACTGAAGGAATTTCTTCCACCAAGCAATATGAAAGAGTAATATTACCAAATAAAAACAAATGTACAATCTTTCACAATGACGCCTAAAATTTTAATTTCTTAACTGGATGTTTAGTGATGAGAGAAAAATTTAAATCCCTGAAAGCTAAAAGCTATAAAAGCTATAAAATAAGTGTTTGGATTTCTCATGTAGGTTTGTTTTATCCATCTGAATCACTACATGATTTGTACATAATAATAACCTACTGTAAAAGGTGCAAATAAAATGTCCACTACCTACAGGTACCTCTTGGCTACTTAATTGAGCTTATAATAAATTCAAAGCACATATCATAGTGGCTGGCCCATAATATTCTCATATATGGTAATATTAATTACTGTCACTCAGAAACAGTGGACCAAGATCATATAAATTGAATCAGAATATCTAGACTCAAGCGTAAGTATTTTTTTTATGGTCTGGTTAGCTTATAAACCTTCAGAGAAAATAATGGTACTTATCTATGAATCAAGAACTGTTTTGTTTTGCGGTCTAATTCTCTTCCTGTAGTAAACCAAGGATCAGAGAACTGTTCACTTGAGCCATATCAGCAATTTCTTTTATTAAACTGTATTCTAGTACAGTACTTTAACACTGGTTATTTTTCTTGGAGGAGGGAACACTAGGCCTTTTGAAGGCCCTTTATAAAATAACCTGATTAACCTCCCATTCAGGAGGCTTTGGCTTATAACATCACAGTGTGTGTTCTTCTTTAGTTCCCAGTGTGTAACTTTCTGATGCCTGTATTAGCAATAATTCTATTATTATCTGAGTACCTAGTTTGTTTTTATGGACATTAAATCTTTTAACTGCTCTTTTCCACTTTGTGTTGGTTACTACAAGGCTTACCATCAACTCTATTAAAGGAAGACTGTAACACAAACGGTATGCATCATTCACCTTATCCTTTGTAATCTGAGTTTTCCTTTACTTTCCATGAACTAAAAATAGACAATTATGACAGTTCAATTCGTTTCAATATTACTTAACAATAAAAATCTTCCTGAAAAATAGCAGAAGGCAGTAGTTAAGAGCTATAATATGTAAACAAATAGTATTACTGGTAAAGAAAAATAAAGATGAATTCTATTTTAAGTCACCTACTAAATTTGGTTTTGTAACATTTTAGCCCCAAATTAGTTTTAGGGCTTCAACATCCACTATAAGCAAACCAAAAGACAAGATGGAATAATACTCACACTATGTAACTTTCATCTGGAAATTAAGTTTATTGAAGAGATAATAGAGTCAATTCTTGTTATTCATGGTAGTTGTGTTCTACAAGGTCACCATGAGTACTAAATTAGTGAATATTGAATATTCTCATTGCTCCTAGGGGAAATACAGGGTTAGGTTCCTGTGTGCCTCTAGTCACATTTTTGCCAACTGATCAGTATATAATCTTGTTTTATGTTTCTGTTTAAAGGCATTTTATATACTTTTTATATTTTTAATATGCAATTTGTACATATATATATATATATATATATATATATATACATATATATATATACACATATAGTTGATTCAATACCATTGAGTAGCCAATAGTACTCTAACTAATCTGTTAGGTGCATCACAGTCTTATTGCCTTAGGAACACCAGGCAGCACTTCAGCCCTCTGGAGGCCATCGTAAACATCAAAATCACTAACTAGAGGCACAAAACTGAAAAATGGGGCACTAAATACAACGGGAGGACACTTGTTTGCTGTACCTCAGCTGAAACCAGAAGGCAGACAGCATCACGTTGCTTGACCTTAGCTTGGAGCACGCGCATCAGGAGACTCCAATTTTTTGCCACTGTGCGTGTGTCCATGAACAAACGCACAGGTTTTGCAAGTAATTAACTTGGGGTTATAAATAAATTTTAACCAGAGGAATTCACAAATATCGAACTTGTGAAAAGTGAGGGTCAACTGCATATCATCTTCCTTGATGATTCGAAGTCATGTTATTATAGTTTCATTTATTTGTATTTAAATATGTATTTTAGTCTAGTGGTCATGGATAGGCAATTTTCCTCCAGTCAACAGACAAAACTATTTCAAATTAAATGGACATCAACTACAAGAGTCAGAAAACAGAAGCAGTATTAAAGACCAAATCGCTTGGCTACAAGTACTCAGGTTTTACCATACCAATATCCTGAAGTAATTTTTGTAAAGCCACGTTCTTCATGAAAATATTTTAGTCCTACTCTCTAACTCCTCAGAGGATGGAAGATCTACACAACTCCATTATAACATTAATACTTTTTAAATAGGTTTTCCTACTAATCACTTAGAGTGGGGCTTTTTGATCCACTAATTCCACTGGGTACTTTTTAGACATAATAGACACTTGCCATTCAAACAGATAAATGAAAAGGCAGTAATGTGTCAGTGTCACACCAAGAATTTTAAAAACCGAAAACAGAATATCCACATGGACGTAATGATTCGAGTACTCTTTGATTTCAAGGCACAAAATTTAACAATTTTACTGTGGCAACCTGATCAAAACTGAATAAAGAATTAAAAAAAAAGTAAAGAAATCACTTTTTAAACTACTTTTAAATTATTTTGTATGAAAGCTAATAAGCTTACATTTTTAAACCAAAAACCATATAAATTTTCAGCAACCTATTTACAGTGATGTTTTCCTAAGGTCACCACTAGATGACTGCTAACCAATTAAAATCATACCCATTATCAATTTTTACTTCCAAAATAGTCCAGAAGAACTTTTCAATTCCATTATAAAATTACCTAGTTTCCAATTCTCCTGGGAAATCATCAAAATAATATTTAGTCAGGATGATTTAGCCTTTCCCACTCACTTAAAATATCTGTTACATATTATTCCAAAATAAAACATAAGACATAGCACTTTAACAGTTATTTCATGATGTGAACTGGCTTTGGTTCAATAAACTTCTGAAAATATTTATGCCTTGAGTAGGCTTGTCACCCTATATTAATGTAATCTAAATTTCTCAGAACGATGACTAATCTAGTCCCTTATCTTAAGAAGTTAGACATCCTGATTTTTAAAAATTCTTAAAAATGACTGCATTTTGAGAGCAATAAATCAGTTTTCAACACATAATTTTAAACATGCAAATATACTAAGACATAAACTAATCAGGGGGTAAAATTCTGCTCAGGAACACTGAGCGAAAATCTTCCCAACAAGCCTTTGTGTCAGTCACCTCTTAACTTCCCTAGAAATGGGAAGGTAGAAAGGGTGGAAGGAACACACACTCTGGCACCATGTTGTAATCACAGGGCGCTCGCAATCAAAAGTAGAACTCACAAGTTCAACCCTCATCCTTGCCCCTCTTTAGTATCAAAGCTGATTAAGCCTTTCCTGTCACTACTCTTTTGCTGCTAGATATCCTCTTAACGGTCTTGAGTATTTAATTCAAGACTTCCTAAGCATCCTTTATAAATTCTGTACCTTGGAAATATTACGAAGAATACCTCTTACACAGGATTTATTTTCCTCCTCGATGTCTTATTTATATTCCCACCTATGCCCGTTTTATTCATCTAAGTAAATCAGATTAATCTTTAGCAAAAAACCTCAAATTTGTTGTACAGGCATTTTTGGCAGGGGTCTGTGCAAACCATAACCCACAGGCCAAATCTGTGCAAAACTTGGATAATCACCCTTTTTGTAAATTAAGTTTTATGGGCACACAACCTTGCTTATTTATTTGTTCATCTGTTTAGTATTGTCTTGGGCTGCTTTTGAGCTACAACAGTGGAGTTGAGCAGTTTTGACCAAAACCATCCGGCCTGCAAAGGCCTAAAATATTATGTAGTCCTTTATGGAAAAAGTTCATGACCTCTGACGATATATCAATACTAATTCCCTGTGGGCATACTGGACACAGATATTTTCTTTAATAGTGTTGCTATTTTGAGGTAATTATAAAAATTAGAAATATATTCTTTGTAAATATGTTTTCAAAAGGCAAGCAGAATTATAGACTAAGGATCTAAGGGGGAAAAAAAAGTTCCTTTCTAAATGATTTAACAAACTTCATCATGACTGTAAACGAAATATACTATAGTGAGATCACAAATTTTTGGTATTTTTAAAACCACAATACATTGCCATCAGTGAAATTACTGTACTCAGTAACACCAAAAAGTCAAGACTATAGCTAAGGTCGGTTGGTACTTACTAACAGGAGATAAATGGCTTTGCCCTTACTGGCTCTTTTAGAAACTGATTAATATAAAACATCCCTAAATATTTCTTCATTAGAAAATTTATAACCTTTAAGCCAACGATCATCCATCTGGCTAATGGTGTTATCATTAGGAGTCCTTAGTTCAAAGCTCAGTATGTATAAAAAGAATTTTTCTCTATACACGCTAAGCAAAAAAGAAACAACACTCCCCACCCAAAAAAAAAAAAAAAAACAAAAAAACACCTAAAACATAATATACTCTAAGGGGAAAGGAAAACGACAAAGTGGTATATACATTAAAAAATGTTTTAAAAAGTAGAAAATCTGATGTGAAGAACAAGAGCTCATTTCCAACATGTCACTCAACTGACATAAAATGTTAAACGCCCAGGATAAAGATAAAAATCTAATCAACTGGATAAGAAAAAACGAAATGTATTCTCAACCAATGAAATTCACTAAAAGCCCCAAATGATAAGGACTTACACATTCTGCATAGCGTTTTAAGTAGGAACTAAAAGGTTAATGAAGCAATCATGCTGTTTTTCTCTCTCCACCGAGCACCCTGGCAGTGAGCCGACCACAACTGGTGTTCTCTTGTATCTTTGACCATCTTCATTCCCTCTGGGCAGTGGCCTCTGTAAGTTTGGCTCACACCAAATAACTTATTTCCCAAAGACTGCCAAAATGTCTTTTAGAAACTCGGGATGGCAAAGGCTTCTATATAAATTACTTTCAGCAGTTTTACGTGAATAAATAGGCTTATGGAAGACCAGGCGCTTCAAAACGGTATAAAACCGCTTCTGAGAAAACAATTTCAAAACAGAGTCCCCCCCTCCCCCGCCAAAAAAAAAAAAAGGCAAAAATTCAAGGGTCCATTTAAAAAGCTTCCCCTTCTGGTTTAGGCTGCTGTTTTTAAAAACATCCAGTCCACACGTCGGTGGAGAAATATCTAAGAGGAGGAGCCCGACCAGGAGGCAAACGGGCGGAGCAGAGAAGCGGCGAGGCGCAGGAGAAAGAGGGAGGCCGGGGGAGGACCGCAGCGCGACAGGTGGATGGGGCGGACCGCGGAACGTGGGCGCGCACTCCCGCAGGTGGCGAGCAGGGCAGCCGAGCGAGCTCCGGGCAGCCCTGGGCAGCAGCAGCGGGGAAAACGAGCGCAGACAAAATTGAGATTACAACGGAGTAGCGGAAAGGGGAAGAAACGAAAAGGGGGGAAAGGCATGCGATGGGAAAGGGCCGATTTCCACAGTTTCCCTTTCTTTCTCAAATCACTCACCAAGAAAATCACACTGAGAAGACGGGGGTGGGGAAAGGAAAGAAAATGGGGAGGAGCGTCCAGGAGCCGCCAGTGCCACCTCGGGACGGACTCCCACACCTCTGCGACCTCACCCCGGATCGCCCACAGCCCAGGCCGAACCTCTCGCTAGGCCTGACCCGCCCCCAGCCCCGCGCTGCGGTCTCTGCGCCTGCGTCAGGGAGGGAGGGCCTGCGCGCCGGCGCGCCACACCCACGCCCGGGGCAACCTCGCACCGAACATGTGACTAGTTGTCCGCGCTCCACCTATCGGAGTCCTCGCTGCTCGTCAGGCTCCTCCCCACCCTGTCCAGCTTTCGGCCGCCGCCGTGCGTCAACGTGGCCTCAACGGCTCGCCCCGCCCCCGCCGGGATCGGCGCCTGCGCACAAGAACCTTATTGTGTGACGTCCGCACAGGAGCTAAGGTTCCCTACGGTCTGCAGTAGAGTGTGTCTTCCTCTCCAAATATTCAGACAGAAACAAGCAATGTCTTTAAGGGGACGCCATTCAACTCATTATTCCCAAAGGCCATATAAACAGTGCTTTCCATATTGAACTTTTCAAGCAGAAGCACTGCAGAGGGAAGAAAACCTAGTTTGCAGGGTTGCCTTCTATTTCCCCGTAGCCTAGCAACTGTTTCCAAGGCAACCACGCCGTCAACAATTCTAAGCAACCCCAAGAGAATTAGAAGATCTATTTTATTTTCTTCCCAAGAGAGGACCGCTAAGAGGTCAAAGGGGAATTAGGTGAAAGAGAGAAACAGTTCCGTGAGGAGTCAAGAGTAGGAAAGGAAAGAGGAAACAGTGAAGAAAGGGACAGAGATACTAGTATAGTGAGAAGAAAGTTGACTATTTTTAAGGAGTCATTTTGGTGGCCATGGATACAACTTGCTTTTCTGAGAGCATTTATAACCTCATACCCAGTGACTGGAAGGAGCCTCCCCAGCCTCCTAGGTATGTGGGTAAACAAAAGATTATCACTTGAAACAAGAATAGGGAATAATTATGCCATTTCAGGATTAACTAAGCATCATATGACTTTTAAAAGGAAATAACATATATTTTTGTCTTAATGAAGTAGACTTGGATGTCAGTTTTAAGGAAGTGGCTGCAAAATCTAGGTATTTAGCATCTATCTCGCAATTCGCAAGAGATAGCGGTCCAGTGCTGTGTGAGGGCCATTTTATTGTGTTAGTCGCCTGTTAATACAGTATGTAATTGTTTTGTAATTTAATTGCTCGTACATGATGTGGCATACAAAATAGCGTGAAATTCCTTGTTAAAAAAAGAAAATCACAGTTTTATTGTCCTCTGTTAGGATACTTGCTACTTGGTTTCAGGGGTTCATTGTTTTATTTCTGACTACATTACTGCTTCCTCTCTAAAGGGATAGTAGTTATTTCTGAGATTATTGTCAAATATAAATTTCCATTTGTTTATGAGTCTCAGTTTTTTTGACTGGTAAAACAAAATAGATTAGTTTCTAAAGTCTTTTTCAGATCCGATAGTTGGATAGAAGAGTAGATGGGTAGAGACCCAAAAATATCTAATTGAGTTAAAAATTTTACATAGGTGTTAGGACCCCTTAAATTCCCCACATTTCAACAAGGTAATCCCGAAGTACATATCTCAGTTAGTCTCTTGTGTACAAACTTAGGACTTAACGTAAATCTATGGGGAGAAAAGAAGGTAACTAGTGCGGAAAAGTTTATTCCTTCTAGAATTTGAAATATTTGCTGTTCTTTACCTTTCTTCTTTTCCTGATGGAAATCAAAACCACATTGAAAGTGCAATGGGCTTTTAAAAAAGGGAGGGGCCTGGGTGGCTCAGTTGGTTAAACGTCCGACTCTTGATTTCGGCTTGGGTCATGATCTCAGGGTTTTGTGGGTTCCAGCTCTGCATCGGGCTCTGCACAGTGACCACAAGGAGCCTGCTTAGGATTCTCCCTCTCTCTCTTTCTCCCCCTCTTTTGCTCTCTCTGTCTCTCCCGAAAGGAAGGAAGGAAGGAAGGAAGGAAGGAAGGAAGGAAGGAAGGAAGGAAGGATGGAAGGAAGGAAGGAAAGAAAGGAAGGTATTAATCTACAAGGCTTATTTGCATTACTGAGTTATAAACCCAGCTTCAAGAAAACTCACTGTGGCTCTTTGCAAGACTAGCAAGATTATTGTCCAGTTTTCACAAGCAGTGGATTTCTCAACGACTGACTGCATTGTGATCTCCCATGTCACAAGTTACAGTCTCCTTGGGAAGCTAAAATACAAACATTAAAATGTTGGTTAACAATAAAACCATATATTATTGGAAATCCCAATGAGAGATGCAGATAACTAAATGAGAACTTAGAAAATGGACATATGTAATGAAAGTGGGGTGAAGGGCATCCTCTTGCAGTTGAACTTAAATGAACTGGGATTTAAGATATAACAGTGTTAAAGTCAATGGGAAGCCATGAATCAGTTTTCAGAATTTCAGTTGCTCACGATGCATGAGATGGTTTCCAAAATGTTCACCAAATTTGTCATCCTTCTATTGATGGCTCCAGTTATCTCCAATCATTCTGTCTTTACCTTTTGTTTAAGGTAATATTTCAGATATGTACTAAACAGTTTATGGAACCATTAGCTCTTTCCTCGCTGCCCAGTACTTCCATTAATGCATTCATTAGCATTTTGACCCTCATGTCCCACCATTGCCTCACATTGAAATGCCCACGTGACTTATAGCTAAGGTTGGTCTCTCTCATCCTATAATTAATGTAACTAATTTTTTAAATGTAAACTCATCATTGATCTATGTAGATAGTTTTGCACTTTGAATCTTTCATATGCTGTCTCAACTGTCCCTCCCAGCTTTGTGTCTTTTGCAAATCTATGAAGTATGTCTTTTATATGTCTGTCATTGAACAGGGTGAGTACTTTGCTTTAGTAGGCTACTAGACACCTCTTTCTAGGCGACAGCCATTCAATTTTTGAGGGTTCAGACAGTCATCCATGTGCATCCATTAGTCAATTCGTATTTCTCTACCTTACCTAAAGGTGTATATTGTATCTGAGGTATTTGCTGATTTATGAGTCAAATAGTCTTTTTTAACAAATGATGTTTATTTCAGTGACTCGAAACCCCAAATGGCTTGTTTAATTGTTGCTTCTCTACAGGTTTTTAGATGCTCTCTAAAATTTACATCAGACTCATCAGTGTGGAGTTTCCGCTTGCATGCTTTTTTAATGTGAGAATATTTAATGTGTAAGCACCCACGAGTTGGCTGTTTGGTTCTTTCTAAGGTTTTCTGGTTTTTATTGGCATTAACTGTGACATGAGTCTGAATTTCATTTTCAGAGCTTTTCATTTTTCTTGGACTATCTTCATTTTATTTAATTTCCATACTATTATCTCTATATTTTCTGAGGTTTTATAGCATCTCTTTGTTTAAAGTCTAGGTATGTATCTGACTTTGCTAAGTAGTCTTAACTATTATGAAATCTTAAATAACATACTTATTTTCTCCGGAGGTTCTTATCTCCTTTGCTGACAATTTGCACCCAATAATTCAACCGGGGGAAGCAACAGTCCTTTTAAATGAACGAATATTCAAAGAAAGCCAAGAATATTCCAAAGTCCTTGTTTTTAGAATAATGAAATTTTGTGTTAAAATTCCCATTGCTGCAATATATGGTCTCAGAGTTTTATGATTAGTATTAGAAATTGTTATTCAGATTCTAACATAGCTCTCCAGTCTCTGCAGACTTCCATAACAATAACATTTTTCTTCATCCCTTGTAAAGAAACTTTACATGTACTATTATAGAAAGATAACACATTATATTAAGTTTTAAAAATCAAGGTACATTTCATACATAAATAGAAATATAGAAAACTGAATTTATTTGGAAAATAGATTGAGGAGTAGAGAAAAACTAGATTTTTATTCATTTTTTTTAAATCAAGATGTAATTGGCATATAGCATTATGATAGTTTCATCATTTTTTAATTTTTGTAATTTGGAAAAATAAAAAAAATATATTTCTTAAATATATTTTTAAAGTTTAAAATATATTGTTTTGTATTACAAATGGGTAAGCTTTAGCTCACAAAATAATGTATTGAATCACATGATAGCAAATAAAAAAGAAGGGAGAGTATACACATTCTTTTCTTACTATAGGGGAAGTTATTTTATTAATCAAGAGTTATCTACCAGTTCCAACTTCTGTAGGAAACTTAAGGCACAAATTTAGATTGAACATTATTTTCTGAAGGTATCTAATAAACTCATTCTTTTTAGACCATAATTAATCCTCAACCATTGAATTCAAGATTGAGGAAGGCCTTTAAAAGCAAGAAACAATTTAATGTTTTTCCAAACAAACTTACCAGCGTACATAAGAAGAGAATACAAGTGGGTGCCTGGGTGGATCAGTCAGTTGAGCATTGGACTTCCACTCAAGTCATGATCTCACAGTTCGTGAGTTCAATCCCCACATCAGTCTCACTGCTGTCAGCACAGAGCGCACTTCAGATCTTCTCTTCCCTTCTCTCTATCCTTCCCTGCTTGTACTCTCTCTCTCTCTCTCTCAAAAATAAATAGACATTTAAAGAAGAGAGAGAGAGGGGTGCCTGGGTGGCTCAGTTGGTTAAACGGCCAACTTTAGCTCAGGTCATGATCTCATGGTCTGTGAGTTCGAGCCCCGCATCGGGCTCTGTGCTGATGGCTCAGAGCCTGGAGCCTGCTTCAGATTCTGTATCTCCCCCTCTCTCTGCCCTTCTCTTGCTCACGCTCTGTCTCTATGTCTCTCAAAAATAAAATTTAAAAAAATGTTTAGGGGCGCCTGGGTGGCTCAGTTGGTTAAGCGGCCGACTTCAGCTCAGGTCATGATCTCATGGTCTGTGGGATCGAGCCCCACGTCGGGCTCTGTACTGATGGCTCATCAGAGCCTGGAGCCTGCTTCGGTTTCTGTGTCTCCCTTCTCTCTGCCTTTTCCCTGCTCTCACTCTGTCTCTATGTCTCTCAAAAATAAATAAATGTTAAAAAAAATTTAAAAAAATGTTTAAAAAAATTTAAAAAAAAGAGAGAGAAAGAGAGAATACAAGTTGTTAAAAGAGGCATAGCTAAACTTCTCCTTCCAATCAAGGATGGAATTTACCCTCTCACCTTAAACAACTAAAACATCTGAAAGTAAAAAGTGTAAAGCAATAGTTTACATACACTGGTCAATAGACAACACAGAGCAGTCACTTCTAAAAAAGGAGAAACAAACCCTACAATTGCACCAACATTCTCCCTAGAGAGTTTCCAGGTCAAAGCTCACGTAAGAAGTATTTAAACAAAACCCAACAGTTCGCTGAGTTAAAGGAGACAGAGTCTGGGGAGGTCAAGGCATACAGAATTCACAGCATAGAGACACAAAGTACCAGAGAGGAGAGAACTGGAGAGAAAGAAAGAGAGAGTGCATGCTATGGTAAGACACAAGAGAATTTTCCTCCAGTCTTTAGTTGACAGGACATGTGTGTCATGAAACTACTGAGGCCAGAGAAATAACCAAGAGAAGGCAGTAGAGCCAGATAAAGTTCAAATTCCCACCAACCAGAGTGGAAACACAGTGCATTTAGTAGTGCACTCAAAAATATATTGCCTTAGTAGTGGGACCAAATTAAAACTAGACTCAAAGCTCTTCTGGACCCAAAAATACAATGCATAACCAAAAGAAAAATCAGTCAATACAAATAGACAAAGAAATGACATCAGTAAGAGAATTAGTAGACAAGAGCATAAAAACTATATTAAATATTCTCCATGTATTCAAAAAGGTAGAGGAAAACATGAACAAGATACAGAGAGAAAGGAAAGGATAAAAAAGACCAAACTAAAATTTCTAGACGTAAAGGATAGCATGTCTAAAATGAAAATGGTCTACTGGGCAGGATTAACAGTAGCTAAAACACTGAAGAAAATATTGTTAACTTTGAAGACATAGTAATAGAACAATACAAAATGAAACAGGAAAAAAAAACTGAAAAGGAAAACAGTGAATCAGTAAATTGTAGACAACATCAAGCAGCCTAACATAAGTATAATTAGAATTACAGAAGGAGGGAAGAGAGATGAGTAAACAGAAAAAATATTTGCATAATGGCCAAAATTTTGACAAATTTAATGAAAGTTCTAAATACACAAACCCAAGAACCACAATGAACCCCAAGCAGGAAGAAGAAAAAGAAGGAGAAGGAGGAGAAGAAGACCATACCAACGACATTATAATCAAATTTCTTAAAACCAGTAATAAAGAGAAAAGTCTTAAAAACAGCCAAAGATAAAAGAAACATTAAATACAAAGAAGATAGCAAATAGCTTATCAGAAACAATGGAATCCAGGTGTTAAAAAGCCCTTAAAGGACAAGAAAGGGTACAAGTTGGAATTTTGGATCTATGTAATGAAATAAATAACTCTGGAAATGGCAAATATATGGGTAAATATTAGAAATTATTTTTTCTCTTTAAATTTCTTTAAAATATAGTTGGCTTCTTAGGGGGAAAATAATCACAATGAATTATGGGTTTTATAGCACATGGAAGTAAAATATACTACAACACTAGGACAAAGGTGGGCTGATGGATAAATGGAAATATTCTTTTGTTAAGAATATTTGTATGTGAAATGGTATAATGTTACTTGAAGGTAGACTATGATAAGTTAAACGTGTATATTATAAACTTTAGAACTTACACAAAATAAAAGAAACTCAAAACATAAAAATAAGGCAAATAAAAAGAAGAAGACTGAACAAAGGGGTATGTAGAAAACAAATAGCAAGATGGAAAATTAAAACAGATGAATTTTTATTCATTTTTTATTTTTACTTTTTACTTTTTTATTTATTATTTTTATATTTTCTTGTTTTCTTTTTTTGAGAGGGAGATGGGCAGAGGGAAGGAAAAGAAAAAATATTAAAAATTTTTTTTGATGTTTATTTTTGATAGAGAGAGACAGAATGTGAGCAGGGGAGGGGCAGAGAGAGGGAGACATAGAATCCAAAGCAGGTGCCAGGCTCTGAGCTGTCAGCACAGAGCCCGACATGGGGCTTGTACCTACGGACCACAAGATCATGACCTGAGCTAAAGTCAGACACTTAACCAACTGAGCCACCCAGGCACCCCAGGAGAGAGAAAATATTAAGCAGGCTCCCCACCCAGCACAGAACCTGACTCTGGGCTCAATCTCATGACCATGAGATCATGACCTAAGCCAAAATCAAGAGTCAGAGGCTTGATCAACTGGACCACCCTGTCACCCCCAAATATATTTTTAAAATTCCATCCGATATGAATGATCTAAACACCAAATAAAAGAGAGTTTTAGAAAGGTTAAAATTTCTATGCTTTCCATAAGAAAACTCCTTTAAAAATAAAGTCCCAAAATAAGTAAAAAATCAAAGAACAGAAAAACACTGTGCTGCCACAAATTAAAGGAGAGCTGAAATAATTTTATTAATATGATATAGAGTAGATTTTAGAGTACGGAGTTTTAAAAGGGATAAAGTGCATTACTTTATAATGATGATGTGGTCAGTTCACGAAGATATGATAATTTTATTTATTTTTTTAAATGTTTTTTTTTATTTGTGAGAGAGTGAGAAAGAGAGAGAGAGAGCACAAACAGGGGAGGGGCAGAGAGAGAGAGAAGGAGGGAGAGAGAATCCCAAGCAGGCTCCACGCCATCGGCACAGAACTCGATGAAGGGCTCAATCTCATGAACCAAGAAATCATGACCTGAGCTGAAATCAAGAGTCAGACGTTTTAACCGATTGAGCCACCCAGGTGCCCTGATATGATCATTTTAAATGTTATGCAAATACAGACTTCAAATATTTTCTTCAAAATATATAGAGCAAAAATTGATAGAACTAAAAGAAGAAATGAACAAATCCACAACTGTAGTCAGAGATTTCAACATCTTTCAATAACTAATACTACCAGAACACTACCAGTTTGACTTAATCAATAATTATAGAACATTCCAGCCAGCAACAGCCAAGTACATTCCTTTTTGAGTGACACAGAACATGCACCAAGATAGACCATACTTTGCACCATCATACAAGTGTCAGAAAGTTTAAAAGGATTGAAATTGTACAAAATATATTCTCTAACTACAGCAGAAATTAGTTAAAAATCTGAAAGACATCTGGAAATCCCCAAATATTTGGAAACCAAACACATCTAAAGAAACTCTTAAGTCAAAGATATCAGGATGAAATTAAAAAGATGTTTTGAGCTGAGTGAAGAAGAAAGTATAAGCATATCAGAATTTGTGGGATGCAGCTATGAAACAGTGCTTAGAAGGAATTCTACAATTTTAAATACTTCTATTAGAAAACTATTAAGCTTAAAGTCAAATAATACGCACTTATGAAACTAAAACACCTTATGAAACTAAAACAAAGTAAAATTAAACCCAGAATAAGGAGAAATAACAAAGCTAAATGTGGAAATCATTGAAACGGAAGCAGGTAAATGTTAGAGAAACTCAAAGAAAAGATCAACAAAATAAACAAACACTTACCAAACTGATCAGCAGAGAAAGAGAGAGAGGACACAACTCACCAATGTCAGGAATGGGAGAGGAGACATCACCATTGATACTACACATGTTCACATGATAACAAGGAAATACTATACTCTTTACACTGGCACCTCTCTCTCAGGGCAAAGCTTCCATCTAGGGTACCCGATAGACTGGGCTAAGATAATTATGCTTTATGTCTATCTCTAAGTGAATACAGACTTGTATAAATTTAAAATGTATATCCTTTCTTAAACTGTAAATAATGTTTCCTAGAAATACAAATGCTACACTTTTTTTTTTTTTTTTACTTTTAGGTACATATCCATTTTTAAGTCATCTGTTAAAGATAACATGCAAAAACATAAAACTGCAATGAAGACTATGGGGCCACCAAAAGTTGAAGTACCTTCTCCAAAGAATTTCCTGAAGAAACATTCAAAGGAAAAACCTTTACCACCCAGTAGGTTTTATCACTCTTTTTAATATTAAAAGTGCTAACAGTGGGGCACCTGGGTGGCTCAGTCAGTTTAAGTGGCTGATATTGGATCAGGTCATGATCTCATGGTTTGTGAGTTTGAGCCCCACGTCTGGCTCCATGCTAGAGAGTGGAGCCTGATTGAGATTCCCTCTCTCCCTGTCTCTATGCCCCTCCCCCACTCGTGCTTTCTCTCTCTCAAAATAAATAATTTTTAAAAAGTGCTGAGATAATTTCACTAAAATTCTCTTACTGCCTATGAATATTAAATGTTCACAGGTGATTAGTTTACCTCATATTTGATGGAAACTGAGAGGCTAGGAGAAAGTAGAAGTAGAGAATGCAGTGGAAAAAGAAGGTGGAGAATGCTGAGTTATCCCCCAGATAGACTTTCCCTGTCATGGTGCAAGCATCTGAATGACATCTTGGACTATCCAATAAAGCCCCACCCATAGCACCACACGCCTCACCATCCTAGTCCCTAGCCATATAACTTCAGTAATAAATAACAATTATAAGAAGAGTCCTAAGCCCCACTGAGAAGATTGCCTGGCATCTAAACCCTGTTTGGTCTTTTCTGCATGAGATGAGAATCACAACTGTTATACCAGTTGAAGCAACTTCAGGTATGGGCTTTAACTCTCCCAGATCTCTAAGACCATCAGGACAACAAATAAGTCAGGTGTCATGGAGGACCCTTCATGAATGAATGGTAGACAGAGCCAGCTTCTTGGGCATTCACATAGGGAGGGCCACATGCTTTAAGCCTGGTTTAATGATCTGCTTTTGCCATCTCAAAATTCTTAATTTTTGATCAGGGTGCCCCACGTTGTCATTTTGTACTAGGCCTTGCAAATTATGTAATTAATCATGGTCATAGAGTATACAGATATTAGGAAGAAGACTATCTGGAAAATGGATGTATGCGTGGAAGCAGCTTCTTCCATCCTGGATGTGTCTTTCCTGATGTTTTAGGACAATAGAGAGGAGAGAGAAATTAGTCTCTCTCTTTCAAAACGTTGGCCTTTTTATGTCACCTAGCATCAAGGAAAAATTCAACATCTGAAGTCCAGCTAGAGTGGACCTTTTGACAAAAGTGGAACTATTTATCCCTCTGGCAATATTTTATATCCCACAATCCTCTCTCATAACCCATATGCCGTGACAAAGGATGAGGACATTATCAGGAAAGAAGCACATCTAAAAATACAACATCCATGCATAAATTCATGTCTTCAAAACTCTGTTCTGTGTCTTTCTCAAGGGGATTCTTGGTATTTTGTGACCCACAACCACTTTTGAATACTGGAAAATCACAAAGTGAAATTAGTTTCTGTCAATGATATTACTCGGGTTCTCATGTATCCTCTGTAGGGTTAAGCACATTATACAATACACTACCAAACTATATAAATCCTAAATATCAAATAAGGAGAAAAGGGAAGAAGTCTATCTCTCCCATTATAGCAGGACAAAACAAACACAAAATTTTATTTGCCTTATGAATAATCAAGAAAGTTGGGGTGTTGCAAGAGTTCAATTCAATGAGTTAAAAGTAATATATATATGCCAAGGCTGCTGCTATTCTCTTTTTGACTATTCAGCCATTTCAAACACAATAGTTTGGAGGACAGCAATTTGCTAGACACACTGAAAACAGATACATGAACATTTCTCTAAATCTAATTGATAGAACATCAGCGTGACTACAAGGCTGTGTTGACATTGTCATTTTGACATAACCTTAAAAAGCCAAACCATTTGGTTTTCAGATTTATTATCACAACTACTGAATAATTTGTGAAAAGATTACTTATCCCATTTTCCAAACCTCATCCCATTACCAACCCTTACTCCTGGGGTGAGAGAAAAGATGATGTTTAGGTAGGTATAACATAAGGGAAATACAGGGCCAGCATTAGGCTTTATCCACTGGACAATCACAACCAACCAAGGGTTGTCATTTGTTCTACTTCCTCACCTAAGAATGAATTATCAGTCTTTCTGAACTCTTTCCTCATGTTCTAAGAATTCAGTTTTACTTCTTATGTACATTTCCAAAACTACAGATTCCCTTACAGTTACAGGAGTGATTTGCATGCACTTTCAGCCCATAATTAAATTTGGCCCCTGAATATTTTCAATGTGAATATCTAAAGGAGAGATATCTCTGGTTTTTTTGGCAAACATTATGCAAATCTGATTTGGTTGGGTGTATCCGGCAGAAGGAAGACATTTGGGTTGTAACAACGAAGCCTTATTCCCGCTCCAGGCTTTAGAGGAACTCCAAATTCAATCTCTAACAATGCTCGCAACATCTCACTAATATGTTACCTAGGAGGATACTATTTTGGTATATCAGAAACAGTAAATAATTTTCACATATAGCTCAAGCAAATATATACATTATATTCTACATATTAAATTTAATTTTTCTTTCCCCACTATAATGTAAACTCATGAGAACAGGGACCTTGTCTCTTTTGTGTGCTATTGTATCTGCAGTTCCTAGAGCATTAACTGGGGACATGGTATTGGCTCAACAAAAATATATTGCATGAATTTATGAATAAATAAATTTTTCAAAAACTCCTTTGTAATATTTCTGAGTATGTAGAACTAATATCAGAGGTATCAGTTTGCTGGAGCTGCCAAAACAAAGAATCACAGTCTGAGTAGCTTAAACAGAAATGTATTTGGTCACAATTCTGAGGGCCAGCGTCCAAGATCAGGGTGTTGTCAGAGTTGGTTTCTTCTGAGGCTTCCGTTCTTGGCTTGCAGATGGCTGTCTTTTCCCTTTCTTTTCGTACGGTCGTCCCTCTGTGTGTGTCTGTGTCCAAATTTCTTCCTCTTCTAAGGACATCCATCACATTGGGTTAGGACCCACTCTAGAGTGAACTCATTTTAACTTAGGTACCTCTTTAAAACCCTATGTCCAAATACAATCAGGGGTACTGGCCTTAGGGCTTCGACATACGAATGTTGGGAGGGACATAATTCAGCCCATCGCAAGAGGTTAATCCAGTCCTTAGACATTTAATAATATCTTTTTTCCTGCTAATACAAGTTACATAAACTCATAAAAAGTTCAAACAATGCAGAAATGAATAAAGTCAAAGTACCTAGTAATTGTGTGGGGTTAAGATTTGAGTAAGGTTTTTGTCAAAATGGCTGTTACCTTCAGTTCTTGGAAATAAATTGTAATTATTTTACATTCTAGCATCTGACAAACCATTTTGATGTGGCTGTATCAAAATAGATGGGTTGGGATGGTCAAGTTGAAGAGGCTGTATAAAAATGGTCAGTTTCATCAGCTGCTAAATGAGGAGAATGTGGTAGAGAGAAATAAATAAGATAAATTCTGGACAGTAGTAATTTTAGGAAGTGAGATGCAATCAGGGAGGAGCAAATAGGAAAGTTCAACCGGGTTGATAATTTTTGTTAAGCTGCATGTTGGGTACATAGCTATCACATGATCTTCATGCCTTATAACAACAAGAGTTCTGGTGAAAAAAAATCCATACATTCTTGGACTGCTGTGAAGTTTGACTTATTGGTAATTTTGCAATAACTTTCCTTTGAATAAACAATTATTAGTAATATCAATAGTACTCAAAAAAGAGTTTTAATGTTTGTTTGAATTTTTTTCAGTGGAAAAGCTGAACATTTGTTGTTGACATCTTTATAAGAAAATATTTTCACAATAGCTAGTAAAAATATATTGGTTAGCTAGCATGTGATTTGGGGGCCTTATCTTCTTCCCTTAGATTTGTATATTGTTCTTCAGCATATTATTGATTATGTTGCACTTAATATTTTGCATTTATGATTATTGATTTTTTTACCCAAAACATTTTAAAATATTATTAATAAAAGTCTAATATCTTAGTGGTAAAATATCTAGATATTATAAGTAGTATTGAATAGCAATGTTTATAATATAATCTTAACAAGGAAATGTTACATTTAACAGAAAAAAAATTTTATTGGAATGAGCCCAAAAAGCCTCCTGTGCCACTGAGGACTGATATCCCAGTCATGGGAATACAGAGCGAAAAAAATTTTATAAGCGCAAATGCAGCCGATGTCATTATGGGAGTGGCTAAGAAGCCTAAACCAATTTATGTTGACAAAAGAACTGGAGACAAGCATGATCTTGAAACTTCAGGACTATTTCCAAAATACATCAATAAAAAGGTAGCCTTGTAATGTATTAATGAGACCTAAAATTCAAATAATTTAAGAATGGTGTTCATAATGGTCACTTATTACATATTATCACTAACAGTGCTCTCACTGGGCAAATTATCTAGATTGCCAATTCTCATCCCTCTGAAGTCTGTGCTTGATCCAAATTATATGTGATGAAATTGTGGAGAATTTGGAAAGAATAACACCATGTTGTCTAGTACAGGAAAACTCTAGTTGCTTCCCTTAATTTCAATTATTAATATATTTACCAATTATAACAAACATTCTCTGAAAGATGTTAATTTTTAGTGAGGTAGAAATTTCATGAAAAGCATAGTCATTACTACGAGTCATTAGTAAGAAATAACCTTTCAGAGAGTCCTAAGGGGCACCAGGGTGGCTCAGTTGGCTAAGCATCTGACTCTTGATTTTGGCTCAGGTCATGATCTCACAGTCCATGAGTTCATGAACTCTCTTGGGATTCTTTCTTTCCCTCTCTGTCCCTCCCCTGCTTGCACTATTTCTCTCACTCTCTCAAAATAAGTAAGTAAACTTAGAAAGAATAAAGTCCTAAGATTTAGTCATTAGGCTCCAGGATCTTGGTAGCAGAATGAGGAAAAATGAAGAGGAAAATGATTTTACAGCCATCTCTCCTATCAATGTAGTGTAAATAATTCACATTACAGTTTCAACTTGAATGTGTTTGGAGTAAAGTAGACCTTGAAAGTATTATGCAATAATCTAGTCCTTTGGGGACTTTCATCTCTATCTGAAAAGGTGCTCATCACAGAGGCATACAATTTCATTGGTGAAAATTATAGGAGCTTACATATAGAAGATCTTTAAAATTTGAAAAGCTTACAAAAATACCTTATACAAAACCTATTTCTCTTTGGACACTTACAGAGTACAAAATTGCTTAGAACACATATAGGAAAATATGAGTACAAAATCCTAAAGAACAATAATATGTAATAACGAGTCATTATTGCCATCATTATGGCAAAAAAAGAAAGACAAAAAGAAGAAAGGAAGGAAGAGGAAAATAGAAAATAAATTAGCAATAGTGATGTATGAGGGGCTTGCATTGAGGTAGTTCAATGATCTACCATGATAAATCCAATGCCTGTTCCAAACCGAAACAGAAACTTCCAGGCTGTTGTCAGAGCACATCACTTATTCTCTGAGAAACTCTTGTCACTCCATAGCTAAGACACTTTTGAAGACCTCAGTAGGTATTGAGGGGTTGGCATCATATACTCATAAGTTATCTCAGGCTTCTTTGAATACTTCCTCCTTCTGTGTCCTGGAGGCTGCTGATAGCCCTCGTCCCATACGGTGTGGAAAAGCAGAAATTTCACTCTCCTGGCTGACTCTTCAAAGCAACTTCCGATCCATTATTTCCCCAAGATCACATAAAAACCCTTCTCCTTTGCCCGTTATGCCACAGATCCCCACTCTGTGCCCCTCCTTCTGACTGCCTTCTGCCTCAGCTGTCCACTTCAATACATTTTCTGCCCTGAACAGAAAATCGAGAGTATTCCACATGGAGACAGAAAACTGTTAAGTTAATCTACCTGTGCTTGTTTACCAAGCCATGCGAATGCTCTGCGCTGATGGCGTTGCCGACCCAGCATTCAGGGCTCGCGAAGGACTTCTCACCTTACTTTCCACTGATCAGAGTTAAGTTTTAAAAATCTATGAATGGTGAGATAGTAAGTCTTTTGAGGGGCTCATTTTTTTTAAGTTTATTTATTTATTTTGAGAGAGAGAGAGAGAGGCAAGGAGGGGCAGAGAGAAGGAGAGAGAGAGAAAGAATCCCAAGCAGGCTCCTCACTGTCAGCGCAGAACCCAATGCAGGGCCCGAACTCATGAACCAGGAGATCATGACCTGAGAGGAAACCAAGAAGCAGACGCTTAACTGAATGAACCACGCAGGTACCCTGGGCAATGCCAGTTTTTAAAAAGTGAGTGAACCTCATGTTTTAGGCCCAAATGAAATATTATATGCCCATTTGTGCCATGAGAAACCATTTGTGAAAACAAACTGAGGTACACAGCAATAGTAGTTAAGACATTGTTTCAAATTCTCCCTCTGCTACTTAACGCTGGGATCTTTAAGAAGTCATTAGTTTTATCCCAGGATTGAAGTGAGGGCTAAATGATATAAAATCTGTCAAGCACTTGACGCAACATCTGGCACCTAATAAAAGTTCAATAGAGAGTGGATATTACTCATTTTTCACATTAATAGTATGCATCAGCCCTCAGTGAGCCAGCACATGGGAGCGTGTCAGACCACTGAAGCTTTTACCCATTTGCGAGATAGCTCTTTTTCCTACAATGTCTTACCTTATTCCTTATATTAAACACAATATGCCAGAAGTAATTTTGTGATGACTCAGAATCATCATCATGAACATCAGGAACTGTACTGAGCTTTAATGAGGTGTTGCCCTCAGTGTTTCCGGAAATGAATTGGACTGTTTACCACTGCACTAATTTACCAGAATGTTCTGCTCTCAGAATTTATTTGTACAGTGTTTTGAAACTTTCCAGAACACATGTATAGCAAGGATTTCTACCCCTATTTTAGCCGGGATGGGTTAAGTCATGCTTTGGTGACGGACAACTCCCAATTTCAGTAGCTAAAAACCAACTAAGGTTTACTGTTTGCTGCGCTCCATGTCCATTGACAGTTGGCAGCTCTGCTTCTTGGTTTTAAAAGATGAGAATCAACAAGTTCCCAACGAGAAAAGAGGGGAAAAAGTTGATTTTGTCAATTTGCCATGTTCTGAGAAAACGCTTTATTTCCATCTGTAGCATTTCTTTTTCTCCCAATCGTTAGCTGATATGTGTACATACGTAAGATTGCATTCCGGAGACTGATTTTTTTTTTCTCTGAAAAATCCTTATAAGGATTATGGTGTCACACCTGAGTACATATGTAAGCGAAATGAGGAAGTAAAGAAAGCCCAAAAAGAATATGATAACTACGTCCAGGAAAACCTCAGGAAAGCAGCTATGAAAAGGCTGTCTGACGAAGAAAGGGAGGCGGTTCTTCAGGTGAGTGTTCCGTAATTTATATTGGTATGTAACGCTTTAGAACCTCTCTGAAAGAAAAGTCCATCGTCAATGGTTATTAAAGCCTGCACCTTGACTCTGAAGTCAGAACACTCTCATTTGGTCATGGTGACAACTACGTGCAGCACACTGACTCTTTGGGGAGAGCATACGTTGTAATGTAAGAATTACTGAGTAATCTTTCGTTTCCAATTTTGTGACCTGTTGTTTTTCCCTGGGGTAGATAGTGTTGTAAGGAAGCCCACCTTCTCCTTCAGTGAACATGCATAAGTAAGGCAAAACAGGATTTTTATTTTCCTTCTCGTGTCCCTGAAATTTTCAGAAATAATATCCATAAAAAATAGATATTTTTCACTAGATGGAGCTCTAGAATAATTGAAACTGCTCCTAGACCAACTTGTTTTTTCTTTCCTGTAAGCCAAATGTCCAAATTTTAAAATAACTGGGTGTGAGGTTTTTGATATATTTTCCTTAATTTGAATGAAATAGACTTAAAGATATATGACCTCATGTGTTTAACGCATGACTTTTAACGGAAGCATTTAAAATATGGGGAAATGTAATGGGGAGCCTGGGTGGCTCAGTCGGTTAAGCATCTGAGTTCAGCTCAGGTCATTGATCTCACAGTTTGCAAGTTTGAGCCTCGCGTCGGGCTCCGTACTGACAGCGCAGAGCCTGCAGCCTGCTTCAGATTCTGTGTCTCCCTCTCTCTGCCCCACCTCTGCTCATGCTCTCTCTCTCGCTCAAATAAATAAACATTAATATTTTTAAAAAATAATAAGAAAAAATAAAATTTTGGGAGATGTGAGTAGGGTTGCTCCATCATCATCTTAGGAGAGTATTTATTAAGCACCTAATTGTTCTCTTCTAAAGTCATGCTATCTCTTCGAGAGGTAAAAATAGTACTTTATTCTTTGTTTGTTATTTTTGAAAGATTTCTACAAAGCCATTTCTAATGGCCTTTTAAAAACAGAAAAAAATATTTTGCCACATTAACTTGTTGAAAATGGATTTGTATATTGTTATAAATTCTTAACATTTTATCAATGTCATAATCATAAGTAAACACTAAATTCCTGCTTTGCATATAGTATCATGTTAAGCCTCATGGATAATAAAAAGGGCATGAGATAAAACTCTACTATAGATAATGTTGTAATATAATGAATAAGAGGTGATATGTATATATGTACATATGTAGAGATGAGTGTGTGTGTGTGTGTGTGTGTGTGTGTGTGTGTAGAAATAATAAGTTTTACTAGGTTCCAAGACAAAGTATCCACTGAAGTATGTAGGTACATGTCTTTATCCGGGCCTTCAATGACACAAGAAGAGAGTATTCCAGACAGCAGAAGTGACCTAAGGGCAAGGACAGTGTCTCTCTATTGACAGCAGTCTCCCGAGTGCCTAACCCAGTGCCCAGTATAAACACAGATGTTTAACACAGGTGTGCTGGAAAGAAGACAGGAAGAAGGTAGGCAAGAAGGCTGGAAGACAGGAAGGTGGCACTTACTTTGCATGTCATTTTCAGAAAGACTACTTGGTTTTGGTCCATTCTCTCTCTCTCTCTCTCTCTCTCTCTCTCGCTCTCGCTCTCTTTCTTTTTCTCTCTTTCTCTTTCTCCTTCTCCAACTCCATCTCTCTCTAGTTTGGATTCTACCATTTTTAGAAAGTACATGCTTTTTGAAAGCCAGATTTTTATATCTAACCAATGCTGAAAAATAGGAAAAGACACCAAAGATAGATCATCCAGACAGAAAATCAATAAGAAAACTTAGCCTCAAACAACACTTATTAGACCAGATGACCTTAACAGATATATACAGAACATTCCATCCAAAAGCACCAGAATATACATTCTTCTCAACTGCACATGGAATATTTTCCAGGATAGACCATATCTTAAGTCATAAAACAAGTTTTAATAAATTTAAGAAACTTGAAATCATATCAGGCATCTTTTGCAACCACAATGGTATAAAAGTAGAATCAATTACAAGAGGAAAACTAGAAAAATAACACACATATGGAGACTGAACATTATGCTAATGAACAACTAATGGATCAATGAAGAAATCAAAATAGAAATTAAAAAAATACTTTCAGGCAAATGAAAATAGAAATACAACTAAAATATATGGGATGGAAGTCTAAGAGGGAATTTTATAATAAAAATCTCAAATAAGTCATCTAACTTTATATCTAAGCTAGAAAAGAAGAACAAAATAGAAAAAGAACTAGAAAAAGAAGAATAAAATAAGCCCAAATTTCTAGAAGGAAGGAAATAATAAAGATTAGGGTGAAAATAAATTAAATAGAAACTAAAAACTAGAAAAGATCAATGAAACTAAGAATTGGTTCTCTAAAAAGATAAACTAAATTGACCTTAGGCTAAATTCACTAAGGAAAAAAAAAGAGGGCTTAAATAAATAAAATCAGAAATGAAAGAGAAAAAGTTACAACTGATGCCACAGAAATACAATGATCATAAAAGTCTAATATGAAAAGTTCTATTCCAAGATTTTGGACAACCTAGAAGTGGATAAATTCCTAGAAACAAACAATCTTCCAAGACTGAATCATGAAGAAGTAGACAATCTGCATAGATCAAGAACTAGTAAGTAGATTTAATCAGTAGTCAGAAAACTCCCAACAAATAAAAGTCCAGGGCCAGATGGCTTCACTGGTGAATTCTACCAAACATTCAAAGATTTAACATCTATCTATCCGCCTCAAACCCTTCCAAAACATCAAAGATGAAAGAATGCTTCCAAACTCATTTTACAAGGCCAGCATTACCCTGATACCTAAACGAGATGAGTATCAAAATTATCATTTACCATGATCAAGTGAGATTTATTCCAGGGATGAAAAGATTTTTCAATACCTGCAAGTCAATCAAAATGGTATACCATATTAATAAAATGAAGGATAAAAACCATATGATTATTTCAATAGATGCAGTAAAAGCATTTGACAAAATTCAACATCAATTTAATGATAAATATTCTCAATGAGGTAGGTATAGATGGAATGTACTTCAGCATAATGTTTGACAACCATGTCATGTATGCCATGTGAGCCATGTATGACAAGACCACATGCTGAACAGTGAAAAACTGAGAACTTTTCCTTTAAGATCAAGAACAAGACAAGGATGCTCACTCTCATCACTTTCACTCGATAGAGTATTGGAAGTCCTAGACAGAGCAATTAGGCAGGGAAAAGAAATAAAACCCATGCAAACTGGAAAAGACGTAAAACTCGCTAATTGTGAATGACATGATTTTATGTATAAAGACTCCACCAAAAATCTGTTAGAACTAATAAATGAATTTAGTAAATTCGCATGGCACAAAATCAATACACAAAAATTTGTCATGTTTTTATACACTAACAACAAACTTTCAGAAACAGAAATTAAGAAAATAATTCCACTTACAATCATACAAAAAAAGAATAAAATACCTAGGAATAAATTTAACCAAGGAAATGAAAGATCTCCACACTGAGAACTTGTGAGACACTGATGAAAGAAATTGAAGAAGACAAAATAAATTGAAAGATATTTAATGCTCATGGATTGGAAGAATTAATATTGTTAAAATATCTATGTTACTCAAAGCAATCTAGTGATTCAATGAAATCCCTATCAAAATTTCAATGGCATTTTTCACAGAAATAGAACAAACAATACTAAAACTTGTATAGGGCCACAATATATCCCAAATAGCCAAAGCAAACTGGAGAAATAAGAACAAAGTAGGAAGCGTCACACTCTCTGATTTCAAACTATATTACGAAGATATAGTAATTAAAAAACAGTATGGTACTGACATAAAAACAGACACATAGATCAGTGGAACAGAATAGAGAATCCAGAAATAAACCCATGCATATATGGTCAATTAATTTATGACAAAGGAGGCAAGGATATACAATGAAAAAAAGACAATCTCTCTGAAAAGAGTGTTGGGAAAACTGGACAGTCACTTGCAAAGGAATGAAACTGGACCATTATCTTTCACCATATGCAAAAAATTCAACATTGATTAAAGATTTGAACATAAGTCATGAAGCCATATATCTGATAAGTGGTTAGTATCCAGAATATATAAAGAACTCATACAACTCAACAACAGCAGCAGCAACAACAACAAAACCCCAAACAATCCAATTAAAAAATTGGCAGAGGCTCTGAATAGATATTTTCCCAAAGAAGACATGCAAATAGCCAACTGATACATGAAAAGATGCTCAACATCACTAATCATCAGAGAAATGTAAATTAAAAAACCACAATTAAATATTGCCTCACATCTGTCAGAATATGTATTATCAAAAAGACAATAAAAACTGTTGATGATGATGTAGAGAAAAGGGAAACCTCATGTCATATTGGTGGGAATGTAAAATTGGTGCAGTTACTATAGAAAACATTATGGAGGTTATTCAAAATTTAAAAATAGGACTACTAAATGATCCAGTGATGCCACTTCCAGGTATTTATTCGAAGAGACTGAAGCACTAAATTGAAAAGATATATGCCCCTCTATGTCCACTGCAGCATTATTTACAATAACCAAGATATAGAAGCAATCTTATTGACCATGTGTGTGTGTGTGTGTTATGCTAAGTGAAATAAATCACACAGAAAAAGACATGCTATATGATTTGACTTACATGTGGGATCTAAAAAAACAAAACAAACAGAACAAAACTCGTAAGAGTGGTGGTTGCCAGAGGGGAATGAGGTTGGGGGTGGGTGAAATGGGTGAAAGAAATCAAGAGATACAAACTTCCAGTTATAAAATCAATAAGTCTGGGGATGTAATGTACAGCATGGTGACTATG
Source organism: Paguma larvata (assembly GCA_030068075.1). Classification (NCBI taxonomy): domain Eukaryota; kingdom Metazoa; phylum Chordata; class Mammalia; order Carnivora; family Viverridae; genus Paguma; species Paguma larvata. Next base: position 115,162,993 of record CM057828.1, read on the forward strand.
GCCAGTAATATTGTAGAACACATTTGAAAGTTGCTAAAAGAGTCAATCTCAAAGGTCTTCAGCACAAGAAAAACAGATTTTGTAACTTTGTACAGTGACAGGATAGCTAGATCCGTATAGTTGTATGTTCTTGAGTAGGCCACATTCTGCTCATTCTTCATAAAATAATAGTCTCATTATGCCTGGAAGGGATCATCTAGTCTAATGAGTCCACACTTCTCATTTTACAGGTGAGGATATAAAATGCAAATATATTGATTTTTGTTATCTATTCATTCATTTTAACACCTGCCATGTTCCAGGCACTGTATCCAGGGAATACTATTGTGAGTAAGACAAATGCAATCTTTACTGGCAGTGAATTTGGAGTTTGGTTTACATTTGCCCTTGGTCACAAAATTATCAAGTAGCTAAAAAGGGACTAAAACCTACATCGACCAGTTCATAGGCCAGTGTTTCCTCACTATGTCATACACACGTGCATAGAAAGTAACAGAAGGAAGCTCTGTCCTTCAGAGATCCAACAGGAAATACAAGGCACCATCAGTCAGGATTCTGAAGGGAATTTATGAAGGAACTGTTTACAGAAGTAAAGCAGAGCTAAGGGAGCCAACAAAAAAACACTGAAGCACCCCAGGACTGAGGACAGTGGGATTCCATCGCCACCCTAGCCTCTAATGGCAGAGGCAAGAAAGTGTTACCAGAGGCTGATAAGATCTGGAGCCTGGAAGAGGGGCCACCTAGCAGGATTGCAATTACAGACAGATGAGATAGAACTAGTGTCCAGGTAAGGTCAAGGGAGAGGAAGAAGAAATGCCTCAAACTCTCTCTCCTCCCACCAGTGCTGAACCCAGAGGCTGGAGGGCAAAAGAGCTGGAGATGTTGTGGGGAGCCAGCCCACAAGAATCCACCCCGACTCCCACCCCACAACACCATGGCCCTAGTCACAGAGCGGGTCAAGAAGGTGGAGAATGGATGACGGTGTCACGGGTACAAAAGAAGCACGGAACTGAAGGCACTTCTTATTTATTCTATGACTGCTGCTTCCTACTTGAAGTTTTCCCCAAATTAATAATAAAAAATAAAATGGAAGAAAGAAAATTAAAAAATCACTAATGCTGCAATGAATAAAAGATGTTTTAGATAAAGTAACAAAAGTAAGCAGAGAGGCTATTTCAATATAATATGAAATATTAGTTACATCTAGTTCCCATCCCTGCCTGTTGACTTTGATCCAAACATTTTTGTACACACTGGAAGATAAAACAAACTATCCATTAAAAGATAAAGGCTACAGAGAAAAAGTGTAGCTGCTGTGACCACAAGTAATGTGGAAATATCACTCAAGTAGCTATGAAAAACCTTTGATATTTGAAAGTGTATAAATGCATGGATTTCCTCTCTACAGTAGGCACCCTGTGGAGCACTGCGGAAACATATTTCTCATTTCATAATGAAAGACTGTGAAAAAAGAATTCTGAGGACATCTTTTTGGAATACATCTCATACGCTATTAAGGACTATGTTAACCCATCCCCCTCTTTTTAAAATTTAACCTGGATATCTCCCCTCTATCTTTTCTTTAAACCCTTTATCTAGACTCACTCAATAAGGGTTCAAAATCTGTTGCCCTTTCCCCCAGCCAGCCTATTCTATACAGTGTGCCCTTTCCCGTAATCATTTTAACCTAAGCATAGAAATACACCATTGAAATTTTATTATCCCCCAAAAGTTTCTACAAGATTAAATTTGTACCTTGAGGGCTTATTATGAAGGTGTTATTACATAAGACACTTCTAATCTTTTCCTAAACCTAGATGTATAGCCATGGATTTCAAGGACCATATTTTCAAGACAATATTTAAAATTCTATGTTCGGTTGGACTGTTTTGTGTAAATAAAGTGATTTGTGCATCAATAGTGAATAATATAAAGTGTTAATTTTTCGAATTTCAGAGCGTGGATTCGATTAGAGGCTTCGGCCCATTTTGTCAATGGGATCTCTAGTGCACTGTGATAAGGGACTATGCAGAGATGAGACCTTTATTCCTCCTAGAAGATCCCTAATTTTTATTTCATAGATTACTAAGAACATAAAACATTAACTACATTATTGAATTAGCATGCGTGTTACATTTAATGACATCTCAGCCATTTCTAGTATACATTAATGGAAAGTGTAGACCCTTTGACCATATGAAGAGTTCTTCATAATATATAGAAAAAAATACTTAAAACATCTCTCGTTAATTTGAGTTTTGGCATTTGTGCAATTCCATTTAGTCAACTATAAGCAAACATATCATGCAACTCCAAATCAAGTCTTTTCGTGGATGGGGATATTGGTTTAAAAATAAAATTTGAAGAAAAAAACGTAAAAATTTTCCAATAAAACAATTCCCTATTCAAAAATATGTTTTGCCTGGTGGGGAGGCAGGGGGATATCACTTCTGAATTGTTTTTACCAAAACATTTGCTATGAGCTTAGTTTCATACTACTTGTAACTCTGCACATTCATATTTGATGGTAAAAACAAGTACAGTAACATTAAAAACAGAGCAAATAAATACTCCCTCTGGGAAGTGAACACACAGTCGAGGACAGGACTTGGCCTCTGTACAATATTTTTTGTTACTGTAGCCAAGGACTTGATAAATACATATCATTCTGTAAAGTTATCTTCCTCTGTTTGCTTTACCGATTTGCATTTTTCTTCCCTATACTACTTTTTTTTTCTTAGCATTCACATTACTTTTGCAGCTACTTTAGTATTTACAGTTTTCTTTACATTCGCAGGGGCTGAAGAAGAACTGGGAAGAGGTACACAAGGAGTTCCAGTCCCTCTCCGTGTTCATCGATTCCATACCGAAGAAGATGCACAAGCAGAAGCTAGAAGAAGAAATGAAGCAGCTGGAACATGACATTGGTGTCATTGAAAAGCACAAAATTATTTACATTGCCAATAAGTAATAATAGATTTCTAAAATAGAGTCATTTTAACATAGGGGAAAAAAACGCTGGAATATGTAAACATGAAACTTTGCTTTTCAAACAAGGAAATACCGTGAAAGAGAATAAAAATAGTCTTTACCAAAACGCTTAGGGAATGTTTAAAGGATAATCGAATTATTCTACTTACATGAGGGAAAATTCTGTTTTTGCCAGCGTTAGGTTTTCTACACATGAAATTTGATGTTGTGTGTTCCAACCTGTAGTATAATCCATTATTGTTATGTACTCGCTTCACATAAATATTAATTTCTGGGCCCTGAAGAATAGTCAGCACTAGGAACTTCAGATTTTTTCTACACTACATGATGCAAAGAACGCAGCATTAAAAACTTAGGTATTTTGAATTGGAAATGGTGGCATATGCTTTCTTGCTACTCCCGTGCTCTCTGCATATTGTTTCAGAACCGCCCCAGTTTAACAGTGTACATTCTCTGATAGCCTACATCATTAGCAACCATTCCCAGCTGCAAATATTTGCAATGTCCATAATGCTATATATGCCAAAGGGGTTATATTTCCAGGAAGAAAAATGAAGAAGTCAGCATAAAATCAAGAAGACAATTTACAAAATGCATCACTGAGGAAAATCAAAGAGAATTGCTTTCTTCCAAGCATACCAACTTTTCAAAACCTTGCCATTCACTGTAAGAGCTTTATTCTATAATTCACTATACGTGGTTCACTGAAACGGGGTGTTGCCTTTTCTTTTTGGTCCTGTGTATCTATTTTGTGAATTCTAAAGTTTCTATTTGTAAGATGAATTTATTAAGCAATAAGTTTATGTGAGTAGAGCTGGCTTCAACTCAAGGCTACAAGGAAAGTCTCAAAGGAAAAGATTTTTTTATGAAATTTCAAATTAGAGAAATTCAGTAATACACATGAAACAGAAAATATCAGAGAATAACAACATCTGCTGCTTATACTGATTTTAATCTTATTGAAAATGGAAAAAATATGACAACTTTTTAAGGTTTTTCCTGAACAGAATTTAAGAGCATTATACAAAAGTTTATTTTAAATAAAAATGGTTATACACAAATGTTTTTGGAAACTCACCTTAGACTTTTTTCACATCTTTTTATGAATATCATTTCTTTATTTCTTTATTACCTTTGAGCAGATATAAAATTAAAGGATAGTGATTATTCAGGATGGGTGGTTGCTACTTAGGGTAAGCTAATAGCTACAACAAGAAACCCCAAATATATAATAATAACATAATAGAAACTAATTTCTCGCTCACATACCAGTACTGCTCTGTGAAGAAATGAGCAGAAACTCTTTTGCACACAGTTACTCAAGAACCCAGACTTATATAGTGGGTAGGCTCTGTTTTCTCCAGCGTTGGGAGTTTTATGTACAGGCCAAGCCTAGAAAAGATACACACCATTTCTGTTTGCATTTTCTAAGTCAGTTACCTTAATTGTACAGACTCCCTCCAAATCTTATTTGCCTGATAAAAATTTATCATTTACGTTATTGTCCTGTGTGAATGAGGGGGGCTATGTCCTCTGTTTTCACACAGTCACTCAGGGACTCAAGTCTCCTATTGTCTAGTGGCTCTGCTGGGTACAACCACCCTTCTCTGCAACACTTAGGGATAGGATGTTTAGGTTAGTATTTTATTTGTGAGATGATTCCTATACATACTAAGTTTTAAATAATTCAACGTCAGTAGCAATGCCAAAAAAAAATCGTATTATTTCAGCCTATAGTTGTTATGTTTTGGAGCCATGAATGAGAGTTGCCTTGAGTGATATCTTTGTGGCTCTAATGGATGGTTTTTCTCTTGATTTCTGTAAATTTCTACTAAAGAATACAGACTTTCCTCCATGGCCCACAATGTTGTGCTAGATTGACTTTGTTGCCTTTCTCACTCACAGGCTTCCTAGGGAAACCTTCATATCCATTGTTCCTGAGACATTCTCCAAAAGCACCCAACCATGCAGTCCCAACCTTGAAAAGCTCCAGCACAAGCTTCCCACATCCACATCAAAACACACACACACACACACACACACACACACACACACACACACACCTGGATCATTCTACCAGGCAGGGGAGGGACAAACACCTGACTCAGGTGATTGGTCAGTGACTGATCAGATTCTCTCTCTTGAGAACATGAACTAAGAGACACAGAGACCACGGGCATTTGGGAGGAGGCACTTGAGCCAAAAGGTCAAACTTCATGCCTGCAGCTAGTTTGACTTGGTTTCTATTCCTATTTGAAAGAGCTCTGAGTAGAATAAAGATCTAATATGGTCTGGCCCCTTGCCTGTGATCTCTTCAGCTTGGTTCCTTGTAATGCTACCCCCGCCCCACTGTGACAGGCGTTCCTATAATACTGAAGTATAGAAGCTTCCCAAATTTTTGCAGTGTTTTCCTCTGCCCTTTTCTTTCTCCTCCTGCATATCTGCCTGGAAAATATTTGCTCTTCAAGAGTTGGATCACATTACATATCTGTGACCTCCCTTTTTGATTCCTCAGACCTGTCCTCATATTCTAGCATTGCTCATATCATATTGTGGGTATGTGATTATCTGCTGTTTCCCTCAAAATGGCAAGCTTCTGGGAGAGAAGGGACTGTATCTCATCATCTGCATTCCTTAGAATCTACATAGTAACTGGTAGATAGAAGGTGCTCAAAAAAAATCTTTGTTGAACAAATTAATGATGCCCAAACATATATTTTAATAACTCTTTTGTATTGTTAATTATCATGACATATATCAGACTTAGAAGAGAGGGATTTCGGCTACTAAACAAAGCAGTTAATACCACAGCAACTAGCCTGATGATCAAGGCAGGAGAAGGAAATTTAATGTAGTGCTTATGAACTTAGCATTGGAGTTGGGTGGACTCAGGTTCACATCTCAGCTCAGCACTTACTAATTGTGCTACAAAATCTTTTTAAGATATGTTTTCCTGGGGCTCCTGGGTGGTTCAGAGAGTTGAGGGCCCAACTCTTGATCTTGGCTCTGGTCATGATCTCACAGTTCATGAGATGGATCCCTGTGTTGGGCTTTGTGCTGACAGTGTGGAGCCTGCTTGGGATTCCCTCTCTCCTTCTTTTCTTCTCCTTCCCCCTTCTCTTTCAAAATAAATTAACTTAAGGAAAAAGATATATTTTCCTAGCCTATACGATTGTTGATAACTCACAGCCATGCTTTGCAGAGTTGTGATGAGAACGGAATGAAACAATATGTGTATAACAGCATAGTCCCTGACATGTAGAAAGAATACATTCATTGCTAAGATTTATTATAGTACTTTTGTCCAAGTGGTTCTGGGTCCATTAGCATACTGTCAATAGCATTTCCCAAGCTTATAAAATCCAGTTGCAGGGAAGGACCTGACTGAACAGTTTAGAAGTCCTAGCATGAAATCACCCTAGTCTGGCTAATCTCCTTAGTGGCACATGCAGATGATAACTGTATTTGGAAACTGCTATCTTTAATAACTAGCAAAAATTTGGCAATACTTCCTAAATTACTCAGCACAGATATTCCCCCTCAAAACGATAAGCTTAAATAAGTAATGCTGCCAAGCGTCACTAAGCACAAAGGTTTGCAAGGCTGTCTCTAACAAAGCCTCATGGGTGATATTTGTTAGTGAATTAATGTGGCCCAGGGCCTGACCCCAAGTCTGAGGCCCCGCAGGTTCAGTGTTCTCAGGACCTCAGACTGATGCACATGAATTAAAAAGTACATGAATCTGAGGTGTCATCTGAATATCAATTTTTTTCATTGTGATCAAACACATAACAAAATTCATCATCTTAACCATTTTTAAGTGTACAACTCAGTGGTATTAAGTACATTCAATATGTTGTACAACCATCACCAGCATCCTTCTCCATAAATGTTTTCATCTTCCGAAACAAACTCTATACCCATTGAACAAGAACTCCTAATTCAGCCCTTTCCCTCCAACCCCTGACAATTGCCATTCTACTTTCTGTCTCTCTGACACTTAAAAATAAACTGAAGAATTAATAAAAGTTGGGAGAGGTGGGGAAGAGAAAGGTTGTGGGAGGAACCAAGCAGAGAGAATAAAATGTGTAAAGAATCCGGGATAGGAAACCCTCAGCCCTTAAGAGGAAGGCAGCCACTGGGCTGGAGTATATAGAGAAGGGAAAAAGATTCAACCTGAAGATGAAGACAGAAATGATGGGCATTAATGTATTCTAAGCAGGGAGGTGGCCCAATCCAATCTATTTTTAAGTGATCGCTTGCTACATGGGTTAAGGTAGAATGAATGAATGAGTGTGGGGAGATTCTCATCCTCCACGTAAAGAATATAGTCGTATAAAACCAGAGCTGTGGTAGTGAAGACAAAGTGTAGCTGCTGGCTTCAAGAAATATATAAAAAATAAAAATACAACTTGGTGATAGATTGAAAGGGGAGGAAGAGGGAGATTTCAAGGACCAAGATTTCAACATCCACCAAATGTGTTTCTGCAGCCAGGCAGTGGAGGTGCCATTTTCTGAGCTGGGAATGTAAAGGTGGACCAGATTAGGGAGGATAGGTAAAGAGATCAAGAATACAATTATAGATCTTTTGTATTTATGACCATCTTTTGACTTCTAGTCGGAGATAGATAAATCATTACAATGATGATGATAGAAATTTACACATGTATTTATGACAACCCTGTGACATCTAGTTGGAGATAGAGGATACAGATAGGTAGGTAGGTAGGTAGGTAGGTAGATAGATAGATAGATAGATAGATAGATGATAGATAATTTGAATCAGAAAAGAGAACTGGGACAGATCTATAGATCTATAGAACTATAAATCTGGGAATTCATCAGCATGAATGAAACCACCTTGGAACAAAGTATTGAGTGAGAAGACAATGACGTGTCAATGACTCTGCCATGTAGAAATCAGATGGGAGATCAGGAAGGAGCAAGTAGATGAGAGAATAAGTGGCCTGAGAGATTAGAAGAAAACCTGGGAGCCAAGAAAATTCAAAAAAGGAGCACGCTTTTCCTAAGGGAGAACCTTGACAATGAGAATGAAATTCTCAACACCTCAGCCGTGAGACTTTCCTCTCCCCTGCTGTAAGCAGGATACTGGTCAACTCCTACAATGGCTCCCCTGCTCCTGTTTTATATTTGTAGTTCAAGCTCTTATGCTGAAATCCTTTGATCTCTCTAGATACGTTAACATCTTTGGCCAATGTCACAACATTAGCAGGTGACTTAACATGTCTATTAATACACCCCACATGGACAGTTTGACCACCAAAGCAAAGGATACTTTCCAGCTCAAGGAAATTTTTCAGTAGGTAAGAAGGCCAATGATGGCTAATATCATAATTAACTCTTAAGAGGACAATCTACCTGCTCTCATTTCCATGTTCTTAGTAACCCATAGATTGTGATTTGTTCATAAACACTGGTGATTCCAGTAGAAGACAAGCATAGATAAGGGACAAAAAGGGCAAGATCATTTTTCTGGAGAGTTTGTTTCTTTCTGACTGAGATGTGCTATGGTGGGGAAAAAAAATCAGCAAGTTTGGCTCTGACCAATCTTTGTTACGCAATCTTTGGGAAATCATTAGTGTTCCTCAACCTTAGTCTTCTCATATATAAAGCAAAGAAACTGAAGTAGATTTTGTTCAACCCTCCCTCTAGTTGTAATGGTCTGTCATTCTAAAAGTATATGACTAATTTTTTAAATTTTTTAATGTTTATTTATTTTTGAGAGACACAGATAGAGACAGAGTATGAGCAGGGGAAGGGCAGAGAGAGTGGGAGATACAGAATCTGAAGCAGGCTCCAGGCTCTGAGCCATCAACACAGAGCCCGACACGGGGCTCGAACTCACAGACCGTGAGATCATGACCTGAGCCGAAGTTGGCCGCTTAACAAACTGAGCCACCCAGGTGCCCCAGTATATGACTATTTAAAATAAAAAAAGTAAATGACTATTTTTGATTTAGCTTAGCCAAGAGTTTGGTCTCTCAACTCATCAGGACACAAAAAAGCACTAGAAAACTCAGAGCCAATGATTTGTACCAACACTCATCACCTCAATCCGCCATTTGCCATACTGGAAAGAATGTTAAGTAAAGCAAAACTCTCACTAGTTTTTAGATGTAAGCTTTCTTAATAATAGTCATTTGAGGTTTTCAACCATAGGGTGTTCTTTCCTCTAAGGATTTAAAATAGATTGTCTCTCCAGGAAACTAGTGCTGAAAGAAAGAAGGAAAGAAGCAGAGAACAAAGAGAAGAAGGGAGGGGAACAGGGACAGGAGGAGGAAATTTTAAAAAGAAATCAATACGTCCTATTAACTAGAAAGAGTGGTTCCCATTAGAGAAGAACATTCTTCTGACTGTGCCACACACTCTATGCTCTTAGAACAATGCAGCAAAAAAAAAAAAAAAAAGGAATCTTGTCTTCATAATTAAAAATTGATTCCTTCATTCATTGGCAAATGACATCAAAGGTGGCAGCAGCATTTTTTCTTCATAATGGACTTGATGAGAAATAACTGAAATTAGCAACAGACTAAGTTAATGCTAATTATCCCTGGAAACCAAGCCTGCTGTTTAACAAGATTGGTATAAAAAAGCCATGCACATAATAATTTTTAAATTGCATATGCAGATATGGCCTTTAGAATCAGACTTTTTCTTCCACAGGATGCTGCCTATATAAAAAATATATATATATATATATATATTCCCCCATACAGACACGCACACACACACACGCACCCACACAGACTTTTTAAATGCCTTAACTTAGGCACTCAAATGTTGTCTATGAAGCAAGGGTATACACTTACCTAAAGTTGTTACTGATACGGAAATGTTACTATCTATGGAATTCTTTTGGAGTAAAAACTATCTATCCCACCCAAGAACCTCTGCCACCAAATTCTCCTTTCTTGAAACAGCCAATGTTATCAATTTTTATGCACATTTCAGAAATGTTTTATAAAACAATGAATATATGTATGTATATGTATACCCAAAACATACATAACTGTATATACATATAGGCATATATATACATATATCTTTTGTTTTGTTACCTCAAAGAAGAGGATGAAATATTTGCCTCTTTCAGTTAGTAATATTGTAGAGCTCATTTTTTATCAACACATAATGTTCTTCATTTCTTTTTTGTGGACTTAATTTTTAATTTTATGGGTGTATATAATTTGTTTCATCAGTGCCCTATTGATAGACATTTAATATTTCACTTAAGTTGTTTTCAATACTTGCTATTAAAAGCATGCTGCAGTGAATGACTTTGAACATACATCATTTCACACATTTGAGTATATTTGTAGGGAATCATTCCCAGGAGAGAAGTAACAAGGTTGAAAGATATGTGCACTTGTAATTTTATTAGGAACTAGTTTTTACTTTGCTATATGTGTGTGAATAAGTGATGTACATACGTGCACCAGTGATTTACCCAAATGGAGGTTGGGGGAAGTAAGACCTGTTCCCTACAGTCACTGAATCCCCCACTAAATCCCACAGAAATAGCCGCTGTGACCAGTTTCTTGTGTAAGTTTCCAAATAATATTCTATGCATATATGTATCTATAATATAAAAACAGTCATATATGTATCTATAGGAGAATTATGCCAATTTGACAGGTATGCACTTTTCTTCTGTCAGTTTGTGGGGATCAGAAGGCTCTTGCCAAGAGTGGCGTCATAGGTCAGTGTAAGGAATAGCTTCTCTCTCTTTTTTTTTAAGACAGTTAATTTTCTGCAATTAGATTAGGAGAAAAAAAATGAAGAATCCACTGGTAGCAGGAGGAAGCAAAAGTCTTCTAGGGGCTGGCAACTGATGAGACAGATACTCAATTATTGGGCATCTCCACTGATTTTCCATGGCAGAACATACGGCAGAGACTTGGGAACACGCATGCCCAAAGCCAGGTTACTCTTATGCTCCCTAACTATGCTGCTTGCAGGGCTGTTGTCACAGTAGTTGGCTGTGCCCGAGACAAATGGGGTGATGGTCTGTTCCCACAGATCTTTATCCTACTCTTCATGGCAAGGAGGGCACTGCCTTGTGCTCTCAGCCAGAGTCTCTTGCCCAAGGTTCCTGGTTTGGTTGACAACCTCCTGCTCAATATAACTTTCATCGTCACGGCTTGAAATCGGAGGCCGATTTCGGCCCGAGGAACCTGGTGGCAGGCACTGAAGGGACAAGTAGCCAATTCGTTTGCGACATCAGGATAATTCTTTCTGCACTTGATAAGATGATAAGCAAACCTGCAGGCCCTGATCCAGTGGTTTTGTGTCATAGGGACATTGTAATAGCTTTTCGGGGTCCAGGGAATCGATGGAAGTTTCTTCCATTTTGGAAATGAAGCAGCTGAATCCAAGTGCTTTTCCCTAGTACTAGACCGCGATGAAATGGAAAATTACGCGAAGAAGTCAAGTTTGGGCACTGGATGTGTCCTGAATCAATTGGTTAAACACTAAACAGAGCTGCGGTCTCCCTAAAACAATCGTTTTTCTTCCTCCGTGGAGATGCGCTCTCGCCACAGTAGCTTTCTCCCCACACTTGTGCACCAGCTACACTCACTTCCGGCTCCTGACATTAGAGGGCGGAGCCAGCCCCACCTCCCCCACTTCCGGTGACGCTGGTCTCAGCTTTTCTGGTAGTGGGATCCCTGGACCCTCTCAGGGCGCCCCACCTTAGCCCCTCCCCACTCTTCAGGCTCTGTTTGTTTCTTTGTTTAATATTTATTTATTCATTTTTGAGAGAGAGAGAGAGGGAGAATCCCAAGCAGGCTCCATGCTATCAGCACAGAGCCGGATCTGGGGTTTGAATTCAGAAAGCCTTAGATCACCTGAGCCGAAATCAAGAGTCAGATGCTTAACAGACTGAGCCTCCCAGGTGAATAAGTTTTTTATTGGCTTGTCATTCCTTATCAGCCATCCACCAACAGCATTGTGGATTCCATCCGGAAAGCAGTGGTTCCCCTGACCTTCACTATGCCAATGAGTACATCCTGGACAGAAGAGGGGCCATGGATATGGGTTGAATTTTTCAATCTGGATTCTTCCAATCTGGATTCGCTGCAGCCATCTGAGACCTGCTTTCATCTTCCCAGTGGTAGAGGCTGCGTTGGGTCTACTGTTCCCTTTATTCTGCGTTTTTCTCTTTCTTTATTGTGTTCTCGAACACTAGAAGGCTACACATTTGGACTTTAGATTGCACGCTGTATTCGGAGAATCTCTCCTCAACACAACTCTGTTCATTTCCATCTCTCTGTGCAAACTGCATGGCGCTTTCTTGAGTTCTTGTCTTTCATCATATATTGCCAAAAGCAGCAAAGAGCAGTCAACCCACAATATTCTCAGTTTTTCCAAACCGTTCCCCTCGAGGGGGTAGGTAAGCAGATAATTTCTCCTCTATGACAGTTCAACTGACAATTTTACCAAATACTTTTGCCATGGATTAACAAGGGTCAAGCTTTCCAGCCTGGCCAAGAATCTTTCCTATCATCTGTATGTCATGCAGTTCAATTACAATTAGGAAGAATCAGACCTTCTTAAGGCACAAAATGCCTATCAAGTCTTACCTTTCATAGGATTCTGTTCCAATCATGTGGCTGTGTCACCTAAGTGCACATAAGCACCAGAGTTTGCTACCATATGCCTAAGGCCCCCTATTCACCGATAGAGTTAATCAAGACAAAGGTAGCTGTCCAAAGCTTCTTGTAAGCGAGGAAAACAACAAAACAGAGGCACTTAGCAGTTGTCTAATTTCCTTTCTATTCCCTGGCCTCTGTGAGGCCAATACAGAGGACAAACCCTAATCTTGTGCAATTCCCACACATGAACTGTGCTGTTTTGGACTAATGCAGGTTTCTTTTATCTTTGCTGGCTTTGAGGAGACATCAGATTTTCTTCTGGATGAGCGCTATGGCTCTGCATAGCCAGCAGGCTTAGGCTTCAGTCCCAGAGCACCCTGGAGGCCACATGTGGCTTCATCTGGACAAATACTTTAGAACAAATTCCCTGGCTTTTCTTCAGAATTATAGAGATGACAGGCAGCTGCCACCCACGTAGTAAGATGGTGTCCAGCCCTCATCCAAGGCCCTTCTAGGGTATGGGTAGTATAAACAAGTGAGATTGGTGAGTTAAGCCTGAAATTATAACATTATCTGAGAATTTGGATCACCATCTTACTATAGCATTAAACTGCTGTAGTTCTTTTGTAATGCATCCAAAACTTTTTTTTTAATCACTTTGACACGCCCTTTGGAGAATTAAAATACAGTAGTAAAGCCTAAAAGACTCCGTTGTTTCTAAGTATATTTTATAAAATAAAAATTAAAAGAAAGAGAGTGCCAAGATTCTAAGTGTTCAAAATTTCTAGTTATTTCATTATGAGCCAGGAAATTGGTGGCAATTGACCCTTATGCTTTTAAAAATTTAAATAAAATAGAGAATTCTAAAAAAGTAAAATGTAAGCCAAGGGCTTTAAGCAGAATATGCTTTTTGTAAAAGATGCATTGTTCTATCAGCATTTACTCTTATGTTTCTAGTATTATCTCATAAGTTTAAGTATATTTTAAGTTATAACCTGGCATTGATTCATCATCTGGTATTTGGGATATTTTTTAGACTGTAAACTTCATGTAAATTCAATTCAATTCGATTCAATTATAATGAGTCTTTAGATTGATACTTTATTATTATAATCATTTTAATACACACATTGAGACTAATTTTCTTAAAATTGTTAAACTTCAAAACTATTTTAAATTGTTAGATTCTTTTACAAGTCACATCAGAATTCATGTGTACTAGATAGTTTATCCAAATGTTTAAGTTAATAAATCTAAAATTATTATATTTACTAACCAATATTGTTCTGGGGGTCTTAAGTTTTATGATCTTTCACTCCACCCCCACCTCACATATTGAACTTCTGCTTTTCAAAGGGAGCAGAAGACTGCATGGGGAAGAGTTAGAGAGAGAGGGAGCGAGAGAATCCCAAGTAGGCTCCGCATTGTCAGTGCAGAGCCTGATGCGGGGCCTGATCCCACAAACCATGAGATCATGATCTGAGCTGAATTCAAGAGTCAGATGCTTAACTGACAGCCCCCAGTTGCCCCTGAATTTCCGTTTTTCTACTGCATGCTCTCAAGATCAGATTTTTCTTATTCCTCCTTCTCCCATGCCCATATCTCATTAAATCTAAGATATCATCCTAAATATATCATTTTAGGTGCCATTAAGAAAAAAAATCTTAACAAACTGTCACAATGCTTTCTTATCTCTCAGAATTTTTATTTTATAAAATAAAATAAAAGAGTCTTTTTCAACTTAGGATGCAGATTTCTCCATGTAGTCTTATGTGAAATAAAAAGATAAAGGTTAAAGTAATCTTAAAATGTCTTTGCGTTCTGAGCTGGACTCATTTCTGGCTCACTGTAGAAGCATCCAGAACTATAACCCCACTGGCCACTTCCCATTGCTCACAGAACCCTGTGCAGCTGTTTATATACTGCCATGACATTTGCTCTTTTTTCCGAATAAATTCTTATGAGCCATGCTGTAAGAATCCTCTCTGATATTGCTTAGCCCAGCTTTCAGCTGAGAGTTGTGGGTGAGGCCCTTCTGGGAAATTAGAGCAGAATAGAAAAGCAATGGACACCAAAGTGCCTATTTTGATGGTTTGTTTATCAAGCCTAGTTTGATCATTGGATGTGCAAAAATTTTCCTCATATTACAGTTCTTATCTTTCCTTTCTAACATCAGTCTATGAAATCTGCAGTCTGTTGGATTTGACTCCCAACTGATACTCAGCTGGTGTAGCTTAGACATTTGTGTGGAAATTTACTACAGCAACTACCCTTCCATCTAGGGGGAAAAAGTTTTGTTCCTATGGTAACTGTTTCAGAGCAGTGCATACTTACTATACTTCTAAAATATGCAGCCCATCCTTATGGGAGTACACATCATCTTGAAAGATTTTTTTACCCTTTCAATAAACATTGATTTTTTGTTCCTTTTCACCTGATTTCAGAAAAGCATAAAGCTTTGTTTCTAAGAATTGCTAAGGAAGAGCGTCAGGAAATAAGAACTGTGGATGAGACGGGCCCCTGGCAGCTGTCGTGAGAGAGCAGAAACACAGTCCTCAAGTGATTTCTGGGAACACATGACCAGTCCCTCCATAGCTGTATTTCTACCAGACTCTTTCTATTTTCCATGCATCATCATGTTTGCTGTGTTTGGGATGTTGCTATGCAAAACGATATAAAAGAGTGGGGCTTTTTTCCTGAGGCAATTAAGTTTAGCAAATGCTACTTTAGAATGATGCAAAAGTTCCTTAGAAAAATTTTAGAACTCCTTGGGGAATGGTCTAAAAATGTTCATGATAAGAAAGGATAGTATTAATAATGGCCTAAAATGTCATTCTACATGATAAAATTCACCAGTTCCAGGGGCTTTGTGACAATTGACATAACTTAAACCACAGTTTTGAAAAGGGTTCTTATTTGTAGTTTGCAAACAAAAGGCCCTTGCCATCCTTGTCTTCAAATTCATTGACCTCTATCAATTTTTCCCTTTAAAAATTATATACTACAATCCTGTTACAGCAAAAAAAAGGGGAGGTGGGAGAGGAAGGAAGGAAGGAAGGAAGGAAAGAAGGAAGGAAGAAAACATCAAAACTACAACTTACAGCATTCGTTAGAAAAGTTTGCATCATGGGGTGCCTGGGTGGCAGTCAGTTAAGTGTTCAACTCTTGGGTTTCAGCTCAGGTCACGATCTCACGGTTTGTGAGTTCAAGCCCTATGTCAGACTCTGTGCTGATTCTCTTTCTCCCTCTCTATGCCTCTCTCTCTCTCTCTCTCTCTCTCTCTCTCTCAAAATAAATAAATATTAAAGAAAAACTTTTTTTTCAAAAATTTTTTCAAAATTTTTCAAAAATTTGCATCATGGTCTCCTTTCCATTTTATCTTTCTTTCGTGGGCCTGTGAGTGAATTGTTTTAGAGCTCACTCACAGAAAGACGTCTGTGGATTCTATAGTTCTGTGATAGAACGTGTAGAAAAGGAGTTATAAAGCATGTTCATAGTATCTTAAGCATGTAACCCCCCTCCTCAACAAAGATGATGCATGGGCTCTAAAATAGTGAGTCTTCATAACTAAAGGGGCAGCATGGGCTTACCCAAGGTTTGGCGGCATCCATCTTGCTGCTTATAAAGAAGCCAAAATACAAGGATTGGGAGAGTAGAGAGTGAGTGATTATACATGATCCAACTTTGGGGCCTCCAAAGGTAGCAGTCCCTATGTGCTCAGCAGAATAAGATACAGAATTCCAAGGCGATAGTATTGGTTTCCAGACATCCTGCCTGCCTTCATCCACGTGCTAAAGTACCGGAAATCTCACCATCAAGTCTTAACAGGTCCTCTTGGATTAGATTATCCAGACAGGTAGAAAGGCCCCAATTGAAGGAGTGAGAGAGAACGTAAGGGAGTAGGGGTCAGTGTAGGGACTGAAAAAAGCCATGGGCATGCAGTAATACTGTCAAGGCAGGTCGGTCGAGGGAGCAGGACCTTGGGGGAGCTGGGACAGCAAAGGATATTGTGAAGGACATCGGCTGCTTGCCGAGTGAGGGAGTGTCGGCGGCTGTAAGAGGAGACTGCTGCAAGACCTGGAAGCCTTTCCTTCTCGCTGAGTTTGCCTCGCAAGACACTAAACTTGTGCTGTCTCATACCTCACGGGCAGGAGTGCCTCAGCATGACTAGTCTTTTTTTTTTTTTTTTTTGCCTTGTTCATCAACCCTGGAAGGGATTGTTGTTAGAGAGGAAACAGTTCTTCCTCTTGGGCCTGGGAAAACCCCACTCCCTGTATGAGGATCAGAAGGAAGATGCAATGGTATAGTGTAAGATCTTACTTGCCGATAGGCTTTAAAAAAATCTACCATTTTCTACGCTTATTTTCCAGTCCTTTGGTGTCCCAATGATGATTTCACTGATAACCAGAAATACCAGAAGCCTAGTCTATGGAAATCTGTTAAAATCTTCTTTAAAAATTATGCATTGCTTCACCACATTTCCTTTTATTTTTAAGATGAGTAATTTCTTTGAAAAAATTTTTTAATGTTTATTTATTTTTAGAAAAAGAGAAAGGGAGAGGGTAAGTGGGGGAGGGGCAGAGAGAGAGAGAGAGGAAGATACAGAATCTGAAGCAGGCTCAAGGCTCTCAGCTGTCAGCCTGATGTGGAGCTCGAACCCACGAACCGTGAGATCATGACCGGAGCCAAAATCAAGAGTTGGACGCTTAACCGACTGAGCCACCCAGGTACCTCTAAGATGACCAATTTCTTTCAGTGTTGGATGTGTTGAGCCAAAACTATTTGGTCAAAATTATAGACACATAAAAATATGTTATATATTATATATCTATATTTTTTACACACATGTATACATAAAGGTGTCACTACTATCCAAGTAAGGGCATAAAGAAAGGTCAGGATCATTGCAAGACTACTGGAAAGTCTCTTGTAGAATTTCTATTCGAGGATCTAAATGTTGAATTAAGCAAAGAATAATGCCATGAGAAATACTAGGCCTTCACCAAATGAGAAAAAAAAAATACAATTCGTCAGCTCTCCTGCCCTACCTCCATGGTGAGTGTTCAGCTCATTTGGAGGGACATTCTCATTTGCAAGAGCCAAAGCCTTTCATCATTTCTGGGCATGGCGGCCATTAAAGGCAGACCAGGCGGTGCCAGCTGTGTATGCTGAAAGAAATCACACGGTTTCATTATGTAGAGTAATGAGAGAAGAATGGACAGTCTGGACCAGCTGGATCCATCTCTGCCACTCAGTGTGTGTGAGCACACACACATGCTCGCACATGCAAGATCAACACAGAAAAAGAAGGCTCAGAAGCTCTGGATTTGTAGAGGCGGAAATTGGACATGGTACTCATGGGATCCCAAATCTTGCGGTCTTGGGGCACCTGGGTGGCTCCGTGGGTTACGCCTCTGACTTTGGCTCTGGTCATGATCTTGTGGTTGGTGAGTTCAAGCCCTACATGGGACTCGTTGCTGTTAACGTGAACCCGGATTTGGATCCTCTCTCTCTGCCCCTCCCCCGCTTGTGTGATCTCTTTCTCTCTCAAATATGCATTAAAATAATAAAAAAATAAAATCTTGTGGTCTGTTATGATGAGCAAAGCAGTGGGTCTTGCTCATAGCGGGGACTATACCTGTTTACTAAATTCAATAAAAAATAACTGAATTATTATATAACTTTTGAAGACCACAAATAGCCAATAAAATGAGAAACAGAGACATTGCCACATTTTCTTCTCTGTAATCTCAGTTGTTATAGGATCTGTATTGTTCTATGTGCTTAGTTTAAATAAACTCACTTAGTCTCCATAAAAACCTTATGCTGTAAATATGATTATCACTCTCTTTTACCATCAGGGAAACTGAGGCACAGATAGGTTAGGTAATTGTCCAAGAGCCCACCATTAATGGTTGGTACTGGAAGTGTTGATACGAGAGTGTGGCTGTCCATAAATAAAGGTATATATCCAAATAACTGAAGGAGGGTACCTGAAGGACACCTTAAGACACAGATTTCGCTTAATCTGTAGCATTCTTCCTGTATCGTATTCCGTTCACTTCAATGCCTACGTATGCAGGCGCGTTCTAACAGAGCGAGATTGCAGAATGGAAAAGGCATTCGGGAACCAGGCTGGCAGCACAGGCTGCTCAGTTGACACTGGAAAGTGACTCAGAGGAAGGTGTTTTTGGTGTCTAGAAAAAACCCTAGAGCACTGACAGAAAGTATGAAAGGAAACCAGCAGGCGGGAGCGGGGGTGGGGGGGTGGGAGGGTAGGAGGGAGTGAGGAGGCAGTGGTATAGGGAAAGGAAGTGGTGTTATGGTCCCAGATAATGTCAGCACTGCTTTCAAATTTAGTGAGAAAGTTGCACACACTACATATAATGGGGTATTTCCTTTATTAGCTGCATTTTCACATGTTTTATTTTTTTAAATTGTCTTTATTTGAATAAAGTGGACACACAACATTACATTAGTTTCAGGTGTACGACACAGTGATTCGACATCTCTGTACATTATGCTATGCTCACCACCAGCACAGCTACGGAGTGTCACCATACACTATTGCAATAGCATGGACTATATGCCCTACCTGTGCACATATTTCCTTTTCCTTCTCCAATTACAAGGGTCACATGGATGCCTAAATAGCAAATTGCATAAAAGACACATTCAAGTTCCTTTTGCTGCTTTCTAGACATCCCTGGAGGTTTTCATTCATACTCCCTTGAGAGTGTGTTTGAAACGTATTCTTCTGGAGGAAGAACTGTGAACCTGAATGTATTCTGTAAACCTCTAATCTGAAGGTTCCGATCACTGGGAGTTCAGGCACCTTCCAGGTTATACAATCCCCACCAAATGCAAGACATGAGACTAGATGTCTGATGGTCAGGTGGCTGTGGCCTTCGTTTCATTATTTTGTATTTGATATATTCACATATAAAAACGTTAAATGCAGCAAATTTATAGGTCTATGACTTGCCAGTGGCCATGAAGCTCACTAGTGAATGAGGAAGATGAGGTAGGAGATTCATTAATGAATGAGGAAGAGTGTTGTTCCAGAAGAAAACTCAAAATGTACAGGGTAAGGCAGTAGCAATAACTAGAACTTATCTCGACAGGTCTGAGCACCGCTCAGTGAAAGTATCCTGACCACCTGTCAGGAGCCGGCCCCATCCTAGATTCATTTCACAGAGAACTTAATTATTTGTATGTGTAGACATCTAAGCCTTTGGCAATTTAATGAAACCACTTAAGGCAGTAAGAAATTGAAAGACTGCTCTTTTAAATTTTTGGAAGCATGTGAACTTGGTTTTCTAAAAACCCGCAAGGTGGTGGTGAGCCGTCTGTAGTGCTGGGACTCAGAATTGGGTCTAAGCAAGTACGCGTGGGCTATGGCTCTCAAGAGCCTGGGCGTGCACAAGGAATAGACACAGCGGGGGGGGGGGGGTGTGTGGGGGGGGAATTACAGTAACATGAGTGACAGTGCTCATGACGCTAATGTAATCATCACAACAATCAGTTAATCATGATAATTCTCATTTTTCACTGGGAGGAACTGAGTCTCAGGCTCATGAGTGCCAAGTCAACATTAATTGGCAGAGGCAGGACACAGGCTTCAGAAATGTGACCCCTGATTCCAGGTGTGCCTGTGAAATCAGGTGGGCTCGCCTGTGCAGTGGCTTGGTCAGCCTAGCGTGACCAGGTCTATATTAAAGACAGGTGTCAGAAAAAGATCACTTCCAAATTTTGCTGTAAGCCTCATGAATTTCAAGTATTAGTACTTTGGGAGTGCCTGGGTGGCTCGGTCAGTTAAGCCTCTGGCTCTTGATTTCAGCTCAAGATCATGCTCTTGCAGTTCACGAGTTTGAGCCCCACGTTGGGCTCTGCACTGACAGCCCAGAGCCTACCGAAGACTCTTTCTCTGCCCCTACCCTGCTTGCTCTCTCTCTCTCTCAAAATAAATAAATGAACTTAAAAAAATTAAAAAATTAGTACTTTGGGGGGCACTTGGGTGGCTCAGTCAGTTAAGCATCTGACTCCTGATTTCTGCTCAGGTCATGATCTTGAGATTCATGAGACTGAGCACTGTATCGGGTTCTGTGCTGGTGGCTTGGAGCCTGCTTGAGATTCTCTCTCTCCTCTCTCTGCCCCTCTCTTGCTTGTACATGCATGCTCTCTTGCACTCTCTTTCTCAAAAATAAATTAATTAATTTAAAAAATAGATATGAGTACTTTGGACAGTCTTAAGTATATCGTTTGGCTTCCCCCTAGATTCATCTTTCTTAAATGGAAGGAGTATTTTTTACAAATTTATTAATGTTTATTTATTTTTTGAGAGAGAGAGAAACAGAGTGTGGGCAGGGTAGGGGCAGGGAGAGAGGGAGACACAGACTCTGAAGCTGTCAGCACAGAGCCCGATGCGGGGCTCAAACCCACAAACCATGAGATCATGATCCGAGCTGAAATCAAATGCTTAACCAACTGAGCCACCCCAGCATCCCTTAAATGGAAAGACTATTAATGAACCTTAGGGCTCTGTTAATATTATAAACTCAAATTCCAAGGACTAAAAAGGAAAAATGATCGAGTCAATAAGAAAAATTGTGGAAACCAAGTTTTGGTTTTGCTTTTTGACTCGAACTTTAATTTGTTTCTCTGTGTTTGAGACATGGTCAATGTTTTCTCTATGTTTGGTTATGTTTCTCTACTCCAGGAAGCATGAAAGAAAGAAAGCCGTCCCTCAAACTCTTCTCACATTATTCCATAGCCAAGAGGGCTATTACCATCCATGGGTCTATTGGCTATTGGCTAAACATTTTCCTTAACTGCTTTAAAAGAGAGTAGGAAACCGTTGAGGCCAGTATAAGAGCGGTCACTCTAGGACAGTGATTCTTAATGGTGAACAATTTTGCTCCCATCCCCTGGGAGGGTATCTGTTACTCTCTAGAGATCTCTTAACTACAACTGGGACCACTACATCCTACAATGCACAAAATCGCTCCCGTGATAAAGACTGATTCTGCCCCAATATCAATATTGCTAATGTTGAGAAACCCTAGTCTAAGATCAGCTAAAGTGCACGGGAGTTTAGTCACCAGGCAAAATCTTTTAGGCCTTCAAATCTAAAGAATCTCAGCACAGTGGAGTTGCCTAGAGTTTTCTGACAGGTGGAGAGAGAACGTCTTTCCTCCATTCTCCATTAGTTGTCGAAGTTCATTGAACGAGTTTAGATCATTACTTCCACCCTCTCCTTTCTGTTTTTCTCATTACACATAAGGCAGCTGGCTTTTGAGAATTTTTACTCATCTGCGGTACATCGTTTCTCGTAGTTTGTAAAGCCAGAGTTTGACTCTTTTTTTAAAAGAAGCAGAAAATGTGGAAGAAGATTCAGAAAAACTTTTCCAAAAATGTCCCATCTTTCTAAGAATAGGAGATATCGTTGGAAACCTATGTTTTAAGAGGTTTCTAAATAACTGCCCGAATGACAACCTCAGTACCCATTCTCAGTATTTATCATTTTTAAAAGTCCGCTACTTAAAAAAAATGCAATCCAGTGGATTAGGACACTGCATCGAACCCAGGAAATGTGCCTAAAGCAAGAACTTAAAAACACAGATTAGTGTGAAGGCTTAAAAAAATATTGAAAAAGAAGGCAGAAAGGTCATGGATAACAGAAAAGTCATAACATACAAGGTAATATGACTTGGCTATCAAGGTGAAAAGGTAATGAGTACAGAGTCCAGGTATGACAGAGTCCAGGAAGACTGTCTATACCACTTAAGATTTGGCAGGATCCCCAGACCAGCAGAGAAGCCTGAGTCACTCGTCTCTCATTCGTGTATTCTCTGTAAAAGATGACCTGGGTGTATATTTTGCGGTCAAATGTGCAGAACGCGCTGAGGAATCTGGGCTTAAGAAGCCAGTGACGTCAATCCTAGGTTGAGAAGGAAATTATTTCTCAGGTAAGCATTTGGCCTTTACCATACAAACTAGATTCTTCTGACCTCCAATTCGTTCGAATGGCCTTAGTTTTAAAGACGCGTTAAAATTTTTCACTTTTGAGACTTTGAAGATTGTGTGTCATGTATGTGTGTGTCTGGTATGGACCAAAGAGAATCCGAAGGTTATTTCTCCAGCCAGGAACGAAGTCGATAATGTCCACGTTGGCCTGAGTTTTGAGTTTAAGAGGCTCCTGATCGTTGGGCTGAGCCAAGAAATAGCGGCGAATTTGGGGTAAAGTGCGTGTCGAGGCAAGAAAGCCACGGGCCACAGTAACTGAATAACATCTCAAATGGCCTACAGAAACAGAGCTCTGCTTCGCCCAAGTACCAAATGTAAACGCCCACTTCTGCATGGAGGGACAACTTTTCACTGTGAGACTTTCCCCGTCGTTCCTTACAAAGACACTGTGAAAGATGGTGATGGATTCTTTTTTTTTTAATTAAGTAGGCTCCACGTCCAACATGGGGCTTGAACTCACAACCCTGAGATCAAGAGTCGCATGCTCAACTGACTGAGCCAGTCAGGCGTCCCTAAATGATTTTGTAATTCGTCCATTTATACTTATTCTTTAGATATAAACTATAGATGAGATTAGTGATGTATTTATGTTTGATAGAAGCTTATTTGAAGTATCTTAATACACTTGGAAGTTCACTTTTCCGTCGTCCTTCATATTCCAAAGATTAAAATCATTAATTCAAGTTAATTGTTTTCTTTCTAATGTAAAATTTAAAAATATTAAAAAAAGACTTCTTACGTCAGAATCCATCATTATTGGTACTCATTAAACAGAAGCTTTTCCTGTAGGTTATTTTTGGTTTACACCCCCCGCCCCCACACACACACATGCATGGTGCATAGATAGAACAAGTTGATAACACAGTTTTGAAGGAAAATGTTAGCTCATTTACATGAAGAAACTTTTAAAGATTGTAGGTTTACTAATTCAAAACTCTTCAACCAATCCATGTATTAATGTAGAAGTTCCACTGATCAGAAATTCCATTTAAAATTATTCTGTTTTGATAATAGATGAAATGTGCTGGGGACTCCTTAGGTACTCAGTATTCTGAATACATTATTTTATCCACGCCTCACAATGACCTTAAGAAGTAGAAACTAACATTATCTTCAATGAACAGATGCAGAAATTAAGGCAAAGAACTTAAGACACTTGCCCAAGGTCAGGCAGTAGGTGGTAAGGTCTGATTTTAAAGCTGAGTTTGCCTGTCTTGGAGCCAAAAGCCTGAAACAGAGCACCATAAACTTTTCATTAGTCTAGGTATTACTTTATGGACTATGACAATAAAAGCACATTGTTTTAAAGTAATCCTTAGTTAAAAATTAATCACAAATTCAAACTGACTTTTTCTCATTAGTTCCCATTACTAACCTTTTAACATACGTTACCTAACACCCTTTTCCTCAAACCTCAAAGCATTTTTGCAGTAAAATTTTACTCAATTTCAGTTAAAAATTGTATAAAGCTTATTATAATTTTCTGTCAAAGAGAAACATTAATATTGGGAGCTAAATTTGGCAATATATGTCAAGAGCCTTAAAATATTTATACCTTCTAACTTAGAAATTCCATTTCTGGAGAATTTATCCTCCAGAAATGGTTAAAAGGGAATATAAACGTTTTATTACAAACATATTTGTTTATATATATTTACAAAATCAAAATTGGGAAGCGATAAAAGTATATTGGAGAATGGCGCCATAAATGTGGGCATTGCTGTTTCCAGTGATGTTGACGCACTGTGTATTAGATGATGGAAAAATACTCGTGTTATGTGTTTATTTTGCTCAGAGTATGAAACAGAGAAGTAAAGTGTAGAAATACAGAGCGAACCTTTAGCCACGACTATGGAGGATACTTTCTAGAGTCACAAATTGGAAGACGCCAGAACATGTTTAAAATGCCTTCATATTCTACTTCTAGTCTTCCGAATGTTCTGATTTAAAATCGTTTGCACATACTGAATTTGAAAGGGAAAAATACACTTGAATATTCTTTTCAAAAAGTTTTAGGCCCGCAAGATGGCAGACTGGGAGGTCCCTTGCCCACAATCCCCCACAACAACAATAATTTGGCAGACATCCTGGGATATGAATGCCTTTGTGGCAGCTCTGGATCCAGGTAGGAGGACGTGAGACCCTGGTGGAGCCCAAGACCATTTGGAGAAAGCAGGCCCATACCCACACGGCGGACTCAACAGCCATGTACCTGCCTGCAGACCCACAAACAGCCCTGTCCTCCTCTTTGGGGCTGGTCCTGCCACCAGCACCATCTGCCAAGGGACATGGGAAGAGTCACACCTTCTGGGAATCAGGTTCAGCTTGCCGTGCATCCGACAGGTACAGCTGAGGCAGTGAGTATAGTAAAGAGATTCCTAGTTAGAAAACAAAAGAACTCAGTGCCTTCAAGTACAAACCACAGGACTATTAATGTGAGTGCTACAATAGATGTCCATTGTCCTGGATATGACAGAGACCTCCTTGGAAATACCAAGAGCCCAGCATGCCCACACCCTGTATGACTTGCCGTATCACATGCCAGCTTGGCTTACTGGTTCACCTGGATCTTCTCTATGCTGGCAGTGTCTGAAAACAATGGCCTTGGAAATTCACCACACTACCATTGAGAGAGACCAGAGGGAGTTGACGCTTACATCTCTTTTGCCACTCAGAAGGTTGATCTTGTTCACAAGCAGGGCAGGGGGTGGGGGCAGAAGAGGTATGCATCGGGGTGGGGATAAGTTCCTTGTCTTCTAGGACTATGCAGAGATTCATGTCAACTTGGAGGGCAGTACAGAGATTGAGAGAGTCCTCAGCATGTCCATTTAAGTTCTTATTGCATATTTTAAAAAAGAAAAACATAGCAATACATAGTTTGAAAACAACGTTATATTTAAATACTTGGTTCGTTCAGTGTATCTTTAAAACCACATAAAACCTCTTACTGGGAGATAGTATTAAAAGTATCAGTTTGGGGCACCTGGGTGGCTTAGTCGGTTGAGCTTCCAGCTTTGGCTCAGGTCATGATCTCCCAGTTCATGGGTTTGAGCCCCGCGTCGGGCTCTGTGCTGACAGCTCAGACCCTGGAACCTGCTTTGGATTCTGGGTCTCCCTCTCTCTCTCCATTCCTCCCCTGCTTATGCTCTCTCTCTCTGTCTCTCAAAAGTAAATAAATGTTTAAAAAAAATTTTAAGCATGAATTTAAATATTTCACGATAGTGTAATTTTCAAAAACTTTTATAAAACACCCCTGCTAAGGTTTCCATGGTCAAAAAAGTTGGGGAAACACTGCAGTTTGCTAAAGTCTTCTTGAGTATTGACAGTGTGTCTTGGCATATTACAAGCTCCAAAAAGTCCCACAAGATAGAAGCGTGTTTACCTTTGCTTATCTCATTATTTCTCCAACCTAATGAATTACAATTTCATCTTTTTCAAATACACAGAAAAGCAACACAAAACACACCTTACGAGGTATTGCTCTAGGCACACCAGTATCCAATCTCTTTTTCTTTTCTCAGTCTCTTCCGTCACATGAGAGGACTCCAGACCTCGAGCCACACACACCCCCCAAGCTCTTTCCCAAGCTCCCCCTACTTCCTATCTAAAATACAGCCCAGAAACTGGCAATAGCTGGAGTAGTTCCTGGGATACCGCGAGCGAGTAGAGGACAGCTACGCTGATCTGAAGAGGATCTATGAGCGGTGAAGAGAATAAACAGCTTGGTTCCCATTCCAGTTGGTCTTCAGCCTCCCGGCATGAGCCAAAGTTTAAGGAGATCTCCTTGGTATTGGGGTTTTTTGTTTTTTGTTTTTTTGAAGTAGACATCTTTTCATTAG
This sequence comes from Paguma larvata, assembly GCA_030068075.1. Taxonomy (NCBI): domain Eukaryota; kingdom Metazoa; phylum Chordata; class Mammalia; order Carnivora; family Viverridae; genus Paguma; species Paguma larvata. The sequence continues at coordinate 115,189,463 of CM057828.1, forward strand.
AAACTCAGCACTGGCCGAGGCACCAATTAATTTTGCATAAACTGCCATAGCACCATTAGATGCTAATCCGTTCATTCATAAGCACAAGGTATTGTGTTAGGGTCATGTACATGACTTGTGCCTCCAGCCCTGTGGATTTATTTAGTGCTTAGCCTCTAGTTCCTGCAGCTGTGTCCTTTCAATGACTGCTTTATGGTGGCCAAGAGAGTTGAGGTCGGCTGCCAGGACTCCGAGATCTGGAGGAACACATGGACACATTATTCTTTTACTCTGAAGCTATCCAATTCCTGTTCCGGTCAGATGGGGAGATAGTGGGAGAATATCTCGGAGGCAGCCCAGCCCTAAGTGTTGATGATATTACTCAGGCCTGACATTATTGCAGAAAAGCAGGCTTAAATCTCCCTATAGCGTATTCTTCCATGGAAGGTTAATTACTAATGAAAGTGTAATCATACAAAACATAATTCCGAATGTAGCTCCTGGCTTTCTTTATAAGAACTACTATGGGGCCATTATTTCCTTTACTCTAGGACTACGCATCGGATCCAGTCTGCTTCAAACAAGAGGCCAGTGAAAGAGGACTTACTATGCTAATTGAATACTAATGAGGCTTTTGCTTAAGTTGTTTTGTGTTCCAATTATTTGCAACTATATTTCTTCTGCAGTGATGTAAAGGGGAAACTACTTCAAAGGTAGCAAGATTCTTAGCCTGAGTACTTGGGAGAAAGTATCTTGCCACTTTTTCTTCTGTGCTTGTAACATTTATAAAGGGTTTCGTGCAGCACTAAGGGAAAGCAAAATATCATCATCATTATTACTGGCCTTTGTCCACAGTGGATTTCATCCAGATTCTAACCAGTGACTCTGTGACTAACAATCTGAGTCACTAAGTTTCATATGTTTATGTATTTCAACACAATTCCCAGGCTGAAAGTTTTTTTTTTTTTATTTATTTTCATGTTTCAGAGCTCAGAAAAAATAAATGCCTTTCTGTATTTTTGAAACCAGGGTTACTGAGTGACAGACTCTAAGCAACTCAGTGCATAGATTGAATTGCTCCTTCAGTAACTGATTAGGGTGGGCAAACGTTTGAAAACGACCCAAGTGTCAAAAACTCAGTATATACTTTTAGACAAAAGTCTTTTAGCCTAGTGGCAAATTCGGGTAACTGTAAATATTTGTGTGTTTACCACAGTAATGGCACAAGATAATCTCAGAACTTAGAATGCTGGGAACATACAACTAAAAGGTGATCCAGAGAATGACAGACAAACTCAAGTATAATCATTGGTTGTTAACTTCACAAAGATATACCTCTTTAATCTTAGAGGTCCTTCAAAGAAATGCCAGAAAATGGACAGTCTGAGCTAAAAAAAATCATTTTTTGGTGGAAAATTCATCATTGTAATAATTTTCTCATTTTCCTTATTGATTCTCATACCAGCCCCAACTTGTCCCTAGATTATAATGGCTCCCGATTGGTTATAACACGTCTATTACACGCATCTTAAAAAGGCAATTACCCTGCCATTTTCAGATCAACTAACTTTACAAGCATTTGCTGATACATTTTCACATCATCTCAGATCAGTGACACCTTACGGTTTCATAGTTGCATGTTATCTTAGGTTAATCTCATCATTATATGTAATAGAGCAACGATGTATTGCCCTCCTCTATAGATGAGCAAATTAAGGCATATTATATTGATGTAATTGGCTCAGCCTCATTGGCTAAAACCATATGGATTGTAAATAAAAAAAAAAAACAGAATTCTATTCCAAAGCTGTTCCACTAGACATGCAGCAAAAATTTGAGATTTAAAAAAAAAAAAATTGCCTCTAAGCTCTCATAATGCAAGATGAAGAATTAAGCCTGCATGGATGAGCTGTTATTCTTGGATATTGGGCCTTGCAATTACTATTTATGATATCAAGTATTATATTGTATTACATTAAGGCTGTCCAAAGTACCAAAGTATAATTAGATCATACTAAATGTTATCAAAGTATAACAAGATAATAAATTTCCTTTTTGAAAGGATCTGTTTAAAAAAAGGTATATTTAGGGGCGCCTGGGTGGTTCGGTCGGTTAAGTGGCCGGCTTCAGCTCAGGTCATGATCTCACGGTCTGTGAGTTCGAGCCCCACGTCAGGCTCTGTGCTGACGGCTCATGAGGGCCGGGAGCCTGCTTCAGATCCTATATCTCCCTCTCTCTCTGCCCTTCCCCTGCTCATGCTCTGTCTCCATGTCTCTCAAAAATAAGTAAAAATGTTTAAAAAAAAAATAAAAAATAAAAAAAGGTATATTTAAAAACCAGAACAAAAAAAAATCTAACCAGTTTGTGTCAACTTTCATATTGCTAATATACTTTCTCTCAAGTTCTTCTTGGAAAGTTCATTAACCAATTATACTTGAAATCTCATCCGTTTCTTTTCTACTCCCATTCACTTTAAGTCAATGCGATAAAGCCTAGAGTATTCTAGATTTGGAGTACCCAAGTATGAAAACCACTAACCACAAGTGGCCACTGAAAACTTTAAATGTGGCTACTTCAAACTGAGATACCCTGTAAGCATAACATACACACTGGAGTTCAAATATTATGAAACAATGAATAAACATGTCCCAAGAAAGGTTGAAGTGATGTTTTTGCTCTATTGGCTTAAATAAAATGAACTATTAAAATTAAAAAAAAATAATTTGCTCCTCATGCATCAGAAAAATAATCTGGTCTTCTTAGAATAGTCCTATACGGGTGTATGTAGGATGTTCCTGGGTTTACATTCCTAAGGTTCCGGTTGTCATTCAAGCAAGTTTTATTTTTCCACTGTGATTCTGTTTAGTTTGACATTTAAATTAATGGCCTTTCTAATGAAAGATTTATGGACAGTTTTTCTTCCATCTTCCACAGTGTCTGAGCTGGACACCTGTCTGTCTAGCAGCTACACCTACAATTTGTTTTGAGGCCCCTAATGTGGCGGATGTACCCACACTGAGCCTCTTAGGGGTAAGTTTGATTTTGACTTTGCAGCAGGAAGAGACAGAGTGGGATACTTTAAAGCATGCTTGGAGAACCACCTGCGTTACACTCAGCTGACAGCCTTAGTAGCATGGATTTCCAAGTCCCACCCACAGCTTCTCCAGTTAACCTGCCTGGTGGCGGTGGGGGGTGGGGGGAAGGGGTGGGGAATGCTGGCGTGAAGCTGCCTTAACCTACTCCCCTGAACCCTGAAGTTTGACCACACCCCCACCATAGTACTTTTCAGTTTCCTGGAAGTTTTAGTGACGTTGGTTGTGAAGATACTTCCTGGGCTGGGTGGTTGACAATGCCAATGGAAGATGGACTTTCACCTTTGGGGAAAAGAGGTGAGAGGCATACTATAAAAAATGGCCCTGAACAAGGACCCCTGACAAGTACTGAGCGGAAAATGTTTACCATGAGCTAGGAAACAGTATCGCCCAGTTCGCAGGGGCCGGTGGACAAGCACGGTGCCCAGCCTCCGCGACCCACGGTGCTGTCTTCCTTCCTCTGCACCGGCATCTGGGAAAGGCTAACAAACAGCGCTGAGCACAGCCACGTCTGAATGCCTAATAGTTTTCCAACCTAGAGCGACATCAACTGATTGATGATTATTTTCCCCTCAAACCAGGCAAAATCAGCATTCCTCTCCCTGCCCTGGGCCAGAACCCAAGCATGAGCAAAGAGTCGAGGCTGAGAACCGTGTCCAGCTCGGGGCTTCAAACCCAGAGCAGGGCTGCAAAGAACGCGACGGGACTGCAGAGACCAGGGGAATGAATATACATGCAAGAAAAGCGGAGACCTTGAGGCGTGGACAAAGAACCGGCACATTCGGTTGGGGGGAGGCTGGGATTAGAGGTTCAATTAACAAAAGATTCATTCGAGAGGCTTTCGAATCTGGGAGCGATTGCTGTAAACCGCAACCCGAAAGCATCACAATCTGATCACATGGTCTCACAAAAGGGGTCAAGTGGATAATTTGTAAGAATCCCTCTTTTCCCCCGGACTGCGGTGAAGGAAAGGCCCTACTTGGAATTCCAGACCCCAAACTTTGGGCTCGGGCCGGGGTGAAGCCAATCACGGGGCTCTTGCAAACTCCGGCCTTGGCGGCTCGAGGATTTAGCAAACACATTAGGGTTCGTTTCGTGCACAGCCGTGCTTCGAGAACATCCCACATCGCAGACTCTTTCGCGGATTCACTTGGGATAAAGAGCGCATAAAAATTAGCAGGAAGGATTCGGCGACATTGTTCGCCTGAAAGCCGGGACCACAGCCTTAGGGAGGCGGGGGCCCTGGGAACCCCGTCTCCGGCTGTAAAATTCCAGCCGCGGGCAGCCGGGTCTGCGCGGGTCCCAGCGGGGAGGGGGCTCCGGGGCTCGCAGACGGGCGGCGGCCGCCAGGGACGCGCCCCGGGCCTGCGCTCAGGTGGAGCGCGCGCGGCTCGGCAGCTGCGCCCCGCGCTCCCGGGACCCGCCGGGGAGGGGCCGCGGCAGGGGGACGCGGCGGCCGAGGCGCCGCAGCCGCGCCAGGCGCGGGGTCCGCGGCGCGCGGCCCGTCTCCGCCGGCTGGCCCCGGGGCGGGGCGGGGCGGCCCTGTCCGCGGCCCCCTCCCCCTCCCAGCCCTCCGCTCGCCCAGATCCTTCCCTTCTTTCCTTCCCGCTTTCCCCGGGAGAAACATGGCCGGGAGCAGCGAGGAGGCGCCAGACTACGGGCGAGGCGTGGTGGTAAATGCAAACTCCCGATTTCTGCGCCGAGTCGTGCGCTCCCCGCTCTCTCCCCTCCCCTCCCTTCTTGGCTCCCTCCTTTTCGATTAAATGCTTGAAATGCATTCGGGTGAAATGCAAGCGGGCCACGGCTTTGTTCTCGCATCCCGGCTCGGATCGCTTCCATACTACCCGACCCACCCCCAGCCCCACCACCAAGCGGCCCCTCCCCGCGCCCAAACTGACCCCACCCCACTTAACAGCCCTTCACCCCGTGTTCTCAGTGTCCCCCACCCCCACCCCCTCAGCGTCCCCTCTCCTCCCCTCCCCCCCCCCACTCGGGCCAGGAATCCAACACTCCAGCGCTAAAGGATGTGCGGTGCCGGGTCCCCACTCCTGTTAGCCATTAGGAGTCACCTTTGGGAGCAGGGCGGGTCCGTGAAGACCCCCGCGTGCCGCTCTCGTGGGCCTCCTTCCCTTTGTGCTTCCTCCCGACCCTTCGAGCGCAGGCTTCAAGTTTTGTTTCCCAAAAGGATCCTGAGGATTCTCGAGGGCAGCTAGGAAATAAAGTAGCTCAAGTGGACAGAATTTGAGCTTTGAAACGTGGGCTGGGACTCTGGGGTCTCTGTACGAGCTCGACACAGGCTAGTGCCTCTGGAGCGTCAGTTGCCTTGTCTACAAAAGGGAGACGCAGCATGCTGGACCTTTGAGCGAATTGGAGAGATTGTATGCAAAAGACCTATCTAGTAGTGTGTCCTAGGGGAGGATGTGGGATGATGGGTTCCCAGACTTTATCCCTGGGAGTCCCTCAAAGAGGCAACCAGAGGGTACCCACGTCTCAGTGTCCTGGAATCAAATCCGGTCTTAGCCTGAGGCCACTGGCCTCTGCTCCCAGCTCCTGTCCAGAATGGTTTCTAGAGAAGGTGCTGGCTTTTACTGTGTCAAGTTTATCAAAGGGGAGGGTGGAGAGGGGGCCTAACTTGCTACATTAACATTCCTTTTTTTTCCAGAAATCTGTGATAGTCACAATTAAGGCATCTGTGACTATACCTGGATTGCTGGAGTAAGGAGTTTGGGGAAGGAAACATCACACACTCAGACAGAACTTATCGGGCTGAAATGTGTTGCTCAGTTCTTAATTTATCAGCAGGACTTTTCCAGCTTATTTTGATTTTTTTATTTTTTTAAGTAGGCTCGATGCCCAACATGGCGTTCGAACCCACAGACCCTGAGATCAAGAGTAAGATGTTCTACTGACTCAGCCAGCCAGGTTCTCCAGCACCTTTCCACCTTAAAGGATGAGGCGTCCATTTATTTGTTCACTGTACACCTGTTGATTCCAGCTGGTGTTCTAGGCTCTAGGGATACAGCAGAGAACCACACAAAGCCCCGTCTTCATAGGGCTCACATTCAAAAGAAGGGACATAAGCAAGCAAATACATAAAGAAGATAATCTCGCATGGTGACTTGTGCAATGAAACAAAGAGAGGGTAATGAGATACAGAGTGATTGGAGGAGGGCTGGGGCGCATTGCTGTTGCTCGGGTGGTCAGGATGGCCTCTTGGAAGTGACATTTGAGCCATGACCTGAAGGGCGGGTAGGAGGTAACCATGTGACAACTCAGAAGAGGTACAAGGCATACCGATTGCAAAGAAACCACTGTATCCTGACAAGAAATCATCACACCCAATTTATGCTTAAAAAGAAAAAATCACTCCGGTTGCCATGGAGAGAACAGTCGAGCCTGGGGTGCAGGGAAGGAATGAAAATATAAAAAGGGAAAGAAGTTCAATTCTGGACAAATTGAGTCTGTAAGGCCTGCAGGTCAAGATGTACTGTGGGCAATTTGAAATTCATTTTTGCAGTTGAAGAGAGTGATTGGATAGACTTGGAAATCATCAGAAAATAGAAAAAATCTGATGCTTGGAGTGGACAGGGATGCCCCCTTGAAAATGAGGGAAAAATGATAAACTACTGTTATAGGTAGAAATCTGGAAAGCCCCAATTGTAAGGGGCAGAATGTCTGGGAGAAGTCAGATAAAGAGACCAAGAATGAATAGCAAAGTCTGAGGGAACAGAGAGAGGGTGGGAGGTGTCTAGGGAACAGAGTTTTGGGAGGAGGTAGCGAGAGGGGCCATTAAGAGTGTCAGATGCTGCAAAAAGAGCAAACAGGATAAAGACAGAAAGAGGCCATTGTATTTAACAATGACAAAGCCATTAGCAGTGAGAATCATTTAAACAACCGTCCCATCAGTTAGAATGGCTATAATATAGTACTACTATTTAATAATATATACTCTTAAAAAGGAATTAGGTACATTTATATGACTCATAAGATAGGCAGATTGTTAAAGTCTAAAAAGCAAATGATGGAACGGTATAAAGAGCCCAATCAGTATCAAAAGAAGCTCTTTGGGAAGCAAGATCATTTTGTGAAAGATGGAGGGAGGCAGTGAGAGGGTCTCACGAGAGGCTGGAAACAACATATAACGGGGGTAACCCCCGCATTTATGCCATTTTCTCCAGTAGAACCTGGGTTAGATAGATTAACGCAAGTTGGAAACAAGTAGGGAAGGCAAATTCAGAGGGAGTTCACTGTGCTGGCGAAGCCCATGACATCTAGGGTAGAGAGGAAAGGCAAAGCTCAGAGAGCCCTCAGGACAGCTGCAGAAAATAAAAGGGAAAATTTAGTACCAATAGAAAAAAAAAAAGCAGGCAGGTATTACTAGCGAGTGTTTATTGAGCACTTACTATGTGGTTCTCCTGTGTTATTCATTTGCTCTTTGCATATCTGTGGGGTAGGAGTATAATTTTGGTTTGACAGAGGAGGAAAGGGAAGCCCAGAGATTAAGTAAATCACCGAGATCATGTAACTAGCCAATGACAGAAGCAAGATTCGAAGTCAGGTTTTACCCACTGTGCTTCATAGAGAGTTGTGATTTCAATGATGTATTTGAGAGGCGGGATTGGTCTGGAGGATTAGATTATGCTAATCTGGAATAAAGGTGTAGTAGTTTGGGTTCAGGCAGGCGAAGGAGCCACGAGACATAGTGGCTCGTAGGATGATCAAGGCAGCTTTGGGGCTGTCCGGAAATGAGGTGGAGAAGAAAATTCTCAATTGGTAGAAACTGTGATGAAGAAGACAAGGGGCATAAAGCCAGATGACTTAAGCATAAAACAAGAAGTATGGTTTGTGCAAGAGAAGGGAATATTAAGAGATTTAAGATGACTTTTGCCTACAGAGGGCTTTCCTTTGAATTGGGGAGGTAGGACGTTAGTAGACTTTTTTTTTATAAACATTTTTTAATGTTTATTTATTATTGACCAACGGAGAGAGACAGAGCATGAGCGTGGAAGGGGCAGAGAGAGAGAGGGAGACACAGAATCGGAAGCAGGCTCCAGGCTCCAGGCTGTCAGCACAGAGCCCAACTTGGGGCTCGAACCCACAAACTGCGAGATCATGACCTGAGCCGAAGTCGGTCGCTTAACCGACTGAGCCACTGAGGTGCCCCAGTAGATTATTAACAATAAGGGGTAGTGGGGCACCTGAGTGGCTCAGTCGGTTAAGTGTCCGACTCCCGCTCAGGTCATGATCTCAAGGTTCACAAATTCAAGCCCCGCATCCAGCTGTCTGCTGTCAGCACAGAGCCTGCTTCAGATTCTCTCCCTCCCTGTCTCTCTGCCCCTCCCCCGTTCACTTGCACTCTCTCTCAAAAAATAAACATTTAAAAAAGCCAATAAGGGGTAGCAAATGTTAAGCCCGATAAACGATGTAGACCCTGAGTTGAGAAACTTTGCTCAGGATTGATTCATCTGGAGCTAGTGAGGTCACCAGCCCATGGTTGGTACTTCCTCGTTACGTCAAAGGGAGAGAGAAAGATCTCTACCCATCTGGCCTTTTCAGATCAGGTTCTTAGATAGGCTTTGTTTTTACCAAAGCGTCATCGAGAGGATCATAGTACCTACAGAGTGAATTCGGAAGGAATGGGGAGAAGAGAAAAATCCAAAATGGTTGTTGTGTTTCTCTTATGGGCGGCTCCCACCCACCCCACCCCAGCAAAGAATTGTGGCAGCACTGGAGATAAGTAATCAGATAATCCACGTACAGTACAACTTTCCTAGGTCGGGTGCCGAACCCATCACAGAAGAGGAAGGCGTGTGTGATATAAGGTATTGTTTGGTCTGTCGAGTCCCCTTCATTCTCCTGGTAGCAGAACTGGAGCCCTTCTTTTGGAAACTGCGTCTACACATTTTCTCCGTGTGTGCTTGGAGGCCTCCATCGCTGCGCGCCTCCTTCCCTGGGCCAGGCGATGTTTGTGCGTGAGATTCTTGGGCGCAGAGCTGAGGGATGGGACTCCTTTCCTCTCTGACAGTCGACGGGTAGATGTGAGCCTAAAACTTGGCAGCAGCCATGCTCCCTGCCTGAAGGAGAGAGTGGGGCCCAGAGTGTGGGGCTCAGAGGCAGAGAGGAGCCGGGATTTGCTTTTTGTATGTGTTTCCAAACTGTTTTTCTCCCTGGGGGAGAAGCTTGAAAAGTGGTGCAAGACAGGTTTTCAGCAAAAAATTATTTTTATTGACTTAGGTTTTCAGTATATCTTCAGATGAGAGAAAAGAGAACCCGAATGAGTTCCGGGATTTGAATTTTGTATAAAATGGCTCAGCTAATGTGTTTGTTGCTTCCCCGGCTCAGCCGTGTTCTGTGTCTTTGAACAGAGAAGGCATTGTCCAAATAAACTTAGAGCATTTTATCTGTGATACTGAAACTATTTAAAGATTTCTTGTTTTGATTTTTTGAAAAGCAGATGAATAACATAATTATCTGCAGTTCATAGCAGTCTCCATTCCTTCAGATTTAGGACTTATTTGCAATGCAATTTGCATGCACCATTACGAATTACAAGGGATAGCCAGTAGTTTCTCTCTCTCTCTCTTTTTAAAAAGCATATTACTTTTTTGCCATCATGGTAAGTGTACTCTTTAATCCCCATCACCCGTTTCACCCATTCTCCCCACTCACCTCCCATCTGGCTTGTTCTCTATAATTAAAAGTCTGTTCCTTGATGTATCTCTTTCTGTCTCTCTGTCTCTCTCTCTCTTTTCCCTTTGCTTGTTTGTTTCGTTTCTTCAAGGTCCACATATGAGTGAGGTCATATGGGTATTTGTCTTTCTCTGACTCATTTTGCTCAGTGCTATGCTCTCTAGCTCCATCCATGTTGTTGCGAATGGCAAGATTTCATTCTTTTTTTTTTGGCTGAATAATTTTCCTGTGTGTGTGTGTGTGTGTGTGTGTGTGTGTATACACACCTCATCTTTATCCGCTCATCTGTTGATAGATACTTGGGCTGCTTCCGTAGTTTGGCTATTGTAGACAATGCTGCTATAAACATCAGGATGCACGTATCCCTTTGTTTTTGTATATTTTTGGTAAATACCCTGTAGTGTCATTCCTGGATCATATGGTATTTTTTTTTAATTTTTTAAATGTTTATTTATTTTTGAGACAGAGAGAGACAGAGCATGAGTGGGGGAGGGGCGGAGAGAGAGGGAGACACAGAATGTGAAGCAGGCTCCAGGCTCTGAGCTGTAAGCACAGAGCCCGACACGGGGCTCGAACTCACAGACTGCGAGATCATGACCTGAGCTGAAGTCGGACGCTCAACCGACTGAGCCACCCAGGCGCCCCTCATATGGTATTTTTAATATTTTTAATATTTTGAGGACCTTCCATACTATTTTGCACAGCGGCTGCACTAGTTTGTGTTCCCACCAATAGCGCACGAGGGTTCCTCTTTCTCCGCATCCTCGCCAACACCTGTTGTTTGTACGCCAGCGGTTTCTGTATCTCTAGTTGTCTCTTATCTCAAGGAGGAAAACTCACTCTTTCAGACTCATTGGAAAAAGCCAGTTTGGATTATAGAGTAGTTTCAGGGAAATACATTTCTTCTACTTTTAAATGTATAACTTTAACCAAGGTCATAAGACATTGACTAATAGGTTTGAGGCACTTCTGTAAAGTAATTAAGACCTTTAATTTGTCAGTTAACTAGTGATGTTTCAGCACACCTAGATGGCTAACACTCACTGAGGAAGTACTGCAGACTAGCTAATGATATTTCCGTTATGTATCTTACTGAATCCTCACAAAAGCCATGTGAAGCACACGCTGACTCCATTTTATAGATGAACACACTGAGAGTTAAAGCCCCCAGGGTCTCGCAGCTAAACACCCACCCTCACATGTACTGGACTTCTAAGTCTATGTGCCTGACCGCTACTCCATGCTGCCTCTGAGCTATGGATTACCATGCCAGCTCTTATCAATAAGTTGATTTTGTCATTTGCTTATCATTATTTCCTTCTCCTTCTCCTTCTCCTTCTCCTCCTTCTTCTCTCCAGGCCCAGCACAGAGCCCACTGTGTGGGGCTTGAACTCACAACCCTGATATCAGGACCTAAGCTGAGATCACGAGTTGGATGCTGAACTGACTAAGCCACCCCGGCACCCCTCTTTTCATCTTTTTGGTATATTTATTAGGCCCTTATGTTATACCAGGAAATGTCCTAGGAACTCTAAATACATTATCTGTTCTCTCTCTCTCTCTGTCTCTCTCTCTCTGTCTCTCTCTCTTTTGTTTTTATTTGTTTTAAACAATAGACATGCGTATTTCTCATAGTTCTGGAGGCTACAAGTCCTATGTCAAGGTGCCGGCTAATTTCCTTCCTGGTTAGGACTCTCTTGCCGACTCGTAGATAGCTGCCTTCCTATTCATCTCTTTGTGTCCACACATGGCAGACAGAGAGAGGTAGAGAGAGGGTGGGAGGGATAGAGAGAAAAAAAAACCAGAACGAGAGCACTCAAGAGCTTGCTATTTTTCTCTTATAAGAGCACTAATTCCGTCATGAAGGCTCCACTCTTGTGACCTAATTACTCCCCAAAGGCCCAGCCTCCGAATGTCATCATAATGCTTCAACATATGAAGTTTAGGGGGGCATAATTCAGTCCATAGTACCGTAGGGTCAGCTTCTTTGCAGGAGCCCTCAAATGGAGCTGTCCCTGCCTGCTTTGGAGAGTCTCAGTTCCCTGTTAATCCTCACACCAGCCCTGTCCATAGGTTTTATTGTGTCTTATTTAAAGGAGGGAGCAACTGAGGCTCAGACAGGGTGAGTACTTCCCTAGCACCACAGCCTAGTAAGTGTCAGAGCTCAGCTCTAGAACCCAGAGAGGAATGTAGGCTCTGAGATTCAGCCAGAACCGAGGGGAGGGGCAGTAAAGGATTTACATAGGAGGAAGAATGGGCTCAGAAGACCACTAGTTAGTGATGCCACCACCTGGAAGGGTTCCAGGGAGTGAAGTAGGTAAGTGTGTGTGGTCTGGAAGGGAAGCCAGAAAATGCCGTGCACTTGAAGGGTGACCCTGGGGACTCACGCTGATTGGGGTCCTTATCTGGCCTTTACTGTGGCCTGCCAGACGATCTTCTGGAGGCTTCTCACGTCCAGCTGGTGTTTAGGCTCTGACAGGGACCTGTGGTGTTAGTGGTTACTGCCGGCCCAGGGAGTTCTCAGGGCTGGAAAACAGAGTTGCTCTGTGCAAATTCAACAGTTGCACGCAGCCAGTGTGCTGATAGAGGCAAAGCAAATGGGATACTTTTCAAATATGCAGATGACACACACCATTTGGCTAACAATCTGCCCATGGTAAGATGCGAATTCCCAGAGCCTTGAATAGCAGTGGTCTTTATCACAAGGAGACAAGCCAAGACACATCAGTTTGGGCTGGAGCTCAGGTAGGACTGGGTAGTCTGTGCGTAGAGAACGCGTCATTCATTAACTCTTTGAACATTTTGGAGCACACACTATATTCCAGATCAGTGTTTGAGCACTGGGGTTTCAACAGCGCATCGGACATAGGCTCTGTCGGAAGGCACTAACAGTCTAGAGGGAGGAGAGAGACGAAACACATAGAGAGACATGCATGTGTCACATCCAGTGGGAATACGTGCTGCGAAGGAGAGTAAAGCTGGGAAAAAGGGATACAGCAATAAGTAGGAAGGAAGGGGGTGCTATTTTCTGTAGGTGATCAGATAAGGCCTTTCTATGAAGGTGACATTTAAATGGAGACTTGAAGGAAGTGAAGTGTAAACCATGTAGAAATCTGGGGGAAGTGTATTGCAGGCCAGAGAAATAGCAGGTGCCAAGCTCTTAGCAGGCGCATGCCTGGCACATTCAAGGATCAGCAAGAAGGATGTGGCTGAAGCAGAGTGAAGGAGGAAGGGAGTCCTTGCGGACGAGTCAGGGAGGTAGCCCCTGTGGGCCTCCGTGAGGACACTGCTTGTACCCAGAGGGAAATGGGAAGCCCTTGAAAGAAGATTAGCAGAAGACAGCCATGATATGATGTACATTTTCAAAGGAGCACTCTGGCTGCCATGTTGGAATGGGGTGGAGGTGCCAACATGGAAGCAGGGAGGCAAGCCTGACAACTATGGCAATGGTCCCTGGAGAAATGATGGTGGCATGGACCGGGAGGCAGCGGGCAGGATGCTAAGAGCTGATCCTGGTTGAATTTTGAAGGAATTGATCAACTAACGAGTTTTGGGAGGGAACGAAAGAAAGAAATCAACAACAACTCCAAAATTTCAAGCTGAGCAAGTAGAAAAATAAGTTGTCCTTTGCTGAGATAGGGAAAGGATAAATTTGGAAGAAAATGCCATGATGGTTTGGCTGGCATTCCCAAACCCAGAACCGGAGTGAGAGTGGGTGGGGGCTGGACCATAAGTTGCCCTTCCAAAACCTGAGCTAAGATTTTGAGTCCTGGGTGAGGAGGAGGGTGGAAAGTTAGGGGGACATCCCAGCACTAAATGAAGTATAGATGAGTTCTGTAACAGGTAAGACCAAGTGAGCCAGAGGCTAGAAGAGGCAGGAGTCTTCTCAAGGAGTTTGAATGGGAGCCTTTGAAAAGACAGAGCTACGAGAACCCCATCTACAGGGAGTTTGGGAGAGAAGATCAGAGAGAGGAGCAGTCGGCAAGGCTTCCAGAAGGAAGTGGGGCCTGACCTGAGCTTCTGTGGAGGGGGCTGAGCTTGGGATACAGAGGAAGAGGGGGAAAGAAAGGGGCATGTAGGTGCAAGACAGACAAATGAGCATAACACAGAGCTAGGAAAGGTCACGACTTGATAGAAAACCAGTCTGAGGATGGGAAGGTGATGGTGTCAGGAATTGGGCTGGAAAATTAGGATAGCCGTGCATGTGAAAGCTTAAAGCTGAATAGAGGAGTCTGAGAGAAATACGCAGGAGTCATTAAAGAAGACGAACTTGCAGTACAGCTATGGAATGAGTTGAGTGCTAATCCCTGTTGCGTCCTTTCTCAATGATCTGAAAGTAAAAGTAACTCACTCTTCACCTTCATTCTGTCTCTCACGTCTTTACTTTTCTAGCCATACAACTTGCACATCCAGTGCTAAGCGAGAGTGGGACTTGCTGGCACTCTGTCCACTACATGAATAAGCCAATTTTCTGGAGCGATTTTTCCCTATAGGACCGCCCGAAGTTCCATATTAATATAATTATGAATACAGTGTTACTTATAGTCATATGCTATATAATTTAGACATAAATTATGTATTAACATATATCCACTCTTACAAACAGTACTGTCAGGTGAGCTCTAAGACAGTAAGTTGATATTTCATCGTATTAACATGCCAACAGTTAGGAATGGAATTCTCTGTTCATTTCAGGACTCGATTCTTTATCCGTTTTCGTGACACAGATTACCCTTTCCCACTGAGCTTTTCATAGGTTGGCGGAATGTAATTTAATGTCATATTGATGGTCAGACCTCTTCTCTATTTTCAATATTGTCCTCTTTTTCAAATGATACTCATTTTTGCTTATTTATGCTTTAAAAGTAAATTTCTAATGAAAAATATTGTAACCAAAGTCATTTGATTTGCAGATTACGGATGACTGGCCAGGATATGACTTGAACTTATTCACATACCCGCAGCACTATTATGGAGATTTGGAATATGTCCTCATACCTCATGGCATCGTTGTGGACAGGTCAGTGTTATTTCTTGGTATCAGTCTTGGTCCTGCGCTGGCCGGCCCCCCTCTTGTGTGACTCATACAATAGACTTTACACCCCTATTCCCTTGTAGAGAAGTAGACAGAACTTTTATAGGACCAAGAATTTGGAGTTAAATGAATCTCTAACTGAACTGTTTACCTGGACATTCGTTCCGGGAAAATGGTAAGAATATATATATATTGTAAGTAACAGCCTCAAAATAACAATGTCTTGTACAAACTGGTAAAAAATAGGATTTGGGAAAGCATCGCTCTTTACCTGAGGACCTCTGTCTTACATTTTTCACAGACTCTTGAGTTAACCAGGAATGATTAACAGGTGAACTTTGCCTTTGTAGGACACACCCTTAAAGCCTTGACTTTTCCTGCAACTTGCATGTATCTGGGATCAAGCAACGTGTCACAGATTGGCCAGTCTGTGCAGGATATGTTTTCCTGACAGCGGTAATATTTTGGGAATAGGAATATTTTCAGCTTAAAAATATCTTCACAAAACTATTTCTAGAATGCTATTCCTAGTTCTTTCTGACCAGTCTATGTAGATATTCTCTGGCTCCTTCCTAGCCAGTTGGCTTTCCAAAATCCAACATTTTCTCTCCTATTCTAAGGCCCTAAGTCACCATTTGTTTCTTGGTTTTCAGAGAGCCTCCTCCACTTGAGTCCACCATAAGCATCGGGATTTAAAGGTCATACCCCATTTCACGAAACTGCCAAATGTCCGGGCTATTACCTTTCCATGTACCTCGCATTTCGTGTACAAAGATCAAATACTTAAGCCTTCACATTTATATGGAAAGCAAGCCTCAGAGATTTCACCGGGCACTCCCAGGAACACAGAGATTCTTCAGACATCCAGAAATGGGGATGGGAGAGGCACCGGGGAGTAGGAGCAAATTTGAAACTTTGGACTCCCCACCCTTTTTTGCCTTAAACCAGAGTACTTTCGCCTCTATTAAAAAATCTGTTCTATTCTTCCGAGTTAATATTTAACTTTCTGAAATAAGTCCTTAGCAAAGTAAAGTATGAAAAATGCAAGACAGTCACATTCCCAGGATATTATCTTTCCATCCATTCCTGTCCATAAGCAAAAGGAAATGTCATTCTTTTACTCCAAGATTTTTCCATTGGCTAAGACCTGCATATTGCATGTTCTCTCAAACTATAGTATGTTATTAAAATAAGGTCTAGTTTGGAATTTCTCATGGCCTAACATGGCTGTCCGTGGAATATAAGTCCCAATCCTCAGAGGGAACAAAATATTCTGTGATCAAATGAACTTGAGAAATTTTGCATCTCCCAAATGGCCGGATCTGGCAATTCACATTAAAGATATGGAAATTCCTGAAAAAAAGAAAAAAAAAAAGGAAGGAAACCTACTTGACTTTAACAAACTTTTGTTGTGCAGTAGAATACTTGTATTTGGTTCATCTCTTAATAACTCAGAGGCATTTTTCCCTCAACACTGGTTCGAGAACCCGCTGGTTTAAACAAATTCTTGCTTTTGAATAGATTCCTTGGAGTGTTATTCTGGGTTTGATGGTTAAGTTTAAGAAACTACCAATTATTTCCGAAGTGACCATTTTACATTTCTGCCAGCAAGGATGAGGGTTCCAGTTTCTCTACATAGTTGCCAACATTTAGTATTGTCTGTCCTTTTGACTATAGCCATTTAGTGGATATATAATAGTATCTCGTTGTGATTTTAATTTGCATTTTGATAATGCTTAGTGTTCTTGTTAGCTATTTATGTTTCCTTTGGAGATATGACTATTTAAGTCTTCTGCCATTTTTACATTGGGTGGCTTGTTTGTCTTCTGATTGAGTTGTAAGTGTTCTTTATATATTCTGGATACAAGTCCTTTACCAGATATATGATTTTTGAATATCCTATCCCCTTAGCCTGTGGCTTGTCTTTTCTTTTTCTTATTTATATCTTTTGAGAAGAATGTTAGATGCAGTATTCCATAAATGCTAATCAGGTCCAGTTGATTTACAGTACTGTCTGGTTTAACTATATCCTTACTGGTTTTCTGACTGCTAGAACTGTCAATTATTGAGAGAGGAGTATTGAAGCCTCCAATTGCAATAGTGGATTCATCTATTCCTCCTTGTAGTTCTGTCAGTTTTTGACATCCGTTGTTAGATGCATGCACATTAAGGATTGGTAGGTCTTCTTGGAAAATTGACCCCTTTATTATTATATACTGCCCCTCTTTATTCCTGATAATCTCCTTGCTCTGAAATCTGTTTTATTTGAAATCAGTAAGTTATGCCTGCTTTCTTTTGATTAATGTTAGTATGGTATGTCTTTCTCCATCTTTTTAGTTTTAATTTATCAGTGTCTTTGTATTTATAGACAACATGTTAGTGTCTTTTTTTTTTCAATCCACTCTGACAATCTCTGTCTTTTAATTGGTATATTTAGATCATTCACATTTAAAGTGATTATTGATATAGTTGGTTTAATATCCCCCATATTTGTAATTACTTTCTGTTCATTGACCGTGTTCTTTGTTTTTTGTTTCCATCTTCTATGCTGTGGAAACTGTCTTCCCCACAGTGTGTGGCCTCTGATGATATGCAATTTATTTTTCTTATTTTTACTTGTAAGTCTCACTTATTAAGACTTAACTCCTGTGTCTGAATAGCTTAGTCTTCAGTCTAAGATTGGTTAGAGACTGTACTCAAATGCCTCAAGCCAATGAAGCTTCTACTTTGTGCTGATGAATGTGTGTGGAGGCTGGCAAGTACATTCAAATTTCCAGCATTTTTCAAGTTTTCCCTGGCTCTTATTTTTAACCGTGCTTTCTTGTGCCTCTTCTGCCAATGCTTATTGGCTCCATCTTTCAGGAATGTATGGGTAGCTTGGTCCTATGCTTGTCTCTACTGTGCTTATGTATAGCTTCTGGTCAACTTGGGATATGTGAAGAATTTATTGTCTACCCCTCTCCCATGACCCTAACTTTCCAAGACTCCCTATCAAATCCCTGACTAGACTAGCTTGCCAGTTACTTGCTCAAACAGGAAACTTCGTGATAATGGGGCCACTGGCTGTCCCTATTCACACGCTACCAAGGTGGCCGCACTAACTGGTAATGCTCCCTTCAGGTGAGCTCCCTCTGGCAGGGCCCCACCCTGGCTGAACTACCTGGTTGGACGACAGAGCTGATGTGAGGCTTAGGGAGATGGGAACATTCTCAGGCTATTTTTTACCCGTTGTTCAATGTTTTCATGAATAAGTGATTCTCAGTTTGTTATATGCCTCTAGTTAAGTTCCAGAGTGCAGACATTGTTGTTTTTGACAGTTTTATCCAACTTTTTAGTTACTTTTTTGTGGAGAGGATGTGTTGACCGCCTCACTCCATTATGCTGAAGACATATGTCCCTTTTTATAGAATATCTGGCATGCTGATACACATTTTCTTGATGATCATATTTTAAGAAACATCACCTGAAGCCTGGTTGCCATTTTATATGTATATGTCTATACATATGTAAGCATACACACATATACATATAACCTATATAATATAGAAAATATAATATAGAAAATATATAACATATTAGATATGTAGAACATATATATATAAATACACACACACACAGATATATATGTATATATATATATATATATATGTATATGTTCAGATCATTCAGTTAACCCATTTTATTTTATTTTTTTTTAAATTTTTTTTAATGTTTATTTATTTTTTAGAGAGAGAGGGAGAGAGACAGAGTATGAGCACTGGCAGGTCAGAGAGAGAGAGGGAGACACAGAATCCGAAACAGGCTCCAGGCTCTGAGCCATCAGCACAGAGCCTGACGCGGGGCTCGAACTCACGAACCGTGAGATCATGACCTGAGCTGAAGTCGGAGGCTTAACCGACTGAGCCACCCAGGCACTCCCAGTTAACCCATTTTAAATCTAATTCTATCTGAAGTGCCGGTAGGAATTTTTTTTTTTTTTCAAGAGAGTGCACATGCATGTGAGAGTAGGGGAGAGGCAGAGGAGAGGAGGAGAGAGAATCTTAAGCAGGCTTCATGCCCAGTACAGAGCCCAACGCAGGGCTCGATCTCACAACCCTGAGATCATGACCTTAGCTGAAATCAAGAGTCAGACACTTACCCAACTGAGCCAGCCAGGCATGCCAGGCATTTCTTTTTTTAATATGTACCTTAGATCCTGCCTGCATTCAAGGTTTTAGTGTTGTATGGATATATGGACAATGGACTTATAGACATGATACAACTACAAAAAATACAGTGACAGTTCCAGATTAGGCACTGGGTGCCAGCCCAAGGCTGAATCACTACATAGCTCCAGAAAACCTCATTCACGTGGTGCTCCATGGAAATGACGTCTACTGGAAATTGCACTCGGAGACCCTTCACAGAGCTCATGTACTATCTTTGTCAAATAGGAGACAGATGTTATTCTTTTGTAGTTACTATCCGTCTTGACTTTTCTTCCAGTCTCCTCTAATATTATAAGGTGGGTGAGTCATTCTCCATTTCCTCTCTCTCTGCTATGAAGCCTAACATCACCAGATACTTTGGCAGCATGGTTAAGGTTAACAACCAGGCTCTGCAGTGATAAAATAATAGCATTCATGATCTTTGACATATATTTTGCACCTTACTGATTTTTGCGACACAGAGGAGCAAAAACGTACTATTGATGCTGCAGTTACCAGAAATGTGTTTTGAACACTCTCTCTTTGTCCCGCTTTAATAAAGCTTCTTTATCTGTAGCCTTCTGTCTCCCGAACTCTCTTCCACATTCTCCTACATAATCTAATAAGTGTAGCGCATCGTGCATTTTTTTTTGAAAGGAACAAAAATACTCAGAAGTACTTATGCCTTAATATACCTTGTAATCCCTTTTCAGAACAGAGCGGCTGGCTAAGGATATTATGAAAGACATAGGAAACTGTGACATTATGGTCCTGTGTGTGCTTAAAGGAGGCTACAAGTTCTGTGCGGACCTTGTAGAACACCTTAAGAACATCAGTCGAAATTCGGATCGATTTGTCTCCATGAAGGTTGATTTCATCAGACTAAAAAGCTACAGGGTAAGTTATTTATTCCGCTTTCCTCATACAATGTTTAGAATGAAGAATTTTCTAGAATAAAAGAATTGACAATGTGATGAAAATGAAGAATGTAGTTTTCTTTTAATTTGCAAGATATTGCAACCTATAGTTTAAATACTGTCGTCTGTGGAGAGAAAAACCCTCTTTCCGTTTTCACACATATGGAAAGTTGAGGAATGATTCATGCTTTCTTTTACGGTTATAAAGCTGAGTGGCTATTTCCTGGTGACTAGCCTCACAAGTGAGTGTGTTAACAATGAGTGTTAAGAAGGTCCAGTGAGCGCTGATGTGTTTCCGCCCTGGATGTCACCGTCGGCCCTGGAGTTCTGCGGGAAGGTGTCGAGCCGCAGAGAGGACAGTATTAGTACTTGGGTGACTGCAGTCATGGCCTGGAAGTGGAGAAGGAAAGTCTGTAGGGACAATGAGTTACCACGTGCAAGGAGACAAGATCGGAGAACCTCCAGCAGAAGGCCCCTCCACCAACCTATCTTGGGCTTTCTTGGCCAGCACTGGAGAGAAACAAGGGAGAGAAACGTCAGCTCCGAAGATGTCATCCCTTTAGTGTTCCTCCTTCTATGACGTTACCTTCTGTGATGCTTTTTGATTCAGTGTATAGTAAATCATTAAAACCAGCCTACTATTGGGGCATCTGGGTGGCTCAGGCGGTTAGGTGCCCAACTCTTGATTTTGGCTCAGACCATGATCTCATGGTTCATGGGATCAAGCCCCGCATCGGGCTCTGTGCTGACATTGCAGAGCCTGCTGGAGACTCTCTCTCTTTCCCTCTCTTTCTGCCCCTCTCCATACTCATTCTCTCTCTCTCTCAAAAATAAATAAATAAACTTTAAAAAAACCTAGCCTAATATTTGGTGAAGAACTATTGGAGTCAAAACCATGAAATTATTCTCATTGATTAAACCAGCTTGACACATTTTAATTCACTCTTCAGATTGGTTTTCTATTGCTGTGTGACACAATCACTATAAACTTAGTGGCTTAAGCCAATATGCATTTACCATCTCAGTTTCTCTAGGTCCAACACCTGGGCATGGGTTCTCTGCTCAAGAGTCTTCCCAAGTCCAAAATCAAGATGTTAGCCAGGGTGGGATCTCAGCTGAGGTTTGCAGATGAGTGTCCCTTTCACAATCACTGGCCATTGGCAGAAGCCAGTCTCCACTTCCCTGCTGACTCGAGGCTGGAGACGCTTTCAGCTCCTGCAGGCTACCCTCGGGTCTTTGCTCCATAGTTCCCAGGACAGGAGAACCTTTCCATTTATTGAGGGCCTGACCCTTCTTTTAAAAGCTGACCTGATTAGGTCTGGTTTACCCAGGATACGCTCCCCTTGATAAACTCAAAGTCAACTAACTAATCACCTAATCATGGGAATGCATTCCCATGGTTACTAGGCCCACCCACTCTCCGTGGAGGAAATTGAGCAGGGCGTATACACCAGGGAACAGATAGCATGCGCCTTGGGTTCTGCCTACCTCTCTCTGTGATTCAGTTGCTTCAGCTCTTGAGCAGTTGGCAAATTATTTCTTATTTCTTAAGACACTCTGTATTCTCCTGATGACCCCTCAGGCCCAAATAAAGCCATTTTTGAAGCACCCGAGTGGCTCAGGCAGTTAATTTCCAACCTGAGCTCAGGTCCTGATCTCGTGGTTCCAGGGTCTGAGCCCCACGTCGGGCTCTGTGCTGACAGCCTAGAGCCTGGAGCCTGCTTTGGATTCTGTGTCTCCCTCTCTCTCTTCCCCTCCCCCACTCATGCTTGCTCTCTCGCTCGCTCTCTCTCTCTCTCTCTCTCTCTCAAAAGATAAACATTTTTAAAAAATTAAAAAAATAAAGCTGTTTTTTGCAGACACCTTAACTTTAAATTGCTGGTTTCATCTTCTCTTGGAAATCATTCCTTTAAGTTTCTTTCATCTTGGATGAAGTCACTGTGTTTCTTAATAAGGTTTTTGTTTTTTTTTTCTCATTTACTTGGCTCTGATGCTTACTGTTTTTTCCCCCTGGAAAACAGCTTTTTAAGCTCATTTGAAAACTTACAAAGTCATATTTTTTGAGTTATAATTTATTTGCAGGAGAATTTATCTGTTTGAGTTTACAGTTCTGTAAGTTTTGACAGTTGCATACAGTCACGTAAATCACCACAATCAAGACATAGGGCGGTTCCTCACCGTGGAAAATACCCTGTCCCTGTGCGACCAACTCTTTCCCCAGGTCCTGGAAACCACCGATAGGTTTTCCGTCCCTAGAGTTTTGCTCTTTCCAGAATGTCATATAATGTAATCACATGCCATGTAGCCTTAGTAAATCATAGCTAACTCATTTGAGATTCCTTCATGTTGTTATGTATCCCAGTAGTTTATTCCTTATTATTGTCAATTAACCTTTCATTAAATGGATATATCATAGTTTTAAAATCATTTATCAGCTGAAGGATATTTGGTTTGTCTCCTTTTTGGGGTGATTATGAATAAAGCTGCTACAAATATTTACAAATACAGATATAAGTATTTCCCTGGAGATTCCTAAGTCATATGATAGTGTGTATAAGAAATTACCAAACTGTTTTTTAGACGGGTTGAATAATTTTGCATCTCCACCAGCAGTAGATGAGAGTTCCAGTTGCTCCATATTTTCAACAGTATGGTATTGCTAGTTTTCCTTTTATTTTTCCCCTTATTTTACCCATTGATATAGGTGATTATTTCTCATTGTGGTTTTAATTTGCATTTGTTTCTTTGGTGAAGTGTTTGTTCAAGTATCTTTTTAAACATTTGGGTAGTTTGCTTTCCTCTTATTGAGAGTTCTTTATATATGTTGGCTACAAGTCTGTTATGAGATACATTGTTTCAAGTATATTTTCTAGCCAATGGGTTGTTCTTCATTTCATAACAGTCCTTTTTTTTTTTTTCAAAGAGCATAATGTAAACATTTTCAAAAACTACACTTTATCAGTTTTTTCTTTTATGGATCATGCCTTTCGTGTATCTAAGTAACCCTGACCTCATTCAAGGTCACAAAAATTTTGTTTTCTTTAAAAAGTTTCACAGTTACAGATTTAAATCTAGGTCTATGATCCATGTTGTGTTAATTTATTAACAAGGCACTTTTTTTTTTTGCAAGTGAATATCCAATTGTTTCAGGATCAGCTGATGAAAAGACTGTCCTTTCCCATTGTATGACCTCTGCTCTTTCACTGAAGATCACTTGACTGCATAAGCACGAGTCTCTTCTGGACCCTCCATCTAGTTCTGTTCATCTATATGCTTAACCTTTTGTCCATACCACACTGTTCCGATGACTGTGGCTGTCTAATTAGTCTGGAAATCAGGCGGCATGCGCTCTTCCAACTTTGTTCCTTTTCATAAGCGTTTTAGCTATTCTACTTCTTTGCCTTTCCATAGAAAGTTTATTTTATTTTTTAAATGTTTCTTTATTTTGAGAAAGAGAGAGCGCATGTGAGTGGGGAGAAGCAGAGAGAGAAGAAAGAGAATCCGAATCCCAAGCAGGGCTTGATCGAACCCCACATGGGGCTTGGTCTCATGAACTGTGAGATCATGACCTGAGCCAAAATTTAGAGTCGGAGGCTTAACCAGCTGAGCCATCCAAGTGCCCGTCCATATAAATTTTAAAATCACATTGTTGATTTCTACAAAACAACCTGTTAAAATTTTTATTGAGATCATTTTGAATCTATAGATCCATTTGGGGAAAATTAAGATCTTACCACTTTTTAGTTTTCCCATCCATGAACAGGATATATTTCTGAAATTTTTTAGATCTTATTTTTAATATCCATGTTTGTCTAGTTTTCAAGAGTCATATCTTAGACATCATTGGTAAGATTTACACCTAAATATTTCAGATGGTTTTTGGTCCTATTATGTTTGGTAAGTTTTTCTTTGAATTTAAATCTCCAATTGTTTACTGTGAGTATATAGAAATACTCCTGATTTTGTAGATTGAATGTTAGGACTTTTCAAAACTCTTATTAGTTCTAATAGCTTTTTTTATAGATTCTTTTGGATTTTCTATGTTGACAATAATTTTTTCTGGGAACAGAGATGGTTTCACTGCCTCCTTTCTCATTTGTAGACTTTTTGCTTCTTTTTATTGCCTTATTGTAGTGGCTAGGACTTCCCGTACAACTCTGAGTAGGAATGGTGAGGGAGAGCGTCTTTGCCTTGTTTTCAATCGGTATGATATTGGCTGTTGCATCCCCCAGTTTTTGATACGTTGTTTTCATTTTCATTCAATGCAAACTATTTTCTAATTTCCTTTGAGACTTCCTCTTTCACTCATGAATTATTTCTTGTTTAATTTCCAAATATTTGGAGATTTTCCGGAGATAGTCGTGTATGATTTCCAGCTTAATCCTGTTGCAGCCACTCTACTCTGTATGATTTCAATTATTTTACATTTGTTGAGGCTTGTTTTATGATCCAGAATGTGGTCGGTCTTGCTGAAATTGACAGTGTTGCAATCTGTGTGAGATTAAACAATATTGCTATCTCTCATTATCCATTTCTCTGAACATCTTCTCTTTATTTGACCAATGTTTTAACCTAGAGGCACACATCTTAACACTTTTATGCCGTGTTAACTCATATTTGTGTGATACTAGTTCAGAACATTTGCATTGCTAAGACTCCAGTAGCATTGTGGGCATTCTTGCTACATTTAGAAAGATATTTCCAAATCGATTTTTTTTCCTGGCGATGGGGATGTGGGGGTGCCTGCCCAGGGTTCTGATGAAGGAGGAAAGCAATGGTAGACTTCACATCTTCACCGCCGTCATCCATTCTCACCCACTGTGTATTTTAGCTTTTATCCTGCGCTTACATCCTGTAGGACCTAAGGACAGTTGCCGTGTCTCTTCTTTTCTTACTGAATGTTCTTCTTCGTACCTATCCATAAGGTGACACAGAGCATCTCCTGAGAAATTAACTCACATAAAATGTAAAAGCCTACCTGCTTCCTCAGAGCACACTTTCCCCCTAATTAAATAGCTTCAGAAATGGATGGAAAAACCACCTTCGTGGACTGAGGTGTGATATGAATGGCTTTCTGCACGTAAGCTGTCCCCATCCAGTGATGAATTAATTGCTGTGTCATGTTGTGCTTGAGCTGACCATCCCTTTACGTACCTGAGCTCTTTCAACATTCCTGAGGGCAGAGATGTATTTTTAAAAAACCAAAGACTAATAAACACCACCAAATAAGGGGAACGGGACCAGCTCCTTTTCCTCTGAGGGTATTCGGTGTTCTCACATACCTCTAAACCTGTTCGTAGGGCGCGGACATCATGAAATCATCTCAGCAGAAACAGTGACCATGAAAGTTGTTCTTTCTATTCATTTAGAAGTTTCTGGAGAGGGAGCGGGACTCCATAGAGTTATCAGTGCTGGTCAGAAGGGTTAGGTAGTTTTACTTCCTCCTAGCCTCTTGCTCTGTGATTCTTTTTAGATTGCTTATTTGGGGCAGACAAGTTGAAAGTCCAATTTGCTCAGAGGCAATGTTTCTCCCTGTTCTAGCCATCGGCATTCAAAAGTCACTCAAGGGTCTCTTTTCCCAGGAGGCTCTCATTGCTTGATGCCCTCCACTCCTTGATGAGGGACCTTCCTGAGGGGTGGATGTCTCCAAACATCTCAGATTCCAGGCAAATTGACTTGCCTTTGAAACTGTCCATAAGACATGGAATGAATTTGCATGAATGCTAGCAATCTAGCCAAAGATTATTTGGAAATTAGCATTAGGCTAATTCATTGGAGATCAGGGCCAACATACTTCTGTTCTTCAATGAAATGAGGAGCACTGGCAACCTCAGTTCCTTAACATTTCAAGTTTTCCTTCCTCCCTCCCTCCCTTCGTTTTTTCCTTCTGTCCTTCCTTCTGTCTTCTCTCCCCCCCCCCCCCCGCAACAATGTCCATTTGGTATCTGCTATATGAATTTATCCTCTGATTTAGTTCTGACTGCAGCCCTGCTGGACATCTCTCATCTCTGTTTTTATCGATGAGGAAAGGAAGGCTCAGAGAGGTTCATTAACTCATCTAATGCCACACAGCCAGTAACTAGTAGAGATGGCATCAGAGCCCAGGCCCATGGGTCTCTCAAGCCTGTGCCCTTTGCAACATATCAACATTTTCCACAAAATTTTCCGAGGGTTTTCACAAAACTTTATTGTTTTATGAAATGTGAGTATATTTGCTAACATTTATGAAGGAGTTGGTTGTATTTTTCTCCTAAAATATATGTCAGATACATACAAATACATATATACAATTATATATGTACTTTATATTATATGTACATTATAATCATTACGCAATAATGTGCCTTTAAGAAATGGGGGCCTTGCTTGATACAATCCAGAAGTTGCATGAGAGAGAGAACTTATTACATGTAGGGCGTCCAGTATGCACACACATGACTATACTTTGTAGCTTGTCTTATAAGATCAACGAAATTCGTGAAAGTATTCATGTTTATTTAACAAAGAATCAAATATCAATGATTTCTCAGAAGAATTTATTCACCCCAAGGCCTAAGTTTTCAGCAGATCTAATCCAAGGATACACCTTCGTGAACATCTATTTGTATTATACCACTACGTGACGCATTTTAAAAACATTTTCTTTTTCTCAAAGTAATACGTTCAAGGAGGTTAACAGACCAAACAGAGAGCTCAGTGTGACAGTTTCACAGACTAGACAATCTGAACATGCTCTTGTTACAACCACTTAAAAATGCTAGATCCGACTTCAGCTCAGGTCGTGATCTCATGGTTTATGAGTTCGAGCCCCGCATCAAGGCTCTGTGCTGACAGCTCAGAGCCTGGAGCCTGCTTTGGATTCTGTGTCTCCCTCTCTCTCTGCCCCTCCCCTGCTTGCATGCTCTCTCTCTCTCAAAAATAAATGACATTAAAAAAAATTTAAAAAAAAATGCTAGAGGAGGGGTGTCTGCCTGGGTGGCTCAGTCGGTTGAGCGTAGGATTTTGGCTCAGGTCATGATCTCATGGTTTGTGAGTTCAAGCCCCGCATCGGACTCTGTGCTGACAGTTCAGAGCCTGGAGCCTTTATCAGATTCTCTGTCCCTGCCCCTTTCTGCACAGCTCCTGCTCACACTCTGTCTCTGTCTCTCTCCCTTTCAGTAATAAATAAACATTAAAAAAAAGTTTAAAAATACTTGGTGAAATGTAATAATTTTTAGAAAAGATTTTCAATGCTTCCTGTAGCTCCTGAGAAGTTACAGGGCATCCAAGAGGCAGAAATGAGAAGTCTAAGAATCAGACCAAAGAGGAGCTGGGGGCTGGGGTTGTGAAGAAGTTATCTCAGCATCTGATTTTCACACCCACGCAGAGATAGATGATAAAGCCTTGGACCAACATAAAGTGGGAAGTTGAATGAAACCCTCCAGCAAAGCCACTGCCATCAAACGTGCATGCCCTTGGTGGAAAACTCCATCCCTTTTTTTAAATTCTTTTTAACATTTATTTATTTTTGCGAGACTGAGAGACAGAGTGAGAGCCAGGGAGGGGCAGAGAGAGAGGGAGACAAAGAATCCGAAGGAGGCTCCGGGGTCTGTGCTGTCAGCCCAGAGCCTGAGACGGGGCTCGAACCCACGAACCATGAAGTCATCACCTGAGCAGGCAGTCAGACGCTTACCCGACTGAGCCACCCAGGAGCCCCAGAATCCACCTTTCAGTAATGGGAGATCCGAAGAAACTAACGTGTCTTCTTGGCCTGGGCCGGAATGGTAAAGTGTCCCGTGGGAGTTTTCAGTTCAGGTCCGTACCACGTGTGAAAGGTTTTCATTTACTCTACCTGCATTGTCTGGGAAACTCCAGCCAGAGAATTTAATATTAAAATTGGTCTCTGACCACAGTGCCCCCAAAGTGCCTGGTGAAGCAAGCTGAAAAGGTCTACGGAGGGAGTGCCTCGACCTAGGGGGGATTCCTCCAGACACGTTGCACTGAACCTGCACAAACCCAGAGCACAAAGGCTAATAATCCACCACGGACAAGGTCAGCCGGTAAAAATAAATAGCAGAAACAGGTACACAAACTATCTGGAAGAGAAATGTAAAATAATTATATTAATATGACTAAAGATGTAAATGAGGGGCGCTTGGGTGGCTCAGTCGGTTCAGCATCCAACCTCGGCTCAGGTCATGATCTCAGGGTTTGTGGGTTCGAGCCCCGCGTTGGGCTCTGTGCTGACAGCTCAGAGCCTGGAGCCTGCTTTGGATTCTGTGTCTCCTTCTCTCTCTGCCCCTCCCCTGCTCACACCCTGTCTCAAAAAAAAAAAAAAAAAAAGAGGTAAATGAAAGGATTTAAAGAAAAGGCAAGACAGCATGAGAAGGAAAAAAAGAAATGAAAACTTTTAGAAGTGAAGTAACAATAGAATGTCTAGCAGCGAAAGGGATTGTAACTGAATAATAAAATAGTAACTCGGATGACAGGATAATATTGTTATGGAGGTGAATTCTGAACTGGAAGATGGAGCTGAAAAAAATCACCCAGAAGGCAGCACAGAGAAAGATGGAGTAAAGGAGACCTTAGGAGACGTGAGTCAATGAAAAGGCCCAAAATATGTCACGTAGGAATTCCAGAAGGAAAGACTCTTCCTTAGAGAGAGCTGAGTAGAGGGAATTTTTGATAAGATAATGCCCAATCGTTTTCTAGAGCTGATGAAGGAACATGACTATTCAGATGTAGGAAGCACCTGGAGACCACGCCTAGCACGTCATAGTGAAACCGGAAAACAAAACACACAAGACAAAGAATAGACTGTAAAAGCAACCGAGGAGCAAAGAGAAACTGTCACCAAAGGAATCAGCACTGTGGGATCAACAGACTTCTCAGAGGCAACAGCAGAAGTCATAAGGTCTGAAGTAGTATCGTCAGAGAGAAGATAGCTGTCAACTGCGAATCTGATTCCCCGTTAACCTTTAATTCAAGTGTGAGTGCTGGCCGGAGACCTTGGCAGCCACATGCTGGAAGTTTCCCGGTACCAGATGCTGGCTGAAAGCACTTCTTAAAGGGTATATTTTAGTAAGAAGGAAACCGAACCCAGAAGAATAATTGTCAGGCGAAGAAACTGATAAGGATGTAGGTCAATCAAAAAAGTTATGGTTGGTTAAAATAATAATTGATGAAATAAAAATACTAACGAAGACACGTTTGGTGGCATGGAATTCAGCTTAACGATAACTCACAACTCTCGGACCAACTTGGTGGCATGGAATTCAAATGCCAGTCCGCATTCAGCTGTAAATCACCAGTCAAAGCATTCTGATGTTGTGCATTGTTTAGGAGAAGCATGGAGATGTCGAAGACTTGCAAACTTTTAAGTTAGCTATGCCTGTTGAAAATTTAAGGAGGGGCACCTGGGTGGCTCAGTCGGTTAAGTGTCCGACTTCAGCTCAGGTCATGATCTCACGGCTTGTGAGTTCGAGCCCCGCGTCGGACTCTGTGCTGACAGCTCAGAGCCTGGAGCTTGCTTCAGATTCTGCCTCTCCCTCTCTCTCTCTCTGCCCCTCCCCGGCTCTCACTCTATCTCTCTCAAAAATAAATAAATATTAAAAAAAAAAGAAAATTTAAGGAGAACCATTCACAGAATAAGATTATGCATTTTATGTATAACTTCCCAGCAAGTGGAGAAGATCGCAAGGAAGAAGAAAACTCAAACCTTGGTTGATATGACAGTAGACAGAAAATGAGGAACAATTAGGTCACATTTTACCCATTTTTCAGATGAGGACACCGAGGCCTGAGACGTGAAGTAA
Organism: Paguma larvata; assembly: GCA_030068075.1. Taxonomy (NCBI): domain Eukaryota; kingdom Metazoa; phylum Chordata; class Mammalia; order Carnivora; family Viverridae; genus Paguma; species Paguma larvata. Next base: position 115,219,157 of record CM057828.1, read on the forward strand.
CATGTCCAACTCAGACAGCTTGTTGGTGGAGGCTCTACTATTCGAAGTCAAGTTTAATTCTGAAGGCCAAGATTGTGACCATTGAAACATACTGTTTCTCGAGAGATGTCTTGATGTGTTGGGATGTAGTAAGCTCAAAATTTCACCAGAAGGAATCAACTTTATTTTTTTTCCTGAGGTTTATTTTAATACCTACCTAACTCGGTTAAGCCAGCTCCTATAATTGTTGGAAAAGATGGCAGTGTCTATAAATAGACAATTAACTGCACAGATTTTGAAATATTTTATATGCGATATTAATGAACCCTGAAGAAGTGCCCTCCAAGAAAATGAATAATAAATGCGGCTCTTGGTTTTCTTGTAAATTATGGGAAACTGTGCTTTTCTTTTCATCCTTCCCCCTTACACCATGGAGACTTTCCAAAAGATATGAACATTCACCACACCTGCTTGCTCTCTGGATGCACTTAAAGCTGATGCTCTTAGGAAGCCAAATCCGGCTTTGCAAAAGAGCTTTGAGCACCAAGCTTCCTACCAACTCCTGAGGATGCAAGAACTTGAATCACCGAGAAACAGGCATATTTCAACTGCCTTTTTCTTTTTTTTGGAGAGAGGGAGAGAGAGAGAAAAAAAAAACAAGTGGGGAAGGGGCAGAGAGAGAGGGAGACAGAGGATCCAATGCCGGTTCTGCCCTGACAGCAGAGAGCCCAATGTGGGGCTCGAACTCACGAACCATGAGATCATGACCTGACCCAAAGTCACACGTTTAACCGACTGAGCCACCCAGGTGCCCCTCAGCTGCCCCTCGAGCTACCCAATTTAGTGTGTGGGGAAAGCTCTGTCAGGGTCAGGGTGGGAGAATGTTTGGAATATCTATTCTAAGGGACTTGGAAGTAGAGAAACACAGGAGGATTTGAGAAAAGTTGGAGGGGAGTGCCAGCAAATGGCTTTTCAGCCAGCTTTTTTTGTATGTGGATGTATTATTTGCCAAGCATTTTTCCTTTATTGCCTCCAAAATGTTGCCCTGGCTTAAAGGTTCGTTAATTTATATGCAACCCAATGCGAGGGTAAAATGTAATACTCCGATTTCTTTGTTTTCCAACAACTTGGTTAGCTAAACCGCGAGCAAAGTGAAATCTTCATCGAACTTCAAGGCTTTTTAAAACTGACGAGAACTTTCTTTTCGGCGGTCTGGAGTTTCCCGAGATCCTGCCCCCATGCTGTTCGAACATGCACTGCTTTGTATTAATTAATAATTCCTGTGTGTTGGCAGCACCAAGAGAAAGCTTTTGGGAGATAAAATACAATCCCAGATTTGCCATGCAGGGCATGTGGCCTCCGGGGAAGCTGGCATCTTTATTAAAGAGGCTCGTTTGAGCTAAGGGTTGGCCGTTAATCCTGTTCCTGTGAGGGAAGAGAAACACTGTCTTCTCTCTCATTCCCAGAGTTCAAACAAAGAGTTGAGGTCAGTCCTTTATTAGCCATGCTCGTGAGGAGTGGAGACTGGATAGATAAGCCAGATCCAGCATCCTTAGTGTTAACGGGAAGTTTTCCACTTTGCCCTACAACTGACTTTTCCCTGAACTTTTCCTACATACTAAGAAGGCTTTGAGTTGATGTCCCTTTTCTTTGTGAGACAGAAGCTCCACCTTGGACTTGGGGTGAGAAAAAAAGGACTTCAGTTCACTTCTTTGGAGATGAGCAGGCAGGGAAGAGAGGTCCCTAGTTCTTTTGGGGGTACTGGACGGGTCCATGCCAGGTGTATATAGATGTGTGCAGAGTATGTGAATATATATAATTTGTATATATGTACATCTCTATCTACATATATTTGCAAGAGAGGAAAGGAGGAAAACTAAAGGAATAGAGAAGGGAAGATGAAAGATGAAAGAAATTCCAATACTTACCATATTTCATTAAATCTAAGACATCGTAGACTGAAAAGTACACCTCTAATTCATGTACCACTAAGAAAGAAAAAAATGCTATAAATTAAGCCATGACACGGATTGTATAATACATCCTGATTTTATTTTTTTTTTATTTTTTTAACGTTTATTTATTTTTGAGACATAGAGACAGAACATGAGCAGGAGAAGGGCAGAGAGAGAGGGAGACACAGAATCTGAAGAAGGCTCCAGGCTCTGAGCTGTCAGCACAGAGCCCGATGCGGGGCTCGAACTCCCAGACCGCGAGATCATGACCTGAGCCGAAGTCGGCCGCTTAACCGACTGAGCCACCCAGGCGCCCCTACATCCTGATTTTAGATATACTAAAATGTGAAAAAAAAAATGTACAACTTGGAACTGATGAATTGGTAGTTCTCTCCTCTTTTTGCATTACCATCCGCAAGGATTTGAATCGCCGAAATGTAGCAGAAAGCATTGTCTTTACACTTCGGTTATTCTCGTCTCTTCGGTCTTGCGATATTATTCCAGTACCGTTGTGCAAATGGCGAGCTATTCCTCTGAAGCTGCAGATTTTTTCCACCTTAGTATCTAAAATATTTTTAATACCCTCAAAACATTTTTGCAGACTTCAAAGGGAGAATTACGTACCAAAGAATAAACCAGGGGAGAGGCCTGGGTGGTTTGAATCAATCCCCCCAAATCCTTAAAATTAATCAAAAGCATTTATGAAAACCACAACATAAGTTCCTTGTGACCTCTAGATAGAGACAGTGGAACATCTGTGGTGTTCATACGTTTGCCGAGACAGAGCGTCGACATTACCTGTCTCGTCGTTGACCTTTGGTTCTTGAGATGTATTTGCTACTGGCTTTCAACATGCACGGATGAAGAAACTTGGCATGAAGCAAATATCTAGTCTGACCTTAAAAGAGATAATTTAGCTCTGCTCCAGGCAAAGTTTACTCTGAGATTTCTAATTCTGTCAAGTAAAAGATATTAAAAAAAAAAAAATGAAACCAAAGCCCATTGTGTAATAAGGTTAATGGTAGGTTTATAGCAACATTTTTTGTTATCATTCCTTACAGTCTTCATTTGGTAAATAACTCTGCATTTTATTGGTAGACATTCTTGGTATTACAAATTTAGTTTTCTGTAGAGATGCTTGTTAGGGTTCGTCTGTCCTTACGAAGAGCAAACACTGACAGGGCAAATAGGAGAAGAATGCAGAAGTAATTATTAAATTATAGAGACAACCGGGTTTTCTGAGACTACTCTGGGACAGAGCCGTGCTTAGCGTAGTAACTGCCACAGCCCGGGGCTGAATCCGGGCTAAGAAACAAGAACCTGCAGGGGCGCCTGGATGGCTTGGATGGTTGAGCGTCTGGCTCTTGCTTTTGGCTCAGGTCATGATCTCGCAGGTCAAGGGTTCGAACCCCTCATCGGGCTCTGAGCTGATGGTGCAGAGCCTGCTTGGGATTCTCTCTCTCTTCTCTCGCTCTCTGCCCCTCCCCTGCTCATGTGTGTGCGCGCGCGTGCGCACACACACACTCTCTTTCTCAAAATAAATAAATAAACTTAAAAAAAAAAAAAAAAAAAAGAAACAGGAGCCTGGGTGGGGTGTGCTGAGGAATGAACTGTGTTGCCAGTGCGAGTTGAAATCCAGGGCAGCAGTATAACAGGTAGTTGAAAAATGGGATGAAGGACCACAGACCTTAGAGCTCCAAATGCTAGCCTACTGGAGGCAGCTGGCTGGTCCTTTACTGTCGGTTCTACTATTAATAAAACCTGGTATTCACTGAGTACCTCTATACTATGGCCAACTGTTGTTCTAAGTACGGTAATATGTATTAACTATTTAATCCTCACAAGACCCCGAGGAAGTTGGCGCTGCTAATATCCCCATTTCACAGTGAGGACACTGAGACCAGAGAGGTTAGTTGGTCCCCACCCCCCAGCTCTGTCCACCCCTAAATTAGGGCTGTTAGCCACAGTACCATGGCTGCCTTTGGGAGGTGTGGGTGAGGAAAAGAACCCCAATGTCTATGAGGCGGATAGGCAGGAGAAGGGAGCTCCCCAGTTCTTCAGGAGTGCTGGGCGAGTTTCCGGGAAGGGCTTGGGCACAGAAAACAGGACAAGGTGTAAATCCAGAACACGCAGTGGGTACTGGATCTTGAGAACAAGGCAGAATGCCAAAGCCAGCAGGAGAGGCATAATGCTGAGTCACGGGGCATTAGGCTCTGGTTGCCCGCCCAGTAGTTCCAGGGTTCCAGTCCCATCTAAGGTTGGGTTTGTTCCTAGAGATTCACTTCAGTAGGTGAAGTGGGCGTGGGGGTCGAGGGACTTAGTGACTAGGAGAGAAGACTGCAGAACCTGGGAACTAGGCCTGGCCCAGCAGACAGCCTGTGATCTAGGACTGACTGCATCGGCTGCCTCAGGATTCCTGTTGTATCTTAATGTCCCTGCTTTTGCCCCATTTACCTTTCCTGGGCATTCCGGACCCACGGAATTTAAGCATGCTGCATGTACACAGTGAGTCTGCTGTTTGTCATTTCAATTTATTTGTACCTGGCCTTTCCCAAAAAAGATGCAATGTGGTGTTTTATTAATTATGTCCAGAGAATGTCTAATTTTTAGCACAGAAATAATTGCAGGCAGCAAAAATCCTTGCCCTGATTTTATTAAGTTGGCCTATTTTTATCCACATTTTGTAACTGATGTACAATATAAAACCTAGCACTGAGGCCATAAAAGTGTTTATGAAATTACATATTCCATACGTATCTTATAAAACACCTGGACTTTATATGCTAGGTGAGATACCAAGAAATAATTCGAATTTGGTGAGAAAAAAATAGATAAAATGAAATGACCTGGGGAAATATTTATAAGAAAATAATCGCTTTAAATATCTTTTATAGGGGCGCCTGGGTGGCTCAGTCGGTTGAGCGTCCAACTTCGGCTCAGGTCATGATCTCCCTTGTGGGTTCAAGCCCCGCGTTAGGCTCTGTGCTGATGGCTCAGAGCCTGGAGCCTGCTTCAGAGTCTGTCTCCCTCTCTCCCTGCCCTTTCCCTGCACACACTCTGTCTGTCTCTCTCAAAATAAATAAACGTTAAAAAAATTAAATATCTTTTATAATGGTCTTGTCCTATAATACAGTTTGAATTTAATGTTTTTATTCTCACTTCAGATTATAGTATACATTACTTCATGGCATGAGTTTGCCATTACTAAATGCAGTATTATTGTTAACAGTTTAGGTCATTTCACCATGTATATGAAAATCCTTGAGATTTGCAGCTTTCAAGGCCAGGAATTATTTAACTTTTTCTTTATTAATTTGGCGTCATTTGGAGACATTCATTTGGCATTCATTTGGAAGAGATTTCTTTTTTGTGTGTCTACCATTTTTTTTTTCTCCTTGAGAACAGAAATGGAATCCAAACAGACATTGACAAATTAGGGAATAATCCACAAAAACAGGATGACTCTCAATGAGTAAAAGGGCAAAACAATACGTCAAGGGCCCCGAAGCTCACGCCACAGAGAGAAATGACGAGGCAGAAATGCCTCAGGAAGACACCCAGCAGTCATGGTAGACTTGTAGTTGGTGATGAGTCAGCAATGCCTGTACTAAAAATGCTAACCTAACACAGTAGTGGGAAGTGTTGGCAGTCATGTGACCTGTAAAATCCCGGAATTACTCCTTCCTCTCTCATGAGCTCTTGCTGAAGCTCTGGCTTGGGCTTTGGTGCCCTGCTAACCTCTTGTGTGTTTTGTTGTAGAGCCTCTTCTAATCAGCAAAGGCAGCTGGAAGGGAAGCACTCAGAAGCTGCCCCAACTAGAACTCTAGTAAGGCTGCACTTCTGAAGCTCCCCTTGGCCTGTGTTTAAGAGATCGAAGAAGTGGAAGTGTACGATGTTATCCCTTTCCCCCCTATTAAGAAAATGTCTTCAGATGAAAATTGGGTTTTCCCTCCTTCCACTGCTTTCTGAGTCCAGGTCATAGGAAGACATCAATTATGCCCATAATGTTCAATTCTCTAAATCACTTTGCACTGTTGTTGAAATACAGGCAGGGAAAGACTTAACTATGAAAGAAACATATCCTGGTTTTATTTGGTTATTTAAAGCAAAAGCCACTCCCTTTTAATGCAGATCGGTTGGGACCGGTGAAAAAGACTAACTTTCGATGTTTTCAGGTAATGTCTTGTAAGAATTAGAATTATTAGTAATTTTAGAAGATAAATGAGTATGTTTAAAATTTTTGTTAATGTTTATTTATTTTTGAGAGACAGAGTATGAGCAGGGGAGGGGCAGAGAGAGAGGGAGACACAGACACCGAAGCAGGCTTCAGGCTCTGAGCTGTCAGCACAGAGCCCGACATGGGACTCGAACTCACAAACGATGAGATCATGACCTGAGCTGAAGGTGGATGCCTAACTGACTGAGCCACTTCGGCACTCCAACGAATAAGTATATTTTAACTTGGAAACCATCATGTAGTTTAGTTTGTTTCTTTTATTAGATAAATCTAAACATATTTCAAATGGATGGGTTTATATAGATTTTTCCAAGAGTGATTTTTCTGTCAGCGGCCTTTTTAGGCTTAGCTCTACCTATAGAACACACACACTAGATCGATTACCCCCAATATTTTCTGTACAAATTCTTAGATTAAGATCTCTTTCTACTCTAATAGTATTATGTATGGGTTTTTTAAAAGTTAAGTTAGATTTATCCAAACTAATAATAGTAACGTTGATGAATGGACTGCTATGTGAAAGTGCTATTTTAAGTGCTCGACAAATAAAAACATTGACGCCAACCGCGACCCGATAAGTTAGGTAACTCTTACATACGAAGAAGGTGAGTGACAGAGAGTTGAAGAAACGGTCTGAAGTTCACAGAGCTGGTTGAAAATGGGGCTGACGGGCAAACCCAGGCAACCCGACTCGGCAGCATAAAGGCCTGCCAATGTCCTCACGCCGTTTTCCAGAAGAGCCTCATGACCGCGGTTCACTTTAGCAAGAAACTCATTTCTTGTGGCTTTCCTTTCTTCTTTTGCAAAATGACAAGGTCCACTCTCACGCTTGGTAGGGTCCTGGCATATGTGAATTGATATCACCTTTAAAATCTTTGAATATCTGTATAAAAGTGACAGATTGACCCCACACATTTGATTTGCTTTCTCCACTAAAATGACATTAATATATAAATTTACACACACACACACACACACACACACACACACCCATAAATGAAAACGCCAATTGACAAATTGAACAAGAGGGCCAATCACAGTGAACGAGTTAATGGACCTAATGTCATGGAAGAGCATAGGTGCACAGAGGGACGCCACAGAGTAACAAAGAGCAAGTTTAGCAGGGCCTTGAGAGACTGAGTCAGATAGAGCAGATAGTGCTGATGTCACTTCCTCCTCTTCCCTACCTCACCTCTCTGGTTTAAAGTCAGGCGACTGCTCTCCCCTCCCAACCCACCCTGAGCTCCCTCTTCCCCTGCTGCAGGAAAGTAAAGTTTAATTTTGTAAGAAAAATTAAACCGAAGAGGGGCCAAAATTGTGGACATCAAGTAAAACAGAAGCCTGGGGGATTTAAGCTAATATTCCCATATGAGATTCTGGGAACATCAGCCCCCCCTTCCTTAGCAGCCAGGCACACTGCCACGCCCCACCCCACCAGTGAGGCCCTCAGGTTCGAGATGAATGCTCTTCTTTGAAGAAATTGGGTGGTCCTAACGAAAAGACCTCCACCTATTGCATTTGGGAGTCCCCGCTTGCCCCAAAAAGGACATGTCTCCCCAAGGGAATCCTCTAGTAAATCCATCTATCATCACTCTCTGCCCCTCAATGGACACATAACTCTTTCCAATCAGTTTGTTTTGTGTCTCTCTCTTAAATATGAAAAGACAAACAAGAGGAACTGTCCCTAATGTGGATGAGAAAGACCACACGAAAATAAAACAAAATTAATGGAAACCTCTAAAGGGAACTTGAAGAAAATAGAGATAAAGCAGGGAACAGAAGAAAACTTCAAAATATCATGTTTAACATTCCTTGGGAGACAAAGTAAGATATAGTATCTCTAAAGCAAGAACAAGACCCTGTGACAGAATGAGAGAAAATGAAAAAGAGAGAAGTAAAATTTCTTAGAGGTCAAAAATATGTACACTGCAGCAGACACTCTTGCCTGCTTATCCAGTGAAGGTCCTTACTCCTGATGCCACAACTTTTCTGTCTTCCCTGACACAGGCTGTTCATGCCAACTGGCTTTCTCAGCCTCTCTTTCACTTAAAAAAATGGGCATTGGACACAGAAAGGAAAGCCTGCTGCAAGTCTTTCCAGGGGGAATGGTTTGTTTCCCTAATGAGGAAATCTCTCTCTTTGTAGTAACATTTACTTAGTCATAAAGATCGTGGCAGTCTTCTTGGGCCCACGAGAAGACAAATGTTAGGACTCAGTTAATGATGGAGGATGGCAGAGAGGAAAGAGATATAGCCTAGGTCCTCCATGACACTACTGAGTCCAGGAACTAACTCTGGTCTACAGTGTAATAAGAATACCTGAATATACGACAACTGGGCCATAAGGGGAGGTATAAAGTTTAGGTGGAAGACACAGTCTTGTCAGGAAATAAGAGATGATGTGATTGGGGGTTCTGTGAACACAAAATTGCCATAGCCCAGTCATTCAACAAATAGTGACACTATGGGTCAGGCCCTGTTCTAGGTGCTAGGGATACAGGAGAGGACAAAACAAATTCTTTGCCATTCCTTTCTAGAGCTTACATTCTAGGTAAAATGGGCAGGAAATAAAAAGTGAGGAAAAAAAACAAGAAAATATGAAATGTGTCAAATAGTAAGAAATACTATAGAGAAGAATAAAGCCGGGTCGAAGAGAAAGGGTGAGCTGAATTCAGGGGGTGCGGGAGGAGTTGTCAAAGAAGGCAGTCTGTAACAAGGGGGTCGTTTGAAACAAAGGCTTGGAGGAAACAAGGGAGCACACAGTGTGGATAGGGGAAGTAAGTTCCAGCAGAGGAAACAGCGAGTGTAACAGGCTTTATATGAGATTATGCTCGTTTGGCACATTTGAAGAAAAGCAAAGGAGGGCAGAGAAGAGTAAGTGAGGGGAGATTAATAAGAGATAAAGAGATGAAGTCAGAAGTAATGTGAGGTAAAATCATATGGAATCCGGCAGGCTCTTGTAGGGACTATGCCTTTTGCTCTCAGTAAGTGGGAAGTCTTTGTTGGGTTTTGAGCAGAGTGACATGATCTTCCTTAGGTTTTCAAGAATAAGTCTGTAAGTTACAGAGAGGGAAGGAAGCAAACCGTAAGAGACTCTTGAATACTGAGAACAAACTGAGAGTCGATGAGGGTGGGGGAGAAGGGAAAGTGGGTGATGGGCTTTGAGGATGGCACTTATTTAGATGAGCACTGGGTGTTGTATGGAAACCAATTTGACAATAAATTATATTTAAAAAAATAGAATAAGTCTGTTGTGTAGAATGAAGGGGGTAAAGGTTGAAGCAGGGAGATGTTTGGAAGGCCCCTGAAGTAATCGCAGTGAGAAATAACTATAGCTTGAACCAGGATGGTTACAGAGGAGGTGGTGAGAAGTATTTAGATTTCGTGTTTATCTTACAGTCAAGCCAGAACCATCAGCCAGATTGGCTGATGGATTTGACATTGCTTTTTAAGAATGACTCCAAGGTTTGGGGCGTGAGCAACAGAACGAACTGAGTTGCCATTTACGAAAATGAGGAAGAATGTGAAAAGAGGAGATTTGAAGGGGAAACCAGGACTTTACTTTTGAACTGTTTTTCCCCCCTTGAACATCCAAGATGAGCAGGCCAGTGGCTATAACCAGTCTGGACTTTAGGGAGGAGGCTGAGGGCGAAGACCTTAATTTGAAAAACAGTGTCTAGAAGACATGAGATCCCTGGGTGTTCTCAGCCACTAGAAAGGATGAGATCACGCAGGGCGTCGGAGTCGATGGGGAAGAGATCTAAGGACTGAACCCTGGGTGTTTAGAAATGAGGAGGACACGAAGAAACTAGCAAAGGAGTCCGAGGCAGAGCAGCCTGGGAATCCTGTCCCGGAAGCTAAGGGAAGCAAAAGCTGATCAATCATCAAATACAGCTGATAGATCAAGTACAAAGAAGAGTGAAAACTGACCACCAAATTTAGGAAGACGGAGCTCATCAGTGGCCTTGACAAGAATTCATGTGTCTTTGGGAACAAAGAGAGAAGGACAGGTCCAGCCAATGAGGATCTGTCAGCAATAGCAGCTAATCTAGACAACCAGTATAGGAAGTGGAGTGTGGCATTCAGAATGACTCCTTGCCTAGGAGCGTATGGAATTCTGACATTGCCTATAGGGGAAAGGAAACCAAATGTGGGGAAAGGTCTTTAAAAGGAAAATAAGAGGCTCTGGTTTTACCATTTAAGTTATCCTCTTTGCAACTCTTATTTTTTTGGAATCACTGTAAAGGAAGCAAATGCTCCATTTCCCTGTCCAAAATTCAGCGGTCTTAGGAAGGGAGTATGGAAGCTATACACACAAACTTTCGAATAAAGATGTAACTCGTACAGATTCCTTTTTTTTTTTTTTTTTTTTTTTTGAGAGACATAAAGACAGAGTGTGAGCAAGGGAAAGGCAGAGAGAGAGGGGGACACAGAATCCGAAGCAGGCTCCAGGCTCCGAGCCATCAGCACAGAGCCCGACGCAGGGCTCGAACTCACAGACGGCGAGATCATAACCTGAGCTGAAGTCGGCCGCTTAACGGACTGAGCCACCCAGGCGCCGCTACGGATTCCAATACGATGTACTAATTCGTGATACCAAGTTACTGAACCTTTCTGAAGCTTAGTGTTCTCATCTGTAAAATAAAACTAATCATGTCCATCTCCTGAGAAGATTTTATGAGCAACAAACTGGATAACCTATGGAAGACTCCTCGTATAGAATCATGCAAACGGATAATTAATAAATAGCGACTATGAGAATGATGGTGATTTTTATTACATCCTAGGTAGGCCTGAGACAAGAGGCCACTTGCTTTGAATGTGGAAAAGATGAGGCATTTGTTGACATGAACCTAGTTGGAAAATGGGTTGGCCGTGCCTACCGTTTTAACAAAATTCTTTGAAAGGCATTTATTACGGCCTAGACCTTGTAAGAAGCAGAGCAGGGCTCAAGGCCATATTTTCTTGATGGATTCCAAAATAAATTTCACTGACTTCTCTTAAACTCCACTCTTTAAACTAGATCAGAGCATGTGGAAGGTTAAGATAATCCCACACCCCTGGGATGTTGAGGGCGGAAAAGAGAACACCTTGCTGTCTAAAAATGTTGCCAGGCCAGGAAGTTCATCTTTGTGAAGCACTAACTGGCCCCAAGCTTACCTTCATACTATAGTTTTCTTCTCATTCTTACATATTTTTACTTCAGAACACTATGTACACATGGGTGTTGTTTTTATTCTCACTGGTTCACAAAATAGAAAGCAGATAGCAAATGCCTAAGAAATAATTTTGTGAAAGTACATTATGGCTTTATTTTTATTGTTGTAGCAACTCGAACCAAATTGGAATATTTCTAGTAGAAATAGTCACATTCCTCACACTTGAGTAAAATATTTGGAAATTCAGCAAATGGGTTCTATGTCCTAAAACAATGTTTCTGATAGCTATTGTTAACTTTGTTTTCTTATTTAAATATGTAATTTTGAGTCCTGATCCTATGCTTTATTTTTTCTAGCTGACTGACCGTGAAACTTTATGGCAGTGAAGCACTTCAGCCAAGAGATTCATAGGGCAGTGTTAGTTTTGGATTTTGTTTTTGTATTACAGTCCATGGGCACTCCATGTATCGACATAAAAATATTCAACCAAAATGGCCACTCATAGAAGTCAAGTGCAGAGAGTGCCCGACTTCAGATTTTTTTGATTTACGGTAAGGCAAAAGCCTTACGGTATTCAGTAGAAGCCATACTTTGAACTTTGAATTTGGATCTTTTCCCAGGGCTAGTGACATACAGTCGCATCTCCTCTCGGGATGCTGGGTATGAGCAAGCCGCAGCCCACCGTTAGCCACTCGCTCACGAGAGTAAACGGCCAACACATTCACAACCATCCCGCACTCATACATACAACCCTCTGTTCTTCACTTTCAGTACAGTAGTCAATAAATTACATGAGATATTCGACAGTGTCGTATAAAACAGTCTCTGTGTTAGGTGATTTTGCCCAACCATAGGCTAATGCAATTGATCTGAGCTCATTTAAGTTAGGCTCTGATGTTCGGTAGATTCAGTGTATTAGATGCATTGTTGACTTAACGGTATTTTCAATTTATGATGGGTTTATCAGCACACGAGCCCATCGTAAGTCAAGAAAGATCTGTAAGTTCCCCAGAGGACAAATAAAATTTCATTAGTTCCCAAATTTAAAAACCCTAACCCTATTTAAAAATAACCGTGAAAATTCTATTTCTTCATATGTGACTCAAAGAAAGATTCGCTTGTGCATCTTGAATGTATAGCCACTTTGTGTGTTTTCTGACCTTCGCTTATGTGAGTTCTAGTCCCTGTGTTCGAGGTAAATAGATTCTAAAAATTGTTTTAAAATCATTGCCTGAGTTACCCTTACACTTCTTAGCCTCTGACTATAATCTGAATGAAAATACATTCTAATAGGGGCATTGCAAACCATTTAGGCTAACTTGAAAGGGACATTCCTGGCAAATGCCAATTCCTAAAAACCCAGATTAGGTACGGTAAGACTAATTTGACTCTGATGTCTCTTTGTTGTGAAGATCGTAGTAGAATGTAAGTAACAAATTTCTGGGCATGGGATGGTCAGTTTGCACCTGACATAGGTTAAAGTATTTGGAGTCACAGAACAAGCAGGTCAATGATGTAGCCAACGGACAACTTTATTATTATTAAAGACTGCATAATTAATCGTCTCCTAAATCTAACATATATACATGAAGTTACTTGAAGTGTCAAGCTAAAAAGAACAGTAAGAATGCTTGGCATTCCCTGACTTCATACCCTTTTAACTCACCTAGTTTGGAACCAACAGGAGGAAATGAGAGGATTCTCTCTTTTTCAGCGTAAAGTTGCTCAACTAGATGACTCTGCCTGGGAAGCCGGGCAGCCCTAGAAAAGTTAGCGTTTTCTCCAAAAAGTGGCTGAAATTTCAGTGACCAATGGTATTAGAACTAGTTGCCATATTCAAAATTCTTTATATTTGGTCCACTGAAAAGATTTTATTGTACTGTATTGTCAAAGCTAATTTCAAAAAGCAAAATGACATTTTCTCTGTTTTAATGACCATCTGTAGTTTTTGACTTAATGAAAAGAAGCCTTCGGCAGGTTTTGAATGGAAAGGTGACATGTTGTGATGTATGGTTTAAAAGGATCGCTCAGGATGCTGTTTAGAATAGAATGAAGGGGCAAGGGGGACCCATTAAGAGGTCACTGTCAAGAGGTCATGGCAGTAATCCAGGTGAGAGGTGATGGAGCCACGTGGTAGCAATGGAGGTGGCGACAAAGGTCAGATTCTGGATACATTTTAAGATAGAGCCAGGGGGATTGGAACGGTAAGGAAATGGGAATGAGGGATGTCAAGATAGACTCTAAGGTTTGGGACTTGGGCACCAATTAGAAGAAAATCTTGCGGAACGTATCTGATAACGGTCTTGTATCTAGCCGTAAACAGAATTCTTATAAGTCGTTAATAAGAGGACCCATCACCCAATTTTTACAAGCAGGCCGAAGATTTCAACAGGCAGTGCACCAGAGAGATACATGAAAGGCAAATAAGAGAAGATTCCCAACTTCATTAGCCATCAGGGAAATGCAAATAAACCACAATGAGATCCTATTTTGCACCCTAGGATAACTATAATCAAAAAGCCAGATAGTAACAAGTGTTGGAGAAAATGTTGAGAAACTGGACCCCTCGTACACTGCTGGTGGGCACGTAAAACGGTACAAATATGTATCTAAATATGATTGACCCCTCAACACTGTAGGGGTTAGAGACACTGACCCTCCTCAAAGCCAAAACCCACATGTACCTTTTGAACTGGAGAAGGGACAATCAAACTAAGGTACATTCACGAATAAAATTCTACTCAGCAATAAAAAGGGTTGGACTCCATGAAAGGAAAGATAACATGCAACAACATGGATGAATCTCACGTGCCTCATGCTAAGTAAACATCCAGACTCAGAAAACTACATACTGTATGATTCCATGTAAATGAAATTCTAGGGGGAAAAACAACTATCAGAACACAAAGCAGAACAGTGTTTGCCAGAGCCTGCAGATAGAGGCTGGGGAAACAACCCAAAGGGGCCCAGCGGAGCTTTCTGGGGGTGATAGACATATTCTGTATCATGATTGTATTGATGGAGACATTTGTCAAAATTCATTGAGTTATATGCTCAAATTTGGCATATGCAAATTAAACCTCAAAAGAGCTGATTTTTTTAAAGGAGTGCTAAATATTACCGCTTTTACTTTTGAGGTTAGCACATATTAATTGGAATTCTATAAATTAATGCACAGGTGTACCACACATAAGCACTCTTGAAAAATCTACTTACCTTTCTAGCCATCTGTCTCCTCAGCTGTCAATTGGAGGCCAGAGTTCCTGATTTCGTGACTTTTCCCATCTGAAAAGTCAGGTATAATGACGATTTTTACAAATCGTATGGAATTTTAATTGCCTCAAGTTTAGTTTTTATTTACTGGAATCCAGTGGTGATTCGTTTTGTAAAGTATCCTTTTGTAGTAAAGTAAGTGAGCTTGAACTACTTTTGTAGACCGGGATTTTTGAATACTAGACTTTATTAAAGCTGGATGGAGCTCTAATTACATATTCCTGAGAGGGGGGAATGCTTGCTCTCATCTGGACAAGCAGAAATTCTCGGTGCTTAGCTGATTCACACTCAACTGACACTAATTACTGTACTCACTGCATTCTCACCTACATTATCTTAATCTTCCATAGCCTTTTGAAATAGGTGTAATTATCCTCAATATGCCTAGAAAGAGGTAGAAACGGATGAGTTGTTAGATGACTTGCGCGTGGTCACTCGGCTTGTAATTGGTAAAACTAGAATTAAATCTGAAGTCTTCTGGCTTTATGCTCTTCCCTCAACCAAAGCTCACTTCCTGCCCTAGTTCTTAAAATAGATGTGAGTTGTCAGGGTAATCGTCACCCTTAACTTCCTGAATCCCCAGCCTCCACCATTATTCAGCATATGGGACAAATGTATGCATCGTCTGAGAATGTCTCTGTGTAGGAACGCAGTCACGTCAGTAAGGTCTGGTGATGGGCACCGAGAAGGGCCCCTGTGTTGTTCAGTTAGCCCTTCGCCTCATTTCGCTGAGGTGCTAAACGCTTGACAGACTTTCAATAGGAGGCCAGATGAAACAAAGTGGCATTTTTCAATACAGAGGGTACAATATGGAACAAGAACATTTGAAATCTAAATGTAATGCCAGGTGCAGCATACTAGTCTTTCATTTTTAGAAGAAAAGGACATTTTTTCCCCTTATACGAAGCTGTAAAAATTAAGAAATAACATGCGATAGTTGAAAGTCCAGCCATTTAAGTGATTTGCTGAAAATCTGCATCAGTGATTCTGCTAGATCCTGCAAATTTGGGAAAGCATTTCATAATCGGACACAATCCCGGTCCTTAAATGGACCCACAGCCTAGGAAGGGAAACAGATGTTCCAACAAACGAATGCTGAACAGTGAGGTAATGGGTAATGGATACTTTTATATAATAAAAAGGGATTGCATCCTAGCTACTTACTCAAAGTCCTGCAGTGTCTTTCTCTAATCTTTGTGGTCGACCTTCTTATCTCCACTTAACATATGCGGTCCCTGAGGCTCAGGAAGGTTAGATGCCCCGTTAAACAGGCTGATCATCCCAGGACGGGAGTTTATGTTTAAAACGCCTGCTCCCTTTCCTGCATACTCACCCCCGCCAGAGATACTCTGTTTTTCTCGAAGGAGCTAGGATCAAAGGGGCTATTTAGAAGAGGGGTTAACTCCAAATGTTCAACCCCTGCCTCCAAACCCCACCTCAGTTACCAGGGCCAGAGTGGAAATAGGTCTAGGTCCAGTGAGAAGGACAGTAGCCCATGGAAAATTCCAGCCTTCAAGCCCTTTCTAGCCCCTTCAAGCCCTGGCTCTGCCAGCGGTCCTCGGGGAAAAATGGGACACTTTGTCACTTGGTGGTATATTTCTTCCTGCCTGAGACTGTGAAAAACATCAAAATGTGTAAAGAAACATTGTTTAGGGATTAGAAATACTGCCTTGAAATAGAATATGGTGGTCTTCCAGTTCTTTCTTTGATGAAAGATAGAAGGCATGCTCGATGAAGTGCAGTTCAACAAAAATGTATTGAGTGTCTTCTGTGCCGCAGTGGTGGTGATACAAGCATGTGACATAGCCCCGGGCCTCCGGGGCCTTTGTTGCAGATCAAGCAAGAGTCAGTGGAACTATTCTAAAAGGCCCTATTCAGCGTTCACTTTAAATGTCTTGGACCAAATCCTAGAAAGCAGTGCTGCCCTCAAGTAAAATTTTCCCACATTCAACGTTCAAAACACTTGGTTGCTAGAAAACTCGGTAAAGAAATTTTACTGAAAATCAAACTCTCAGGGCAAAGGTTATGACATTTTGTTGCCCGACTCCAGAATAAAACAGGCTTTTATTCCGTGTCCTCTATTTATACTGGGTTGGAATACTTCACTTTGACATGCATTTGCATGTCGTTTTAGAATGAAAGTGGACAGAAAGAAAAAGAAAGAAAACAACCGTGCTAAATATATATTTTTTTATTGTTAGACATTGTATTGGAACAAATAGAACTTCCTCAGTGGTGTTGGTGAAGACTTGGCAGGAATTTCAGAACCCAAGTGAAACGTAGTAACTACCCCAAATGATTGTGTTGCTATTTTCATAGAAATTATTTTTTTTTCTCAAAGAATTTGCCTTGAAATGATTTCAGTCAGATACTTTTATCCTGTGGAAAGTCTAATTCAGACGACTCACTGTCTCTCAGTCTCCATTTCCTGGGTAATTTTCCATTTTTATACTTGTCTACACTATCCCATTTTTCTATAATGTGTTCATGTGACCATGTGACTTTTATATTCAGGAAAGTAAGACATAAGCTGCTTTATATCCTCAATGGATATAACTGTAACATAACTATATGCCTATATTCCAGAAAAATCCACTTAAGAAGAAATAAACCAGCAGCAAAACCAGGAGGCCTCCCAAGATTTCCTGACATGTCTATTTCCCTATTCCTTTGACCCCACGCCTTTCAGAACCAGAGCCTGTGGTACTCAGATGAGAGCAAGCAGCTAGTAGCCCTCAAGACAGCTCTCAAGAGCAGCTGAGGAAAGCCTCTTATGTGTGAGCCTTGGGGCCACAGTTGCTCCCATGAAATGAGGTCTTGTAGCAATCCCACTTTCATTTCCCTGATAAATAAAAACGTTCCAGTTCACTGGCCTCTTAGCAGAAATGCCAAGGATATTAAAAAAAAAATTAAAGACAGCCTTTTGTGTGCCTTCTGTGTGGTCTATATTCTGACCATTTACCAAGGGAGATATTATTCTCTTTGTTCCACATGGGAAGTGAGACACATTCATTCATTCATTCACATGAGTCATTATGGGAAGTGAGACACATTCATTCATTCATTTTTCACATGAGTCATTTGTTCCAAGGTTCAGTGTTGTCCATCTGCCTCTAGCAGTGTATGTGTGCACATGTGTGTGTTATGTAAGCGTTCAAATATGCACGTTTTTGTAATTCTTCATATTTCTTCATATTCCGTATCTTCAGACCTCATAAGGTGGGTGGCCCAGACCTCTCTTGACTTCAGAGAGGACCGAGCAGTCACAGTGTAATCAGAACTGTAATGATGGGGTGCCTGGGTGGCTCAGACGGTTAAACATCTGACATCAGCTCAGGTCATGATCTCGGGGTCTGTGAGTTCGAGCCCCGGGTTGGGCTCTGTGCTGGCAGCTCAGAGCCTGGAGCCTGCTTCCGATTCTGTGTCTCTCTCTCTTTCTGCCCCTCCCCTACTCATGCTCTCTCTCTCTCAGAAATAAACATTAAAAATAAAAAAATAAAAAAAAGAACTGTAATGAGGCATATATACAAAGCAGGGGAGCAGAGAGAAGGTGGGGGAGGTAGATGTGGTGTGGGGCTCTCCCTACAGACAGAGGAACTTGGGAGTTAGAAGCTGAGGAAGCAGCATCCACAAGTGCACAGGGAAAGGAGGAAGCCTGATCTGGCGTGGGTGGAGGACCACGTGCATGGGCCATGAAAGGAAGCAGATCAGCAGAGACAAGCCTGGTCTACCTCTGGAGTTGACCCTGACCGTCTGGTCTAGAGGTTGGGAAATCATGGAAGGATTTTAAACGGGGAAGTGATACAATCAGCCGTGTCACAGAAAGTCATTCTGAACGTGGTGTAGAGCATTCGAGGTGGAAGAGACGGAATAGGAAGGCCAGTTAGGAGCCTATAGCAGTAGTCCTAGCAAGACAGGAAGAGGGTCTGAACTAAGGCAAAGACAGAGGGGAAGCAGCAGATAGAACAGGCTTAGCTTGCTTTGTGGATGTACTTTGAAGGCAGTTGGACAAATAATTGAATCTTTATGAGCCTCGGGTGTCTGATCTGTGAGGTCAATATAATAACACTTTGAAGAATTCTATCAGGATAAGATGAGATCACCACCCCACCACCATTGAGCGTTTCTTCTTTCTACCTTCCATGCCAGTCATACGGGCCTCCTGGTGTTTCCCTGCTCGGATGCTTCTTAAATGTCACTTCACCAGAGGTGTTATTCTGTCTTCCCTATCTAAAATAGTGTCCTCCATGTCCTTTATTTGCCTTATTCTGCTTTTTTTTTTTTGGTAGAACTTAGCATTGCATAAAAATACATTGTGTATTTTTATATGTGTATCCCTGTCTCTGTTCACTAAAAGGCAAGGTCCATAAGAGGAGATACTTGTTTTGCTCACTAGTGTCCCCAAAGCCTAGAAGAGTTTCTAGCATATAGAAGTTGTGACATTGTGATTTATAATAAGAAATATACATTTGGTTTTCATCCAGTTCCTGGCACAGAGCTTCTAAAACCCTTGGAATTTCCTGTGATGAGAGTGATAAAGATGTCTTTTATTGTTTAATGAGTAACTTTTGGAAAACACCTACGCATGGGGGCTGGTTGCCAGTGGAGCCCACCATGGAAGGAGAGGGTTGGAACTTTCAGTCTCATTCAATCCCCTACCCACACCCCTGACTTTCTGGGAGGGGAGGGGGTGGGAGATGGAGTTCAATCACTGATGGCCAATGATTTAATCAACCATGCCTGTGTAATGAAGCCTCCCCCAAAACCCGAAAGGATAAGTTTTGGAGAACTTCCAGGTTGGTGAACCAGAACGCATCCATGTGTTGGCGTGTTAAGCCCCAGACTCCACGGGGACATAAGTTCCTGTGTTCAGGGACTCGCCCTGTGTAGCTCATCTGGCTGTTGATTCATATCCTTTGTAACAAACCAGTAATCTAGTGAGTAAAATGGTTTCCTTAGTGCTATAAGCCATTCTGGCAAATTAATTGGACCCGAGGAGGGGTTGTAGGAACCTCTCTGATTTATAAACAGATGGTCAGAGCACAAGTAACAACCTAAGGTTGGAAATGGCATCTTGGAATTGGCATCTGGAATGGAATAGTCTTATAAGACTGAGCTCTCAACCTGTGAAATCTGATGCTATCTCCTGGTAGATAGTATCAGAATTAAGTTCAATTGTAAGACACCCAGCAGGTGTCAGAAAATTGTTTGGTGTGGAGAAAGAACCAACACATGAGCACTGCTGTCAGCATACTACAAATATTTTGAATGAACGAATACCGAACATAAAGTATCAGATACCTGAATCCTGTCACTTTTTGTATCCATCTATCTTTCTATCCACCTACCCACCCATCTCGCTGATCAAAGCCACTATAATAGTGGTGATAATACTACTAGGGAGTAATAATCATAACTCATGGAGTACTTACTACTATAAATTCTATAGGCACTATGAAAGTAATTTACATGGACTTTCTCATTTAATTCTGATTTAAATTAAAAATTCTCATTTAAATTTTTTAAAAATATGAACTAGGTAATCAATAGCAACCAGTTCCTCTAGGTGATTAAATTAATGGATAAGTGATTGAATATGGTTGACAAAATGAAGAGAAGAGAATTTTACAGCTCTTGGCTTCTGGCTTCTGGCTTTGTTGGATAATGTATCCTCACCAAGACACAGGAAGAAGAAATCATTCAGCAGGAAAGACAACAGGCACTGTTGTACAGACTGACTTAGAAGGGCCCATGGAACACCATTGTGGAGAGTCCCAGTAGACTGTTAAGAATATGAACTTTGGTGCTATTCAGATACCTTAGCGAGAGGTAAAAATAAAACAGGGTGTCATTGGTACAACAGTGGAAGTTGAGACTCTGGAAGAGATTGCCTACAGAATGTAAATATGTGTAGAAAGTGGGTGATAAGATACTGGAAAATATCTAGGTAGAAAGTGGGGTGAGGAAAAGGGGCCCATGCTAGGAAGGGTCAGTAGTATAGGTAAAGGACCAAGTAAGAGTGGGCTCCGTAAAGTAGTGTTTAGTCTTCTGTACGTGCTTCGGGGATAATTAGTGGTCCCTAGAAGTTCAGATGTATTGCTAGGGTTTCCAGAAGAGATGGCTCTGGAATGTTAGGTCAGGGAGAGAGGATCCAAGAGATGGCATAGAAGATGATGAGTGCCACGGGCCTGAGGTGCGCCAAGCCTTCCATACAGCTGTCTGGCATGCCCCCTGACTTGCTCTCGCAGTTACTGGCATGCCTGCCTCACAGCCCTGCAGGAGCCCGGCGGTGCCACCCCCTCTTGATGTAGAGGCACGGTTGATTGGGCAGACTTCTTTAGGAAGAGATATCTCAGTGAAGGTACATAACAGTGTGACCAGTTCCTCAAAAGTGGCTAATTGACGCGTACTGGTTTTTGTCAACTTTGGAAGTGATAAGGAAAATCGCAGACGTGCACATGTCAAAAAGGAAACATTTCAGATGAAAGAGGGTTTCTGTGATTTAAGTTTGCAGCCCCCTTGGGGGTACAGAGGAAACCTTTGTTTCTATCAAATAAACTTCATCGAAAGGAGGCACCTCTATCAAATTTCAGAAATTTACAGTTTAGTATTTCAGAACAAAGACTCAAAATTTCAGCTTAAAGTTTAGGAAGACTAGAACAAGGCCCAGAAGAAATGAAATGATACATTTTTGTTGAGTGACCCTCTTCAAAGATGGCTCTTAAAACAGAAAGCCAGGGGCGCCTGGGTGGCTCAGTCGGTTGGGTGGCCGACTTCGGCTCGGGTCATGATCTCGCAGTCTGTGAGCTCGAGCCCCGCGTCGGGCTCTGTGCTGACGGCTCAGAGCCTGGAGCCTGCTTCCGATTCTATGTCTCCTTCTCTCTCTGCCCTTCCCCTGTTCACGCTGTGCCTCTATGTCTCTCAAAAATAAATAAACATTAAAAAAAAAAAAAAAAAACAGAAAGCCATCCTGGAGAAGAGAGGAAGCACAGTGTGGAGAGATATCAACCAGGAACACCAGGTCCTACCCTTGCCTCTCCCAAAACCAGCCATGTGACCTTCCTAGGCTCCAGTACTTTCCTTTGTAAAATGAAAGAGGAGGACTTCTTTTTTTGTTTTCCATAAATATAGTAGTTCTCAGTTATCCGTGGGTGATTACATTCTAAGATCTCCAGTGGAGGCCTAAAACCACAGATAGTACTGAAACCTATAAATACTGTATTTTTTCCTAAAAATATATACTTGTGATAAAGTTTAATTTATAAATTAGGCACAGTAAGAGACTAACAACAACAATAATAAAACAAAAAATTATAATATTGTGCAGTCATGAAAGTTACGTGAACATAGTCTCTCTCAAAAAAAACCTCATTGTACTATATTCACCCTTCTTTTTATGATGATATGAGATGATAAAATCCCCGCATGATGAAATGAAGTGAGGTGAATGACGGAGGGCGACAGAGCCTAACGCGACGCTTCTCATAGATCAGACGTAAGATCATCTGCTTCTGGACCGTGGTTAAGCAGAAAACAACACTGCAGATAAGAAGGGGCTATTGTATCATAGGATGACTCTGTTAAAATATGAGCTCCTTGGGGCGCCTGGGTGGCTCAGTCAATTGAGCATACGACTTCAGCTCAGCTCATGATCTCAATTTGTGGGTTCGAGCCCCACATCAGATGTTGCGCTGACAGTGCGGAGCCTGCTTCAGACTCTGTGTCTCCCTCTCTCTCTGCCCCTTCCCTACTGGTGCTGTCCCTCTCTCTCTCTCTTAGTCTTTCTCAAAAAAGAAATAAATATTTAAAAAAATTTTTTTTTCAAATGAGCTCTTTGAGAACTGGGATTGTGTCTATTAATTGCTTCCTATTGTTTGCATCTTTTAAATATGTTCTATTGAAGTGTAACTACATACCCAAAAGTGTTCAAATTGTAAGTGTTCGGCTTAATGAATTTTTCACCAAGAGAATATGAATACGCGTATGTAATCATTACCAGCTAACGACGAATAGAACGTTACCAATGGCTTTATTAGTTTTCTGCTTAACAGGGAATGCTCAGCAAATAACAAGTTAGTCTATGAAAAGGACCCAATCACCTTTTCTCACAGCAGTCTCTATACCATGTTATTCTATTCACAGTGGGGAATTTGTTCTGAATAGTCTACTCAGTCTTTTCTGGTCTTAGGAGACTAGCAGATGTTTGTTGAAAGAATAAACGAGTGATTATAGAAGCAAACAATTATGGTGAAGCACCTAGACAAGGAAGATGAAAGAGATCTAACTGTAATCTTGTTAGACTGTATCTTGCTTGCTTTTCTGTCTCTTGTCAACATGTCACTGTGTGGTGACAGAAGAAAGCCCTTTAAGCTCCACCGTCACTCTCTTTGGTTCCAAATGTGAAGGAAAATGCAAAGGTCAACTTTCCGTGGGGCTTCTAGGCAGAGCCTCCTTTCTTAAGACAGGCAGTTTTCACTAGACCAGAATTTGTGGAGATGGGATTCCAGTCCCGGTTCCAATGGGAGCTATGAAATCACAAGGTCTTGGAAGAAAGTGGGCCGGGTCTCTCATCTGCGAAAAGACAGACCTGGACAATTGCTAGAATTCATCCCTGCTCCAAGATTCCGAAGACTGGAACCTTTACAGTGACTGGCTGTCGCGAAGGGTGTCCGCTCCGCCCACAGAGCAGATAAAAATGAACTGGGGCCCCGCAATCGTGGGCCATCGGCCTAGGTCCACGGCTCTCTGAGTTGGCGGATCAGACTAACCAGGCAGAGCTGAATGCCTAACTAGAAAGTGAATTGTTGCCTTGCAAAAGAGCAATTTAAAGATTAACGGGGGGAGGGGGGAATCCTGGGCGGTCACATTCCTCTACCTTCCAGCTAAACGGGGAGCTTCGATGACTAATCCGTCCCTTGCTCTGAGCCATCCGCTTTCTTCTTTCGCCCACTTTGCTGCAGCAGAGTTTTCGTTGCCAAAGCAACCCCAGCTGTGCAGATTCGCCTCCCTAACACTCACTCTGGGGAGAGGCGCAGCAAGGATTGTAGTGACAGTCCCGGAGAAGACAGCGGGGCTTTGGCCCTTGTAGACCGGCTTGTGACCAGTCACCCCATCTTTACACCGTCGCTGCTGCGGGAATCGGGCGTTCACAGATGCTCAGAGAGAGAAAATGCAAGTGCAGAGTGATTCAGGGCATCAGTAAGACGTCCTGGGTGTGACCAGTACAACAGCGTGGGGAAATTGGGCATGTTCTGTTTCAGCCTTCCGAAAAACACATTTTAGCACGTATGAGAGAGGTTATGTCACGGTAGTCCTTTCTCTTTAAAAGCAAATTTCCATCGCAACTTCTGTTTTTAGCTCAGGATTTCAACGTGGACAAGCGCTTACCCCTGCTGGTTCCCCTTCCCCTTCTGATTGCTGACGCGATGCCAGCAAAGAAGCTCTCATTTAGTCGCTTTCTCCCATGGTCACCGGTTCCTTTTTCCTCACTGACTGATGTTACCCTGCGCAGCCAGTCAAGAAACAGGGGCCTGACAAACTGAGGGATTTTAACTATGGCCTTGTGACCAACTACACATAAATAAAGGAACTGAGATACAACTGTCTATTAAATACTCTAACGGTGTCTGAGGCATCTGATTCTAAAGCACATCAGAAGCCTAGACAGATAGATACATTGCTGATGCTAACGTGTGATTTCCAGGTTATAATCACTTGGGAATTCGATAGTTTGAGGTTCAACTTTCAGATCGACGATTTCAAATTCTAATTTCAAACACCAAGGAGTGACAGGTGGCCATGAAATAATCTCCTTTCTTTTTTTTTTTTTTAATTTTAATGCTTATTTATTTTGAGAGAGACAGACAGGCAGACTGTGCATAGGGGAGAGGCAGAGAGAGGGAGACACACAGAATCCGAAGCAGGCTCCAGGCTCTGAGCTGTCAGCACAGAGCCCGACGCGGGGCTCGAACTCAGAACCGTGAGATCATGACCTGAGCCGAAGTCGGACGTTTAACCGACTGAGCCAACCAGGCGCCCCCTCCTTTCTTAAAGACGCACACAGGAAGCAGCGTTTTTCTTGTTTAAATACAGTCTTTATGCACAGATTTTATTTATATAAAACGTTTATCTGGAGCCCTTGTAAACGGCACTTATCCTAGTTATTTGGTTTTTACTTCTGGAAATAAACATGCACAGAATTTAGCAACTAGAACCCAAACTCCCCGGGCTTGCAAGTAATGTTATACAGATATGTTGATTTGGTTTGTGGGAGAAACAATTGATTTTTTTTTTTAATCCAGTGCCTAGATTTGATGAGAATATTTAAAAGACTAAGGAGCTATGTATCCCAAAGAGCTTATTTATTTTTCACCCGATTTCTCTTTCACAAATTGATGAGCACATTCTTCTCTATCTCCACTCAAGATTCTGGAAGGGTCTGAGGTATCGCCTTTCCGTCAATTGGCCAGAATAAGAGGGCAACTTCTCTAGGGCTGCAGAAGTTGATGGGAAAAGCTCAGTTGCAAAAATACCAGGTTACGTAAGGTTATATAAAAAGTCAGCTACAGAACCAAGGCCTCAGTCTTTCTGGCTCTTTGGTTTCTGCTCCTCTTTGAACCTTGGCCTGAAATGGTGTGTGAACTACCAGCGTTTGAAGGGTCTCTGGACCAACATCCCTGCCGTGTTCTGTTTCTCACATCTCCGCAACGCTGGTTTGGGTGTTCACAAGAATTTATATTTGGAAAGAAATTCTAAAGAGGCAAATATTTCGGTTCTCTCGATTTAACAACATGAGAAATGACATAAATGGTGTGGTTTTCAAAAAGGAGAGCTAGGTGACATCAGTCAATTAGGTGAGGTGTGGGGGTCTGCCCACTGGACAAAAAGCAACAACTAAAGTTTCTTACAATTGATTTTCAAACCTTCACACATTTGTTGCTTTCTCATTTAAAGAAATCTAGGAGTTCATTTGCAATCCATCTTTTACTTGCTTGCTCCTTCCCCCAGTTCTAGTAGATGAGAGTCCACAGATATCAATGTCTGTATAATAAAGCAAATCTGGAAAAGCAGTGTTGCTGTTTAATTCAGAGACCCTCTTGCAACATTGCTGGTTATTCTCAGACGGAATTAGAGAGTTTCACTGCTATGGTAACATGTTTAAAATAACCATCATTTGTCATAGTCGTTTGTCTCTATTATCTTGAGATATTGGATATTTATTATTTTTTAATGTTTTCCTTATTTTTAATGTTTTCCTTATTTTTGAGAGAGAGGCAGACAGAGCGTGAGCAGGGAGGGGACAGAGAGAGAGGGAGACACAGAATCTGAAGGAGGCTCCAGGCTCCAAGCTGTCAGCACAGAGCCTGATGCAGGGCTCCAACTCAATAACTGTGAGATCATGACCTGAGCCGAAGTTGGAAGCTTAGCCACCTGAGCCACCCAGGTGCACTCAGATATTGGGTTTGTTTTTTTTTAATGTTTATTCATTTTTGAGAAAGAGAGAGAGACAGAGCAGAGCATTAGCAGGGAAAGGGCAGAGAGAGAGGGAGACACAGAATCTGAAGCAGGCTCCAGGCTCTGAGCTGTCAGCACAGAGCCCGATGCGGGGCTCGAACCCATGAACTGCGAGATCATGACCTGAGCCGAAGTCGGACGCTTAACCGACTGAGCCACCCAGGCGCCCCAGATATTGGGTTTTTAAAGGCTCATGTGTATTTCTCTTTCTCTTTCTCAAGTATGTGGTTCAAATACAGCATCTCTAATGATAGCATGATAGAGTTCATTTCTGGTTAGTTAGAAGTCAGTGTGTTTTAGAAATACCGTAGTGGATTTCTACGTAATAGATAAATGGCTATTTCCCATGACCAGTTCTTACCCACTAAGTTTCGTGGAGGATGTGACGTCTTTCGTCGGCGGTGGCAGCTCATCTGTCCGATCCCACCCAAGCAATGTGGCTGGGGATAGATACACACAGGTCCAACAGTGCACCCCCTTCCCAATACCCTTTATCCCAGGGCACTTCCCGACCACACAGTCAAAAGGAATCCCTTTTCTTGAAATAAAGGAAGACAAAGGTACTCTTTAACCTCACAAAAAGACTAGGACCGACTACTGTGGAAAGCACTGACAAATAATATTCTCAACTGCAGTTGTGGGAGACAAATGAGAGGGGCTCCCCTGGTCCCCGCAATTGCCCCAGTGGCCCTGACCGTGCTATTCTGTCCACTCCACTACTCTCATGGAGGGCCCACATTGCCTCCTTTGATCACAGCTGTTGCCTTAAGGAGAGCTATCTGACACGAGGCAGGCCGATCGCTGCCGCTCAGGTGTGCTTGACCATAATGATTGGTCCAAGAGGCAGTCATGTGATCCAAGCCAGACCAGTTAAATCTTCTGTGGAATTTTTCACACTCAAGCATAGAAGGGAAAATCTTTTTCTCTTGGGTGATGAGGTTGCTAGGATGGGAGGCTAGAAACGGAGTGGAAGCAGAGACAAGAGAAAGAGAGAGCCTTGGGGGCCATCTGAGCTCCTGGTTCTAGAGCCTCACCATTCCTCAAACTGCCCTGTCTCCTGCCTTCTTAAACTTGGCTGTTCAGCTCTTCCCGAGAATTAATCACCTTTCCGTTTAAATTAGTTCAAATGAGGTACCTGTCACTTGCACTTGAGAAAATCCTGAGTGGGACAGATAGCTAAAAGGGTACTTTACAGGATTGCTTTTAATGGCGGGGAAGCACTCTACCATCCACCTACATTTACAGATTTTTCAAGTAATCCTCCATTCTCGGACATTTAAACATTTAAGGCTTTCTGCATCATAAATAATGCTGTGATAAACCTCCTTATCCATAAAATGTTGTACCCATCTCTAACTGTTACATCAGACTTCCTCCTAAAACTGTGTGTACCTTGAAAGCTTTTGATATGTTGTGGCCAGATCTTCCTAAAAGCCTTTTTTTTAATTCAAGTATAGTTGGCATACAGTGTCATATTAGTTTCAGGTGTACAATATAGTGACTCCACAATTCTATGCATTACTCAGTGCTCATCACGATGAGAGTACCCTTAATCCCCTTAGTCTATTTCACCCATCCACCCTCCTACCTCCTCTTGACAATCCCCAGTTTGTTCTCTATAGATTTCCCTGAAAGCTTTTGATATATTAGCACCAGATTTCCCCGACAAACAGTTGTATTTAATGTGTATTTCCAACAGCAGTCTATGCAAGTGTCTGGGTTTTTTCACGTTGTCATCACCTCAGGATACGATCATTCTGTGTCTTTAATATGTTTCTCAATTTTACAAGCAAAAAGTGCTAACTCGTTTTTTTTGTTTGTGCTTCTTGGGAAAAGCAGGTCATTTTTATAAAGAAGCCGTGGATTGCCATCATATTTTATTTTTTTGTTGTTTTTATTTTATATTTGAGAGAGAGAAAGAGAGAGAGAGAGAGAGAGCACACAAGAATGAGCGGAGCAGGAGCAGAGAGACAGAGACAGAATCTGAAACAGGCTCCAGGCTCCGAGCTGTCAGCACAGAGCCCAACGTGGTGCTTGAACTCACAATCAGTGAGATCATGACCTGAACCGGAGTCCCAAAGTTGGACACCTAACCGACTGAGCCACCCAGGTGCCCCTCCATCACATTTAAAAATATTTTTTAATGTTTATTTGTTTATTTATTTATTTGAGAGAGAGACAGAGCACAAGCAGGGGAGGGACAGAGATGGAGGGAAACACAGAATCCAAAGCAGGCTCCAGGCTCTGAGCTGTCAGCACAGAGCTCAACACAGGGCTCGAACTCACAGATCATGAGATCATGACCTGAGCCAAAGTCCAGCACTTAACTAACTGAGCCACCCAGGCCGCCCCTCCATCGCGTTTTAGAGCATCATGCTGGTGGCACTCTTATCACTGCGCTGACTCTTGGTTGCATCCTGACTCAGTCTATCAAAATGCTAACAGAGTTTCCTGCCATCGGACGGTTTTGTCAAAACATCACGTTGCCCACTTTTGATCCAAAATGCCAACAACCTTCTTCACACTGAGAGGAGGAGAAGAGAAATCATCAAGTAAGCATCCTAAAAGATGGTAGCAGGTAGCAGGAGCACTTTGGCTTTATTTTGTTGAGTTGTATTATGTTTAGACGTAGTGATTGAGGGGGATGGGAAAGCCCTCTAACTGGCAGAGAAACCGACTGAAGGAGGAGACTTTCTTTTGACTCATACTGCTCTCGATTTTTTTTTAAACCAGTCACAATAGTTTGTTCTTTTGCTGTGGAGCTGGAATGACCTTGGACTTCACAGAGGCACTTTTCAGGACTCTTCCACGTCATCCTTTTCCAAAGCATTTGCAATGTTTGACCGCCCAGTGCTCCTCACAACGGACTGAATGACACACTTTCTCTTTCCTTTGCAGCGATTCCAAATGGGGTGCATTTGCCCTCCCTTCCATTAGCCACAGACTAAAATGAGCATTACTTTGTCAGAAGTTGAACTTCGTGAACTCTGGGATTCTCAGGAAGAGGCTCCAAGTGAAGACGGGCCATGTTTCACAATTAAAACTGTGGGGAAACATCCTTTAGACCTCATGCCATTGACTCCTGTGCTGCTGTTGTCAGGACCAAAAGACTCTGCCTGTGTGCATACATGGCATGAGTATGATGTGGCCAGAGAGTTAGCTGATGCTTGAGATTTTTGCTGTGTCAGTGCTGTAAAGAAAAGAAAGGATGGGGCCTTGGTGGTTCAGTTGGTTCAGCGTCCAACTTCCGCTCAGGTCACGAACTCAGGTTCGTGAGTTCGAGCCCCGTGTTGGGCTCTCTGCCATCAGGGCAGAGCCCACTTCAGATCCTCTGTCTCCCTCTCCTTCTGCCCCTTGCACTCTCTCTTTCTCCCTCTCTCTCAAAAATAAGTCAAAATTTTAAAAAAAGAAGAAGAAAGAAAGAAAGGAGGGAACTATTTTCATTCTATCTTTTTATGTATGTGTTGACCTAGCTTCCAGTGGTCTGAAAATTATATGAAAACTTTTTTTAATGTAGTTGGATCTGTTCTAATATATCAAAAGATTTCACAAAGGCATTTGATTTTCATTTTTAATCACTTTGTATTTTTATATATATGAAAAATATATGCACATATATTAATATATATATAAATATATATGTAGTGGGGGGCAGCCCAACTCAGTTCTATACCTCCTTAGTTTTAAGATTTTCTTTTACTTATACTCCAGTGCTATACATTAGCCGTAAGCTCATATCAGCACCACCCTACCCCAGGTATGGACACTATTTTATTGGGGTGCCTGGGTGGCTTGTAGGTTGAGCATCCTGCTTCAATTCAGGTCATTACCTCATGGTTCATGAGTTTGAGCCCCACATCGAGCTCACTACTGTCAGCTCAGAGCCTGCTTCAGATCCTCCATCCCCCTCTCTCTGCCCCTCCCCACTTGTGTTCTCTCAAGAATAAATAACACATTTAAAACAAAAAGAAAATTACTTTATTTGTTCGAATAAGAAAATTTAGAGATTTACAGAAGAAAGAAAAAACCTACGTGGAGATAGAAACAGAATGGCTTATAGGCTATAGGTGTTTAATTTAATCTTGGTAGAAGCCGCAGCTTCCCTGGGTCTCAGTTTTCACTATTTATAACAGGAAAGGGATTGAGTATTCTCTACAGTGGTATTCAGTTTTACAATTAGAAGATATAACACAGGTGAATCCCTTTCCTTATATTGGACCTCTCTGGGGAGTCAGGCACCAAGTTTTTCTTCTATAAAGCACTAAACATTTGCCCTTCTCTTTCTGGACTTTAACCTCATTACCCTCTAGCTCATCACCCTCTAATGGGACCAGGCTGTAGTGTCAATAACTACCATTTCCTGGGGCACCTGGGTGGCTCAGTCGGTTAAGCGTGAAACTCTTGGTTTGGGTTCCGAACATAATCTTGCTGTTTGTGGGTTCGAGCCCCACATCCAGCTCTGTGCTGACAGCATGGAGCCTGCTTGGGATTTTCTCTCTCCCTGTCTCTCTGCCCATCTTCTGCTCACATTCTTTCTCTCAAAATAAACAAACTTAAAAAAAAAAAACAACTACCATTTCCTGATGCTTATTCGGGGCCAGGATGTATTTGAGGTTCCTCAAGGTGGATTCATTTGCTCCATGAGGCACACAGTGCAGAAATGACAGAACCCAGACTCGAACCTCATGGTCGAGTTCCAAAGCCAAGATCTTTACCACTCTGCTATGCCGTTTCCTGGTAGGCTGGTGGTCTTCAAATGGATTTTCAGCACTGAAACATTTTAAGTGACGTCTCCCAAAGAACCCTGAAAGTGGAGCTGCGCTGGGTACAGCAGAGTGGGAACCTGGTGGTCGGCCCCTTTGCCCCCTCCGCAAGCCGAGGCTGGCCCCACTGTGCTTCCACAGAACGCCGAACTGCATGAAGTGGAAAAAGAAACCACTCGGCTCCCGTGACTACACGAGACTGTGATGGAGCGGAACCCACCTTGCCTCCTCTCCGGAGTCTCTGGGTGAAGACCGAGCAGTCAGTGTCCACAGAGGCAGAGGCCCAAGAGCATGACTCACAGGTTAGACAGCACAGCCAACAGCCGAAGGGCCAGCAGAGCTGCCCTAGTTTCATTATTCCCTTGGGGGCCACAGTAACATTATCGGGGAACAAGCAGTTTTTTCACTTCTGTCTTGACCCCATCACATTTTTTAAAGAGTTTTATTTATTTATTTTGAGAGAGAGAGAGCACAAGTGGAGTAGGGACAGAGAGAGAGGGGGAGAGAGAGAATTCCAAGCAGGCTCTGTACTGACACAGCCCAGAGCCTTACGTGGGGCTCGGACTCACAAACCGTGAGCCAAGAATCAAACGCTTAACCCGCTGAGCCACCCTGGTGCCCTGATCCCATCACTTTTTTTTGAATTTCTTTTTCATGTTTATTTATTTTTGAGAGAGAGAGAGAGAGAGCGGGGCAGGAAGAGAGAGAGGGAGACACAGAATCTGAAGCAGCCTCCGGGTTCTGAGCTGCCAGCACAGAGCCCGAGGTGGGGCTTGAACTCAGGAACCACGAGATCATGATGTGAGCTGCAGTCAGACCCTTAACCGACTGAGCCACCCAGGCGCCCCCGCATCACATTTTTAAGAGACACGATAAGTAGGGACCTTCAGGCCATCATTTTTGAGTTCTGGCTGCCGCTAGCATTGCCAGCTTGATTAGTATCAATGTGTATCATTTTTCTGAAGTTCAACATAATGACCAAGTGTGAGGACTTTGCCATGGGCAGGCCTGGGTTCCCACTCGGACCCTGACAACTACCGAGTGGGATTGGACCAGCTATTTAATTAAGATTTCATTTTCTCATCTAGAAAATGAGATCGAATAAGTAAAGCCCAGAACCGTATCTATCACAACGAAGATTAGCTATTAATATTAATATTATAAGTTAATGAAACATTTTCTTCTAGTTGTAAGAAAATGAGAAGAATCAGTATTTCCAAAAACTTTATTAATATATATGGTAATCTAATTATTAAAAGATGGACTCCTCTCTTTAAAACCTCTTTTTTTGGTTTGCATCCTCTCCTTCTGAACTGTATTTGAATTGTTTTGTTTTTATGATTGCTACGATTGTTAATAATAATAAAATAATAATAATTGCCACAATAATTAACAGGCAGCATATATTACAAATTTTTTTCTTATAATGGGACATTTTAAGGTCTACTCTCAGCATGATGTGATATACAGCATGATGATGGTAGGTAATAATGATACTGTATTGTATACTTGAAAGTGGCATTTGGATTTTTTTTCAATTTTTTAAAAATTTATTTATTTTTGAGAGACGGAGAGAAACAGAGTGAGTGGGGGAGGGGCAGAGAGAAGCGAGACATAGAATCGGAAGCAGACTTCAGGCTCTGAGCTGTCAGCATAGAGCACAATGCAGGGCTCGAACCCACGAACCACGAGATTATGACCAGAGAAGAAGTCAGACATTTAATTGACTGAGCCACCCAGGCACCCCATTATTTTATTTTCTTTAATGTTTATTTATTTTTGAGAGAGACAGAGAGCACGTGCACACGAGCAGGGGAGGGGCAGAGAGAAGGAGACAGACGATCCCAAGGAGACTCCGTGAGAGTCAATGTGGGGCTCGAACTCACAAACCGTGAGATCATGATCTGAGCTGAAGATAGTTGCTTAACCAACTGAACCACCCAGGTGCCCTGTATTTGGATTTTAAATGAGGTTTCTTTCTCCAATGCATAACATCATATAATATAGGATGCGTTACTTCCAAATTCCTGGCAGACAGATGTGCCATTAGAAAGACAGATGCTACAATGATCACAGTTTAGGTGGAATTTATTATCTCTTGATAGCTAAATCCTAGGTTTTTAAGAGAACTTGGAAACTCCGTTTCCCATCCCTCTCAGCCAAGTGAAAACCGGAGTTCTAGAAATCCAGCATTCTGCACCGCAGGTCTGAGAATCATCAATGCATCCTTGACAAGGAATCATGTATGCCAGTGGCGGCGAAATGTGCTCGTGGGTCGTTAATGCTCCATAAATAACTAATGCATTAAAGCATTTTTATTTAAAAAAAAAAAACCCTGAAATGTCAGTTTTCTAGTGAAGAATCTGCTTTCATTGCCACTTGCCTCCTGAAATACCTCCATCCCTTTCCACTAGTGGACCAGTGTACTTATTGTAAGACCCACAATTTGTCATTAAATTTCAGTTGTTGAATAAGGTGTACTTGAAGGTCATTTGAGCATGGAACCATGGCTGCACCATTTATAGCCCGAGCAGCCGATAAATGGGAAAAGAAGAGGATTTATTTTGACTATAGAAGTACAAATAATAGTATAGCCGATCTGAGCAGAAGAGCGTCAGGGGCAAATGTGCAGAAGAGACAGATGGTGGCGGGTCAAGAGAAGGAGGCTAGAAGTTTTACAGAAGTGACTTAATCAGAGCACCAGTGACTCAAATCGGGTTTAAAAGGCACATTTGATGGGGCACCTGGGTGGTTCAGTTGGTTAAGCATCTGACTCTTGATGTCGGCTTAGGTCAGATTCAGGTAAGGCTCAGGTCAAGATCTTACAGTTTGTGAGATGGAGGCCTGCGTCGGGCTCTGTGATGACAGGGCAGAGCTCGGCTGGGATTCTCTGTCTCTCTCTGTCTCTGTATCTGTCTCTGCTCCTCCCCTGCTTTCCCCTCTCCCCTGTGCGTGTACTCTCTCTCTGTCTCTCTTTAAAAAAAAAAAAAAAAAGGCCATTTGAAAGAAGTTTGACTTAATCTCTATGGCGGGAATGGGGTGTAGAGGACTTGGAGCAAATTCCTAGAACTTAGGGCTACAGTAGAGTGTAAGTTACTTAACATTTATCAAATATGTGTCTTAATTTTTTTAACTGAGTTTTAAAAAAAAATATTTTCAAGTACTTAAACCTGATGTGAAATCCTCCTTGAAAATGGCCTATCAATCAGCATTGTTACAGGTACGTTTGGGCCTGGCACACATAGCACAGAGTTCTTTCCTGGGCATTCATTCATCCAGTTATTCGTGTGAGTCATTTCCGTTTCTGTGCTCAGTGCCCCCCCATTCCCCCCACCCTCCCCCCCCCTCGCCCAGCCCACCTGTGTGGGTAGTTTCCAGTTTGAGGCTATTACAGATATAGCTGCTGCGAATATTTGTAACGGGTCTTTGTATGGACATACGCTTTCTTTTCTCTTGGGTAAATAAATACCTAGGGGTGAATGGCTGGACTTTATAGTAGACATGTGTTAAATTTTCTAAAAGACTACTCAACTGTTTTCCAAAGTGGCTGTACCATTTTACGTGCCCTCCAGGAAAGTGAGAGAGTTCCAGTTCCCCTATATCCTCACCGACATTGAGTATGGTTTTTAATTTTAGCCATTTGAAGGAATAGAGGTATATCTCATTGTGTTTTAATTTGTATTTCCTTAAGGAAATGTTACGTGTTTTCCTATTTTTTTTTTTTACCTTTAACCTATTCATTTCTTAATAGATAGAGCTGGTGTCTTGAAGGCAGCATATAGACAATTTAATACAGTTTACCTTTTACCTGGGATGTGGAAACAATATATATATATATTTTTTATTTCTTTTTAATGTTTTTTTTCTTTATTTTTGAGAGACAGAGAGTGAGCAGGAATGGAGCAGAGAGAGAGAGAGGGAGACACAGATTCCGAAGGAGGCTCTAGGCTCCCAGCAGTCAGGACAGAGCCCCACACTGGGTTCAAACCCATGAACCACAAGATCATGACCTGAGCCGTGTCAGGCACTTAACCAACTAAGCCACCCAGGCGCCCCCCATATATATTCAATGTGATTATTGATATGGTTCGATTCTGTCATCTTATTTGTCCCATACATTCTCCCCATTGTTTCCTATTTTCTGCCTTCTTTTCAATTATTATTTTTTGTGACTCCATCATATCTTTTTTGTTTGCTTACTAGCTATAGCTCTGGCTTTTTTTAATTTAATGGTTATTCGGGCATTTATGAAAACATCTTTAATTTACCACAGTCTACCTTAAAATTGTAATATACCATTTCACCCATAGTATAAGAACCTTACTATAGTACATTTCCATTTTCACCCTTCTGGACTTTATACTATTGTCATGCATTTTACTAACACATATGTCATAAATGCCACAACGCATCATTACTCTTTTTTGTTATCTTTGTTTGAAGAGAATTATCTTCTAAAAGGATGTAAATAATAAGATACTAAGTCTTTATGTGAACTCATGTACTTATTGTTACTATTTCTGATGCAGTTCCCTCTTCCCACTTCCGTATTTGCACAAATAAGATGGATTCCAAGAATTCTAAGTAATATATGTAGATACTCCTTTCCCAAGCAGAAGGAGAGTAATTCCCCATCCCTGGAGTGTAGGCTTTGCTAAGTGACTTAGTAGAGTATGGAAAGCAGGGGAAAAAAGAGTCACTGTACAGTGGAGAAAACTGGCAAACATCACCCTGACCAGGTGATCAAGGTTAATATCATGAGTGACAAGTCATGTTTTTAGCATGTAGCCTTGGTAGGATGTAATGAAAATGGCACCTTGCCTCTGTGATCTTCTTGTCAACAACCCATCATCCAGTCTAACTACGAGAAAGATATCACACAAACCTAAATCGAGGAACATTCTACAAAATACCTAACTTGTTCTCTTCAAGACTGTCAAGGTCATCAAAAAAGGAAAGTCTGAGAAATAGTTCCAGACCAGAGTAAGCGAGTGACGTGATGACCAAATGTAATGTGGTATTCTGGATGGGACCTTGGAACAGAAATAGAACATTACAGATATCCAAAAAATCTTCAGAGTTTAGTCGATGTAATATATTAATACTGGTTCCTTAGTTGAGGCAGATCGACCACAGCCATCTAAGATGTTAATAATAGAAGCAACTTGGTAGAGAGTATACAGGAAATCTTGCTACTAACTTTGCAACTTTACTGTAAATCTGCAATCATTCTAAAATTGACAGTTTATTTTTTAAAAAGATCTCAATACCAAGATTTCAGTACCAAATAGAAAAATATTTTTTCTATTTTTTTATGTAGTTATCATTTCGGGTCATGTTCATTCCTTTGTGCAAATCCGTATTTCCTTCTCAGGTCATCTTTCTCCTGCCTGAAGTTTTTCCAGTAACTATTTTTGTAGTGTAGTTCTGCTGCTGATGAATTATTTCACCTTTTGTATGTCTGAAACCATCTTTATTTCACCCCCGTTTCTGAATGATAACTTTGCTGGGCACAGAAGTCTAGGTTGGCAGTTTCTTTTCAGTACTTTAAATGTGTTCTTCTATTATCTGCTCACTTGAATTGTTTCTAACCAGAAATACATTGATGTTATTATTTTTATGCTTTGTCATCGGTTTCTTCATGTTGCTTGTACTTGGGTTTCCTTAAGCTTCTTGGATCTGTGGATGTATACATTTCATCAGACTCAGACATTTTCAGACATTATTTCTTCTAATAATTTTCCCCCACCTCCCCTTGGCAGGAACTCTGCTTATATGTTGATTAGGCCATATCTTCAAGTTGCTTCACAGCTCCCTGATGATCTTTTTACTTTTCAAAAGTTGTCTTCTCTCTGTGTTTTTCATTTTCTGTCAAGTTCATTAATCATTTCTGCTGCAGCGTCTCATCTGCCCTTTTTCTTGTTCGCTTGCATGATTTCCCTATTGCCGTATGACAAATCACCACAGATTTAACAGAGGAAAACAGCATACATTCATCATCTCACATTTTCATGGGTCAGGAAGTCTGGTGCCAGAATGCTGGATCCTCCACTCAGGCTCCCACAAGATTGTCAGTTGGATGCCTCCTTATAAAGCCAGCTCTGGAAATGTACCCTTCCAAGCTCCTCCATGTTGTTGGGAGAATTCATTTTCTCCAGGGTGTGAGTGGAGGTCCCCCCTTTCTTTCAGGCTGTCAGCTATGGGAAGTTCTCAGCTCCTGGAAGCTCCCCACAGTTCCCTGCCACTCGGCTCTCTGCACAACATGGCAGTTCACAACACACATGTCCGCTTCCCCAAAGCCAACAGGCGGGGGTCTGGTGCTGCTTCTTGGTTCTTTTGTTTTAAGGACTCTCCTGAGTTGTCGGGCCTACCTGGGTCATCTCCCTTTTGGTTAGTTAAAATGAACTGATTTGGGACTTTAATTTCATCTGGGAAATTCCTTCTGCCATATATGGTAACATAACCGTAGGAGTGATA
Source organism: Paguma larvata (assembly GCA_030068075.1). Taxonomy (NCBI): domain Eukaryota; kingdom Metazoa; phylum Chordata; class Mammalia; order Carnivora; family Viverridae; genus Paguma; species Paguma larvata. Next base: position 115,256,513 of record CM057828.1, read on the forward strand.
GTCCATCATATTCGTGGTTCCTTTTGTACTCAAGGATGTGTATGCCACAGAGGAAGGGGACTCCTGGGGCTGTCCTAGAATTCTGCCCACCACCTGCATTTACTTTTCATCTTTAGAAGCTCCCTTTGTGTCTTTTTAAAATTTTTATGTCTTCCGTGTCTCTATTAAACTTCTGAGAACATAGATATAACTCTAAGAACTGTTTTAATGTCCTTACTTTCAAACAATCGTGTTGTTTCTTGATCAGTTTTGATTGATTTTCATTTCCTGCCTCTTTCTGTGCCTGATAATCTTTAATTGGATGTCAAGCGATGTGATCGTATCTTACTCTGTGATGGACTTAATAAATAAAATTATTTAAATGAATAAAAAACACGTGAAACTTGCCATCTTAATCATTTTTAAGTGCACAGTTCAGTGGGGTTAAGTATTCCACATTGTTGTGAGAGGGATCTTTAGAACTTTTTATCTTGCGGAACTGAAACTCTCTGAAACTGAACGACTCCCTGTTTCCCCTTCTCCCCAGTTCTTGGCAGCCAGCAGTCTACTTTCCGTTTCTCTGAGTGTAACTACTTTAGACACTTCAAATAAGTGGAATCATACCAGTCTCTGTCTTTTTGTGACTGCCTCATTTCACTTAGCATAATGTCCTCAAGTTTCATCCATGTCTTTTTTAAGGCTGAATAATATTCCATTATAGGCATATCCCACATTTTGTTTATCTGTCCATCTGTTGAACATTTGTGTTATTTCTACCTCTTGACTGTTGTGAATAATGCTGCAGTTAACCTGGGTGTGCAAATATCTCTTCAACATGGTTTTCAGATCTTTTGGATGTATACCCAGAGTGAAATTGCTGGATCACATGGTAATTCTATTTTTAATTTTTGAGGTGCCACCACGCTGTATTCTATGGAGGGTGCACCATTTTACATTTGCCCTAACAGTGCACAAGGGATTCTAGCTTCTCTTCATCCTCATCGACACTTGTTGTTATCTGGTGTTTTGATAGTAGCCATCCTAATGGGTGTGAGGTGATACCTCCTTGTAGTTTTGATTTGCATTTCTCTTAGGATTAGTGATAGTGAGCATCTTTTCATTTGCCTGTGGATGGGTATTTTTTTTTATTCCCACATATATTCTTAAGCCTTGTTCTGAGATGAATTTGTTACTTGGAAGCAGTTTGATCATTTCAGATCTTGCTTTTATGATCTGTCAGGTAGGTCTAGAGCAAAACCCATGCTAGGGCTGAGATTCTTCAGCACTGAGGCCAGACCCTCCAGAGTACTGGACACAACTCCCCGTGGGTCATGGGATTTTCCATTCGGGTGGGAACAGGCACTATTCTTGGATCTGCTTACGTTGGGTACTGTTCCCTCGAATCCTTTTGGATGGTTCTTTTCTTGGTGTCCAGTAGTTTCTGCATCTGCATCTGCAGATCTGCCTCATGCTCTGCTGATTCTCCTTCTGTGCAGTGCTTCTCCCTGCCAGCATCCTGTTCTGAGAACTTGCTGTCAGGCTCTCTCTGGATGCTCAACTCCATCCCCTGCTCTCAGAGTCTCCCAGGCTTCACCTGGGCTCTCCTTCCCTACATGGCCTGAAAACTCAACCAAGACATCAGCCTGGCACTCATCGGGTCCACTTCTTCGTTGCCTGACATCCTGTGTCTTGAAACTGTTGCTGCCTATATTTTGCTTTTTTTTTTTTTTTTAAGGAAAGGGGATAAATCTGGTCTTTGTTATCCATCTTGGCAAGAAGCAGAAGTCACAGGGACTTATCAAAATATAATGAAATTTTTAAAATACCACAATAAAAATCATTCCCTTAAAAATTTTTTTTAAATTAAAAACCGAAGTGACAGGACGCCTGGGTGGCTCAGTTAGTTGAACCTCTGACTCTTGGTTTCAGCTTAGGTCATAATCTCATGGTTCGTAGGTTTGAGCCCTGCAATGGGCTCCATGCGGAGCCTGCTGGAGATTCTCTCTCTCCCCCCGCCCCCAGCCTGTCCCCTGCTTGCGCACTCTGTCTTTCTCAAAATAAATAAATAAACTTAAGAAAAAAATGAAGTTGCATAATAGGAAATAGTTTCATGAACTCTATTATGTTAAGGACATCATGAACTTTACAGCAAATGAATTCGATGTAATCGGAATATTTGATGTATTCGACATTTCTGAAACCTGACTATCATTTGCTATACAGCCCTCACCTTTGGCATTACCCGTCGTTGACTGTAGAAGTAGATCCCTGTATGAGTATGCCAAAGCACGCTGAATTGGGCTTCCACTTTTCCCACCTGCCCAATCAAGAATTGATCCTTCAGTTATTTCCAAGAGTCCCCCAGTGGGTCCTCACATGTGTCCACAAGTCAGTCTGTCAGCTGCGGTTCCTACAGAGCGTCTGTCACATCCTCCACCAGCCCATGCTCCAGTTCCTGCATTTCACTTTTCTACCTCTTCTAGAATCATTAGTGAGGCCGTTGCTGACGCAGTCTGTTGTGAGTGCCCATGTCTATGCCAGGGGAGCTCTGAAAACTGGCAGTCCTGTGCGTACCAGGGCAGGACAGGTTTCTCACAGAGGCAGAGGCCCCAAACAGTTGTGAACATGGCCCTGCTTCGGACCTTTGACCTGTCCCAGAATCTCAGTCGCTAATGAAAGCAGTCCTCTAACTTCAAGGTTCAAATCCAGTGAAAGGGACCAGACAGAGGACAGTGGTCGTCTCAGCTGCCAGCCTGCTCTCTCTTCCCTGCCACCTCTGACTCAAACAACTTCTTCCACCCCGCTTAGAACACAAACACCCTTGTGCTCCTCAGCCAATGGCAACAAATATCTGACGGAGGTTAAGAGAGAAGAGTAGGTATTTACGCGTTAGCAATACGTGGATGCACAATCAGACCGCCCAAGGGGCCTGTCCCATAGCTACTGGCCCTCTTAAGCCAGCTCATGTGCACCATTCAGGTGGTTGAGTCTACGGTTGATCGTGTCATTGAGAAGTTATATCATGCGGCAGAAACTAAGAGCGAAAGCCACCCTTCCTGGGCGATTTGGCGTTCCTCATTGGCAGTCTAGAATAAGGTGCTCCCCCGTACCTGAGTCTGTATTGAACCCCACCTCTCCCATGTTGAAGAAGCCATGCCTGCTGTAACCCAGACTCGGCTGTGGACCACTTCCCTCTCCCGCTCCCCTTCCAAGCTTCTACCAACAAATGGGGACGGCAGAGTCTCATTTCCCCTGCTGTCCCGGACCTTCCTTTCCACTGTGATTATAAAAACATTTATTAGAGAATAACTTATTCCTCAGGCACCTTAATAGAGTCCAGATTCTGTTTGTATAATATGGACAGACAGATACACAGTGTATTGTGCTACTTTTAAATGAGCAACGCTGTTTACACAGAATTTTCCCGAGACCACCCAGCTCAGTTCGCATGTAGTCTTTAGCTACTTCCAAGCCCTGGCCTCCAGAGGAAAAGAAAAAATTTAATAACTCAGCGCCCCACCCAGTTTTGAAGACATGACTTAATACTGAAGGAATTTGCAAGCCTGCACTGCCAATCAACATGCCTGCATCACATAAACCATCTTTTCTTATTCTGAAAAATAAAAGATAGCTCTAGAAGCATTCTGCTCTTGGGCCTTCTCACGTAATCCTCAAGGCTCAGGAGATGCCTGGAGAAGCTGAGGCAAAACCATCAACCTGAAAAAGAGTAATAGTAGATGAAATGCTTGATGTTTGGCCCTCCCAAGTATTCCACTTTCTCTGTGTTTTATATAAATTGCCTTTTCCCCTCCAGCTTTGTCTTATGGCTGAAGATATTATATTGCTAAGACATTTTCACACATAAAAAGTTGGCTCTATTTTTCGTAGCGTTTGCATGTATTGGACAATCCATTTGCTCTTTGCGAAAATTCTGAGAAGCAAGTAAGACAGGTAGTAGTATCCCCATGTTCCAGATGAAATAAATGAGAAATCGAGGGAGCTGGCCAAGGTGTCCCAGTGAGTAACTGGTTAAGACAATCATTGTGTCCGATCATAATCATTTATTTCTTCTTGTACGATCATGTTACCTGGAAACCGTTACCTAATTTTAAATTTGGCGGTTTTGAGTTACATAGACATAGTGCTAGAGTATAGATGTGTATTAAATGCATTATGTTACATTACCTTATAGTTTACTGAGACGAAAGGACACATTTAATCCTTTTATTTGTATGCCCTAATTGAATCTTAATCAGGGATTTGTACAGAAAATGTGAACCAGGAGATACTACTCCAGGTTTTGTTTTGTTTTTTTCTGTGAATGCTGATAGATTTTAGTCACATGAATGACTGGGAGTTACTCACATAAGGGAAACAAACTGAAGTGGGAAAATCACAGGAATAAAAGTTAAGATACCTTGAGGGTAGGCCTGGCTTTGTCATTCATTCACTCCACACCCTCCCCCTTCCCTTTTATGGATGACAGGAAAGGAAAACCCAATTCGATAAGTATTTATCAGGGGCCTACTGTGGGCAAAGCATTCTACCGATGATGTTTCATTTAAACCTCACAACAATCCAAATGAGTAGGTGTTATTGTCCCCACTTAACAGAAAAGGGAATTACATCACAGTCCCTTCTGTATACAAGGCCCTGCTCAGTGTTAAGGAGCCTGCAGACGAAAGCTCTACAGTCCCTACCCTCAGGGCGCTTTTGGAATAGCGGATGTGAACAGATACGGAGGCGATGGTCAAGAAGGAGCTAGTAAAACAAGAACGAAAGAGGACTGCAGGAATCAGCGCTAAGTGCGAAGGAAACACAGCAGCAGGAGAAATCGGTTGACGGTGTTGAGAGGACAAGGATCAGGTGATGATTTATAATGAAAGGAGATTTTCATCTCCATGTGCAGGGAAGTTACAATTCTAACAAGCAGAGACGTGGCAGAAAAAAATTCTGGGTGCATGGAACATCCATAAGACGCGATGACAAAGTGCAGGGCATTGCGCTGGACTTGGCCAGCAGGGTGGAACAGAGATCCGACAACTCCGAGTGTGGTCCTGCTCAGCCCCGTCACCTGGGAGCTCGCTAGAAATGCAGGCTCTCAGGCCCTTCTGCAGACAGGGTGACGGTCCGCACGGGGATTCGTGTGCACATTACCTATGAAGCGCTGGGTGAGAGGAAGTGGAGTGCTGAGTCCCACGGAAAGGTAAATTCTGATCAGACCCGAGAGAAGAGTTGAGAATGTGTTGGTTACATGGAGGCTTTGGAGCAACACAGAGGGTTACCCTGTTTGCAGCTCCCCTACTTTCCAGCTGTGGGACCTTGGGCGACATTACTTAGTCAAGTTAGTTGAATTGGCGTGATAATAGCGGCTTAGGATTTTTTTTAATGGACTTTATTTTTTAGAGCCATTTTAGGTTCACATCAAAATTAAGGAGAAAGGACAAGAGAGTTCCCATGTACCCCCTGACTGACCCCGTACGCCCACAGCGTGCCCCACTATCAACATCCCACACCGGAGGGTGACATCAACATCCCACACCAGAGGGTGACACGTTACTACTGATGAACCTACATGGATACATCATAACTATTTGTTTGGACAAATGTGTAATGGCATGTATGCGTCATTATGGTATTCTAGAGTGTTCTTATTACCCTAAAAATCACCTGTGTTCCACCTGTTCGTCCCTCCACCACCAATCCCCATTGACAACCGAACTTTTTTTTTAATGTTTATTTGTTGATTTTGAGAGGGAGAGAGAGCACATACGGGCACACATGAGTGGTAGAGGAGCAGAGAAACAGAGAGAGAATCCCTAACAAGCTCCGTGCTGTCACACAGGGCTCGATGCCATGAACCATGAGATCATTACCTGAGCCCAAATCAAGAGTCAGATGCTCAACCGACTGAACCACCCAAGCGCCCCAACCACTGATCTTTCATTGTCTCCGTAGTTTTGCCTTTCCCGGAATGTCATGTGGTTGGACTAATACAGTTTATACACTCTCGTCAGCTTGCCGTCTTCACTTAGTGAGTAATATGCATTTAACCATCCTCCTTGTCTTTTCATGGCTTGATCGCTCATTTCTTTTTACCACTGAATGGTATTCTACTGTCTGGAATTCATTTATTTATCTTCTCACCTGCTGAAGGACATCCCAGTTGCTTCCAAGTTTTGCTAATTATGAATAAAACTGCTACGAACACTCACATGCCAGTTTTTGTGTGGACATAAATGTCCAACCCATAAATACCAAGGATATGGTTGCTGGCTGGTACCTCATGGGATTTTGTTAGGATCCATGTAAGTAATGCACTTAGCATAGTGGGTGGCGCTTAGTAAGTGTTCAATAAATGCTTCTCAAACTCAGGCTTGCCTCTAGTATTTATGGGCCCCAAGGCAAAATTGCAAATGCAGATTCATATACTATATCCCTACATATTTAAGGTTTTGAAACTTTATGCCTTTGTCCATGGTCGGGCTCATGTTTCCACCCAGATCACCTGAGCTGGAGACCTCGAAGGAGCTGGGCTCAGCCCTACAGCCTGCAAGCCTGAGCAGAGCCGTGTGTCTGCAGGGCAGGGCAGGGCCCAAGCTGGGCGCAGGACCAGCTCCTGGGTGGTGACTGAGCCTGCCGAGAACCCGGGTGAGACTGACCCACTTAAGTTCTCCAGGGAGTTGAGGCAGCTAGGTTCTTTTCCCTCGTGCCTCTTTCTCCTGGTTCGGGTGCCTGCCTCCAAGACTATCCCCTCTGAGCAGAGAGGCAGGAAGGAACACGGTTGCCTGGGGAGTTTGGTCTCCAAGACACCTGCGTTGGGTGATTTTAGGGCGGCCAACTTGAAACAGTAACAGCCCCTCTTTCCCCGGTTTCCCAAGATAAGGCTGTACTTTTCTCTACCACCCTCCTCCCCTGCACGGACTTGACCCTGCAAGAGGGGAGGAGGGGGTAAGGCCCAGCCCAGCGCACGTGTCCCTGTGACGTAATTCTCATAGCTCGAACTGTTAGAGAATTTTCAAAAAATATTCCTTATAAGACCAAAAAGTATTAAAAAAAAAAAATCAAGTGTCTTTGTGCCTTGGTGTTTGTGAATATGCAGGGCCCCTCTTGCCTGGCTCTTAGGGTGGCGAATAATAATAATAATAATAATAATAATAATAATAAAAAGACAAAATCAGCTTTCATTTTCCAGGCCTGGGCATTTTCAGAAATATTTTGAGTTGAGAAGTGACACAAGATAGCAGAACTTTTTGGACCGAGAGTACATTTGGATGGGAAATAGGATAGATCCAGCCTAATGTCAAAATACGGCGTGTGTTCTAGAAGTTTCTCTGGCATGCTGTCTACTGCCAGTTCTCTCTCTTGCTCCTTCCTGTTCACTGTTCCTTCCCCTGGTAATCTTAAAACCAGTTCATGAGAGCTGGTTTAAGATTTCATTACTGTTGAACAACTATTTTCAATTTGTGTGTGTGTGTGTGTGTGTGTTTAAGTTATAATTATAAATCTTCCTGGGTTACTTAGGAGAAAAAAATTATACGGAGAAAATGGTCTTCCAAGAAATAGTCACCCTTGGGGATATGAGCGTTCACATTTTAAAACAGATTTTGCTGAAGTTTTTCAGGGTCACTCAGATGTTTCAAGAGGCTCTGCTCATTTGTGCTTCTGATCCATAGTGTAAAAACATAACTTAAACCAAAACAACAGTCCATACCAAGATTCAAAACAGAAGGATATCCTGCTTCAGGGTTTCAGAGTTCACGTAAAGCAAAGCCACTGAATCCATTTTTAAACTGTTTCCTCCTTTCCTGGGGTCTCTTATAACTAAATTAAAATAAAGGTCCATTTTCTTCTCCCTCGTCCTTTTTTCTTTCTTCTTCTTTTTCTTTTTCTGATGACCCTTCATTATTCCTACCATTCTTTACATGATCGTGTCCCTTCTTCTAATCCGGCACCCCTTTATTTCTCATAAAGAAAAAAGCCTTTCTCTGCCGGGTGGAGATTACTCTTAGCTAACCAGTACCCCTCTTAGAGTCTGGGTGGAGTAGAATACCAATCACAATAGAGTAATAAATCATTGTCATTAAACAGAAAGCCATTTTGTCTTCGAATAAAGTCACATCATGTTTGCAAAGTTAGACACACCAAGTTCAGGAAATGCAAAATACATGTATACTTTCAACTGAGTGAAATTGTACATGCTAATCTATATATATTTTTTCCCAGATAATTTACTAGTTTGGCTTTCAAATGTATCTTTTACTAATCGTGATACGAATTCCTGACGTTAACGTCTCTTAATAAAGCAGATTTTTGCATTTAGGTTTTTAAAAATATTGAGGAGACTCGGAACTGAGATAATAAGAGTATGAGAATAACAAAAATATAATTTGGATACAACCAGACATAATGGAGGAAGGTCTATATTTTTCCAGTCATCCCGTCTTCTAAGTTACTCAAGTCAGCTTTATCTAAGTCCTTCTCAATTGAGCTTTACAGATATTTTCTCATGTGTTTCTTTATAGTTTTCATTTTTCTCTGACTCCCATTAAGTAATAAGTTCCTCTAGGCTTCCAGACAGCTGGAGAAAGAACTTAAAAGAATAGAAACCACGTGCTACCTGAGAACACTTGTCTAAGTGGGTAGGAGAAGAAGTATTAAAAATAGAGCTAACACAGGGTGCCTGGGTGGCCAACACAGAGTGTCTGGGTTAAGCACCCAGCTCTTGATTTTGACTCAGGTCATGATCTCATAGTTTGTGGGTTTGAGCCCCACATTGGTTTCTGCACTGACAGCACAGAGCCTGCTTGGGATTCTCTTTGTCTGCCTCTCTCTCTCTCACACAAAACAAATTAATAAGATATATATATATACACACACATATATATGCATCAGTATGGCTCCGCAAACAATGCCACAATGTGCTAGCAACAGAGGGTACAATCACGATGAAAATAAGGCTGCAATGCTGAAAGGGTTTTCATTCCATTGGCAGTTGCTACATTCACAAAAAATCCAGTCGGGCATGGGCTATTAACACGCAGACCTGTGTAGAGTGTTATTGGGACACATATAAAGTCCAGGGAACTCGAGGAAAGCTTCCTGGAAGAGATGATACCTGAACTGAGTCTTGATGAAAGAGTATGACTTGCCCACGTGAAGGAAGATGGAGAAGTATGGTGTGAGCAAGCATGAGCTAAGACACGGAGGATAAAGCAGTAGGTTGTGCGCTGGAAACTCCTGAGGTCTCAATGCAGCACAGTAGTGTTTATTGGTAGTGATGAGATGTGTCACAAGTCATTTGTCACTAATAATATTTATCAAAATTTGCAAATAGGGACTTTTCCTGTAAATTACCATAATCTCTTAGCTGAGGTTCTTTTGTTTACAAGTAGTCTATAAATCAATTTTAGATTAAGCTAAAATGGTGGATTTATAGGAAGGCGTTGGGATATCTCATGACCTCCCAAGATAAAAATACATCCAGGCCTAGAAAGAGAGCAGAAACCCAGCCGTCCAATCTCATGTTCTACGGCAGATCTTCAGCTGCCATCTTGTAAAGCCATTTCAAGGTTAACTCCTTCCTCTACTGACTGCAAATGGCTCCCTCAAGGACCTAATGAGCGCTAAGTGGCTCCAAGCACAATCTCCAAGTGGCTTGTACCTATTGAGAAGAGGATGAAAACAGCAAAGTGGAATGATAGAAACTACGCCACCAAACTGTCCACTGTGAAGCTTCAGACGCCACTGGGTGAGAGGTCCCTGAGCAACCTCAAAGGGAAAACACACGCTAGGTGGTTTTTAACCAAAGCTCCAGCCACGATACAGACTAGCAGTGTAAGGACACGAGTCCTCCTTACCCACAGGCCTCATGGGCAGCGGTCAGCCTCAGTGAACCCTAACCACAGAGTGTATGATGCCCATGGAGTAGTAATGTGCTGAGTGAACCGAACAAAGAATACATCACAAAGTCAATGTTAGGACACCAGGGAGCTTTACAAGTTTCTTAGAATACAGGGCTTACTTTATGTACTGCTAATTATTACACGCCAGGCACTTTGCTAAGTGCTTAATGCACATGAATTCATTTAGTCTTCCAAGAATTCTAAGAGGTAGGGACTATTAATATACCCTTTTTTATAGATAGGGAAATTGAGGCACGGAGAGGTTAAGTAACTTCCTCAAGGTTATACAACTAATGGAAGGTGGGGCTTTGACCGGAACCCAGACAGTCATACTCAAGGGGACCTGGGAACCCCTACTGCCTGGCCACTTAATCTTCATATTCAACTTTCCATAGTATACCCTCCAAAGGTTGTAAGAATGAGTTTCTAAACTAACAATCTCAGAAGCAGATGGATATTTAAGTGAACAGGAAACCAAAAAGTAAGTCGATTTCAAAGGAGAAAACCTTAACAGGATAGTTTTCAAACTTTTTTTGCCAGCACCACCTTACTTGGAATTCAGTCTATGTGAGAGAGACAAGTGGAATTGCTGTGCTCGAACCAAGGGGCACAGAAGTCCCACAGGCTGTCACCCCACTGTGCCCTCCACCCCTGACTCCAGGCAGCTTAAAGGACCCAGGGGCCCAGTTACGTGTCCTACATCAACTGCCGGCTGAAAAAAAAACTGGGGCTACTGGAACAAACTCACTTGTCCTTGTTCTCTGACTTGGCGTCAAGTGTTAGAGTTAAAAAAAAAATGTAGGGGGCTCCTGAGGGGCTCCATTTGTTCAGCCAATGACTCTTGGTTTGGTCATGATCTCACTGTTGGTGAGTCTTAGATCCGCCTGGGAGTCTGTGCTGACAGCATGGAGCCTGCTTGGAATTTCTCTCTCCCTCTCTCTCTGCCCCGTCTCTGGCTTGCTATAAATAAGTAAGTAAGTAAATAAATAAATAAGGGGCACTTGGGCGACTTAGTTAGTTGAGTGACCTGCTCTTGATTTTGGCTCAGGTCATGATCTCACAGTTCAGGGAGTCAAACCCCAATGTCTGGCTCTGCGCTGTCAGCATGGAGCCTGCTTGGGATTCCCTCTCTCCCTCCCTGTCTTCTCTCTGTCTCTCTCTCTGCCCCTCTCCTGCTCGTGTGTGTGACTCTCTCTCTCTCTCTCTTAAAATAAATAAATAAATACTTTTTTTTAGGGGCTTGCACCATTTTAATGAAAAAACTTTCCAGTTTGGTCCCTAAAACTCCTTATAATGAACTATTTCTGATTTTTGTTTTGCATCTCTATGCCTTTAATACAGGCTCGATGACCTTACTGAGCACAGAAGAGCTGAGAGGAAAGATCAGGCTAATACTGGGGGAAAGCAAAGGGAAGGGATTGATGGCAGCTGAGGATATTGAGAAAACTTGTATGTGCACAGATTTTGAAACAAGTGTCTCTGACTTTGGAAATGAATGGTTTAGAGAGTGGTTCTTTGTTTATTTTTCTTACTTTTCCCCTTCCCATTCCTCAAAGGGACGGGAATTCAGGATATTTATTCTTCCAGAGTCATGCTTGTTTTCTAGACGTTATCTAAGCAGTGCCAAGACTCCAGAGGACGAATCGCCACACCTGCAGGGCTGTGTGGGTGTGCTCTTGTTGTACCTGGAGATCAGGCCACCTGAGCTAGTGATTGCCAGACTATTTTTTCCAAGGAAGCCTGGACTAAGTGTCGGAGATTTCCTTGGCTCTTTACATGTACATAACAACCTCTGGCATTTCTACCAAGATGCTGGCTTCACTTTGCCATGTCAGCTTATGTATTTCACTTCATTAGTATAAGCGGGACCCACCCCTTCTCAGGTTCCTCTCAAAGACCAATTATATGCTTCTCTCTTCTAGGGATACTGGGTGGTGCGGGGCAGGGGTAGGTTACACCAGAATAATATGGAGCCAGGCAATCTTGGGGTTGAACTGCGTCCCTTTACCTATTAGCAGCTCCTCTTTGGACAAGTTACCTAAATGCTCAGTGCTCAGATTCCTTGTTTATAAGTTGGGAGTTAAATAATACCTACACTGAGCTCTCCTGAACCTCAGCAAAGCAGATCAATCCATTGGTACACAAATTCTATGAGAGCATAGAAAAAAGATAAAGAACCACCCAATGCATTATATGAGGCTAGTATAACTTTGCCTTAAAACTATAAACCAATCTTGGGGCACCTGGGTGGCTCAATGGGGTAAGCTCCGACTTTGGCTCAAGTCATGATCTCGTGGTTCGTGGGTTTGAGCCCTCCCCCCCACCCCGCATCGGGCTCTGCGCTGGAGCCTGTCTTGAATTCTATGTCTCCCTCTCTCTCTCCAACCCTTGCCTGCTTGTGCTCTGTCTCTCTCTCTCTCAAAAATAAACAGTAAAAAAGAAAAAAAAACTATAAACCAATCTCACTTATGAAGATAAGATTAATAATCCCAAATAAAATATTATCAAATCACAACCAATGACATTTAAAAAAAGAAGTACATCAATCCTAGGAATATAAGGGTGCTTTTGTACCATTAGAACCATATCATGGTTACACACAGTGGATTGGATGCATACGATTAGCTCTGCTCCCTCCCGAAACCGCACCAAAACACCAGTAAAGAAATGAACGAAGTATATCTCCACAAGGACAAAGACGAGGGGAGAAGACCTCAGTGGACAAGAGAGGCCAGTGGCTTTTAGAAGGCAAAACTGATTAAGGAAGGGCGGTGACTTGGTGGAGAGTGAAAGTGAAAATCCAAATGCCAATGGAGGGAATTGTCAATGAGAAGTACGGGATCCATGCCACAGAATTCTTGAAAGGCTCACGAGTTAGTCACTGGGTTCTTAGAGGATGAAGTGAAGAAGGAATGGCCTAAAAGCGGCAGGATGCTGGGGAGCGTCTGAATGGAGAGGATGTCCTCCGGGCTCCCGTCTTCATCCCAGCAGGACACGAAAATCTTCTGGAGCCATTAAACCAGGTGAGCTCCGGACTCCAGTGTACCAGAGAGGACCGAGGAGTGGCCATTTCCTGGGAAAGAAGGAGGGAAGGGAGGGAGGGAGGGAAATGAATAACGTAGCATCTACTGAGCCAGGCTCTGTTCTAAATGGTCAGTTTGTATTAATTCATTTCATATCCATAACAGCCCAGCGGATAGGCAAATAAATAAAGGTATGGGGGCGCCTGGGTGGCTCAGTCGGTTAGGCGTCGACTTCAACTCAGGTCATGATCTCATGGTTTGTGGGTTCAAGCCCCTTGTCAGGCTTTGTACTAACAGCTCAGAACCTGGAGCCTGCTTTAGGATTCCGTGTCCCGCTCTCTCTCTGCCCCTTCCTTGTTCTCTCTCTCTCTCTCAAAAATGAATAAACATTTTTTAAAAATTAAAAATATAACTGTACTAAAGTAGCTGAGACCAAAAAAAGTAGCCGAGACAATTTTTTAAAAATGAACAAGTGAAATAAGTCAGGCAGAGAAAGACAGATGCCATATGTTCCCACGCATAGGAAGGCTTTGGGAGACCTAACAGAAAACCAGGGGGGAGGGGAAGAGGGGAAGGAAGGGAAAAAAAAAGCCACAGAGAGGAAGGAAGACATAACATAAGAGACTCTCAAAGACTAAGAACAAACTGAGGGGAGAGGGGGGTGTAGAAAGGGGGAGAGTGGGTGACGGGCACAGAGGAGGGCACTTGTTGGGATGAGCACTGGGTGTTGTATGGAAACCAAATTGACAATAAATTATTTTTAAAAAATGAACACAAAAATGGAATTTGCTCTTCCACATACAAACATAAGAAAAAGCTATAATAATTTAACAGTATGGTTTAGATATAAAATAGTTTAGGCTAATGAAACACAAGAGTATAGAAACTGATCCTCGCATAGGAGATTAAGGATATGACAAAAATGACATTTCCAACCAGTGGGGAAAAAACAATTCAATCAGTGGTATTGGGACAATTGACTGTATACATACTTGGAAGACCTAAGTTCCAGATGAGTTAAGGACAGATCTAATAATAAGAACGTGTTATGAACTTGGCCTCCAAGTAAGGCCTTCTGAAGTAAGACTTGCTTGGCAACAGGCTGAGTGTGAGACTTAACAGCATAGTGTTTCCCATTCTGATATATTGTGGCTTTTTTTGTTTTTTCAATAGAATAATGATAATAGTAGAATTATTATGAAGTTGGCTCAGATCTGGCAGAGTGTAAATCTCATTTGTTACATTAAACTTTGCGGTTTAGTAGTTGCATCCAGTTCTGCACGCCTCAGTCCCCTGGAGATACAGAAATTTTTATTTTTCCTGCTGCTATTAACAACACCATATGCAGAAATTCCCCCCATGTTTACTCCTATATCTCAGCACCTCCAGAAGTGACAAGAAAATCGTCTCCTTTGACATTTAAAAAAAATCTTTTTTAATGTTTATCCATTTTTGAGAGAGACAGAGAGGCAGAGCATGAGTGGGGGAGGAGTTGAGAGAGAGGGAGACACAGAATCCGAAACAGCTGTCAGCACAGAGCCTGGTACGGGGCTCGAACTCATGAACCACAAGATCATGACCCGAACTGAAGCTGGACGCTCAACCGACTGAGCTACCCGGGCACCCTTCCTTTGACACTTTTGACAAGTTCCTAGCTACTGCGTGACTGCTTATGAATACATGGTTGTATATGTCTGCTCAAAAACAGCAAAAGATCAGCAAATTCTGGATGTTCTTTGACTTTCTCCTTTTGAGATCAGTTCCCATAAGAAGAAAGTTATTGGATTCATCTCCTTGGTGGGCATTCTCTTTACTCCTTTGCGGTACAGAGTGAATGCTTTGCCAAATGGAAGTAAAAACATTTTAAGGTTATTATTTCCCCCTCTTGAGCAGTAAGGGAAAAACCTGCTTCCTTGGTAAAACTGTTATATTGGTTATTTGGCTGCTTTTCACCTTCCCAGATGACCAATTCCTATGCTTAGGTAGAGACTCCGTTGCAAGTGACAAAATCCAATTCAAACCAACCCAAGAAAATTCCCAAGGGAACGGAATTGACTTCGGTAGCTGGAAAGTCCAAGGCCGGATAGAGTTTCAGGCATAGCTGGCTTACATAGGTAAGGCCTAGCCTCCCCTGAGCCCTAAGGAATGAATGATGCCCCCCATCCTCCGTGAAAGAGGCAGGGCTTTTATGCCAGAATAAGAAAGGCGAACCCAGAACTGGCAAAAGCCACAGCCGTCCACAGCATTCACCTAAGATGTTTCCTGGTTCAGCACATCACGCGCAAGGTGCCTGCCCCGTTGTCTTCTTGCTTAGATTGTCGCTGGAAGGGATTGCAACATTGCAGCGTTCTTGCTTGGCTAGGAAGCCACAGTCTGCAGCGTGGCTTCTCAGTGAGGCCAGAAAACAAGCCGACTGCTCTGTTTCCTGACGGACCTGTGTGTTATTTTGCCAAGATATGCACTATGTAACAATCCATATGTGGTGTGGTGTGTGTCTGTGAGGCTTCAGCAGCCCAGGTCGCTGTCCGCTTTGTATGTAAACCTCGTGAAAGTGAATACTCATAACGTCTGCAGGAATTGGAGTGAAAAGTCTCCTACACGCACTCCTGGGACTGCAGAAAGTTCCTGAGACTTCTTCATTCATGTCTGAAGGTCTACGTGCAGTAGTTCTTGATCTGTGAGCGGTGAGACTCGCCCTCGACATCAGCAGAGAGGCTGGATCTGTGTGGTTAGGAGGAGAGGAGGCCTCCACTGGTCGCTCAGCCACCGTCTGATTGCTTCCCCGCTGCGGGCTGGGCCTGGAACTTGGTGGCACAGCAGACAAATGCGTGGCCCACTTCCAGGGATCCTGTAGCCCCCCTCCACCGAGGGAGGCCCAGGAGCATGATTGCCTTCGCCAATGCCATCTGCCTCAGGAGAGTTTCAAGCACCTTCCTTCATTTTTGTATTCCAAAATTAGGTTTATGGGTTTTCTCTCCACTCCTTTTATCATCCCCTCTCCACACGGCGGCCTCTCCCCTCCCCGAGCCATTAGAATGCTTTGTCTCCAGCACAGTAGCAGGAGAGTGGCTCTCGGTAACCACGGGCAACCAGGAATCTGTACCAGCTATTTGTGCTGTATTTGTAAGGCGCAGTCTAGCCGCTCGCTGGGTAGACGGGGAAAATGTGCTGGAAAGGTTTTTCTTGTACAGTGAAATATTATCTCCCCTTTTTTTAGAACGACCAGTCCATGGGCGAGATGCAGATAATTGGAGGCCACGATCTTTCAACACTGGCTGGAAAGGTTTGTTAATGTAACTCTGCTCCGTGAGTGCACTGATGTCATGGGGAAATCGGTGACCTTCATTTCAGGTCAGCCCTTGCAATGCGTTTCAGACACTCTCCCGGGTTTGCTAATTCATGCAAATGGATGTGCGAATCCTTTTAATGATTTCTCCCTTATAAAACACTCCTTTTAGGACGCTTCCAGGACCCGGCGCCCACCAGATCTCCAGCCTTCCTTCCAATCTTATTTCAGCCAACCTCCTATTACAAAATAAATCCTCTGGCGCTCCCGCCCTCTTCCTTTTCTCCTCTTGCGGGTCCCTCTTGAAAAGGAAGCTTTTTCGTTTTTGTCTGCTTTTTGTCTCCTCGATGCCTCCGCGTCTCGGCATTGCAGGAAGACATTTAAACAGGTTTGCCGAAATGTTTCAAATATTAGGAGGGAATAAAAGAAGGATTTCTTGAGAGCACATTTTTCAGCCTCATGCCTTTTTCCTCCCATGCAAAAAAATGTAATCCATTAGATCATGGGGCGAACACCGCCACTTTGAACTTGGAGTTGCTAACCTGCCAGTGCTTAATCAAGTGAAAATCTGTTCGGATTCTGACATAAATCCATCCACGGGAAGGAAGAGTTGTTTCCTCAAGCAGATGTCCTTTGTGGAAACGTGGCCTGAGGTCCGAGTTCTGCTGTGAAAAGCAGGCGTCAGCTCCTCTGACGTGTCTTATATTCGTTATCCCTGAACACTTCAGCCTTCCGAACAGAACGGATCCGTCTCTTACACAAGTTTACCCTCTCATCTTTGCGGTTGTTATTGTTACGCAGTGCCCGGATGGGGAAAATGAATAGCAGAACAGTTACTAAAAATGTGTTTAATAACGTTAGGAGCATGAGAGAGCTGCAGGGACCCCAACTACGAACCAGCTTACTTCTTGGCTCAGCTCTGAAGACAGCAGAGTAGGCATCCAAGTGTGACGCGGTGATCTAGAGGGAGATTATGTTCCACAGCAATCGAAATTAACTTGTCGATGCCACCATTGGATGTTACCACATCAGTGCATAAAATAACATCCTGGAAAGCTACAATGCTCCAGGCAATTAACAGAAATTCACAACTTTTCACAACTCTGGAGTGGCCTTTAAACGAGAAGTCATTTTGGTACTTTGTTGTAGGACATCGCCTTACAGGTATATGACAAGAGAGAAATATCGTACCTTGTACGATATTACACGAGCATCTTGCCTTGGAAAATTACCATGGGGTCTGTCAAAGTAGCAATTCTAAGAATCCCCAATGAATGCCAAGAGAATGTTGAGCACAAAACTGTGACTTTTCTCTCCTGCTTTCTAAAGTCATCTTCTTTTTATTTTAAAACGAAGCACCAGATACTCCGTTCCTTTAAAAAATAGAGAGGAGGGTGGGCAAAGTTTTTTAGTAGGGGTGGAGTCAACAGGAGAGGTGATAGTGTTGTGCCTCGGTATCCTTTCCTCGAATTACTACTAAGACCCACCCCTCCCCACGAGAAAGTAGGGATCATAGAAGCTCAGTTGGGAGAGACGGAAAAGCAGCCGGCACTAAGTACAAGCAGGAGTCAGCCTCAGTTTTTCGCTCGTGGGACAAGTGATTCTTCCAGGTTACCAGGTGCTATTTCGTGGTATCTTCACACTTGCATTTACGTGTGCATAGATGGATTCTATACATGTTTAAATGTGTGCCAAGTAGAAGCCTTTGAGCTTAGAACGCACTGGGTAAATTTTTCTGAGATGAATCAATATTGATGAGCCAAGTTCTCGACTGTCACAACAGCTTACATTTAAAGATTATGCATCTTTATGCAGTTCAGAGTACCTAGGCTCACATCGGAAGAAGGGAGTGCTTGATGAACCATGCTCGGTGCTCTCAAATGTGTCTTAAATCTGCCCACTTGTCTCTGTCTTCATGGTAATCACCAGAGTCTAGACTCTTGCAGTAGCGAAGTGTGGTCTAGGGCAGGGGTTACTGAACTTTTTAGGGAAAGGCCGGGCTGAAAATGTTTTTAGATTTTGCAGGCTATACCCTCTCCCTGGCAACTACTTAACTCTGCTATCATAGCACGAAACCAGCAAGCAGCCATAGATAAAATGGAAACAAATGGGCATGGTTGTTTCAATAAAACTTTATTTACAAATATAGGCAGCAGGCCAGATTTGGCTGATGGGCTATAGTTTGCTGACCTTTGATCTAGGAACCAGCAAGGTCAGCACCACCTGCAAATTATTAGAAATGGAATAGCTCGGATCCCACCCCAGCTCTTCTGAATTAAGTATCCATTTAAAAAAGATCCTTAGGGGCACCTGAGTGGCTCAGTCGGTTAAGCAGCCGACTTCAGCTCAGGTCATGATCTCACGTCTGTGAGTTCGAGCCCTCCATTGGGCTCTGTGCTGATAGCTCGGAGCCTGGAGCCTGCTTTGGATTCTGTGTCTCCCTCTCTCTCTGCTCTTCCCTTGCTCACACTCTGTCTCTATGTCTCTCAAAAAAAATTTTTTAAAAATTTAAAAAAATAAATAAAAAAGATCCTTAGATGATTCCTTTGCACATTAAAGTTTGAGAAGCACTGGTCTTCTAGGGCCGGACTGCTACTATCCCTCCTCCAGGAGGCTATGGTAGCCTAACTAGTCTCCCTGAACTTCCGCCTTCACTTCGTTCTTGCCGCCCTCCAGACCATTCTCCAAGAAACAACCGCCAAAGGGATCTTCTTAAGATATAAATTGGATCACATCACTTGCCTCCTGAAAACCTTTCAATGGCCTCTCAATTAGGGTTGTCAGACTTAGGAAAAAGCAAAACGGAGAACAGGATGCCAAGTTAAATTTGAATTTCAAATAAACGATGAATATATTTGTAGTATGAGCATGTCACATGCAATATTTGGAACATAGTTAAGCTCAAAAGTCATTTGTTATTTATCTGAAATTCAAATTTCACTGGGTGTTCTGTAGTTTATCTGGGATCCCTACTCCCATGGTTCTGAGATTACAATCCAACCTCCTTCTCCCTGCCTGTAAGACCTGTGTGATCTGGCCCTGCGTCCCTCCCAACATCACTGTATACCGCTCAGCCCTCCTCAGCGTGTTATAACCACTCTGGCTAAACTCCTTCCTGCCAAGACCTTGGATAAGCTATGGCCTCCAACCTGGAGTCTATTTTCCTCCTATCCTTTGGGCCTCAGCCTAATGGCTCTTCTGGAAGGGAGGTCTGCTCTGACTCCGTCTAAAATGAGCAATACTCTTCCCTTACACACTTCCCACCTTCCCCATCATCTCTCTGTATCAGTACTCTCTTTCGGGGCAAGCCCTTTCCATAATTTGTTTATTTTAAGGCTAATTTTTTAATGTGTCTATTTCCTCCACCAGAATGTCAATGTAAGGTGGGCAGAGACCCTGCTTATCTTACTCACCATCCTATCTCTTGCATTGTGCCCGGTCCCTAGCCAACAGGTCAGAACTAGTATTTGGTGACTGAGTGAGAGAAGGCTCCTCTTTCTCTTAGAAAGAAGCCAGAAATCTTTTCAGTGAAGTCTGGGAAAGGGAGGACATGGCAGAAGGAAAGGTAAATAAAAGCCCATCCAGCCACACCAAAGGACACATCAGCCAGCTAGTTCCGTTTAAGTTGGATGAGAACAGTGTTGAGTGAGGGCACATTGTCTTTGAGAAGCAGAAGGACTTTGGCGTCACAAGGGATTCAAGGTGGGGGGACTGGGTTGGTGAATGCTGTACACCTGAGTGTGGAGGAGGGAAACCGATTTCACTTAACTTTTGGAATTTCCTTTTCTTTAAACAGGTGAAAGCATTCATACAGCTGATCTGATCACCCATTCTTCGGCCTTTCAGAGAAAGGCTATGCATTAAGGGTTTGAAAGAACTTTAAAAATAAGTCACAGAGGCCCTCCAGAATCTTTCTATCATGCAGAATGTATGCCAGCTGGGGGCACACAAAAAAACTTAAAGAGAAAAGGCATCCAACAATTAGTGCATCCTTTTTTAATGGTTGTAGAAGGAAGTCAGACTGTAGCAAACACCTGCGTAGGATGGAAGGGTTCTTGCAAGTCACCATCTGACTTCACCTTTATGTAGTAATCAGATGATTTCTTCAGTCAATAAATTTATATTTAAGTTGAATTTACCATTAATATGATTACTGGGCCACGAATTTGCGCACCCCTCTTTTTTTAATCCTTGGCACTCAGAGAAGAGCTTCAGGGGTCTTTCCCCAGGAGACTCATTCCTTGAGCTTAAAGAAATCCAAAGAAGGAATGATTCCTTGGGACTCTGACTGTCTTCACAAGGGGAGGCTGAGGTTTTTACTTTGGACTAGAAAGCCTGGGAATCACATAGAAAAGGGAGAAGAGCCTAATGAAATGAGAGAAGAAGACAGGAAATGAGATCCCGAGAACAAGAGCAGACCAACGCGACTGAAGGACATGAGTCCAAAATAGAGAAACAATACTCTCCGACCCTGAAAATGCAAGTTGGATTTGGTTTGTAGAATACGTTGAGGATCTCAACAAAGAATATAGCTTGCAGAGAAAAGCAAAGAGGAGTTGCAAAGGTTTGGGGACAGAAATGACATCAAGAAGTTGTGTTTTGCATGATGCCTAAGTGGCTCGGTAGGTTGAGTATCCAACTCTTGATTTCGGCTCAGGTCATGATCTCACTAGATCAAACCCTGGGTAACGCTCTGTGCTGACAGCGCAGAGCCTACTTGAGAGTCTCTCTCTCCCTCTCTGTCTGCCCCTCCCTCATATGTGCTTTCTCTCTCTCTCTCCTCAAAATAAATAAATAAACTTAAAAAAAAAAGAAGTTGTGTTTTGGGAAAATTACCTTGATAGGAGGATAGAATAGCTGAGGACAGGAATGAGACTCCAGGCGAAGAAACTAGTCAGGAGGCCGTGTGGGTTGAGCAAACGCTAGCACTGGAACCATAGGAGCAAGGTAGGAGCATTGCAGAAGACACAGCGCTGTCCAAGGGAGCGCGACAGAGCTAAATGATGAGTGAAGAAGGGAGGGTTAGGATAGATTTTTTAAAAAATCAAATTTCTTTATAAAAGAACTTTTAAAAACATAGGGACATAGCTCACCTGTAAATTCTCCACACATTATAAGCACCATAACTATACTACGTAACTTCTTAAACTTTCTAAAGATGTGTGAGTTAAAATATTTAGAGAAGAGATGCTATATAGCCCCCATGGACTTTTCCCTTTCTTGGCTTCTCTTTTTATTTTTCTTCCTTTCTTTCTTCCTTCCTTTCTTTCTTTCTTTTCTTCCTTCCTTCCTTCGTAACCTACCTTCCTTTCTTCCTTCCTTCTTTCCTAACCTTCCTTCCTAACCTTCCTTCCTTCCTTCCTTCCTTCTTTCCTAACCTTCCTTCCTTCCTTCCTTCCTTCCTTCTTTTTTTCTTTCTTTCTTGTCTCCGTTCTTTCTTTTCTTAAAGCAAAGAAAAGGAAGCTCATAAGGGAGGCTGGCTGAGTCATGGTTCTAAATAGGTCATGGCTCTCGAATAAAGGGAACCCTCAATGATTAAGTTAAATGGCCTCAACTCACAGTGTTTAAAAGCATTTTCCTCGGTGTGCTCAAGCTGTCTGCACAACGTGCTCTCTGGCTGATTTTTTTTTCAAAGTTGATTTAATGCTGGCACTTCATAAAATGTGTGTATCCACTAAAGCGAGAAGATTTTATTCATGTTCAAGAGAAATCTCTGAGAGGGGTGGAATAAAACCAAATGCATGGAAACAGACCCAGATCTGGCAACGGGAAAACACAGATGTGCAGGTTAAGTGCAAGATTTCAGGAGACGCGCCACCTTCCCCCACCAAATAAGTTTCTAATCAAATGCCAGAATGAAGCATCAGAACCTGCCAAATTTCCTCCTTGGCTGCCTTAACTGTTTAAATCATTCCTTTTTATTGCATCTGACTAGGCTGAGAACAATAATGGAAACGGCCACTGACTGATGATTCTGGCAATTTTGGGAATTATCACGTAAAGTGAAATGCTGAACTACATTCCTTTCTCCACGGGGTTCATATTCACACTCGTACCCACGCTCAGCACCCACAATGAGCCCACCGTCATTACTGCTGTCCCCTGCTCAGCGTGACCGTAGCCACAAAACTACGCTGCTGAAGATTAGACTGTGCCGTGCTAATCATTCTGCATTTTAAAAGACTGAAAATGAGAACAATCTATCTAAGAAAACCACCGAGATGTATAGAATTCCTTCCTTCTTTCTTTTCTTCTTCTTTTTCTTCTTTCCTTTCTTTTTCTTCGGGGACCTTGAGGTGATTAGCTTCCCTGGGGATCGCACCATGGCAAAGAAAGGCTGCACTCCAGAGACTCCCCATAGAATTTTTGCCTGCGGCCCCAGGTTGCAAATTTTACTTACTTTCTGGGAGGAAATGAGCTAGGTGCGATGAGATGGCCTAGACAGTAGCTGGCAAGCATCTCAGATTCAGTGATCAGAGTTATCCAATTGGAAGTGCTTAGGAGGCACAGTGTGTTCTGAAAAAATGTCCAAGGCAGGGTGCCGGGGTGGCCTAGTCAGTTAATTGTCTGACTTCGGCTTAGGTCATGATCTCTGGGTCTGTGGGTTCAAGCCCCTCATTGGGCTTTGTGCTGACAGCTCAGAGCCTGGAGTCTGCTTTGGATTCTGTGTCTCCCTCTCTTTCTGCCCCTCCCCAGCTTGTGCTCTCTCTCTCTCAGTGATAAATAAATAATCTTAAAAAAAATTAGAAAAAACTTTCCAAGGCTGCCACTCAAAAAAACAGGTGGGGAGAAATTTGCAAGATTTCTTGGTGCAAAATTAAAAGCAGTAGACATTAATTATAGCTCAGTTAAGGAGGAATTGTACATCCTAGGGAAGAAATGGAGACGTGTCAAAAGAATAATGAACTAGAGAAAGAAATGAGGTCCAAATTTTTAACTTGTTCCATAGACATTCCTTAAGCACTTGCTTACATATGGGTGTCCAGGTTATATGCTGATCATATAAAGATGAATTTGTCTTTGTCTCTCAGCTTGTGAAGCTAATCCTGATATATTAAAGTTTAAAGGGATTAGTTCTCTTAGGCCCTAGTGAAAAGTCTTCCAAAGTTGGAGTAGTCACATAGAAACATAATTATAGTACTCTCCTTGACTCTGCAGTGGGGAAGAAATGTGAGCAGTACAAGAAGATACAGTCATAACAAAGCATCTGCACAGGGAGAGGGAAAAAAGAAGTGAGACAGTAAATAAGAACTAAATTCTCATCATTATATAATATAGTAAATAGATGATGTCTAAAATTATTAAATTGAGAAATAGAAGTACAGTAAGAGAGACTATTTTAAGTTAAAAGAGAATTAAAGAATCAATGCATGGGCTTCAATTAGACAAAGCAGCTACAATGGCCATTTTAAAGACAACTGCAGAGGGGCACCTGGGTGGCTCAGTTGGTTAAGCATCTGACTCTTGATTTCAGTTCAGGTCCTGATCTTACAATTTGTGAGATGGACCCGGCATCAGGCTCCATGCTGTCAGCGCAGAACCTGCTTGAGATTCTCTCTCCTTCTCCCTCTGCCTCTCCCCACTTATGCTTGCCATCTCTCAAAAAAATAAATAAACTTAAAAAAAATAAAGACAACTAGCGAAAGTTAAGTATGCACTAGGTTTTATATGATATTAAGAAAGTATTGTCAGGGGCGCCTGAGTGGCTCAGTCGATTAAGTGTCTGACTTCGGCTCAGGTCACGATTTCACGGTTCATGGGTTCGAGCCCCACGTCGGGCTCTGTGCTGACAGCTCAGAGCCTGGAGTCTGCTTCGGATTCTGTGTCTCCCTCTCTCTCTGCCCCTCCCCCACTCACATTCTGTTTCTCTCTCTCTCAAAAATAAATAAACATTGAAAAAAAAAGAAGAAATTATTGCCAGGTAAAGAAGTTGTGATACACAGGCACACACGCACGATGGAATATTATTCAGCCATAACAAACTAGGAAATCCTGCCCTTTAGGACAGCATGGATGGACCTTGAGAGCATTATGCTAAGTGACGTAAATCAGACAGAGAAAGACAAATACTGTGTGATCTTACTTATATGTGGAATATAAAACAAAACAACACAAAAACTAAACTCATTGAAAAAGAGATCAGAGTTGTGGTTATCTGAGGTAGGGGGTGGGGGGCAGGGAAATCAGGTCAAAAGGTAAAAGCTCTCAGTTATAAGATAAATAAGTACCAAAGGTGAAATGTACAATATCATGACTGTAGCTGACATTGCTCTGTCATATACGGGAAGGCTGTGAAGAGAATAAATCCTAAAAGTTTTCACCATAAGGAAAAAAGGTTTCCTTTTTTGCTTTCTTCTTTTATTGTGTCTATATGAGATGATGGACATTAACTAAATTTGTTCAGGTAATTATTTAATGATATACATAAGTCAAAGCATTATACTGTACACCTTAAACTTTTACAGTGTTTGTCAATTATATCTCAATAAAAGTGGAACAAATGAAAAAAACAAAATAGATTATTGTCATTTTTGTTGGATGTGACAATATTGTGGCTATGCATTACATAGAATGCCATGATAGCTTGTAACATAAAGTACATAAATACCTTGCAGTTAGATCCGTATCAACATTTAGAAAATCTTTTGACTTCTCTATTTGATTTGAACACATATATGTGTTACCTTGCTTTTAAAATGTGTTTAAGTAATTCTGACAATATATTTCTAGATTAGTATACATAAAGTCCCACTTCCCAGCCACCACTATAGCTTAGAGTTGTAGCTAATCTTTTCAAAGATGAGTCTTGTTTTGCAAGGTTCTAAGCTTTTATAAAACAGATTTAATTATGTTCAGTGCACTTTATTTAATTAGGCAAGAATGCAGACTAACAGAGTTTTAAAAGGTTTTTCCTAATAAGATTGAAACAAAAAGAGATTATGAGTAAGGAATGAAATTAACCAAGTATTCTCCAAGTATTCAGGTTAGTTTTTCGGCATGGTTGGTAAGCGTCAATCAAACTAAAGCGACACATCCTAACTAACTGTTGTGGGTTAATTATTAAGAACATAGCAAATCTGCTCAGAATACCAAGGGGACTCCTCTGATCCTGTGATCCTTAGGCTAGGGGATATAGACAAGATAACTTTACATTTTAATGATAATACCAAGATTTTTTAATCTCTTTAATGATGGATTTCTTCTAAGAAACACTCCAAGAAGGTATTTTCTTCTACACATTAAGTAATATGGTTTTGGTTGGTCGATTAACATTTTCATTACTTAAATCTCTTTGGCAGTAGACATAAGTAAGATTTCTGAGTTGGAAGGCTTGAGAGAATTTTTAGAGTATTATATGAATCATAGGGATAAATGAAGAGTTATCTAAAGAAAGACAACATTACATTGAGGGAATATCCACACCATTTAGCTCATTGCAATGTCATATTAACCCAGTCATATTGTAATTTGGAGGGATAGTATTGACTTATAAATATGAATCCATTTAATTGGTTAGTTTTAATTAAATAACCAGTGGAATCAGTTATTATTCCCCCCATTAATAGATTGCTGAGCATCGATATGCAGGTATGTATGCTGGGGCTGAGAATACAATAGTAAGCAAGATAAACATGATTTTCACCTCATGGAGTTTATATCTGGAGAGAAGGCAGGTGTCACACAGCAATTGAAATGAAACATAATCAATGTTTTGACGGGAAAAGGAGAGGTATGCCTTGAGAGCGCTAGCAAGGAGCCCAACCATGTTTCAAAAAGCACCAACCAAGCACTTCCCAGCACTCTCTCTAGACCACCGTTTCCTCGGGATTGAACATTCGAGAATAAATACAGAATCCTCAATGACTGGTGGCAACACAGGATTAGGAAGGACTGTGCCAGCTGAGTCTGTGATTCTTCGAGCACTGTCTCCATTAACAATGTAGTTTATGTGGCTTGTTTTCCTGGTAAACTCTTAGTAAACTTTATATGCCAAAGAATTCTGGATGGGGCTGCTTGCCAGAATTATGGACATGAGATGACCTTGTGGCTAGCTCTTCAGACAGGTGTAGAGTCTGAGATGCCCCTACTGCTCCCTTGAACGTAGACACCCATATCGCAGCATCGGGTAATTGCCATGAATCTGTTAACATGAATCTGGAAACCTAGACTATCTCGAAGTGTTTGGGTTAGATGCATGGGGAGGGCCAGCCAAGCAAATTGTGAAATTCCTGACTTTAAGCAAAACTGTGTGTTTATCTTGTGAACCAGATTTGCATCATATTCTAAATAACATTTGTTTTGTTTTTAATTTCAGAACGTCCTCATTGTTGAGGTAAGCTGACTTCTCCTTACCCGTATTTGTTAGTTGAAAGAATCTAGTGGTGAGTTTTGAAATATAGAACTTACTATCAAATCGGTCAAGGATTTATCGAATTTCCCCTGGGCGGATGGCTCTCCAAATTTACTGCCTAGGAGCCAGCTAGAATCAGTGGCTTGAAACAATTTAGAATAAGAGCCTTGCCATGATAGTTTTGTGGTACTTAATCCGTTGTTATGGTTCTTATACTTATTTGCAATTGGTTCTGAATTGGTTCTTACACTTCTTTGCGCGTCAGGCGTTTTTACAGAAGAGGAAACTAGCCCAACAGAACCAAATGTGTTTACTAGTAAAACCAAGGCTAGAACTCTTTTCAAGCTTAATTTCCGTGTTCTTGCTAATGACCTCTGATGACTTCAAACACTTCTACCTTCAGCACCCAAGGGATAAATACACTCAATTTTAAAATGGCAATCTAAGAGAAAGCGAGAATTTAATTTTTCTGCTAAGAAACAAAAAATTAGACAGAATGGGCCCCGTAGCAGCAGTGGACTAATTCAGCAAATGGCCACTTTTCCTTCAAGAGCACGCCTGTCTTATCAGCTGGCAAAAATTCAAGGGAGCTGTTTTCAAGCTTTTGTTACACAATCGCCCGTGTGTGCCATATGTATCCGCAGCCGTCCTGGCTCGGGCATCACCCATGAAGTAGACCCTCCAGCCAAACGAATTGCCCAACCCTGGCTAAATTCAGACCTGTTGTTTTGATAATCAGCTCCTGACAGCTGATTTCTGTCCCGAGGACAATGCGTTTCTGCTGCCCATTCTCCTCTAATTGCGCAGCAGCTCATCAGCAGAGATGAGCCGAGGCTCGCTGCAGCCTTGCGCCCTCAGAATTCACAGGCTGTCACCAGCTGCCGGCCAGACACGTCTCACTTCCCAGCCATAGAATCCCCTATTGACTGGGGAGGGCAAGGGGGAGGTGTTTATCCATTCAGTGTATTCAGATGTACATCCCATGTCCATGAAAATTCATGCCTCCCGTATTGTGTTGCGCATAACCTCAGGGCCAAATTTAGTCCTTGAATGTGCATGCACGAGTCCAAATGTACTCAGTGAGGAGCCCCACATGCTCTTCAAAGGCTGAACTTAGCTTTCAACACAGCCGAAGGATTCCAAGAGGAAATAATTCACCAATATATTCCCCTAAAACCCAGCTTCAGAGAGAGGCACCTGTCTAAAAAAATAGAACCAACTCTGCTTCCTACTTTGTCTCCATTTGATGGCAGTTCTAATTGTGATGCATTATTAATAAGGACTACGGTCATCTGTCTGGATGAAAAATCTATTATGCTGCCCAGATGCATTCACGTTGAATTTGTCTGTCCTCTTTGCAAAGGATGTTGTTGGAACGGGGAGGACCATGAAGGCGCTGCTCAGTAGCATAGTGAAATACAAGCCCAACATGATTAAGGTAGCCAGGTGAGTAGGACATTCACATCATCGTTGCTTCTGTCTTTCCGAATCAGCCGGAGAAGGATGCTAACATAAGATGCTTTTCCCAAAGAGAGCAGTCTATTCCAAACCAGTGACCCTTTGGCCTGGGGTGTTATGGTTTGACCACACTGAACAAATAGCCCATTTGACCGCTAGCCTGAGAGAGAGGAAGGGGAAGAAGGCATGCTTTGCCGGGTGTCTTTGCCTCCATTAGCTGCTTCTGGGAGCAGCTGGCTGAGCCTGGTGCCGGTGCCCCTCTCCCTTTTATCTAGAATCACTGGTGTGGTGCTGCGGTAGCAGGAGCGTGAACTAGAGGGCTGTGATGGTGCCCCCCACACTCCGGGGAGGAAATACATATTTTAAAGATGTTCAGTTCTATTTGTAATTCACAGAAATTATATCTGGATCGCTAACGCCTTTTTTTTTTTTTTCACGGTAGTTTGTTGGTGAAGAGAACACCTAGAAGTGATGGCTTCAGACCCGACTGTAAGTCCTTCTGGGTTTCGTTGGTTGATTGGTTGGCTGGTAGTGGTGTTTCATGTTTTAGAATCCCTGGCGAGATTTCCTATACGCCAGCATTCCATGTGAAGCGGAAGCTATGAAGGTTTGATAGTCCCATCAATCTCCTGAGATCTCCCCAGCCTTGCCCGGAGAAAAGAACTTTTTACAAGGGTTTTTAATTTTCCGGTTTGCATTTTTCACAGAAACTCTGTCATGTGCGTGGATGTTTTTAGTTCTAGGTTTTCCATCGCACCTTAAAGCCACAGAACTCAGCTAATCGGTTGCAGGGGGTAGAGGAAGACTTGATCCCACCAGACGGGCCGGCGCCCGGGATCCCTGCCTCAGCCAGTGCCCCTATCAGTCAGGCACGGGGGAAGGCACTGTAAAGGCTCAGAAGGATTCTCATTCTGTCTCCAAGAACTGTCACCAGACAATGCACAATGCGCCAACCCTCAGCAAGCATGAATTTTAGCACCCAGAAGGGACAATCTGAGACACCTCCCATCGCCTCCAAAGAAAAGTTGAGTAACACAGAGCAGTAGCAGAGCAAACAGCTCCAGATATCATCTTCACACTTGACTGCAGACATGTGTTCTAGAAGACTTTCCTCAGCTAGGGCACTTTGCTACCCACCTCCCCATAATACGGAGAGTTCCAATGCCAGGAAGAATAAGCAAGCGGCTTGGTTATTTATTATTCTAACACTAGAGGCATTTTTTTTTCACTTGCTTAGGCAGACTTCAGCTTGATTTTTATAACTTACATTTGCTCTAAAGCCCCTGGGATAATCTGGCTACAGTTCTCATCAGCAAGCTGAAAAAACATCAGAGCGGGAGAAGCACACTATGGGGGGGGGTAATGTGTCAGTGACATTTCGCCAAGGACTCTTTTTTTGAATAGCTAGTGTCATTCCCATGCTGGATGTATTTAATCTAACATCAGTTCTGGGCAGATAGACCCAACATCAGTTCTGAGCAGGTGTCTCTGTCCAGTTACTGGCTTGGGGAACATAATCTGGATGCAGTAAGGTTAGGCGAAGTGAGTAGACAGAAATCTTCTAAGGATATCAGGTAAGATACCGTATAGAAAAGATTTTAACTGAAGTCGAAAGACGTTCACTGCAGACATATCCAAATAATCACAGGTGTTTCATGCATCATTTCTGGCAATCACATTAATAAATAGCAGGTAATACTAGTAAGAGGTCATGGTGTGCCTTGTACTCTTCTAAGAGGTACACAGAAAGTAACACCTGTAATCCTCACAACATCCCTCTAAAGTAGATGCTATTGTTATGCCCATTTTACAGATGAGGAAATTGGACATAACAAGGTTAAACAGCCTTTAAAAGTCACACTCCTGTAAGGGCAGCGTCAGTATTGAACCCAGGCTGTCTGGTTCCAGTGACTGCCCTTATCCTTGCACTGTATCTGTAAGTCACATCGCAATTGCAAATGGAATTGTGGGAACGGCACTCATTTACCATTGAGATAGGTCATACTCTGATTCCTAACCGTTCCCCTCATCTACTGACCCCATGTCCTTCGTTCATCCCGTGACAGCTCTGAAGTTTTGGCCTTCCGAACTGGCTTTTCCCAGTCCTGGTCGCGATGCCTATTGTAGAGATTTCACTGGTCACTGAAAAGTCATTATTGTAGTTACAACTTGTATCTGGGATTTTCTGATATACTTTTAGCTGGTTCTGAATCTCTGTTTCTTCTTTCTGGATTTCTGAGGCTTGGTACTTTCGCTTCCTGTCTCATAATGGACTCTTTCCCATAGGCTCAATGACATCTCTTATATGCTCTATTTTCTTCTGCTCTTGCTTCTCCTCTTTGATTATTTTTCTCAAGCAACCTACAGTTTGGAAGGACCAACTGGGTTTTCCATCAGTGACATATAATGTAATCCTCTAGAAAATAAGTCCCTCCCCTCTGACACTTTCTGCAAGCAGGAACCAGTTGCTTTCTCCATATAAAAACATCTCTGGTCAATAGGAATCAAAACGGTGGTGCGTAGTCACCAGAAGGATAACTTTTCCGTGCTGTAAGACCATTGGCTATACCAAAGTACAGCTTCATAAAAGTAAGCAAGTACGTCTTTCTTCTGCAATGCTGTAATAAACAGATTTAAAAAAAAAAAAACTGGAAAGAGTTTGAAAAATCATTGGACCATAGGCACATGTATTCTGTTTCAAGACCTCTGACAAAGGAGAGCTACTGTCTATTCCTTAAGGATGCTTTTCAATAAAAATCATCTCCCTTTCAATAAATTTTTCCCTTGGTTAGCCTAAGTACCTCACACTGCATTTAAGTCCATGTACTGTCATTCTTCCCTCAATAGAGAGAGAGAGCTAATTAATAGCACCTGCATCCCGGATTCAAAGACTCGTGTTAGAATAACCCTTAGCGTTCTCTTTCTCAAACAGAACAATCCTACTTCCTTTCATCTTCTCTCCCACTTTTTGCTTTCCAGCCCTTTGTCAAGCTGAGGACGTTGAGCACGGTGGGAGGAGCGCTTCCCAATTGCAACAGCCCATGCACTTAGTCACCCTATCACAGTGTTGGAATACCTTCTGTTTGAACTGCACTTTATGCTTCCAAAGGGTTTCCTTTGGCATTATATCATTGGATACCGCTCGCTTTGAAACAGTGGGGCTCTATGACTAACTCATGCATACCTCTTGTTATCCACTGGGCTGGCTGAGCCCTTACTCAGCTCTGTGTGCTAGGAGTGCAGCCATTCTTCCTAGTATGCTTGCTTGTTTACTTTGTCTCCCTGTCTGGTCACTCCGGTCCAGGTCCCACTGGGCTCATCCTATGCGTTGCTTAGCCTTCCGCCTAAGTGAAAGGTACTCACAGTTTCAGTGCCAACAATAGCTTACGGTGGCTTATCTACTTTTGTTATCTAAATTTTATTCCTTTCCCCTCCCCTCTCTCTACTCAGATGTTGGATTTGAGATTCCAAATCTGTTTGTGGTGGGTTATGCCTTAGATTACAATGAATACTTCAGAGATCTGAATGTAAGTCATGCATGCAAATCGCTACCTTGTTTTTCGCAAGAATTTAACAGTTAATGTCAATTTAACACATTCTTGAAATAGTAGTAATGATGGCTGCCACTTGCTGAGTATCTTCTGTGTCAGGAATATTCTGGGCACTTTACATTAATAACCCCAATTACAGTTACATGAAGTTCCTAACTATTCCCCTTTTGGAGAAATGGCTTTAACAGATGTACACGGACCCCCAGCATAGACCTCCAGCTGTGTGACCCTTGCCCATGTTGAATGATCCAGAGGTAGGCATCCTACCCAAAGTAAACCAATCATGTCTCTCTCCGTTAACAATTAGAAATTTAAACCAAAAGTCACAGAAATCAAGGGGTTTTGGCCTTCTGCCACTGAAATAACAGGATCCCGGAGAGAAAACCCACAAGCACCATGGGGGGGAGTCAGGAGTTACCCCATTCCCACCTTCCAGTTGCTTCATTGCTTAGCTCTTCCTTTGATTCTGTGAGCTACTTCATTATCTTGTTTTGAGGAATATTATCATGTTCCCGACACATTTCTTGCTACCTAAAATGGATCAAATAAGAATCAATGTTGCGTTTACTATGGTTGTTTCTCCATTCTCCCAAGAAGCTGTAATGTGACCAGGTGGAGACTTCTATCTCTACCATGGCATTTCTGGTTGTTACAGACCTGGGGAGCCACATTCAGAATAGGGCTCGAAAACCAGAACAATGAGGAAACCTTTTCAAGCATTCAAATGGGTCTCTTTAGATTTTACATACGTGTGTGTGTATATGCACCCATAACATATATGTGTGCATATACACACACATACATACATACACGCATATACTTGAATGAAAAATAACCAATTACAAGATGACTTTCTCTTGTTACTGCATCGCATTTTCTGCACCTCATATCTTATTAAGAAGCCGATGCATTTAAATCCTTTATTGTTTTATTGTTGTAGCACATATGCGTGATCAATGAACATGGCAAAGAAAAGTATCGAGTCTAAAGAAGTAAATTCTCACCGTCGAATCTCCGAATAACATCACGCTTATGACTACAGTCAGAAAACCAGCATGGGAAGTTCGTCTCCCCAGGCATCTTCACTCAGCAGGATAGACAAGAAAAAAATGTTTTAATGAGAGAGCTTTCTTTTCAGAGCTTATAACATAAAGAGTACCAAAGGTTCTTAAGGGGAAAAAAGCAATGCTTTTATTTGACTTGTTCCAAATTAAATATTCCGCCTTGTGACTCATGAGTTCTGTCTACCTTCACACTCCTGAACCTTCCTTTTTTTTTATTTCAATGCAGGTATTATGTTTGATTACTATACCCCCACCTAGTTATTCAAATATTCTTTCGCTTAATTTTTTTTTAACATTCCATCTTGGCAATGTTTTGCAATCTGAAAAAACTGCAAGCCTTTTAAGTTAAGCTCTGAGCCCATGTACTGGGAATGCGACTAGATTCCCATACTTAAAAAGGAGGGAAAGGGCAATTTAATATAAATTTCTGTTTGTCCATTTCTGGCAGGCCATTACTATTTGCTTTGACAAACCCTTTTTGAACCGTAGTGTATAATGAATCTTAATGATGTTATGAAACGAGGCTTTGCTCAGGGCTCTTGATCGGAGCTTCCGGTGTGTAATAACGGAATGTCATGTATGCATGGATGTACTCGACTGTGTTTAATACTCTGAATTTTAAATAGAAAAAAATACAATGACATCAAGGCTCTTGTTTCTAAGCTGCATCCTTTTATTCATGTGAGACATGAGCAAATGGCAGACTTTGGGGGGTTCAATTCTCGAAACTAAACAAGTGTTTTTCCTCTTATTTGCATTAAAGGACAAGACACTGTTATTATTATCCTCAGCATGAAAACAGAGGGTGAATTTTTTTTTCGAGTGGTCTTATAAGACTTATCAAATGACCCATAGCACTACAGAAAACAAGCACACTTAAAGTGTTTTCTGAGTAGCATTTTTTCCATTTCCACTGCTTTATGAGATGTTTTCTAATTTATGGGGATTTTAATTGAAAATAAACTCGAGTGCCAATAGAGCTGTTTTTTCTCACTTCCTAAAATTATAAAATGCAAAATAAATAACTAAGCAGCCTTTGTTTCGTTCTGAACCATATGTGGCATATTGTGATCAGGTTCTAGCTTCCTTTAAACTAATAAAGAATAAGAAACCTTGTTACATTTCATAACTGCTTACTGTTTTTCTTCCGCCTTCATTTTTTTACATATACTTTCAGCCATTAAAATGTGTGTGAGCCAGTAGCTTATATATACACGACTGCGTATGTCTTTCCTGTTTTCTATTTTTAGGAACCTGGAAAAAATCCAATATATGCAACAGTATAAGCAAATGATTAAGGCAGATTTGATCTACTCTTTTCTCCCCCTCCTTAAGCTGGTTTATGAGACAAAGAATTCTAGTTGTAAAAGATTTTCCTGAATATCTTTGTTTCAGTCAGCGAAGAAAATAAACCACACCCAGTTGTCCCAAGTGAGAAACCAGCAAAGGGAATTCCTTTCAGCTTTGTTACATAGAAGAATCAGTATCCAAGCTAGAGATTAATAATTCTAATTGGCCAGTTCTTGAACTATCAAGTTCGTGTTCTAAATACAATTTCCACTATACCACATTTATATCAGAAAAGCCCAGATACATTAGATTGTGAAGGTAAAATTATCTGTAATATTTACTAAACTGTTTTCTTTAGAATGTTGAATTCTAATAAACATCGGTATAATTTTTGAGGATTGTATGCTTATTCAGATTAAAAGGAAATTGATCCACTTGACAAGATTTTGAGAAGAACTCGTGCTAGTTAATGCTCAAAAAGAAACATCCACTAAATACACAAGAAGTTGAATCATTCTTGCAATTTTTTCCTATCAGACAATATTTTGACAGTGATATCCAAGAATGTCATCTTGGGAAAAATAGTATTTCCTTTTCTCTTGCAAAATTCTGGACTATTTAATACCACTGAGTTTTTTCAACCTAGACCAAAAATGTGAAAGCTTATAACCTTATTAGCAACCAATGCATTTATTAATTTGCTGTTCCAAAGTTGATTCGTAGGGGGAGAAGAAGTGTGTGACTTGGTTTATGTGGATTCGGTTATAATAATTAGTAATACTTTTACTACAGTAATACAGCTACATAATCAGTAATACTTTGAGATATTGTGAACAAGTTAGAACTCTTCATTATAGGTTGATTCTTTCTTACTGGACTGCAATGTGTCACATATTGAACTATGCACTCCCAAGATGAGCTGCACATGGTCAAATCTTGATGTAACTCGTTTAATCTTTGCATGTCTTTGAATAGAACATGGTTTTCCATGTCTCAGGCCTTCTGAGACTATTTAAAAAACACAACCAACTTTCAGAGCACAAGGAGGCATTTTTCTGGCCTCCCATGGATGAACTTGTGTTTTCTCAATGGGGAGAGAAGGTGACCTATCCCACTTTTAGAGAACCGGTGTTATAGAAATATTGCCTCACATTAGTAATAGAGGTAGTATGTTCTCGGAAATCAAAACGCTAACTCACATTCCCCACCCAGATGTCTGGCTAATTTGGGCAAAAATAGCTTTTGGGAGCTGTACTTACTTGGCTATCATAAAGTTCCTTTGGGACGCCCAGATGACATTTGAGGGCTGGTGGGCAGGCTAGTTCCAGGAAGGGAGGATGGGGATTGTGGAAGGGAGGTTTGTGTGTTGCTGCTGAGGTGTGCGTAGAGGAAGGATGGAAGGTGTACATGGAGAGAACTGCTTTGTTTCTTGGCCTGGTCATACCCCATGATTGGTTCTGAACCCAGTAGAGAAAAGGAGACAAAGACTCACGCTGAAAAAGTTGTTTCCATGGCAGTCCTTTGGACGACACTATGGGGCAGACAGGCCATTCACATTTCAGTGAGGGCCACGCATAGTCCATTCCAAAAAAGAAAGAAAAATAGGGTTTTTTTTTTCCATTTCTTGGCCAAGAGGACCCTCTTTTCTGGCTTCTTCTGCCAGGGTGGGGCATTGCTTACAAGTAAGTAGGAGATAACATGATGACAGAGTGGGATTTCTAAGTGGGAGAAATAGCCTGACCTGATGTTACTGTGACCTCTTTTGTATCCAGAGCCTACTGGGTGTTGAGCAGTGAGTACGCTGTGAACAAGGACGGTAAGTGCAGACGACTCATTCAGGAGACCTGGCTGTGAAGATCAGAGACACAAACCCATAGCTAGAGGGCTTTTAAAAGATGGGAAAGATGTGTACATTTTTATTTACTGGGGAAAACAAAAACAAGAGAACAAAACAGTAGAAATAGTGTATTCATTATTGATTACTCTGTAACAAATCACTCCAAAACTGAGTAGCTTAAACCAGCAATAATTATTATTCCTCAGGGCTTATAAGAATTAAGACTATGGGGAGGGCACCATGGATATGGTTGGTCTCTCCTCCGTGATGTCTTTTGCTTCAGCTGGAAGATTCAAAGGCTGAGCAATAGAACCAAATGAAGCTAAACGGCTCAATGTGGCAGCCATTAGCCACATGTAGTTGTTTAAATTTAAATTAACTAAAATTAAGTAAAGTTTAAAGTCCACCTCCTCATTCGATTAGCTACATTACAATTGCTCGATAGCTTCATGCAGTAGTCAGTTACCATATTAGACAGCTCAAACATTGAAAATTTCCACGATTGCAGAAAGTTCTATGGGTAGCTCTGACCTGAAGTCTGGCCTGGTGGTTGATATTGGTTGCTAGCTGGAACCTTCGCAGAGGCTGTCAGTTGGACTTTTTCTATGTGGTCTCTCCATGTGGTTTGAGCTTCCTCACAACATGGCCGCTGGATTCCAAAGGCAAACGTAGATAGAGACAGAAGCAGGCGGAAGCCATATTGCCGCTTACATGACAGGCTCACTTCCACCACATTCTGTTAGTCAAAGCAGTTAGAAAGACTTGTCTAAATTCAGGGGGAGGGAGTGTAGACTGTTGCCACTGAAAGGAAAAACATTATGAGAAGATCGAGTGGGGTGGGAAATATATTGCCCTGGCCCTCGTTGGAGCACCGAAGATGAAATCTGACACAGCCGGGCTATTCCCCTGCAGTTTCCTCTAATGAAATTAGTGAGGAAGATGACTATTCAATGGTCATTATGCATAACTGAAAACGTGCCTGCTTGCATAGATTTTTAAGAATGACAGAATACCTAGCCATATAGGGAAAATAGGAGATGATTAAAAGAACACCAGAGAGTAACCCACCTTGATTATAAGGGTAGAAATACATGTTTTCCCACTGACAGTGTTTGGAACAGATTAAGAAGGCTTTGAAAGAACAGTTTCATTTCTATTAAGATGCTTAACGTTGAAATATAAAAACCGTAGCAAAATAGCTTTTGCTTGCAAAGGTAAATGCAAATTCATGTTGAAGCTTTAGAAGTAGTTCCATTTTTATATGAAGAAACTGGTATATAATTTGGCTAAGAAACTAAAATGCATATAACATTATGCTGGAAATAGTACTCACCAAATCAATTAAAAGCAGTTTTAAAACAACAAATTACTGAGTGCTAACCAACAGAGCTCTGCGATGAAAAATGCTCTGTCTGATTTAT
Organism: Paguma larvata; assembly: GCA_030068075.1. Lineage (NCBI taxonomy): Eukaryota > Metazoa > Chordata > Mammalia > Carnivora > Viverridae > Paguma > Paguma larvata. The sequence continues at coordinate 115,293,678 of CM057828.1, forward strand.
CTAATCTAATATTGAATGACAGGGCTGGTTGACTGGAAAAGGGAATCGATGTCATTTGTCTTATCTTTATTTTAACAAGGCGTTTGGTTGTGGCGTATGAAGAATATTCATCAGTAGCCTGAGACTTACACTACGTAGCTACTGGGGGACTGCACGAATCTTCAGAGTTGTATTTACAAGAGATCTATCATGAGCATAACAAGAGGCATGGTGAAATTCTGGAGCCCAGGCAGTGCGTTGACATTTCACGAAAGATCTGGCTGCAACTGCTTGCGGACCATGTGCCGTACAAAACCTTGACAATAACTCAATTTAATATTTAACGCGAAACTCAGAGGTGCAAATTGGCGTCTCCATTTCAGAGATAAGGAAATGAATATTAAAGAGATTAAATCACTTGCCCAGAGTCACAGAGCTTTGATCAAAACGCGAAGTTGAACCAGCGCTATTAGACTGCCCAGCCGTACTCAGTATCCAGGGCTGAGTTCATGGACAGTGTAGAAAGTGTGTCTAGAGACTTATAGGTGACAGTCAGATGAGGATAAGGAATGTCCTAGGATAAGGAATATGTTTGGTCTTCGTCCCTGGTTCTTGGCACAGAGCTCCTAAAAGCCTTGGAATTTCCAAAGTGGGGAAAGGACCTTTGTTCCTCTCAACAAGCCCCTTTTATCATACCTGAATTTATGCTAAAGAGGTTACTTAAAGTAGGACCCCCTAGAGAGCCTCAGGGTGGGGCTGGTCACCAGAAAAACCCATTACTGGAGAGTTGGAACTTCCAGCTCCACATACCAACCCCTGGGTAATTATACAACTGAATTTCATTAGCTATTATTTTTATGCAACTACGGTCAAATATGAAATAGTCCAATAATTTTCTTCTATTATTTTTTACGTGGTTTCAGAATCAGGATTATTTTAGCTTCAAAAAGCAACATCAGCTTTTCCTTTTCTTCCGTTTTCTCAAACAACTTGCATAGAAAAGGGATTCTCTGTGTATTGAAATTGTAACTACTTAAAAAATCTCACTGTGTGTTTGGTCATTTCTTCTTTTTGTCCCATATTGATTGGCTTTAATATGTTTCTTCCCCCCAACCCCCTCCCCGCTCCCACCAAAGAAACCACTTTAATTTTGTTAATATTCTTCTAGTGGATTTTCTTTTCCAGGCTGGTGTACCATCCTCCAGATTCCGTGAGTATTGGCTGCTACAGCCCCCAGGGCCTCCTTCCCTGTTTCCTGAAGATATGCACCCTCCCCGAGGTAATCCACCCAATGAATGACTTGCGGACATGTGAACACCATGAAAGCCCAAGTGTGACTTCTGGTGCAAGTCATGCTCTAGAAGTCCCTGTGGGATCGGGCTGAAGTCCTCCACATCCTCGCTTAGCTTCCTCTATCCTGGCCTGCTTTTTTCGCTCTTTTCCTCCTCAGAGCACTCCCTCAATACAACATCTAAGAACAAGTGTGTCCAAATCATTTTCTCCAGCTCTGCTTCTAGGACCGAGTGGGCAAAGTGCAAACCACGGGTCAAATCCAACCCACAGCCTGTTTTGATATGACCTGCAAGCTAAGAGTGTTTTTTCATTTGTGTGGGATTGTAAAAAAAAAAAAAAGAAAAGAAAAAGAAACACACACACACACACAAAGAAAGAGAGGGAAGGAAGTCAGGAAGGTAGGGAGGCAGGGAGGGAGGCAGGGAGGGAGGGAGAGAGGAAGGAAGGAAGGAAGGGAGGAAGGAAGGAAGGGAGGGAGGAAGGAAGGAAGGGAGGGAGGAAGGAAGGAAGGAAGGAAGGAAGGAAGAAGAGAGGGAGGAAGGGAGGCAGGAGAGAAGATAAGGAAGGAAGGAAGGGAGGCAGGGAGGGAGGAGAGAGGAAGGGATGGAGGAGGGAGGGAGAAAGGAAGGAGGGAAGGGAAGAAAGGAGGGAAAGAAGGAAGGAAGGGATGGAGGGAGGGAGGAGAGAGGAAGGGATGGAGGAGGGAGGGAGAAAGGAAGGAGGGAAGGGAAGAAAGGAGGGAAAGAAGGAAGGAAGGGATGGAGGGAGGGAGGGAGGGAGGGAAAAAAAAAGAAAAAATTTCAATAAACATCCTTATGTAACCTGCCAAACCAAATATATTTACTAGCTAGCCTTTTACAAAAAAAGTTTGCAAACTTCTGTTCTAGGAAATCTGAGTTAAGATACTCTTCTGTTACGTTCTACTTCATTTATTTCTGTTCTTAGATTATTATTCAAAAAAAGAACTGAGCTGAATTATTTGAGCTAAATTATTAGAATTTTCAGTTTTTTTTTATTTTTTAAAGTTTATTTTTTATTTTTGCGAGAGAGAGAGAGAGAGAGAGAGAGAGAGAGAGAGCGCACAAGCCAGGAAGGAGCAGAGAGAGAGGGACACACAGAATCCAAGGCAAGCTTCAGGCTCCGAGCTGTGAGCACTGTGCCCCACAAGGGCTCAAAGTCATGAACCGCAGAGATCATGACCTGAGCTGAAGTTGGATGCTTAACCGACTGAGCCACCGAGGTGCCCCTAGAATTTTTAGTTTTTAACCTTTTCGCTTCCTGATAAATATCTTTAAAGTTACAAATTTCACTTTAAGTGTAGTTATTATATATACCGGTGTATTCAAACTTACCTTCTGTCATTTTATATCCTGTTTTTTTCATGTACAGTACTTTTTGTCTCTCTTTTCCTTGAATTTCTTGAATGCCATTGGACAGATTTATTTCTTATGCTGGTTTGAAACTTATATCTTCTATTTTTGCTCTCATGGTAATTGACCTTAGGTTACTAAGACCCATGCCCTTGTTCATGATTTTTAAGACCTTGTATCTCTTCTCCCTCAATAAGATAAATACTATCGCGTACGACCATGCTGCTCTTATTCGAGTCTAAGTTCTAAGTTCCTTTCTTGTAGTCTTTAGTTCTAGCTATTTTATTTTTTTAAGACAACATAAATTTTGCCAAGGTATTGGACCACCTTTAGTGCTTACTGGTTTCGTTTCTCCTCTTAAATACCTCTTTCAAACATGTTTTCAATGTGCTTCTTTAAATGATAAACCTTCGAAGCCTTTGTACGTCCGTGAATATTTTTTTATTGTGTTCTCATATTGAATGAAAGTTTGGCGGGATATAAAAGTACGGGTTTCGTATTATTTCCTTTCAAGAGACAGCACACATTATTCATTGATCTTACATCCTCCATGCCCTTGGGAGCGGGACGCCCATCTGATTATTGTTTCTTTGAAGAGAATCTGCTTTTGCTTTTGGGAAGCCTTAAGAAACTTGTGGCTTTCTCTCCTGTTGGGCACTGTTGAACATTTTAATCTGAGGACTTTCGTCTCTTCCTTCAGTTCTGAGAAATTTCTTGTCATTATTTCTTCAACTGTTTCTTCCTTTTCTTTTTTTCTCCCTCAGAGATTCTACTATTGAGACACAAGCACTTTTATCTCAAGCTTAGCCACTCCTTGACTTTTATATTTTAGCTCTATTGTTTCCTGCTACATTCTGGGAAAATTGTTCAATATGATCTTGCAACTCACTGATGCATGTTTCAGTCCTATCTATCTGGCTGTCCTTCTGGTTTATTGTGTTTTTTTTTAATGCAACTATTATATTTTTCCTGTCTAATATTTTCATTTGGTCTTTACTAATGGCTTATTGTTTTTGAATTCATGTCTCCCATTATCTTTCCTCACCTCCGAAGGTAAATTTTTCAAGTTTATTTTAGGGGTGCCTGGGTGGCTCAGTTACTTGAGCATCTGAATCCTGATTTCTAGGTCATGATCTCATGGTTCATGGGTTTGAGCCCTGCATTGGTTCTGTGCTGATAGTGTAGAGCCTGCTTGGAATTTTCTCTCTCTCTCTCTCTCTCTCTCTTTCTCTTTCTCTCTGTCTCTCTCTCTCCTTCTCTCTGCCCCTCCCCTGCTTATGCTCTCTCTCTTTCTGTCTCTCTTTCAAAATAAATAAATAAAACTTAGGTTGTTCAGCGTAGTTTTCCCTTTATGATCTTTGTATTCTTTGGGTATCTAGTTATTTTGACTTGTGATTTCACATCTCCCTGGATAGATCAACAACTTTGGCTGGTGATGTGTACTGCAGACGGTCAAAGCCTAGTGTGTGCTCAACCAAGTGAGTTAAAGGTAAGGGAAAAAATCATCCCAGTTACCACAAAACCACTGTTGAGAACTCCTGTTTACCACTATTTTCTGCAGGAACACCCTTGATTTTGCAAGAGTTTTCCTTTTCAACTGTTAGGAAGAGGCAGCACGGACAGAGAGCAATCTCCTTAGGTTACAACCCACTAGTCCTAGGGGTTTACAGAGAAAGGTTCCCTCACATCCCAGAGTGAATGCATGAGGCTAGTACTCGACCCGTGTTTGGTTTCATCATTCCCCAATGCTGTGGCTTTCTGTTGCTGGCTATTGCCATTGTTCTGTGGTGGAGGGTCAGGACAACAGGGTTGAGGGACAAAGCAGAAACAAAGCCATCTTCCAACCACACTCTCTTTGCTGCCTCCAGCCACTCCCCCGTCCCTACTCTACCTCAGGGTTTAGCTACCCACCTCTCTTACCCATCAATTGAAGGCAACCTCCTATTTCTCCAGTTACCTCAGTGGCTGTTGTTGTTGATACGAGGGCTTATTTGAGAGGAATGGTCCAGTAGTCCATACTTGCTTGTCACCTTTTGGTCCCTGAACAGGACTTTACATATAAATTCACAATTATAATATGTTCATTATAAATATATATTCAAAAGTTGAGGCGCCTGGGTGACTCAGTTGGGTGATCATCTGACTTCAACTCAGGTCATGATCTCACAGTTTATGAGTTCGAGTCTCACTCCGGGTTCTATGCTGACAACTCAGAGGCTTGAGCCTGCTTCAGATTCTGTCTCCCTCTCTCTGCCCCTTACCTGCTCGCATTCTGTCCATCTCTCCCTCAAAAACCAATAAACATTTAAAAAAATTGTAATATATATATGAAAGTAGATATTATGAAATAATGAATGAGATAATTCAGTGTCTAGACTTACCAAAGTTTAGATACCCTCACTGACTCCCTTGCAGAAAATAACAAAAACTGCAAGGGCAGAATTTTTTAAGTCATTTTGAATGCATTCATGAACTGTCGTTAAAAAAAAAAAATACAAAATACTCTGAAGTCAAAACTTGAGTAAAAGCAGAAACCCAGACAGGTAAGTTTGCTAAAGCCAGCTTTCATCTTCAGACCACGTTGGCCATGAGAATGAGCCTCAGACTTCCAACTGCAGGGAACCTGGGCTTCAGGGACCTGAAATCCATCACTGCACCTGCCCTCTGGCCGCTCTTCCCCCTCACTGCTCCTGCTCAGGGACTGAGCCCGGCAGGTACAAGAAGTCAGGTCTGTACCTAGGGAACATCGGAGTCCTTTGTCAGGCATCTTTGTCTCCAAGACTCCCTGACAGTCTTGCTGGGATTTCCTTAGAACGGGACAACAGTCCAAGATGCTTCTACCCCCTCCAACTTCTTCCAGCTCCCTCCCCACTTTCTTTCATGGGAAGGTTCCATTATAAATTCCTTGCACATTTGATCTCTTCTTGGCATCTGCTTCTCAGACAACCCAAACTAACCCAAAGGTATTTAACAAACTTGCTGAACCTAAGGTTTTATTTTTATTGACTTGTGAGGTGTAAGGAAGGAGAGAAAGCCCAGGACCAGGGCCAGGTGGGAGTGTGATCATAGAAACAGTCATGACAAAAGTGAGACTAAGGAACAACAACAAAAGCAACAATTTGATAGCCTTAAACCTAACAATGTCAATAATCACATTAAATGGAAAGAGCCCAAAGAAGGGTGGTTAAAGTTTTTTCTATTAACGTCCAGATAGTAAATATCTTATTCTTTTTGGCTATTCGGACTTAGGAGTCATGGGTCATCTCTGTCTTTGAATACAAAATCAACCATTGACAACGTCTAAATGAGTAATTGTGTCTGTGTTCCAATAAAACTTTATTTGCAAAAATAGCAGTTAGTTCAGGATGCTTAGTTCACCACCCCTTGGCTACACACCCTAATTAAAAGGAATCGATCGCTAGATTGGATAAAAATCCAAGGCCCAACTGTCTATCAGAAACAAACTTTAAATATAGAGACACAGACAAGTTAAAGGTATAAGTATGAACGAAGACACCACCCACAGATATGGATCAAAAGAAAGCCAGAACAACTACACTGATATCGAACAAAGTAGACTTCAGAATAAAGAATATTACCAGAGATAAAAAATATACTTTATGATGATGATAAAGCAGTCAGTTTATCAAGTGAGCACGACAAGGTTAAGTGTTTATGCACATAGCAACAGAAATTCTGGGGTCCCCGAGTGGCTCAGTAGGTTAAGCATCCGACTTTGGCTCAGGTCATGATCTCACAGTTCGTGGGTTCTAGCCCCAAGTTGGGCTCTGTGCTGACAGCTCAGAGCCTGGAGCCTGCTTCAGATTCTGTGTCGCCCTCTCTTTCTGCCCCTCCCCTGCTTGTGCTCTGTCTCTCTCTCTCTCTCTCTCTCTCTCTCTCTCTCTCTCAAAAATAAATAAATACACATTAAAAAAAAAACACCATAACTTCAAAATATGTACATCAAAAACTGAGAACTGCAAGGAGAAATAGACAAATCACAATCTGAGACAGCAGTTTCAACACCCCTCTGATAGAACAAGCAAGGCTATAATCAGTAAGGATGTAGCAGAGTTGGATAACGCTACTGATCAATCAACACTATTGATTGATACTTAAATTTATTTTCTTTATTTTAGAGAGAAAGAGCAGGCACATGAGCGGAAGAGAGAGACAGAAGGAGGGAGAGAGGGAATTTCGAGCAGGCTTTATGCTCAGTGCAGAGCCCAATGCGGGGCTCGATCCCACAACTCTGGGATCATGACCTGAACCGAAATCAAGAGCCGATGCTCAAGCAACTGAGCCACCAGGTGCACAAGCTGATTGATATTTATAGAACACACAACCCAACAACAGAAGACACATTCTTTTCAAAGGTAGTTCGACCATTTACCAAAATATACCATATTCTATGACATAAAATAAGTCACAAAAATTTTCAAGGATTCAAATTATACAAAATGTGTTCTCTGACGTCATAGGAGTAAAATTAGAAATCTTTAATAACAGAATGACCTATCTCTTGAAAATTCCAAAGTATTTAGAAACTAACAGAATTCTAAATAAACTCTGGGTCAAATAAGAGATCAAAAGAAAAATAATAAAAGATTTTTAACAGAATGAAAATGAAACCAAATATATCAAAGTTTGTGGACTGCAGCTACAGCAATGTTTAGGGAAATTTTATAGCAGTAAACATTTATATTAAAAAAGGAGAGCGGCACCTGCATGACTCAGTTGGTTAAGCATCCAACTCTTGATTTCAACTCAGGTCATAATCTCACAGTCATGCAATCAAGCTCCGTGTCCTGCTCCACACTGGGTGTGGAATGCGCTTAAGATTCTCTCTCCCTCTCTCTCTACCCCTGCCCTGCTCACATGTGCACGTGCTCTCTCACTCTCTCTCTCAAAAAAAAAAAAAAAAAAAAAAAAAAGAATGGAGAATGGTTTTAAATCAGTAACCCAGCTTTTGCCTTTAACCACCAGAAAAGGGGGCTCACATTTATTGTCATGGATTTGGAAAAATTATTCTCATGCACTGCAGGGGGGACTACACAATGATACAACCACTTTGGAAATGAGTTCAGTTGTTTCTTAAAAAGCTATACACTGAACATAGAATACAGCTATCCCACTCCTAGGTGTTTCCCAAAAGAAAGGAAAATGTATGTCTAGAAGAAGGCACATGAATGTTTATAGCTGCTTTATTCATAACAGCCCAAACTGGAAATGTTTCAAATGTCCATCAGTAGATGTATAAAGGAAATGCGGCATGTCCATACAGTTAGAATGCCACTCAACAGCAGAGGAGAATGAGCATAGACATGAAAGCATGGATGACTCTCAAAATAATTATGCTAAACGAAAAATGCCAGACCAAAAAAAAGAAAATACTATGTAATACTTTTACATAAAATTCAGGGAAACGCCAAGCAACATATAGTGACAGAAAGTAGGTCAGTAGTTGCCTGGGGAGAGATGATTAAGGAACACGGGCAGGGAGGGCGAGAGAATGTCACAGAGGTGCAGCAGGAAACTTTGATCGGGGTTGAATTATCTTGTTGGCCATAATGATTTCACAGGTATATATGCATGTTAACAATGAGCAAATCGTATACTTTTAAATATGGGCAGGCTGTTGCCTACCAGTTACACTTGAATAAAACTGATAGAGAAAATCAAACTAGGTAGAACAATCTCAAATGAATCCCATCAGAAATGTGTTATGTGTGACATGCACACTGTACTGTCAACCCTTTAACGTTAGAGGCTCAGGCTATTTTAAATACTGTACCTGCAATGTGACATCTGACATACGGGCCACGTGAGGGCTCCCATGACAGTCCATATGGTAAATGCTAGTAGGGTTCGGTTTCTTATTTTTAGGTTGCAAATGTGAAATAAATAGAAGGCTTAGTGTTTCCTGCCCACTTAATGAATCATGTGTATCCATCTGGAAGTAGGAACATGCCACTCTGGAGACATCTGCTTAAATGATGGAGAGAGCAGGAACTGTGTCATCTAATCTTTGTCACCAGTGCCTACACAGTAAGTGCACAACAGGCAGTCGACAAATATCTGTTGATTGCACGAAGTGGAGCTAATAAAGCTACCTAGTCCCGTTGGCTGAAGAACGAGAAGAACGAACTGGTCTTTTTCGTGAATACCAGCACCAGTTCTGGGAATAAAGTTAATGTAGAAGACAAGGAGACAGCAAAAAAATTGCAAAGAAGAAAGGTGGAATTAGGTTTCTAAAGATAGAATAAAGAAGTTTGGAGGGGCGCTTGGGTGGCTCAGTTGGTTTAAACATCTGACTTCTGGCTTTGGCTCAGGTCATGATCTCACAGTTTCGTGGGTTTGAGATCCGAGTTGGGCTCTGTGCTGGCAGCCTGGGGGTCTGCTTGGGATTCTCTCTCTCTCTGCCTCTCCCACACTTGTACTGCCTGTCTGTTTCAGAATAAATAAATAAACTCTAAAAGAAAAAAAAAAGAAGAAGCTTGGAGAACAATCTAGGGCTGGGTGGAAGTTTGGAACTGTTAGGCTTTAATCCAGATGTTCTGGAGGTGAAAGGCTAGCCCCCCAACAACCTCCACTGGGATGAAAGAAAAGATATGGTCTAACATGGCACCTGAATTGATTCTGATATATGGAGGGCGATTTTTTTTTTTTCAATTTTCTCTCTCATCAGACACTATAATACTAACCTTTGACATTAGAAAAAAAGAAAGATTTCTCTGCAATGTGCTTTTGGGGGTGCACGGGGGAAGTGGAAGTTCACAGAAGCGATAGCTCAGAACTCTCAATGTCCTGCGACTCTATGAAGCTACTAAGATTTTCTAAATGGGCGAGTGTAAAAGGTATTTTGAATGCAGTGCCTAAATTTAAATCTCCGTTGGGCACAGAATCTACATTTCCTCATTCTCTGACAGTATTACACATACCACAACATGCTTTAATTAAAAGAGCTGTCCAACTTTGCTGAGCTGCGGTTGCACCCTATGACTCATCAGCTTCTTACTTTTTTCTTTGTGAAATTCACTTCAACAACATCTGGCAGCTTATATAAGGAGAGAGGACGTTCTTTACACTCCGTGATTTTTCTGGACGACATGTTTCTGCCATTGGCAGACTTCCATTTTCCTCCGAGTTGCACTCTCCACGCAGTCTCGCCCCGGCATCGTAATTTCTTCCCGAAGATTAACACGTGCAGGAGTTTGATCTCACGTCGCACAATACGTTTTTGTAATGATCAGTTCCTAAATCTCTTCTGTTAATTTGTTCTGAGTTGGTCCAAAAGACCAAAGAGAACTAGGGATCGTTGTGAACGAATTAGAAGAAACGAAAGTGATCAGCCTTTATTATTTCACAGGCAGAACAAGATTTCTTTAAGGGGATTATATATTGAGAAATCCTGCTAGTCTCTTTGATAACCACTAAAAGAGAAGATAAGGATCAAAAATTACAAAATGTACCCCTAGATACCCACTATTTTTTCTACCCAGATGTTTTTAACATCCTTTTTGACTCAGTCCTTCAGACAGAGATAAACTATTCGTGATATTCATACTATTAAACGTTCTTGAAACATGTCCCTGGGTTTTTAAATGTTCCTGCTTTAGTATAGCCTTTTTATTAACTTTTGAAATGAGAGTGGGGAACAAGGCTTGTTGTCTGCAACAGGGATTACATTCACTTAAATAAGATCCTTTTAAAATTTTCTACTATTGTTTCTTCAGGCAGAAAAGAATAATGTTAGCTCAAGCCACCTACTCCTTCTGTTTGCATTTCCATTTTGCCTGGGGGAGAAATACCCCAGGAGTCAAAAAATACATTGTAATCAAATTGAGCAGACAAAGAGGTAATTATTGACTCCAGATACTTAAGAGCCTCAAAATGAATTTTAGAAAAAAAAAATTGACATCCGGTATAGGTTAATACTGAGTATAGATAAGATGTTATTCAACAAAAGCTCTTTTATGCTTATCTTGCATGGAACTATTTCACTTCCTAATAATAGAATGGTTTGCTTGAATATTTGATAGTTTGGATGATTTTAATAAATGTAGTATTTCTATGTTTTTTTTAAGCTGCATTCCTCAACATTTCATTAAAGACGAAACACCCGTCATCAAGCCTACGAAGAGAACAATTTGGTTTAAAACAATTTGTTTTGGGGGCACCGGGGTGGTTCAGTCCGTTAAATGTCTGATCCTTGATCTCCGTTCAGGTCTTGATCTCAGGGTCCTGAGTTCAAGTGCCACGTCGGGCTTCTTAAAAAAAATAATAATAAAATAAAATAATTTTGTATTGAAGAGAAACTAATACCCACATTCGAATAGACTTACAGCAGAATTGTTTGAAGTCTTGGCATAGTTTCAAGTGTTGCTGACGTCTCAAAGGGTCTCGGGTACCTTCCCTCCCTTGTCTGAATCCTTAATGAGACCTTAAATCCACTCATTCTTCTCTGAACAACAGAGGATCCAGGTCAAGAAATGACTGTTTCCTTGCCCATTCATGTTCACAGCAGCACTATTCACAATAGCCAAGGGGTAGAAGCAATGCATCTGAACATTGTCTAAGGCACAGATTTAAAAATGTGGTATATACTAACAGTGGACTACTACTCACCCTTCAAAAGGAAGGAAATCCTGTCACATGCTACAGGGATGAATCTTAAGGACATTGTGCTAAGTAAAATAAACCAATCACAAAAATCCAAATACGGTTGACTCTTGAACAACATGGGTTTGAACTCTGCAGGTCCACTTATACGTGGATATTTTCCTATAAAAACAGGACAGTACTGTAAATATTTTCTCTTCCTTATGATCTTTCTCAATCACATTTTCTTTTCTCTAGCTTACTTTATTGTAAGAATAGAGCGTATAATAAATATAACATACCGAACAGATGTTAATTGACTTTATGTTCTCAGTAAGTCTTCTGGACAACAGCAGGCTATTAGTAGTTAAGTTTTGGAGGAGTCAAAAGTTAGGTGCAGAGTTCTGACCGTGTGAGGAAGGGGTTTTTATACCCCCCCCCCTTGTGTTGTTCAAGGTTCAGCTGTACTGCTTGATTCATTTACAAGAGTTACCTAGAGTAGTCAGATTCATAGAGATAGAAAGTAGAATGTTGGTTACAAGGGATGGGGAGAGTGGGTGTTGCAGGATTTTTTACCACAATGTCCGATATTCGTTGTCTCGCCACTTCGAAGAATGAAGAAAGAGGTGGACACAAAATGAACGGCAGGCCAAAGGTTATTAGAGCATAAGATCAGAAATGAAGAACAGTAGGAAAGCTCTCTTTACAGAGAGGGGACATTTGAAAGTGACTAGCCACTGACTATAGGCAAGGGTCCTTGTTTTATAAGGTTCTGGTCATCCTCCCCCACCCAGTCCTCTCCCCCTCATTCCTTCTCAGGTCCTACCCTTATTGGCTGGATAACTCCAGGTGCTGAGTTGTCCATTCCTGATTGGCTCCATTCTATTGTACGAGGGGTCGTCTAGGGCCATGTGGTTCCTTGTGGGCCGTACATTTCATGGTCTACTTATTTTAAGCCAAGTCTTTTGTCAAATTCCTGAGGAGAACCTGAGGGGGAGTAGGTGGTGTCTGTTACCTTCTTAAGAGGAACCTTAAGCCCGAGGGGGTTTGCTGTGGTCAGACGATCCCAGCATTGTTCTAAAACATGTCTTTCCCCACCCAGGAACCTCAGGTCCTAATCCTTTCCCTCTGTGCCTATTTTATCCTATTTTTTCCCTATCATTTGGGTAATTATTTAAGGGGAGTAATTATTTAAGGGGTACAGAGTTCCAGTTTTCAAACATGGAAGAAGTTCTGAAGATGGCAGGTGGGGACAGTTGCGCAACAATGTGAATATACTTGATGCCACTGACTATACACATAAAATGGCTACTATAATAAATTTTAATTTATATATTTTTTACTACAAGAACAAGTGAATGAATGAATGAATGAGAAATTACTCTTTCTTCAGAAAGATTTTTCATTCCCAAAGTTTATTTTACTTTAAGATTTCCCATCGTGGTGGGAGAGGAATGGAAACGTGCTGTTATCTCCGAGTGTCCTAAAATAGCAGGTGCACATCTTGCTTCTTCACTTGTGCCAAAGACGTTAAATAATTCATCCCACCAAAATCCGATGGGACCGTCGAGGTGCCCAGATTTCAGGCAGGAGGATTTCTTAGGATTGAAATTTGATAGGAATTGTGCACTGTTATTTTCAGAGGCACTGGAACGTGCAATCAGTTCATACCTTCGCTTCCCTGGAGGAGTCATAATTCTCACCAAGTGGCATGGGAGATTCGTTTTTAGATGAAAAGGGAACAGGACTTGGAACAAAGGGAATGTGTGTGCGGTACAAAGATCGGTGTCTGCTCGTTTCTCTGCTTGTCTCTTATGCTCAAGCCAAAGCACCACGCTCCATTTCTGTTGTGCGGACATAGAAGGCAGAGTCAAAGTGACTAAAATCCTGGTTCCAGGTGCTTCTGCATGCAGCACTTAATAACGTGGCATTTAATTCATTGCCTAACCTGCTGCTGGTACACACAGGCTCCAGGCAGCTGAATAAATCCCTTTCTGCACTGAAGTCTGTAAGAGGCAGGAAGACCGAACGTGACCTTCATGGAAACTCTTCTACCCTCACTCCATTTGCTGCTCTCATCCAAGATCTCTTTCCTAAGTCTTAAATTTCACTTTTGTGGGTAGGGGGATGGTTTCTCCACTTTCCAAATACATGAAGTAGTTCACCTGTGCATTAGTTCCTGGTTTCTCTGGGTTTACACACACCTCCCTTTGGTGTCCCCCAAAATATAGGCCTTCTTTGCGTGTCGATGCAGGTTCATTCATTGATTTAACGAGTAGCTATTATTTAATACATCCTAGGCATTTGTTCTTTTTTTTAATGTACCATCTCCAAGTAAATATTTTTTTTAATTAAAAACCTTTTTTTAATGTATTCATTTTTGAGAGAGAGACAGAGAGAGCAGGGGAGGGGCAGAGAGAGAGGGACAGAGAGAGACTCCCAAGCAGGATCTGTGCTGCCAGAGCAGAGCTCGACGTGGGGCTTAAGCTCACAAACTGTGAGATCATGACCTGAGCCAAAACCAAAAGCAGGACACTTAACCGACCGAGCCACCCAGGTGCCCCTAGGCATCTGTTCTTACCAATGCATGTCTATTTAATATAGCCCTTTAATATCTTAGATGTGTGCCCTTTAAAAATTAGTGGAGTATCTTGAGAATGACTCTCTATGTTTAAACAATGACCTTGGCCACCGACACAATGCTAGATATATATGAGGCATGTTTTTTAAAAATTACACGGAATCTTGCTTCATTTCTGGAAATAAACCAGTTATGTTTCAATGGTAATATTTTCTGAAATGCATGTGGAGGGGCTGACACAGGCTGACTCACAAGGATCTACGCTGGCCTTGAACATGGACACTCGTGAGGTGCCTGGGAAGCTCAGTCAGTTGAGCGTCTGATTTCAGCTCAGGTCATGATCTCACGGTTTGTGGGTTCGAGCTCCCCATCGGGCTCTGTACTGCTAGCTCAGAACCCAGAGCCTGCTTCAGATTCTGTGTCTCCCTCTTTCTCTCTGCCCCTCCCCTGCTCATGCTCTGTCTCTCTCTGTCTCTCAATAATAAACAAACATTTAAAAAAAATTAATTAAATAAACATTTAAAAAGTAGAAAAAAGAAAACACAAAAAAAACGTGGACACCCATGACGTAGCTCTAGGCTTGGGGCCACCATGCACAGGTTCTGGAACAGGAGCTGTGTGCAAGGCCTCCATACTGAGCCTGCTGGGTGCTGGGGCCTCAGGGACTGACTTCTGTCCCCTGTTACTTGGCCTGCAGAGACTCCGTCTTCTCACGTGACTTTTGGACCTGAGCTCACCCCATGGCCACAGGCCCCCGGCTTCTTGGTATTCCCAGCCTGCTCTCAGCTCTGTGCCCTGCCTCCATTACCCACTGCCTCTCAAGCCCGAGCTTGACAGTTGTGACTAATAGGGGGCAGGTCATCCTTTTCAGCTTCAAGATGATATCCCATCACCTCATTCGAGCCTGCCTTTCTCAAACAAAGGCATTCTCTTCCCAGCCCCAGCAGCCTCAAAGCTACACTAGATTGTGCATGTGCTTCCTAAAGTAGAAAAGCTAAAGAGAGAGAAGTTTCCTCCATAATCCTTAGCAATAAATGGTAGCAAACATTTACTAGAAATCACTCTGGAGTTTGACCCACCCGTTACCCTCTCTGAGAGGTAAACACATCATTTTACTTTTCTAGAACTCATACTTAAAATGTAGGAGCTGACTAACCGTCTCCTCCACCTCTGAATATAATACTAGAACACGAGGGCGAAGTCCCAAGCTTTGGAGATAAGCAGACCTGAGTCTGAGTCCAGATTTCCCCTGCACTAACTGTGAGCCATGGACAAGTGGCTTAACCTCTCTGAGCTTCAGTTAAATGGAGATAGTATGTACTTTTTAGTGTTGTTGTGAGGATTCATTGAGATAATATATGTAAAATGCTCAGTACTCTGTATTAACCCAACTCTATACAACATAAGAATACATGGTCATATGTAAGTACTTAATGCTGATAATTTTCTTGTTGTTCATCTCTGAGCATACTCTTTGTCTCAATATATTTTAAATAATGACTGAACATTTCCACAGTCAAGTAGTATTTGCCTGAACCTCGATTTCGTTACAAAGGTACAAAATCTTAGGTTTTAAACTTACTTAATCAAACCTATGGTTAAAATAATTGCAGTGTTGATCTAACTTGAACAGATGGCATTTTTTTTAAGTACAAACTATTTTAGCGACTATCTTTGAATTGAGTATAGTTAAAACTGTTTAAGGAAGTTCCGGTTTCTAATCAGGAAGCCAGAATGATCAGGCAGACCACCGGAGAGGTGCTATGTCCTCTGTTAATTTAGTGTCACAAGTTCATAAACACAAAAGAGTAGGGCAACATTTAAATCGGGCACCAAAACCCGGAAGTGTGCCAATGGAGCCCGGAGCAAATATTGATCTCACCGTCAGTCTCAGGTAACTTCAACGGTTAAGACCAAGCAGGTGCCACTCTTCCAGTCAAAGACAGAGAAGTGGAATCTTGCAGCAAAACTCAGAATCAGAGCAACTCTGACCTTTACAACATGAGCTGTGATTCTGGGCGCCACCGGGTCCTCTCTAAGACTTGTGTTACCATCTATAAAGCCAGGAGAGACAAACAGGCCTCCTCATGGTGTAGTTATGAGGAATAATGAGTTAATAAAAGAAAGGTAAGCTTCTCAGCAATAGCAAACATCAAGATGCTTATAATTAACTTGGGAGAAAGAGACAGGCGGAGATGCTTGCCTTCATCATGAACTACTCCTCTTTCCGAGGCCAGGCAGCTGCAGAGCTAGCATTTGGAAAGGCTCGCTTGTGAACTCAAATGCCCTTGAATTTACATAAAATCCAGGGCAGAGTTGTTTCAATAGAAGACGAGTTGAGCAAGGCTACATGGTGGGCAGAGGCTCTAGAAGAAATTGCTAACGTGCAACACGCTGTTCATCCATTCCTACTGAGGTCAGCAGAAGAATGACCCCTCAAAATATCCATGCCTTAATCTCCAACGCACGTGAAAATGTTGCCATCCACGGCCAAAGGGACTTCATGGGTGTGATTAAATTAAGGGTCTTGAGATGGGGAGATCACCCTGGATTGACTGGGTGGGCCCATGATATCACCGGGGTCCTTATTAGAGAGGGGCAGGAGGGACAGACTCACAGAAGGAGATGCAATCACACAAGGAGGGGGCCAGAATCAGAGAGATCTGAGGGGCTCCACTTCTGGCTCTAACGGTGGAGAAAGCATGTAGAGCTAAGAAATGCCTAGAGGTCTCTAGAAACAGAAGGCAAGGAGACGGGTTCTGCCCTGGAGCCTCTGAAAGGAACACGACCCTGCCGGCACCTTGATTTCAGCCTTGGGAAAGCTGTTTTGGACTTCTGGCTTCCAGAACTTTATGGTAATTAATTTGTATTATTTTAAGTCACTAAACATGTGACAATATGTTACGGCAACAACAGGAAACCAATACACCTGCTGTGTACCACTGCTAGGTGACATAGGTCATTGGTTGCTCAAAGTGGCATGATATCCGATGTTTATTAGGCCTCGACCATGTATCAGGCAGTATGGTAAGTGCTTTGCGTGCGTTTCTCTAAGCCTCACATCCATCCTATTATATAAATTGCTACCATTTATTGAACATCATGTACTAGACACTGCCTTAAATATTTAATAGGCATTATATTTAATTCGTATGACCCTTTGATGTAGGTAATAATTACTCTCCTTCATTTTACACCAGAGAAAGTTGAGGCTCATGGAGGCCGAAAATAGTTTCTCGGGGTCAAACGGCTAGAAAGTAATAAAATAGTTTTTTAATATATTTTATTTTTTAATGTTTATTTATTTTGAGAGAGACACAGAGAGAGAGAGAGAGAGAGAGCATGCATGTGGGGGTTTAGGGGCAGAAAGAGAGAGGGAGCGAGAGAGAGAATCCCAAGAAGGCTCTGCACTGTCTGCCTAGAGCCTTAGATAGGGCTCAAACTCGAGAACTGTGAGATCGTGATCTGAGACAAAATGGGACATTTGACTGAGCCACCCCAGCACCCCCAGTAAGTGATAAGAAATTAAACCCATCTGTCTTCAGAGCCTGCTGTGTATTTTCCGGGTGAGTAAACTGAGGCTCAGAAAAGTCAAATCATTTGCCAACGCCAGACCACCTGCTAAATGGCGGTAACCAGACTGATTCTCATCCACTGACTAGCTTAGTCTTCTCTCTGACTCTCCCTGCTTCCTTCCCCACTGGCCCTGGAGCCTTCTGATTCTAGTCTGAAATCTGTTCAGAAAGCCTTGTGTAATGTAGCAGCTAGATCCCTCTCAGCTTAATGCCCAGTTGACCAGTCCTTGGTACAGAGACTTACGGGTAGGGCATCTCAGGCTGGATGACCTACATCCTCCTTGCTGTCTTCAGCTCCCTTTAAGTGAGGCTAATCGAGTTGTCCTAATGACACTTTCTTCCCTTGGAGGAGAAGTCACTACTCAGAGAGGCCCCCTTCTTCTCTTTTCCCTCCACTCTTGCCATAATCCTTCAGTACGAAGAGTTCTCCACAGTGAGTTCTCTGCGCAGGTCCTAGAAAGCAATGATTTTCAGAACTGTGGATTCCCAGATGCACACGTCCCAAGTTGTGAACCCACATCGGTGCTAGACTGAGCAGAGAGGAAGAAAGAGAGGATGTGAAGGCTCAGTGCTCCACTGCCTTCAACACCCTCAGTTTGACAACATCTGGAATGTTCCCTGGATTGTATTCTTGTGGGTGGCCCCACGACAGGTCACAGAGCCTGTCCCCCTGCCCAAACTCCTTGGCTTTCCATGGCATAGCCAAACTGACATTGGGAGAAAACAGGGTTAATGAAAACCTAAAGCATGACAAGAAAGAAAGAGAGAAAGAGAGGAAAAGTGAGAAAGAGAGAAAGAGAGAGAAAAGAAGGAAGGAAGGAAGGAAGGAAGGAAGGAAGGAAGGAAGGGAGGAAGGAAAGAAGGAAGGAAGGAAGGAAGGAAGGAAGGAAGAGGAAAGGAAAGGAGAGGAGAGGAGAGGAGAGGAGAGGAGAGGAGAGGGAAGGGAAGGGAAGGGAAGGAAAGGAGAAGAGAAGAGAAGAGAAGAGAAGAGGAAAAGAAAAGAAAAGAAAAAAAAAGGAAAAGGAAAGAAAAGAAAAGAAAAGGAAGGAAGGAAGGAGGGGTGGAGGGAGGGAAGGGAGGAAGGAAGAATTAAAAGTATATACTTGTTTCTAAATATATCATATCTGAACTTCAAGTGGCTGGTGGTAAGAAATACATTTTTAGAAAACAACATCATGGTGCTCCAGACTCATTATAACTGGTTCAGACACACACCAAGTACCCTAGAAATATTTATTGAACTGGTTTACTTGACATAAACTGATTTGATGGTCTGGCCTATTTGAATCTAGACACACCCTTCCCCCACCCCCCACCCCCTCAACAGGAGGGGATCCTGTCCATTCTGTCTTTTAGCAAAGACAAGAATGGCTTCCTTATGAAAATCCAAACCCTCTCCTTGTTCAACCGGCCCCCCTCT
This sequence comes from Paguma larvata, assembly GCA_030068075.1. Taxonomy (NCBI): domain Eukaryota; kingdom Metazoa; phylum Chordata; class Mammalia; order Carnivora; family Viverridae; genus Paguma; species Paguma larvata. The sequence continues at coordinate 115,312,497 of CM057828.1, forward strand.
TCCAACTCCCGCAGCTCCTTCCAGTCGGTTCTAGTTTAGAGCTTGAGGAAAATGCCTGGTCCCTGACGGATCAAAAGGAGAGTGGGCGAATGAAGGAGAATGACTAAGACTTTCTTCCCAGGGCTTATCAAGTCCTCCCGTCTCAGGAGCCCTTGGCTGGGGCTTCTCCAGATGAGTTCCGGCTGGAGTTCACCCTCGATGTGGTCTTACAAAGTGCCGGCCAGCAGCCTCCACAGTAACAACAGCCCAATAATCAGAGAATAACCTTGCATCTCTCCTCAGGGAGAGAGCGTGCCCAGAGAAGGGGTAATACTGCCCTGGCTCCTGGGCGGAAGAGCCTAATTTCCCTTCTCGAGGAGGTGGCAGGGCACACACAACACACCCCGTGACTTCATTCGCTCATACAAACACCCCATGAAACGGATTGATTATTTAGTACCTCTGAGAAGTGCCAGGCTGCCTTCGTTTCGAAAGACATACGGAGAGCTGATTTTCTCCTGGGAATGTTGTAAGGGAAACCGTCTATAAAGAACACCCAGAGCAGGACTGAGTCTGTCTCCCTCGTTGTATCCCTGGAGCCCAGCCGGATACCTAGAAAACAGCGAGAAGCCCCATCACCGCTCTCGACTCATTTATGGAACTCAGTAATAGCCGCATTCTGATCACTTAATGTTGTTAAGGTGGTGCACTGGGAAACGATGCCTGTGGTTTCATTGTTTCGCCTACAACTAGTTTCGTTCCTTAGCTATCAAACCAAGGGTAGAGAGTCTTCAGGGTCTCAAATGTCAGACAACTCGCTGCCTCAAGGTATGACAGGAATGTTTTTCAAGTTCATGACATCATTTCTCATTATCTGTAGGTACATACTCTCCGGGCCAAACCAACCTGTTTGCTGCCTGTGCTTGGAGGCCTCACTCCGTGCTCCTTTGTCCTTTGGTGCCGGTGGGATTTACTTCTCCCTTGAATGCTTTTTACTTTCCCTCTACAGATTCACACTCTTCCAGAAACTCTTCTTGAATTGTTACCGCTTTGTTTATCCCTTGAAGTCCTGTCTCTTCTCTTCTCACGTGGGAAGTGGCAAGATTTGTACATCGGTCCCTCCGTTTATGTATCCTGTGAGTCCCCAGGGAGATTGTTCGCCTCAGGAGGGGAGGAATCCTATCTCCTATTTCTTTCTGTCACACCCCTGCCAAGACCATTCATTCGTACAGACTTCAGTTTTTAGTACCTGTTTGACAAATGGCTGTTACGGAGTTTGTTCTTTAAAACAGGTGGAGAGAGCAGACCTCGGTTTCACTCCAGGCTTTGTTTTGAGCCATGCGAGTGGTGTTAGCCGGGGCTCCTCACCTCCCTGCTTCAGGGCTTCTCAGTGATGAAGCGAGAACGTGGCCCAATGGTCTCTAAAGGGTCTCTCAGTTCCAAAGTTCTATGTCCTCGTTTCGGTCTTGGCGATGTTTCCTCCAGCCTGCCCTGTCCTTTTCCACGAACGCCATCTGACACCCCCTGAGACTCTCCTAACGTCTTAAACAATCGGGAGGCACATTCGATGCCCGGTGACAGCCCAGCAAGCCTGAAAGTCAGGGACGTCAGTGTGTGAGGCACGGCTTTCTGAGCAGATCCGAGGAGAATCTCCCGGGGTTTGACTGATTGCTGGCCATGGCAGTAAGCAGCCTGTCGAGGTTGCTTCTTACCTCCTCAAAACATTTTCTACCCCAGACGCCCTCTCACTGTTCCCCAGAGGTATGCCTACCTCGTGCCAAACCTGTAGATCCATTTCCTCACACGCGTGGGGAGAGGCCATTACCCGCACAGGTGGAATGTCACCCAGCAGAGTGGGTCCACGGGAGGCAAGTTGCTTCCTGTCTCTATGCCCCAGTTTCCTCATCTGTAAAATAGGACCGATAATGGTACCCCCCTCATAGGGTTCTCTTGAGGATTTAAGCATTTACACTTGGGCCTGCCACATAGCAACTGCTCAGTAGATGTTAGCTGTTACTATCATCATTATCATTATTAAGGAGCTATCTTAAATCATCTCCCAATAGAGTTTTATAGACGCTCAGGCCGGGCAGAGAGGTGAGCTCATGTCAGAGCAGGCTGGTTTGCTGGGAGGCAGAGAAGCCGGGGGTGCCTCACGCCAGTATTTTTAGCAGTGATAGTGAATCACATGCATTTAATGTCAAAAAGACTTATAATTGAAATAGCTTCTAACACCTCTCCAGTATTTTTACCACACTGTTTTATCTGGGCATTAAAAAAAAAAATAGTTTTAATTATATCTTCCTCTGCAGGGGAAAAAAAACAAAGGCCCACCGTGTCTTTTCTTTTCATGTGTTTTTCGTTCTGGATGAACAGCCGGCCTCTAAAATTGTGGCATCCAGTGGGGTGTCTCTTGGTTAGGTGGAACAGCCTACTGGGCCTCGCTTACTTAGCCTGATGTCATTACAGGAAATGAGTGCATTGTACTGAAGGCCATTTGTGGGCCCATTGTTTCTCAGGCCCAGGCCTGTGTGGGACTGTTTGTACTCCAGCACACACAGCAGCCATTATGTCCCCTGCAACACCCTTCATGCAGCTGTGAACATTCGTGCCCAAGCCAGTTCACTCAGAAAGGCGTTGAGAACAACATCCCAAGTCAGGGCTTCCCTCCTCTATGGGAAGGTCCTGGATGCTCCGGTTCCTCCTCCCACTTGGCCAAGCAAATCAAGCCAACAGAGGCCCACTTTGATGTAATGTACATACCCCTGCTATTCAAAGGCGGGGCTTTTTAAATCAGAATTTCCAATCTCCACATGGACTTTCCATTCACAACTTTCTGACCCAGGGCAGGGAACAGCGATGCCCGGGTGGTAAGGCATGGCTTTCCCCAAAGGCAACAAAACTCTCATTACGACAAAGCACTGTGTCTCCGCTGTCAACAAAGTGGAGGAATGTCCAGCCCGGTCGTCAACACCATGATAGCATGAGACTAACTTGCGACGTGATTCCATGAACCCTGTGTGGTTCTCCCAGGTTTCTTCTGGCCCACCTGCCAGAGAAGACATATTCAAATCATCAGAACCTGAAATCTTAGCTCCCAGGCTAGAAACGGGTGTCAAGGAAGACGCGGAGGCAGAGAGCTCACAGACAGACACTTCCCGCTGGGCTCAGTCAACCTCTGCACATTTGGATGGGACAGGACATTTGCCGCCACCTTGAAGCTTGCTTGGTTGGCAAGGGCAGCCCTAGAAACTGTTCATTTCCTCTTAGGCATAGTTCCTGCAATTTTGGTTGAGAAGCGACGGTGTTTGAAGACTTGGTTGCATAAAGTGAACCAACCATCTGGGCTTTTCCTAGGACTGCAGATGCTGGTTTGATGGAGCGTTCAGCAAGAAGAGCCATAAGTTAAACATTTCCCGTAAAACATACATGTGTATGGATATGTCTGCGTACATATAGATATAAAACTGTGTGCATATACTTATCAGTACAAATCTCTAACAAACACAATTTATCAATATTTGCCCACAAATTTGAGAGTGGATATAATTTCAAATACGACTTAAACGCATACAAACGCATAGATGTAATTTAAGCTCCTTACTGGCTGAATTTCCAGTTTCCAGTTTCCACCGCTAAATGCGACTCTGCTGTTCATGACCAGGGCAAAGGACGAACGGAGCGGGCTCTAGACTTTTTCTTCAGAGTCCGGAGCCTTCTGGGGCTCATGCTCAGCTTCTGCGCAACGGCTTTGGCGTCAGAACCCGTGGGCTCCTCCCTGCTGCTGGTATCAGTTGACCTCCCGCTGACTCTCGCTGCCCTAGCAGAAGAATGTTGTCTTTGACAGCCAATCCCGAGGACCCCAGTGCCCTGCCATTCCCTTGCTCAAGGAAATCCCTGTCTCTCTGCACACAATGAAAGCAGTTGGCAGAGGCTGCTCCCCTGCTTCCAGCCCCTGAATGCTGTCTCTCTTGTAAGCAACAGAGTATAAAGATATTCATGGAAAGTGCTCCCTGTGAGCCAGTTTTTCCTGGGACAGTTACCCTTTTTCCAGTCAGGAAAGAGTTCTCTTGATAATCAAGTTACTGATTTTTTTTTCTCAACCCTTCCATCCCCGCTGATATTTGAGGCTTGGAGCGGCAATAAAAATAACTTCACATAGAAAACTAGGGATTACTCACTAAGTATGTTCCCTTCCCACTCATCTTCCTTGCCAGGCAATCTCGAGTTTTGCCACTATTTTTTTTTTTTTTGGAACATTAAAAAGCAGAAGGAAGCAGCACAGAATGAGAACAGAGTAAGCTTTGAAATAGGAGTGTTAGCGTGGGTCCCTGCAAGGTGTGTTCCTTGTCAAGTGATTATTGATCTGGGGTCTCTTGCTTCGGGCAAGCGTCTGAATGGTAGTAGATTGAGAAGCGCGTTGACGATAGAGGCTGAGCCAACTCAAGTAACTGTCTAACGTAATCATTGTTCTTCAGGGTCTCCGGTGAAAAACAAAGTTAAACAAACACAACATATTTCAATGAAAAAGCGATCTGTGGAATAAAATTCATAGAAATCGGTCAGTTGTTCAGAGCATATTTGCAAAGCACTTTAAATCTTAGGTTCTCAAACATGGCTCCTCACAGTACCCCCTCCAAAAAATAATTTCGAAGCACTCTGCGCTTTCTCGCTTGTTTCAAAGTGAACAGCCAAAATGGTTCAACCTAAGTTTCAATCGTTACCAAGGATATAATTTCCAGCGGGCTGTAAATATTAGTATTTTAAACTAAAAGTACACATCACTTTTAAATGTGTCTGATGGGATCAAAATATCTGGACAATTTAATTACTCATTTTCCTCCGTGAAAAGATACACGGAGATTCTGATTTAATGTTTGGAAATGACCCATCCTTCACTTTTCCCCTTGCACTTATATCCATTTCACTTCTCCATGTATTTTTAGCCAAACGATATTGATTTTTATCCTTGAAAGCCTTGTATGAATCATGCCATCATGCTTCTCTGCGACAAAATAGATTTGCAAACCGTATTCCTGGCTGGAATGCGGAAGGAGGGTCGGGGACAGATTTATGGTCTGAGGGACCGGAGCACTCCTAGAAAAGCACTCAGTAGCTTGATTCAACATAACGCTACCGGGGGAGGAACAAACAGGCTGCGCCTGGGACCTAGATGTTTCCACAGGTCCAGCTCCCATGAACGAGCAGCGGAGTCTTAATGGATGAGAGGAGCGAGGCAAGTAAAAATTGCAAGTGGGTTATCATGCAAAACTCCCTGTAAGGCTCCAGGAGCACAGAGCAGCACGACTTTGGCCTGAAGGGTGAGAGCATGCCCGAACGTGGGAGAAAAATGCTAGTCCCCTTCTATAACACCATTTCTGCACAAGGCACCATGGGGACAGCACGACGGCCGCCCCAGGAAGCGGCACCCGCCCCCAGCCTTTGCAGCCCCCAGGCCAGCACCCACTCTGCTGGTGGCTGCCCCACAAAGCATGGCAGAACCCACGCTCAAGAACCAGCACTAGGGCAACATCTGTGGGCAGCAGCCCCATGGGCAGTCCCATGACAATGGCATCGGCTGTCTCATGGCGGTGCTGCCGACACACCCCAGGATCAGGCACAGCACCCTCAGAGCGGCATTGACTTCAGTGGTCGTGGTGACTCTACCAGCAGCCGAGAGCAGCTTGACCAGGTGTCAGTACTTTTGTTCAAGGGAGGGGTTTGCTGTGACTTCCCGAGCAACGTCCCCTGAGGGAGCCACAGTGGAGGGCAAATCCATGTGGGACAGCAACTGGTCATGCCTCAGAATAAAAAACTGGGGTGAACTTTCAAGATTCCTGGAGGCACTGCATCAGCAAAGGGAAGCCAGAAACAGGAAAGGTTTGCTTCTCGCTTGTCACAACCCTGTTTTCTAGCTCGGCCCTTTGTGTGACCTAAGCAAAGTCGAGGTCAGAACGGAATCTCTCTGAAACGTCCAACAGGCCAGTCCATCAGCAAGAGGTAAGCGGCAGCTGGAACGCAGCAGCAGAGTCCGAGGTGGAAGGTGCCAGGAAGGCGCCTGAAGTCAACCCCAAGGGCACTCCAAGCTCTGGGGGTCTGCCCTTACTCATTCTACAAGACGTGAGCTGGGAGTTTTCTAATATGGGAGGCCGCCCAACCCAATTAAGGGGAAACGGCATTACTTTAGGTCAAATCAGGGCGAAGCGTAGATGATGAAGCAGAAGTCAGCATGGGGAGGCCTACCTTCCAATTCTTATACAAGAGCAGGGGGGAGAAAAAGAGGCTTTTGCTGATAATTAATCTCTAGTTCCTGCCTAGAAAATATTGACCGCCAATAACCACGGACTTCACTGAAGGGCACCGAGGAGCCGATTGTAGGTGTTTTCAGAGCGTCTGAAGTTCTATGAATAATATAGATCGATTGCCAAATATTTTACCGATGCCGAAGACAAGAGTCTCTCCGTCTTCTTTGAGCAAAATGGAGGGAGGCAGGCAGGAAGAGAGTTTTCCTCTAGAAAAGACTCCATGTTGTAAACTGAGGCCTCGCTCCTAGCCAATCACCAAAAATTAAAAATCAGTAGGCAGCCAAGTCTGGCTAGAACATGTTCTGAAAATAATTTTCTGTATCCATTTGCACTCTCCTTTTGGTTGTTTTCCCAAGAAGCTGAGAAAACAGCCCTGCACTGAAACAGCTCGGAGCTAGGACAGCATTTTGGCACCTGAAAAAAATCAGCAGATGCACATGTTGCCAGAACCTCCTAGACCCCAACCCACATTGGCATGTAGCTCCCTAAACCCCCCCTTGCTTGGATGAGGTGAGGACATCAGTACCTGACATGTGACTCTTTTGCATAAGTGTCTGTGAATAAGGCATCAAAGCCAAGTGTGTCCCACTCTGAACTTCAGTGAGTCACAGACTTTGTCCACAGTCCATTGGGTGAGTTCCATATTACTTATCTGGTTGTTTGGCTGTATCCACAAAACTGTAAGCTCCTTTCTTCTTCCTTTCTACTCCCTGTAGTACCTAGGGCACAGGACAGGGCTTAATAAATATACTGTTAAATTGATTGGATACACATGATTCAATTGCTGAGCGGAAACAAGCCATTATCAGAGATAATTTAGGATAGCCTTGAAAATCAGACCTCCGCAGATCCTTTGAGCGAATGTCCTAGACGACAAGCACCAGGGCCCTGCACATCCTGGTGTTGCCTGGACAGATCCTGTCTGGCAGTGGAAATGTGGGAACCGCATTTTGGAGTGCTAATCCTGTGTAGAGGCACAGAGGCAGCTCTATGACGCGCCAAACCATTTTACTTATGTGAACTCACTCATTTACTCCATGTTACAAGTATTCCTTTTACAGATGAATGATGATTCATAAAACTGTGAGAAATTGAATCGGGGTAACACTGGATGTCGAATCTTACAGACTCTAGACCTTGGGCTTTTTCCAGCACGCAAGTCCTCCTTAGGTAGAGAAGCCTCCTTGGACCGCTCGGGCCGCTCACCTCTGGCCCCTGCGTGCAGGTCCCTCCCTCCTGCCAGACTCTCAGCTCCCTCAGCACTGAGCGTGGGCTCGATGCTGCAGATCAGCCAGAGCAACGTATCTCACTTCTCGCAAACCTTCCTCTCCAAATCCCAAGCTAGCCGTGGCCTTCCAAACATATTGCATCTATTTATAGAAAAAGAATCAGATAAGAAAGGGGATTTCCTGAAGCGAAGGAAAGAGGAAATCTAGGGATGTCACGTGGGCCCATGAGGCGTCCCCTTGACCCATTCTATTCACATCCGGACTACTTGCTTTATTGGGCAGACTCGAACTTTCTCACCTTGGAAAACAACTAACATAGAAAAGGAACATGATGGGTCTTCAAAATGAGGCTCCTGAATGTCATTTGAGGGCTGGTTGCTAAGGAATTAGCTCCGTATCTTGTGTTTGATCAACAGCTGCTCCTCCAGACCATTTGGTTTCGTTCTTCCTCTAATGAGTTTCTTTAAAACCGAAGTAACAACCTCAACATCCTGTCATTTCGAAATAGCAACAGCAATGATCATAGCAAACACTTCCATAATACTGAAGATGCCTGAAACTTTATTTGAATTTGATTCTCACAGTTATCCAATGAGTTTGCTATTATAGCAGCTTTATTTCACAGATAAGGAAACTGAGGCATGAGAGAATATGCATTTTGCCCACAGTCATAGGACTAAGAAATGGTGGAAGCAGGATTCAAACCAAAGGCAGTTTGGCTTCAGTGTGGGCTTGTAACAACTCTAGAGGAGATATACTACTTTGAATTAGAAAGATATTTATTAAGGAAAGTATATCAGATGTATCATCAGATATACATCAGATACTAACACGGCTGTGATGGCATCACCGTGTCAGAATCTTACTCTCTTCTTGCCTTTGCTGAAGTTGTAAAAAAAAAAAAAAAATGGCGGGAAGGAGAGGAAATTCAGAGTCTAGTGCCCTTAAGATATAGTAACACCTGGTCTTTAGAACTAACTACTCTAAAAACTTCTGTATTTAGATTAGATTTAGAGACTAGCACTCCAAATGACTCCTAGCCCCGTATTCATTGGTCAGTTCAAAGGTAAAACAATAAACCCTTCAGTTCTTAGCAATTGAAGAGGAGTTGGGGAAGTCAGCAGTGGGGAAGACTTCAGGCAAGATGGGAAGGCTAGAATTGATTGATGTCTGTCATTTATACCATTTGCTGCCAGGAGGCAAGAAGATAAGTTTAGTAAAGAACAGAGAAACACTATATCCCTATTCTTTGTCTTGTCTGGAAACATTTCGCCAGTAACTCCTTTGATAGCAAACTGTGACCATTTCTGCCTTCAAAGACTTACTCTAAGGGGCATCTGGGTGGCTCAGCTGGTTAAGCGTCAGGCTCTGGATTTTGGTTCAGATCATGATCTCATGGTCATGAGATTGAGTCCCAAGTCAGGCTCCACAGTGAGGGTGGAACCTGCTTAAGATTCTCCCTCTCCTCTCTCTTTCTCTGTCCTTCCCCACCACGGCCAAGGGAAAAAAAAAGACTCATTCTAAAAGCTCTTTAGACTTCTGGCGAATTATGGTGGGCTTATCACAAGCCTCACAAATCTAATAAAATGTCAACTATAGAATGTCAGGAATAAAAAAAGTAAAAAATCCAAGATACCAAGTGAATGGTATGTTAATATTTCTGTAGAATACAAAAAAAAAAAAAAAAATGACGGATGAGCTATCACACAGAATGGAGAACCCAGATACCTAAATGCCCGCAAGAACAGCAAAGAGAAGAGAATCAGTTTGCCCCCAGAACCCTAGAAAGACTCGGGTCTTGGAGTCACCAAGTAGTATAGAAGGTTGTGTGAGGCTGGCAAATGAGGACACAGGCAGAAGAATGCATACACAGGACAGCTTCTCTCCTTTCCCTGTGCAGCCAAACTGCCTCCCCCACCCTCCCCCCACACACACACACATGCACACACACAGACACACGGGCACATGCATGGGAAACAAGAAATTATTTTCAATCTGAGTCTCTAGACTTAAAAGGGCATTTGTGAGCATCTACCACCAAGGAACAAAACCAGAAACATCACGGGGAATTCTAGAACTTCGAAAACAAAGAGGAGAGCCTAAAAATGTCCAGAGAGGAAAAACGACACAGTTCACATAAAAAAGTATCAGGAACCAAAATTGCTTTGAACTTCTTCATAAGGATAGCAGAAGCTACAGGTCAATGGATCGTTGCCTTCAAAAACTCTGAGGGTGTTTTTTTTTTTTGACATAAGAGTTCTATATCCAAATTATTAACCACATATAAAGATAGAATAAAAGATCTTTTTAGATACTCAAATCCTCAGATGTCTTAGCTTTCATAGGCTCTTTGTCAGAAAAATACTGAAGGATGTTCTTCAGAAAAATAGGAGAGAGAACCAAAAAACAGAAATTATGGGAATCAGAGGACCTATCACAGGGTGACAGCGGTCCAGAGGCCTAGGAAACAACCAGCCAGGTTGGAATAGGAGAAGGGAAGGCTCCAGGGAGATCTCTTGGATAAAAAGAACAAAACTAGCTTACTGGATTGAGTGGAAAATAGAATCAAGAGGCCTATTACCAAGTTACTGGCGTATTTAGAATTAATGACTGTACGAATTAAGAAAAATACTAAAGAGTCAATTAATATCCTCTCCCCGCTTCTGGGCGGGTTTATTCCCATCAAAAAAGGAGAAGCAGGGTCAGGCCCGGCCTGTTGGAGGCCGGGGGCCCAACCTGGGAAGAGGGGCATACTGCACCCCCCGCCCCCACCAGGGCTTTCTTCCAAGGCTGTCCTGGCTGGGTCCACAGGGCCTGACAGGGTGGTGACAAGGAGCCCGGGGACACAGATGGCAGGCCAGCAGGCCCAGACTGCCAGCGGGCCCAGAGGACAGCACGTACAGAGGGAATAAATACCGATAGGCCAGGCACGTGACTCCAGGCCTGCAGGCCCAGGTGGAGCGGGTAAGGCTCAGCCTCTGGCGCGGTCTACTGGCCCCGGGCTCTGGAGCCGCCTGCTGGGACAGAGAAGGCAGGGGCGTGAGGACACCCGGTCGCCCAGATGGGAGTGGAGGCGACTTGGCAGTTGGGCTTTCCCCAAGTCCCTGGAGTCAGCCCCACGTCGCTGGTCGGGGGAGGGAGAGGAGGGCTGGCCAGGCCTGGCAGGGAACGGAGCAGCGGCACGTCCCACACACCTCCCCGCCACGGGGACTGTGGACGGGGCAGGGACCGGGGGAGACCCCGTGCTCATGCAGGCCCGCGGGGGTGGAGGTAGGCGATGGCCCCAAAGCACACGTTCCACATGTTAAGGCACTCCCTTCGAAGGTTCCTAAAATAACCTGGGACAGGTGAAAGCTAGAGGGTGACCCACCCCCACCCCGGAGGGCGGAAAAGAATGAAAGCCAAGGGCAACTGCAAAGGCCCAGGGGGCACCTGACTCCCTTGAAAAAGTCAGGGCCTCAGCTTGGGTTGGGACAGGTGAGGGCACCTGGGAGATATAGAAGGGGAGGTGGAGGCGTGGGCTGGAGCCCCCCTCACCACGGCATAGGCAGAAGCAGCTATAGGAAACCACCCAGGAGGCTGGAGTCTGCCGGCTGGTGTTGGGGGATGGCCAGTGCTCTGGTGTGCGGTCTGGCCCAGGTTGAAGCAGTAGGGGTGGGCACATCTGTCTGTCTGACCATCAGCCCTGCCCAGCTCCCAAGCCAGGGCTCCCTCTCACTCCAGGAACATTGTTTAAATTCGAGTAAGAAAAGGAATGTAATCCTGCTATTCTACTTAGCTCAACAACAAAAAAAAAAAAAATTGCATAGTCATAATAACATAAGCTCTGAATATTGATTCACTCAAAAATTATGATATAAATTAGGAAGAATGGGACTTACTATTAGATTTCTAAAACTATGTTCATGAGTTACGGTAATTAAAATGAAAATTAATTAATCTTAAAAGACAGCGTGGACGCGCCATTCCAGGGACGTACGATGGTGGATGCCATAGTTTTCTATTTGCAAAACATTTCAGAGGTTGCTGCTCATAGTGAAGGAAACAAAAATGTCTAAGAGACAAGTCTCTTGTGGCTAGCCAATGAAATGGGGAACACTTAATTACAAGATAAAATGCAGAGAAAAAAGAGAAAACCCAAAAAAGAGTTCAGGTAACCAGAGAAAAGGTAACCACACATTTATATGTGGCTTCATTACTGAAATAATCACATTACAGTTCATGATGGTATTCAAGAAACAGGTAAGGTAACTGGGAGGGACGGTTCTCATTGTATACATCCATGTAATAAAACCATATTATGGGGCACCTGGGTGGCTCAGTCAGTTAAGCGTCTGACTTTGGCTCAGGTCATGATCTTGCAGTCCGTGAGTTCAAGCCCTGCATCGGGCTCTGTGCTGACAGCTCAGAGCCTGGAGCCTGCTTCAGATTCCGTGTCTCCCTCTCTCTCTGCCCCTCCCCCACTCATGCTCTGTCTCTCTCTGTCTCAAAAATAAATAAACATTAAAAACTAAATAAATAAAATAAAACCATATTACATACGTACTTATTGTAAGTCATATATATATGTATACATACATATATGTATATTCTACATATATTCCAAAATATTAGCAGTGACTGGTGTTATGATAGTTAAATTTGGTATTGCAAATCATCTTGGATTTCATCTCTATGCTGTTACTGTTATAATTAGAAAAAAAAACAGTTTAAAAATGAGTTCTTTTTATAATTACTGTGTGTTTTCTGTTTACCTTCCCTTTTGAATTTATAAAGTTATAACAGTTAGAATTGGAAGAGACAGGAGATTGAATTAAGATGGTTAACTGAGCACAGATGCCTAAAAATGACAGAAAGCAGTTACATGTTTAAAATAATAAACCCACAACGTAACTGGAAAACAAAAAGAGATATTCTCGGTGGACCAGAAATAAAAAAGAATTCCTAAATAAGAAAAGGCAGATAGGATTGGGATTATAGAGGAGGATGTTTTATTTAAAAGAAAAAAAATGGCCTGTTTTAGAAGGAAGAAATTGTTCTGGAATGTTCCAAGACACCAAGCCCAAGCTTGGAGGTAGCAGTGGCAAAGAATAACAGGGAAGCTGGGGAGCAAACCTAGGGAGGACTGCAAGAAGCAGTCAGATGGGACAAAGTCTGACTCCTCCTTGCCAAATAGGGGCTCGTCCTTCAGGCAGCGGCAATGAATTTGAGCTTTGGAAGAATGCTTTGGAAACACACAGAAGACTAACCACTGGCACATCTTGCTCACAATAGGTATCCCATTTCTGCTCAAGAATGCTAGGAAGTAGAGAAAAAACTTTCACACACAGGCTCCAAAGAGGTTTCACCTACAATAACAAGCTCACAGCTAAGAATGGTCAACCATTTGAGAAAAACTAATATCCCAAAGAAGAGTACCAAACTCAGTAAATGGAAGATTTTTTTTTCCTGAGGGCACAGGGTAATCTCCTCAGAGAGATAAGAGAGGATATTGCATTTCTGAAACTGAATAGGACCTTTTTTTTTTAAGGAAATTATTGGAGACTTGGAAATAAAAACTATGATGGTCAAAAGAAGAATCTTCAGGATCTAGTCTGTATTTCCCTCTCTACTGCATTTCTGACTATCTCCGTGTTAACAGGGAACTCACCATCTTATCCATTGGTCCATTTCATCATTAGAGAACTCAAGTATAGAGGTTTAACAGTTCTTTCTTAGATTGAATCTTGTCTTGTTGCTCTCATATCCATTGGTTCTGGATCTTTCTCTGGAACCAAACTTAGCTTTCTCTTCTACGAGAAAACCTTTCAAAGATTTACAAATATATATTATGTCTCTCTCTTTAGTCTTCCTGTCTCCAAGTTAAACGTCAATTGAACTCTTTCTTACCTGACCGCTTCTAGAGTCTTTATGCTTCTGCTTACCCTTCCCTCTGAGCTCTTTCTAGAGTATCCCAGTACCTAGGATAGAGACTCCTTAAGGCAGGCTTGAACTTGCACATGGTGTTTCAGATGTCGCCTAATTTTCCCGCAGTGGTATTATTACTTCCTCTGGTTACTCGACGGCTATTAATAACATCTAAGCTGATAAGAGTGTGGTGCTTTCCTTGAAGAATTCCAGGAAATGAGTAAGTAGGTTTGTTTCTGTAAAGTTGAATATTAGCTTTATCTATCTAGTAAATATTTATTAACCAAATCTATGCTCCAGAGACTGTACTAGGTGCCTTTGAGGTTTCCAAGATGTGCAAAGCATAGCTGCTGCCTTCGGGAAGTTTACACTTTAGTAGGGAATTTAAGGTACATGTATAAATAACAATGTAGCAGTGGGAAACTAGATGCATAATCTAAAAACATAAATCCTTCCTAATGAACAATACCTCGGGGGCTGAGGCTAGAGTCCTACTGCCCAGGTTCTTCGACCAGACTTGCCAAGTTGTCTCTTCCCGATTCCTCCTGGGTTCTGGTGCTTGGTGTGTGTCCCTGTTTGTTCTCATTGTTCCATCTTGGGGTTAAGAGGCCTGGCTTTAAGAACCAAACCTTCCAGCGGGGGAAATGCTCAAAAATATTGAAAGCAGGCATTTGGATACGTGTATGTAGACCCACGTTCACAGCAGCATTAGTCACAACAGCCAAGGGGCAGAGCAATACATGTGTCCACTCATGACTGAGTGAATAAACAAAGTGCAGTATATGCATGCGATGGGATGTTTTCCAGCTCTAAAAGGATAAGGAAATTCTGACACATGCTTTACGACAGGAAGGAAACTTGAAGGCACTAGGCTAAGTGAAATAAGCCAGCCACAAAAAGACAAATGTCCAATGATTCCATTTATACGAGGTATCTAGAGTAGTCAAATGCAGTGAAATGGAAAGGAGAATGGTGGTTGCCAGGTGATGGGGAAGGAGAGAAGGGAGAGTTAGTGTTTAGTGGGTACAGAGCTTCAGTTTCACAAGGTAAAAAGAGCTCTGGAGATGGCAGAGATGATGGTACAACAGTATGAATGTACTTGGTGCTAATGAACCGCACAATCAACGTGGTTAAAATGAGGAGCGCCTGGGTGGCTCAGTCAGTTAAATGTCCGACTCTGGATTTTAGCTCAGGTCATGATCTCATGCTTCGTGAGATCAAGCCCTACGTCAGGCTCTGCACTGTCAGCACAGAGCCTGCTTGGGATTCTCTCTTTCCATCTCTCTGTGCCCCTCCCCTGCTCACACTCAACCTCTCTCTCAAAATAAATAAATAAACATTTAAAAAGAGTTAAAATGATAGTGTGTATATATTTATTTATTTATTTATTTATTTTTTACTGCAGTGAAAAAAATCAACCTATCCTTGGCCATTAAATATTACAGAATTCAATTCTTAACCCTTTTCTTGGACCTGACCCATGACTTTGGCCCTTCCTTCTAAGTATCGTGTTGACTTAGAGACACTGCTGATATAGGGCTGTCTCCTGGCTGCTCTAGGCCAGAGGAAATGTTAGCCAAGGGAAAACTGTGTTCCCAGGGCAGGGGCTTGTCTTCAAGGACCATAGTCAACAAATGGATGCTAGAATCTTCTAGGGCAAGACTCGTATGCCACTCAGAGGCCCATTAATTAACCAAGAGCTTGTTTGGATCTAGTCTGGCCTGAGCCCTATCCGCATTCCAGCCAATCTGGCATTTTCCACAGAATATCATTTGGAAGGAGGCTTTGCCCAGCATTGCTCCTCCATTCCCAGGAGAGGATCCCATTTTCATGACGAGCTGTCTCAGCACCTGGTATTGGAGTTTTCAAATTAGTGAATGAGCCAACAGATTTGAAAAAACTGAAGTGACTGTGTCATAAAAAGCACTCTATTAATTTTTTTGACAAACGTTGTTTAATTTGAATTATTTATGATGCTCTATAGTCCACTGGAGACTGCCCATGACTTGTTCAGTAGGAGGCAATCGGCAGTGTAACCTGAGACTTTGGCCTACTTCTCAACTGTCAGATCCTCCTTACAAAGGAAGGCAGGTCTTTTCAAGAAAGAAGAGTTATTCATTTATTCAATAAATATTTATTGATATTACTATGACGGTGATATGGTGGGTGATAATAAGAGGGTTATGATAACAAATGGGTTCGTGATTGATTCAATGGAAATCCTCCTATCCATACCATAAATGTTCTGTTTTTATACGAAAATTATTTCACCACAATGTTACAAACCTCTAAGTAATTGTATCTTCTGGGCATTCAGGGAGGCCACTAGTGACATGTTATGGGCCAAACTGTGCCCCCATCTACCACCATCCAAATTTATATGTTGAAGTCTTAACCCCAGTACCTCAGAATACATTTGGAGATAAGGTCTTTAAAGGAGTAATTAAGGTCAAATGGGGTCCTTAAGATGGGCCCTGATCCAGTATTTCTGATGTCCTTATAAGAAGAGAAAAGGCCAGGGATACCTGGGTGGCTCAGTCAGTCAAGCATCTGACTTTGGCTCAGATCATGATCTTGCCGTGGGTGAGTTCGAGTCCCGCATTGGGCTGTGCACTGACAGCTCAGAGTCTGGAGCCTGCTTTGGATTCTGTGTCTCCATCTCTCTCTCTGTCCCTCCCTCGCTTGCTCTCTCTCTCTCTCTCAAAAGTAAATAAACATTAAAAAATTTAAAAAAGAAAAAAAAAAGAAGAGGAAAGGCCATGTGAAAAACACAAGAAGACGGCCCCCTACAAGCCAAAGGGAGACCCTACCAACACCTTGATCTTAGACCTCTAACTTCTAGAATTGTGAAAAAATACATTTCTGTCACTTATGCTGCCCTGTCCATGGTATGTTGTTTAGGGTGCCCTTAGCCAATTAATATATTCTACCATTGCTAGTCCACTTCTCTGCCCAGTTAATAATCCCATTCCCTCGGTGACATCATTTCCAAGACATCAGGACCGAACTGCTTGGATTCACGAAGGAGCCGAAGAAACACACAGCTAATAAATCTTCCTAGCAACACAGTGTGCTTTAGGAAGAAAAAAACATGGTGGGAGGGGGCGGGGATGTACCATGTTACAGCTCTGCAAGCTGTTGATCTACTAACAAAGCATATTTGTTATTACTCCCATTTACTCGTAGAGTAGGACTCTTCCAGTTCGGGAAGCCTCCCCGGGGGCCGGCATGGCTGCATTAATAGCTTAGCACCCAGGGATCTATTCACCACGGTTCAAACTGTGCAGTCTCTAAATGAGGACAGTGCTTTGATCATAATTTACGTGAACATGAAAATTCCCAACTTGAATCCCCAAAGGATGCCATTTCCAGCAGTCGGAGGATGTAGGTGGTTAGTTCTTTAGAATCATGCTCCTAAAGTGTCTGCCTTGTGCTTCTCCCTCCCCACCACCTCCAACACACCCCACAGGAGCCATATGGTCACACCGCCAACTCAGCCTGGCCATGCCAGCATCCACTTTTGCTTCTTTCAGGGAACATTACAGACTCCAGGCAGAGACAACTCTGGCCCAAGCATCTTTCTGGGGCTGTGGACCCTACCTGTAACCCAAATTTCTTTTTTTTTAATTTTTTTTAACATTTATTTATTTTTGAGAGACAGAGAGACAGAGAATGAGCAGAGGAAGGGCAGAGAGACAGGCAGACACAGAATCTGAAGCAGGCTCCAGGCTCTGAGCCATCAGCACAGAGCCTGATGCGGGGCTCAAACTCACAGACTGTGAGACCATGACCTGAGCCAAAGTTGGCCCCTTAACTGACTGAGCCACCCAGGTGCCCCTGTAATCCAAATTTCTTGTCAGGATTTGAACTGTTTTCCCAGCGTTTCCCCTAATTTCCGGAGCCCTGTGCCCAGTGTGCTTCCGAATCTGTTACCACCCCCTCTTGTTCCAGATTGGTCGGTGGCTGGCTTGTGAACTCAGCAGC
This sequence comes from Paguma larvata, assembly GCA_030068075.1. Taxonomy (NCBI): domain Eukaryota; kingdom Metazoa; phylum Chordata; class Mammalia; order Carnivora; family Viverridae; genus Paguma; species Paguma larvata. The sequence goes on from CM057828.1 coordinate 115,329,901, forward strand.
AATCTTGACCTCACCTGCTCACCTGGACGGGGCCCATAGGTTTCCTCACTTGAGGTTATAAGCTGGTCCCTGACACCTGTCTAATATGAACACTACCTTTCCACACCTTGTGAGAACTCCCAGGCCAAATGGACTTTTACATTTGTCACCTCTTTGCTCCTTTGCCTTTTATTGCCTGCAGTCTGGTCGACGCTTACCTACTTCTCCCTCCTTCTCCCCTTGTGGAAGGAATCTTTGCACCTAGCTAATGACAACACACATTTGGTACTTATTACAAGCCAGGCAAAAGATTCTTTCCCAATGCTCTCTCCTCATGGCATTACTGACACTGTATCTCTGTGGCAAGCCTAACGACCAGCCTACGTTCACGCTGGAATGTCTGGGAGATGTATCACGATGATCATTCACAAAATATAACCTAAGACAAATAATGTCGCTCCCAACCACTGTGAGAACTCTCTTTACAATCACCCTTCCCTGTGTTGGGGGTGGGGGTGGGGCTCATCAGCTGCACCAGCTTTCTTTGAAATCAACACTCATGGAAACCTTCCCAGCTCTTAGGCGAGATGGCAGGTTTGTGTCTGTCATTTTGTCACGTTGCACCCCATTTCCTCCTTCCTCTTCTAGTTAGCCACATGCAAGCGCTGTGTCGCCTAGAAGTCTGGGATGTCTTTCTTTGCTCTTCTGTTTTTCCATACATTGTTATCACACCTTTTCTGCTTGTTCAAAACCATAAAGACCCTGTATGTAGAGTCATTTATGCCCAAGGCTGTGCTTTGTATGCTGCGAATGGGGTGGGCTCCACAGAGCATACCATTGGCCTAAGGAACACTAATTGTCACTCTGATAAATTGAGAAAGAAAAACGCCCCAGGGACAAAGCCAGACCCATTGTAGAATAGAAATCCTTAAAACACATCTCCAGAAACACCAGTCATTTTGAGAAAGCAATCCTTTTCTCTCCCCCCAATTTTTACTTCCTTTGGCTTCATCCTGTTCTCTTAAGCCATTCTAGGACTGTTCTCTGCGGGGCCTGAACAAGGCCTATGAAGCTGAAAAACACAGAGCCCAGAATCAAGGTCTTTACTGTTGTCAAGTTCAGGATTAGCTGGAAAAAGCCTGCCTTTCTGGTCTCGTCCCCTATCATGAAACGCCATTTTCCCAGGACATTCTTGTAATCTATAGTCATTCACCAATCAGAGAGCCCAGTGGGGTGATATTTAATTCATGTCTGTCAATCACAACACAAAGAAAGGCCTTCAGCTGGCCACCGAGAGAATCCTCTGCCGACTGAACAAAGGGTCGGCGGGGATCTGTGGTCCCAGCGGCACACTGCGCTCTGGGCCGGCTCCTCACCGCTGCGGCCCTTGCGTGGCTTCAGAATAATTGTGGCTTTGGAAGCAGCAAGACAGATTAAAGAGATTAAATCAACAATGCATCCCTGCACCATAGTCAGGAGAGAATAAGGCTGGCACTTTCATGTGTTAGCTCTTCAATGGCATATCAGCACGTCCTAGCCATTAGATTTCTGCGTCAAATCCAAATATTTGAATTTTAGAGTAATGGCTATCCTTAACCCTCTCGACTGGTGGTTGTAGTTCGCCTGTAATTTTTAAATGGACGTAGGAGCAAAACAAAGTGGTTGCGGTATGAACTAGAGTGTGAAAATGTACAAGCTTCCCTTCAATGTCTTGCGTTTATCTTGGGAAGTCGGAGGGATATGAATAATAAATAAACGAAATGAAACTCTTCCGAGGCGATTGTCCCTAACACAAACACAGGATTCCAAGGCAGCAGCTGGACAGTCAAGGAACAGTTCCTCAAGTTCACGGTTAGTGCACTCAGGATTTTTTTTTTCCCCAAAAAATCAGTTTTGGGGAAATACAATGCATCTGTCTGCCTCCCTGCCTCTCCTACACTAGTTCTGGAATTAAAAGGTTTTGTATGTTGGGTGTGAGCAGGGGGACTTACACCAACACAGGGTAATGCAAAACCTCATCCACTCATCCTTTTACCACAAAATATATACATACCTTTACATATATTTTTGTATGTATATAAATGCATATATTTACATATAGTTTACACCTCTTTCAAAATATTTTCACGTTCATTCACTCAATTCTCATCAAGGCAAGGAATGTTTTACTGGCCCTTTTCTAACCTTACCCTTTTACCAATGGAGAAACAGTAAGCGTGGGTGGTATGGAGATGAATGAGGAATGGGATGGGGAGGCAAAAACAAAAGCAAATGGGTTTGCCGATTGGAAGACCTGGCTTTGCACCTCAGCCCTTCTGATTTCTAGTTCTCTGACTTTGAAGAGATCCCTAACCTCTTTGATCTTCGGTTTTGTCTCCTGCTAAGTGGAGATGTCTCTCTCATAGTATTCTCCCTGCAATTAAATCAGATAACACAGGTAAAAGTTCCTGGCACACAGGAGGCTCTTAAAAACAGTAGTGTCTTCTTGAAGCCAAGCGCAGGCTGACAGCAGAGTTGAAACTTGCACCTTTAACCAGGGTGCCCTGGACCACTGGGCTGGCAGTTTGTTTTGGCAGCTGACTGGCTGCACTGGCATTGTTCAATAGGCTGGATTCCTTCCCTGCCCCAGCAGCACCAGCGGCAGCATCCCTTCCAGAAGTTTCTCTCTCTTCCTGGTATTTGCTGCCTCTGTCTTGGAAACTGGTAACAAAGTTTCAGGAAGAAGTTATCCCTGTTAGACCCAAGGGCTTTTTTTTTTTTTAAGTTTATTTATTTATTTTAGATAAAGAGAGAGAGAGAAAGGAAGAGAGAGGGCACGAACATGAGCGGGGGAGGGAGGGGCAGAGAGAGAGAGGGAGAGAGAGAATACCAAGCAGGCTCCACGCTGTCAGTGAGGAGCCCAACACAGGACACGAACCCACGACTGGTGAGATCATGCCCTGTGTCAAAACCAAGAGTCAGATGCTTAACAGACTGAGCCTTCCAGGTGCCCCAGACCCCTAGGACTTTTATGCTCTATGACATATGTCTATCATCCTAGGCTATAATTAATATTTCCAGAAGTAGAAAATCTCTATGAAATTTGACTTTCAAATGTACCTGCCTGATAAAGTAGAACGATAATGACAGTGTTAAAGTTAAAAAAAATGAAAGTTGGTATAGCTGGTCTTTTCTTTCTAGGCTCGGTCTGTAAACTTCAAGACCCACTTTGCTTTTCCAAAACCTCCATTACCTCAGTTGCAAAACGAAGTGTCTAAATGAGAGTATGTCTTTTTATTTACTCCCTCTTTTTATGTGACCTCCATTTTAATTACTAGAAGATGGGGATTCCCCCAGAGAGTTCCTGTAGATAGTTCCCAAGCCTCACACAGTACTCGGATGTAGTCAGGGGTGAGGGGTAAGGGATTCTAGTCAATCTTTGAGGTACCTGTTGCCTTCCAGTCAACTCTCCCGCTGTGCCTGGGATGAGGGGATGTGTGACAAGGCTGGAGCCCAGTGCCTGTGGTCTCTTTCCCTGTCTGAACTCTTGCCCCCCCCACCCCCGGGTCACTACCAAGAAGCAGCTCCTCTTACCTGCGGTGCTAGAACCCATTTCTTCTTGCCACTGAAGTAAATTCCCTACTGCTATGAACGGCGAGAAAGTTTTTCACCATTTGGCCTCTAATGGGTTTCTCCTTCACGTCTCCCATCATCTTTCCATATATGTCCTCTGTGCCAGCCATGCCAAGGGACCTGCATCGAACCACGGCTACCATGTCCTTTCACCTTATTGCTATTTGCTGTCCCCTATACCTGGGATGTCTTTGCATGGCCTTGTCCCAACCTAAATCAGCCATTATTCATTCTTAAGCTATCGCTCGCTTGTTACCTCATTCAAGAAATCTTCTCTCAGGCGACCTCTGGACACTCCTCCTCGCGGCACAGCACAGCCACACCATGGCACCAATTCCACAGTATTATAATGGCCTGGGTGCCGATCTGTTTTCATAACTTGTCGAAAAGAAATCTGAGTCTCATCTCTGCGTCTCCATCCTCTGCCTGAAACATAGCAAGTGCCCAGTCTAGTTTTGTCAAGTCAGTTTTCTACTTCACGGCAGCCCTGTCTCTTAGCCTTCCTCTTCCTTCCCTTCCCTCCTTATAACCCTTGCCCTCTGCACTTGATTCCATGGCAGTGCCATCCATACCTGAGCCATTTGGGTGTTAATGTGATCACCAGGTGACCATGGATTTGAATGAATCACATGTTTCCTCTCCCAGCCTCCTAATTACAGAGCCAGGAAAGGATCAGAGGTCAGCCAGTGCAACCTCCCATCTAGGGCAGGACTCCCCTTATGGATGGTCACTCAGTCTCTGCTGAAATAATTCCTAAGGCTTTTACAATAAGTGGACAATGCGGAAGCATCATGGAGGACACCAGCGTGTGAGGTCAACATTACCATGACAACCTCCTGGCGCCCGGGAGCTGATTTGCTCTGTCATTGAGGATAGGGCAGCCCAGAACAGACAGATGCTGAGAAAAATGGGATAGTCTGTTTTCTGCAGAGTTTATTTTTCTTTAGGATTACAGTCCAGGTGAAAAAGGATGCTTGATCACCCTAATCTTGTGGGTTGCGTCCTGTGGGCTGATTTTGGCTGGCATTCTACAGGTGAATGACTGCAGCCTTCTGCTCAGTCTGCGAGGAGCCTTTGTTATCTCCACAGCGAGTTTTGGACTCTTACAGTTTTTGAAGAAGGGGGAAAAAAAGGCAAGGACAGTGGCTCTTTGTGCCTCTCAAAGGCAGCCCTGTTTCCTTGGTCTGGCATGGCCCACGGACAACGTGCTGCCCCTCATGTGAGATTGCTTTACTGCCCTGACACACAGACTGCCTGGTGCCAGCCCTAATGCAGGAGAGCAGGAGAGAAATGCTGGGTGCCCCCCCCACTGCCGTATGAGGGCACTCTACACAGCAGCCAATGGAGAGCACCTTGGGATGATGGCTCTCCTCTTTTGATGTCTCAGGGAAGCAAGTTTGAGGAAGCGCTTCTGGGTACCTGACTGATTTGTGACTCCTGTTGCTTAGCTGTCAATAGTGGCATTGGGATTAGAAATGAGTCTCTAGGGATCTCTGTCCTATTTCCTTTATTTGGATTCATTTTCAAAAGTCAAAAGCTAATAAACAGCTTAATCTTTGTGCTTCTCTGTTGATGCAGCCTGGGCTACAGAGTGGCCGTGCACCGAGTTCATTCACTGATATGTTTAACGGGTATTTGTCCAGGACCAGCTCTGTGCCTCTTGCTGTACCTGGTGCTGAGATACTGACAGGAAGCATTCCTGCCTTCACAGAGTTTACAGGTAAGTGATAGTTCACCAGAACAAGTAACAAAGGGGGACCATGCGTGTGCCACGGGAGCCCGAGAAAAGGTCAATGGGAGTCATGGAGGCTTCCCGAGGAAGGCAGTGAAGGAGTTGGCATGGCGGACAAACAGAAGTCAGCCAGGTGATGAAGGGCATGCAGGGTTGTGAATGTAGTGAGAAAGCATAGCACATTCAGAAAGCTGAAAGTAATCCAGAAAGGTGGGAGTGTGGGGTATAGGTACACTGAGGTGGGGGGGCAGGCCATGTTGGTGAAAACATATAGAGATTTTGAAAACAAGCCTTGGATGCCATTTGGATGTTGGATTTTATTCTAAAGGTAACCGGGGGCTTTTGAAAAATTTTTTCTCTGGATGGTGACATGATCAGGTTCAGTGAGCTTGACGATAAAACAATCCCATACAGAAGGTAGCACATTGCCAGGGGCCATGTCAGCCCACGGAAACAGACACAAAAGTTTCAGAAATCTGGAATTTGTCCTTCCCTGCTAGCCTATGTGTACCCTGAGGGCAGGCAGAATTACTTTTACTCCTGTACTTCTATAACCTCCCTTAGTAAATATTGGTAAATGTCCAAGAGATATTTGTTGAATGAATGAATGAATGAACATATGTCTGGTTCTGCCCTCTTGGAGGAGAGGGAGCAAGTACAAGCTTTCTTTCATGGGAATTCGTATCAGACATTCGGATACTTGAAGACGCTATTCCATTAGTCTTATGTTTTTAGGCTCCATGTGCTTAGACCCTTCAACTGCCCCTCATGTGATGTGATTCTTCTACCACCGTACTTTTTGAATTTGTTCTCATTTGCGATTGGTCATCTGATGAGAATGTGGTCCCCAAAACTACATACAAAGCTCCAGGTAGCCTACGGCCTCAGAAAAGGCCCTTGGGGAGTCTTCATTGGATTGTTCTTCTACTTAACTTCACCTGGTTATTTTGGCAATCACCTAACACTGATGACTCATATTGTGCTTAGAGTAAATTAAAATCTTGAAATATTTTCCATATGTTCTACTTTTAAGCCACATCTCCTACAAGACTAAAATAAATTTTAAAATATTTCTCCTGTTTGGTATCTTTTAGACTCAAGTGTAGGATGATACATTAACTCTTTGAAACCTCACCTTGTTTCTTGGACCCATTGTTTCAGCCTATTAAAGCCGTATTACCTACATCTTCCAGTCTGATAGCATCTGCAAACATGATCAGTGTTCAATCAATATCCTAATTCAAACCACCAGGAGAAATGTTTAGCAGACTAGATCCTCATGGTCCTCCAACCAGAAATCTCCCTCAGGTCAGTGTTTTCAATATGCGGTGGTGACCCTTCAGTGGATCGTGAAACAATTTAGGGGCTGATATTGACGTTAAAAAAATAGCATAGAACAGAACGTATCAGAGTTTTGCATGTAGTAAAGGCAAGTTGTATTTTGTGAAACTTTGGTCTCAGTCACACACACACACACACACACACACACACACACACACACACACACTCCTGGGCAGACACATGGTAGAATTGCAATTTACCCTATTGAAGTTAGCCATGGCCATGTGACTTGCTTTGGCCAATGAAAGGAAACCAGAAGTGATGTTGCATCACTTCTAGATGGAAGAATTTAATTGCCAGTGCTAAGTTCTTCTTTAAAATTTTTTTTTATGTTTATTTATTTTTGAAGGAGAGAGAGGCAGAGCATGAGTTGGGGAGGGGCAGAGAGGGATGGAGACACAGAATCTGAAATGGGCTCCAGGCTCTGAGCTGTCAGCACAGAGCCCAACACAGGGCTTGAACTCATGAACCTCAGTATCACAACCAGAGTCGAAGCCAGACGCTTAACCGACTGAGCCACCCAGGCACCCTGCTAGTGCTAAGTTCTGGAGTGCTGCAATCTCTTTCTCATGTTGAGCAAGGAAATACTAGTGACAAGGCCTCCTCACAGAGTCAGGCCACACATGTAGCATAGAAACAAATAAACCTTTATGGGGTTTATTTGTAACTAAAACATAAACTGGCCCATCCTAATATGTGGTTTATCATACACATATTTCCCTGTACTTGGAGCCATTTTATTCTTTGTTTTAACTTGTGTCTTTGTTTCTATAGCGATAGATCTGAATTCTTCTTATGTCTCTGTACAGTTTATTGAGTTGTAATAATTCTCTCTTCTGATTTCCCAGTGCTTTGGATCGTGTGTGTGGGTGCGCGCGCGAAAGAGTCACATTGCAAGAATCCTTCTTGAATGAATATCAATAGTGGGGCAGTTGGAAATCATACTTTCTTCATTATATTTGGCAGAGAAAAAATACACTTCTTTTTAGAGGATCTCCACCCTTCAGCTGCAACTCATTACTGTCTACCTAAATGCACTAAACTAGCCAGAAAGCAAATGTTTCCCATTACAAATGACATTTATCAGCTAGTCTCAGGACGAGGTCTCTTTCAAAATTGATCTAGTTTGGAAGTAACAGTTATGACTCACTACTGGATCTCTCAATGCTTTCAAAGTGCAAAAATGCAATGGATGATATGATTAACATTGACCTAGTGCATCTTTTGTATGTACACATCAACCAAAGCATTTATTTTTCAAGTAAGGCATTTTTTGAATTAGAAAGCCATCCGGAATATGTCTGGTAGTCGTTCATTTGCATTAGTGCTTTATATTTTGAAGCTTTTGGTAGAACATATCATCATTATATTTTCACAATCTGTTATTTTATTTTGTACTGTTACCCACAAATTGAACTATATTGTTAAATTGTTTGAGTTAATATCATTTGGACTTTACACCTGATAGAAATAGTACCCAACTTCCACATGGGTTTTCTTCTAAAAATTTATAGTCTGTTTTTTGGAACTTGGGTGATATTTCCCAGAAATAATTCTGAAATCCAAAATTAGTTCCCACCCTAAGCACCCATAGCCAACTTAATCCCTAAAATAGCAGAAATATATTTCGGAGTGTTTATGTGTGGATCATCTTAGAAGTCTAAACATAACGTATAACAATGTTTGGGAGAACCAAGTCTTCAGCATCGGAAAAGGCACACATTTATTTGGAGAAAATATTTGTTTCCTTAAACTTTCTTATCAGAAAGGAAGAAATGTGGCAGATCTAGTAACACATTCTTCTCTTTCCTACAGTCGTGGAAACAATAGTCAGCTGACATTTTTTTTTAAGAGTATGGAATATAGGAATCTTTCTTCCTTGTCAGGTAGTTTAGGTGAGCCTCTTAGAACATCTGGTATAGCCTGAAATGGATGGGAAGACAAAAAATACTTGTAAATCAGATATTTCTTCCAAATTATTAATACTTAATTTCATACAGTAGCTTAACAGACATAGATCCATGTAGAAGCAATATAATGCAAAATTAACTGAAACAGGGTCTTATTTTCTCATTCTGCTTTCTCTACCATAAATTACATATCACTATCTAATAGAAATATTAATCTAATTATAATATTTAATGAAGTAATGCAGCTACAAAATTCACACACCAACCAGTGTGCCACAGAGACCATTGGGATGAGTTTGAAACCCCTAAATTTGGAGATGTGGAACAAATACTATTAGTTTATTTAATGATAGATTATAGGTGGGCTGTGTCCTACCATCTTGACCCAAACATGAACTTACTCAATCTTGAATCAGCAGAGATTTTGTTTTTAGGCATTGTTTGCTCCATTTTGAAGGCAATAAAATGGCAGCCCATGAGCAAGAAAGTGAAATAAAAAGGACCTAATAAGGAAAGATTCTGCCTTTGGCCATATCAATACAGTGCTCTAAACTCAAGAAAAAGATTTTTCCCCCTAAGGGGGAAAAAAAAGGAAATACAGAAAGTGGTCAAAACAGGTGTTTGAATGTTTGAAATCTTTTAAACAGCTATGTTTCAGGCATTCAATAACACGACAACAAGAGCCTTCCCATTACTTCTTCAAGAGGGAGGGGCACCTGGGTGACTCAGTTGGTTGAGCGGCCGACTTCGGCTCAGGTCATGATCTCATAGTTCATGAGTTCGAGCCCCACGTCGGGCTCTGTGCTGATGGCTCAGAGCCTGGAGCCTGCTTCAGATTCTGTATCTCCCTCTCTCTCTGCCTTTCCCTGTTCATGCTCTGTCTCTATGTCTCTCAAAAATAAATAAACGTTAAAAAAAATTTTTAAAAAAAGAGGGAAACTAGAGTCAATCATGAGGCTAAGTGGTCTTGAGAAGATTGTCCCATTGTAAAATTGCCTAGGAGACAACTGGAATTTTCCAAAAGTCACCGGGATTAACCTGTTTGCTAAATGGAACAGAGAATGGCAGGCAGTTTGAAAAACCTAGGAAAAGGTGGAATGAGATGAGGTGCAGTGTAAGAGAGTAATTAGGACCCCGAATTTTGAGCCCAGAGACCTTGGTTTTAATTTCTCTCCTATACTAATTTAATTTCTCTCCTATACTCCTATACTCCTGGCCATTTGGATGACTGAGACTTAGTTTAACCTTCTGCAACTGTATCTTACTAGATTACTTGCTCCCCAAGTCTTCCCCAACTTCAGTCTGTCCATATCTCAGTGACCTATCATGGGTCTGCTCGGTCAGACACTGGTCTTTCTAGACACAAAGGAGTGGCAGCATCCGGTCATTTAGGTCAGTCTTAAGTAGCAGTAGCAGCAAGAGGTACAGCTGCGAAAATTTACTGTGAGCAAGATTCTGCGCTGGGTCCCTTCCCTGCATTTTCTTGCTTAACCCTCGAAATATCATTAGAGATTTTATGTAATTTGCCTGAGTCCTTCCAGCTATAAAATGCTTAATGTGGAAAGAAGTAGTGAATATTGATTTTTTTATCATCTGCTATTAAATTAACTGCCATAGCAACTTTGAGTGAAAACATAAATCTAATATATTCGTTCTTACTGGAAATCAGTTGTCTTGTATGTATTGGCAACACACAAAGACACAAAGACTTTAGCTTAGGTCACATTTGGGTCCATTCATGGGTGTTATGTATACTAAATTATGCATAAAATCATACAATATTAGAACAACAAGAGGTCTTAAAGACTAGACTCATCTAGTGATGAGTTGTCCAATACAGTAGCCACTAGCCATATGTGACTATTTAAATTTTAATCAGTTAGATTAAAAACTTACTTCCTCAGACACATGTGGCTATCATATTGGTTGGAACATTTATAGAATATTTCTATCATTACAGAAATTTCTATTGGACAGTGTAGCTCTAGTGACTACATTCTAATTCAACTCCTTGGTAGCAATTAGAATGTCTCTGGTCACAAGTAGAAGAAAACCCAGCCCAAACTGGCTTAACCAAAGAATAAAAGAGTAGGGAATTTATTGTCTTGCATAATTGGATACTCCAGGCTTTGACCCAGAGGTTCTTGGGCCGTACAGTCTCCTCGTCCTGTTAATCTGCTTATCTATCCTGTCTACTCTTTCCTCACTTCGTCCCCACCCCCTAATGCTTCAGCTTTGTCTTAAGGCCAGTGCCATTCATGGTGACAATACCTCTAGTAGTTCCAGACTTTGCTACCCCATCCAGAGGAGGAATTTTCTTTTGGGGTAGCAAGAAGAGTGAGGGAAATAACTTCTCAGAAGCCTCTGCATATATATAGTTATGTCTTATTGACCCAAACTTGATGACACTTATCTCTGAGTAATCCTTATTGCAAGAAAGATAGAATATTTAAGACAGGCTTAAATCAATCAAACCCATGCCTAGGTCAACCCCACTGCAATTACTGAAATTTTATGACTAACACACAACGGATTTGCAAAGATATTCCTCTCAAAAACTCAGAATACTTTAAGCAAAAGAAGAGAAGAATAGATGGTGGCGAGTCATCCCCAAAACATCCACTACACCCTTCATTTCTACTGTTTCTCCAAAAGGATGTCTAAGGATGCCATACTAGAAGTCACAGAACTCAGGCAATATTATAGCCTGCATTAGGTTTCTATGTTTCCAGGAAGATCTCTTTCCACTTTACTATGATGGCACACCATTGTGATATATATTTAAAAGATACATAACTTTGGGTAAGTATCACAGAAGGTATAAAATTATTAGATGTACCGCAATAGCGGGAATTCAATTTCAAGAGCTTTGCCTAGACCTAAGGAGGAGAATCTTCAATGAATGGGTAACCTGCCAACTATGCTACTATATAAACTTGGATAATTCAGGTAACCTACTAGCTAAGCTTTAACCACATTTCCCTTGCATTCCCTATAAGGTAAGTCAGTACAATAGCCACCACACACAGTAGAGGCCTCTGAGTCTAAATTAACTTTTCTAAAGCTTTTTGACAGACTAGACTACAGAATGTTATTTAGGTGAAGAATATTGTCATCCAGTTTCACTTAGAAGGGAAGTAAACTGTACCAATTGTCGTTACAACATTTGTTTCAAGTCTTCGCTCTGAGTTTTTAATAAATATAACAAATATGAGATTCAGGCCTTATTATTTTAAATGTCTAAAGGTTATGTAAATGTAGGAAAAAAAGCATAGCCCAGCCTTCTCCTTCTCCAAATATAAATATACAAAAGAAGTATCCACACAAGTCTGTTTACAATTTAAAACGACAACAACAAAAAAGAACGAGAGTTATGGCGATGAGTCCAGAATGTCCAAGCCAGTTTTAAGCAGCTGGCCTCTGAGTTGCTAAGTATGTTTATTTTTTCCATTCTCTTCTGAAACCATAGTCGCTACAAAATCCCAGAAACAGAATTGCGCTGAATCTACAGGACTCCCTTTTTCCATCGAGCCCCAGTCACCAAACTGCGATTAAATGGGTGTAAAGAGTAGAACAGCCCGAGATTTCTTAAATGTCACATATTTGCAGTTTGACCAAAATGGAACCAAGCCTGTAGGCTTGTCTCATTACTTTCTGGCAAGGGGAAAGTGAATATCCATGGAAATGTTCTTAAAATTGTTTTTTTTTCTTCTGAAAAAATGGTACCAATTTATACTATATATTGTAACCCTCGTCGAAGGCGTCAGCATGCCCACTGAATGGAGACTCTCAAAGAACAATCCACCTACCCCAAACTTTGGTGTTGGCATTATGCTTTGATGCAATAGTTAGACAACTAAGAATACACTTGAGACCATGCTCTCACCTTTATTAGCTGCATAATAAGGAGCCCTCTCTCCTTCAAGGTGACTCCTCCATTTTTGTGAACCCCAGACATCAGACTTTTCGGGACAATAATTGCAATTCTTCTCTGAACCTCTTTGGTCTAGAAGAAAGCATTTTAATGACCACCAGTTATGATGGGGTCAGGATAAATGTATAAATGCCCTCCCTAGAAATCAGCACACCCAATAATCTTGTCACAGATTCCAACATTAGCTTCTACAGGTAGGGCAGTGATTTTTCTGTTTGTTTGTTTGTTTATTTGTCTACAATGTTCTCAAAGATGACAACAGCACATATTACTGTCTCACATTAACTCCTTATTTCAGATAGCAATTGAGGCCATAGCGCCAGTGTCTTGCTATTTTCTTGAGGTAAGAAAAGGTAAATTAGTAAGTCGAAATCTTCTGAGCCTTTTCTGTACCCCTCACCATGCATCTGTGTCTTTTGGGGTGGATATTTGACAGTATTGGGACAGGAGGCTGTTCTGGGCTTTATAGTACTATAGTATACTCATAAAGTGTTATCGATATTTAAATATTCTTATATGATTTTCAGATAATAACAATAAGGCACTTATTAGGTGAAGTAAGTGAATACATATATGAGTCTTCGGTCAAGTTGAAACCTAAATAACATGGAGCATATTTAATTTACTTATAGAATTGATGAGGAAAACTTGACATCTTTCTGAGTTGGTGTCGCTGCTTGGATAGGGAGATACCCCCTTAATAATATTTATTTGCCTATTTCATTTCAACAAGCTATATCTTATGATGGCAAACAAGCATTTGGAGTCTTTACTCCTTGTACATTATTGGCAAGAGCTACTAGTATCAATCTTTAAACTACCAGCATCCAAGCCAAGTGTTTTTACAGATTTCTTAGAGAAATAGACAATAAGGAGATGCATAAAAACAGAGTATAGTTCTAAGAACAGATACATTTTTCTGAACAATGTTAGAAAGAATAGGAGCTGGGTGGTATTAGGGGACAATGTCAAAGATGACATTGGGGTGAAGATCTAGTTCTCATGGTTCATATTTGTGTGGTCTTGAGAAAGCCACTGAACTCTCTGACACTTGGTTTTTTCATCTACAAAGTGAGGATAATAATGCCCCTCTTCTCTTTAATGGTTATTCTAAGAATCAAATGGAGTAACTCAAGTTATGTCAAAGTTTGTTCGTTATCTAATGATCAAAGTCAACGGACTTTTCTGTCTTTGCGCTACTCAAACTGTCTAAATATTCAGTTAAGTAACCTCAAACTCATTCTTCTTGTAATATAGCATGGTTCTACTTCCAACTTTAGAAAATTTTTCATATCTGTATTCTTTGTTGACTGCTTCCTGCCTCCTAAAATTAATGCCCTCTGAAATTGTCTCTTTGGGCTTCTTCTCTGCTCTGTGTACCCCTCTCTCTCTCTCTCTCTGGCTAAGTATCCTTTTTAGGTGGATGATTCTTACTTTCATGTCTCTAATACACAACTCTGTTCTGAGATCCACACTGTTTCCAACTGCCTGATCAATCAAGATCTACCTAGAGAGTTCACAGATAATTGACACTCAAGGTGGACAGCTACCTCCACAATGCAGGTCTTGCTCTTCGATTCCTACTTCTATGAATGGCAGCATTTTCCTCCTAATTTCCCACTATCAAAACACCAGGTGTATAACTGATTTCTTTACTCTTTCTCATCCCCAATTTTTATACTTCGTTGAATTTTCTTCTACAAAATCTTTTGTATTTATTTCCTTCCAATTCCTTCCTATGCCATGGCTCAGGCTTACCTTACTATCCCAGTAACCTCCTCATTGCCTTCCTCATGCTTAGCTCCTCTCTCAAGTTCATTCACTACATGCTGCTAGAAAAATCTATCTGAAGCCCAACTCTGGACATATTGTTCTCACAATGGAAACAGTTTTAAAGATTCCCAGTTGCACGTGAAATTAAATTCAGATCTCTTATCCTGGTTCAATTTACTAGTTCAATGAATGTTTATTGTTAAATTGTGGAAATATAACAGTGAGCAAAACAGGAATGGTCCCTACCCTAACCAAATTTTCAGTCTAGTGTGGAAGACAAACATTACATGAGTAGGTTAAAAAAAAAAAAGTTAACTAGAATTGTAAGCACTTTATGAAAGGGAAATAATGTTCATTTCAAATAACTTTACCTGGTCTGGAGGATGAAGAGAAGGCTCTCCTACAGAAGGTTTATGTTTATATATCATATGGAGAGAGATTGTAGTTTTCTCAAGTTCTCTACTCATAATCAATCTTTCATTCAAATCAAACTACATGCAATCCCTGGTTATGCCTTCTTCTGTGATTTGTTCATGCTGTAGTTTTTATTTTTAACATATTCCATATATCTTTCAAATTCCACCTCCTACATGTAGTCTTTCTAGTAATTTCCCTGGTCAGCTAAGAGTTCTTGCCCACCTAATCCATTGTATCCCTTATCTTTAGCTTTCTCTAGATGCCTGTGAGAATGACCCAACAATCTTGTTAAAACCATACTTGCTTGGAGGATACAAAAATCGGTTGTATCTCTAGGTAGTAGCAAATAGCAATTGGAAAATAAACATTTAAAAATCCATTTAAAATACCAATCAAAATTACAGAGATGTCTGCTTCCAGCCCAGATTCCCTCTTCCGCTCAAACCTACCAAGCAAGAACAACAACAAAACAAACAAACCAAAAACCCAGACAAAATATGAACCGATGACTTTGAAGAGACTGGGCATCAAGCAATGAAAGACAGTGATCCCTGAGAAACAGGAAATGAACAAGGTGGGTAGTACAGTTGCCAAAGTGTTCAACCTTGAGAAACTTTGAGAGCTTCTGGGTTTCCATATATAGAGAGCAAACCCCTCAAAACCTGGTAGTCTCCTTGAATTGAGGAGATGAAAGTGACTGCCCAGAGAGATTGTGAGTAGCTGGAGTATTCAGGACAGCGTAATAGAGAGGAGAATTTTGCACAAAAACAGGTATCCAGATATCTAAAGAAGGTGTCCCTCAAATATGCAGAGAATTCCCAGCAATGCATGTTTGTAAGGAAATTACTTAATGCTTGGGAAAGATCCATCCAAAAGAGTTAACAGAACAGACTCTCTTGCATGCGCATAACCAGGAGTAGTGACTATTCCCACTAGACAGACTGGAAAAAACACCATAATTCAGCAGGCATTGGCTTGAACGTATATAGAGAGAAGGCTCTGGCCTCCATAGTGAGGAATAATAGACTGAGCGCAGCACTGGTTCTGCGTAACAAACTTAAAAGTAAGACCCAAATGAGGCACCAAAGAAATTAACTGCACTGCAGAACAAGGTTCAAGAAGCACCTATAATAATATAAAATAGCCAACACCCAACAAAGTAAAACTAACTATCTCTAGCATCCAATCGAATATTACCAGGTGAAAGAAGTGGAAAAACCAGAACCTGTAATGAGAAGAAATATCCCTCAGAAACTGACCCCAAACCAACATAGATGTGAGGATTGGCAGGTGTGGACATTGAAAAAGTCATTATTACTGCACTCCATACATTCAAACAGTTACACAGAGACATGGAAGATTTCTCTTTCTTTTTCTTTCTTTTTTTTTTTGGCATGGAAGATATTTTTAAAGGACTGAATTGAACTTACAGAGATAAACATACAATGTGTGAGATGAAAACACTTTGGATGGGGTTAACAGCAGATTAGACATTGCAGAAGAAAAAATTAGGGAACTTGAAAATATAGCAAAGGAAATTATCCAAAATGAAAGACAAAGAAGAAAAAAAAGAAACAAAGAAAAAATCCTGAATGAAGCCAGAGGAGAAAAGTGCCTTATTTATAGAAGAGCAAAGATAAGAATTACATTTGACTTATCCTCAGAAACCACACAAGCAAGAAGAGAGTAGAGTAAAATATTTGAAACGCTGAGAGGAAAAACAAAACACTAACCTAGAATTCTGTACTTTGCAAAAGGAAGGGAGAAAAACTTTCAAAAGGGAGGGAGAAAACAAAAATTCGGAGAATTTGGGACCTGTAGACCTGCCTTGCAAGAAATGTTAAAAGAAGTTCTTTAAATAGAAGGAAATTCTACAATGTCAGAAACTTGTATCAACATAAAGAAAGGAAGAGCATCAAAGAATAAATAAGTGGAAAGTAAGATAAAAACTTTTTTCTTACTCTTAATTGATCTGACTGTTAATGGTTTACTGAAAATAATAATAGCAACAAGGAATTCATTTATGTATGCTTATGTATATATCACATATATACCCACAGATACACATAGGTATGCTCTATGTATTTATATACAAGTGAAATGAATGATAGCAATGATACAAAAGACAGGAGCAAAAAGAATTGGGATAATTGTTTTATTATAAGGCACTCACACTACTCATAAAGTAGTATAGCATTATTCGAAAGTGGACTTGGATTAGTTACAAGTGTGTATTAATAATAACTGAAAACAGGACATAACTCAAATATCTATCAATAGTTGAAAAGACAAATTGTAGTAGATTCATACAATAGGGTATATTTATACTCAGAAAGAAAAGAAAGTCCTAACGCACACAACAATATTGATTAATCTCAAAAACAGTATGTTGAGTGAAAGAAGACAGTCACGAGGGTGTAAAAACTGTGTCTTTCTATACACGAAGTTAGAGAACAGGCAACACTAATCCATGGTGGCAAGAGCCAGAACAATAGTTGCCCTGGATGTTGAAGAGTAACTGGGAAAAGACATGAAAGAACTTTCTGGGGTGATGGAAATGCTTGCTGTCTTGATGGGGGGGGGTGGTTTCATGGATGTAGACATTTATCAAAATGCATCAAAATGCATGCTTCAGATTTCTGTATTTTATTCTGCATGAATCTTGCTTTACAAATTAAACGGATATTAACTTTGTCACATAACATATGAATGATGAGCAACAGTTTATAAAGCTTATTTGTGTTTCTGAATGTTTGTTTAATTTTCTAAAGTAGCCTTCCAATTTCCAGTCTCATTAAACACATGTCATCTATTCAAACTTGAAACGCATGTGTTTATAAAGATTGTAAGTATTTCTGAGCCTTTCCTTTATCGTAGAGTTAAAAGTTTTAAGAAATGAAAAATTGCTGAACCGTGGGTAAAAACCCCAAGCATCTATTAAAAAAAATACTATTGAAACATTAGAGAAGAGATCAGATGGGCTTCAAGACAGAAGTGAAACTCCACAATAACAAAGATAGAGAACGGTGAAAGAAGGGACAAACAATAAAAAAAAAAAACTTATAATAAACACTCTGGGACGAATCCGATAGAAGGAATGGAAGTGAATAGCCAACAAGCAACGATCCGTGTGAAGGAGCGTAACTCAGGAAATATGCGTTACAACTGTGAGCTCTACAATGACCTTGGGTCCTGTTCTCATACCACGCATACCTCTCATTCCACGGGACACAAATATGCCTTTCATATTAGAAAGAAGACTATTTCCTATATGCTCAGCCTTTCCAGTGGCCATCATTTGGACAAGCACAGGGGCAGATATTTGGACAGTCGCTACTCATATTTTCTAAAACCTTTTATTTCTTCCCAGACAACTATATAGTATTCTCTAAAGCTTTATTCATTGGATTCATTAGGTGTTATATATGAAAATAAAATTCTTATATGACTTTACAATAAAATGTGTTAATATAACTGATAATTATTAAGATCTTCTAGAATGGGTGATATGCTGGCTATAGCCATTTTATTATGGTTTGCTTTTAGATTAGAATTATTTGCTAGCTCTCTTTTCTCTGCTTACCTATAAGCAATGCGAGGATAGGGATTGCGTTTTACTCACCTATGTAACTGCTTCAGAGCCTTGACCGTGACTGCAGATTAACATTCACTCTATTAAAAGGAATGGAAATGCCTTCCATTTTTCCTCTGCATTTTCAGGAGCTCCAGTGTCTCTTTGGCACAAGTTCCTCTAATCTGGATCCTTCATTACTCTTTTGAGTGTGTTTTGACGGTGAATATTTTTTATTTATTCGTGCATCTCTTCTTTCTTCTCTCTTTCCCCGAAGAATTCAACGGCTAAAGAGATAAACTGTTTCCGTTCGTGGAATGAGTTCTCATTTCTCTGATTTCCTCCAAAAGAAAGAGCAATAAATAAAACAGGGCAAACACGAGCTGTGTCAACATGGCAAACACCTGCAGGACAGCAGCTCGGTGCTGACAAAGACTTACGCAACTTTGGAATGGTTTGTCCCAGATCCAACAGTAAGAGTTTCCTGACAGTAACTCTCTCCCTGCCAAAGAGATCACGACCCTTGAATCTGGTAGAAAAACTGAGTATGATACTGTACTGTTGCTTCTGGAAATGACAGAATAAAATATATGTTTGGAATCTTGGTCACGAAAAGATGCTGTACATAGTTTAGCTTGCTACTAAAATATATATAGGATTCACAGTTTCCAAAGCAGTTGTACATATATTGTAGTCCCTCCTCCCCCCAAACACACACACACACACACACACACACACACACACACACACACACCCCACAAACCAAAAGGGCAGCTGTAATTTTATTCATGTTCCAGGTTCCAAAGGTGGAGGGCCAAGACTGGAGAATCCCAGCAGAGTATGATGTTAGTCAGGTTCCCCAGAGAAACAGAACTAGCAGGACGTATATAGAAAGATTTATTATAAGAAATTGACTCACCCAGGTTTGGAGGCTGAGAAGTCCCAATGTCCTAGGTCAAAGGCAGTCATGCAGAAATAGTTCCCTCTTCTTCAGCCTTTTTGTTCTATTTGGCCCTTCAACTGATTGGATGAGGCACACCCGCATAAGGAAGAGTAGTCTGCTTCATTTAGTCTACCCATCCAAACATCAATTTAATCCTTAAGTATCCTCATAGACACATCTATAATAGTTTGACCAAATGCCTGGGCGTCCCATGGTCCAGTCAAGTTGATACACAAAATTAACCACTATTGGTACTTTGTGGGACTATTAATTTTTCAAACACCCCATACTTTTATAGGTGCAAGGGATGAGATAAAATGAATAGAATCACAATAAGTGAAAATACTCTAAAAACTGGCAACAGAACAAGCAGCACTTTAATCTACTCTCAAGCAGTAGTTCTAAGAAGGGAAAATGATCTTTCCATAAATGTACAGAGAGGACAGTGCAGTCCCCACTTCTAATATGTTAACAAAAAAGCATGACGAGAGCTCAACGTAAGGAACAGAAGAAAAAGAAGCGTCTATGAAAATATTAGTATAAAACTAGGGGAAAAGGGTAATCTCCACAAAGTTTTGAAGAATTTCAGGAATCTCTTCGACTTCCTCAACAGAGTGCAGAAGGAGGCGGTCTCAATGAATGGGAGCAGAAAAACCGAAGAGGAAAGAAAAAGACAAAAAAGTGACAGAATGGGATAAAAAAGGCTAAGGCAAACAAAATGGGTAAAACAAAAAGAACTTCAAAGAAGCAAAAATAAATAGCATGGGTCAAATAAAGTTGTGTTTCATTTACGAAGATAACATAATGGCCTCCCTAGAAATGCAAGGGGTAAGAAAATACCCAGTGTTTCTGCCCTTTGTCATTGCTATGATTTAGGATTGCCTGGGCAGATTCTAGTCATGACATAAGAGAAGAGAAATAAACAGATATAGATACAAGAAAGGAGGGGAAAACAGAAGCTATTAAAGCTAATGAGATAGTTGAAAAAAGTTGTCCAGTTATAAAATCAACATACAAAATTGATCATTTGCCCATATACCATAAAGAGTTTCAAAGCACAGCAGGCAGACAATCTGATTACAAATCACTATAAATTATAAAATACCTAAGAATAAACTGAATAAGAAGTAGGCAGGGGACATCTGGGTGGCTCAGTCGGTTAAGCATCCCATTCCTGACTTGGGCTCAGGTCATGATCTTGTGTTTGTGAGTTTGAGCCCCACATTGGGCTCTGCGCTGATGGGGTGCAGCCCACTTAGGATTCTCCGTCTCCTCTCTTTCTCTCTCTCTGTCCCTCCCTTGCTCACTCTCTCTCGTAAAAAAGAAATAAACTTAATAAAAAAGAAATAGGCAGGAATAACATGAAAAAAATTAGAATAAATACAGTCTAAACTGTTTAGACTGTATTAGTCACAGGTCCTGTACTTTTTAGCCCCTTTATGTCTTCTCAGGTTTTTTTTTTTAAGTTTTTATTTACTTGTTTTGAGAGAGAGGGAGAGAGAGTGGGCACATGAGCTGGGGAGGGGCAGAGAGAGAGGGAGAGAAAGACAATACCAAGCAGGCTCCACCCTGTCAACGGAGAGTCTGATGTGGGGCTCAAACTCACGAACACAAAATCATGACTGTGAGATCATGACCTGAGCTGAAATCAAGAGTTGGAGGCTCAACCCACTGAGTCACCCAGGCATCCTTGTTTTCTTGGTTTTATCTTTCATCAACCTCCTGTGTCAACCTGTGGCCTAATCTGAGCTATTATTCATTGGGCATTGATGATGCATCCCACTTTGCTGCATTTGTGATTTTACTAATTCTAGAATGCTCTTTGGACTTTTGCACGTCCAAATCTATCCCGTCTTTTAATCTCATCTCACTCTGCCTGATTCCCTAGTCCTACAGGTTTTCTTTCTGTCGGTCCTTTGGAACCTCACATTCTGCCTCAAAGCATGAGCATTTAAGAGTCAAATTTTAGTCTATTTTATTTACTAGCATATGATTCTCTGTAGGACATTGCTTATTCACTTTTGTGTGTTCCATAGTTTTCATCAAAGTACCTGAAAAAAAGTAGATAATCATTTTATATGTTAAACAAATTAATTAATAGGTGTTCATACAATTAACTCAACTGAAAGCTTAACAAATAATTCAGTTTCAGGAAAGCGAGTGACATATTACTGAGCTATAAGGTCAAAAAGACTAGAAATAGGATTTGCAAGCACTAATAGCATTTCTTTGAAAAACTTTATTTTTTGGCTTTTCAAAAATGTTTTTATTTGTACAGCGTATTAAACCTTTTTCTTTTTACATCTTTTCAACCTTAACACTCCAATTTTTTCATTTACGGATGTACTTTACTTTTCAGAATTAACATAAAGAAACTTATTTTTTCTCATTTAGACATGTCAGTTAGTACAGACAAGAGGAGACACATTCAAGAAATATTTCATCTAAAACTTTTCACTCTCCCTTACTCTTCATATCTGGTACATTTTTGCCTTTTAAGTATTTCTCAACATCCCTTCCTTGTTTTTTGACCAAGATGAAGTATTTCCCATCTATCCCTTGGATGACCGCAATGTCCTCATAACTGCTTCCAGCCTCTCCTCAAATATACCCTCCCCAATACCACCAAACTGGTCCATCTAAAATATGGATCTGTGTTAATTGAATATGAAACTCTACTTCTTAGAAATGAATCTAGATTTGACAACAGAAGCTATGAGCCTAGATGAAGTCAACCAAGGGAAGTATGTAGACGGAGAAAAGAAAAGGGCTGAGGACAGATCCGTGAGGAACATGTACATTCACGGGGAAACACAAGAAGATGGACCTGTGTTAGTGAATTAAGAGCCATAACCATAGAAGCAGGAAGAAACCATATGACAGCAATGCTATAAAAATCAGCAGCGCAGATTCAAGAAAGGCATCATCAACTGTGTCATATGGTGTAGAAACTTAAGTAAGACAAAAATTAAAATATCCACTGAAGGAGGTCAAAAGATACAAGTTTTTGGCTACAAAATATGTAAGTCCTGGGATGTAACGTATAGCATAACAACTATAGTTAATAATACTATATTGTATACTTGAAAGCTGCTAGGATAGAAAATATTAAAGATTCTTATCATGCACACAAAATTCTAACTATGTGTGGGGATGAATGTTAACTGGACTTATTGTGGTGATCACTTCACAATAACAAATCATTACATTGTTCACCTGAAACTGATGTAATATTACATGTCAGTTATATCTCAATTACAAAAAATAATCACCCGTCTGGACCCAAAAATTTGTAAGAAAGTAAATTACTTAAGTATTAAGAAAGTAAAATACTTAAGTACTTACTTAAGTATTAAGTAATAGCATAGTAATGGATATATGATAGCAAAATCAATTACAGTTTTCAGTGAGACCAGATACCGTGACCTGAAAAGCTACATATTCAAAAAAGAAAAAAAAAGAGAAAGTGTCCACTGAATTTAACAATCAAGATGTCTGGACTCCTTAGCAAGAATAGTTTTAGAGTTCTCAAGGAATGATTGAAAAGAAAAGAAACGTAGACATGCATAGACTATCCTTTTAAGAATCTAAAGGAGAACATTCTCTATTGAAGGAGATAGAAGACTTGACGATATTTGCTTTGTACATCAGTTAGCTATTGCTGTATAACAAACTATACCAGACCTTAGTAAAAATACAAAAAGTTCATAAGGCTGCAGGGCTACCGGGCGGTTTTTCTGATCTAAATCATGCTCAGGAGATCTTGGCCGCACTAGCCCATGCATCAACTATCAGCTTGTAGGTAGGCTGAGGATTGGCTGGTCTAGGATGGATTCAGCTGAGACAGCTTCTCTGCTCCATGTGGCTGTCATCCCACAGTAGGCGAGCTGGTCCCGTTCATGTGGTGATGGCAAGGTTCTAGGAAGACAGTAGAAGTACACAAAACTTCTTGAGGCCTAGATTCAGACCTGGCACACCCTCATTTTACCATCTTTGTAGTTAGTTGCCAATTCATTCCCTGCATCATGTCCTCCAGGAGAGGCAGGAACTTACCCTGCAGTAAGGGTGGGTGGTGTGGTCAGCCATTCTGCTTCCATTCTGTGATTTGCAAGGATCTCCCGTGTCCACTAATGTCAATGGTCACATTTGAGAGGGGTGTTGTGGAGGCTTTACCTTCTAAGGAGAAGTGCCATGATTCAAACCTGATATGAATCTTCAACATTTGGAGAAATGGTTCAGTGTTCTATCACAGCGATTCTACAACTTCATAGTTTTCAAAAATAAGTTGGCTCAAAAACATGAGTTTTTCCCTATTGTCCATGATCTTGTAGAGACTGTGAAAATCATCCTCTATGAGATATACCCCTCTAGCTATTCTCAAGGTGCTCTATTGATCCTTTTTATAGAAGTTGACGAACCATATTTCAAACATTTTTATGTTAATATCTTGCAACGTAATTGTTTCTCTAAGAGAGAAGCAATTTTCAAATGGTTTTATTCCTTAGAATCAGCTGTCATTGATCTGCCATTGCTTCCAGTTTATTCGTATGCGTTGTGATAGTATTCGTATTAACGCTTGTCTATTTTAAAGTATTATCTGTTTTGGGGCACCTGCGGCTCAGTTGGTTGGACGGCCGACTTCAGCTCAGGTCATGAGCTCACAGTCTGTGGGTTCGAGCCCTGCGTCAGGCTCCATGCTGACAGCTCAGAGCCTGGAGCCGCTTTGGATTCTGTGTCTCCCTCTCTCCCTGCCCCTCCCCCACTCATGCTCTCTCTCTTTCTCTCTCTCTCAAAAATGAATAAACGTTAAAAAATTTAAAAACGAAAGTATTATTTGTTTTTAAAGGCTGTAGCACTTTTGTTGTAAAATGTCAGACTCAAGAATTGTAACTTGAAAAAGTTTTTATATACATAAGAATAATGTTACACTTTCATGCAGTATTTCAGTTTATGCTTAAAAATAGTCGTGATAAATGTATATCTGTAAGGACTGATGTATTATATTCTATACCATCTGAATGTCATCCACTACTCTAAATAGCTTACCAAAGCAAAGACTTGCCAAAATTTAAAATCACATAAGTTCTTTCCCTAAAGACTATAACTTATTAACTTGTGTTTTCAGTTCATTTGGTATGTAATTGGAGTTGTGCCCCACAGCTATGATATTACATGACATTTCATACTGAATATTAAATGAAAGTTAACATATGTACATTTTTGATTGACAGGCTAGTACTTGTGAATATAAATTCAAAAAGCCTCAAGGACACGTTAGCCCAAAGATAAAATACAAAATGTATGGCCACTTCAGAGAACACCTTATCTGCTGCCATGACAGCTTTTGTCATGGTTTGTAGGGTGGCTTTCCAACAGTGAGAAATAACCAGGAGTCCTCTCTGGAGTATCGTAGCACTAGAGATGGCACCATTATCTCTTCCCGTTCATTAATTGATTTTTAGGCACTTCCTCTTTCTCATCAAAGAAGCCTACGATTCTTTTAAAATCAGTCAGCAAACAGGGATTTCAAGCATAGCGATGTAAATATGTGAAAGATCCCGTGGGTTTAGGGTACAGTTACAATAACAGCCAACATGGCTCATTGTTTTCCTCCTTATTCACCTGGACTGACCTTCTTGTTAAGACATACAAAGAAAAATGGCATCTTAAATAAATACAAAATTTGGCACTGTGGCTTATTTAGATATTCAGGTAGATCCTGACATCCATGTCTCTGTTTTTTCTCCTTATTTAATAGGAATGGCATGCTTTGTCCATGAACATCCAAACATCCAATATTCTTTGTGGTGATGCATCAGTTGTTGAAAAACATTCGTTGTTTTTGTAATGGGCAATGTCAAAATTTTTCAGATAACAGAGAAGGATGTAAAATAAATCTCCTTCTCACTACCTAGTCCCACTCTGCCGAGTTCATTTATAGTCTTCTTCCAATAAATGTTTTTCATGAAGGTTTTGATATGTAAATTATATACACATACACATATATAATCCATTTTCCTCATAATTTTATATCTACTATTATCTTACACATCTATGCACATGTATTTGTCTAACTCATCTTAACAACCACATAACATTCTATTTTAGAGTTATGCCATAATTTACTTAACCAATTTCATAGTTATAGCCATTTAGCCAATTGTCCCTACATAGAAGATAGCGTTGTACATTTAATCAAACTTACCTTAGATGCCGTATTCTATTATAAATATGAAAAAATATGAAGACATCTGTTACATTATATGTAGCTATTCTTTAAGGATTAGTCAATGATTGGGAAGTGCTATGAAATTATTATTATGTTGCCAATGATTTGATGGCCCCTTCTTTGTCACTCACAAGACAACATTTTGCATCTTTACACTTTAAAGTACACTTTTAAGAGTACTATATACAAATTTTCAGAATAGTGTAGTATTAACAGAAACCTCAAAAGAAGAGTAAATGCTAGTAAATCTGGTTTATATCGTGGGTTTTGAATAGAACAATCGGTTTCAAACTGTTCTTCCTTTCTACATAGCTCTCTTTTCTTAATTTCGAAAATGATCGTAGGAATTTAATATTAAGTAAAGAAAAGTGTGTCTTACACATGGTTAGAAACTCAGAGGATCTGGACCAGATTTCCCAACAACTGTGAGTAGTTGAGACCCTTGTAGTTTCAGACTGGAAGAGCTTCCTTACCGAGTATTTATCAAGCATGAAGACATGCTCTCCTACACACAGACTGATGACAGCTAGGAACTGGAAGCAGTACAGACACGCCCAAGGAAAGGTTACTTTAAAAAGGAAAAATGGGAGAGGGAGGGCATCTGGGTGGCTAAGTCGACTGAGAGTCCGACTTCCGCTCAGGTCATGATCTCACCTCTGTGGGTTCGAGCCCTGTGTCGGGCTCTGGGCTGACAGCTCAGACCTGGAGCCTGCTGCAGTTTCTGTGTCTCCCTCTCTCTCTGCCCCTACCCTGCTCATGCTCTGTCTGTCTGTCTGTCTCTCTCACAAATAAACCTTTAAAAAAGTTAAAAAAAAAAAAAAAAAAAAGAAAACTGGGCCGGCATCAAAATAGTTTTCAGTAATATTAAGTACCAGAAGAAAGTTAAGCAAATATCAATTTTTGAAACTATGTTATTTTTTGCTGTGTCATTAATTTTATGAAATGCATTATGAATTTCACATAACTGAAGATAATTGAACATGTTGTTTGAAGTGCTTTGCATTAGCTCACTAAACCATCAAAACAAGGTAGGTGTTATCCCTCTTCAACAGATTGGAAAACAGAGTAAAGAGGGGCTGCCCAAGGTTGCAAAGCCAGGATGTGGTTAAGCCAGGTTGTGGACCTTGACCATGTAGGAATAGAACCTGATCTCTTAACTACTACCCTAAAAAATAATGTGGAACTTTCCTCTTGCTGGTGCTAAGTACAATCCCATACATTATATATACAGCAAACAGAAAAAGGGCACATAGAGAGATTTCTGTATAAACAGCTGCTAGGAAAATTCAAATTAAAACCACAAGGAGCTATTCCTACATCCTTACTAGAGTGGCTACAATTTTAAAAACGGATAGCACCAAGTGCTGACAGGGATGTGAGAAACTTGATTTCATACTTTGCTGGAGGGAATGAAAAGTGGCAGAGTCACTCTGGAAAATACCATGGTAGTTTCTTTAAAAATACCTAAGTGTCACGTGACCCAGCAATTGCACCCTTGGGTATTTATCCCAAGGAAATAAAAACCTGCATTCACGCAAAAACCTGTACACAGATGGTTTTATGGCAGCTTTATTAGCGACAGCTGAAAACTAGAAACAACCCAGATGTCTTTCATCAGGTAAACGGTAAAACAAAATGTGAAATAGCTACACCATGGAACACTGCTCGGCAATAAAAAGGAACAAATTATCAATACAATGCAATAACTTGGCCAAATCTCCAGAGAATTATGCTGAGTGAAAAAAAAATGATCCCAAAAAGCTAAAGACGCCCCTGTGATTCCATTTATATAACTTAATTTTTTGGGGGCGAGAGCACTGGGGAGGGGCAGAGGGAGAGAGACTCCACGCTCAGTGTGGAGCCCATTGTGAGGCACAAACTCATGAACTACGAGATCAAGACCTGAGCTGAAATCGAGACGCCCAACTGATTGAGCCATCTGGGCGCCTCTATATAACATGCTTGAAATGACAGAGCTGCCAGAATTACGGAAGGATTGGGAGTAGGAGAGAAATGCTAAACAAGAGCAACCTGAGAGGCTCTTCCAGTAGTAGAATTGTCCTTGATCTCGGCTGAAATAATGGTAACATGTTGACTGTATTATTGTTCTGGGGGATGCTCCCTTTTCGGGAACTGGGTCAAGAAAACGTGGGATGTCCCTGCATCATTTCTTATAACTGCTTGTGAACCTACAATTTTCCCTAAATAAAAAGTTTAAATAAGAAAAGGTAACGTGTTCCACTTATGGGATGAGTGAGTCACAGCGATGGAAGACATAGCACAGGGTATAGAGTCAGTGGCACTGTGACAGTGTTGTGTGGTGACAGATGGTAACCACGCTTGTGGTGAGCACAGCGTAACCTGTAGACTTGTCGAATCACTACGTCCTACACTTGAAACTAATGTGAGGTTGTTGACTATCCTTCAACTAAAAAAAAAGGATTGTGATATCATGCCAACATCTAGAAAATCATATTTCTGTTCAAAGGCACTAAAAAGAGAGGCCTAGATTTACCACTCTAATATCCTTTATGGCCGAGGGGACAGGATGGGGTGGGGTGACAGCAGGGCTTGAAGAAATTCTTCAGATTAGAGTCGAAAAAAATAGAACTCATAAACGCAAATGAAAAACCTATTAAAATTAAAAAACAACATAATAAAATAAAGCGGTGTTAAGATGAAACAGTGGATATCGTGACGATTACCTCGAAAGACCACATCCAAGCAATGGTAGAAGCAGATGACAGAGAACGTTCTCCCCCTCACCTCACTACCGAGATTGATGTTTCATGCTCCGAACTGAGTCCTATTTCAGTAAAGTCCTTCTTCCATTTTAAAGTCGTTTTGGTTTTAATAGTGCCTCCATAGTCACTTCAAATGCCCATTAGTTGGATTTATGCGTTCTTCGCCATGAGAAGTTGAGTTGAGCTTTATGTTTTTAGCAAAGGCTTTGAAGTCCCAGAGTTTATTTTATGGTTTACTATAATCAGTACGTTAAATTAAGTTGAATCTTAACTTCAGAAATATTTTCTACAGAAATAAGGGAGATAGAAAAGAAAAATCCCTTTGGAAAGGTTGCATACCCTTCCGTACCACTCAGAAAATCAAAGCTATTTTGAGAAGGTTTCACTGCTCCTCACCCTCCCTTGTTTCACTTGCTTCGAAACCAGAATCACTTCCTGTTGCTTTGCCAGATGGCCGGAGCGATTTCATCGCGACATCGCCCACATGTGCTTTCATGAAGTCTACACAGAACGGTTCGCATTTCTGGACTAAATACACACTCCTAAAATGCCTTCTGCTCTAGAATAAAAGAGAGACTTCCACAACGTTTCCAAGCGTCGGGTTCCTGAAGGCTTCGGTGAGATAGCCTTCCCTTTTCCATTTCCCTCTCTTTGCATCTGGAGCGCTGATTCCCACATTGACTGCAGGGTGGGACCACTCAAGAGGCTTTGGGAAATACCCGTGCCTCGGCCCTGCCCCCGAGGAGCTGAATGATCCGCGTGGCCCGAGCCTCAGGCGTTTTTAAAGCTCTTGGAAGTTTCCCGAAAGCAGCCTGGGTTGAAAAGCAGGAAGTTCCATGCATTTGATCAAATCTAAGGACAGCTTAATTTGCCATTTTATCAACTCAATTCCTAGCCTCATGCGACTGCGTTTTTCAAAAATGACATTTGAATTCTAAATCGCACTCTGCATTCAGGTTCTGGGGTCTCTCTGCAGTGGTCAGGCAGCTCAATTTTAAATTAGTGAAATAGTTGTCTTGGTCTTGGTAATCGTTCCCTGACGTATATGTATATTAAACCATCACATTGTGTACTTTAAATACGCACAGTATATACTTGTCATTTACTCCTCAATAAAGTTTAAAAAAATAAAATGCTGTTAAATTTTACTATTAAAAAAATTGGTAAAGTAAGATTTTGCAGCTTGGGCATTCCTGCACAAACTGGAAATCTCTGACATGTAGCAAGTCATAATTTGGCTGAAGCACAAATTGGAGAGCAGGAATATCTATGTCTCAATGCAGTTGGGTGGTACTCTGCTGGTTGCGGGTGGGCTCAGGGCATTACTCTTTTGTCTTCCAGATAAAAATGGCCTCCGAGGGGCACCTGGGTATTTCAGTGAGTTGAGCGTCTGACTCTTGATTTCAGCTCAAGTCACGGTCCCAAGGTTGTGAGATTGAGCTCTGTGTCAGCCTCCATGCTGAGCGTGGAGCCTGCATGGGATTCTCTCTCTCTCTCTCTCTCTCTCTCTCTCTCTCTCTCTCCCCGCCCCTCCCCCACTCACACTTGCATGCACACTCTCTCTCTCAAAATAAATAAACTTTAAAGACAAATTTTTTAAAAAGTGGTCTCCACGTGAGAAAGAAAATATTGGAGACAGTGAAAAGAGCAGTTCACTTTTGGTATGAAGACATACATCAGAACATTCAATTGTATTTGCAACTGCATGGATGGAACTAGAGGGTATTATGCTAAGTGAAATTACTGAGTCAGAGAAAGATATCATATGACTTCACTCATAGGAGGACTTTAAGATACAAAACAGATAAACATAAGAGAAGGGAAGCAAAAATAATGTAAAAATAGAGAGGGGGACAAAAATATAAGAGGTTTTTAAACATGGAGAACAAGCAGAGGGTTACTAGAGGGGTTGTGGGAGGGAGCATGGTCTAAATGGGTCAGGGGCATTAAGGAATCTACTCCTGAAATCATTGTTGCACTACATGCTAACTAACTTGGCTGTAAATTTAAAAAAAAATAAATTAAATAAAAATTACAAAAAAAAACCCAAAAAAGTATTCAATTGTAAAACATTACCATGTTTATGTAACTTAGGCATTTACCTCCCCCCAACACACACTCACGTACACACACACACACACACACACACACACACACACACACACACTTTTCGCCTTCATATTCTCTGCCATTTTTAAGAGCCAGCCATGTCTCTGCAGTATATTTGGGGGAAAAGAAATAGCTAGTTTATTTCATGTTTGTCCTCAAATCCTGCAACAATGTAGCTATGGCTCCAGTAATCCCTCTTCCCTTCTAAGGCGTCCAGCTTTTGTACTCAGCCTCTGTTCAGTTTGTGGCTAATTGCCGCTGAAAACCTTAGTACCACCGGCGTTTCTCAGTAAAACATTCTACGGTCATGCTGGGCTGAGGTGACCGCGGGGGAGGGGGGGTGAGGGGAGGGAGAGCAAATGTCCACTTACTGCCCCGACCTTCGGTTCCCCACACTACCCCAACCTGAGTGTATGAGAAGATTTACTGCAGGTTTGCAACTAACTGGACAGAATTACAATGTTGGCAAAGGAACTTCAAATAGGAGGCAAATATGGCTACCCTCAGTCTAAGACAAAAGAAAACAAAATGAAACAATGTCCCCAAAGCCCTCTTCCTGCACATTCTAGGTCTGGCCTATCTGCCTTGTCTTAAGATCTACCTTCCCATCTCTAGAAAGGCCTTTCTCCCATTCTTCATAGTACTGGAAAAATCTTTTCCTCCCCCTGAAATAACTGTGTCCCCCAGTCAGGACAATCCACAGCACCCAGAGTATATTTCCCAAAATCTAGCGTGCATCCACTTAATTTACTCCTTTAAACATAACCAACCGATAATATCTATTTTCTTCCTTTTAAATTTTTTGTAATGTTTATTTTATTTTTGAGAGGGAGAGAGAGACAGAGCATGAGCTGGGGACAGGTAGAGAGAGAGGAGACAGGATCTGAAGCAGGCTCCAGGCTGACAGCAGACAGCCGGATGTGGGACTTGAACTCAGGAACCATGAGATCATGACTTGAGCCAAAGTCGGCGCTTAACTGACTGAGCCACCCACGTGCCCCTGCCTACTTTCTTCTTTAAAAAGCTTTTGGCCAAACGTGAAAATGAGATGGGAAACACGAATCTGCATGCCCTTTGTGGGTAGCATTTCTCCAAGCTTCTCATTTCGTTGTGCTAAGTGTAATTCTGCTATCAGATATATACGTTTTTCGCACACCGTGGTCCCTAAACATATTCCAATCATTTATTTGGCATTCGGTTGAAGAAATGCTATTCCTCTCTTGTGGAAGGAAACAGTTGAGAGGGGTTTATTGGGCGATAAAATATCCGTCTTCGCTTCCTAACGGGTTTTCAAGGGTAATGTCGTTTACATGCAATCTTCTCTTTGGAGGTGCTGATTTTAGACCAGGGATCAACAGGCTTCTTATGCAAAAAGCCAGATAGTAAATATCTTAGGCTTAGCGGGCAGTATGGTCTCGGTCACAATTACTCATCTGCTGTTGTAATGTGAAGGTGGCCATAGACGAAATGTAGATAAACGGGTGTGGCTATGTTCAATACAACTTCATTTACAAAAACAGGCAGCGGGCCAGACTTTGTCCCTGGGTGCCGGTTTGCCAACTCCTGCTTGAGACAGTAACCTCACATAAAAGGCCGCTGACAGGCATCTGCAGAATCACCCAGGTGAGCTCTGACAGGCAGACCTGACCACGGTTGGTTTTAGCACTCTGAGGCTCCCTGTCTTTGGGATCTTTGTATGGAGCGGGGTGAAAGCCCTCATTCTCCCTGAGGCTGGCAGTCTTCGTGAGTCACTGCAGAAACACGCTGGAACAGACTCCTACACAGACACACCCACGTACATCCCCTCACACACATTCGAGCATTCTCCCAAGGACGAACAATTCTAAGGCAGACAATAGTCTACATCCAGGTGAAGGGAAAGAAATGGTTTCCTAGAGGCCACAAAATCTGGACAACCGTTCCTGCTACAACGGAGAGCACATTCCGAATTACACTCCAGAGCGATTTTAATCCGTTTCTTCTCATTTTCTTCCTCTGGGTCATGCAAGGGGCTCGCTGGGCATAGGAAATACAGTCCCTTATGATGCCTTCCCAAACAGCACAGTCCTCAATTCCTTGGCTAATTGGACAACTACCTAGGTTTTGAAATTATGTGGTTTTTTTTTTTTCTTTACGGTGTACAAAGCTGTGCTCCCTGCTAAGTGTCCCTGGAGAAGAGGACTGTAGACAAGTTTATTTTGCTACCCTCATCTCCTTCTGTGATGAGCCCCTACAGGTCACAGCAGCAAGTTCATGTGGCTCTTCCAGGTATACCTGAGAATTTGGGGGTTGCTGAAGCTATTAACAGATCTTTTTGAGGAATGCCAAGGCTTGCTGTGTTGACGTTACAGGAGAATAGGAAGGATCCCTATCTCTGGGGCAAGGGCCTACAACTCCTTCCAGAAAGCTTTCTTCCTGGGGGCAGTATGGGTTCTTACATAGCACATCACACAGAAAGAACACCCTATCCTCTGTACGGTCTTCCTTCACTTTTATGGAAATCCGCTAAAAATATCGCTTTTCCCTCAGCCACACACAACCTCATCACCACTCTGTCTTCCTATTAATTTCTCTCTCATCCCCCATCCTGCCCCCCACCATGTCACCCAGCCTCCCTACTGAAAATGGTCACTGGGACTTCCACTCTTGCCTGATGGCAGAACCAAGCCACTCATTGTCCACAACACCCGGCTGCTCTGTGTCACCTCCAGTTTTGTGTTTCCTTTCTCCATATGAAGGAAAGTCCACAAAACCCCTTAGGACACAAATACTATCGTTCTTTCTCTGCTTTTGGCTCTGGCGAATGACATGCTGCAATGTATTGCATGTACGGTTATGCCGTGTGGGTGTTTAATGTACAATGGGTGGATGTTTTCTCTTTTCTGACTCTGTTTGAATGTTCTTGTAACCTTATGCAGCACACAGAGCTTCTTCGTCAATTGTGCGTTTGCTTCAAACAAGCGTCGTTTTTTAAACCAGCAATTATTTAATAAATGCTTCCAAGCGTTAGTCTGTGGACGACTACGTGTGTTTTCCATGTCCACGAATGACAAGGGGGAAAGGCCTGAGTTTCAAATAAAGTGGAAGAGACTGAGATCAGATTTTCTCCGCTTTCACTTTAAAAATCAAATATTATTACTTTAATCTACAATTAATCTATATCTATCGCCGAATCCTATAACACGACAAAAATATAAAAAGCATAAAATAATAGCCCTGTTGCCCCTTACTCCTACTCACCCTACCAAAAAAAGTCAATATTGATGGTGAATATTCTTTCCAACTGTAACTCGTTTTATTTGGTTTTTACTTGATGACATTTCATGGATATTATGGTAGATGATATTAAGTCCATGTACACTCGATGCTCCTTTGTAAGGTGGTGTTCCCTGTGCAAAGACAGTAAATTTTGTTTTCGTTAGTCTCAGGCAGAGCCATTGACTAACTTTGGCCAATGAAATGGGAGCATATAGGATATGTATCATTTTCAAGCAAGAGCTTTAAAAGCTAGCTTGTATTTTTGTCACCTTTCTCCTTACCTTCTTCCCTGAGGTCAGAACACTTTACATAGAGGCTGTGACAGCATGCTGAGTTCTGGAGTCAAGACGATGTAGAGAAAATGAGGCAGAGCTGATTCACAGTGGATATATGAAGTGAGCAAGAAAAACGCCTTTGAGATTTGGGACTCATTTGTTACTGTAGCTGAAACCTGGCCTCCCCTGACTGACACAAACATATTTACACTTAAACACATATGGCTCTACACACTTTTCGTAAGCAGGTGCACGCGTGGTATTGCATCCTTTGGATCAACCATATCGTTAAATACGATATGGTATTTAATCAATCTCTACTTATACACGTGCAACCTCTTCCGATTTTGACAATCTCAAAGGAGAACATTTTTATACATTTGTTTTATAACTGGCCTTCTACCTGAATTCTTTGGTTAGTTTGCCACTTGTTTCTCTTGGATTTTCTAGTTACATCATTTATCAATTCTAACGTTGGGATGTTTGCCCTCTCTTCTCTAATATTTGTGCCTTTTATTTCATTCCCTTGTCAAAATGCTTAAACTAGAATTTCTAGAAAAGTATAAAACAGAATTGAGGGAGTAGCCCTCTTACCATACTGCACTCTCATCTTTAATGAAGAAACCCACTCGTGTTTCAGTCTATCAAGACAGCGGTTATCACCTTGAAGAGTAAGTTTCTAATTACACTTCCCTAAGAGATTAAAAAAAATGTTTAATGTTTATTTATTTTTGACAGATAGAGAGACAGAGCACGAGTGAGGGAGGGGCAGAGAGAGAGAGAGAGGGGAACACAGAATCCAAAGCAGGCTCTGGGCTCCGAGCTGTCAGCACAGAGCCCAATGCAGGTCTGGAACTCACGAACTATGAGATCATGACCTAAGCCAAAGTCAGACAACCAACTGAGCCACTCTGGTGCCCCAGCCTAAGAGATTTTTTTTAAAGTTTATTTATTTATTTTGAGAGAGACAGAGCGTGCATGCAGTGGGGAGGGGTAGAGAGGGAGGCAGAGAGAGAGAATCCCAAGCAGGCTCTGCACTGTCAGCTCGGAGCCCGACACGTGGGGCTCAAAATCACAAACCGTGAGCTCATGAACGGAGCCCAAATCAAGAGTTCGTTGTTTAGCCGACTGACCCACCCAGGTGCTCTTCCCTAAGAGATTTTTTTGAGAGTTCATTGAATTAAATTGTTATTTTTAGATAACTAGGGATCCTGCATGCAGTTATAAGAAATTATACAGAGATTCACTGCACCCTTTTCCCAGTTTCCCCAATAATAACATTTTGCAACACCAGCCCAAGGACGCAACCGGGTTGATGAAGTTAAGATACAGGATGTATGGGCCTTACTCTTGTAGCCGTATCTGCTTTATTTTTGACGTGGCAGGGTCTGTAGTGATACCATCTGTTTCATTCCTGGTATTTGTAATTCGTGTCTTCTCACTTTTTTTTCCTCGTCAGCTTTGCTGGAAGTTTGCTAATTACATTGATCTTTCAAAGAAACCACTGATTTGTTTCATTGATTTTTCTCTCCGGTTTTTCTGTTTCAATTTTTCATTGATTTCGGCTCCTGCCTCCATTAGTTCTTTCCTTCTGCTTGTTTGCATTTATTTTGATTGTCTCTTTCTAGGTTTTTGAGTGGGAGCTTAGATTATTGACTTGGGAATTTTTCTCTGTTGTAAATGTGTATTTTTAGTGCTATACTTCTTCCTTTTCAGCACAGCTTTAGCTGTGTCCTACAAATTTTGGTATGTTGGTATAGTTGATTCTTGAATAACCCTGGTGTCCACCCCTGCACAGTCAAAAATCCTTGTAGAACTTTTGACTCCTCCAACACTTAACTCATAGCCTACTGTTGGCTGGAATAACATAAACAATTAGTTAACATGTATTTTGTATGTTAGATGTATTATATACTGTAATTTTACAATAAAGTAAGCTAGAGAAAGGAAACTATTAAGAAAATCATAAGAAAAAACAATACTATACTGTATTTATTAAAAAATCTGCATATAAATGTACACATCCGTTTCTTTTTTTTTTTTAATGTTTATTTTTGAGAGAGAGAAACAGCATGTGAGCAAGGGAGGGGCAGAGAGAGAGGGAGACACAGAAACTGAAGCAGGCTCCAAACTCTAAGCTGTCAGCACAGAGCCCAACACGGGGCTTAAACCCATAAACTGTGAGATCATGACCTGAGCCAAAGTCAGATGCTTAACCGACTGAACCAACCAGGCTCCTCAGGACCCATCCATTTCCGATCCATGTTGTTTGAGGATCGAGTGTATTTCCATTTTCCTCCACTTAAATGTATTTTTAAATTTCCTTCAATACTTTTTCCTGGATTCATGCATTATGTATAAATGTGCTGTTTGCTTTCCAAGTGTTTGTGTTTTCTTGTGATGTTTCTATTACCGGTTTCTAGTTTGATTTCATTATGATCAACATGCTCTGTATAATTTCAATTTGTTATAATTTGTTGAGGTTTGTTTGGTGGCCCAGGATAGGTTCTATTTTGATGTATATTCTGTGAGCACTTGCACAGAATGTTTGTTTGCTGTGTTTTCATGAAGTATTTTCTACACATTGATTCAATCCTGTTGGCTGATGGTGTTGCTAAGTTCTCTATATCCTTGCTGATCAGGGTTGTTGTTGTCGCAAGTGTTGAGTGCGTGTTGATGTCTCCAACAAAAATTGTGTGTTTATTTCTCCTTTCATTTCTATCCATTTTCGCTTCACATATTTTGCAGCTCTGTTCTTTGGTCCATACATATCAGGCCTTCACAGATACCTCCAGGCCGGGACTGGTAAAAGAATCCCTTGTTACTCCTCCCTAAGTACTCTCCATTGGCATGGTGTCATAATGGCCTCATTACCATAGGGGAAAACCACATCTAGTTACTGCAGGGTGAGGATAGAATTCCAGTCTCCCCAAGTAATCCCCACTGACATTGTGGGCAGTGGTGGGGAGGGTAGCCTGGTGAATGTGGAATTCGAGGCTCTCTATACTACCTTTGCTGTTTTGGGTGGAGGTGTCACGGGGCCACAGTGTTTTCTGTGGTGTTTCACTGGAGCGTTGATTGTTTAGGAACTTTCTTTGTTACTAGGCTACTCCTTTCCTTGTCCTCTGGATAGAGAGAGGCTCCTCATGGGATTTTTTTTTTCTTTTTCTTTTCTTTCTTTCTCTCTCTCTCTCTCTTTTTTTTTTTTTTTTGCTGCATCTGTTGGCCGTCCTAGGTTGCCAGCTTCTTCAGCTCTGCTTGTGAGAAATATGAAGTAAAAAGAAATCCAGAGATTCATCGTTGGGTAATTCCTAGCTAGTCTTCTTTCTTCTCTCCACCTTTCTGATACTCCTTATGGTTTATTTTATTTTTTTTTTAAATTTTAATGTTTATTTTTGTGAGAGCGAGAGAAACAGACTGCGAGCGAAGGAGGGGCAGAGAGAGAGGGAGACACAGAATCCAAGCAGGTGCCAGGCTCTGAGCTGTCGGCACAGAGCCAAACCTGGGGCTCGAACTCACGAATTCGTGAACCACGAGATCTTGACCTGAGCCACGCAGGCGCCCCTATATATTTGTTTTCTAGTTTTTGTTTTGTTTTGTTCTCTTGTACTTACTGAGAATAGGGACTTACTCCATCTTCCCAGAAACAGAAGTCCAAGGAACTTATTAGGAGTGAACACTGAACAACTGCCTCTGTCTTCATGTACTAAAATTAAGAAATGTCTTAATTTTGAATGATAGTTCCATTTATTTGATAAACCCTTCCATAATCATGAAATAATATGTAATATTTTGCTTATGGTCAATCCTAATATTTTATTTAGGATTTTAAATATCAATATCCACACATGAAATTGGCTCATAGTTTTCTTTTTCTATATATTTGTCATTCAGGCTTTAGAAAATTGTGGAAATATTTCTCCTTCATTTGTGTCCTAGAACCATCTAAATGGCATAAGAATTATCTATTCCTTAAAGAGTTCTAGAAAAAATTTCTATCTCCCAGAAGTCTCTTTCTTGGTTAGGGCACTTTCTTAAAACATATTCTTCAATAACTTTTGTAATTCCTTCCATTATTGTTGGTCTCTTTAAGCATGATCTGTCTTAAGTCAACTTTTGAAATTTTTATTCTCCTGGTTTTCAGATATATTATCAAATTCTTACTTTACATCTCTTATTTTTCCTCCATATCTTTGGTTATTTTCTTTATACATTCCTATTTTCATTTCCATTTATTCATCTTTCCTCCCTTTTATCTTATTAAATAATCAAATAATTTATATTATTGCTTGCATTACAAAAAGGTTCACTTGCAATTTCCACTAATTTTTGCTTTCCATTAATTTAATTCCATATTTTAGTTTTGTTAATTCCCTCCTTCTGCCTTCTTTAGGTTTAACTTTTTCTTCTAATTTCTTAACTTTTTAAAGTGATTATTTTCATTTTTTCTTTTTCAATAACAAAATGACATGAGGTTACAGATTTTCTTATAAGTAGAGTTCTGATGACATTCCTCCAGCTTTGATTAACTACTGTTCTTGTTATCTTTCTTTTGTTGACAATATGGCTTCTACCACCCACATGATACAAGAGTTGTTTAGGGGGCCATGTGAACATTTCCAAAGGGTTGGAGGCTTTGTTTCATTAAAAACAAAACAAACAAAAACTACTTATAGTTGTACATGGTAAAAATATTTTATGCTCTTTATACCTTACAAAATGGCCGAAATCTTTTCTATGGCTTGATGTATGGCCAATTTTTATTACTATTTCATGGGAGCCTGAGCAGAAGGTAGTCTTTTATTTTCAGAAGGAGAATTTAACAGATGTTTATTATTTCAAGCTTGTTAATTCTATCATTCAGGTCTTCAGTGTTTCTATTTTTCTGTCTGCTTGATTTGACAGGGACTGAAGAAAGACATTTTAAACTTGTCATCTAAAAAATAAAAATAAAAAAATAAAATAAAAATAATGCTTTCTCATAAATAATTTTTTAAACTCCAAATGGTGATCAAGGTACTTCTTTCCTTCCCTCCCCCATGCTCAGTTCCACACCCCAAGACAAATGCTGCTAACAATTTCTGGTTTTAGTAGGTGTTGTAGAAATAGATAAATAAATTGAATGCTGCATTATATATAAAATATATGTGTTATAAAGTATATATATTATATGTCTTCAGAGCTATCTTTTCATTTTAAAGAACTGAAATTTTGCAGTCAAATGCTCACTCCGTCTCTTTTCTTTCCATCCTCCCTCCTCCTGAAAGCAATGTATATCACTCCATGATTTTTGTACTTTTTTTAAAGTTTATTTATTTTAAGAGAGAGAGAGAGATGGAGAGGGGTAGAAGAGAGGGAGAAAGACTGCCAAGAAGCTGATAACATGGAGCCCAAAGCAGGACTTGAATCCACAAACCAGGAGATCATGACCTGAGCTGAAACCGAAATCAAGAGCCAGCCACTTAACTGACTGAGCCACCCAAGTGCCCCTGATTTTTGTACTTTTAATTCATATCTATATATTCATAAATAATATAATAATATAAATAGTATATGTTACATATATGGCTACATACATATACTATACGTACACCATCAAATTGCTCATTGTTTGACAATTTGCTTTTTCACCCACCATCATTCTTTTGATAGAAATTGATATACGTTGATGCAGTCATTCATTTTAGCTGCTAAATAAATTTGCACTGCCTACATCAAACTGACTTTACCCACTCACCTACTAAAGAACAGGTTATTTCTACTTTTCTAGAAAGGTGTGCTTCATATATGTCTGCTTATTTACAAGAGACACTGCTCTCAGAATATTGGCATCCTTAACTTTCTTAGCTAGTGTCCTAAAAATGGGGCTGTTCAAAGTGGTTCTTCGGTTACCCTTCAGGACATGTTTAAGATATTAAAAACATTTTTTTTCAGTTTATTTATTTTGAGAGAGACACAGGCAGCGTGAGTAGGGGAGGGGCAGACAGAGAGGGAGAGACAGAAGTCTTAAGCAGGTTCTGCACTGTCAGCACACAGCCCAATGCAGGGGCTTGAACCCACAAAATCGTGAGATCATGACCTGAGCCAAAACCAAGAGTTGGACCATTAACCAACTGAGCCACCCAGGCACCTCTCTTAGGGACATATTTTATTGGGTGTTTAGTATATGCCAGGTCTATTCTTGTTTTAAAAAATTTTTTTTTGTTTAACGTTTATTTATTTTTGAGAGACCTAGAGACAGAGCGTGAGCAGGGGAGGGGCAGAGAGAGAGGGAGACACAGAATCAGAAGCAGGTTCCAGGCTCTGAGCCATCAGCACAGAGCCTGATGTGGGCTCAAACTCACAGACCACGAGATCATGACCTGAGCTGAAGTCGGACGCTTAACCAACTGAGCCACCTAGGTGTACCTATGCCAGGTCTATTCTAAGCACTAGGGATATAGCAATAAAACAGAAGGCTTATTTCCTTTTCTTCTGAAGTTTACATTCTAAACTGAAAAGATAGATAATAAATAAAAACATAAAACACCAGATGGCAATTAGGGCTTTGAAAAATTAAATAAGGTATAAGGAGTGGACAGAAAGTGGTTGGGCTGGGGCAGGGTAGTCAGGGAAGACCTGTCCAATAAAGTGAAGTTACAGCAAGAGCCTGAATGAAGCGAGGGAGAGACCCGAGTGGGTGTTTGGAGAACGCATAGTCAAGTCTGGGAGACTAGCAGGTGCACACACAGGACGAGCAGCAGGAGCAGTGGGAACCAGCCTGGTGTGTTTGAGGAACAACAGGGAAACTGGTGTTGCAGCACAGGAGCAAAGAGCCAGGAAGTGGATCCAACAAGGCCAGTGTAAACTACGGCAAGGACTTGGATTTCTTTTTAGTGAGTGGAATGGGAAGCCAGTAGAAGGTTTTAGGCAAAAAAGTGATGTGATCTGACTTAGGTCCTCAAAGGGTGACCTTGGCTCTGGTATTGAGCAGTAGCCGGAAGACTGGTTGAAGACTATCGTCATGATCCAGGTGACAGATGAATGTGAAAGATAGTTGTGGAGGTGATTGGATTCTGGATATAATTTGATGTGAGAACTCTAGTGTTTACTGATGATGACCAGATGTTGGGGGGAAAGAGAATGAGGGCTTGGGGCTGCCTTGGATGTTTTAATCTGAACCTGTAGAAGGAACAGAATTAACACTTACTGTGGGAAGAGCAGATTAGGGTCTTAAATTTGAGAAGCCTACTGGATATTGAGAGGAAGATAATAGTCCTTTTTGATCTTGCAGACAATCTAGGGATTGGGGCCTGAGCAAGTAGTGTTGCCATTGACTGGTTTATGAATTTATATTTCCCACCTGCAGTGTGTAAGAGCTTCTGTGTTTATCAACACTTCAACCCTTGATGTTATCAGACTTATTTTTGCCAGTCTGATGGATTCGAAATGGTCTCGTTATCATTTTAATTTGCATTATCCAGATTCCAGTGATAGAGCCTCTTTCATTAGGGTTAGTGGCCACCTGTGTTTCCTCCTGTGTGAATTGTCTGCTTATCTTTTCTATTTTATTTATTGGTTTATAGGGGCTCTTTATAAACTCTCAGTATAAATCAATTGCATATATCTTCTGCTAGTCCGTGGCTTGTCTTTTCATTTTATTTCTAATTAGTTAGTCACTCAAGCATTCTGTCTTAAATAACCTAAGAACCTTATTTCTAGAACCCCCATAACCAAGGAAGGAATTAAAGCAATGAATACTTTCTTCCATTTCTCTCCTTTCTGTCTCTCAAATGTTTCCATATGCTCATTTTTGTCATAGTATATTATATTTATTGGATTATTACGTTTCACTGTAATACTTTTTTTTCAAGGTTTTGAATGTAAATTTTGTACCATTTTGATAACTTTTTCAGTGGACTCTTGGTCCTTCCATGTTTATTTTGAGTCACCCTTTAGTTGGTTACACTATTATATCATATAATTGCTTTGGGGACAGGCGATATATTTCCAAGATCTCTACGTATTTGAGAGCGTTTTCCTGCTGTGTTTGAATGTGGACGACTACATGGTTGTGATTCTTAAGTTGCATTCTTTTTTTTTCTTCAAAACTCCTCTCAAGTCAATTAATGCTGAGAAGAGTTCTGAGGTCAGTAGTGTTTTTCCTTTGGGTCAGAGGTCAGCAAACTTTTTCTGTAAAGGGCCAGATAGAAATTACTGTAGGCTTTGCAGGCCACATGGTCTCTATTGTAATTACTCAACTCTGCTATTACAGTGTTAATGTGGCGATAGACATGTAAACAAAAGAGTATGAATGTATTCCCATAAAACTTTATTTACAAAAACAGACAGCAGGCGGGATTCTGTCTGTGTGCTATAGTTTACCAATCCCCTGCTTTTAGATGATTCACTCTTACTTGCTTGTAGGTTACTTATATTATACTCAACGTTTTATAACTCTCTCCAAGTAATTATTCTCTTTTAACAATTCTGGAAACACAGTAAGTCCTTTTAATTTTTAGAATTGCAAAAAAAGTTTTCGCACATCATTCAGAACAAAGACTAAGTTCCAAAAATCTTAAGAACACCATGGTCCTTATGTAAAGAAGTGGCAACATACAGAATTATGTCTTTTTCAGGTAACAATCCAGAAGTAGGCAATTCAGGCCTGCTGCAATGACTCTGCCTTCTTCCACAGGTGACTTCCCTCTCTGGGTCAAAGGCATATACTCCACTTTTCACTATCTCCAGGAGTGTTCTTAGATAAAATATA
The DNA here is from genome assembly GCA_030068075.1 of Paguma larvata. Lineage (NCBI taxonomy): Eukaryota > Metazoa > Chordata > Mammalia > Carnivora > Viverridae > Paguma > Paguma larvata. Next base: position 115,372,480 of record CM057828.1, read on the forward strand.
GGATACCCAGTTCACTTGGAATTTCAGATCAACGATGAATACTTTTTTTAGTATAAGTATGTCTCATGCAGTAATTGAGACATACTTATACTAAAAAAGTATTCATCGTTGATCTGAAATTCCAGTTGAACTCGATGCTCTATTTTTATTTGCTATATCTAGCAATCGTTACCTACAACCACCAGGAAGGGGAAGAAGGACTAAAAAGGCACAGGTCCAAACCTTCTAAGAGAAGACCTCCAGAGTAGCAGACACTCATTCCTGCCCACATTTTATTGCCTAGAGTTTAGACATGTGGCCACGCCTCCTTAGAAGGAAGGCTGAGAAATAGAGTCTAGTTTGTTGATCATGTGTTTAGCTAAAATGGTATTCTTACAGAAGAAGGTGAGAACAGATATTAGGGGACATTTAGTAGCCTGACACATTATATCTTTGAATACGTTTTGTTTCATTAGTTGTAAACTCTTTGTTAGAGACATCAATTTCTCTGAATTTGATTTTTGTTATTTATTCTCCATATTTCTTACTCCTGTTGAATCACTTTAACCTTGTCCTTCTCCTTTGTATTTATTGTGCTTTTAAATAGTCTGCCATCAGTCTCACTATTTTCTGCCAGACATCCCTTCTTTTTCTTTCTTATTTCTAATTCATTACTTCCACAATGGTATGATTGCTTTTCCTTCTCGATGTCTTTCCTTAACTCTTCCAACTCCTTTCATATCTCATTTATTCTCTTGTCATTTCACTTTTAATATATTTTCTTTACTTCAGGGTGTACAACATTTGTCTCCATTTTTTTTTCTGTTTATTGGGTAAGTTGTTTTCTATAATATATCCTTTCTTTCTCGTTTGATTAATATGCTCCTTTACTTCATCTTCTTGACACTCCCCCCATTTAAAAATGTTTACATCAGTCTTTTGATTTGTTTCCCATCTATCTTTGATCAGGATTTGCTATCTAGATTTCTGTTTATAAAAAAAAGAATGGAGGAATTATGTTTTTAGTACCTTGGTCTTCCTGTTGGATCTAGCCAATGAGGAGCTTAGAAGAAAGCAAGAGGGTGGATTTATTTTTTTTTATATTTTTTTAACATTTATTTATTTTTTGAGAGACATAGAGACAAGAGTATGAGCAGGGGAAGGACAGAGAGAGAGGGAGAACAGAATCTGAAGCAGCCTCCAGGCTCTGAGCTGCCAGCACAGAGCCTGACGCGGGGCTCGAACTCACAGACCATGAGATCATGACCTGAGCCGAAGTTGGCCACTTAACCAACTGAGCCACCCAGGCGCGGGTGGATTTACAAAATGGGATACAAGTTTGGCCTCTCTCAGGGTTGCAAAGTCTATTTTTTTTCTCTTTTATGTTGCAATTTTAAAAAATTAAAATTTAATTGAAAAAATCTTTTAGGAGAGAAGTTATGCAAGCCGGCATCTTTCCTCCTTAAGTCCAGATGTGAATTGGCACATACTATCCTGCAATCCTGTCCTATCTCAAGGAAGAACCCTTGGTTAGTTGACTTTTGGATTAGTAGGGAATGCAGGCAATTACAAGAACAGAGGAATGGAATCTACAGTGCTAGAGAATATTAAAGACACGCAGAGTTTTAGTGAATTGAGTAATGGAGAAGTTTTAAGATGTTTCTCCTACTTCTGCTCCATGAAGATGAAAGGGAAAGCTAGCCAATTTTTTGCATTCTGTTGAAAAAGGTTTAGTTGCTCTGGATTAGGTCTGTAATATCAAAGTCAATTGCTAGCACAGTTTCTTAGTTACGATGGTTAGGACTTAGTATTCCATTCCAAGATAATAAAAACATATTTCAATTTTCCAGTAATATAGGTTTTTACCCAGATTGCATGGTATTTTCACACGATGTTCTAGCTCATATGTATTTGGGTGGGTGGAAACATTTAAAAAACTTGTCTCATATTTTAAGGAAAACTGGAATGCTTATAAATGGAAATCACGATTTTCCGGATACCATAAAAACTTGTAGATTTTCATGCTTATTTTTTCTTAATATAGAGAAACAATCTTAATAATGCTGATGAATATGACTACCAAACCACTCAATTTTAATTGAGGAGAAGCTGGGACTGAAAAATAATTTGAATCTAGAAGAAAATGTCTGGTATGATTATGGATAAACTATGTGCTAATATTTTATAACTGACAAAAATGCAAGTGATATTCATTTTTGGCATGGTCTTATGGCCAAAAACATCTCAGTCACCAGAGGTGAAGTAAAGAGATAAGACGTGGCATTTCTGGAAGCTGAGGGCCATACTGAGAGCTCTGTTACTGGACACCTCTCGTGATTTATACTATTTTAAGCATGTGCACACAGACATATATACACATATCTCCCTCCACTCTGGAGAGTTGTTGGTCAGCCAGGAATTTCTTGAGGCATAAATATTTATGAACAATAGTGAAACAATCATCATTCCATTCTTGAATGATTTTGAAGTGATTTCGTTGTGCAAACGCTGTAGTAGGTATTATAGGGGACTGAAGAGAAGTAAAAGCCCTAGGAATCTTCCCTCCAGAAGTTTACAATAGAAAAGAAGACAATATTCAGTTACAGTTAAATAATAATATAAGATCGCTTGTGATCAAGGAACTAATAATTGCAACAAACAAAACTAAAAGAAAAACCCCAAGGAGAGTATTAGTTGAGAGGACAAAGAGACCACAATAGACTGAGGGCAGAGAAATTATTCAAAAATATCTATTGCGTGCGGCACTTTGCTAGGCACTGTACATACTGAATTAAATAGCATCGCCACCCATTAGATTAGAAATTAATAATTGATTATAGTAATCATGGGGACAGAAATAATGTCATATATCTAGCCAATGAAGAACATTAAATTAGTAAATCATTTACATTATTAATGTACAAGAGGTGATGAAGGAGGAAGAATCTTAGAAATTATTTATTGTGGAAAATCACTCCCTTCCTTTGATTATAGTAGTGAATGCTTTACAAGAGAGGTCGGTTTTTTGGAGTTATTCAATTCAACATGAAAGTCTTTGTGAAAGAAATATTAGCAGGTAATGTATCTTTTTAGTATTGTAGGAGAAAGAAGTCTACCAAAAGAAATGCTTACTCTTCTGAGAGCCATTGGTCTTAAGTACCTCAGACACATAGTTTTGCAAATGCTTCAATCCCAAATTACACATTTCATCTGTGGAATTCACTGGCCAACACTTGTGCCTCTAGAATTGCCAACTTCTATATTCAGAGTAGAAATCACCCATAGTTTATAACAGAATGACATTAGACCAGAGGTTAAGACACTGGGCTCTATTTCTGGCTTCGACATTTTTCCTTGATTGTGGCTCACCGAAACAATATTTTTATGTCATTCACAAAGTCGAAAGTTACATTTTAAGGATATAGTTCCCATCTTTAAACATGTCTTGCCTATATTGTCAGAATTATGGTGTACAAGAGTGTCTGGTAGTTATTATGAATATGGCTGTAGCGATTTCTAAGAAGCTGGATTATTCATTAGCTTTGCTCAAAAGAGGAAAATATTAGCCTTCCAAAGTAAAACAAAGGTGGAATTACTGTTAGCTCTTGCTTACGCATGATATTTTGGATAAAGAAAACTATCAAGATATCAGCTGCGACACCCACAGTTAATTCCAAATCTCCTTTCAGTTGCAGTGATCCCCCAACTCATTGTTTCACCAAATCTCTCCCTGGAGCAGTTAACAAGAAGCCACACGATTGAAGTTTGGCTCCTTTTCCTTTCTCTTGCCCTCCCTCTGGTGGAGGTGTTAATGAGTGAAATGCCCAAGGTGGGCAGCTGAAGGGAACTTCCAAGGGTTTGCATCTCCACCGATCACACCATCGGCTTTTGGAATGGTGAATGACTGGCTGACGGCTGCCACTTTATACATGCCCAGAGAGTGTCCACAGTGGTCTCCTTAGAATGCATCTAACTGAGAGTGCAAACAGTTAATAAAATATTACTATTGCTCATGCCTTCAGAAAGGAATGGACCTAATTTTTAACTAGGTTAAAATGTTCCTAATATATAACAACAAAATGTTACGAAGAGTAGGGTTCCTGGTTGGGGAAACTGGATAAACACCTGCTTTATAATAAGACAGATCATGTAATCCGAACAATGTTTTTACATTTTGAAAGTCCCTTCACAGGTATTATGTCATTCAACGCTGTCAACAGCCCAGCTAGCCAGGGAAGGTGCTGTCCTACTCGGAATTCTGAGGAAAGGACTAGCACCCAGGTTTCCCAAATCTTAGTTCTGCGCTACTGTCCTTGTCCATCCAGATAGCCTAACACACATAGATACATATGATAGCAATTTATCATAATGGTTCTTAAAAACATTCCCAAATTTTTAGAACATCATGATCATTCCTATCCCAACAGAAATAAGATGCATATAATAGTAACTGATCATAATGGCTCTTAAAAACATTCCCCAATATGGAACATCATAATCCAGAGGTAAGATTAAATTAGTTACCCACAAAGCACAATAATTCGCACATAATAAGCTAAGTAAATGTTAGTTAATATTGTTGTTGTGATTATTAAAAACCATGTTGGAGGTAGTATAGCATTGTGGAGAAAAGCACGGATTCTGGAGCCTGTCTCCTGGGCTTAATCCTGGCTGTCACACAGCTTCTCATCGAGTGTGCGTGAAGCTCGGAAGGAAGACCTAGCACAGAGGCAGTGCTTTATAGATGGCAGCCACTCTTATTACTGATAGCTCTAGTACTTGGACACGTAAGTGATAATTTGCCTTAAGTCACAAGGGAAACGATGGAGCAAGACTGTAATCTTGATGCTTCCATTTACCTCTTATAGAAATGTCTTTCTAGGTTATGTTATTTGCCCGCACTTCCCAAAATGTGTGAACCTGTTTTTCATGCTCCCATGGCCAATATTTACCCTCCTTTACCCAACTGAAAATCTTTTTCAAAGTGAACATTTATAAAAATTTCCATTGCAAAAATCTTAACCCTAGAAGTCCTCAGCGGTGAAGGACTCCGTGCATGCACATTAGCATTTGTAAAGAGCTGTTTTGTGCCTGAAATTGTTTTCCCTTTATGGACGTAGTCTCTAAGCCCACTAGAGGTACGCTACTGGAACCCTGCATTTCTATTCACTTCTTGTTAATTTACTCAACAGTATCTAGAACTGGATACTGCTATAGCCCAGTGGGCTATTCAGTAAATTACCAAATGACTGGCAGGCATTCCCTCTATTTTATTCTTTTTTCCCCCCTTTGTTATTGGCTGACTAGTTTTGTCAGGGGCTGTCACGAACATGCAAATTTCGTGGCCATATAAAGATGATCCAGTCAAAGTCTTTCCTCTAATTGCGGCTGAGGATTTCGTTGTATATTCTAAATGTTTGGCACCTTCCACTCCGAGAATATTAAAAACTAAGGCACAGGTATTCAAGCTCCAGCGATTGGTGTTCCCCCGCCCCGCCCCAATCAAGAAACCGGACCCCAGGCGGCGGGCAGGGAGCAGGGGATGGGGAGGTGTCTTAAAATCTCAGGGGATAGTGTGGTTAAGAAAGAAGGAAAAGGTAAGCAGATCCCATAGCTTCTTGGTTTTGTTCCTTTTTTCCCTCAGGATGGTGGTGGCAGCTGATCAGACACAATAGCTGGTGGTCCCCCGCCGGAGTGAGGATACAAATGACCCTCAACGGCACCAGCAGGAGGACTGGGAAAGGGAGTAGGGGTGTGTCTGGGAGGGGGCGAGGATGAGGGTGACAAGGTGACAAACGCCGCCACCTCAGCGGGCTACCCCACTCCAGCCCGAAGAGGACGCGAGCCAGTGAGCCACCTCCCGGGCGGTGCGGGGGTGGGAAGCTGAGACAGAGGGGCGGTGGCTTTTCCTACCGGGGGAGGGGCCAAGGGTGGAGGGAAGCCTGAGTCAGCAGCGCCTGATTGGCTCTTGTTCTCTCGTCGCGTCTCCCGATTGGGCCATTTGCAGCGGGAGATGTTGTGAGGCGCGGCGGGGCGGAGCCAGCCGCCTGCGGTCTGAGGCTGGCCCCGGAACTGGGTGGGGAGGGGCGGCGGTGGTGCTCTGTCCCCGGAGCGGCTCTGACCTGTAGAGTGGAGCGGCGCAGCCACCTTTTCCTCAGTTCCGCTAGCCGCGCCGGCTTCATTCAGCAGTCTGCAGATTTAAGAAGGGAAAATAATTGAATGAACCACGCCTCGCTGCGACCCCCTTCCCCCAACGGGAGAAGCTATTTCGCTGTTGGGCGTGAAAAGGACACTCCCGTATTATCTTCCAGTCACACATCGCATCTCTGCTTCTTTCCCCTCCCGCAGTAAAAAATAAGGGGGGGGGCAAAAATTCGCCAAGATATGTCCCCCGCAGTCTGGGTGGGACCTGTGACCCCTCACATTTACGAATCCAGCCATAGAATTGTCCCCCTCTCCGCCCCTGACACGCCAAGCACCGAGTCTTCCCCAGTAGAAACCTCGGCTCCTGGCGGCTCCCGCTCTGCGCTCGGGAGACTGGAGAAGGCAGGGGAGGTTTTGTGTGAGCCTGGTTTCTGGGAGGGGTGCTGGGGCGGGGGGGGGGACCAGTGAGGGCTTGCAGGTCGGAGACGCCTTGGGAGGGGGTTGGCGTAAGTACCCCCTACCCCGGCTAATCCCCCTTCTCCAGCATCGGTTCCCGGGACCGTATTATTCAAGACAGAAAATATTCAGCCTCAGAGCCTCCCCTGGGGAGGGGAGGGGAAGGAGGTGGAGTGGGAGGAGGTGGATCCAGGGAGGAAGAAGCGAGAAATCCGCCCCCGGGAAACAGCTCGGCGCGGCAGTGGAGCGAGGCACTTCTGTCACTTGGCGATCGCGGGAGCCCGAGCGCGGCCCCGGCCCGGCCCGGCGAGGCGAGGGGAGAGTCCGGCGGCCGCCGCCCCGCCCCACGCCCTCCCGCGGCGGCCGAGAGCCCGGGGCCGGCCGGGGCAGGTCGCGGCGGTGCCTGGGAGCGGCCGGCCGGGGGCGGCGGCCTCGGAGCGCGGCGGCGGGCGGGCAGCGCCGGATCGTCTTCCCGCGCCGTCCGGCTCGCGCCGGGCGTGCGGGGCGCGCTTGCCTGGGGCGGGCCAGCCCCGAGCGGATCCTCTCGCCCCGCTTTCTCCGGTGCGTGTGTCTTTTACTTTCCGCCGTAGCCGAGAGGGCGCAGCGCCCGCGGGCGGGTGTGGAGAGCCCGGCTCGCCGCGGGCTCCCTCCCTTCCCGCCACCTCAGGCTACCCCGCCCGGCGCTGGCGCGGGGCCGGAGGGAGTCCGCGGCGGGCGCCCGGCGGGGGCGGAGGGGCCGCGCCCGCGTGTGCGGAGCGAGGGAGGGCCGGAGGAAGGAGGGAAGGGCACAAAGGCCGGCGGCGGGCGCCGGGGTCCGGCCGGCCGGCCGTGGAGGAGGGGCGCCTCGCGTCCTCTCATGAATATTAACCGAGCCTGCGGCCTAGCGCGTCCCGGCCGGGCCCGGCGCCCGGCCCGCGTCCCCGCTCCTGCTCGCCGCCGCGCCGCGCCAGCTGGGCCAGGCGGGCTGGGAAGGGTAAGCCCTCTGTTTTTTTTTTTTTTTTTCCGTCTTTCCCCGGGGTCTCCCGACACCTTTTGAAAAGTACATATTTGGGCCGCTCTTCCCGGGAGATCGAGATCACCGACCCGCCTCTGGAAGGGGCGGAGGAAATAGTGGTAGGTGGGTGGTGGTTTTCTTTTTCCTTTTTTTTTTTTTTTTCTTCTCTAGGTGGCCCCAGGGAAAGGGAAAGATAGCGTCGAATGGTAGTTTGGGGAGCAGCAAGTAAATAAAAGTTGCCCGGGGTGCGGCTTCATTTCTGTCGCTCCGGAATAATGTCCCGGAGAGGGAGCTGCGCCCGAGTCCCACCCGCGGCCGCGCACACCTCCCCACCCAGCCCCGCCGCGGGCCAAGCAAAACAGCCGCCTCCTCCGGGGCAGCCTTGGGGCGCGGGGGCGCGGGTGCGGGCGCCCAGACTCCCCCGCCTCGCCTGCGAACGCCGGCGGAGCCAGCGCTGCCGGCCTCCGAGGCTGGCTTTTTGTTTTTATTTGGGTGGTGGTGGGGGGGGCGGGTGGAGGGGAGCGAGCAGGGTTTTTGAAAAGTATGATTCCATTTTCATCTCGCGGGGAGAAAACTTCCGCTGAGCCTAAGTGTCTGGGTGATGCCGAAGAGCGTAGACCCTGTCTCTTCTGCCCAGAAAATACACTGATGAAAATGCTCTTGGAGAAAAGGGAAATTCTTTCTTGAAGGCTGCACACCAACCAGGCATATTTGACGCAACTACCGTGCAGTTCTGATGCTTCTCTCTCTCTCTCTTTTTTTTTTTCCTGATTTATAGGAAATCAGGAAAATTCTCTATGGGAGGATTATTTCCTCTTTCGTGTGTGAGGTTCATCAGCGTGGGCCGAATAATCTTTCCAAGTCTGGGAAAGGCGAACTTGGTGTAGACATGTGGCAAGGCTAAGGTCAGCGTCTGGAGAAAGTTCATGCCCTTGTAACCGTTCCCTGTTCTAGGAGAGATCTCTCTGGGAGCCGACGCTACAGCCTTCGCGACCCACTCGGATTCCTCTTGGTCTCGGAGTCGTGCTGAGGAGGAGGGGGACCGCTGCCTGCACTTGGCCTCATTAGCTGCCGAGAAGACCCGTCTCCTTTGTGTTTTTAAGTCTCGAGAAATGGACGAAGACGGTGAAGTCAGTTAAAGTCCGAAGAAATCATCAGGGCGTTTCGAAGGAACTTCATAAAACCATTTCATTCCCTGGCACGTTACGTGTTTCACCGGCCCCGCACCTCCTGGGGAGCCCGGTGTGGAATTCTTCCCTTTTGGGTGTGTTGGTGGCATTCCTCCCCCCAATGTGGACTCCAAAGGGTTGGTCCCTTCTTTGTCATTTGAAATGAAATGATGGCCACACGTCGGACTGGTCTACCGGAGGGAGATGGTGACAAGCTCAAGGCCTGTGGGTCCCCCACCTGTGAGGTAAGCGCAAAGGCTGCATCTTGGCAAGGTGTCCTGCCAGTGTGTGCCTGGGGGGGGGGGACGGGGGGGGGGTCAGCTGAGAGGCTTTGGGCCCTTTTGGACTGGTTTGTGGGAATGCCCCAGCGTGACCCCAGGGCGGTGCAGCCTTGCCCATTTTTGTTTCCAGGAACTTGCAGTGATTCTTCTGCAAGGAGGGTTTCCTCACTTTGAAATGCCCCATCATGCCCCATCACCTCAGAGTCGGGAATTCTCCCGCCGCAGGTGGCTGGGAATACTTCCAAGTGTCTCTCTTCCTTCAGTCCCCATCCTCCAGTGGTTTTGGAGTTGGGCGGCTGACGGGGGTGCCTTTGTGCATTTTCGTGGGTCTGCGTCCAAGAGTTGCTCTCGGAGGTGGAGGGAGGGCAGCTGGCGCCGCTTGTCGCAAGGGGTCCTGAGTCTCGCTGGGGCTCGGATGGCTCTTCGGGCTTGCCCTTGGTGTGGATCTCTGCTCTGGGGAGAAAACAAGTCTTTTCCTGTGGGCAGTTTAAGCACAGCCTTGAAAAAAAAAAAAAAAAAAAAGATTTACGGAGTTGTGATTCCAACTCCCTGAAAAATCTCCTGCCTTTGCTGTTCTTTTATTTATGCCCTGCCTTTCACCGCTGTGAAGTTCAGAAGCTCCGTGAGCTGCCCTGGGGGGTCAGGTGGCTTGCAGGGGCCTTAGCCCGTCATCGTTAGGAGGGCTCAGAAGATTCTGCGCCAGGCCTCCTGAAGTTGTTTTGAGCAGGCAGGACAGAAATCAGAAAATGCATTGATTTATTACACCGTATGCCCCGTTGCCCTCCTATTCTTTTTTCTCTTCATATTTGGAGTTCTGTAATGACTATGTTGTGTTTACTTGGTTATTCGGTATTTCTGTAATTTGCTTGCTAAATGCACTGACTGTTGTTATCCTTTAAACTTTACTTTTGAGCCATCTGTATTTTTATTGACAGATTGGATAGAAAACAGTAACATCCCCCAAAGAGCCTTTATTCTCATGTCTTTTGTGCCTTGTAAGTGTTAAATTTTAACTTTACGGCTGCAAGGTCTAGTTCTGAGTGTGTGAGTTTGGCATTTTAGTAAAAAGGAATCAGGTTAAATTTTTGTTTTTAAAGCACGTAGAAAAACTTGCTTCATATGGGATTAGAAAGTTTATGCAGGAAATACAGGGAGGTGGGTACAGCATGCCATTTCTCTGCATCTTATTAGAACTGTAGGTTTACAGTTAGAACCAGTGTTTTACTTTTTGACACCTGTAAACACCTGCTTGCAGGTAAAATGTGATTAAGTATAACACCACAATCCTCTGATCATGGTAAACCATAATAACTCCTTTTGGAAGGCCTACCTACAACTTGGTGATTGCTTAATGTGTATTGTAGTTACATAATAATATGTGCTGTGGTCCCAAAGCCTTATTTGTCATTGTCTTGTGAATACTTTAATTAGCGTGCTATTTGCATTATATTTGCAAGAGCTAATGTTTTTTGTTTTTTGTTTTTCATTTTTTTTTTGGTCTTTTGAGGGATGTCCCGAAACCAAGAATTTATAATAGACACATCTTGTCCTTGGCTACAAAGCAGTGTTTCCAGTTGCAAACTTGGCTTTACTAAACACCGACAGTTATATATTTTTTGAAGGGCTGTGAAATTTATTTTCATTTGGATATTACTGCTGGCATGGCCACATTATTCTAGTTTGGGAAACAAGAAAACATATTGCCTGTATTTTGCTCATTTGAAGATTATACACAGAACTCGAGTTTGGTGTGAAGCTATAATATTGTTTGGGTTTTTAAAGAATAGATAGGTTGGTTACATTCTATGTGGAAATAGGTAGAAAGGCGCTATATGCTGTCAGACAACATTTTAAAATCTCAGGGCAAGGAGTAATGCCGGTTTCATTGTTGTGTATTTGGCTCTCATTGATACTTCGGAAGCATGATAAATCTTGTGAATATTTATTAGTAATAAAAAGAGACTTGCCACTGGAATGCTTTGGGTTGTTTAAGTCTTTGAACATTGCAATCAATTTTTGTGTTTAATTTTATTAGAAGTACCACATTCTAAAGTAGAACTGTCATTCTTTAAAAGATTTTAGAAACCAATAGCTATGTTCCTAAATGTGTGTTTGAATAGTAAATTGATGTATTTTTACCTAACAAAGAGATGTGCATATATGTCTTAATTTTAGTGTTGTTAATCAGCCAAGAAACTTAACTGCGCAGGACAGAAGAAATCGTTGCATTGAATTGATAGAAATCTCTGATTCAGGATTTCTCTCATTAGCTAACTCCACTTTTTATAGATAAGGTCTGTTGCTTTGTTGGAAAACAGTCAGAAACTTCTCGTTCATCTTCTGTATTAGAATCTAATTGTGTTGATACATGAATAAATGTAAGCCCGCCCGCCCCCCAAGAATATATAGGAAGGTTAAAAACCAAACATATAACAGACAGCCCTCTTCAAATAATGAATTGTGACCATTCAGTAGAACGTATTTGGGGACTGTACCGTAGGGATGGCAGAGTTCTATTCATACAGAATTATAGACGTTACACGTCTAAAACTATGGTTTCCCGCACTCTGAGCTGGCCGAGTGTGCTTTGGGGGGTGTACGTGCGTGCGTGTGTGTGTGTGTGTGTGTGTGCGCGCGCGCGCGCGCGTGCACAGCCTGATCTGTGAACTGTTCTGACAGCCAGCCTCGAGGAGCTTTGCTTACAGAATCACTTCGTTTACGCCCCGTGATCTGAACCCCCCTTTCACATCCTCTGGAGCTCATCCTTGAAGGTTCAACTTTTTTTTTTAACCTAAGGGTAAAAACTTTTTCCTCAGCTTTTTAGACCCACATTATTTTTCCCGTTTCTGATACTTACTTCACTTTCTCTCGGCCCTCGTATCGCCCAGTTAATAGAATTTTTAGCACGTTCACTGTCTGTTGTCAAGAGACTTATTTACTAATGCCGATTAATTTCTTCCATCTCATGGCGTGCTGCTTCATCCAGGCAAAGATCGCCCCATGACTACAAGGTACCAGAGCTGGTGAAAGACCATGTGGGTTGATTTTGGAATAGTGTGAATGATGCAGGACGGCATTTTCCTGTGTAGGGACTCACGGAGTTTCATCCTTTTGCTCTTCTTTCTGGAATACCTGTGCAGTTTGCTTTGATCCCAGACCCCCTTGTTCCTTCTCAGGCGCTCTCCTGCTCTCTCTCTCTCCCTCTCTCCCTCCCTCCGGTTCTTCTTCCTCTGCTGCCCCTTTCGTGTTGGCTTTACCTACATCCAGCCTCTTGCCATTCCTCTGCTCTTCTCTTTTCTCCCTGGGTTTCATTTTGCACTCTCCGTGGCTTTAATCTGCTTGCTGGTGATGCTAAGTTTACAGCTCAATCCCAGGTTTCATAGTTGACCTTCAGACCTGTGGAGCTTTTTGCCTATTTACCAAACATTTTTTTTTTGTATCCAAAAAAATGCCCAAAGGCATTTCAGCTTAACAAATTGGACTCCTCTTGCTGAGTTCCTCCTTTCTGTGAGTAGCACCGCCTCCTTATCTGTCCCCATCAAAAACAAGGTTATCACCCTTGACCCTTCTCTCTCCTCATTCCTCCTATCCAAAGTCCTGTGGAGTCCGCATTCCAAATCCCACTGCCACTACCTGAGTTCAGGTCAGCGGCATCTCACTTCCGACCTTGTCACCCAGTTACCCTCCTTGTCACCAGCCAACGCTCTGTCCGCGCAGGAGGCAGAGGGCTCCTCCTCAACGTTCTCTTGTAGAAAACAGTTTCCTGGCCTCCCATTGCCCTTGGAAGAAAGGCACCTGGCTGCCCTTCTTCTGTCAGGTGTCACCTCTTCCTACACTTCCAGTGCGGACCTACTGTCAGGACCACTGGGGCGGCACCTGTCTCTCCGCTCCGCTTCCGGCCCTCACATATGCTGTTTTCTTTCACTCTTCCCTCCAGCTCCCCCTCCTCTGCCTGCCACCCCTCCATGCCTGATTTTGATTCCTCATTCTGGTCTTTTCTTCAATATTACTTCCTCAGGAAGGCCTTTTTTGACCCTCCAATACTGGATTAGAGGCTCCCAGTGCATTATCCCCCAAACACCCTGCACTTTCTCAGGAATAGTGCTCACATGTTTATTTATCTATATTCCCCCCTGTTCTGCAACCCCCATAGGAACAGGCGCCATGTTTGTTTCTACCGTGTCTGGCTCATAGTAGGTGCTTAATAAATATTGTTGAATTAACGAATGAATGTATAGGAAAGGCTTTAATTTTTCTTCAGAGTTCACTTAGATTCCGATGCACTGTAGTGTCTTGATTATCCTCCTCCGTTATCAGTCCCTCCTGCTCAGTCCCTGAAGTTTCCTCGACTCTCTGGCCTGCTAAATCTTCATATATAGCAGGGCTCAGTTTGACCCTCTTCTCTCAGTGCTCAGTGTTTGGTTTCGTTTATCTATGTTTTAAAAAAAAGTTTTTTTTAAGTTTATGTATTTATTTTGCGAGAGACAGAGAGAGCACAAGTGGAGGAGAGGCATAGAGAGAGGGAGGGAGAATCCCAAGCAAGCTCTGTGCTGTCAGCACAGAGCCGGACACGGGACTCGAACTCACCAAACCGAGGGATCATGACCTGAGCGAAAGCCAAGAGTCAGACGCTTAATCGACTGAATCACTCAGGACCCCCCCGTTTAATGATTTTAAATATCAAGTGGGGTTACACGGTGTAATGGTTAGCACTCAGGTTTCACATACCAAGTATATACTGATAATTCATATATACACCTATGAGTGTGTGTGTGTGTGTGTGTGTGTGTCCACGCCTGTTTGAATTCGCATTCCTGCACCCACCTGCCCAGTCTCCACTTGGATAGTAAAGAGGCGAGGCGTAGGGAAAAGCACTCCTGCCCACCTTCCCAGTGTTCTCCTCCTCCCAAGCACTAGTACCCCGCCCTCCAGGTCAGGCTTCTGGAGCGATCTTTGATCTCCCTCACGCATACCATGCAAATCTGGTTGACCGTCTCTCAGCTTCAGTGCTTGCCAGCCTGGAGTCTGTTCCCCACACAGTAACCAGAGCGGACCTCCTGTAAATCAGAGCGTGTCACTCCGCTGCTCGCATTCCTCTGATGGCCTCTCATTTCCCTCAAGGTTAACAGCCGAAGTTCTTACATGCACAATCCGCCCTCCCACCTCCCTGATCTCACCTCCTGCTGCTCTCCCTCTCCTCCCTCCTTACTAGCCATTCTGGGCTCTTGTGTATACATACGCGCCGGGCATGGCGGTCTCCAGAGCCTTCCTGCTAGCAGTGCCCTCCACGTGGAACACTCTCCCTGTTCAGGCCTCTGCACGGCTCGTTTCCTTGTCCCCTTCAGGTTTTGCCTTGAGGTCACCTGAGTGAAGCCTTTGCTGCCCGTTGGGTTTATTGAAGGCCTCTCCCCTGCTCCCACCACACCACCTGCCCCCCTTCCTTGCTGTATTTTTCTCCCTTGTCACTTCATCTCCATCTGACATAGCTTATCCATCTGAGTTTGCCTATTTATTTGGACAGATCATACGTCTAGAATGTGTTCAGTGCAGTTTGTTTTGTTCACATTGTATTTTCTGTGCCTAGAAGAATGCCTTGCACATTACAGGCCCATAAGTATTTTTTTTTCCAATGAGCGAGTGAATGAGTGAATCAAGACTAAGAAAAATTCCAAAGTGTTTTTGAGTTTATCTATGGGCCCATAACACGTGAATGCTTAATTTAGATGAGACAGAAGTGTGTAGGGTATTTTGTCTCTGAGACCTCCATTTCTGTTAGGACCAACTGCTGTCCACACTTTGGTGTCTTTTTTTCTTTGTATCTTTCTTCCCTTTGGGAAGCTGGTAACCAGGAAACAGTAACCCAAACAGTGTGTAGCAGAAATGAATGAAATAATTTGCACTAAGAGGTGAGATAATGGTAATTAATAGACTGGTGGATTGGGAATCAGGCTGGTGGGGAAACTATAAAAAGATAATATGTCTGTATTGGTTATCTTTTTTTTCTTAAAATGAATGGCCAGTATATTAATGCTCTTTGCTAAATATCGTTAAATATCATAAACTTTTCGTTGTAAGTTAAAATTGATTACAACATTGACTCTGACAAAATGTTAACAGTTGTTAGTTCTAGATGATGAGAATTTGGAATGATATTATTTTTGTCTTTTCTCTTTTTTGTTTAATTCCAAAACTACAATAAAAAGGCACCATTTATAGATTTAAGAAAATAAGCAATACATTACTAATCTAGTGAAAATCTGGTTTCTAGGAAACCTACACTGCTTAAAATGATACTTAAATACTTTTTGAAAAGGATTCACACTACTCAAAACAATACTTAAATATTTTTTAAAGCATTTTTTTTTTTTTTTTTTTTTTAGCAGAGGCCTGGGATTCATCCTAGGCTAGTTGTAGTACCGCGTAATCTAACACTGGTATTTAAACATGTGTTCCTTTGTACACCTGAGTCTAGACATCAGAATACCATCGCATGTCAAAGGCTTTCTGCCACAAGCTGGGATTAAAGGTAAAGCCCGTCAGAAGTGAGAGTGGCAGCAGTGGCATCGCAGGTATGGAGGGACATGTCAGCCGATGTCCGGATTGGACCGGATTGAGTGGGCCGCATCACTAGATACAGGCCATCAACCAATGAGTACCCCCGCCAAAAGAAGATTTCGCCACACATTGTTAGTGTTCTTTAGCACTCGTTTCTTCCAAGCTGAACATTTTATGAAGTCCTTACTCCTTGGTCCCATAATCTCTGATCCTTTCTTCATTACTGTACTTTTTACCAGGTCAAATGATCTAGTATGAAAGCGATATTCAGTGTCTTTTGTGCTTTGCTTCATGAAGGGACCTGTCGTCTTACGATATTTCACGACATGGTGATTTCAGTATGAGCGATGCTTGTGTCGCTAAAGATGCACAGATGCTGTTCCCGAATGCAGCTCTCTTGTGTTACAGAAAGACCATATGGTAGGCACTTGTTTTTCTTTCTGGTTGATGTGATTAGATTAGTAAAACGAAAGGTTATTGGGCTTAAAGATTGTCCTATTATTTATCTAATTTCAATTGACCATAAAGAATTCAATATGTTAAATCTTATGAGCCTCCTGTATGTTCTGCTGGTCTGGAGCAGGAGGACATGTTCATTGAAAAGCTTAATTCTGGATTGCTTCCACCAAGATAGTTTTTTAGTTGAAGCTGGCTGCTTCTTAAAAAAATGAGTGTTGTGCAAGTAGCTTATTTCATAATAAAATATGTAAGATGGCCTTTTGTACTTCTAAAATAATCCGAAAGGCCACTGGATACATGGTACCGTAGGTTTAAGAAACTAAATATGATGGAAATTGTTTTTTGTAAGTCTTCTTTTTTCTGGTTATCTATTAATATGTGAGAATCCTGCTGTGTAGATTTGTAAATAAGAGAATAGATCTAGAACCCAAATTTGATATTTCTGAATATTCATGTATTTTTGGGAAAATTTTTCGGCAGCCCAGCGCTAACGATTACTAAGTCACACTAGCTGCTATTGAGTCTTCTGTTTGATACAGGGTGTGTGTTTGATTCAGAATTGGTTTTTTAGTGCCTTTCCCTCTTGCTGTGTATCCCTGTTCTGCATCCACACCTGGCACAGTTAGGAGTCGTGCTACCTGCCTCTGATCCTGCACCTTCTTTTTCCCTCTTCCAACCTAGTGAGGACATAGTCTCGTGACTTACACTGTTGTTCAGTGCATTCCTCTCCAACACAACCTGACAGAACTTATATCACGAGGAACATGTTGTTTTTCTTTTTTCTTACAATGTGGAGAGTATCCTAAGTGTCAATAGATAGAAAGCTGGACTGATGATTACGTTTCTTCTGGATATGTCTTAGCTATTGTGATCTTGGGAATTAATAGGCATCTTTTTTTTTTTTTTTACCTCAAGATATCTAGACATCTGTAATCCCCAGCATTTCGCTAATAAATAAAGATTCTGTGTTAAAAAAATTTGTGTTAGCTTGGTTGAGGTGACCTACTTTCTTCTCTGGGTTCTGCATATTGGCTTCTGGAAACATATTACCCACCTAGTGAATGCGAGGGGAAGGAAATGCTCTAGGCACCCAGGATAAATCAGGTCTTTATTTTGATGCTTTTAGGAATTGTTTTCTATTTACTTTTTTTTTCCATTTAATAATGTCTTCCTGACACCCTTCTCTGCCCACAGGGAAGATGTATACAATTGACCCTTGAACAGTGCGCGTTTAAACTGTGCGGGTCTACTTAAATGTGGATGGTTTTTGACAAAGACATGACAGTACTGTAAATGTATTTTCTCTTCCTTATGATTTTAATAACATTTTTTCTCTAGCTTACTTTATTATACAAATACAGTACATATGACATACAATATACAAAATATGTGTTAGTTGACTGTTTCTGTCATCAGTAGGCTTCCAGTCAATAGAAGGCTATCAGTAGCTAGGTTCAGGGGAGTCAAAAGTTATACATAGATTTTGAAGTGTGTGTGGGTCAGCATCCCTTCTGTGTATGTGGGACAGACAGACAGACATTTATCTAGACACACACGTACATATATAACTTACCAATTTTGTAAGTGGAGGAAAAGAAACTTACAAAACACTGTACCAAGTTATTTTCAAGGATTGTAATATGGAAAAGAGTTAAGATTTATTTTGTATGCCTATGAAGGGCAGAACTGGGATCAGTGGAGAGAGAGACGAGCCAATTTATTCAGCTCAGTATTCAGAAGAAATGTCTTTTTAATAGAAGGTAATTGAAATTAAATGTGTTCTTTGCAAATAGGATGACCTTCACTTGGGGAATAACAGACAGAATTCCTGCTTTGGTAGGAATTTCAGTCAGGCAAATCTGGGTGATCATTAGAATCATTTGGACAATTTATAAAACTGCAGATTCTTGTTCCCACCATCAAGCTAATGAATTAGAATCCCTGGAAGTGAGACTGAAAAGCCTTAACTTTAAGAAAGATCCCCTGGTGACCTTCCAAGTTTGAGAACAACAGGCCTAAATGACATTCATGGCTCCTTTCAAAGTCTGAATTCTTAGGGTACCCTGATTTTGGAATTTTTCTGACCAAATTGAAATCAGTATAAAGAAAACAGGCAAAAATATGGAGGCAAAATTTAAATGACTAGACAAGTGAACACTTCAAGATTAAAATTACAATTATTTTCTTTTATTTGTAATAATATATCATTAGTATACTAAAATCATAATCTTTTCCAATAAAATAAACTTTAAGTCAAAAGAGCGCTTTAAAATTCAACAGTGAGACAAGTTCCACCTTTTTGTGTGTTTGTTATACTTTAATCAAAAGTTACCATCTTAAAACTGATAGAACTCTAACTCCGGTCATATTGAAGCTATTGTTACATCTTAGCTGTATTATAAAAAGTAATTTGTTTCATGTCATTGACAGAAGGATTTATTTTCTTTAAGCAAGTAACTGTTAGAATAATTTCTTCTGTGCATCTGACAATCACTTGTTCTTATTAACTCTATATCAAGACTAGGAAAAGTTACAATGGGAGAAAACATTTATATTCTCATTCTGTCTATATATGTGCTCTTTCATATATATCATTCATATATATATGTGTATATGTGTGTATATATATATGGTACTCTCTAAGTATATATCCTGAAGGGTTTCAGGAAGTATTCTAATGTAAGTAATAATAATTATTAACAGAATAATTCCCTCTTCATACCCTTCCTCTTTTAGCACCAGCCTCTATTCTGTGTGTCCATTCAATCAGTTTTGTCTTTCAGTCTCACGGACTGTGAGGTGCACTGGTTATCCACATTGTGTTACCACAGTGCAAATACAACGTAAGCTCATTATAGAATCCAATTGCTGATTCTGCAAGAGAGGCAGGATTTCTTGAAGTAATCAAAAGTGATGTTGGAGAACGAGCGAAGCCGTGGACCAGGAGGGCCTGGCGGAGTGAGACCAGTGGGCAAGTGCAGAAGGCTAGCGGAGGTTGATCGGCATCTCAAAAAAGAGTGATTTGAATTCAGAGGATTAAGAGAAGCCTTTGAGAAAACCAATGTCCTTGAATGTGATGGCAAATATGCCATGTATTTCTTTTTTGTAGAAAGTGATGTTTATTTTAGACCCCGTTCTTGAATCTCTGTTCGCCAAGAGATACTAAAAACCAGGTATGAATATATCAATAGAAGAAGGAATAGCAGTGGTGAATGGACTTCCTTTGCTTTCTTTTCCTAGGTAAAGGCTGTCTCTGAGAGTTAATAGGAAATCCCAACTTCTCTAGGTGACTTCGATGCAAAGCTGTTTAAACAGAGGTCCAGGGATTGCTTCTTCAAAGGTCCTGCTGTTCTAATAGTTGTTAGATACCCAAATATTTTAGGGTTCTGAATATTTTAGCTACCTTGGTCTTTAAGAAACTTTTTTTTAAGCTTATTTATTTTTTTGAGAGAGAGAGAGAGAGCATAAGCCGGGAAGGGGTAGAGAGAGCAGGAGAGAGATAATCCCAAGAAGGCTCTGCACTGCCAGCATGGAGCCTGATGCTGGGCTCAAACCCACAAACCATGAGTCATGACCTGAGCTGAAATCAAGAGTCGCATGCGTAACCAGCTGAGCCACCAGGTGCCCCAATGCCTGGGTCCTTTTAATCCCTTAATTGAAGTATGATTGATATGTAAAAAGCTATACATATTTAATGTGTACAGTTCAGTGAGTTTGGGGATAAGTATATACCATGAAACCATTCCCTCCAGTAAGACTGTAAACATAATCATCACCTCCCAAAGTTTCCTTTTGTTCCCTGTATTATTGTTACTGCTGTTAGTACTATTATTTTTTGTGTGATTAAAAACCCTTAAATGAAGATGTACCTGGGGTGCCTGGGTGGCTCAGTTGGTTAAGCATCTGACTTCAGCTCAGGTCACTGATCTCACAGTTCGTGAGTTTGAGCCCTGCATTGGGCTCCGTGCCTACAGCTCAGAGCCCAGAGCCTGCTTCAGATTCTGTGTCACCCTCTCTCTTTGCCCTTCCCTCTCTCTCTCTCTCAAAAAAGGATCTATCCTCTTAGCAAATTTTAAGTATCCAATACAGTATTGTTAGTTATAGGTACTATGCTGTATAGTAGATCTCGAGAACTGAAACTGTACCCTTTGACAAACAGCTCTCCATTTCCCCTACTCTGTGGCCCCTCACAATGTTCTCTTTCCTCTGTGAGTCTATTTTGGATTCCACATATAAGTGAGATTGTACAGTATTTACGTATCTCTCCATGACTGGCTTATTTCACTTAGCATAATATCCTCCCGATTCATTCACATTGTCACAAATGGCAGGATTTCTTTCTTTTTTAAGTGTGAATACTATTGTCTTCAAGATCCTGATTTCGGATCTTTTGTGTAAGTACCAGAAGTGGGATTGCTGGGTCAGATGATTGTTCTGTTTTTAATGTTTTGAGGACCCTCCATATAATGACCGTACCAATTTACATTCCCTTCGGCCATGTGCCAAGGTTTTCTTTTCTCCACCTTTTCACTAGCTTGCTTGCTTTCTTTCTTTTCTTTCTTTTCTTTCTTTCTTTCTTTCTTTCTTTCTTTCTTTCTTTCTTTCTTTCTTTCTTTCTTTCTTTCTTTCTTTCTCTTTCTTTCTTTCTTTCTCTTTCTTTCTTTCTTTCTTTCTTTCTTTCTTTCTTTCTTTCTTTCTTTCTTTCTCTCTTTCTTTCTTTCTCCCTCCCTCCCTCCCTCCCTCCCTCCCTTCCTTCCTTCCTTCCTTTCTTCCTTTCTTTCTTTGCAAATAGCCATTCTAAGAAGGTGAGGTGATCTCTCACCGTGATTTTAGTTTGCATTTCCTTGATGATTAGTGAGGTCGAGCACCCCTTTATTGGCCATTTGTATGTATCAGGATAGAAATGTGTGTTCAGATGCTTTGCCCACTTTTAAATTAATATTTGTGATTTTTTTTGTGTGTTTGTTTTTTTCGCTACCTTCATTTCTGACTCTCACTAGTCTTGGCTTCCTGAAGCATCGGTGATGCCTTAGCAAAATCTGCAGTTAATTAAAAATCTTGCGAGTACATACACTTACACTATAGACTTAGTGGGAGAGACTGGGTATCATTGGAATCTCCCTTGGGGGGCATGAATGAACCTAGAATCCCTAGCTGATGATATTGACAAAACTTCGTATCATCATCATAGTTTATGGTTACTGGAACAGCATGTGCTCTGGATAATGCAAATTCTCTTCAGTTTAGAGCAACTTGGAAGAGGAACCATTTTTCCCTGTTTAATCCTTAGCCTCGGTCACTACTCTTGGCTGCCTTTAATTTGATCATCATAACCTTTTATCTAACTCTTACCTTGAAGTAGTTACTGAAACATTGTGATTGGCTCAAGCGGGATCTCTAGGAAAAAGGCTGATACTTAAGGCTCTGAAATTTTCATATGTATTCAGGATGCATAAGGATACCAGAAACATATGGCTTAGAAAGTGAATACTACTGGATTTTGCCAAACTATAGTGAAATGTTTAGCAGATTTTTGACAGTATGTCTTTTCTAGTTGGCTTTGAATTGACAGCGGACCAGATAGCAACTTTATGTCAGTCTCTGGAAAGGATTTCAAACTTTAGAAATCAGTTTTTGTGATTAAGAGTGAAAACAGAAGATACCGATATCAGAAATAAAAGAGGGGACATCATTCAGAGCCTGCAGACAGTAAGAAGATAAAAAGGGAATATTATGACAATTTTGTGTCTGTGAATTTGACAGTTTAGATGAAATGGACAAATTCTGTGTAAGGATTCTGGTACCCTTTCGGATTTGTTTGTGTGTACGGGGGGGGGAGTGGGTTCCCACCCCAACCGGTTCTCCAACCCCAGCCGGGTGTCCGACAGTCCAGTTCTGACACTGCGTGCCCGGAGATGACGTCATAGCATCAGATCTCAGATCCCGCAGATTGAGGGCCCATTCCTGTAAGACCACCTCCTCACCCTTCAGCCGCCAGGTTGTTGCCTGACCCACAGGCTGTAGATCAGAGGTTCCAGCAGCTCCCTCCTTGGGTTCAATTCATTTGGTAGAGTGACTCACAGAACTCAGAGAAACATATTACTGCCCAGATCACTGGTTTATTATAGAAGAATATAACTCAGGACCAGCCAGATGGGGGATGCATAGGGCGAGGTATGGGGAAGGAGTGTGGGTGTAGAGCTTCCACGCCCTCACCAGACGCACCAGTCTCCCCAAATCCTCACGTGTTCCCCAACCTGGAAGCCTTTGGACCCCATCCTTTTGTGTTTTTACCCAGGCTCCGTTACATGCGCACAATTAATTAAATTCTTCACCTTTGAGGAATGATTCGAACTCCAGCCCTCTCTCCTCCCCTGAGGTCAGAGGGGTGGGACAGAAAGTTCCAACTCTCTAATCACTGGGTTGGTTCTCTTGGCAACCAGCCCCTATTCTTAGGTGCAGTCCAAAAGTCACCTCATTAACACAACAAAAGACACCATTGTTGCTCTCTCCACTTAGGAAATTCCAAGGGTTTTAGGAGCCCTGTGCCAGGAATGGGGATGGAGACCAAATATGTATTTCTTATTATAAATCACAGTATCACACCTTGAGAGATACAAATTACCAAAACTGGCACAAGAGAAATAAAAAAATCTGACTAGTGCCATAAATGTTAAAGAAATTGAATTTGTAATTAAAAACCTCCCACAAAGAAGACTCCAGATCCTGATGGCTGCATGGATAGAGTCTATACATGTTTAAGGAAGAAATCCTACCAATTCTATACAAACTCAAAAAACGAGGTGGAGGAACACCCCTCTCCCCTCCTTTTTATGAGGCCCCGCATAAGCCTGGTAATAACTAGACAAGAACATTATAAGGAAAGGAATTGAGACCAATAACCATTATGGCTGTAGATACAATTCTTAACAAAATGTTAGTAAGTCAAACCTATCAATATATGAAAAGATAATAATATCATGATTAAGTTGGAGTTATCCCAGAAATGAAAGCTTGTCATTTAACATTAATAATTACACATATTTAATAACATAATACAATTAAGGAGAAAATTTGTATGATCATCATCTCAGTAGATGCAGAAAAAGCTTTTGACAAAATGTAACATTCATCATAAAATCTCTCAGAAAACTGGAATACAAGGAAATTTACCTGATATGATAAGGAGGTTTTATGAAAAAACCTACATCTATCATACTTGGAGAAACATTGAATACTTTGCTAGCAAGATTAGGAACAGGGTGAAGATGTCTGCCCTCAGTACATGTATTCAACAATGTACTGGATGGAGTCCCTACTCCAATTTAGCGTAATAAATTATGAAAAGGAAATGAAGAAAAGAAAAAGGGAAGGAAGAAGTAAAACTCTTTATTTGCAGACAACATGATTGTGCACATAGACATTGTAAAGAATCTACCAAACACACTTTCTAGAACTAGGAAGTAGATTTTGCAAGGTCACAAGATACGAGGATAGAAGGTTACTATGCAAAAATTGGCGTATTTCTATCACTAAACTGTTGGAAAATGAGATAAAAATATAGCCTTATTATTTTAATATTTTAAAGACAACCTAAATAAATGGAGAGATATACTATGTTTATGGATTGGAAGACTCAGTATTAAGATATGACTTAGCCACAAATTGCTATATAAATCCAGTTCAATCCCAATTAAAGTTCTAGTAAGGCTTAATAAATTTTTTATTATAAATAAGTTAATTCTAAAATTTATTTGGAAATACAAAGGACACAGAGTAGCCAAAACTGTTTTGAAAAATAGTAGTTTTATATTACTTGTTTATAGTACTGTTTTATAATATTCAAAGCTACAAAAATCGAGACCACATAGAATTGGCATAATGATAGATCTGTATAGCAGTGGAATGTGGTGGAGAGTTGGGAGACGTGTGTGTGTGTGTGTGTGTGTGTGTGTGTGTGTGTGTGTGATTTGAGTTCATTGAGGTTGAATAGGTGGTGCTGGAACAAGTAGATATCCATATGGACAAACATGAACCTTTACCTTACATCACACCCCAAAAATTAAATAGATCACTGACATACATGTTAAAGCTAAGACAATAAAACTTCTAGTCAAGAACAAAATATGTATGACTTTGGGGGTTAGACAGAGTGTTCTGAGATAGAACACAAGAAGCACTAACCAGAAAAGGAAACAAAAATGTAAATTGGATTTCATCAAAAGTAAAAACTTTCACTCTTTGTACAGCACCATTAAGAAAATGAAAAGCAAAGCCACAGATGGGGAGAAAATATATTTGTAAAACATATATCTGATCAAGGACCTGCTTCCAGACAACCTTTTAAAATGGGGAAAAGTTGAACTACATAAAAGAAGATATAGGAACTATATATCTGCATATATAGTTCAACCCTCGGGAAAAATGCATATTAAAACAACAATGAGCTACTACCGTACTCCCACTAGAAAGTTAAAATTAAGAATAAGAGTACTAATGGTTATTGCATATGTGGGGTAGCTGAAATATTAAACATTGCTGAGAGGGATGTAAAATGACATAGCCACTTAGGAAAATATTTTGACAGTTTTCAGAAGTTAAGCATACATTTATCATGTGGCCCACTACTACGTACTTACCCAAGGGAAATGAAAACCAGTATCCACAAAGACTTGTACATGAATTGGAAGACTCAGTATTAAGATATGACTTAGCCACAAACTGCTATATAAATCCAGTTCAATCTCAATTAAAGTTCTAGCAAGGCTTAACAAATTTTTAATTATACACAAACAAGTTTTATTCATAGTATTCCCAAATTTGAAGCAATCCCAAATCCATCAACTAGTAATGGTGTATCCATGTAATAGAATGCTACTCAGAAATTTAAAAAGAAGTATTGATGTACTCAGCAACACAAATGAATCTCAAAATGTTGAGAAAAAAGAAGCCAGACTTGAAAGAGGACATAGTGTCTGATTCTACTTACATAAAATTCAAGAGCTGAGCAAACTGATCCTTAGTGACAGAGCGCAGGTCATGGGTTGCCTAGAGCCGCGAGGGCTCTGATTGCAAAGGAGCATGACAGGGAGTCGGGGTGATGAAAATGTTCTTGATTGTATGGTGGTTGTGGTTATATGGGTATGTATAGTGGTCAGAATTCATTGAACTATACAATTTCAAGGGGTTCACGTCCTTGTACATAAATTAAACTTCACCAAAATGTATTTAAGTGAAAAACAGTTTGACAACACCAGATTTTTGTGAGGATGTAGAGCGCCGGGACCTCTGCTACACTGCCGATCGGAGTGTGTAAAATGCCACAGTATTTTAAAAAACCTTTGGCAGTTTCTTACAAAGTTCATTATATACCTATTTTATGATCTAGCATTTTCATTCCTACATAATTACCCCTAAGGGAAATTATGAAACACATGTTCACACAAATGACTTGTTCAGGAATGTTCATAACAGCTTTATTCATGATAGCTTCAAACTAGAAACAACTCCATGTCCATTAAAAGGAAAAGAGATGAATTTTCATATATTCCTACTGCGGAATACTTTTTGGCAATCAAAAGCAGCAGACTGTATGCACGCAGCAGTATGGATGAATATTGAGATAATGAATAGCAAGACGGATGCCTCTGTGGGTACAGTGGATAATTTCCAGATGACTGGGGCACACAGGAAACTTCCTAGGGGTGATGGAAATGTTCCGTCTCTTGAGATTGGGGGGAATTACTTAGATGCACGTATATGTACCAGTGCCATATACCCTTAAGAGCTATGCTTTATAACAGGTATACATTGGAAATGTTTAAATGAGTAAATATTTATGCCTCAATTAAAATATATGAAAAATACAATTAAGAATACAAAACACTGCTCACGTGAGCCGCACATACACTAAAACTGGAACAATACAGAAAAGATTGGGATGGTACCTGCACAAAGATGACATATACATTGGTGATGTTGTCCATATTTTTAAAAAAAATGAAAAATAAGGAAAAATGTTACATATAATGAGAAGTTAATGGACAAAACTAAAATATTAGGTAAGACATTAAATACCTCGCCCACTACTGGAATATTAGTTTCATCTTCCCTCACTCTCAAATCCTCCAACTCTATTTTTTAAAAAGAAGCAAATCAAAATACTTTTAGCTTCTGTGATTTCTAAGATCTAATTCCAAAGCTTTTTTTTTTTTTGGAGAATGGTCAAGGAGAGAGTTGCTGTACCTTTCAGAAAGTTGACCTCTTAAAGCTTTAATTTATAGCCCTAACATCATCATTACATCATATCGTTGGACTTCTCTTATCCTCCTAAGGAGTTCAGCAAAATTCTTTGTTTTTTGATAGAGAAAATTTTTTGATAGAGAAAATTTTTTAAATTTTATTTTTTTCCTTAATTGTAGCCAATACTGAAAACTTAAAGATAGTTGAATATGAAAAATAATTGAAAAACTACATGTTCTACAGATTTTAGGTTGCAAAATGTTGATATGTCTTGGGTTTAAGGAGACTGGCATACAACTATTAGGTGATTTAATTTTATCTAAACCTTTGATTTGTTTTGGAAGCCAACATAAATAAGTAAACTTCTCTGAAAATGTTTGTAAAAAAAAATGGTAGTTGATTTTTTTTATGACAGTATTCTACTTAACTACTGTAGTACTAGATTCTTATGTAGGTAAGAGCCTATGTTGTAATGTTTCCCTTAGCTGTACTCAGTAATTATGTTTTTTTCCTGGTTCAGAAGTTTTTGATTAACTTTTTTTATTGTGGTAAAATACACATAACGTAAAATGTATACCATTTTTACATGTACAGTTAAGTGCATTAAGTATAATTCACTATGTTGTATAATGATCACTATTTCTAGAACATTTTCATAGTCCCAAACAGAAAGTTTGTACCCACTGAGCTATAACTCTCCATTCCCCTAACCCCTAGTAGCCTCTATTCTACTTTTTTTTTTAAGTTTATTTATTTATTTTGAGACAGAGAGAGAGGACAAGCAGGGAAGGGGCAAATCAAGAGTCAGACAGTTAACTGACTAAGTGACCCAGGCGCCCCCTATTCTACTTTTAATGTGAATTTGCCTACCCTAGATATCTCCTATAAGTGGAATCATACATTATTCGTCCTGTTGTGCCTGGCCTATTTCACTTAGCATAAAGTTTTCAAGGTTCACCTATGTTATCAAACGTAACAGAACTTCTTTCTTTTTTATGGCCGAATGATACTCTTCTGTATGTACATAGTGTATTTTCTTGTCCATTCATCTGTTGATGTGTACACTTGGGCTGTTTTTGCCTTGACTATAGTGAATAATGCTGCTGTAAATATTGGCGTATAAGTTTCTGTTTGAGCCCCTGTTTTTAATTCTTTTGATTGTGTACTCAGATGTGGAGCTGCTGGGTCATTTAGTAATCCTGTGTTTACCATTTTGGGAACTGTCGAACTCTTCTACTGCGGCTGACCATTTTACATCCCTACCTCCCGTGTATGAGCCTTGTAGCCTCTCCTCATCTGTACGTGTTATATTACATTTAAAATATTACTTTTTTAAAAACTGTAGCCAACCCGTATATGTATGAAGTGTAAGTCATTGTGGCGTTGATTTGCATTTCCATAATGACTAATGATGAACATCTTTTCATGTGCTTCTTGGCCATTTGTTTTTCTTCTTTGAAAAATGTCTATTCTAGGTCTTTGCCTATTTTCAAGTTGGGTATGTTTTTTGTTGTTAACTTGTAGGAATTCTTGATATTTTGGATATTAACCCTTATCAGATATATGATTTACAAATATTTTCTCCCATTTTGTATGTTTTCTCTTTACTTTCCATACAGTGTCGTTTAATGTAGCAGATTTTTAATTTTTATGAAGCCCAATTTATCTTTCTCTTTTGTTGCCTATGATTTTGGCATCATAATTAAGAAACTGTTATCAAATCCGAGGTCATGGAGAATTTCCCATTATCTTTTAAGAGCTTTATAGTTTTAGATCTTAAATTTAGACTTTTGATCCATTTTGGGCCAATTTTTCTATATGGTATAAGATAAAAGTACAACTTCATTTTTGTGGATATTCAGTTTTCGCAGCACCATTTGTTTGAAAAAGTATCCTTTCCCCCATTGAATGGTCCTGGCGCCTATAGTGAAAATGAATTGCCCATATATGTGAGGATTTATTTCTGGGCTCTCTATTCCATTGGTCTATATGTCTATCCTATACTACAGTACAGAGTGTATTGCAGTTTTGTAATAAGTTTTGAAATTGGGGAGTGTGAGTCTTTCAGCTTTGTTGTTGTTGTTTTTCTTCTTCTTTTGACGTTACTCATTGCCCATCATGATAAGTGTACTCTTTAATCCCCATCACCTATTTCACCCATCCCCCCCCCCCACCTCCCCTCTGGTAATCATCAGTTTGTTCTCTATAGTTAAGAGTCTGTTTCTTGGTTTTCCTCTTTTTTCCCCCCAAGTGTGTTTATTTTGTTTCTTAAATTCCACATCTGAGTGAGATCATAGGGTATTTGTCTTTCTCTGACTGACTTATTTTGCTTAGCATTATACTCTCCAGGTCTATTCATGTTGTTGCAAATGGCAAGATTTCATTCTTTTTTTATGGCTTTTTTTATGGCTGTGTGTGTGTGCGTGCGTGTGTACGTATGTGTGTGTGTATACCACATTTTTTTATCCATTCATCTATTTATGGACACTTGGGCAGCTTCCATAATTTGCTATTGTAAATAATGCTGCTATAAACATCGGGGTGCATGTATCCCTTTGGATTAGTGTTTTTGTGTTTTTTTGGGTAGATACCTGGTAGTGAGGTTACTGGATTGTAGGGTAGTTCTATTTTTAACCTTTTGAGGAACGTCCATACTGGTTTTTTTTTTTTTTAGAGTGGCTGTACCAGTTTACATTTCCAGTAACAATGCACAAGGGGTCCTTTTGCTCCACATCCTCACCAACACCTGTTGTTTCTTGTGTGTTGATTTTAGCCATTCTGACAGGTGTGAGGTGATATCTCATTGTAGTTCTGAATTAAATTTCCCTGATGATGAGTGATGTTGAGCATTTTTTCATATGTCTGTTAGCCATCTGTATGTCTTCTTTGGAGAAATGTCTATTCGTGTCTTCTGCCCATTTTTTAAATTGGGTTATTTGATTTTTGGGTGTTGAGTCATATAAGTTCTTTATATATTTTGGATCCTAACCCTTTATTGGATATGTGATTTGCAAATATCTTCTCCCATTCGGTAGGTTGCCTTTTAGTGTTGTTTGTTTCCTTACTGTGTAGAAACTTTTTATTTTGATGTAGTCCCAGTAGTTTATTTTTGCTTTTATTTCCCTTGAGACATATCTAGAAAAATGTTGTTATGGCCATTGTCAAAGAAATCACTGCCTATGCTCTCTTCTAGAATTTTTGTGGTTTTGGGTCTCACATTTCAGTCTCTGATCCATTTTAAACTTATTATTGTGTATGATCTAAGAACATGGTCCAATTTCATTCTTTTGCATGTAGTTGTCCAGGTTTCCCAATTCCATTTGTTGAAGAGACTGGTTTTTTCCCTTTGGATATTCTTGTCTAATTTGTTGAAAGTTAATTGAACTTATAATTGTGGGTTTATTTCTGGGTTTTCTGTTCTGTTCCATGTTATTTTTAAAGATTATTTCGACTATTCCAGATCCTTTGAAATTCTATGCATTGATTGTATTTTAGAATACATTACATTACTTGAGAGTATTTTGGGTAACTAGAGTAAAATGTACATACCCTCATGAAAATTGAAAAATTTGCTGGGAGAGAGTTGACTAACATTTACTGAGAACTCATTGTCTGTCTGATACTGTCCTTTGTATTTGTGATTCTTAAAACAACTTTTTGAAGAAGATACCATTAATCTCATTGCATGGTTGTGGCTGTTGAGTTTCAAAGAAGTCAGTCATGTCCTTTGCTCTGCAAAGTTAGTAATTGTCAAAGGTGGAATTCAGGCTTAGGTTCATGTGACTGCAGGGCCCATGTTCATTCTATTATATTTTACTGCCTCATTGTTATCCGTTCATCCATTTATTCAACAAAAAGTTGTTGAAGAGCTTTTTGGTTTGGACTTTGCCAGGAAGTTCCTAGGGGAACAGATGGAAAAACCAGTAGTAGTCTTGGCCCTTTTGGAGCTCACAGTTGAGGGGGAAGAGACAGGTTAGAAAATTTCATTTAGGGTATCATGTGATAACTGCTGTCATGTGTGACCACGTGAGCACTGGAGAGGAGGGACTCCTAGCCTGGGAGAGGACAGAGAAGACGGTGACCTCCTGAGCAGGATCTTAAAGGACATGTGGGTGGAGGTGGGTGTTTCAGACAAAGGCCAAGTGTGAGAGAATGATTAAGGAGAAATATCGCCAAAAATTTAAGGAAGAAAAGTCAAAATAAACACTTGATAATCTGTAAATTAATTTCCATATGAAATATTCTCTGTCACTGTCTCTGAGCAAAGATGTGTAGCATGAATAATATGCACAAAGTTTTAGTGCTGGGAATCTAGGATTTGTTTTTGCTGCTTTTCTTTCTAATTCAAAACTGGTTTTAGTAGATGAGGGTACTACAAAGGGGACCTGCAGGATATTTTGCGACAAGTATCAGATTTTTTTTAAAAGCTAGGGTCTAGGTAGCTGTGAGTAGTTGTTTACAAAGTCAACCTGTATAGTCTGTGAATGCTCACAAACAAATTGGCCGGAGGACCCCAAGAAACAGTAATGTTGGTGATAGTATTTTTTAAGCTTTCCTTTTTAAAGAGTTATGTCAGATAACTCTTCTTCTTTGAAATATTTTAATGTATTGTGGTTCTGTAGACATCTTTATGTATTTAATTTTTTTTTTTTTTTTTTGCTAGTCTCCTTCCTCTACTATTTTATAACCTGTAAACTCCTGGGGGTTTTATGGTGATGGTTTTGCTTTTCTGC
This sequence comes from Paguma larvata, assembly GCA_030068075.1. Lineage (NCBI taxonomy): Eukaryota > Metazoa > Chordata > Mammalia > Carnivora > Viverridae > Paguma > Paguma larvata. The sequence continues at coordinate 115,403,492 of CM057828.1, forward strand.
AGATAATATGAACAGGCAACATCAGGAAAAAGTGAATTTGTTTCTGTTAGATTACCTGTGTATATTTCTAGAAGATTTTGTTTCCCAGGATGGTCTCAGACCTCTAGTAGGAAGAGAGCAAAAATACAGACCATCAGAATAGATCCCCAATAGCTGGAAACAAAAGAGTAATTAAGCCTCTGCAAAGGGTGATATGGTTGTTAAAGAGCTGTCGCAGTAAATTTATTTATTTATTCTGAGAGACAGAGTGTGTGCAAGGCATGAGCAGGGGAGGGGCAGAGAGAGGAGGAGAGGGAGAGAAAGAGTCCCAAGCAGGCTGTGTGCTGTCAGCGTGGAGCCCCATGAGGGGCTTGAACTCAGAGAACTGTGAAATCATGACCTGAGCCCAAACCAAGAGTCCTGAACTGAAACCAAGAGTCAGACGCTTCTTAACTGGCTGAGTCACCGAGGTGCGCCAAGAGCTGTGTAGTTCAAACTTGTTTTTGCCTAAAAATACATAAATCAGAAAAAAAGTTAATTAGTAGCTCTTTGATTTTCAGCATGCAGTATTTATTTATTTATTTATTTGTCTCCAGTTTTGTGTGTCACAGTCTTTTAATATTTTTTATTCCTATTGCTCTTCAGGTATTTATACTATGGAAATTGACCAGCCTTTTATTGAATCTTAATTGATTCTTGTAAGTATTAGGCTGTAATGTCTGTTTCCTGGAAACATAGGGAGATAAAGTAGATTTTAGATAATTTTTAGGGTTTTAAGAGTGAACACTGAACCCTTATAAGTACCTTAACATTTATTATTTACCTCATTTAATCTGACAACCACTATGTACCACATATAAAAAACATGTTTTTGAGGAAAGCTAGGAGTTGGTTGAACGCTGAGTCACCGTGGCAGGATTTAGAGCACATCGGCTTCTTCCACGTGTCCCCTTACTGTCTAAGCTGGAGCGCCTACTCAAAGCAAATGGCAGCTCCCTTGTGCCCTGGATATGTGTGAAGTCTGAAGTGTTTTCATGTCTGATCATGTTCATTTTGCCTGAAATGCCTTTCTTATGTCTTGTCGTATGTAATTCCCACACTTCGTTCAAAATTTGGCTCAGATCTTACCTGCTCGTAAAGCTTTCTCTGCCCTCAGTGACCCTGGGTGAAAAAGATGCTCCCAGTTCAGGGCGGATGCTCTTGCTTTCCGTGGGCTCCTCCCCGCCCCCACCCCCGCCTTTTCTTTTTCTTTTGGATTCCTGCTGCCTAGTTACCCTTATTTCCAGTGTTATTTGTACAGATCTTTAATCTATAATCCAAAATTCTTGTGTTACTCCCAACTCCGAAATCTTCAGGTTTTAGAAATGTAAGATGATGCAGGTTCTGAGACAGCACCCAGCAACAGTCATTTCTGCTGACTGCGTACGAGTATTTATCCTGTAGGGAATAAATAAAAGCTTAGAAAGAGCTTGGTGTCAGGTGAGAGAAGGGCAGTTTTTGCCATCAATGAGTTACAAAAAATGTTTGGACTTTCAGGGCTGTTTGAATTTCAGAAGTGTCAGTATGGGATGATAGATTAACTAATTTTTTAGGAGTATAAACCATATGTTGTAAAAAATGTGGTAATCATATGACTTTATGATTTTTTTTTTGCTTAATTCTTTCCCTTTACTCACAGAAATGATCAGCTCCCTGATCGACGTTGAAAGCTGATCCGTATGTATGTGTGTGTGAACGTAGTTCTGTATTTATCTGCCTGTCTGTCTAGTATTATTAGCTGATAGATGCAGACATAGGTCATGGGTTTCAATTTTTATAATAGCTCCAGTTATCCCACCTTTGACTAGTGGTGACCTCTTCAGGTTTGCAGCTGAGACCACGAGACATGAGCCTGTGTGGTTTTCTAGCTCATCTTTTATGTTCGTTTCCTGCCCAGGATTTTGAATCGGCCATTTCTCTAAGAAGCCCTGCTTTCTTTTAGTGGCGCAGGGTGTTTCAAGATCATATCCGGATGTTATGGATGTTCCTTGCTCCTGGGTTTCAGTTGTCTATGATCCTTTTCGTGTTAACTTTTTTTATTTTGAAATAACTTTAGACTCACAGAGAAGTTGCACTATAGTAGAGAGTGGTCTTACAGTGTTCACCCAAATTTCTTTCATGTACATCCGAAGTAACCATAGGACAGTTGTCAAAACCGGGAAATTAGTGTTGCTACAATATTATAAAATGGAATTACACACTGTGTTCAGGAATGATTTATAATAGCTTGATTATAGTTGGACCTTTTAGTCTCTGAGTCTTTGTTTATTTATTATTATTTACTTTTGGTATGTGCTTCTGTGCAGTGGTTCTTAACTAATAAGGTCTATCACTCACCTGGGGACTTTTGGGCATCAGATGCCTGAAACTTTTCCTTCCCCTCTCCCAGAATTTTTCAGAATCTCAATGTGGGGATAGAATAGATGGTGTCAATGTAGGTATTTGGGGATTTTGCTAGGATCCTATCTGTTTCAACAGCTTAATGAGATCATTCAGGAAGGAAGCATTTTGTGTTTTGCTCACAGTTGGTGATAATGACCCTTTGGTTCCCAGGATAAAAGTTAATCTTTTTTTTTAAGTTTATTTATTTTGAGAGAGTGAGCATGAATGGGGGAGGGGCAGAGAGAAAGGGAGAGAGAGAATCCCAAGCAGGTTGTGCACCATCAGCGTGGAGCCTGGTATGGGGCTTGAACTCATAGAACTGTGAGATCATGGCCTGAGCTGAAACCAAGAGTCAGATGCCTAACCAGCTGAACCACTCAAGTGCCCCTAAAAGTTAATCATCTTAAAATGACTCATATTTGATGCTTCTAGTGCCAGGGATTCCTATTATACTTAGAATTGTCCTTCAACATTTAATAACTCATTCAAAAAATATTTATTGAGTTACCTTCTAAGTGCCAGACATGAGGATACACCAGTGAAAATATACAGACATGGTCTGGTCTCTGCCTTCACGGATATACATGGATAATGAGAAGTACAAACAATTGAACACATAATTTTAATAGAATGCAGTGGATATTATCTAGGAGAAGAGTGGGTAGCTATGAAAACATAGACCAGACAGACCTCATCCAGTGTAGGGATCAGGGAATGTCTTCTTGGGAAGATTGTGTTTAGTCAGGTAGGAGTTAGCTAGGTAGAAAGAAGAATCTTCTGGTAGAGGGAACAAGCTTAGTCTCTGAATATGCCTTGCAGCTATAGCTAGGAAGAATTTCTAGTATCTTACTGGAGGAAAAAGTACAAGACCAAGGAAGGAAAAAAATCTGGAAGTGAGCAGCAGCCTTTCGTGAGTCCTTTCAAAGCATTCAGGTTTTCAGAGAAATAGCAGGTCTCATATTTACTCTTATTTCATCAGTTCGTATGTCATCTAAGCTACATAATAACAGTTATACCAATAAAACCGACGTAAAGAGGTGTATAAAGGTACACTGGTTGTGTGGAGCGTGCATCTCATTTGGTGGGAGCATCTCCTTGGTGGGGTTAAAGACTGTCTTCCCAAACGTGAGAGTTGAGCTTGCCGTGGGCTCAGCCAGTGTTCACGCATCAGGAATCGAGGATTTGCGTTTGTCTGGCAAGTCATTTAGGCAGGGGTCAATTAAGCCACTGTGTACTGTAATTTTAGTTTGGGGAATAGAGGAGCTCATTGAGAGAGATGAGAGAAAAGAGCCAAGGTCAGAACCTTAGGGAACACCACCAATTAAGGGAAAGATAGAAGAAGAAAAATCAGCTAAAGAGTTCAAGAAGAACTAGTTAAAAGCAAGCTTTCCAGGAGCCTTCGAATGTCATCCTGCTTAGACTCTTAGCAGTCTGGCAACTTGGTTTATCTTTGTCTAACCTGGCTTTTGGAAAACTTATTTTGCTCCTGAAAAACTTTTTTCACTTAACTATTCTGCACCCTGTGAACAAGTAGGAACAGTTTTTGGGAAACACTCCCGCAGGCAGAGAGGAGCCAGGAAGGGATTTAGGCGGGGTAGTCATACAATTGGTGCGTAGTTTCAGAGCTTCTTTTTGGTAGTCCTCTAGAGGCGGGATTCCAGAAAGGACTGGGCCAGGGTGTTTGGGAGACCAGTAGTCCAGAGGAAAGCCGGTGGGTCTGAATGTAGGCAGTGACAGTGGGAATAGCAAAGGGACAGATTCACTGTATGTTTTCGTTGAAAAGATAGGATTTGGTGACAGATGTGAGCGGTAAGGAAGAGGGACTCTAGGATGACTGGTTTCTGTTTCAGTGCCCAAGGGGATGGATTGTGCCGCCATACTGCAGATGAGGGACACAGAGCTGGCCTGGGTTGTGAGTGGGGAGATAATGAGTCCAGTTTGGGAAATGTAGTATAAGGTATTGAGGTATATGCGCTTGGTAAGAGTTTCGACATGCAGATTGGGAGCTTGAGAGAAAGGGCGGGGCCGAAGAGAGGTTTGCAAGTAATTCATAATTATAAAATCATGGATCTGGAGGATGGCATCACGTAGGGACAGCATAAGAGGTGAGAGAATTCTAATGTGCACAGGAAGGACGCCCATCTTAAGAATATTAGTAACCATTACTTATTAGGTGTCTGTTAGACACTGTTTTAAGCATATTACAGATGTCATTTTATTTCATACTAGAACCCCCATGAGGGCAGGTGTTAGTATCTCCATTTTATAAATGGATGCGCTGAAGCTCAAAGGTTATGCCATTAGCTCCTGATCATACATCTGGTAGGTAGCAGAGGTGAGGAGGTGAAATCTGTTTTACTGCAGTCTAGGCCCCCTTTCAAGAAGGAATGGTAGAGAAGGAGCAAGAGAACGAAGAGAACCGCGGTAGGGTATCCAGGATGAGAGACCTTTAAGGACTTGTCAGCAGGGCGAGACGTCCTGAGGGATGAAGACAGGATTCAGAGATACCCTTCGGACTGAACACAGCATGATGGTCACGGATGCTGCCCCAGCTTTGCATGGGGAGCTGGTTTGTTGTGGTGTGTCGTCAGCACGACGGGTTTATTGTACCAGCTTCCCAAGTTGTGTTTTCACTGACTCTATAAATGCTAGCCTATGATTTCTAAAACGAAGGAAAAAGCAATCCTCTTTTTAAAAATCAGATGATAATACCTATAGAATAAGGCTTTTGTGAAAAGTCTTTCCTTCACGCTCTCGTAATTTAAATGTGCCAGTGTTTAGGAATGATGTAGCTGTGCCAGTTAGCTATTCGCTGCTTAGACAGGAAAGGGAGGGGAGAGCGTGCGTGCGGCTCGCATCACTGCAGAGCTCTGGGAACCGCGCTCCGGAGCCGACGGGAGCTGAGTCAGAGAAGGCATGCAGACTGTGCTGTAAGCCGTCATGGCCCAGTTCAGGCTTTTCGACTGTATGATCAGCCACAACTGGAGCCTATTGTGCAATCTGTATTGTGCGTGGAGTGGCCAGGTTTGTTTGGTAAATATCTGTGCATATATTTGCTCTTTAATTCAAAACTGCCCTAATGTATAAAGAAAGCAAAATCAGTGAAAACGCTGGTTGTAAAATGAGTGTCTTCGCATAACAGGGAAAAAGTAATCTTTTAGACTGTTTCTTTGTGTTGAAATACTTGTGTAACATGGCACATCTCAACTCTAATCATGTGAATTTCTCTAAGAGAATTAAATGAACTCTTCAGTGGCATAGATGAGACTTTGTAGAGCTTTCTGTGGTGGGGGAGGGGAAGGCAGGATGAATTACTTAAAAAATAAAACTAGGAAAAATTAAAGCAATAGGATTGTAACACATCGTAAATATTACATATTTTTGGAGATGTTGCCTATTGCGTTTGTAGTTAGGTAGCCAAGATTTTGGAATGAGTTGCTTTTTAGCTAGTTTTTCATTTTTAGTGAAATGTGGTTGATTTCTTTCACTGTGGTAAATGGAAGTTCGTGTTTGGACTCACTCTGTTCCTGGACAGGCTTTTAGGAAATAGTTATTTTGCAATAGAGAAACTTTGCTGAGTATGTTTTTTATGAGAGTTGCCGTATACGTTTGAATTTTCTTCCCTAAGGAGCAAAACCTCTTTATTTCTCCCTTCAACCTTCAGTCAACGTTGTTATTATCAGGTGCAGACTGCTTTTGTAATTCATAACAGCCCTGCACACACTCAGCAGAAAGAATAGCGTCTCTCAGAAAATGGAGAGATACTGGATGGTAGCTTTGTTCTGGTTATTGGTGAATCTTTAAAAACTACGACTTACTTACCATATAGGGTTATTAATCCCTTTGTGGGTGTCCGTCTTCCTTATTTAAAAGTGTTCTTTAGTATTGTTTGAAATTTGGAGGAAAAGCTAAATTTAAAATATTGAAAGCAGTGAATGATAAATGAAATGTCTGCCCCCCCCCCCAAACACAGCACCGTTTCTCAGCTCTCCCGTAAACACGGTGTGAACAGAAGTTTATGAGACACGAATTTAGTTCTAAGTGGGACTTTTGGGTCTCCAGTACTTTTCTTTATGTCTTATTCTCTCTATTCTGGAATGGGGAAAAGATTTTTTCATAGTTCAGGTTGGGCACAGTAGACTAACGTATCAGAAATTCGAGCTGGAAAAGGTCACGTAGTCTATATATCTTCCAGCAGAAGATGATCTCTCAGTGCACTTTCGAGTTCTCTCCTAATGGATTTACATTACCGTAAAAATATGGATTTTGAATGGCTACTTAGAGAATAAAAGAAGATAGATACTGCACTTATCTTAGCATGTAAAATTCATAATATCAGGAACCTATCGAAGCTGAAACTTAAAAAGGCAAAACAAAACTGAGTGTTTAGGAACTGGTTCACAGCTCTTACTGAACTTACTAGTTAGTCTCATCATCAGAAAACTTCCTACTTCAGGGTCTCGGACCTTGTCAAGACTTTGTTCTGGTTAATTAACCCCAAAGGAGTATTTGACTTGCGACAGACTCCAAGGAGGGGTTGATCCGGTAAGGCAGCAGTCGAAAGTGCTTTTGGACCTGCCGTGGCCCGGGGTTTTGCAGGATTGCTGTTGCTATTTTCCCCGTGGTTTAGATCCAACAATAGGCCATTTAGTTGCTGGCATCAGTCAGAAGAGTTTGCAGAATTTAGCATAAAGTAAAAATGGCATGTGATCACATCTCCTGGGCCTTTATGCCACCACTTAAAGTATTTGACGGAGATTACAAACTCCGTGATTTTGGGGCTAGGCATCGGGTTCCATAAGAGTGAAGAGAGTTGAGGGGCTCCTGAGGGGCTCAGTCTGTTAAAGCATCTGACTCTCGATTTTGGCTTAGGTCTTGATATCCCGGTTTGTGAATTCGAGCCCCACCCACATCATGCTCTGCGCTGATGGTACGGAGTCTGCTTGGGATTCTCTCACTTCCTTTCTCTATGTCTCTCCCATGCATGTGTGCTCACTCTCTCTCTTTCTCTCTCTCAAAATAAATGAATAAACTTAAAAAATATATTTTAAAAGAGTGAAGAGAGTCGAAGAGAGCCAGGTAGAAGACGACAGGGGCTGGTGGAGATTGTGGCAAACCGGAGAATCAGTTTCAGGAGACTGATACCATGTTGGACCTCCTGTTGTCAGTCGTTTAGTTTTTAAGAGACACTGTAAAATTAGCATTTTTATGTGAATTCATCCTGATTTTTAAGTGTTGGTGACTAATTCAAGTTTTTCAAAATACTGACATCTAAGCAAAACACATCTGCAGCCAGATGGGGCTTACAACTTCCCATGTATAATTTCCGGTTTCTAGGAAAATTCAGGGCAGCAGTTGATTTTATCTGAGTTTTACTCTTGAAGCCAAGCGGTGGAAGGGTGCTGCTGGAAAGTTTATGATATAGGAAGGGAAGCGTAGGAGAGAACTAAGAGGAGTAAAGGAAAAGGCCGGGTGAGGGGTGAGGAGCGAGGGAGGCCGACTGAAGGGGCAGCAGAGAAACAGGATACGACGACGGGGACAGGAGAGTGCCGTAGTGGGCACTTTTCTCAGTTGACACTTTCTGGGCGTACCGCTGGGGAGTTCTGCTTCGGGGTCTGTTGTTTATTGAGTACTTGTACGCTGCTGGAGGGAGACGGTACAGTGCTGAGGAGGAGGGTACAGATTTGGGTGCCCACGAGCTGGAGTCAAGGCCCAGCGCATCCCCGGCTGATGGCCCCCGGCATTACTCGCCTCGGCTTCCTCGTCTCTAGTAGCACCTTCGTCACAGACTGCTGTGAAGGTTAAATCAGATGGCCTGGGTGCAGCATTTAACCCAGCGCCCGACCCAGTAAGTGCTTCCTAATGCCTGCTGTAATTATGAATATACTCTAGGCTGAGGTAGCATTTATAGGGGTGATATCATATGAGATGTATATTGGAGATAAAAAGATGGGAGCAAAGAGGTCCCGTTATTTTAATTTTTTAAAATTGTAAGCAAAGTGCAGTCACTTGTAAAAATTGGAAAATATGAATTAAAATTGATTTGCCCAGTTCAGTTACTCAAATAAAACTCTTACTAATATTTCGATATGTATACTGCAGTGTTTTTCCTGCCCACATAGTGTTTTTTCTCTTCTGTGCATGTGTATTTTACAAATTGTAATCATAGTGTACACGCAAATTGTGACACAGATGCCATATTATGACATCATCTTTAATGGCTGTGTAATATTCTAGAGAATATATATACACATCTAATATAATCTTAATATATTTGTTTATTACCTATATATATTATAATGTACTTAATATTTCATATATTATACTACTTAATATATTTAATCATTTAATTGTTGCTAAAAATTTAAATTGCTTCTAGTTTTTTTGTGATTATAAATAAAATATGGTGAGAATCTTTGTGATTAAAATTGTTTTCACTGTTTAGGATTACTTGCATATAGGATACCATTTGAGAAGTGAAAGTGCTGGATCAGAGTGATAATACTTTTATTTATTTGTTTATTTTTTAGACTGACAGTACTTTTTTACTTTTTATTTATATTTTTGTTTTGTTTTGTTTTTTTAGAGAGAGAGAGTATGGGCAGGGGAGAGGGGCAGAGAGAGAGAGAGAATCTTATACAGGCTCCATGCTCAGCACAGAACCCCATGCAGGGCTCCATCCCACGACCCTGGGATCATGACCTGAGCCAAAATCAAGAGTCAGATGCTAAACTGACTGAGCCACCCAGGCGCCCCTAGAGTAATAATACTTTTAAAGCATAACTTTTATAAAACACATTTCTATATTAAGAAAATCTTAGAGAGTAGAGTGTTCTTAGACTTTGTAAGAGATGAGTGAATTTTAAAATTTTATAGATTATAATACCATCCTTTCACATAGCACCATTAGGAAGAGAGGACCCTATGTTTCTCTCTCTTCTCCACTTTGGTATTTGAAATTTCAAATGTTCTAATCAGTATTTAGAACTAGGGACTGAATGTTTGGTGATAGTGGAGCTCAGTCATACAAAGAAGTTTGCCATTGAGGTTTCACGCATAGGATAGAACCGATAACCCACTTGGTTTTCTGTTAGACCCAGTAGCAATTGATGTTGCCCGGCCACAGATCTAGGGAACTCAGAAGGAATACTGGGAAGGGCCAAGCATGGAAGATCCAGAGCGCCCACAGTCCCACTTAGCTCAGCAGCCGGGCGGATCCCGCTGTGTACGCTGGAACTTGCGCCCTCCTCGGAGCCCCCAAGGACTGCCAGAGTCAGTCGGTGTAAAAGCCGAGGGCCCTATGCGATTCGTTCCCCTTCCTCTGTCATCTCCATGACCTGTTTCCACTGACATTTCTCTACTCTGTCTTCTCTAACCACACCGGACTCCTTGCTGTTCCAGTCCCAGGGCCTTTGCTTCCGGTTCCCTTTTCCTGAAATGCTTTGCTCCCAGACCCCCGAGGGCATGCGGTTTCACTTTCCGCAGGTTTTTACTCACACTTCTCCTTCTCAGTGAAGTGTTCCGTTTAAATTCGTTGTAAAATGTAACAAAGGAAAACTAATCTTACTGTTAAAGAAGATACATTTCTTTCTTTGAAAGAGGTTTGTAAAAATGATAGGAAACTTTATTACTTATTAGAAATAGTCTAATACAGGCATACGTATTTTATCTCCTCCTTGGGGAAACCAAATGGAAGACAGAAAGAGAGTCTGCAGAGAACTCTTCTTTCTTTTTTTATTGCTTCCCCCTTGAAGCTCCTTCCTCTTTTCCAGCTCCTCTCTTTGGTCCTTTATCTTTAAGAAGCAGTTGGTAGCCTACGGCTCACTCTGTTCCTTCCAGCTGTTAGAACAAGCTGCTGCTTCTAACACCAGTCGAAGGAGGCTTTAAAGGGATAAGCTAGGAAATCGGGAATAGGCCTTTTAACACTTAAGATGCCGTAAATTCCTGCTAGTCCGAAGTGTGACCCACACACCAGCGGCATCCGCGTGGCCCAAAGGTTGGAGGCAATGCAGACTCGCAGGACCCGCCGCGGCCCTGTAAAGTCAGAGTCTGCATTTTAACAAGATCCTCTGGTGATTCTCCTGTACAGTAAGCTCTGCCTCGAATGACGGAAAGACTTAAGTGCATAATTTGACTGTGTTTCTTTAAATATTACTTTCCATTTGGTCTTCCTTTAAAAAATAAGGGAAATGTGAAGTATTATAGGGTTATCACTTCCTACAGGATTTAAATTATATTTATAAAAAATTGGAGGTGGTTAATTCCTTTTTTTTTTTTTAATTTGAGAGAGAGAGAGATTGAAATGGGGAGAGGGGCAGATGGAGAAGAAGAGAGGCTCTTCAACAGGCTCCATGCTCAGTGCAGAGCCTGACATGGGGCTTGATCCCGTGACCCGGGATCATGACCTGAGCCAAAAATCAGGAGTCAGATGCTCAACCGACTGAGCTATCCAGGCACAACCCCCCCTCCTTCATTGTGTTTTTGTGGATTTTATTTTGTTTTTGTTTTGTTTTTAATCAGGGAGCCTGAAAGTGAGGACTTCTCTTTAAGGACACTGATGGCTTGGCTTTGCTAGGCAGAATGGTGTAAATTGACTTTTTTCTTGGCTTGACCTCCAGGACAACCCTCTGTGCAGCTGTGTGCATGCTTTTTGAGTCATCTCTCTCCTCATTATGCTCACCACTCGCTTCCCTACAGATGGCTTTGTACCGGGGATGCACGGGCACTGTCAGCGGGAAGTAACACAGGAGAAACTTGCCGGGGAGCAGGGTGAATATGGGATTAGCAGAAACACCGATGTGTGTGGAGATATGCCTAACAGGCCACAATGCAGAGGGCGATTTTTCATGCGTAGAGTTTGCAGGCGAGATCAGGGGGGCCAGGAACTGAAGGAGCAAGGCCTTATATACCCACTGTGAGGCGAATTATTGGTTTAAGGCACAAGAGGAAAAAAAATATCTCTTTGTCCTATGACTAGCTCCATAACACTAAGCTTCTCCTAAATGCTGAAAAATGTCACAGGAGCTTTAGTCAGTGTTTCATTCTGTTTTGTTTTAAAGAGAGAGAGAATCTTAAGCAGTCTCCACGCCCAGAGCAGAGCCTGAGGTGGCACTCGATGCGGTCTGGATGTCATGACGGATGTCATGACGCTGAGATCATGACCTGAGCTGAAAGGAAGAGTCAGAGGCTATCACTAAAGCCACTGAGCCACCCAGGTGCCCCTTCAGTTCAGTGTTTTGTGAGAGATAAAAAAAGCTAGCATTTAGTGGATACTTACTACGGGGCAGACATTTTACATATTTAATGTCCTTTAAATCTTATAACAAGATGATACTTATCATCTTATCAAGATGATACTGTTTTCCCACCCTCACTTTACAGGAAACAAACATGGGGGTGAGTCACTTGCCCAGGGCCACACACAGCTCAGAAGCTGGGGACCGGGAGGGAACCCAGGGACTCAGACTCTGCAGCCCTTGCTCTGAAGGCCCGCACTCTACTGCCTCTGTCCCGAAGGATAGAATATGGTATTCAGTGCATCAGCTTCTAAAACTGGTAACTCCGAAGCTGCATTAAGAATGTAAATGACAAAAATTAAGTACGTATATATTTGCAGCGGACGGCCAGTTCAGGGAGTGGTGGACAAAAGCGGACTGAAAAAGGAGTAATAGGCGCTGGGAGAGGGGAGGAAAGGGTGAGGAATGTCTGGAATGAGAGATACACAATTCTGAGGGAGAGATAAAAGGCTGAAGACTAAGGGTAAGACAGGTAAGAAAACAGAGAGCACTCAGTGTTGCAGTAACTATTGGCGGTCGGTCGTGAGTTTTAGGTGCCTTTTGTAATGTGGGTTAGTTGGTGTCACTTTCTTCGCTCTTCCTTGGTTCCGATACTGAAACTTTAGCATTGCTAACGTGCATTCACATGTGTGAATATACTAGGAGGTGGTGACCCTGCTGTTTAAGCAATGTAATTATAAACTGAGCCACCGTGAGCAGAGCTTAACATTGAAATGAAGTTTTACAAAGTAGCATCGGGGCGCCTGAGTGGCTCAGTCGGTTAAATGTCCAACTTTAGCTCAGGTCATGATCTCACAGTTCATGAGTTCAAGCCCCACGTCAGCAGGTTCAGAGCCTGGAGCCTGCTTCAAGTTTCTGTGTCTCCCTCTCTCTCTGCCCCTCCCCTGCTTGTGCTCTGTCTCTGTCTCTCTCAAAAATAAACATTAAAAAATTAAAAAAAAAAGTGGCATCGTTCATTTCATGTAACAATATGCATAATTGCTTTTGAGCTCAAAAGTGGTTAGGTTTGAATAGTAAGCAATGAGTTTAAGTATGTAGTTCCTATCCATGGTTAACACAGAGCCAGCTGCCTCCGGACCTGTCACCAGAGGGCCCAGAGGTGAACTCTGTCATGCCCTGTTTGGCCTCAATATTCTGCCTGGGAGCTCTGGTTGATGGGTGAACTCAGGTTTAAATGAATAAGAAAGACAAAATGGAATTCTCAAGGAAAAGACAGATTTGTAAATGACAAGACTAAATGGTCTGTGGGTGAATGGAATGGCAAATTCATCGATTTGACTTTTTTTTTTTTTTTTAATTTTTCTTGGCATTTATTTATTTCGAGAGAGAGAGAGACAGAGCATGAGCAGGGGAGGGGCAGAGAGAGAGGGAGACACAGAATCCGAAGCAGGCTCCAGGCTCTGAGCTGTCAGCACAGAGTCCGACGTGGGGCTCGAACTCAGAAACGGTGAGATCATGACCTGAGCTGAAGTCGGACGCTCAACCGACTGAGCCACCCAGGCGCCCCCGATTTGACTTTTTGATGATAGTTAGACTTGATTATAAGGAAAACACCAAAAATAACAAGCTTTGAATGTTACCTTTCCCCACCTTTGGGGGAAACCATTTGCTGGAGAAGCTGGATGGTCTGGTGGAAAGAAGGAGCTTTGGACTGAGAGTAGAGGCTTCTGCGCGTGCCGTGTGCTCTGCCATTATCTGGTTGTGTGGTTCTGAACAATCCTGTTAACTCTCTGGATTTTAGTGTTCTTATCTGCAAACTGATTAGATGATTCCAGGCCTTCTTTCTTCCAGTTCTACCAAAAAATGATTTTTAGAATAACAGAATCTGTTTTGCATGCTGCCGTATATTTGAGGAATGAAATTTTAACTCCTGTGTTGTGCTGTGTTTACTCGTGGCTGAGGGGGAACCTTGCTGACGTGGAGGACCATTCATAGTGACTTTTAGTTTATGTGATGAATGGGAAAGTCTGTCATTTTTTAATATAAACTTCCCAGTAGGTGCATTGAAGTATGCAGTACCTAGTTTTCCCAAGGGTGTCCAAACAGAAACAAATGTAGGAGCTGCAGAATTTATTAGTTTTATCCACATAGTGCCTTGGAATCCCCCCCCCCCCAATGCAATACATAATACTCTCAAACTCTTATTTGAAGAATATAGTGTTCAACATTTCAGCTTTTAAAATGGGAATTCTAGGGGTGGCTCTGTTGAGCGTCTGACTCTTGATTTCAGTTCGGGTCATATCCCAGGGTCTTGGGATCAAGCCCCATGTCGGACTCCTGGCTGACTGGGCATGCAGTCTGCTTAAGATTCTCTCTCTCTTTTTCTCTTTCTCTCTCCCTCCCTCTGCCCTACTTCCCCACTTGCGTGCTCTCTCTCTAAAAGTCAATCAGTCAATCAAATGGGAATTATAGAGCTACATTCATAATGTGAAAAAAGCATACTTCCAATCGACAGCCAATATAGGGAGTACTGGAGAAGATGTTGGCTGAACAGGGAATGATCAGAGCAGGGAGAAGAAAAGGGGGGATAGGAAAGTGAGGAGAGAGAGAGAAAACAAGGTAAAAAACTAGAAAACTGAAATAGGGTCTCTCTCTTTTCTTTTCCTCTTGCGGGAAGGCATCCTTCCCTTTATTTGCCTCTGTAGTCCCCACACCCTCTCTTGCTCCTTCACCCACCTCCCCTTTACAAGACCATTTCACCCATCTTCCAGCAGCTCATAGCTCCAGCTGTCCCCCTTCTCTGCCTTAATGAGATTTGTCGCTCCTGGGACATTACTCCTATCTTCTGCAGGGGCGGGGGAGAGCCAGTGACGATTGCCCCTAGGAGAGACGTGTTTTATCACCTGTCTCTGCAGATTCTGGGTTAGGCCCCCTGGATGCCATTCTCATTCTGATTCTCCTTCCTGAATGTCTCCACCTTGACTCTAAATGTTAAATGCTGCCTCCTGGGCTCTGCTGTTCCGTGGTCCTAACATCCTCCTTGCTCCTTGAGAAGCCCAGATCTATAGCAGGATCTTCTGCTAACGGTGCTGGCCTGCAGGGCACGGACAGCACCAGCTGCTCCGAGGAGCTGACCTGGTAAGTGCAGCGTGCTCAGGCCTTCCCAAGGAGCACGGCTAGCCGGTTGGTGTTCTGGTCTGACCCATGAGGGCCATCTAGCACGGCCAGCTGTCTGGCCTTTAGAGCTGCCCCTTCTGCCAGTCAGCAGTTCTGGCATCTGTACTTCATTTAATATGGGCTATCACGTCTGCCAAGCTTCTTGGAGCCATCCCTGTGGTGTATCTGAGCCTCTGCTGTCTTACTCTCTGCCTTGGGGTTAAATCCTGTGTCAAGTAGAAGTGCCTCGTCTTTTCACCTTTTAAAGTTTATTTCTTTATTTTGACAGAGAGAGAGGGGGAGGGAGAGAGATTGAGTGTGGGAGGGATGGAGAGGGAGGAAGAGAGAGAATCCCAAGCAGGCTCTGCGCTGCCAGCTGTGGAGCCTGACTTGGGGCTCAAACTCAGGAACTGTGATATCTTGACCTGAGCTGAAATCAAGAGTTGGACTCTTAACCAACTGAGCCACCCAGGCACCTCTAAAAGTGCCTTATCTTAACTGTTATCCAGCTTTATATTCTACCCCTGATCTAACACCCTCAGAACCATTCCTGCTGTCCTTGCCCATACACCAGTAGGTGTTGGCCTGTGGCTCCTTCGGCATATAATCATTTTTCTTTTCTTTTCCTTCCTCCTCCCCCACCCCCTTTTTTTTTAAGCCTTATTACTGGAATCAGAGCAGCTTTAGTCTAGTGCTAATATTGGCCCTCTGGTGAAGCAATATACTTTGCAAGTATTTTACCTGATGCCCACAGTTTCTGGGGTTTTCCCCACACTGGCTGGCGGGAACTGGCACTCTCCCTCTCCCAGCCTGAGCTGCAGGGATGGGGCTCTCCAGGTCTTCTTGCGGCCAGTTTCCTTATAAAAGCTCACTAGTACTCAGCTAAAGCCGGGGTGGGGAGGACCCAGAGCTCCCTCCCTGTTCCTTTTTTTCTCGTACCCCTTCCTGAGAGCTCTGCCCACTGTGGCTTCAATGAACTTAGGGAGGCCACCAGGTGTGCCATGGCCCTGACACTGTCTTGTGTAGTATGCTAGGGCAGTAGTGTTCACCTTATTTTCCTTTTTGCAGCAATCACTATCCTTTGTTGTCTGAGGACTAATGTCTGGAAATCATTGTTTTATGTATGTTTCGATTTTTAGTTGTTTGTAGAGTAGTTACCTACCGTGGAAAAACAGGTTACCTACAAAATCCAGTGACTTAGAACAATAGCATTTATTATCTGAGTTTCTGCTGGTCCAGATTCCAGGCGTGGCTTCACCGGGTCCTCTGGCCCAGAGTGTCTCATGAGGCCACACTCAGGGTCAGCCAGAGCTGACATCATGTCAGCGCTTTTCTGGGGAGGGATCTGCTTCCAGACTCACTCACGTGGTCGCTGGTGGGATTCAGTTTCTCACAGGCCGCTGGGCTGACGGCCTCAGTTCTTTGCTGGCTGTTGGCTAGAGACCGTCCTTGGTTTCTTGTCACATGGGCGTCTCCAGAGGACAGCTCACAACATGGCAGCTTGTTTCATAAGAAGGAGCAAGGGAGAAGAGCCAGAGAGAGAGTGCGGGCAACAGAGAGGTCACAGTCTTTTGTAATCTAATCTTAGAAGTGACATCCCATCACATTTGCTGAATTCCATTCATTAGAAGCAGATCACACTCACAGGGAAGGGACTGTATGTAGGCATAAACACCAGAAGGTGGAGATCACTGTTCTCTTTCCTCCTTTGTCTCTTTATAGTTGGGACTGATTATAATCCGTTTCAGAATTGGGAAGTGTGTTGGGGATCCCTCAAACAACCCTCTAGTTTGATGGTGTGCTCAGAGGACTTATAAGATTCTGCATATTGTAGTACTGAACTATGTTTCATAACAGCAGAGGACACAAAGCAAAATCAGCAAATGAAGAGGTGTACGGGACCAAGCCCAGAGAAGACCACACAAACTTCCAAGAGTCTCTCCCATGGAGTCACGGACAGCCCACTGAATTCCTCTAGCATCAAAATATGACTGTGTGTGAAGTGATGTCTCCCAGGGAAGCTCGTTGGAGACCATCACCTTCTGCCCAGCATGGACCAAAATTCCAGACTCCCAGAAGGAAAGCAAATGTGCAGCATAAACCATGTTGTTTGCATACTCAGTTTAGGCTCAGTGAGCCACTTTCATCAGCTAGGGAACAGCGGGAGCCCTCTTGGAATCCAAATACTCAGAGGACAACGAAGGACCAAGCTTGGAAGCTGGCCTCTCTGAAGGATGGCAGTCTCAGGCCTCCTGCGTTAACTCTTTTCTGCACAGGAGGGAATGGAACTTCATATTAAGCTTACCGTAAATAATGGCGATCCGTCAAAATACTTTGTTAGATCGACGATTCTGAGCATACATCTAGTGGTGAGAGAGAAATGGTGCTTTTTAGGGCCTTGAAATTAAAGGAGCTTCATTCAGACAGTAATCCTAGTGTTTAGATCCTGACTCAAGTGTTACAATGCGTTTTTATAGTAAGCTTGGAAAAAATGAAGTTTCAGCGGTGCATGGATGTATGTACATCCTTGCTTCCACAGGTTTATTGAGTACTTAGTTTTTACCTGGCTTCTGTGTTAAGAATTAGCTATAAGATGCTGAGCATGTATGTCTGTATTCTTGGAGATTATAATCATTAGGGGAGACAGATTTAAACAAATAAACACAGAAACAAATAATTACAAATACAGCGTTTCCTTTGTAGGAAAAGAAATATTCATGTTCTATTCATTCAGTACACATTTTTCTATGTACCTGCTTTGTGCTACTTTCCTGGTGTGAACAAAGCAAAATTCCTGCTCTCATGACTTTATATTTTAATGGTGGGGGAGTAGAACAGAAAGTCAGTCAATCAAACAAATGTGTTTCAGATTTGTGCTAAGTGCTATGAGGAGAAATAAAGCAGGACGGAGTGGCAGAGAGATAGATAAAGTGGTCAGGAAAAGCTTCTTTGAGCAGAGTAACTTGTTTGAATAGATGATGTGTGCGCAGAATACTGATTGAATTAAGGCCATAGAAATGTCAGCACTCAGGTAGAGAGCACTGCAAAAGTAAAGCCCCCAAGATGAGAAAGAGTTTGGTGTGTTTGAGATTCGTGTGGCAGGAGCCTGTGAACAGGGCGAGAGGAATTAGGGAATTAGGTCAGAGTCCTATCCGGGACCCAGGTCATGGAGGGTCTGTAAGAGAAGAGTTTGATTTCCTTCCTGGTGTGATGGGAAGCCTACTGTAGGGCTTTTTGCATGACGGTAACATAATCAGATTCACGTTTCCACAAACACATGAACATTTTAAATAGAAATCTAGCAATACACAACATGCATAAATCATAAATATGTAGCTTGGTGAATTTCACACAGTGAACACACCTGTAGGCCATTGTCCAGATCAAGCTATAGAAAAGGAACAGCTCCTTAGTAGCCTCCGTTACACCCCTCGTAGTCATTATTCCCTCCTCTAGAGATAACCAGCGTGTATTGGTTTGCCTGTTTTGAGTTTTATGAATGCTATCACATTTTATGTACCTTTTTCGTGTTTGACCTTTTTTTTGTTTGTTTACTTATTTTTGAGAGAGAGAGATAGAGTGCATGAGTGGGGAGGGGCAGAAAGCAAGCGAGACACAGCATCTGAAGCAGGCTCCAGACTCTGAGCTGTCAGCACAGAACCCGGCGTGGGGCTTGAACCCACAAACCGTGGTGATCATGACCTGAGCTGAAGTTGGATGCTTAATCAACTGAGCACCCAGGTGCCCCTGACTTTTTTTTACTTGAACTTCATCCATGTTATATTAGCTGTAAATTTTCAAAATCATATTTATAGTAGTTCATTGTATGAACACACCACAATTTATTTTTCCATTCATTTGGTGGATGTTTTGCTTGTTTCTGACTTTTAGCCCTTATAAATAATGGTGCTCTGGATAGTTTGAACACAGTTATATATGTGTGGATTTCTGTTGAATCAGTATCTAGGAGCGAAGGTACTGGGACTCAGGATATGGATATTTTATGACCATACTTTAACAGATATTATAAGCAGTTTTGCTGTTTTTCAAAGTGGTTGTACCAACTTATACTCCAATCAACAGTATTTGAAAATTCTTGTTTCTCTACATCCTTGCCAATAATTGATTGCCAGCTTAAAAAAATTTTTTTAAAGCCATTTTGGTGTATGTTTGGTGTATCTTATGGTTTAGATTTGCATTCGTCTGATAATTAATGAGGTTGAGCATCTTTTCTTACTGATCATTTCGATTCCCTCTTTTGTGACGTGTCTGTTCAGATCTTTTGCCTCTCGTTCACTGCCTCTGAGAACTAGGTGAGTTACCTAATTCCTTTGAGGATACTGTTAAAAACCCGTAAAATAGAACTAATGTCACCTCATTTTCAGCTTCTTCGAATAGTCTCTACTTGGGTAACAAAGTAAGTTAGTATCAGTCCCAGGCCTTCATTCTTCAGAACTCCTTAAGAACTGCTTATTAAATATTTCACTCATCGACACTATTGACTCGAATATAAAGGTTTTTAAAGATGGGAGATCTAGATAGTGGAAAATCAACTTTCAAAAAATAGGACTCGTTTATTAGAAGATAGACTCTAGCTTTGTCCCGTGGAAATTATAATTATTGAGTCAAAATTTGAATTACTTCTACAACAACAGTATTGGTATCATCAACAAAAATCTGGAAATTGATTTGGGAGCTGGTCCAGCCAGCTACTATTTAAAAAAATGCCCTGTGGCATCCAATGCAACCATAAATACCTGTACTATAACCAAAGCAAAGGAGCGTAAAGGAATGTAAAAAGCCCTTCTTTTGATATAGAATTCCCTTTTGGCTGTTCAGGCTGTCCGTAAATTTTTTAGTGAAATTTATGTAGGTTGGATTTGTACTTTTTATGATGTTGTATGGACTTTATAATACTTTAAGATTCTCCATATGTGGCGGGTGTATTTATGCCTATTTAAAAATCGTACTTGTAAATGGTTTCAGAGACGTTAAATTGTTATATCTTTGCTTTTCTGATAGACTGTTGAATCATTTCTGTGTTTTAGCTAATTAAAGGACTTTTTCTATGTGAAAATATTATCTATTAAAAATGATCCATTTTATAATGTAGTTTCCAGAAATATGCTATGTTGAAAGGCAGTTATATTTATAGGACATAAATTATGGAGTGATTAAAATAATTTATTGCTTTCCAAAAGCCTTTATCCCAGAGTTCCTTTAAATAGCAAGCTCCACCAATGCCTCTAAAATGTGTATAAAATACTCTTTAATATTTAATCATAACTTTTTGTGAACAAATTACAAAACAAGGACCTCCTGCGTTTGGAATTTTTTACGATAGCTAAGTTTTTGAAATAAATAAAACACATTTGGGTTTGACCAAGAAATAGTGACGCCGTTGAAAGGGCATAAGCAGACCCCACATTACTGCATTAGAAATTGGATGGCAGCCTGGTCGCTCCGTCTGGAAGCCCTGTCTTCCCCAGGGGACTGTGGGTGCTTCCATCACATCGCCTCATTTGCACGCAACTCAAAGGTGGACCCACTGTGATGTCTCCGCCTGACATTAGGGCGCATCCCGGTGCTCAGACTGATGTGACCGGGAGACATTTGGGCCCTTCTTTGAGCAGCTCGTTGCCCACTCCCTGAGATCTGGGGTCTGTTTCCCCACGTGGTCATGTCTTAGTTCCTGTGTATTTTAAGCTCTTTCTAGTTCCCAGAGATTTTGCTTTGATTTCTACAACCATGTTTTAAGCTATTACTGTCAACTCTCATTTATAATTTTGTATGAGAACTGTGTTCTGAACTCCAATGACGACATGTTCCTTTGTAATTCAATCTTAAACAAGCCGGAGACTCTGTATATTTTTTGTCCATGTTATTTATATTATAAGTCTTTAAGAATAGGATGTTACATGCAAAGATGTTTAGTCTCACTACTAATGAAAGAAACAAAATTAAAACAATAAGAACCACTTTTCATTTTAGTATATTTGCGGAGATTAAAAAATGACTACCCATCGTATGCTGGAATAAGGATACGGTGGTCTCATATGTTGTCAGTGGGTTTGTGACTTTGTTTTATAGATAGCACTTTGGAATTTTGTATGTGAAACTAAAAACAAACAAATAAAGCTATTCGAGCCAGCAAATTTATTCTTAGAAATTTATGCTAACAACTACTTATGTTTTTTTCCAAAGATTGTCTTTAAAGTAGTTGTAATAGTAGTAATAGTAATAGTAGCATAAGAAAGTTTAATGTGCAGTGTACATATCTAAATGACAGAGAAGAGTGAATAAATAAAACATTTATTCATATGATGAAGATAAATATATTAATATGGAAAACACTCATAACATATTAAGTAAAAATAAGCAGATTAGAAGAACATTTTTCTAAACTGCGTATTTGTATCTATTTACATATGAAAAGTTCTGGAAGGGTATATATACCCCAAAATATCGACGTCTGTTTTCTCTAGAGGAGCAGTGGTACATAAATTAAATTATTTTCTTTTTGCTTAGTTCTATTTTCTAATATGTCTTTAATGAACATAACATGGACTATGTGTTGAAAAAACATAAATTATGAAAAGAAAAAGAAAGATAGGTTACCCATGAACTCTTTCCCCCAAATTGCTAAAACAGTCTATCAGCGTTGTTGTGTAGTGGAAAAGTTCCAGGAGTAGGAGACTTGGAAACACAGGTTCTTGTCCAAACTGTGTCACTAATTAGCTATGAGACCATCAGCAAGTCTCTCTGGGCCTCAGTTTCTGTGTTGTGAAATAAATTGGTTGAACGAGATCTCTGATTTTTAAGCTCCCTAACAGACTGTTGGGAGTTTCTGTAGAACTAACAGAATGAAGCCGGTTTCTGTACAGGCTCTCTCTGCCTGTCTTCCCCAGACAGAGCAGCTCGGTATTACTCGATATCTTATATACTGAGCTTCTGTTTTAGGCTACCTGTTAACCAAAGGTAAGGGAAAGGGGAAAAAAATACCCTATTTCTAAGATTCAGTATTTCTAAGTACTTTTTTGCTACTTCTTTTAAGCTTCACACCTTCCTATTCATTGGAGTGCAGGTTCTTATAGGGCAGACCTTACCTTATGAACCAATCGGATGCCCTTGCTCTCCTGGAAATACATGTGTCAGACTCTGATAGGCTACATGCATTGAGAGCTAGTGAGGGAATTAATACTTCATGTCTGATGTAATACTCTCTTCCTGGCCTACCCTACTTCAGTTTGGATCCCAGCGAATAGTTTGGGTCACCAGTAATTGTGTAACTTTTGGCAAGTTACTTAACCCCTTTGAGACTCAGTGTTCTATTTTATGAAATGGTGAATGACCAAGTTGGGTTGTATTATCTCTATGTTTCCTTCTAGCTCCATCAAATTCTATGAAATAATATAGTCTCTGTAGTTCAGTCTAATGAACTTGAGTCAGCTGCTAACATTGGTAGCCAATATAGTGTCCTTGATAATCCTAAATTAACTTAGATTTGGAGAATTTATTTGTATGTTCGTTTAACCAGTCCCCAACATTGTAGATCATTACAGTGCTTCAGACAAAATAGTGAAACCACATGACACGGGTCTGACGTTCTGCACATAGGTCTTCTCCATCCTGTGTGTGTGCTCCGAGGGGACTGCATTATTTGTTGGTAGCTAAAATGAACTGGAATTTAAACTTAAACTGGAGATTCCTGTCTGCCCAAAGGGTAGGGATATAGTTGTTTTTAAACTAAAAATAAAATCTGTTCTCTGATTCAGAGTAAACAAGATTTTATTCATATCAGAAAATAAGTAGCTTCTGAAAATAACTCATGTAATAAAGCTTCTTTATAAGAAGATATGTGTAAAAATAGACATCTGTATTTGAGTTTATAGGCTGTTTCTCTATCGTTGTCGGTTTGGTAGGAAATAGAGCTATATACATTTACTGTCTCAATTGAGAAAAATGGGGAAAAGAATAAACAGGAATAGTTCACAACAAGATTTTAAATCGTTTTATATTATCCTTTTTTTTAATTTATTTTTTATTTTTTTGATTAATTTTATTTTATTTTAGAGAGACAGAGCATGAACACAAGAGGGGCAGAGCAAGAGAGAAATAATCTTAAGCAGGGCTCCATCCACAACCCCGGGATCATGACCTGAGCTGAAGTTAAGGGTTGGATGCTCAACCAACTGAGCCACTCAGGCGCCCCCATATAATCCTTTTTTTCTTGTAAACTCTACTCATGTAGTTCATTTAAATTTAATTCACTTCTTATGTCCTACTTTCTGTCAGGTTTTTATTGGGCACTGGAATGAGACATAGCTCCTCAGGAAGCTGCTCTGTGATTACAAAGACAAATGTATAAACAAGTAATTATACTGTGGTAGGATACGTTCTACAGTAAGGACGCTCTATAGGGTAAAGGGCCTGGGAAACTGCTTCGAAGTACCGGAGTACACTGACCGGTTGGGGAGTTTTGCTGTAAGGAGCTTTGGCACTGAGAACGCAGTGGACCGTTCAGCACAGATGGAATTTTCAGAATACAACCTGTCAGCAAGGAATATGCTACACAACGTTGAAGGCAGACAGGCAAAGTTATTAGTGCTTGCAAGCATGTTCATTGTAGAAAATTTGAGTTATTTAGAAAAAAGAGAAATCTGGCCCTTGATTCCAAAGGTGTGTGTGTGTGTGTTTAAAATAATTTTTATGGGTGTGCCTGCTTGGCTCAGTTGGTTTAGCGTCTGACTTTGGCTCAGGTCATGATGTCATAGCTCATGAGTTCAAGCCCCGCGTTGGGCACTGTGCTGACAGCTCAGAGCCTGGAGCCTGCTTCAGATTCTGTGTCTCCCTCTCTCTCTGCCCTTCCCTTGCTCACTCTCGGTCTCTATGTCTCTCAAAAATAAAATAAAAATGCAAAAAAAAATTTTTTTAAGACAATTCTAGCTGTATTGTACTATATTTGGAAAACAGAGAGGTATGTTTCTTATACTAAATGATCAATTCTGTCATCGCATTTTTATCATTAGCAGATATTTTCTGGCAAGATGGCAGCAAAGGAGGAATGTAACTAAAACTATGTTCCTTGATTTTGGTAGATATACTTAAAAAGGCAATAGATTATAAATTCTCAGTACAGCCTGATAGACTTTGATGGTATGGGCAAAACACTTGTCCTTGTATAAATTGTATTAAACTGTGAATATTCGCATGATGTAATGCTCTCGTTTTGTTTTTTTGGGTCTATGCTAAGTGTGACTGACTACCACTGTACTCTTTTAAAACATACACTTAGCAAATGCTTTATTTCTTTCCATTCTTTGATGCTTTCCTGTCTCTAGGAAGTTCCATATTTATTAAAATGCAGGAAAGGAGAAAGCAATTAAGCAGAAATTTTAATACTTATGAATATAGTACGGCGGCATAGTTTGTTGAAGTACGTCATTCTGTGACCCCTCAGCTAAATAAAAATAAATAAATAAGTTTATGTAAAGCAGATTTAAATAATTTTGGCATTTCAGTTAACAGTCATTATTTGGTGTCTGTCTGTTCCTGGTATGCTCAGAAGGTGTTCAACAATCAAACTGATCAATTTCTGTGATGTTTCGTTTTTCATGGGTATTTAGTTTGGAATTTTGGTTTCTGGAAAATCTAAATTATATAAGGCCTTATTAAAAAGAAAGTGAAGTCTGTAGGAGATCATTCTTCTGTGTGGATTCTTCTGTGTGGATTTAAGTATGCCTTGCAGTCTAAAAGGACAGATTTATTCGAGTAAATAAATACTTGAGTTAGTTGAGTGTGTACTTAGTTTTATTTGCTATTAATAAATGGATTGATGAACTATTTTAAAAATGAAATATTGTTTATAAGTCATGAATATTTTAAGGAGAATCAAAGTGAGTTCTTTTACATTTTTGGATAGAGAGCTGTTTTTTAGAGAAAAGGTTTCTACAATTGGAGTTTTATGTTTTATGACTGTGAGAAAGTCTCTTTTCTCTGAGCTTCATTTTGAAAAAAAATGGGAATCTGTGTCTCTCAAAGTTGTAATACCACTTAACTATGGTGACACCGACAACACGTCTGTCCAGGAACGCTCACTGGACGTTAGCTGAACTTTTAGCATCACTTATGCTCATATTTAGATGTAGTTAATACCTGAAGAATTTTGGTATAATGATGTATATTGAGGTAGAAATATCTCCCTTATGTGAAGTGGAATTTAGGCTCTTAGTCGTTTAGGAACGACCCGGTAATGTGTACAGTGCATGCAAAATACTTTATAAAAATATTTTTCTTTTGATTTCTTTTTCTCTAAAACCAAAGCCATAAATAATTTTTTAAATGATAGACGAGTTTTAAATATTTCCAAAGATAGCACTAAGGCAGTCTGAGTGAAATGCTGAGGGGGAAATATTGAGAAAAGTCTGTGCATGTTCAAAGGGAGATGGCTCCTAAACCACGTGTCCCTCCCGGTGAAGTAGGATGATGGGGACAAACTGTGGCAGTGTCTGCATACGGCCATGGTCCAGATCAGACTTCTGAATTCCACACTGAAATTTACTATATTAACAATGCCATCTTCTGGCATTAAATTGTAAAGATGTATCCCATACCAGGTAAATACCATAAGGAAACCCTCTAAATAGTATATAAACCTGTGGAAATGCTTTAAAGAAAGTAGGTAAGTCCTATGTAAATACTTTTTTATTTTATTAAGTTTTTGTTTATTTTGAGAGAGAGAGAGAGAGGGAGAGAGCGCAAGCATGTGTGCGTGTGCACGAGCGCTAGTCCAGGAGAGACAGAGAAAGGGAGAGAGAGAGGATTCCAAGCAGGCTCCATGCTGTCAACACAGAGCCCGACGAGGGGCTCAGTCCCACCAACCCTGAGATCATGACCTGAGCCGAAATCAAGAGTTGGTCGCTCAACCTACCGAGCCATGCATGCACTCCCTTTGTAAACACTCCAAAGAAACTATGGTATAAAGGATGTCCTTCCAATGGGAAGGTATTCTTAGAGACTTTTTTATTTTTATTGTAATTGCAAAATAACTAGAAAAAGCCCTGTTTCCTTTTATAGGATAAAAGATAAATAAGATGTGGTATATTCACAACGGAATTTTATATCCCAGTGAAAATCTGTGAACCACACCAGAGACTGGGCAGCCGTTCATTGACCCTTTTCTTCCTCTCTCTGGCAAGTAGTTTAGTCACATTCCCTGGCCTCCCTTACTTTAATGAATTTTTTAAATAACAGAATTAGAAGGTAATGCCAGAGGCTGTTAAAGAAGAGAAAAATGAATGCAGAAAACATGCCAGTTAGATTCAGTCATACCTGCTTCTGGAATCAGAGTAGTAAAGAAGAATTCCTTAAAATAGTAAGGAAAGTTTTACACATGCCAGAGGACACATGAGAATTCTCATTCCAGGTGTTATTTTGAAAGCAATTTCTCCATTTTCACAAACTCCGACTTTCCCCTGTTATCATGAAAACATTTATTATTAGTCACAAGGAGGACCAAGAGAGAGAATTACATAGGTGTCATCCAAACCCGTCACCACCACTGATAACACAACTCGGAGAATACGCCCAGGAGATGGGCCTGAATGGTTGTGAAGAGAAGTACATTCTGACTTTTATCATCTTGTCATTTTATGAGACTGATAATATTACCAGGTTATATGTGTCATAAGTAAATTTGAAATAACTTTTCGAGGTATGGGGTGGCTCAGTCGGTTAAGCCTCCAACTCTTGATTTTGGCTCAGGTCATGATCTCATGGTATGTGAGATCAAGCCCCACATCAAGCTCTGTGCCAATGGTGTGGAAGCTGCTTGGGATTCTCTCTCTCCCTCTCTCTCTCTGCCGCTTCTTAAAAAAAAAAGGAAAAAAAAAGATAAAACTTTTTAAAACCATAATAGTTGTTTAAACTATTAAAATTTCTAGAAATTTCACATCATTCTTCCCAACTTTTAAATTTACTTCAGATTTAAAAATACCTCGTCTTTTGTGAGGGTGAAGTTGTAAAATGGAGGAATTAAGAACTTGTGTCTTTGAAATATTGGGATCTGAAAATCAAAAAGAGACGGAAGGGAGAAAAGTGCATCTATGTAAAAATTGCATTAAAAACCAGAACTCTGAATAGGAAAGGAAATCACAAAAAAAAATACTAGCTGATTCAAAATAATTGTAAATCACACCATCTAGGAATAGCAACAGAAAGGACCCATGTCAACAGTCAACCTAGATAAAAGATATTGTAGGAATTTACAAGTAAATAATTTATGTAAAAATTAAGAATTACATTTTAAAAAATAAGTCCAAGTGTTTAATTTGAAATCTTTTAGACTGAAGTCATCTAGATTTTTCAGTTTCTTTGGCCATCATCTTTCATCTCTTAAATATTAAAATACCTACTGAAAATGAGAATCCTTGGAAAAATACATCTAGGTACATCTTTAGGAGACTTTAGAAACAGAAGCTGTAGGTCAAGGGTTACCAAGCATACTTAGCATATAAAAAACTTTACTCAAGCATGTTTTATTTAGCTCAGTTGGAATTTAAACAGACAAACCCTTAAAAACATCCTATTTCTACCTACATTGAGAAATTCTGCAGAGAAATGCCACACCAAGGAAACCTAACATGTGAGAAATAATTTGCCGTAAGATTAACCTCTCTGTGGCATTGCAACTATGGAGGAAGTACTTTAAAGATAAGCAGTATCTAAATGATCATTGTAATTTCCTTTCTACTCATGACACAGAGGAGAAAGAGTAAGTTAGCTCTATCAGTTACTAGCCGACGATTGTTTTTGACTGATTGCTCAATCACCGTGAACCTGTGTCTCCATCAGACTTGCTATGATGTCTGTAAAAATCTAGTACGAAGTTTAACAGATAACCCAGATTTTTCTTTTCCATTCAGACAACACTATGGTTTATAGTTCGTCTGAGTATGTGAAAAGCGTTTTCATGATACATTTTTGAGATAAGCCATTATTTATTGGTGACCTCTGGGTTTTTTAGAAAACAGTTAACTAATGCTTAGTATATGCAATATACTGGTTTTTTTTTTTTAACATTGTTTTCCAGTTCTTTCATTTGTTTGTTTATTTATTTATTTTGAGAGACAGAGAGCGAGCACGGCAGGGGACAGAGAGAGAGGGAGTGAACAGCGGGGTGCAGGGGAGGGGCATAGGGAGAGAGAGAGTATCCTAAGCAGGCTCTTTGCTGTCAGCACAGAGCTCGATGCAGGGCTCTGTCTCATAAGTGGTGAGATCATGACCTGTGCAGAGATCAGCAGTTGGACACTTAACTGAGTGAGCTTACTTACTCAGGTGCCCCATGACTTACTGTTTTAAACACTTTAAAACTTTAATTCATTTAATCTTTAAAGCATGTGAATTATGTGCTGTTATTATCATCCTCATAGCAAAGATGAGGAACTGAGGCACAGATATGTTAAGGAACTTGTCCAAGGTCCCCAGCTGGAGAATCAAGGACCCAGCCCAGGTAGGCTGGCTCGAGTCCATGCTCGTTTGCCTCTGTGCAATGCCATCTCCCTAAGTAAACAAAGGAAAAACAGCCAGCCAGACAACACCCATAACTACGATAACACTTCCAAACTATAAAAGAAAAACATTTTAAAAAGATGTTATATCGGGACACCTGGGTGGCTCAGTTGGGTAAGCATCCAACTTCAGCTCAGGTCATGATCTCAGTGTCCTGAGATTGAGCCCTGTGTAAGGCTCAGGGCTGAGTGTGGAGCCTGTTTGAATGAGATTCTCTTTCCCTCTGCCCCTTCCCTGCTTGTGCACACACCTATGCATGCTCTCTCTCTCTCTCTCTCTCAAAAAAAAAAAAAAAAAAAAAGTCTGCCCCTAAAATAAGGAAGAAAAAAATCTCACATTGTCAGTGGTAAGATAAACTAAACAAATTTTCAAAGTAGGAGTAGGGCTCACAATCTTAGGTATATGAGAATTAATAGAATTTTTTAGGCTGAACACAGTATAAATGCTTTTTTATGCCTTATCATGAATGATTCCTGGAAACTGCTAGGAAGCTATCCAGAGTCTACTTAAAGTACAGGTAGTTACGAAAGATAGCTGAGGGGTCATACATTTATTGTGTGTGCAGGCATTCTGTAACTCTTGTGTTTACTTTCATGACCGCTCAGGATAACATTTAGACTTTGTCCTTTTTACCTGAGTGTTTTTTAAAATATCTTTATTGAACTATAATTTACATACTATAAAATTCACCTGCTACTGTCAGTGTCCATTTCAGTGGTTTGTACTAAATTTATACAGCTGTGAAACTTTGACCACAGCGTACTTTTAGAACATTTCCATTATCCTAAAACATTCCTTCATGCCAATTTGTATTCTCATCTGTGAGGTTTTAATTTCCGTTATTTTCATATGATTGTTTTCCTCTTATACCTTCTTTCACTCCTTTGGGTTACTTTGTCTAATTGTTATGTCTGGGTTCTATGGAGTTAGTTTTTGTCCTTTATTTTGGTTTCTTTTAACCTTGAGCTATTATTTATTCAATTGAGTGACCTTGTTATGAAGTCTTTTAAGGGGATCAAATGACAGTCCTTAAACCACAGAAATTTAACTGCCATTGTTCTAGTCGCTTTGTTACTTCTTGCCCTCTGATGCCCCTGCTTCATGACTTGGTGCTCAGGGTGGGGCGTTGAGATGTGTGGAGAGGGACATGCGTTAGGGGTCTTCTTAAGTGGAGGATTTCGTAACTACTGTGTCCTTCCCTGTGTGCCTGTGGTTTGCCCTTCTGATAAAGCCATCACATCAGATGGCTCTGTGGGTAAGTAGAAGGAGTGGAGAAGGCACATATGTGTATTTCTTTTCATCTTCTCTTTCTATGTGGAAAGAAGGCTAGCCCTCCCTTCTGTCCTGTAGGGAAAAGGTAGGAGGCTGGAGAGGATTTAGTGTGATGTTCTGGGAAAGTAGAATAATAGAGAAACAACTAAAAAAAAAGAAACAACTGAGCTATAGTGCATCAGAAATCTTTAAAAGTTTGCAGGGATCAAAAAAGAAATTGCTTATTCTTCTTCATCTCATCCTCTCCACTTTTGCAAAGAACTCAGAATAAGACATAGCAGACTTAGTTCAGAAACTTGAAACATGAAATCGTAATACAAGAGGGTTGTCTCTATATTCAAAGGAAAAGAAAAAAAACTTGAATATATTTGGGAGCTGAGGGGCCAAGTCATAATAATTCACTCAAGATAAATTTAATGCATGGACAATTTTTAAAGTGCTAAATTTTTAGTCCTGCAGGAAAATGGAAATTTAAAAATATAATAAATTAGATCAAAGAGCTATTGGGGAGAAGAATCTGTGCAGATAATAGAATCAAAGAGAAGAAACATAATATGACATAGGGCAGATATTCTAGCTTCAGATTCGGGAAACCATGATTTTAATTCTTGCCCTGACCCTAGCCAGCAGTGATCTCAGAATAATCGCTTTACTAATTTGGGCCTCAGTTTCCTCGTGTGTAACATGGAAGGATTTACTGATCTTGATTAAGTCTTGAAAAATCTTTTGTGCTTTACAATTAGATAACAAGATGGCAACACACGAATAGATGTTTATTATTAGCCATTAGAGAAATGCAAATTATAATCACAGTCACTACACACCTGTAACAAAGGCTAAAATAAAAAATAATGCCAGTACCAAATGCTGTCGAGGAAGCAAAGAAATTGGATCACTCATACATGATACATCCTGGGAATGTAAAATTGTATATTCACTGTGGAGAATATTTTGGCAATTTCTTACAAAACTAAAGCTGCAGTTACCATATGACCCAGCAATTACGCTCTTGGACATTTATTCCAGAGCAACGGAAATTGTGTTCACACAAAACCTGTATACAAATGTTTGTAATATGTTTATTACTAATAGCCCCAAGCTAGAAACAGTTGAGATGTCTTTCAAACAAACTGTGTGGCGTCCGTACCGTGGAGCAGTACTCAGCAGTGAAAGAGGCATGCTGTTCACACACGCAGCAGCGTGGCTGGATCTCCAGAGAATTATGCTGAGGGGAAGAAGGCCATCCCAAAAATTTACTGGCTGTGTGATTCCATTTATGTCACATCATCGAATGATGGAAATAAAGGACAGAGTAAGCGGTCGCCTAGAGTGAGGGACTGGGGGAGGGGCGAAGGGAGGGTGGACGTGGCTGTGAAAGGGCCACGGGAGATCCTGCGGCGAAAGCACTGCTCTGTATCTTGCCTGGCGGTGAACATACAGAGCTACACATGTGATAAAACCACAGAGAGCTATAGACAGGATACAAGGAAAACTGCTCTGAATATGAGGAACGGGTGGTATCCAGGTCTTTATCCTGGTTGTGATACGTACTCTAGTTTTCCAGGATGTCGCTGTTGAGGGTGATTGCATAGAGATTAAGGAGATCCCTCGGTGGTGTTATTTCTGACAAATGCATGTGAATCTTTAATTATCTCAAAATAGGAAACTTAATTTAGAAAACAAAATAAATTATGTATATTTTATTTACCCTCATATCCTCACTGGGTGGAACGGTGTTGGGTACAAAGGAGGTTCTCACTATTTATTTACTGAATAATGGGGGGATTGCTTATGTGCATGTATAAAAATGATTCTCTCATTTGGATCACAAAAGGAGGATCTAGTCACCACTTAAGTCTTGACTAAAGTATTTAGGTAATTAAGCCCAGAATAATAACCTTTATCCTCTAAACTTTACCTAATCATGTGATCACTTTGCAGTGACCTGAGACTCAGCTCGAGTCCCCCATGTTGATATTTGCTCTTACTCCTTCTTTCTAGCAAAATCCTAGCTGTGAGGATAAACTAAAATGCATTTATGGTAAATTAGCTTCAAGTGTACAAAGTCTCCATAGATGATTTCAGTCTCGATTATTGTAGCCTTGTGATAAGTCCTGAAGTGTTGTATTGTAAGTACACCAATTTTATTCTTTTTCAAATATTTTTTGGCTGTTTGGATTCTTCTCCTTTTAAATTGAATTTTAGAAATGATATGTTAACTTCTGAACAGAAATCTCCTTGGATTTTGGTTGTGATCTCATTGAATTTCTAGATCAATTTGGGCAGAGTTGACATTTTAAGAATACTTAGTCTTCTGAACCATGAACATGGTGTCTATCTCTCCATTTATTTAGATATTCTTTACATCTCTCAGCACTGTCTTAGAGTTTCAGTTAATAGGCCTTGCAAATATTTTGTCAGATTTGTCCTTAAGAATTTCATATTTTGAACAGTATCTTAAAAGTTTTTTCAATTACCAATTGCTTATTGTAAGTATGAAATACAGCTGATTTTTGTATATTGCATATTACTTTCATTCACATTCCATTGACTAGAATTCCATTGACTACAAGTTGGCCACAGCTGCCCTTAAGGCAAGTGTGGCGGGAGACTGTTACTATCTAGTTATCTTTCAAAAAGAAGAGAAAATGAAATTGATGAATAGCTAACTACTAACAGGCCATATATTGACTGCGTGATGCAAATATTCAGGATTTAGAAGTCTCTTAGATTTATTTTCTTTGTAGTATAATAAATTTATTACCATGCAAAAATTGCTTTCAGGAGCATTTTTTAAAGTTTTAACACCTTCATATGAAGCAAGTCATTCTGAAAGAACAAGTAGATTCACTAATGACGCATAAGAAAAATAAAATTAAGCATGTTCAAGTATTTGCCATTCGATAAAGGTAGTATTTTTTAAGTTTATTTATTTATTTTGAGAGAGAGAGAACAAATGGGGAGGGGCAGAGAGAGAGGGAGAGAGAGAATCCCAAGCAGGGTCTGTGCTGTGAGTGCAGAACCCAACGCAGGGCTTGAACTCATGAACCATGAGATCATGACCTGACCCAAAGTCAAGAGTCTTCTCTTGCTTTAACCAGTCAAGATGCTTAACCAACTGAACAACCCAGGCACCTCAATAAGGTGACATTTCAGACTACTGAGATGAACTTGGAGTTGTAACTTCATACAAAATCTTAGCACCAATGCAGACATAATTTTGAGATACCTATTAGATTGGGGAGATAGCTGGGCTAGAGATAAATGTTATGGGTCGTCTGTATATAAATGGAATTTAAAGCATTAGACTGGACGATATCCCCAAAAGACAAAGTAGAACTAGAAAAGTCTATAGACTGAGCCCTGGATGTTCCCAATTTCAGAAGTTTAGCAGATGATGTAGTAACAAAGAAGACTAAGAAATAGCCTATGAGTTAGGAACAAAATCAGCATGGGAAGTCAAGTAGAGAAAAATTTTCAAAAAGAAGGAAGTGTTTTTTGAGGCACCCAATAAGTCACATTAAGACAAGAACTGAGAATTGATTGCTCAGTTTAGCAATGTGGAAGCCATTGGTAACCTTGCCAGGACAATATCAGGGAATTGTGGAGGCAAAAGCCAGACTTAAGGGGATTCAAAAGAAAATGGGAGGAAAAGAATTCAGCAGAGCAACTATAGTCAACTTTCAAGGGGTTTTGCTCTAAAGGATAGGCAGACAAACAAAGTGGTAGCTGGAGGGGGCTATATGGTTTGAGGATTTTGTTGTTGTTATTTTAAAGTTATTTAAAATTATCACAAACTGTGTGTGTACTGGTGGGAATATAGTAAGAAAATAGAAGGCGTGGAAGAGAGGGGAGAATTTCGGGAACCATACCTGTGAATAATAAGAGGGATCTGGGACGTGGGTAGGGACCCTGGAAGAACGGGCCCTGGGAGCAGGGTCGTAGCGGGTAGGAGGGCAGGAGACCCTGGGCGCAGCTGTAGGTGGGCAGGTGTGGCAAGCGATGAAGGTCTCATCTCGTGGCCTGTGTTTTTCAGTGTAATAGTAGGCAGGGTCATTAGCTACAAGGGAGGATGAGGAGAACGGATGAAATAGTCATGCTACGTGCTGTTGACAGACCACCTAAAAGGCTCCCTCGAGGTTAGCGGTTATGAATTTCGAATGAAAATAGCTTCCTTTTTATTTTCTATCTTTTATTTATTTATTTTTTCGATTTGTTTATTTTTTTCATCTCCACTTGTGTTTGACCACATAGGTGCAGGCTCAGAGCAGGCCGTGTTACTATTTATCCAGGGCTAGGTTATGTCAGGGGACCTTGAGGAAATAAGAGAAAGGCAAGGGAGTGAATTGAGGCTGGCTTACAAGGGAAGTGAGAATATGAGGTGGTGAGGGACGGGGAAGGGGTAAGAGGCGGCAGCCCCAGATTGCAGATTTAGAAGAGCCGAGGGATGGGAGGGAATGAAGCGTAGGATGTTTGATTTGAGATTGCACAGGGTTTTCAGCCACGACCAGATGAAAGCCATGAGTGGAAGAGAAGAGAGCAAAATGCTGGCTAACTCTCCTTTCGTAGTTTGTGTTTCTTAGTGCTTTACAAGATGGTAATGGTGTTAGCCTCATACCTTCTCTCGTGTTTTCAGTTTTAGCCGTTATATTTCTAATTCCCAAGGGTTCTTTCGTGCATCTGATTGATTCCCTTTCATAGCATCCCTTTCTGGAAAAAAAAATTTTCAGTGTTTCATGATCTACATGATTTGTAATACAAAGAATATGGTTCCTCTTTCTCCCTTAGGTTTGTATTTGCGCTCATACATACAGTTTTTGTCTAAGTGAGGAAGTATATTGAGTTATCTAGCTAACTTTTAAATATCTTTTTATTTTAGGTATCAAAGAGTAAAGATGGAAAAGAACAAAGTGAAACTGTATCACCGTCCGAAGATGAAACATTCTCCTGGCCAGGTCCCAAAACAGTTATGTTGAAAAGAACATCTCAAGGCTTTGGTTTTACATTAAGGCATTTTATTGTTTATCCCCCAGAGTCTGCAATTCAATTTTCATATAAGGTAAGAACATTAATTAAAGTAACTTAAAAACAACAACAACAACAATACAAGTCAGTTCCTGTCTCCTTCTTGTCTTCCTCTCATCCTCCCCTCCTGCCCTCCTTATGAAAACTCCTTCCTTCGGGCCAAGGGCACTCACTGTTAATGAGTTAATAATTGCCACGTTTTGGGGAGGGCATTTTGAATTGAATTGAGGCTTGCTTTGATTTTACCAGAGTTTCTTAACTAACTATTCACTTATGGATATTTATTTGTTTTATATTGTAGGATGAAGAAAATGGCAACAGAGGAGGTATGCTATAAAAGTTTTAATTTTTCTCTGTTTTCCGACATGTCTTTTTATTCTTTAAGTAACATTAAATGAGATGATACAGTTTTTGGAGTCCAAATATATATAATAACTCTTAGATGGGAGAGCCCTAGAAATTAAATAATTTCACTGTAGAGTTTTATGGATCCCATGGTCTCATCATGATTTGAACATGCAGTGATTTTATTGTTAATTATATATTAGTACTGATGTGGGGGAACATCTGTGATTCTGAGGAGTGTAATTCTGATATTTTTATCTAATTAGTAATCTTTTAAATTTAGTAATTTTTTAGGTTAGAAATGCTGTATGTTTTATTTCATAGGTTTATTGACTCAAATATTGAAAAGTAGAGTATTTGGGGTCTTCTCACAGTTAATCTTACTCTTGACTTAAGCATTATCTTTAATAAGCTTATTAAAAGGAGAATCAGGCTGGGGATGGGGATGTTTCTTAATAATGTCCACTTGTTTTTGTTTTAATTTTATATGAACTCTAATGAGTTAAACCTCACACGCAATAAAATGCATCCATTTTAATAACTTTTATTTCTAGATAATTTTAGGCCTAGAAAAAAAGTTGGCAAAATAATACAGAAGTTTCCATGTATCCTTCACTTAGCTTCCCCCAATGTTCAACAACTTATGTGTTCGTGGTACAGTGAACAAGACTAAGAAATTAGCATTGGTCCGATACTGTTAATTAAACCACAGACTTTGTGTGGATTTTACCAGTTTTTCTACCAGCATCTTTTCTTGGATGCGGGATTCCACATTGCATTCACTTGTCATGTCCCTTTAGTCTTCTCTAGTCTGTGACAGCACCTCAGTCTTTCCTTGTATTTCATGGCCTCAACATGAGTACCAGTCAGTTACTTTGCACAACGCCCATCAGTTTGGCTTTGTCTGATGTTTTCTCATCATGAGTTTGAAATTACACTTTTTTAATGAGAATATCATATTTGTACTTACCTTAAGTGTACAGTTATATGCAAGGTGCATTTCAATAAATATATAACTTGTAAAACTACCATCCCAATCAAGCTCTAATACCAAAAAGAACTTTTCCATAGAATCACTATGTTTTACACCTGAAACTAATATAACGTTGTATATTACTACATACTTCAATAATTAAAAAAAAAAAAGAATCTTTCAATCATTCCATGAATTTCCCTTACTCAGTCAGCACTCTGCTGTCCCTAGCAGACAGTAATCAGCTTTCCGTCACTGCAGATTAGGGCGCCTGAGTGGCTCCGTCAGTTAGATTAGAATTTCTTATAAATGGAATAATACAACCTGTACTTGTTTGTGTCTTCTGCGTGTTATAGAATTTTTGAGGTTCCACTGCATCGTGTGTATATTTATTAACACCGCTCTCTCATTTGTTGCTGATTAGTTTGTTTGAATACTACTGGTTATCCACCCATTTGTTTATGCACTCACCTGTAGATGAAACTTTGTGATACTCATATCTGATTTTAGGTTTTAGAATGGTTATGCCAGGGGCTAAAGGGGAGGAAAACAATTTCTTTCAGCATTGTCAAAAGTATTCTGTGAGTGTGAGGCCAGGTAGGACCCTTCATAAGTTGTCACCTTTGTGCAAAGAGGGCCACTCTTGTGTCACCATCTGTCATGCACTGGGGTTCAGGAAGAATTCCAAATGTTACTTGGCATGGACTAGAAACAGGTGTTAGTGAGGAAAGGGAAAGCTTACAAAACCAGCATCAGCAAGAGGAAAGAGGATGTGGGTCCTCCGTCTTCCCGTCGTCCCCCGGAATGATGCGCTGGTGCCCAGGTGGCCTATTACACACAGCATCTAGAATAATACTGTCTTTTAAAAAGTCAAGAATTGGTGGATAAAATGGGGTGTATTTAGTATGTTATGAAATTAACCTGTTATATTTCTCTGCCTTGAGAAAGCTAAAAACAAAGAAGTTTGTTCCATATTTGTGAACGCCTAAGGACAAAGAATTCACATAAAAGCCAGGGATATCCTAAGTTTAGAAGCCCTGAACATCTTATAGGAGCAGCCGTCACTTGTCTCTCAATTCTGATTAGCTGGCTAGCGGTGAACTCGGAAACTTTATTGAGTTTAAGAGTGACCGACTGAGTAGTCCTCTACCTCCTTTGCCTCCCAGGGCCTAAGTTTGCTCTGGTCATCGCGGTTGGTGATGCGGTCACAAGTTAGTCCACAGAGGCCTAGTTAGCTAAAGTACAGCACTCATAATAACCATTTCCACTCAACTGATCAACCGACCATAAGAACTTATTTTTATGAGAGTAAGTTTTCTTTATTTTAATTCAACTGAATGTGACGATTTTTATTTTACAGTTTCATTTTCTTATAAAACTTATTTTCAAGCATATTGAGATTATGAAATCTTTTTATGTGAATTTGTTTTAATGAAATAGAATCCAAGCCTCCAGTGTAATGATCCGAGTCAAAGCCTAGAATCACTGGAGAAGAAGTAATTGCCAGAATTTTATTCAAACTCCTAAGAGATCCTGTTATAATGCCAAAATTCTGTGAAATAGTTGAAAGGTTTTGTTTTAGTGTTCTTTCCTTTTGGCTCTTTAGTGGACTCTCTTTTGCCGCTTAGTTTTCTGTTTATTCTCCTTACCTAACTTTCCATTCTGGTATGTTTCTTAGAGCATATATATGTGTACTATCTTGTGTTTTAAAATTATTTTTACTTGTTGATTAGTTTTCTGTATTATGATGCAAATAATATTAACAAGAAAAAGGCCATTAAAATAGAAAAATATTTTTTTGGTTGTGATAGTTGGTGTTGATTACTGCTGTCTTGCTGTTGTCCGGTTGTCCCTTAAATCTCTGGAGAAGATCTTTATAAATAATCAAAATAAGAATAATTACAAGTTTGTAATTAGTATTATTTCTTTTCTACTTATTCCATGAGTAAAAATTCTGTCTCAGTTTAATTATAGGGACACATTTTCAGAAGTGTGTTTGTTATTTTGTTAGGTACCTGAGTAACTGTTGGATTTCTACCTAGGCATCAGAATGTCTATTTAAGCATTAATAGTACAGAAAAAGTAACTGGGAGTTTTTATAAATTCTTTCAGTAGTAAAAATTTGTATTTTGTGATTCCAATTGTTTCTCACTCTATAGCCTATGTTGAACTTTTCTAACCAAGGCTCTTTTAGTGGCAAGAAATAGAAACTTCCTCAAACCACCTTGGGAAAGATGTGTTAATTCTAAAAAAACAAGAGGGCATCTCTGAATTCAGTGTCAAGAATGATAGGATACCTGGGGAGCCATAGCAAAGGACAACATTGGACTACAAACTCATGCCATCTGGTTCTAGGGTTTCCTCTCAATTTCTACCATGGTTTTGTAAAAATTCTTTATTCTCATAATTCATCCTTGGAAATGTGTAGGAAAGAGCGTTCTGTTCCGTTGAAAGGTAAAGAGTATTAAAAGATCCTAATTCAACTTTCAGATGTAATTTTGACTACCATGGTATTAGCTTTTTATCCTTGTTCTTTAATTTTCTTCTTCTTCATAACTGAATATGTCCTATTGACTTACGTCTGTTCAGCAAAGGATAAAGCATCATTTTGTTAATATTTGCAATTGATTTCCATATTTGATTTGGTTATATTTTTGATACCTATGCATCTCATGACTGATAGGATTTTTTTTTTGGTATTTTTCACTTATTTTTAAGAAATGTTAAGGCATTCATAGGTATTTACCAATGATAAATGATTTATTTGCCTGCAAAAATATTTGTACAGGAATATTCGTAGGTGCTTTATTCATAATAAATAAACACTGGGTTCAACCTAAGTATTCATCAACTGTGAATAGATAACCAAGTTGTGGTATATCCATGCAGTGGAATACACAGCCTGGGGATCAATCTCACAAACATTTCTTATATTGAGGTGCAAGTCACATAATATAAAATTCACCATTTTAAAGTGAATAATTCAATGACATTTAGTATAGAATTTAGGTCATGTATGAAATGTTGTACATCTACCAACTCTGTCTAGTTCCAAAACATTTTCCTTGCTCCAAAAGGAAGCCCATATCCATTAAGCTGTCATTCACTCCCCTCCCCCAAAGTCCCTGATAATCACCAGTCTGTCTTCTGTTTCTTTGGACTCACCTATTCTGGATTTTTTATAAAAATAGAATTATACAATATATATCCTTTTTCATATGGCTTCTTGCATTTTGTGTAATATTTTTGAATTTTGTCCATGGGTAACAGGAATCAGTACTTCATTCCTGGCTGAATAATATTCCCTTGCATGTATATACCACAATTTGTTTATCCATTCATCCATCAATGGCCATCGGACTGTTTCTGCCTTTTGGCTATTGTAATTAGTGTCGCTATGACCTTGTGTAAGCAAGTATTTATTTGAGTCCCTGTTTTCAGATCTCTAGGGTATATAGCTAGGAGTGGGATTGCTCCATTGTTATATGGTAATTCTGTGTTTAACATTTGGGGAGCTGCCAAACTGTTTTCCACAGCAACTGCGCCATTTTTACATTTGCACCAGCAGCGTATGAAGCTCGCAGTTTCTCAGCATCCTCATCAATGCATGTTATTTTCCATTTTTTGAATTATAGCCAATCTAGTGAGCGTGAAGTGGCATCTCATTGTGGTTTTGCTTTGCATTTATTTCCTTAATAACTAGTGATGTTGAGCATCTTTTCATGTGCTTGTTAGCCATTTGTGTATCTCCTCTGGAGAGATGTCTATTCAAGTCCATTTCTTTTTTTTTGGGGTGGGGAGGAGGTTGTCTTTTTGTTTTTGAGTTGTATTTCTTTATATATTCTAGATAGTAGATTGTTACCAGATATATGATTTCCATGTATTTTCTCTCATCCCGTAGATTGTTTTTTTCACTTTTTTGAGAATGTCCTTTGATGCACAAAAGTTCCGTAATTTTGACGAAATCTAATTTATCTACTTTTTCTTTTGTTGCTCATGCTTTTCCCATCCAAAATATTTTGATGAGTGAAAGAAACCAAGCACAAAAAAAGTACAGACTGTCTGAATCTATTTGTATGAGAGGAAAGATAAATCCAACCCAATTTGATGGTTGCCTGAATTGATTGCAAAGGGGCAAAGGGAAGTTTCTGGCATGATGGAAATGTTCTTTGTCTTGGTCGTGGTGGTGGTTACATGGGTTTATACGTTTGTCAAAACTTAGGAAGCTCACATTTAAAATTGGTACATTTTATTATCGGTAAGTTATACTTCATTGAAGTTGATTTAAAATGAAGAGAACATATATAATAATTTAGGTAGATTTTTTTCCCCAGTGTTTAGCTATTTCAGCCAATGCAGCTGTGAGCATTCTTATGCATGTACTTTAGGGCATACATGTACTTACATCTAGTGGGTTTGAGTAACGCTAATAGGTGTGCATACAGTCACATTTAGTAGATACTGCTCAGTCATTTTTCAAAGTGATTATACCAACTTATACACTGAACCACAAAGTGTGAGAGTCCCAAGTGTGTGTGAGAGTCCCAAGTTGGGTCATATCCTCACTAACATTTAGTATTTGCCAGTCTTTTTAATTGTAGTCATTCTAGTGGATGTATAGTGGTCTGAAATGTGGGTTAATCTTTATTTTCCTGAAAACTAATGGGGTTGATTACCTTTCATTTGGTTATTGGGTATCAGTACTTAAAAAAAATTAATTTGTAGGAATTCTTTAAATATTCTTGTTGGGGGTGGCGCCTGGGTGGCTCAGTCAGTTAGTTAAGCGTCTGACTTCGGCTCAAGTAATGATCTCATGGTTTGTGAGTTCGAGCCTTGTGTCAGGCTCTGTGCTGACAGCTCAGAGCCTGGAGCCTGCTTCTGACTCTGTGTCTCTCTCTGCCCCTCCCCTGATTACGTTCTGTCTCTGTTTCTCTCTCAAAAATAAGTTTAAAAAACATTAAAAAAATTTTTAAATATTCTTGATGAGAATTTTATTAGTTGTATCTATAGCAAATATCCAGCTATTAGTTGCCTTTCAATTTTTGTTGGTAATTTTGATAAAGGAAAGTTTCTATTTGTAATGTAGTCCAAATTGTCAATCTTTCCTTTATGGCTAGTACTTTGAGTCCTATTTAAGAATTTTTTTCTACTGCATGGTCACAAAGATATTCTCCTGTGTTATCTATCTCCAGTTCACCTCTAATGGATTATGTTTACATGTAGTATGAAGTCAAGATTTTTTTTTCCCATATGGATATACATTTAACCCTGCACTTTTTAGTGAAAAGTCTGTCCTTTCTTTACTGCTCTGCAACGCCACCTTGATCGTAAAGTATCTGTATATGTGTAGGTCTGTTTCTGGACTTTCTTCTTTCCAGGGGTTGGCCTGTGCCTCACTTTTGTATAGCTTCCAAACTAAGAACGGTTCTGTATTTTTAAAAGGTTGTTTAAAAAAAGAAGGATGTGTGGTGAGACTATACGTGCTCTGCAAAGCCTAAAATATTTACTGCTTGGCTCTTTACATGCAAAATTTGCAAACCCTTATTCTGTTCCATCCGTCACTTTCTTTGTGGCAAGACTGCGATCTTAATTACTGTCGTTACTATATAATAAATATTGCTAAAAGGTAGAGTATGTCCTTTAATTTTGTTGTTCACAATTGGATTGGCTGTTTTTTGTCCATTTGCCATACTATAAAAGTTTTAGAATCAGTTTTTCAGTTTCAACACCCACAAAAAATTCCTATTGGAATTTTAATTAGTTTTGTATTAATTAGAATATTTGATTATTTGAAAACATTTGAAATAATTGAATCGTCTAATCTACAAATGTGATGTATCTCTCCCAGGAAGGAGTGTTGAATTTTTCTGCATCTTTTGGGATAAACCTTTTATTTTTTTTTCCATTAATCTCTTAATATAGTGAATTATATCGATTTATTTTTCAACTGTTAAACATTGCATTGGACTAAACCAAGCTTCTTCGTAATATATGATACTTTTTACATTTTGCCGGGTTTGGTTTTCTGTTGTATTTAGGAGTTTTGCTTCTCTGTTCAGAGATTGTTTTTACTTAAAGGTGGGCCTTAGTCTTTTTGACATTTGGTTTACCAGTTCGGGTTCTCTGAGAAGCAGATGCCAAAACAGGAACAGATGGCAAGACAGCATTAGACGTGCCAGAGATTTAGTGGGAGGAATGTCTGTGCAGGATAGAGAAGAAGGGGGCGGGAGAGGCAGGGGAAGACTTCCAAGCACACTGCGGGTCCGACATCTGTGAAAGAAGAGAGGGAAGGGAGGCCCTGGTAGGAAAGGTGCCAGACCGCAGGACAACGTATGGAGGGTCTCTGTGAGGCACCTGGGGAGCTCCGAAGCGAACACCGCCCTGGAGAATCCTTGGGGAGGCCCGGGGAAACATGGCCCCTGTGCGAACGTGGTGGAGACATTAAAGGATAGCAGCTCGGGCTGTCACCCAGCTGTGTTCCCACAGCAGTTTCTCTCAGAGGAAATCTGCGCAGCACACCTGCATGCTTGACATGGTTGGGCTTTCTCTTTTTCACCCCTGCTCACCCATGTATTCGTTTGGAGGCCCCAGCTGAAAGTGTGTGTTTATCAGGCCCTTTTCCTTGGCTGGCCCTGAATGTCCATTTTTGTCCCGATGGCCCTTTGAGACCCAGCTGTGGCTTTGGAAGCAGAAAGTGCCTCAGGGTGAAAAACGGTATAGAACATTGAGCCCACCTGGCTGAACTTCCTTCTCTCTGGGATCTTGTCCGTCTGAGCACTCTTGTCTTGGACGCTGTCTTTGCCTTCATACGAATGTTACCTGTACCTTTTGTAACAACCTTTTCTGGTCGTGGCTCAGGGGTAGAAGAGTTGATTCCGAAATAAGGCAGTTCAGCATTGTCAGATTTGGAAATTTTTGTCTGTTTACATTTAATATAACTCTAATACACTTGTTTAATCACCTACTTTTTTTTTTAAAGTTTCTATTTTGTTTTGAATTTCTTATGTTTCTTTTCTCTCTTTCAATAATCTATTGTGATTCTTTTAGTGATTATCCTAGAAATTATAATATGCAAGTTTATCACAGTCTAGTGCTAATTAATATTTTATTCTCTTCTGAAATGATATAAGGGCCTTAGGTCATCTCTCTATTTATTTATTTCACTCCTACCTGCAGGATACTTCCGTGTTGTGTCTCAGTTCTTTCAGGATTTTTGTTGGTTTGTTTGTTTTTTTCCTGAAAGGTCTTTGCTTTGCTCTCATTTTCAAAAGAGATTGTTGCTATAGAATTTTATGTTGATATTTTCTTCCAACAAATCGAAGATCATATCCCATTTTCTTTCGGCTTACTTCTTGCTAGTAAGACTTCATATTTTTGTTTATTGGTTTTTTTGAAGGAAAACTTTTTTTTTATATCTACTGTTAAGATTTTCTGCATATCTTTGGTGTTTGGACATTTTGCAATCGTGTGCCTTGGTGAAAATTTATTTTTATTTTCATTGTTTCTGATTCATTGAGCTTCTTGAGTCTGTCATTGGGTGTCTGTCATCAGTTCTAGAGAATTTTCAGTCAGTGTTCCCTCACATATTATCTGTATTTCAAGACTGTCTTCAAGTCTTCAATACTCTCTTCAGTTCTTCAATGCTCTCTTAGTTCTTCAATTAAACATATGTTAGATGTTATTATTCTGTCCCCCGTGGCTCCTAAATTCTTTATTTTTTCCTCTTTGTTTTTGGTCTTCCTTAGCTGCATTTTAGATGATTTCTTCCAGTATAATCTAGTACTTTTGAGTTTTAAATTTTGATTGTTAGAAGTTCTTTAGGGTAATGTACCTAACTGTACATGACTGCTTCGTATAGTTTTCTCTTTGTCATTTTTAGACCTCTTTTTTTTTTTTAATAGTTTCTTCAAACATGAAAACCAAAGTTGTTTTATAACCTGGTTCTGGAAATTCCGCTATCAGGAGTCTTCGTGGGTCTGTTTCTCTCTCTTTTTTTCTTTTTTAATGTTTATTCATTTTTTTTTTGAGAGAGAAGAGGCAGAGCATGAGTGGAGGATGGGCAGAAAGAGAGACACAGAACCTGAAGTGGGCTCCAGGCTCTGA
Organism: Paguma larvata; assembly: GCA_030068075.1. NCBI lineage: Eukaryota > Metazoa > Chordata > Mammalia > Carnivora > Viverridae > Paguma > Paguma larvata. The sequence goes on from CM057828.1 coordinate 115,447,571, forward strand.
ACTGTCAGCACAGCACCGGGGCTCGAACCCACAAGCAGTGAGATCATGAGCTGAGCTGAAGTTGGACGCTTAACTGCCTGAGCCACCAGATGCCCCTCTGTTTCTCCTTTCTTTCTCTCTCTCTTTCTCTCTCTCTCTCTTTCTTTCTTTCTTTTCTTTCTTTCTTTCTTTCTTTTTTTCTTTCTTTCTTTCTTTTTCTAGCTCAGAGTAGGTTGGGTTTTTTTGCTTTGTGTATTGGACTATTTTGCGTTTGTTGACCTTCAAAAGTTGTTACTGGAGATTTTTTGAGATCTAGGATGAAGAAGTTGTTTTCAAGTAGATTGGTGTTTGTTTTTATACAGAACCAGGCTGTTATATTTTTAGCCTACAAATCCATGTGAAGTTTGGTCTATAGCCACTTCTTAGAGATTGGTTTTCTCCTCTTTTCCCTTCCTTTGCTTCACACCTAGGTAGCTTTCAGGTTGGTGGAAGCATAATTTCCAGTTAACATTATTCTTAAATGTGGGCTAATCTCCTAATAGACTCATAACTGTCTAAGACATGGGCTTTTCTTCCGCCTGCTGGGTGAAGAAACCCTTCAAATGGAAGGGGCTCATGTTCAGTAGCCTGGACATATATTGTTGATATTAATAATATTTGGAAATATAACTGTCTAGCAGTCGGGCTTACGTGTATATGCGCTATGGTTCAAATATAAATTCTGCATTCCCTTGTAGTAGCTCAATTTGCTAGTACATTGATACTTCACTGGAAGATTTGCTACCCATATATTTGTCATATTAAAATATCTCTATATCTTATCAAGATAGATCAAATCAAATTATCAAGTTATTTGTGGTTTGCTGTTATGGGCAGTGTTTCCTAATACAAAGATATATAAGCTTATAGATACATATACATACATACACACACGTATATATGCATGCATACATGCACACACACAAGTATAAGTGATTCTGCATGTTGCTATTAACAAGTTAATTTCCATATATTCATTTTATTCCTTCCCATTTGATAGGTGGGAAAAGATGGGAAATGAGGGCTCCCAGATCTTATTCTGGTTAAATAGGAGATGGTCAAAACACTGAGGAGCCCCAGAAATCAAGGACAATAATGTCAAGGATATATATAAATTTTAACATTATGATGTGTAGTTTTTGAAAAGATCGAACGAACTTGAAACGTTGGCTTGCTGCAAAAGAGATGCAGAGGGCGAGAAAGTGATAGCTATTTTCAAATGTTTTGGAAGCCCATTTTGTGCAAGATGGAATAAACAGATTGTTTGATGCTTCATAGTTAGTTTTCCTGATTCTCTTCTGGAAAATCCCTACTCATATTTTGGAGACAGCTAATCTGAGTGATTGTTCCTGCTCCGTGGTCAACCATCTGAGCCTGTCTGCCTCCTCCTGTACCTGATTCTGGGAGGTGGTGGCCACAGCACAGATCTGATATGGGAAAATGCAGAAATAAGAGGGGCAATGGTATCTCTTATCAAAAATTCATCAGTGATGCATGCAAAGTGAAATTTTCCTACATACCCAGACTATTCATTGTATTTATGAGGACAGTGTTTTTATACATTACTTTAAGGACAAAGATTATTTAAAGAAAGAAACTGTCTTTTATTGTTAATTTTCAGTGTCTAGTAAGTACCTGGTAGGAGCTCAAATGTTCGCTGAATAAACACTTTGAATACAGGGAGGTGCCACCACCTTAACCTGGCCCTATTCCAAAATGATTCTTCCCAAAGCTGCAAAACTCAGCATGTTCGTGTCTGTATCTCCGCTGTTGAGGAAGAAAATTACTGTCTCCTGCCTTCCTTCTTATCTTTCACCTTTCTCCCTTTTAACACAAAGTGTCAGACATTTTTTTTTTTTTTTTTTAATTTAAAGATCTTATTTCACAAAGCTGCTAGTGTGTGAGCTGGGACAGTAGTAACAAAAACATGGTAATCCTGGAGTTCAGCAGGAATTTGGGCAACCTCTTTGTAAAATATACTGCTAAGGTGGTCAAGTTAGATGTGAGTTAAAAAAAATATATATATCTAACTTCACTTTAAAGTTCTAGGAAATCATTTTCACAGTAATCTAAAGTGAAAGGAATTTGATTGGATTAAAGTAGGCACTGTCAGAAATCCAGTTTTTTGGAGTAGGTTTTGTCGGTCAAGAAAATAAATGCAATTTTAAAGGTTTCTGGAAGCATTGTAAAACCCTTAAGAAATATGAAATCCAGGGTCTCATAAAGCTAGCTGGGGATAGGGCTGTCATGGTGAAAAAGTCCAGGAAGGTACACGATTGGGGTATTAATGTTCTAGGCTGTCCCCTGGAATAACTTGTCCATAGAAAATATTGTGGCAGAGGTGACTCTGTATTTAGGTGATTTTGAACTGTCTTTTCCCAGCTGCTACATAACTTAAGACCTTGATCACAGACACCATCTGGCTGGATAGTCCCGTTTTTTTTGTTTTTTTTTTTCTTTCCTGATTGCTCTCCAGCTAGTTGACATTCAAAGTATGTGATTCAGAGATACAGCTAATAAGTTAATGGTAATAGTTAAGGTCCCTGCTTTCGAAGTTTAACAGAGAACTTTTCAGAATAGAAATATTTGCATACAAATGCTAAATACATTATATAGAGAAATACATTTCCTGTTGCTTATCCATTCACTTAGCAAACATTTGTTGAGTCACTGCCATGAGCAAGTCACTAATCTAATTGCTAGGAAGGGAGCAATATGGCCTCTAACGTGGCTTTCTTCAGATAGTTGTTCAAATGTCACCTGCTAGAGAGGACTTGCCTGACCATTTCATGGCCCTGGCTTTCATTTCCCCCCTCCTTCCCACTCTGCCTGTTATTCTCCCTAACACTGTCACTGTCTCTCATATTACCTGTTTCTTGTGGAACATTTTCTGCCTCAGTTGGAATGGAGAACAGGTACTCTATTTTATTATTTTGGCTTAAAACCCAGAACAGTTCCTGACATGTATACTTTCAACAAATGTGTATGTAAGATACAGGCCCTGGCTTCCAGAAGCTCCTGCTCTGGTGGACGTTGAAAGTGTCAAATAATTATATAAATGCAACCGCTGAGGTGTGTACAGTTGTGACAGGACCACAGCACAGGGGGGAATCATCTGAGCCCCAGGGAAGGGGGTCTCAGGTGGCATGTCCTTTGCGCTCTTGACAGATGAATAGGACTTTATCAGGAGGAAAGAAAAACAGTGTTCTGGAACAGTATCAGAGATATCCGGAAGTTACATTTGGCCAGATTTGGTGGTAGGACTTGAGGATGGATTTAACATCACTAACTGAGGATGATTTGTGGATTATGCTTAGCTTTTCTGGCATGAATGAGTAGAGAGATGGGGGAGGAGCATTAACTGCAGGGTTCTAGAGGGGAAACCTATCACTTGCTTCCCTATGGGGAAATGGGTTTAGTTTGAGATAAGTTGCATTTCTGATGCCTGTAGAATGTTCAGTACCTAGTTGAAAATTTGTGTGTTGGGCCCATAGATGTGGGGATTGAAAATAGATTTGGAAGTCATTATTATATATGCTATAATTAAGTCTTAGGGATAAATGAAACCATGCACAGAGAACATGAAAACATAGAATAAATGATAGAACCCTAGAGAAAGCAACATCCAAGAGATGGCCAGAGAAAGAAGAATCCAAAAAGGAACTCTGAGAATAAGTTTTAGAAGGTATGAGGGGTTGATGACCTGCTAATTTTTTTTTAAAATGTTTTATTTATTTTTGAGAGCAGGAGAGACAAAGCATGAGCAGGGGAGGGGCAGAGAGAGAGACACACACACAGAATCTGAAGCAGGCTCCAGGCTCTGAGCTGTCAGCACAGAGCCCAACGCAGGGCTTGAATTCACAGACTATGAGATCATGACCTGAGCTGAAGTCGGACACTTAACCAACTGAGCCACCCAAGGCGCCCCAATGACCTGCTAATTAAGAGGTGATCGTTTTAAAGGGGGTAGTGGATAACTTGCCATTTGTCACAGAAAATTCATTAGGATGGTGACTAAAAAGATGCTGTTGGACCCAATCTGACAAGTAGCAAATTGATAAGTTATGAAAATAGTTTCAGTACGGTGAGCAGACGGGATGTAGAAACCAAGTATCAGTGGGTTGGAACATAAGTAAGGATGTGGGCAAAGACTAAAAAATGAGGAGACAGTCATCGAGGTACGGTGCCGTCAGAGACAAAGTTATCTAAATAGTGTGAGGAAATCAAGATGGAATAGCCAGTTTAAGAATGTTTTTAGAGGTTTGAAACCGCAACCTTGAAGGAATGGGATTTAAAACATAAGAGACTCTAGTGAGCAGTATCAGGGACTTAGCTGAACTTGGAAACTGTAAATCAGTAGTTTATGCTGAAGTAACAGGCCAAGACTGGGAGCAGAGTGGGCTTATGGATGGAATTCTCCGTAGTTGGAGATTGGCAAGTTGAATACTTTGAAAGGTCAAGGGGAAAAAGAAGTCGAGGTTGCTGGTGGAGTTTGTTGAAATATTGACCCATGAGTATTCTTAGCAAGAACGAGAGTGATTTCTGGAGGGAGCCTGATAGTCTTCCTTTAAAATGGAAGGTGTTGATAAAAATCTGAGGACCAAGTTTGATTTGTTCAGGGGTCCAGCAATGGTAAAATGGAAAGATACACAGATGGAAAGATAGTTGCTTGTGGTTAGAACACTGTAACACATTTTTCTGGGTTTGCAGAGAAATTAAAATCCAGCACAACAGGAATGGCAGGGCTGTGAATCTACACGCGAGACATACTTTGTGAAATTCCTGAAACTTCAGAGAGTGAGGAAAAATGATGCTTCATAAACTTCAGATGCTCCAGCAGGCAGATCCCAGGACTGTTTTGCTCATTGTAGGCTAATCAGCACCTGACACATTTATGAGCTCAGTAAATACTTGTCGAATGAATAACACTCTTCCAGAGTCTTTTCTCATCTAAGTAGATTATCATGCCAGAAAATTTTGATTCATGTCTGACACCTAGTGGTATTTTACTCAAACTGCTACTAAGTAGCAGCAATTTCCTTCTATTAGAGGGAGATTCTGCAGGTCATTTGCAGTATAATAGCTTTGTTCCTGAAACAAATCTCTGACTTGGTTTTGGGCAGTTTTATTATTGACATCTTCTAGGGCTGTAATTTGAATAAGTCAGCAGTGAATATTTATTGATCATCTGCGATATGCCAGGCACAGTTGCATGTGCTGGAGTTTTTCATGTAGTGTATGTTCTCTCGTATGTGTAACTTCACTGAATTGGAATACGTAGGCAGAGCATTCATTAGGAACTGTTAACTTGATTGGGAACTTAACTTAGAGTTCTATGGTGATTTTACATGTGAAACCTTTCTAAATCTATTTCCTAGCTTTTGGTACTGTCATTCCTATGTCATGACACACTGCTTTTCATTAATGTTAAGTAGGCATTTAGGACGATGAAAGTTGAAGGCAAGGTTGTATTTGTTGTGCATTTATATTACCCACACTGTGGAGAGTATTACATACTTTGGAGAACTACGGGAGGGTTTTGTTATCATTCCTTAAGAAAAAGTAGAGTTCCTATTTGTTAGTGATGTGTACTGACATATTTAAAGTATTTATGGATGAATTGGCATGATATCTGGGATTTGCTTTAAAATACTTTAGGGGAAAAAAGAGTAAGCAGGAGTGAAACAAGATTGGCCGAGGTTTTGCAACTATTGAAGTCATGCTCATGGGTGTTTATTCTACTGTTTTGTCTACTTTGTGTATGCTGCAATAAAAAGTAAACAAAAGTAATCAGATGGGTGTGGGTTGAAAGGAAGTTTATCATGGTTCAGTTAGAATATGGTCTGCTTTTTAATATTTAACATTTTCTTATTTCATTTTGTTTCACCTGATATTACTTGAAGATCAGGTTAAGTAGAAAATGCGTGTTTACTTATAATAGATATAATTTAACTGAGCTCCAACAGGCAATATTCTACAATGTCCAGAGGCTATTGGAAGTTTGGGTTTGAAGCTCATAATTGTTGGAGCTGCAGATTGGAGGCTTGAGAGCTACAGTTTTAAAGTACTAGCCATCACTCTGGAAATGAGAACATCGTTAGTAGAAATTTGGGAATACCTAGATTTAATAAAATGACGTATTTTATTTTTTAATTAGTGCTTCTGCCATAACCAGAGGAAATGCAGTCCCCAATAACCTGCCATCTCAGTCTTCTTAAATTGGATGCTGCTTCATACTGTTATATATGGATTTTTGCATGGTAGACAGTGCGTCTCTGTTAGGCTTTAGGGTGATCTTGTATGCCATCAGCATACCAAACCCCCAAAATAAAGATTAGAAGTCTGTTTTCAGCGATTAAAAAATGAAATATTTCAGGCAAGCGGAAAATATAGGGGGATAACGTGGCTTCCAAATGCCTGCCACCTGTATTTGTTGTGTTAGTTTTTCCATCCTCCGCCACCAGTCCCAACTCCTCCTTCCCCAAACCCCCTCCCCCTGCCCCCCTGCCCTGCGCCAAGACATACATGATTATAAGTATGATTAAAGTGTTTTGTATTACTCCTTCCCTATTCTCTTTCCTCAGAGGTAATCACTAGCCTGAATTTGGTGTTTATTTCTCCCTGTTTGTTTTCTGCCTTAAAATAGATTCATAATCCCTAACTTTCGCTCAATAAATTCTTCTCCATACCCTATTTTTTTCTAGTCACAATCTATTACCCATCCAAAAGAAGCTGAGCTCATTTTTCATTATTTAGCTTTAACCTTGGTATCTATTTCAATCTACATTGTGGTTTCACTTATTTTTGGTCCAAAAACTAAATATCAATTTCAATAAGCTATTGAATTTATTTTCTTTGAATAATTAATGCCTGGAGCTTCAATGTTCCATTATGTGATATATCTCTCCACCTTTGTGGGAGTATACTTCTTCCAAGGCTTGTATAACTTTCGTATGAAGCACAGTTTAATTTCCGTGTCTTTCTCCTGTGTAGAGATTTTTTTTTACAACAAAGAAATCAATTAAAAGAATACTTTAAAAAAATTAACTCTCATTATAAATGAGAAGATTGGTTCCATTTAAAAAAAATGTTCAGTAGTAACTTTGAGAACTCAGAGAGAACACAAAATTTTAAAAGCTTAATCTCAGTGGTAGTCATTATTTTCTATTGTTTTGTTTTTGTTTAAAACATGGATAGTATTTCTTTGTATAAAGTGTATACATTTTTTTCACTCTGTTAAAAGATATTTTTCTCTTGTTCCCAGAACTGTAGGATTCCCTGACTTCTATTTCTCTGTGGATAGTCATAACAGGGTCCTTTTTGTAAGTGGTATACTTCAAAACTGTCACTTCTTAAAATAATATATTTGCTTTCATCTGCTTTTATTCTAAGTTTAGATTTTGAAATAATTTAAATGTTGTAAGTGATTTTGGCTTTAGCATTATCTAAAGAAAGTTATTATAGACTTAAATAATCTTTCTTTTTTTTTAATGTTTATTTATTTTTGAGAGGGAGATAGAGAGTACATGAGTGGGGAAAGGATGGAGAGAGAGGATGAGAGAGAATCCCAAGCAGGCTCTGCGCTGTCAGTGCAGAGCCCGATGTGGGGCTCAATCCCATGACCCGTGAGATCACGACCTGAGCCAAAATCCAGAGTCAAACACTAACTGACTGAGCCACCCAGGCACCCCTAAATTATCTTTCTTTACTGACAAAGTCAACTGGCCTAGAGATGTAGCACACTGGTTTTCTACACCACCTGTTTTGAAAACAAGTATATAGTGCATGTCCGAGTTACTGGAGACTTTTTAAGTACAATCTCTTAGTTTTTTCTACCTTCTTTTCTTTAGTGTCTGTAGTCTTTGGTTTATATTCCTCAACTTCCCCGTAATCTGACAGTTACATTTGTAGAGATACTGTTTCAACCAGGAGTTAATTAAGCACGTTCAGAGGACAGGCACCCTGGCCTCGTTTATCCCTGATCCGTATGTAAACCTTCTAGAGGTTTATTATCAGACTAGCAGAGTAATAACATTTATTAAATACCTTCTTGTATTAGACATTATATAAGCATTTTAATGGATTATCTCTTTTAATCCTTACAACAGCCTTGCCAAGTGGGAATACGTTACTGTCATCCTCATTGTTCAGATGAGCTAACTGGATCACAAATAAATCGTTTGTCCCAAATCACGTGGAGGCAGAGTTGCCAGATAAAATACAGGATGCCCAATTAAATTGAATTTCTGAGACACAACTAACTTTCGCAAAATTTGACACACACACCCCCCCCCCCCCACCCTGCCGCCGAAAATAAATGGCAGAGCTAGGATTGTAAACCATATACTCTGCCTAAAAGGCCCAAGCTGTTAACGTCTGCATTGTACAGGCAGGTGGAGAATAAAATTCACATCTACCTGGATATTAATCCAGTATTTGGGTGGCAACCACTACCTACATGTTATTTGTTTATTTTTCCTCATTATTTTTCTCACAACTGATTGTATTTACTATAGTGTAAAAGTATGTGCTTTTCTTTCTGATTTCAAAGTCTAATATTCAAGTAAATTCATATATGTGTTTATGTCTTCTTCTTTAAGTCTTTACTGATTATATATTAAATAGCATAGCCATTGTCATGTAGCCATGTAGATTATTCAGATTCTTTTTACTTCCTTTTCTCAACTACGGAAAGATTTAATTAGATGTGTATGCTTTAGAGACATTTTCTTTTTCCTTCGATAAGGTCAAGGAAATGGCACTTGAATAAGATATTTAACATGGGGCACCTAGGTGACTCAGTCGGTTGAGCATCCGACTTTGGCTCAGGTCATGAACTTGCAGTTCCTGAGTTTGAGCCTCGTGTGGGGTTCTGTGCTGACAGCTCAGAGCCTGGAGCCTGCTTAGGATTCCATGTCTCTCTCTCTCTCTGCCCCTCCACCACTCACATTCTGTCTCTCAAAAATAAATAAAGGTAAAAAAAATTTTTTTAAGGTATTTAACAGTTCTTTGAAGCATGTCCTATGTGTTCTCAAAAAAAATGAGAAAGAATAAAACACAGATGTAGAATTAAAACAGGTTTTTCCTAACAATTGCCAGGGAAGCTGTCTGGCCCTGCCAGATGATAACACAGAGACATAAGAAATCAGTTTTCCTCATGAATTACCACAACTCGGGATCAGACTTTTAGTTTTGCATATCCAGAAATTGACTTAGAAAACTGAAGACACAGAGCGCCTGACTGGCTCAGTCACTAGAGCACATGACTCTTGATCTCAGGGTTGTGAGTTCAAGCTGCGTATAGGGCATGGAGCCAACTTAAAAAAACAAAACAAAACAAAATCAACCAAAAACCAAAACAAACAAAAAAAACCCAGGGACACAAAAGATCGAATAAATACACATTTTAAATTTGATATTTTTGATTTCCAGTTCCAGTAGAATATGTTAAAGAGAAGATACTTCTTAAACTTATTTTTTCTTTTAAAAAATTCTTTAAAATTTTTAATTGAAGTATAGCTGATAAAGTATCATATTAGCTTTAGGTGTACAATACACTGATTTGCCACTTATATACATTATGAAATGCTTGCCATAATAAGTGTGGTTACCATCTGTCACCACACAAAGTTATTACAATATTATTAACTATATTATCTATGCTGTACTTTTCATCTCCATGACTTACTATATATTTTATAACTGGAACTTTCTACCTCTTAATCCTCTTCACCTATTTCACCTAATCCCCCAACCTCCCTCCCTTCTGGCAACCACCAGTTTGTTCTCTGAATTTGAGTCTGTTTTGTTTTTTTCAGATTCCACATAGAACTGAAACAATATGGTATTTGTCTTTCTCTGTCTGACTTATAAAAAGAAGATACTCTTAAAATTAATGCGCCAAGTGTGTAATTCAAGACCTAGAGTCAAGGAACATGGAATTTGAAAAGAAGTATATTTTTTAGTGAAAGCTGTGTATAATTAAGGGATATCAATTTTCTGTTGTCCAGAAGGAATTGGATAATATCTAAGTAGCAATAGCAAGTCAGATTTTAGAGAAAATTCAGAAAGGAAAGTGACAACAAGAATCAAAAGTGTAATTCTCAGCGGATGTAATCGTTTTTGCTATAATATTGGCCTCTGTTTTCATCTTCTCCACTTTCCTGTGTTTTCAGGCACAGTGTATTGAAAGATTTGTCAATGGCAGAGTGTCTCTGATTTTCTAATGACTGTCACTGTAAAATTAATATTTCTTTTATAGGAATTGAAACAAAATTATTTTGGATGATATTCTGTATAAGTGAAATCTTGTATCAGAATTTTCAGAATTTACTACATTGCTACTCAGCTCACCTTTAATTTTTTTAGGGACTTTATTAATGTCATTTACATTTTGTATTTTTAAATATAAATATGTTATAATTACCTTTCGGACATAGTGGACCAGAAGACATTAATGAGAAAAGTGTTTCTTCTCTTTTACTATATAAATTTTTCCATGAAAGCAATGACTTGATTCAATAAAACTTATTAAAACCCTCAGATCTCTAGCTAAGAAAAAATAGATGGTTTCTTTTCAATGTCAACTCTTGTAAATGTTGAGTGGGGTACAGAGACACCTAGACTGATTTCCAACTTGATTGAAATTAAGTAATTGCATTTTTAAAAAGTGACTGATATTGAAAAGAAACTTTTTTTTTTCTATTCAAAGTCCTCATAAGTCATCTGCTTGTTTTCAGGAAGGCTTGACAAACGAATGGTTCAATTACTTGTGAAGCAGCAGGGAACCCCATGTTTGTAGTCAGACCTGGGTTCAAATCCCTACTTGGCCTCTTTGAAAGTTACTTGGTCTGTTTCCTCCTAGGTAGGACGGCAATATTAGGATCATAATGCCCATATCAAAGGCTTTGTTATGAGAATCAAACTAAATAATACATTTATTCATTCATTGAATAACTATTGAATGCCTGTTCTGCACGAGGCATTGTTCTAGGTACTGTGAGTATCCGAGAACATGACAAAAATCCCTGCTCTTCATTTTAGTGGGAGGAACAAAGAACCAAAAGGCAAGCAAAGAAAAATGTAATTTTAAGTAGTGAGAGATAAGTTCTATGAAGAAAAATAAAGCCTGACATACAGGGAGTTCCTCCCAGCTTTTTATTGTAATTTTCAACATACAGCAAAAACCTTGTCCATCTTGGTTCAACAATTAACCTGTTGCTACATTTGCTGTATCTGCCTATCCACATGTGTGGCCAGGAGTGTGGGTATCTTGGTTTATTTTTTCTCCCAAACCATTTGAAAATTAAGTTGCAGATATAATTATAGAAATATAATCGTATAATCATAATAATTAGTCCCTAACTACTTTAACAAACATCTCTTAAGAATTAGGACATCCTTCTTTATAGTAGGGATTGAACTAGTATTAGTTCTTTTTTTCCTCTGAAGCCTCATGGAGAAAGCAGTCATCAGAAATGACAAAAGGATTTATAATATTTTCATGTCATCTGAACGTAGAAGGCTATATAAAGTTTCTTTGGGAAGATATATGATATACAGTATATTTATAATTTTTTAAATTGAATAAGATACTTTGCAACTGTGTTTTTATTACGTTTCAAGTTTTTAATTCTTAAAGACATAAAAATATGGCACTAGTTTTCATTTGAGCGCTATGAACAATGGAAATGTACCTTCACTGAGGAATTTATTCCAGTTACATGCTCTGCTGAATACTTTCCCACATTATCTCATTTAGTCTTTGTGGAAACGCTTCAAGAATGTAAAAATATAGAATAACTCTCTCTATTAGAGAAGAAAAAGTAATAATCTGTTTAAGTAGAAATGTTTACTTAATTGCAACCAGACTGTCAAGTGGCAAAGCAAGGATTTGGATCAATTATCTACTGGCTTCTAAAAACAAGCAATTTCCACTCCACCCTGTCTCATTATAAGTGATTGAGTTGGCCATTCACTACTTCAGAGGACTTCATTCAAAGCAAATAGCTAAATATGTGCAGGGATCTGCTGATATATATTCCTTTATTAAGAATTTTTTTGAGCCACCTTTGTGATACACCCTGATGGAAATTTAGTTTTATATGGCAAGGAATGTAGACTCTTAATATTTGACACTTCTCTTCTGCCTAGCATTGCAATTTAATATCTACTACTATATTATTCCATGAATATACATACATATATATATATTCATGTATATATGCTTTATTTTCTCAGTCACGTTCTTTAAGAGTCAGGGCTGTATCTTCTACTTCAGTGGTTCCCAAGCATGAGTGGGCATCACAATCGTCTCAAGAGTTTCTGATTCAGTAGGTGGTAAATGGAGCTCCCAAATTGGCATTCGTAACACATTCCCAGGTTATATCAGTGCTGCTGGTCTGGGGACCACACCATGAGAACCACTGTCTACCTCTCCGCCTTACCTCCCACCACAGTTCTTGTCTTGGTGCTTATCACTTAGCTTAAATGCCCTCTCATCTGGGAATCTTCCATTGACTTCTATTTTATTGAAACTGTAAGTTGTTCTCAAATGTTAGTGTGTGCAAGAATCGCCTGGAAAACTTGTTGGCAAAGCAAATTTCTGATTGGACCCTGAAACATTAATTTTTAATTAAAAAATTAAATTAGGCAGGCATCTTCAGTGGTGACGCAGGTGATCCATTGATGGCAGTTTGTGAAATACTGACTTACAGAGTAGGTCATGTGCGTGTCACTGCCATGATTGTATGTTTTGTTTGTTTATTATTGTTTTTTATACTATAGTATCAATTTTTGTTTGTATGTCTCTCTCCCACCAGAGTCCCTTAGTCACCATTATAACTTAATGCTTAGCACAATGCAGTGTTAAAGGGCAGTAGAGTGAGCACTGTCTGTGTAACCTAGCTATGTGACCTGGGAGAATTTAATCTATCCTAGCCTCAGTTTCTTTTTATGCAGTAGTAATAGCAACACGTGCTGTGAAAATTCACTCTCAGGGTATGTATAGTCCTTAGTGTAGTAATTTACATCAGAATGTACCCACTAAATGGAAACCGTTACTATTGTAGTGGTGGTTGTGTTCTAGAAGCAGCAAAATAAATGTTTGAATTAATGAAACCTCCTAAATTATGATTTTAGCATCCACAGTCAGGATATGTGTTTCATACCTCATTAAAAATCTTTGCTTCATTGCCTAAAATTTCATTTTCTATTTTGGTATTTTAATAAAATATTATGAGATAAAATCATGCCTTGGGCCTTTTCTCTCCCACAGGAAAACCAAGAAACCGCTTGGAACCAATGGACACTATATTTGTTAAACAGGTTAAAGAAGGGGGACCTGCTTTCGAAGCTGGATTATGCACAGGTGCTAATATTCTTCTTTAAATAATACCTTGTAATTTCTTTTTTTTTACTTCATTTCTTCCTTCTTCCATATTTCATTTTCCACATTTTTCTTTATCTCCTGTGTGTTTTTTTCCTGTGTCTTCACATCTGTTGTTACTATTTTTGAGACCTACTTAGCTGTGTGCTTCTTGATACCCAAATGGATAGGTTTCGACAGAAATAATATAAATTATAAATTAGGAGCACTTTTGGTTACCACTTAGAGAATGGACTCTTGGGAGCCCTTTAAAAAGCACCTATTTTGCATATGTTTAATTTTGACAAGGATTACAAAAAAGCCAAATGAAGATATTTATTGGCATAAGTGAAATAATCTCAGACATCTAAGATTTGGAAGTGCCTTGTCTGTCAGAAGTGAATTAATGTATTTGCACTGCAAAGTTTGACTTAAATCTGCAATGGGTGGCAAGTCCCGCTTCACCTGTAGGCATCCGTGGATGTGGTCTGGTCGTTATTCTACAATACTCTTGTGATCTGTGATTTTAGTAAAAACGAAGTAGAGCTTTAGTTTAGTTTGATGCACACACTAAAATAGTTACTCTTCTGTTTTTAATATGAAATAATTTAAGTGGAACTTAGTGCAAAATGATGTTTTACTGCCTTCTGAATAAAGTGTAGTCTTTTCAGGTATAAATGTTATAATCAGCGGATGTGCCGCTGTGATTTATTAGGATGCACTATTGATTATCTCTTTGTCATAGTTAAATAAGCCTAATTCTGATCTCATTACTATGTATATCAGCACGCATGGGGGATTAAATTACCCAGAATGTATCTCCTATCTTATTCTAAGCCTCGCAAGGGCAGGAAGCTAGGGAGATGCTGTGAGAAACACACAGAAAGTATGTGTTTTCTATTTTCCGGATCTTTTCTCTCTGTCTTTTCCTTTCTGCTACCCTGAATTCTTACTAGTAATCCAAATGTTCTTTTCTTTATTAAAATGAAGAACAAATTAATATACAGAAAGCCAAAACCATGTGCATATACATATTCAAGTTCTGTAATATAGCACTAATCAAAAAACTAAATCTGCAAAAAACAATCTGCTGCCTGAGCCCACGGAATGATGCTTCTCTATCAGAGAGGACAGGGCAGACAGGGGAATAACTGTAGTTCCGCAACTCAGAAGACAGGCGATAGGGGTTATAAATCGTATAGATGGAGCCACTTGGTGACTATACCTTTTGGAGTTTCTAAACTCATCATTGACTGGGGCTCTTAAGCCCTACCTCTATTTCATCAGAAGCTGTATGTATTAAAATTTAGATTCATTTTTGTCAAAGATACTTTAAAAGACAATGAGCACGAATATATTAAAAATAAGTACATTACTTAAGAAATATTTCAGAAGGGGGGGTGCCTGGGTGGCTCCGTCAGTTAAGTGTTCAACTTCGACTCAGGTCATGATCTCATGCATGGGTTCGAGCCCCATGTAGGGCTCTGTGCCGAAAGCTCAGAGCCTGGAGCCTGCTTCAGATTCTGTGTCTCCCTCTCTCACTGCCCCTCCCCTACTCATGCTCTGTCTCTCAAAAGTGAATAAACATTAAAAAAAAATTTTTTTTTAAGAAATATTTCAAAAGTATTCAGAAATGACTTTTTAAGTAATTCCTCACCTGTTGTTTTATTCCTCTTTGCAGGTGATCGAATTATAAAAGTCAATGGAGAAAGTGTTATTGGAAAGACCTATTCTCAAGTAATTGCTTTAATTCAGAACAGGTAAGATTCTTAAAATATGACTAATTTTGGCCAAAGATGGATGTTTATAAATCAGCGGAGCAAGTAGATTTAATACGTTATTGTCTACATCCTACAATTCAATGTGGAGACGCGGAACTTTCCCTTAAAGTGGGTAACACTTTTGAGAATTGCCAAGGATGAACTACCTGATGGTAGCTTAACTTGGTGGCTTTGCTTTAGCAAATCTATCAGGTTTGTGATTAAAGTCCTTTAGAATCTGAAAGGAACACATTTTAGATTTAATGTAAGTTCCCCACTTTTATTTGAAATGACAATTAAATTTATAATTTGTTCATAATAAAACTGTAGATAAAAGCCAATATAATTTATTTTAAAACCTCTTACTTAGGTATCTTTATATGCCTTATTGAATAACATTCTTGGCTCCAACTTATTCATTTGGTTTAATAAAGACAGCAAGAAATTCTCTTTGAATCTATCTGTTGTCTGTGTCGTACAAAATGATAGAATTTTAAATTCTAAAGGCAAATAAATATGTATACAGAGACTGTGAGATCTTAAAGATAACTTAGTCCTACTCTCTTCTGTCTACCATACACCTAGAAAATTTTTCTTAATTATAAATAAATCAGTCAAAAGCCATAGTGGTTACCATATTGAATTCTTGTCAAATACTACTAGCCATGATTGAGGTCCCATTGTCCAAATCATCCCTATTGTAATTAAACTGAAGTTCACTATTTTCTGAAGACTTATCAAAATCCTCTAACCATATCTAAAGCAGTTCATGCTATAGTCTAAGTTATTTACACTAATGCCCTAATACACTCTCCTTTTTGCAATTAGATGATGTGATTGCAATTTATTTCTAGAACTCCAAGTATTCTTCTTACAGTTTTAATATTTAATGAAATTCTTAGAGAAAGCGAATCCTAAATCGTGCATCTAATGTTAGATTCTAGGTGTTCCTGACAGTGATCCCTATTTGATCTTAAGTATTGGAGAGAACAGGGGATTGGCGAAAAATTTAAAGCCACTCCTGAGGCAGTGGGGCCATCAACGAAATTTTTATTCCTTTAAAATAATTTAGATCATCATAAGAACACCAATACGTTTTATCAATTTGTAATTTAAGAATTTTTTGTGTGTTTGTTAACATCTCTTCTTTAAAAATACAATTTTTCCAAGTAACCATACTTTAATCTTTGTTCCTCAAAAATCTACATTAAATTTTTTTGTTGTTGTGTTTTTGTTTTTTTGTTACTGATACAGCCCAGCTCTCAGAATAATGACACAATGGAATGACAGTCTTGATTTTTCAGCCAATAAAGCAATTTGAAACATAGAGAAAAACTGTTTTTTCATTATCTTCTTTTCTTTTAACAAACTGTGTTCCTTTTATCTGCAGTTGGTAGTAAACGGGTACGGCAGCGCAAAGCCGCTGAGATTCTGCAGTGTATTAATGTAAAAATGTTTCCTTGCAGAAGAATTTATCTAAACATCAGTATGTATTTTCTACCAGCTCTAAATAGTGAAATACAAGTACCTACATATTTTATCAATAAAATTTATTTGAACCTGTGGTTCTTACTCAGCATTTATGAACCTGATAATGAGGGTTCGAATCGAACAAAAAGCGACACCAGTAAATTAGGTTTTGTTTTCTTTTTTTGTTGTTTGATTGTTTTTTAATCTCTTGATTGTATCCGGCGGAGAAAAAAATCTGTCTGATACTGTTAGGTTAGATACCAAATCACTTGATGGGGATAACCCACCCTCCTTGCCTTTTCTAAATGTAATTCCAGGTCACAGGACTCAGTATAATTCACCCCTTTGTCCTTTTTTGAACCTAGAGAAACTTCTGTATCATTTTTAACAGGACAGTTATAGCACCAAAATAACTTTGAGCTGTTTTGGAAAGCCTCTGAAGTTAAGTCAGAGAAGAAAGCAAATAGTTGAGACACTATATAGTTTTTAAAAACAAGTCATTTTGTTAGTTATGATGGCGAACCCTGATTTCCTTGACATCTGAGGCCGAGAGGGAATCTTTCAAAATTAAGATGTTTAATATTACTTAAAATGTTAAATTCGAGGGTACTTTGCTTATTTTCATGTGAATGTATTTTTAACTTGATAAATAGTGAAAATATGTGGTAAAAAATTATAATTCTTTCTGTGGCTTGAATTAAAATAATAAATAAATATATGCTGAAGAGTTTTGTTCCAGGAGTATTTAACATAAGTCATATGCTTCATGTTCCTAAACTAGAAACATGTTATAAAGAAGATTTACCTGGTTATGAATAGCTCTAGCATATGGCAGGACGCCTTCTTTTGTTCATAATTAGCTTACATATCTATAAGTGACTTCTTTTTTTAATGATTTAGGTTTGAAAAGTAAAGATTAAAAAAAAAAAGCTAAAATTAAATTCCTAAGCAAATTTAGCAAATAACTTCTGAGCTATTTTTTTATGTCTTTTTTATATACTTGCCCCTCCCCTAAAATAATTTTTATATATATTCAATTTCAGTGATACAACATTGGAACTTAGTGTTATGCCAAAAGATGAAGACATTCTCCAAGTGGTAAGTTTTATTTATTTAAATCTGAATTGTTCAACAGTCTCGAACACTAATAACCCTTTCAAGATGAATTTAAAAATGGAGGTGGACTGAATAAAAGATTCTGAGGAAATTTAGCAGAGTCTGGGATTCTCTACATTTTACCAAAAAACAAATAAACAAAAAATTTGTCAATATTTACAATTCTGTGACGTAAGAATGTTTTATTCATTTTGACAGTGAATTTCTGTTGTTGCCATTTGGAAGGAGATTCCTAAAGATTTTGCCCTCATGTTGCAGCCTAGGTAGTCCTTTGACCAGAGGTCAAAGTTCGGGGCACCGTAAATATCTCCAGGAATTAGAATCTTAGTTTTTCTTATGAGAACAGAGATTTTGTGAAAGCCGTTTCTTAATTTTTCAATATGTATGACTGTTGGTAAATTAACCTACCAAGCAGCATTGATAACAGTTAATTCATTCCCTTAGAAGTAAGGTTCACAATGAATGGAATCTACCCCTTGAGGGAAAAATGTCACAATCTTCAAGAGGAAATAATACTATATTGACGTCTTAAGCATTTAGCCTAAATTTTTTCCTCATTTTCAGAAAGAAAAGAAGTTGAATAGAATCCTTAACTATTTTATTGAGCTTAAATACTGCTGAAAGTAAAAAGAAGTAAAACATATATAAATTTATTAACATGTATAAATTTCATTCAAGAAAATACTAGTTTCCTTCAATCGACTTTGTAGTTCAGTAGAATAAAACAGCATCAGTAAAAGCTTTGAAGTCATACCCCGAAAGCTGACTGCTCCCTCTAAGGAATGGCAGTGGCCACTGAAGTTTGTGTTTTTTAAATTCCTTTTAGCAAATAATTGTGTTTTGTTTTTTTCATTTTTTTTTTTTTATTCAAGTACAGCGGGAGCTCATGGAATCTTTGTGATAGGAACGGAAAGGGAAAAGTCGTGTGTTTCATTTGTAAGGCATTAGTTCGAATTTACTTTAACATAAGTCCTAAAATCTTCTGTAAATAATTCTTTTTTCTTTAAGAGAGAGAGCATGAGAGCACGAGAGAGGGGGCAGAGGAAGAGGGAGAGAGAGAATCTTAAGCAGGCTCCACACTCAGCACAGAGCCTGACATGGGGCTCAACCTCACAGCCATAAGGTCCATGACTCCAAAATCAAGAGTTGGACCCTTAACCAACTGAGCCACCCAGGTGCCCCTAAATGTTTTTTTTTTCCCCACAGAAATGTGATTAAAGCTGATCCTAATGATTCAGTTTATCCACTGACGTGTAAAGTATAATTAACTAGAATCCAGGGAGACCTACCTGGTGTTTTCCACGCATGTGGATTTTATTTAGGAATGGTTTTTTAGGGATAACAGATTACCCTTCTTAAGTACATAATTCTTTTGGCGTTGGGAAGTCTCAACCAGGAAGGTGCAGCCGTCCAGGGTAGTTGTCCTAGGCAAATAGAACTGGCTGCAGAGTACCTCCCCACCCTGATAATACGGCAGAGTGAGAGAGCCGCAGACATAACCCCGAAGGCAGTGGGAGTCACCGGAGTAGAAATAAGCAAGGGACTCGAGGCCGATGTTCCTCTTACACAAAGGACTAGGAGCTGACGCACACGTAGAGGACGCTTTCCCGTGACTCCTCCATGGCAATTTGATGACTCAAAGACAGAACGCATTTCCAAAACAGAGCTGTTTTCTCATCTTCAGTGGACTCTTTCCTTGCCAAGGTGGAGGCACTGGTTGGAGGGTGTTTAGAACAGGGCTCATTCCACAGAATGGCTGGTACTGTACTGAATTCCTAGGGCAGGAATCAAGCACAGAATTGCCATCGCAGCCTGCTGTGTGGTTGATGAAGAGCAAAACGTGGAAGCGGTAACCGTGGAAGGAGTGATTTTCTAATTTCATGATCAGTGGAAAATTAGGTTAATTTGTCTCTCGTGTTATATTCTCTTTATGATATATATATTTAAAACAAAGGCAAAATACAAAGTATTGCAAACACAGAGAAAAATTGGCTCACTTGAGTGGCCAAAGTTCATTAGCAAAAGGTTCCAGTAAAATTGTAACAAAATTCATTTTTAAACCATGTTATTTGAATTATCTTAATCTTAAGAGATTAAATGCGTCTGCTCCGAATGATAAAAGAACACCTCACTTTTAAACTTTGCCGTCACTCACATTTGAATGTTCTGTAATTCATGAGAAAATCAAAGGCGTGTATATAATCAATGCCTACTATGCATTGTTCCCTAAAGGACTTTAGAATGTGGCACCTTCTTTTCTACATAAATGTTTTTAGCTGGGATATCTATGAGGGTCATTTCTTTTGAATTTTTTTTAACGTTTATTTATCTTTGAGAGAGAAAGAGAGAAACAGAGTGTGAGCAGGGGAGAGGCAGAAGGAGAGAGGGAGACACAGAATCCTAAGCAGGCTCCAGGCTCTGAGCTGTCAGCACTGAGCCTGATGTGGGGCTCGAACCCACAGACTGCAAGATGCTTAACCGACTGAGCCACCCAGACTCCCCTACGAGTGTCATTTTTTAAAGGTATTATAAAACACAAAGAGAATCTGGGATTAAAAAAAATATGTAGACATTCTTCTAACAGATTCTAGAGTTAAAATGTTCTGTAAGGGCCTTAAGTATTCATCCAGGTCTTCAGTCCGTTACCCAAAGTATATGCTCTTAAAGACATATTTGCCCCTGTGAGGTTGAATATTCATTGTAAAGAAAAAGTAAACACGAACATTTTTACAACCGTTGTAAAAAGTACTTGCCCAAGTGAAAACTTCTCGTAGTTGGTATGTGTTTGCCTGGGCAACAGCAGGACTGTGTGTCCGTGGAATTGTCTTTTCTAAAGTCATGTATGGACCAGATTGTTCCAGAGGGGCTTGGCTCATCTTGGCATAGAAAATTTAATTTGGTTTAAAATTCGACTCATGGAAGGATAGGGATATAGTGATAAATTTCATAATTACAGATAGCCAGTCATATAATACTGAAAAACATGAAGTAAAATTAAGAATAAGTCGTGGTGTTCACTGCTAGTGCTGGTCGTAGTGCTCCTGTACTCGGCAGCCTCCTTTTCTAAACTAACACCTAGTTTCTGGATTAGAAATATGAATAGGATTACATTCAGTTTAGTCAGTTTTGAGGTATACAAAATTTTTTTTTAACATTTATTCATTTTTTGAGAGAGGGATAGAGTGTGAGTGGGGGAGGGGCAGGGGAGAGAGGAGACACAGAATCCGAAGCTGTCAGCACAGACCCCGACGCGGGGCTCGAACCCATGAGTGGTGAGATCATGACCTGAGCCGAAATCAGATGCTTAACTGACTGAGCCACCAGATGCCCCTCATTTTTGATGTATTTTATAACGATATCTTAGACTGTGATACCTTAGACAGCTTTATGTTTTTAAGGTATTATTACAACATAAAAAAACTCTGTTCCATTTTCAAAAACAACAACAACAACAACAACAACACAGAAACAGAACCAAAATGGTTGTTTCGTTACCCTCCCAAATGTCACCTGTGCATGGATGAAGTAGCCACCACGCATCAAGTCGCCTAAAAAGGGATGCTGACTGCAGAGAACCCTTTCTCGAATGGGCTCATGATAGGACATCTAGCGCTGACCATTCTTTTCAGTGGATGCATCATGAGATTTTGTTAAGCATTTGGCTTACAGAACTCAAAATTAAATTTTAAGTTGATCAGTTCTGATAGCCGTGGAGGTTCGTGGGTGTGTCTAGCGTTTGACCAGGGCGCTCTGAGCCTGCTTTGTGCTGCTGTGTGTTAATAAACACAGCAAGGTTAAACAGCTTTTCTCGTAGTCAGGGAAGAAAGCAGCGGTGCTAGGACTTGAACCCAGGCAGGTCTGAGACCAAAGCCTCTTCTTTAAAGTAAACCACAGCCCTTTACTGCCAACAGGTGCAGATGAGGAGTTAAGTGGGTTAGCACAGTCACACGGTTAGTGTCAGAGCTGTTGCTCTCACTCATCTCTGGACTCTGAGTCCAGTGCTCTATTTGCCACTCTGTGAAAACGCCATATAAATTAGAAAGTGTAAATTAATCAGACTTTGTCTTTAGATTTATCAGAATTACTTTCAAAATAATTCTTTAATATGTTCTATAATCCGTATAATACTGTACTTAAAATGAGGTAACCATTCGTCAAGTGTACATTAAGGTGGTCCTGCCTAGAGTAGGGAAACAAGAATAGGAATTCTGGAGGGTTCTTTCCTATTTTGCAAGTTTGCATTTACTTTATTCTTTTTTAAACCCACTTTTAAGTATTTATAATTCTAACATGCTTGTTATAAAAGTCACAAATAATTTAGAAAGATCTAAAGTCTCCACATCATCCCCATCTCCCACACCCCACCTCGCCATGTTTGGCATTTAATTTTATTTTGTATTTTATTATACAGACATGTAATTATTGTTTTATTTTATCATAGGTAATAGTATTAAATTAATAGGTCAGCCTATTAAAGGTGAAATGATAAGAATTTCAATCTTACCAACTTAGTTATTGTGCAGGGGTTTTTTGTGGATTTTTTTTTTTTTTTTTTACCATTTATTGGATAATAAATACGGAATAGTAATAGTGTTATAATAGTAATAGGTATGGCAATAGTGATTTTGATGCAGCTCTACTAAATCTGAACTGGAAGATTATTTTAGGATTAGTTACTATTAGATACTATACATATAATCAAGATCCAGACTGTTAAAATTAAATTTTATTTAACATGCTCTTTACAGTTCTGATTCCAGACTAAGAATTCTGTGGGTCATCTTCCTTCCTTTATGTTCCTCACCTTCCACCCCTCTCTTTTAAAAGAACTTTTCTGATTTGTAGGCAGGGCTGCTGCAACTCTGTTTTCATTCAGTATGGTTTTATTTTTAAAATATAAGCTTTTAAACTACTAAACTACTATAAGATATAAAAGTTAAATACTAGGTAAAGGAAATCCAAGAAAGAATATTGAGTGATACATAAAATGGCTAAATGTAAAAAATGGGCTAGAATTTTTTTGTTATAGCCTGTTGAGTTCAATTGAGGAAAATTTAGGTGTTTTCTAATTCCATCAAAACATCTGCATATGTTGTGAAGTATCCGTTTGGGCTTAAAGCAAATGTAAAAAGAAAAATTACTAAGAGCCATATATGCAGTTCTTATGACATTGGTTTCAAAAATTTTGGGGCCTTACCATTTCAGACAAACTTACTAATACACATGATATTGACATTATTATAAAAGAATACAAATTGGCATTGTTACATATGAATTACTTCGTTTACATGGTATTTTGTGCTATTTAATTGGTGCTCACTGACGATTCAAAGATTCCCAATATGTAGGAATGTATGTAGTTACAACACGGATATGTCAGATCGTGCCATGTCAATGGAAGAGTTGGTACTTTTCAACCAAGCACTCGAGAAGTATCCCACAGTCACAGCTGTGAGCAGGTTATAGAGTTTTCGGTTCTGTTCCCAGAAGGTAAAACCTTATCAGTTCCTGTTCACCTCGAAAAGCTGCATGTTGTATTCCACCCCAGATGATTCACCCGACGTTTGCTCCAGTCCTGGTTCATACTTGCCTCCTGGAAGGGGTCTGGAGTGGTCCTTAGTAGGCAGCTTATTTTCCAGAGGAATACTTAAAAGCATCATGGGAGAAGAGGATTCTTTTAAAATGCATATTGCCTATTCCTAATTTACTTCCCTGAACTTATTCTGGAGCTAATTTATGTCTGTAGCATACCCCTGAGAATAACCCTAGAAGTGTTTTCGCATAGAATAGTTCCCAGATATGTCCATGACTTACCTGGATACGTACAAAGCCACAGTGGCCTTAGGGCACTGCTGATGTCCCCATGGATGTTAACTGAATGGCATTGATCCCCAAACTTTATGAGAATGAGGAACTTTCGAAGAGACAGATAAACAAGCATGAACTGTGAGACTATGTAAGGAAATTACAAGTAATGCTCTTGACCGAATTCGTAGTTTATTCATCTCAATTATATCTGCTTATGTTAGTCTGTGTAGGATATGCTATTTATAGTTAGTCACTGTTAACGCATGGTCCGTGTGTATGTGAGGACCCACTTCATCGTAACTTTACCCAGAAGTGGGGACCCATGAATATAGGCTATTTAGTATTTAGAGTTGTTATTTGAGCTCTTAGATAGAAATGGTTGAAGTATATCAAATATTTTTTCAAGTTTTTAATAGTTCCTGTCATATGCTATTATTATTAAGATAATATTCCTCTCCAAATTTTGAATTAAAGAGGTATCTCTAAATCATTAGTTCCAACAGAAATTCTAGTTGTATTGAAACCCCTTCAGGGGCGTTTGTGTGGCTCAGTCGGTTAAGCATCTGACTTCAGACCATGATCTCGCAGCTCTCGTGGGTTCGAGCCCCGCCTCAGGCTCTGTGCTGACAGCTCAGAGCCTGGAGCCTGCTTCAGATTCTGTGTCTCCTTTTCTCTCTGTTTCTCCCCACCTTGCACTCTCTCTCTCAAAAATAAACATTAAAAGATATTTTTTTTAAAAATCTTCAAAAAATAGGGGTGCTGTGGCCGAATACGTTTGTCATTTCCCCTTGAGTTTAATAATGTACTTTCATATAGTAGAGGTTTTGAGAAGGCCAGAAGCCTGCCAATCAGTCCTTCACTACATCATGGAACATGGAGAATACTCCCCTCCCCCTCCCTTTCAGGCAATGCTTGATAAAATTGCACAAACACTATGGGAAATACTGTACCAGACTGTTCACTCATCCAGACGCAATTTTCCTGCCATGGAAAAATATTGGTGTGATTATAGTCAGCATCAAAAAGATAGTCTTGTTATGGGCATATACCCATGTATATCTTGATTGACTATATTCATGCCTTAAAAATATTATGATTGCATGTGTGTTTTCTTTTATCTACTCACTCAGCTTGTTCAGCGCATTCTTGTTTATGTTCTGTAATATTCATTATTAGTTGTAAAGAATTACTCTGGAAGTAATATTTTTATGTCTCTTCAGTAATTATTTTCTTAAACTAGTAAAACAGGACAAAAGGTACAGTGTTGAAAGATCTTAATTTTGAGCTAACCATATTTAATAAAACAGCCATTCTTTCTCTCCAAGTCATAGTGTAAAGACAGCTACTGTCAGCTGACAGCTTGTGGTCGTGCTCTAATTTACAGGGGAAGGCGGAGGTTGTACTATTTTAAATGCATAATAGAGCATTCGTTTCGTCATCTGGAAGCAGAGGTGGAAGAGGCTCAGGGGAAATGAGAGACATCAATGTTGCTCTTGTGGAAGGGAAGCTTCGTGGCACGTTACCAGACAGCAGTGCCGATCGAAGAAAATACCTGTTAGCAATGCGCGTCACCAGATGTATTTTGCTCTCAGAAATGGTAGACGAATCAAATAAGAACCAGATAAAAGCCTGAGAAAAAGACGCTCAGGAGGATACTGAAGTTATTCTTTACGCTTCACTGCCCTTTACTTCTCTTGGTACCTTCCAGAGAAATCAGTATAGATGTATTTTTAGCTTGCTGTTTCCAGCATCAGTATGACAACATGATTCTGTCTTTATATCAGTAAGCAGCTTCTACTATGTTTTCCTATTTTCTGCTAGCTACAGTTTACAAAGGATGTCACAGCTCTGGTAAGAAATGCACAAAAGCCATTTCCTTGCTTTTTAAGTTCTGTTTTATAGAGATTTGTAATGAGCCAACCTATTAAAACTGTAAGTTTGCTTAGAGAAACCCCTCCATAGTGTTAATCTTACTAATTTGCAGAATATGTTTGTGATGTGTGGTTTTCTTTCTTTCTTTTTTTTGTTTTTATGTTTGGTTTTCTTTTGAATCCTGTGCATAACTGGTATTAAAACATAACATTTACCTGTATGTGTATTTTTTTTAAAGTATCTCCCCCTCTCTCTTTCCTTGGTACTTTGCTGTTATGTTTGTGGCTGCACTTGGGCTTTGCGAGCTGTCTGATGTAAAGGCAGGATGTGAGGATAGACATGAATTAAGCTTGTTTTGATTAGGGGAGGACGTGTAACATGATACCACACCTCACTGTCTCAGGTGCCGACACAGTCCTCAGTTACATCAATCAGTTCTGTTTTATTGCGTCTCTGTCTTTAATTTCTGCTATTTGAAGTTTTAAAATATATCACTAGATCATTTCAGAAATAACGGATAAAAAATAATTTTACCTGCACGCCTGCCTGTTAGTAATAGAAAAATGTCTCCGTATAGTAAGTAAAAGAGACCAAATAAATTTGTGCAATATAATTTTGAATTTGCCTAAAATAAAAAATAAAAATTATATACAGAAAGATGAATTACTTTTTCATATTTTGGGGTCTTTAATATATACATGCTTAATTTAAACATGCATATTTTCTCTGATTTTAAATATTAAAATATGTAGCATGACTTAGGACTTAATTTATCAAAATGGATTATTTTTAAAGACTCAGTAATGATTAATCGACGAGATACTGCTCAAAATGTTACATTTAATTTATGCTAGCAGTGGTGCTTGAAATAAAAAAGGCATTTGGCTAAGATTTTTAATATTTTCACCTTCACTCTGGCAAAAGATCAAAATATTCTCTGGCAAAATGATCAGAATTTGCTGAGATTTCTCAGGCAGCCATTTAACCTGTCAGATGCTGAAAGATCATCAGACTTGATTAGGGAACATTTTAGAAGCAACAAGGCTCTATCTAATTTGTTAAGGGGAAAATTGGTGTGTTTCAATCTTTTAAGAAAACAGGCAGTTGTCATTTTTACTTGTTGCAAATTCTACAATTTATTTGATTTCTGAAAGACTAGCCCTTTTCTGAATTTGTGGAGCATCCTATGTTGTGTTTGCATGCTTGCTTCAGTGACTGTCTCTTAGGAAGAAGGCAGGGCACGGTAAATAAACTAGTGCATTGCAAGAATGGGAGCTGTTGTTCTTTCTGTGAATTTTAAATGACGCTTTTTTCTCGTTTCCATGTAGGCGTATTCGCAAGATGCCTACCTGAAGGGCAATGAAGCCTACAGTGGAAATGCCCGCAATATACCTGAACCCCCACCAATTTGCTATCCCTGGCTGCCATCTGCCCCTTCAGCCATGGCACAGCCAGTCGAAATCTCTCCTCCAGATTCTTCATCGAGCAAACCGCAAACCACTACACCAGTACTGACGCAGCCTGGCAGGGCCTATAGAATGGAAATACAAGTGCCTCCATCCCCAACAGATGTTGCAAAGTCCAACACAGCAGTGTGCGTTTGCAATGAAAGTGTAAGGACTGTCATTGTACCTTCTGAGAAGGTTGTAGATTTGTTAACTAATAGAAACAACCATACAGTTCCTTCACATAGAACTGAAGAGGTGAGGTATGGCATAAATGAGCAGACCGCTTTGAAAACGGTATCGAGAACCACATCGCCGCCATCATCCATTCCCACTGCCCATCTAATTCATCAGACGACAGGCTCCAGATCGTTGGAACCTTCTGGAATCTTACTTAAATCCGGCAATTACAGCGGACATTCGGAAGGAATTTCAAGCAGTAGACCTCAAGCTGTGGATTCTCCTTCTGTCCCTGTTAATCACTATTCTCCAAACTCCCATCAGCACATAGACTGGAAAAACTATAAAACTTACAAAGAGTACATTGATAATAGACGATCGCATATAGGTTGTCGGACGATTCAAGAAAGACTAGACAGCTTAAGAGCAGCATCTCAGAGCACAGCGGATTATAACCAGGTGGTACCAAACCGCACTACCTTGCAGGTACGACGTCGAAGCACCTCTCACGATCGAGTGCCGCAGTCTGTTCAGATCCGGCAGCGCAGCGTGTCCCAGGAAAGGCTGGAGGACTCCGTGTTGATGAAGTATTGCCCACGAAGTGCGTCTCAAGGAGCACTGACCTCTCCGTCTGTTAGTTTCAGTAATCATAGAACTCGTTCATGGGATTATATCGAGGGACAGGGTGAAGCCTTAGAAAATGTCAATTCTGAAGGTCAAATACCCGATTCAAATGGAGACCGAAAACAGACGTATAAGTGGAGTGGATTTACCGAGCAGGATGATAGACGAGGTATTTACGAAAGACCTCGACAGCAAGAAATTCATAAGTCTTTTCGCGGTTCAAATTTTACCGTGGCCCCGAGCGTTGTTAATTCCGATAACAGGCGAGTGACTGGCAGAGGAGTGGGGTCTGTGTCTCAGTTTAAAAAAGTGCCCCCAGATCTAAAAACACTGCAGTCCAACAGAAATTTCCAGACTCCCTGTGGAATGTCTTTGCCTCGAGGTATTTCACAAGACAGGTCACCTCTCGTGAAAGTCCGAAGTCACTCTCTGAAAGCGCCTTCTATGCCCGTCTCAAAACCATCATTTAGCCAGAACCCCCTTGTTTCCTGTCAAAGACCAAAGACCAGTAAATCACTTGCATCAGAACAGTCTGCTGAATCAGCAGCCATGGCTAAGAACCGAAAGTGCCCCTGATCACCAAGTGGAGACGGCGCAGCCCCCCTCTTTACCTGGAGCTTCTGTTAAGCCTGTCCCTCAGACAAGCGAGAACGCCGGCACTTCGGAGTTAGAACTATCTGTCCCTCAAAGAAATCAAGATTTGAATGCACGAGAGGCCGAAATGCAGGAATCAAGTACGTTAGATAATAAAGAAACTGTCATCCTGAGAGAAAAACCTCCGTCGGGTCGCCAAACACCGCAGCCTTTACGGCATCAGTCCTACATCTTGGCAGTAAATGACCAGGAGACGGGGTCAGACACCACCTGCTGGCTGCCTAACGATGCGCGCCGAGAGGTCCACATAAAAAGAATGGAGGAAAGGAAGGCCTCGAGTACCAGCCCACCTGGGGACTCCTTGGCTTCCATCCCCTTTATAGGTGAGCTTACTCACAGTCGTGGCTGCCGAGTCCAATATTTTGCAGATCTTCTCCGTAAAGTCTTATTTCTAGTTCCACAGGCACAGGAATTTACACTGGGATTTTAAACCGTTTGTTCTGCGTCCCCTGCGCTGTGCTGAGACCAGAGCCATAAGCTTTCACCCTTGAAAATTATTTCAAGTGACAATTTTCCTTTTTTATTATAATGTTCTGTACTCAATACCTTTTCTTTTTTCTTTTCTTTTCTTTTCTTTTTTCTTTTCTTTTCTTTCTTTTTTTAATTCAATAAAACAAATTTCCCCCGTCTGGGGCCAAGGGACTCAGCAAACCAAATTGTTACCTAGTCGATGATAATATCTGAATCGAAAGCCAAGTAGAACAGTGTTAATAATTAGTAATCAGCCTTTCATTTATACAGTGCTTTTTACTTTATTAATAATTTCTTATTTCTTTGGCTTGAATGAATAGACCACCTCGTTGTCAAGTTATTTTGTCTTGGAATAAATCTTGGGGTTTGGAAAAATTACTTCAGTTACAAGCATGTGCCCCGATATGGAGCAGCTGTTATGTTTACTTAGGCTTTGTCTGTTCCCATGCACCCGAGGTATATTCTCCACCATGAAAAATGTAAATCAGGGGTGCCCGGGTGGCTCAGTCGGTTAAGCGTCCAACTCTTGGTTTCTGCTCAGGTCACGATCTCGGCATTCATGAGTTTGAGCCCCTCATCAGGCTCTGCGCTGTGCAGAGCCTGCTTGGGATTCTCTCTCTCTCCCTTTCTCTGCCCCTCCCCAACTCGCACTGTCTCTGTGTCTCTCAAAATAAATAAACTTTAAAAATAATATAAAATAAAAATGTAAATCAGATCACTCTGCTCCTCTGACCAGAAGCCCCCGTTTATCTCCCTCCTTACCCACAATGGAATCTCGAATCCTACCACGGCCTGCAGGGCCCTGCTTGATGTGCCCTACAACACCCTCCACTGCTCGGGTCCCTCCTCCTGTCCTGTGCGCATGTGTTTCCCATCTTCAGCCGCCCTTGCCTCCTCGCACTTCTGGAACATGCCAGGCATGCGTCAGGGCCCCGGCACTGCCAGTTCCCAGCCCCGGAACACATTCCACAGATAGTCACAAGACTCCCTCACTGCATTTGGGTCTGTGCTCAAGTTATTACTTTATCAACGCAGCCTTTCTCAGCAGCCTATCTGAAATAGGTGCCCCACGCACATACCCAGAACCTGACAGCTCCTTTATTTATCTTCATACCACTTGTTTCGCTTGACATGTTTCATATTTTTTATTGCATGTTTCTCTGTAGAGCTCGAACATAAGCTACATGAGAGCCAGGATTCTAGATCTTTTGTCTACATCTGTAACCTTAATACCTAGAACACCGCCTAGCATAGAGAGGGCATTCAGTAGATATTTGTTGAAATAATAGGCTAAGTAAGAATAATTTTTGAGATGATGGTGAAATGTAGAGCAAAATTAAAAGAAAAGTTTTCATCATAGTTGCTGTGCAGCTCTAACACGTAATCTGCTCCCGGAATTATCTTGTATGTCTGTAGAATTACCTTTACTTAACAATGAGAAGTTTAAGCCATAGAGAGATTAAATAACTTCCCTGAAGCCACACAATTAATAGACTGACACTTGCCCCCTGAGTCAGCCTCATCGCAGAGCACATTATACATTGTGCATTGTGAGGAGCGCCCCCTGGAGTTGTGTGATGCAGGGGCCGCCTTTTGAGGCCACAGCCAGTACTCCTACTCAGCCTGATATCCTGTAAGTTCATGAAGAGTTCTCCACGACTTTATACTATAATGTGCTTGTCTTTGAGCAATACTTCAAGGTTTTTCTTTTCTAGAGAAGCTTTTTCCATCTACTGAGCTATTGGATAGGCAGCATTATGCGACTCAGTTTTTAATGTTCATTTGTTGTTGTTTTTTAAATTTTTAATGTTTATTTTTGAGAGAGAGAGAGAGTGTGAGCAGGGGAGGGGCAGAGAGAGAGGAAGACACAGAACCTGAAGCAGGCTCCAGACTCTGAGCTGTGAGCACAGAGCTCGACATGGGGCTTAAACCCACGAACTGTGAGATCATGACCTGAGCCGAAGTCGGACGCTTAACCGACTGAGCCACCCAGGTGCCCCTGTTTATTTGTTTTTGAGACAGAGAGAGTGCACATGCACGTGCGCAAGAGGTGGGGTAGGGACAGAGAGAGAGGGAGACTGAGGATCCGAAGTGGGCTCCTCGCTGACAGCAGAGAGCCCGTGGTGGGGCTTGAACTCACAAACCTCAAGATGATGACCTGAGCTGAAGTTGGACACTCAACCGAGCCACTCAGGCCCCCAGAATCCTTTTAGGAAAGTTAGTTCTATGTAACTTACAGTTTTTTATAAAGATTATATGTTCAAGTTATAAACATTGTGGGGAATCTCAACCTAAATTGTACTCATATCCATACCTTTAAGTCCAAGCTCAGAGAATAGAACTTTGCCATAAATGGAATCTTATACATCATCTAGATATTTTATAGAAAGTAACTGAGGACTAATGATTGTTTTATGATTATTTTTAAACATAAAAGTCCCTACCACCTGTGGTTATATTTGATAAGCCTATGAGATCATACCAAATAATGGCATCATATTTTCTTCCTACTTAATAAGAACAATATAATCAGATTATATTAGAATAGTAAAAAATGTGCTAGGTCTATCTTTTAACAGTTCTTCCTAGTTATCTGTGCTTCGAATAGATCAAAAAAATCAGTTGTCAGGGGTGCCTGGGTTGCTCAGTCGGTTAAGCATCTGACTCTTGATTTCGGCTCAGGTCATGATCTCACTTGAGTTTGAGCCCCGTGCCAGCCTCTGTGCTGACCTACAGGAGCCTGCTGTGGATTCTGCCTCCCTCTCTCTCTGCCCTTCTCCTCTCTGCTCTCTCTCAAAAATAAACAAACATTTAAAAAAATCCATTGTTATTGAAGAGAG
The DNA here is from genome assembly GCA_030068075.1 of Paguma larvata. Taxonomy (NCBI): domain Eukaryota; kingdom Metazoa; phylum Chordata; class Mammalia; order Carnivora; family Viverridae; genus Paguma; species Paguma larvata. The sequence goes on from CM057828.1 coordinate 115,479,195, forward strand.
AACTTTGGCTAATATATAAAATAAAGATCCCTTTAATTCTATCTGCATGTAGATTTAGAGAAATTAAACTATTCTGTTTATTCACTAAAAATAAAAACACTCAACTTACTAGTTCTGATCACATTCTACTTTAAGTACTTCTTAGTACAATTTCATATTTACCTCCTCAAACCTTAATATATAGCATATGGTTACTGTGGTGGGTCAGTTATACCATAACCAGTGGAATAGGGTGAGATAACAAACTGAAATACAAACCGAATTTATTTCACTATGTTTCTATGTGTAAATGTTGCCCATCAACACAAGCGTTCTTAAAAGTTTCTGTGCCCTGGTGGGATAATGCCATGCCTCCTGAGTTTTTAACTGTATGCTGTTTGAAGTAAAGGCATTGAAAGAATTTTAGTATTTATCTGATTTTTTAGAGCACAATATCAAAAGTATAATTTCTTTTGATGAACACACTTGCCTTTTTATTTTTAAGGTTTATTTACTTACTTTGAGAGAGGGAGAGAAAGCATGAGCAGGGGAGGGGCAGAGAGAGCAAGAGAGAGGATCCCAAGCAGGTCCCGCACTGTCAGTGCAGAGCCCAATGCGGGGCTCAAACAGGGCTCAAACTCACAAACTGTGAGATGACCTGAGCCAAAATCAAGATTTGGACACTTCACTGACTGAACCACCCAGGTGTCCCCATATACTTGCCTTTTTACTGTGAAAAGCTTTTAGCTCTTCAATAACTAAAATCCTTTACTCTTACCTTGGAAGTCCAAAAAGTACTTATTAGAGACTGTGTTGTTGGGTAGCTAAGTAACTGATCAATGAAGGACCTTTTAGATTTCATTAAGTATAATTCTATAACTTTTGACATCCTTTTATTATTGAGCCTTAGAGTGTTATCTAAGTCATAGGTGTTTCTCTTTCCAATCTAGTTATTTTTAAAAATTATATATATATTATAAAAGTGGGATAGACATCAGCATTGAAATGAAGAAATAGAGACTATTTGCAATGTTTCCCAATGTATTTTCTAGGAACATTAATTCCATTTGATTAAGGAGGAAAAAAAAAAACAGTGATCAAATAAATTGAGAAATGCTGGGTTTAAATAGCTATGCAAGTTGTGTTTGTTTGTCTTTGCCATAGGACTCTCAGAATCACTAGCGTGCTGCTGTATATTTTCTAGGTGGGCAGGATGTAATACAGTTTTTCTCAGAAGTATTTGACCATGAATTCTTTCACTTAGAGTATCCCTGTTTAATATATTATAAAACACACTTTGGAGAATATACTTCATGGTATTTCATGGAACATTTAAAAGGAAGAAATCAAGATTTTCTTTTGTATTATCATACTCCAGAATCTTAATTTCTGTGATTTTAGTAATTATTTTTGGGGGGCGCCTTGATAGCTCAGTCGGTTGAGCATCCGACTTCAGCTCGGGTCATGATCTCGCAATTCGTTGGGTTTGAGTCCCGTGTGGGGCTCTGTGCTGACAGCTCAGAGCCTGGAGTCTGCTTCAGATTCTGTGTCTCCCTCCCTCTCTTTCTCTGTGCCTCTCCTCCACTCATGCTTTATCTCTCTCTCAAGAATAAATAAACATTAAAAAATTTTTTTAAATTATTTTTTGTTTTTTGAAAACATAGATGAATGCAAAAAAAAAATTAAGTGTCTTGGCTTTATTCCCAAAATACCAGAAAATGGAGCCAATTCATTTATTTAGTTATTCATAATACAGAGCAAATGGTATGTCTTACAGAGAGAAAATTCCTACATTTTGTTACAGATTTAATGTTTAATATTTCTTTTGGTTCACAAAGATTTAGAGAAATGAAGAAAATAAACCATTTTATTTGTTCTTAAATTAGGAATATCTGTCATTGACACTAGTTTGCTTTCCCCCCACCCGCAGTTTAGAAAGCTTCACAGTAAGTAATGAAAATCAATTTTGACTTCTTTTATGAGTAAACACAAAACATAAAATGAGTAATGAGTTCACAAGTAATTTGACGTTATAATAGTAGGATTGAAGATGTATTCTACCATGTGGACTTTCTACATTTCTTTATACTACTCATATAATTGTTGATATAAAGAAACTATAGCTGTATTACCCACACTCAGGTTTCATTTCAAATTTATTTCCCTCACTGTTTTTTTTCTTTGCCATATTTCTAATACTCCTTGTTCCCATGCCAAAGTTGGCCAATAGGCATGTATGTAGTGTTAGCCTAAATAAAATTGGATTAGATCGGTACAACCTTACTGGTCCTGCCATTTTAAATCAATTTAGAAGTTTAAAGCTTGTGACATACATACCTAGATTACAGTACCAAAATTTACCCCCAGGGAATGGGAGTGGGTGACTATCACCTTATACACAACCTCTCCCTCTGGGATCTCCGGTCTCCTGCTCTAGGCAGTGTGCTGAGCAACCAGCCCCTCTTTTATACTAGTACCTACTGGATCTTTCTACGGAGCAACTAATCTATAAAGAGAAAAGTTATACTCCTCATCTTAACAATCTTTTCATATACCAGTATTCCCACAAGATGTGACTCCATTGGTAGTTAAAACTTAGATTGGGGGGCGCCTGGGTGGCTCAGTCGGTTAAGCGGCCGACTTCGGCTCAGGTCATGATCTCGCGGTCTGTGAGTTCGAGCCCCGCGTCGGGCTCTGTGCTGAAAGCTCAGAACCTGGAGCCTGTGTTCTAATTCTGTGTCTCCCTCTCTCTCTGCCCTTCTCCTGCTCACACTCTGTCTCTATGTCTCAAAAATAAATAAAAACATTAAAAAATTAAAAAAAAATAAAAACTTAGATTGGGATTTTTGTTTCTATTAATTGAGCAATGATGTAGAGGTCATTTTTAATAAAATAATCTTAATATGAAATCCCCAAACTTCTGTAGTACTACCACCTGCCAAGTAATTCATGTACCAATCTTTATGACAGCCCGGTGGGGAATTTAGGTCAGGAGTAAGTAACCCACGTTATGGATAAGGAAAGTTAAGCACACCTAAAAATGTGCTACTAAATGCTGGCCTAAACTCTTTTAAATCTTAGCCAAAAAAAAAAAAAAAAAAATCATTCTACACTTAATAGTCACCATTCTTAACTCATATTTCCCAAGATTGAATTGGCATATTTTTGGTAAATAAATGTATGTGTTCCAAGTTTGTTAACAAAACTGTTCACTGTAGAATAATTTTAGATGCTCATTTATATTCCTTTTGGTCGCAGCATTAACTTTTATCTTAAAGTATTTGGAATTTATCTATAGCACACCGTGTAGAATACCATGCTGATTTATTTAGGAAGAACTTTTTTTAACTTAGCACTTAGAAAAACTGTGGAATTGTTTCCCTAAAGTAGACTTTCTGGATTTTCTGCTCGTTCTTTAATGTTGACAATAGATCTAGTAGTAACTCCACTCTCAGCTACATGTGCCGGTTTTTAAAATAGATCTAGGGGCACCTGGGTGGTTAAGAGTGGGAGGCCATGATCTCGTGTTTCGTGAGTTCGAGTCCCGCATCGCATCGGGCTCTGTGCTGACAGCTCAGAGCCTGGAGCCTACTTTGGATTCTGTGTCTCCCTTTCTCTCTGCCCCTCCCCCACCCATGTTCTGTCTGTCTGTCTCTCTCTCAAAAATAAATAAGCATTAAAAAAATTAAAATAGATCCAAACTTCAAAAGCCCCCTAACAAAACCCTGGTTTAGAAAAACCTAAAGGTATTTTAAACTATTACACAAAAAGTAATTTTGTCCCTGTAGTGATAATTTATTATTGCAAGTCTCTTGACTAGAATCAACCCTTCTAATAATCCTTGTCCAGTCTCTGTACTTTATAGGTAATGAATTTAATATCCAGAAAATTAAGTGGCTTTCACACAGTCAAACAAGACAGGACCTCCTGCTCAGTCTTCCCCATTCCTAATAGCTTGCTTATTTTATGTGTGAACACTGATCATTTGTAAGAAAAATTGTCGAAATTGGCGCCTGATGTTTATTAAATGTTTTTAAAGCAAATATTGGATTTCTTGAAATTAATACTTCCAGTGTTTGTCAGCTGGCAAGCTGGGTCATTTTCATACACACAGGCCCCTCCCATACACACGAACCCACAAAATCTTAGAACCTTAAGTTAACTTATCTCATCTGTGGGCTTGCAGACATTTAGCAAAGTAATTGGAACCTGTGGTCAATCTAAAAGTGGTTCTTCCACTTTATGTGAATACGGTCTGCGCTGTCCTGCCGGCAAGCTAACTGGCCCCAGTATTGACCATGATACCACCCACACTCCTGCCTCTGCTCTCACCCCGTCTCCTGCCCCTCTGGTGCCCGCTGTAACAGTTCCTCTTAGATTTATACCTCCACGCCCTTTACTTGAGCACTAACTACCTGACAGTTATGGCGAGCATGAATAAAGTTTTCAAAATTCTTCTCACTTCTTAATCTTTTAAAACAGCATCTGTCTCAGGGACACTTGGGTGGCTCTGTTGGTTCAGCATCTAGCTCTTGATTTCAGCTCAGGTCGTGATCTCACTGTTCATGAGATCCGTGTCAGGTTCTACACTGATGGTGTGGAGCCCGCTTGGGATTCTCTCTCTCTCTCTTTCTCTCTCTCTCTCTCTTTCTCTCTCTCTCTCTCTCTCTCTCTCTTCCTCCTTTCCTCATTCTCATGCATGCTCTCTCTCTCTCTACCTCTGCCCCACTTGAGTACTTGCTCACTCTCTCAAAAAAATAAACATTTTTTTTTTAAAAAATCATCTATCTCATAGGAAGATACAGTATTGGATTTTTGGTTATTAAAATATCCAAATCTCAAACTGGCCTTCACAAAGCCAAATGTTTACTTAAGTGCGTGTCATTGAGATTATTAAAGAACCTTGGTCATGATAATTCCTATTATGATAATGAGTTGAATTATTATTTAAAAATGGGAATATTTGAATTAGGTGATGGTATCCCTTATCAGTTTATACAAAAGTTAGTAGGACTTACAGTTTTAAGAACTCGAAGAGTTTCAATAAGTAGAAATCTATTGCTTAATGATCAGAGATGAGAAATGTATGTTAATATATTAGCAGCTTATTTTTTTTTAATTTATTTATTTTAAGTGAGGGACAGAGAGACAGTGAGCACATGGGTGGAGGAGGGATGGAGAGAGAGAATCCCAAGCAGACTCTGTGCCGTCAGCACGGAGCCCGATGTGGGGCTCAAACTCATGAAACCTTGATGTCATGACCTGACCGGAAATCAAGAGTGGAAGGCTTAACCGATGGAGCCACCCATGAGCCCCTTAGTGGTTTATTTTTTAAGCATTCTTTCTAACCATACCTTTCTATTTTAATGTATATGGTGTTTCTTGAGCGTGCCATTTTTATCAACCCCAAAACTTTTCCACCGATGTTCAGGAACTGGTATTGCTGTTAATGACGTTAAGTAAAATTTGCCTAGGGAGTTCAGGTTTTTTAGAATTCCTTTATTTCATTATGGTTACATTAGATTAAAAACAAAACTGTGGTATTACCAAATATTAATCGTGTTACTTGCTAATACACAAGAAAGAGCTTATGCTTGTCTACCGAAAAGATAATTCAACCTGCTATAACCTGTTCATCTCCTTTGATTTAAACTGAGTAGAAGTATCACAGAAGACCAATAAAAAGGAAGGATAGTCTTCCCATTTGGATTTCTTTTTAAGACAAAGAATACATTAGCATTATTTATTCTCCTTTTCCTTCAGGATGAGGAAAACTCTCAAAGATTTTTAAACACGTATTTTGCTTGAGGTGTGCATTGACTTTGTAGGTCATTTGTAGTGAATGTCCCTTTTTGTGGAGCACTTTGTCCAATCCATATTTTTAGTAAAAAATATATATACACACAAACACACACATATATGTGCACACACTCATGCTGTTCTAGAAATACACACTTTTACCATTTCTTCCAACTTACACAAATTTACTCCTCCCCTTACAACATACAGTTTATTCCATCTTTGGATATTATGCTGTTAACCTTCCTTAAACCCCTCTGTAATTTGGGGAGAGGGTAATCTCTTGCTAGCAGAAGGGAAATAAAAAGAAAAGTTACTTCAAGGAGCTATTTAGCCATAGTCTATGCCAAAAACTCTAATAATTTCACTGAGTTGCATAAAATTATTCTCAACTATAATTTTAAAATATAAACTACATTGATGCCATGCTCTCTTTGAGTAATTATGTGACCTGTGCGAAAAAATTCCTCACAGCCCAGTTCGTCTTAGAAGAGGCCCGATTTACCCTCTGTTCTAACTTGCAGCATTGGACAAGAGGCGTTATGAGGAGTGATGCTGGTTTGTGAAAAGGAACTAGAAACACACTGTGTTCTGCCTCTGTGTTGGCTGGAATTCTCTTGGTTCCAAACGATCGAAGGTTTTTTCATGTTAGCTCATACCAAGAAAGAATGTTAGTTCATAGTGAAGAAGTTTTGGGGGTGACCTGGTTCTGTGGGTGGCTGGAGCCAAATACTCAGGTGATTTGTCATCAGGGTTGTGTATCTTTTTCTCAGTTTTGCTTTCTTCATTCTCAAATACTTCTTCTCCACGTGGTAGAAAAGATGGCCGCTGGCAACTCAGTTCGCGGATTTTTATAGTTTTTGTTGCCGGATGAAGGGAAGAGAAAGACTGCTTTTCTCAGTACCCATATGTCAAATCCAGTGGAGAGACTGTGTGACTGGTCCTAACCGAATCATAGTCTTCACTGTTGGCCAGTCTGGACTCGGTGAGCTAGGGGCCTTGTGTGTACGCCCATCGATAGGAGGGGGGTGCTCTGGTGAGCCCCACTGTACCCCAAAGATAGAGCTGGGTAGCTGGCCACATACATTCTCTGCGGTCATCTTGCAGATGAAGAACAAATAGGTTAAGAAAATCATGAGGTGAAAATATTTGCCAGGTTGTGAGATGAAAAACAGCTGTCCTATTTCACATGGTTTCATTTTGTTATTTCATTAGTAGTCAGGTTTTCACAGTTTTGGGGTTTTTTTCACATTTTTATTAGGCTTTTGTATTTCTTACATGATTTGTCTTTTCATGTGCTTTGCTCTTCTCTTACGGTTTAGTTTTTTCATTTGTAAGAGCTCTCAATATATATTAGGGCTTCCATTTTTTTTCTTTGTTGTTTGAAAATTAATTCTAAGAGTTATACTCATCGTTTCAGAATATGCTGCCTTGATTTTGTACCTGTCTATATTTTTCTTGATTTGTGAAATTTTATAGATGTTCTTCTAGAATTTTAACTGATAAGAAATAATAGTGAAGATTTTTTATTCAGATATGAATAATTAAACATAATAACTTCTAGTATTCTCCGTTTAGAAAAAACCCAAATTAAATTATGGAGTATATATTTTCCGTGAGAATTAGTTATTTATCTATTTTTGGTGAATGGTATTTTCCAAAACTAAAATAAAATTTTGGGACACTTAGGTCTGTCTTCTTACAGGTTAAGAAACAGTATTGCTTTGGATTTTAATATATGACAACTTCAGTGTCCTCCTGCACCTTTTCTTCATTGTGAAGAGCTATGGGGCCTTTAGTGAATGAAGCCAATTAAGGCCTCGTATGTTAAGTGAGTTCTTTGATTATGTAGTTCAGTTTGCCCTGAGGGATTATGCCACTTGGTAATAGCAAGTCTGCAGACTTGATACTTCATAAATATGTTTTGCACCCATTACTTAATGTCTTAATGTTGTATGTGATATGCTTAGGACAAAGGTGATCAATTATTTTCATCTGACAGAATAAGTTTGATTATTAGAAATATAGAAATTAGTTGAAAATCTGACAGCACACTGGTTTTCTCTTTGGAGACTAAATACTGCCCATTTTCTTCCATTGGAAAATGAGATGAGCCAGAATTATTTTTGTTTTTATGTAATCTATACATTGGAAATAATGAAAGCAGATGTGAAATTAGGGTTTTAAAATTGCAGCTAATTGGGGTGCCTGGGTGACTCAGTCGGTTAAGCATCCAACTCTTGGTTTTGGCTCTGGTCATGATCACATGGTTTGTGGGATCGAGCCCCGCATCTGGCTCTGCACTGATGGTGTGGAGCCTGGTTGGGATTCTCTGTCTCCCTCTCTCTATCCTATTCCTGCTCATTCTCTCTCTCTCTCTCTCTCAAAATAAGTAAATGAACTTGAAAAATAAAATAAAATAAAATTCCAATCAGTCATTACAGTGGTATTTTTAAAATAGTAGAATAGTTGTCACATTTTTATAGGGAATAGAGAATTGGATTTATTAGTATTAATTCATAAATGTGGGATAATGTAATTTTGTGTATTTTCAAAGTATACTTAGCTTTTCTTTGTCTGTCTTAACACAGTAGATCTATTTATTCTAAAGAATGCAAAGACCGAAATGTGTGAACACAGCGTTCTAACCTCCCGGCTGGCCCTCCGCCCCTCACCCTTGCTCCTGGAGCAGCGGGGGTCTATCCTGGCCTTTTTTTGCACAACATGCTTAAAGCAGTGATTATTGCAGCCCGGTGTAACACAGACATTTCCTCCAAAATGTAATAAGCCCAAATAGATTGAATGCATACCTCTAGAAAGTCCAGAGTCATAAAAAAGGTCGCCTTTGAAATTTTGTTTAATGCTTAATCCATGAACATTTTGAATTTCATTCCATATAATTTAATTTTAAATAAATACAAAAATGTTTTAAATTGCTTTGCAAGGCAGAAAATGGTCTTCAGAGATTTATCCCATTGGCATCTCCTAGACGCTCTTTGACACCTATATTTCACAGCACTCTTGTCAATGTTTTCGCTACAGAAATCTCTTCAGACTATTAATACTATCAGTCCTGCATTTGCCAGATAATTTCTAAAGAATACAGTGTTTTCCCATTCATAGCCTTGCTTCTGAATCCATAACAGACTGGTGGCCCAAGCAGACCCCAGAAGACCAAATTACTTTATACATATGTGTCGTTTGAAAAGGTTGGTTAATTTGTGGTAATTTAAATCGTAATGACGGTTTTAAAGAATATTATAATCTGTAGTAAAATTAAATTCTTCTCTTTATTCAATTGATTTAAAAACCTCAATTATCTCCTTCTTTTTGAAAAAAGAATAATTGTATGCTCACTAACATATGATATTAAATTATCAAATACTTAGTAACCTTGATTCAGAGAGAAATTTAAAAAATGTTCTCTATTGCTAAGATACAAAGAGCTGCTTTTAAAGACATTGAAAAAACAGAAAATAAGCTCAAGGCAGTCAGAATTTATAGATTTTCACTATAAATGTTACAATTTGGTTATCAGTCATCTTGATTAAAATGCCAATCATTAAAATGACAGAGCATTCTTAGAATTTGGTCAAAATTAAAATTTATTTTAATTTTAGATATTTAAATTTAGATATTTTAAATAAAAAAATCAAGACCCCGTTTCGTCACTATAATATATTCTTTAAGAGGGTTTTGTTATGATTTTCTAAGACTGTAACTGTCCTTTCCCATTTTTCTACAAAAATTGAAGGTATACCTGCGTGTTTGTGTACAGGAAAGTTTTAGGTATTGATACTCTGAAAGTTAAGCCTCAGCCAAGTGACCTTGCTTACCTTCCAGAAATGATGTGTAATACACTTAAAATGGGAAAATGGTTCTTGTAGGGTGGTGTATGATTATGCTTCTGCTTTTATTGGTATAGGTTCTGAATACCTATAAACTTTGGTATCTTGATTATCAGTTAGTGAAGGTATTAGTTGGTTGGTAGAAGAAGCAATTTACTTAATTTCTTGGGTCACATTCTCAGAATTATATGGAATACTAGAGTAATAACTCCGTAAAATTTTTAGCAGACCAAGTATGTCGTTTATTGGTGATTTAGTGGTTAAGTGTTAAAATCTGTATCTGGTTTTTCTTTAATAATAAATATTGATTATTAATAATTAAGTCATTTAACATTCCAATATTTCTTTTCTTTTTAAATAAGCTCTAAGCCCACCCTGGGGCTCAAACTCACAACCCTGATTTCGGTAGTCGCATGCTGCACCACTGAGCCAGGCAGGCTCCCTTCCAATATTTGTTTTTATTTTATCTTCCAGATGAACCAACGAGCCCCAGCATTGATCACGACCTTGCACACATCCCTGCTTCTGCTGTCATCTCCGCCTCCACCCCCCAGGCCCTCCAGGCCCCCCAGGCACCCTCCATAGCAACGGTCCCGCCCAGCCTCACCACATCGGCTCCTTTAATTCGCCGCCAGCTCTCCCACGATCAGGGTATGTTTCCATGAGTGGCTGTGCAAATCGGCTCTCCTCTCACAGTTTCCCACCTAGAACGCCATGGCAAACTGTGAGCTCTTCTCTAACAAAAGGATCTGAAAACCAGTTGCGGATGCCTAAATGTTGGATTTTAATTACAGAATCTGTCGGCCCTCCCAGCCTAGATGCTCAGCCCAGCTCAAAGACCGAAAGATCAAAATCCTATGACGAGGGCCTGGACGATTACAGAGAAGACGCAAAATTGTAAGTCTCAAACATATCATTTGAAATATGTTTGTGGGTGTTCAGCATGACCTTGACATATGAAAACTGAATTTTAATGATTTCCTTTATACTTTCTAACTTTATAACATTAGAAAGACAAATAAAAAATAAAGCAAGTTGTTATGCAGTAATCAGTTGAGTTTCTAAAATTAATATTTAAAAATCAGTAATATACAAACAATACAGAAAAGATATGTAGTAACCAATCACTACTGCTCGAGGCCTCTAGCCATCCAGTTCTGTTCTCAGACGTGACTATGTGATTCTTTTCTTTTGTATTATTTCAGAACTATTCTGTGCATCAAATCACACACACACGTTTACATAGGTTTATATGTGTGTGTGCACGTACCCTATTTACTTATATAGACAAGCGATCGATGCTGTACACACTGCTCGTGGGAATCACCCAGTGTGCACATTCCTGACTCACTCTTTCATGATTGCTTCATCTTCTATTGCATAGCTGTGCCAAAATATACCTAACTGGTATTCTACATTCTGTTAATAGACATTTAGATTGATTGAGTCTTCTCCTACTGCAAACAGTCCTTCAGGGACTATATTTGTACATACTTCATTTAGTATATAATTGAATATGGTTGGAAAAAAGATTGTTACATCAAGGGGCGTGTATTTTTTTTTATTTTAATATGCATCATGCCTTGTCCTCCACTCTCCACAAAGCACCAGAGGATAACAGTCCTGCTCCTCACCAGCACAGCATGTGTTTAACTTCTGATGTTTTGTAAATCTAATGGTATCATATTGTAGTTTTTATTTGAAAATTTCTGTTGAATTAATTGAACATCACTTCATTTATATTTAAAAGATATATATGGTGGAGCGCCTGCCTGGGTAGCTCAGTTGGTTAAGCGTCTGACTCTTGGTTTCGGCTCAGGTCATGATGGCACAGTTGGTGAGTTTGGGCCCCATATCAGGCTCTGTGCTGATGGTGCAGAGCCTGCTTGGGATTCTCTCTCCCCTCTCTCTCTGTCCCTACCCCATTTATGCACTCTCTCTTTCTCAAAAGTAAATAAACTGTAAAAAAATTTTAAAAAAAGATTTAAATTTTCCTGTGAACAGCTTGTTCGTACCCTCTGCCCATCTTCCTACTGGTTTTCCTGATTGACTGCTAGGGGCTCTTTATTTAAAGCAAATGAGCTCTTTTCTGTGATAAGTGTTTTAAGTCTTTTCCCAATTCAGTGATTTTTATTTGATTTTCTTAAGGTTTTTTTATTTAAACTGTGCAAAAACGTTAAACTTTTTCTTTGCAGTCAAATTTAGGATTATTTTTATTTTTATGGCCTTCGGATTTTAGGTCATACTGAAAAAGCCTTTCTCTCCTCCAGAATTACAACAAAATTCTTCCATGTTTACCTCTCAAGTTTATGTTTTTTTTTTCTTTTGTATATTTACAACTTTGATTTATCTGGAATTTATTTTATTCCAGTTAATGAGATAAAGGGCCAACTTTATATTTTCCAGTGTCTCTCAGTTGTCCCCAGAACAATATTTTTCCCATTGATATTTCATTTTTATTATATACTAAGTTATTATATCTATTTAGTTTTATTTGTAGCCATTCTCTTCAGTTGATTCATCTGTCTACTCCTGTACACCAGATTCTGTTAATTGTGGTGGTTTTATAATGTTTTTATTATCTGGTAAGGCCATTCTCTCATTGCTTTATGTTTTTCCAAATTCTCCTGGCTCTTTTTGTTTATTTTACTATTTGAACTTTAAAGTCAGTTTTCTAGTTCTTAAACTTTTATGGATATTTTTAATGGCACAACGTTTAATTTCTAAGATTAGCTTAAGGAACATTGACATTTTTATGATCTTGAAGATATGATCTTTGGTCAAAGAACAATTTTTCTTTTTTTTATTATTATTTTTAATGTTTATTTAATTTTTGAGAGACAGAGCATGAGCAAGGGAGGAGCAGAGAGAGAGGGAGACAGAATCTGAAGCAGGCTCCAGGCTCTGAGCTGTCTGCGCAGAGCCTGACATGGGGCTTGAACCCACGAACTGTGAGATCATGACCTGAGCCGAAGTCAGACGCTTAACCGACTGAGCCACCCAGGTGCCCCTGTCTTTTTACATCATAGTATTTTTGGAAAGATTCTCTGAGGCTTCTGTTTGATTATTACTTATATTCCAGTAAAAGTCAGTTCTTTCTGGACCAACTGCATGGGGGAAGTTTGCGTGAGGTGTGGCGACGGCAGCGGTCCAGATGCAGAGTTGAATTTGTGACCTATTTTTGCCTTCACTTTTTCCTCCCTGAAAGATACCAGTAACTGCCACATTTCAGAGTCTACTTCACTCTGCCCCAACTACACACTGTTCCCTGCAGAATGGCCAGACTGTGTGTTTCCTCCTACGTTTCTTAAACCCTGATATCCTGTCACCAGCTCTGGCACCCTGTTTCCCACTGTTCCAAACAAGGGAAGGATTTGATCTCAGCGAGCAGCGTACTGCAGTTTTGTCTGATATATGCACTAGGGGCGTCCTCTCTTCCAGTATCCATTCTTTTCTTCACCATGTTTCACTAGCTGTCTTCATGTACATATATATGTGGTTCGGAGTGACAGGTGTCTGCTGATACTGCGGGAGATGAAGTTGGCATATCTGTTTCTAGTGGTCTTGTTCAGGGCGATTTGAAAGGGAAGGGCAGTGCTGTCTTCAGTCACATCTCACAATCCTAAATTTCTTAAAATTAACCTTGAATTAAAAAAAAAATAGCAGAACAGCTTTGTCCCCTAAAGTTGAATTATTTTGAATAGTTAAAGCCCACCTATCTTCAGAAACCCTAAGCTTCCCCCATCGCAGCCACTGGTCTCCGTATCAAAGCATCCCGCATGCGAGTGGCAGGAAGAATGGTCTCCCTGCCCCGTTATCAATCATTGTTAACATTGTGGGAACCCTTAATCCGGGCGTTGCAACTATGGTTAACTGATAATTTATTCTAAAGCCCAATGTTTAGTCCAAATGGTTTTTTTCTTTGATCTAAAAAGAAAGAATAACTCACACTTTATGCAGAAACCTTTTTAATTGAACAGATCTACTAAGAAAGCTTCTATCATGGAATCAAAAGTTTAAGTACTTAGAAGATTAACTGTTTTTCTCATTTGCATTGAACTGTGAGCATGTAACATGGTAATGATGAAAGTCAGCTTATTATTGAAGGCTAACTTGTGATGTTCATTTGTTTTTACATCTCTAAGATGTTTTGCGCATTTGTGGCAAATATTTTTACCTTTCTTTCCAACAGGTCCTTTAAGCACGTTTCTAGCCTGAAGGGAATCAAGGTTCGTATTCAGTATTTTTTAAATATCAGCAAATGATCAATGTTTCTGTTTGCCTTAGCTTACTTAGGTCTTCACAGGGAATTATTGCTGTTATCCTACATTCTGTCAGTTTCAGGTGCATTTGGAAAATACTACGTGTATGGTGTTCTTTCCTAATTTCTAAACATGTTCGTCAAGTGTACGATACTTCACACACATTATGCTGATTTTTCTCACTCTATCAGTTTATGGCCAAAAATCTAACCACCCAGCAATCCTGTATCTTGTTGCGTGCATATTTTTCTTTCCTCAGAATTATTGTTTCACGCCTACCCTCTGCTTTCCTCCGTACCGTCTACTCCATCCTCTCTCGTCTCCTCTTCCCTCATACTTCATTGACAGCACACACCAAAGGCTGTTAGATAGGAATTTCCTTGTTTTACATTCTCCGGAAATATCAGCCGTCTTCATTTGCACCCACAGTTTCCGCCTTCCTCACTCTTAAACATCTGTTTCCTGGGAACACGATCCCGTTAAAAGCCTACGTCCACATTTCTTTGGGTTCTATCACTTCTCACTTTCTCAAGACCGTTCTCTCCTCTGCAGGATTGCTCTTGCCAGTGGCTCATTCACCGACACATAAGCACACGCTACTATTTACCGTATTTAACAAACAAACAAGCCCTCCTCGAATCTACATCCCCCTCTATTTCCTACTCCTGTTTTTTCTTCCACTTTTCACAGCAACACTCCTTGAAAAAAATTGCCCGTAGGGTCCACTTCCTCACGTCACGTCTTTCTCACCCCCACACACACCAGAACGACACTGCTCGTGCCAAGGTTACCAGTGATGTTCAAGGTCCCCAAACTGATGGCTGTCTTCAATTTTAGCCTCTTTGACCTTTCAGGAGTGTCCAACAGCATTTCCCACTGCCTTTCTAAAACACTTTCTTCTGCTGGTTTCCATTTCTGCCTCTGCCATTCTGATATTTAAAATGTTGGAATGTCTAGAACTGGTTCTGACCCCCCTCTTTCATCTCCGTCCGCCCTCGTGGCCAACACGATCTTCTCCAGAGGTCTCCCGCAGTTTACGCTGCCAGCCGCGGTCTCTTCCCCGAGCTGCAGCTCGTGTGGGCTGCTACCCTTTTGACATCTTTATTTGGGTGTTTAAGAAGCAGTGAAGGTCGAGTAGCCAAACCCAGGTGGGTTATGTCCCAGACATATTTATCCAGCAGTCTTCCCCATCTCACTAGGTCCACTTCACCCAGTTTTTCAAGCCCCAAAAACTGGGAATTAGCCTTGTTGCTTCTTTCTCACCCTCCCCCATATTAGCTATTATCCACCCTGCCTCCAGAACACACCCTGAAGCTTCACATTCCTCCCTGTCTTCACTTATGCTACTTTAGCCCAGGCCGCTGTCGCTCCTCACCTAGATTCCTAGAGCAACACCTTTCTCACGGTTGGAGACTCCATTCTCTAGGTGGCAAACAGAGTGACCTTTGAACTGGGACCAGATACTGTTCGTCCTCTGATTCATCACTTAAATGGCTTCCCTTCACACTTCCTACCATGTCCTAGAAGGCCCTAAACCATCTCTTAATTAGCTGTTTCTCTTACATTGATTGATTCAACAGTGGACATTTAAAATGAAAATGGTGAATGTACATTCATCAGCTATACATTCTCCTTGAAATTTTCTTTTTCCTGATCTATCATGGATGACCCCTTTCCTCTATGTTTCATCTTAAATATTCCTCCTTCAGTAGGCCTTAAACTTACAGCCGCTCCTCAGTTATTTGTTACAACATCTCAGTTTTCCTTTCCCAAATCGTACTAATCACAGTCTGATCATTTTCTTTTTCTTTTGTTTTTTTAATTCTGATTTGTCTTTGCTAACTAAAATGTGAGTTCTTGAGAGCAGGAAAATTATACTATTTCTATTATTTTTTTAATGATTAAGAATTCCTACAGATGACCTTTAAAAATGATAGTAGTCGATTCATATGTTTTGTTTTTTTTTTTTTTTGAAGACCAGAACTTTTGATAAAGTTGGTATTCTTCAAAGATAACTGTTCATTTTGGAACATTAAAGATTTTTTTCAGGGGCACCTGGGTGGCTCTGTCACTTAAGGGTCTGACTTAGGCTCAGGTCATGATCTCATGGTTCATGAGTTTGAGCTCTGCATTGGACTCTGTGCTATCAGCATAGAGCCCATTTCAGCTCTCTCTCTCTCCCTGGCCCTCCCTCCCTCACATGGCTCTCTCTCTCTCTCTCTCTCTCTCTTCTATCAAAAATAAACTTTAAAAAAAGAAGAAGATATTTTTCGGCAAAGCAATTTCCATGTGCAAATATTTATAAAGGAAAAAATATTTTACTATCTTTTGTTGACCTTTTCTACAGATAGTAGACAGCCAGAGGTCATCAGAAGACTCTGGGTCCAGGAAAGATTCTTCCTCAGAGGTTTTCAGTGATGCTGCCAAGGAAGGATGGCTCCATTTCCGGCCGCTTGTCACCGATAAGGGCAAGGTAGTATGTTTTCTCAGCTACTCGGAGTGTATGAAATGCAGCCCCTGCAAAATAACACGTAAAGTTTGTACAGATAGGATGGCAAATTATCCAGGATAAAGAGTAGAAAACATCACTTATAAATATCTTTTTCTGGGCACCTGGGTGGCTCAGTCAGTCAGTTAAGCATCCAACTCTTGATTTCAGCTCAGGGCATGATCTCGAAGTTCGTGAGGTTCTCTCTCTCTCTCTCTCTCTCTCTCTCTGCCCTGCCCCTCCTCATCCAGACTCTCAAAAATAAATAAATGAACATTTAAAAAAATAAATAAAATTCTGTCACTTCTTTATAAAAAATATCTTTTTCAAATAAAAAAGTTATTTAAAAAATTCTAATAATTGATTTAATTTTGTATATTTTTGTCCTGCGTATCAACTGCAAAAGGAGTATACTGTCTTATATTTTGCCAGGAGTATACTGTCTTATATTTTGTCTTATATTTTGAAGTTATTCAAGAAGGCACTCGGCTTTTCTTATTAGTTTATTAGCCATAGATTTGCAGAGTCCTCCCTGTGCTAAATATTTAGCTTTTCCCATTTTATTCTTTTAAATTGCTTTTGTAATTTCTTTGTTCCATGTTATTTTGTCAATGTTGAGTTATATAAATGAATACCACAATATCTATATGCTTCTTTAAGTAGATTTCAATACAATAAAACCGTTGCCATAAAATTTCTTACAATATTTGGGCAGATTTTTTATAAAAAAATTTTAACACTATCAAAAGAGTTTAATTTTTAAGAATAACCCACCTTGGGTATGGATATTGTTGCCTGACCACATAAAATTGATCAGTCTTTTTAACTTAATTCATTCCCTGTGTGTGCTACTTTTATGCAGTATTTGTCATTTGCACGATCTGGGACTTGTCAGCCTTACTCTCACTCGAAAGACTTTTCTGACTGATTTTTTTTCTTATTTTTTGTCTTCTTACCATTTTTATATGTTTTACATATTTTGCTACTCTTGTTTTACTTACTTTGTTCCATTTATCTTAATTACTTTGTTCATGAACAGTAAAATAGTTTTCTCCCCAACCAAAATTAAAGCTGACATTTCACTATCCTCAATGTCGACACGAATATCTTGCCTGGCGTGGTTTCCCCTCCGCACAGTTCGCCATTCCTGTCCTGACGAATGTATACGATCGTGAATCACACACCTGCTGGACTTGGTGTCCATTTGTGTGTGTTCCCAGTGTTGCTTGATGTGTTTATCCTGTCACTAAGACTGACCCACGCATTAAGTATTCCCGAACTGTTCCATGTTTTCAGCGAGTTGGTGGAAGTATTCGGCCGTGGAAACAGATGTATGTTGTGCTTCGGGGCCATTCACTGTACTTGTACAAAGACAAGAGAGAACAGATGACTCCATCCGAAGAAGAACAGCCCATCAGCGTCAATGCTTGCTTAATAGACATCTCTTATAGCGAGACCAAGAGGAAAAATGTGTTTCGACTTACCACATCAGACTGCGAGTGCCTTTTCCAGGCTGAGGACAGAGACGACATGCTGGCGTGGATCAAGACCATCCAGGAGAGCAGCAACCTCAATGAAGAGGTGTGTGTTCTAAGTGATGCTGGTAAAACCAGTTTCTTTCATGACATTTTTCTTAGGAAGACTGAAAGAATCTGATACATCATTTAAAAATAAGTTGTAAGGGGGCACCTGGGTGACTCGGCTGAGCGCCGACTTTGGCTCAGGTCATGATCTCGCGGTTTGTGAATTCAAACCCCACGTCGGGCTCTGTGTTGACAGCTCTGTGCCTCTCTGTCTCTCTCTCTCTGCCCCTCCCCCACTCATGCTCTGTCTCTCAAAAATAAAATAAACATTAAAAAGTTATAATATGCTATTTTCACTTGAAAAATGATCAAAAGGAAAGCTCATGTGTACCTACTTTATATTATTTTGAAAATTGCCATTACCGAACTAGAAAAATAGATAATTCCTGTATTTTGCCTACTTTCTTAGAAGCAGGATCAGAAAATCCTAGGTCCTAGTCCTGGTCAATACCTTTAGGACGAAATAATTCCACCTCTGGCTCCTTCTCTCAAAAACAGGATCACTGTGGGGTTTAAGTTATAGTGAAAATACTTGTCAAAACAAATTACTATGCAAATGCAAAGAGATACTGTGAGGAGGATTTCTGTTAATGGAAATGCAAATGCAGTCAAGAATATAATAGAGCCTGCTAGAATATAGTCATGGGTTTCCAAGAAAACTTGCCTAGTCAGAAGTCATGTGATAAGCCAGTTTTTCTTTTTAATAAGAAATATTTAGGGACTTGAGGGTTTCTGGCTCACGGCCATCAAGATATTTTTTACAACAGAATTTCATTCTTAAAGGTAGTGTTTTCAGGGTACATAATTATAAACCTGACAGAGCAAATTCAGTGGTGATTAACTTTTGCTCAAGAGTATCTTATATCATTAACAGTTTTTCTTACACATTGTTCTCACCTTTTGTGCTTGTTGTTAGGACACACCACAAAAAGCACAGCGTTCCTTTCCCTTAACTCACGTACACAGGGACACCCAGATTAACTGGAAGGTTATGCAGATTGTGTTCTCTAATGTAGTCATTTCCATTACATCCAATTCAGATTATGAAAACTTAGGTCTTAGGAAAAAGGCCAGTGCTTTTTTTTCTCCAATAGTTTACACCCTACCTTCTTTGTAGTTAAAGATTAACACCAGATCCGTATCAACACAACCTTTGTTCTACAACCACCACTGTAAAGAGAGCATCAGACCTGAAGCTTTCAGAGTAAACAGGGCGAGTAAGAACATTTTACATGAATAAATTTCAGCAACCATCTGAATGTGTCCTATTATTGTCATCACCATTTTATAAACAAGGACCCTGGCAAAGAGAGGTTAAGTAATTTCCGCAAGGTTACACAGCTGATGAGTGTCAGGGTCAGGATTTAAACCCAGGCGATCTTACTGTAGATCCTAACTGTATGATCTCTCAGCTGCTAAGTAAGCAGAGTATTTGAACTTGAGATTGTTTAACTGCGAAGTCATTATTTGTAAATTGTATTATTCATTCTAATCAAAATAAGACTAATAAAACAAATTGAAGGCGCATGTCAGTGTACAATTGGAATCAGTAGGAAAAAAATCATCACTTCATGGTCAAATCGGAATTTGCCATATAGCAGATTATAAAAGTTAATCTGTTGAGCTTGAAAAGCCCAGTTTTGTGCTTTTCTCTTCTGATAATCTGAGTGCCTCTTCTGACACTAAGTGAACCTCAATCTCACTGCTTCTATGAATTCATCATTAACAAATTTTGACAGTATTTTTCTATCTTTTATCCAGCCATATTTTTTATTATTTTTAAATTTTTAATTTGTTTAATTTATTTTTGAGAGAGACAGATGGGGCGGGGGGTGGGCAGGGGCAGAGAGAGAGAAAAGAGAAACAGAATCTGAAACAGGCTCCAGGTTCCGCACTGTCAGCACAGAGCCGTACGCAGGGCTCCAAACCCACGAACCGGGAGATCATGACCTGAGCCAAAGTCATTCAACGGACTGAGCCACCCAGGCACCTCCACAACTGTGTTATTTTGAAATGCTGATCATTCTTTCTGGTGTTAGAGAAAAAAACTGGCCCTTTGCTTCCCGGTCGTTGATAAAAAATGTCAGATCAATAAGTTTGAACACCTGCTGCTTGCCGGCTGTAGTCTAGGAATCATAGGGGTACAGAAAAGAAACAGAAAGCTCTTTTGACAGTGGGTGGGAGGCATTTGGATCATTGATTGCAGAGTGATGTTGGGTGATGTTGAACAGAGGTTTTAAAAGAAATGCACTCAACAGCCAAATCATGGAAAGAGACTAAGTGTCCATCAACTGATGAATGGATAAAGAAGATGTGGTACATATATACAATGGAATACTATGCGGCAATGAGAAAGAATGAAATCTGGTCATGTGTAGCAACATGTATGGAACTGGAGGGTATTATGTTAAGTGAAATAAGTCAGTCAGAGAAAGACAGATACCATATGTTTCCACGCATAGGTGGATTTTGAGAGACTTAGCAGAAAACCATGGGGGAGGGGAAGAGGGGAAAGAAAAAAGACACAAAGAGGGAGAGAGACAAAACGTAAGAGACTCTTAAATACTAAGAACAAACTGAGAGTTGAGGGGGTTATGGGAGGGGAGAGAGTGGGTGACGGGCACTGAGCAGGGCATGGGTTGGGATGAGCACTGGATGTTGTATGGAAACCAACTTGACAATAAATAGTTAAAAAAAATAAAACAAGTCCACTGAGCGTATAGGGTCTGTATTGACGAAGCAGTGTGGTACAATAGAGAGCCTCAAAATAAAGTAGGGCTCCCTACTTATGTTTAGAATTGATTTTCTAATCTAACCTCCTGTTCATCCTGTAGGACACTGGAGTGACTAACAGGGATCTAATTAGTCGAAGAATAAAAGAATATAACAGTCTGATGAGGTGAGAATCCCACCACGCCTGCAAGTTACTTTGGATGTACCATACATAATTGTTAAGAAATGTTCGTTTCTTTCAGCAGCAAAGCAGAACAGTTGCCAAAAACACCTCGCCAGAGTCTCAGCATCCGGCAGACTCTGCTTGGTGCTAAATCGGAGCCAAAGACTCAAAGTCCACACTCTCCCAAGGAAGAGTCAGAAAGGAAACTTCTCAGTAAAGGTACTGATGTTAGCGTTTCTGGAAGAATTTAGCAAATACATTGGTTTAAAGTTGGAATTTTAAAGGTATTTCATGTTTCTCTGTACCATTTCTGCTGACCTCAGCCCAGTGTGAGCTAGCTCAAAGGTCACCTTGGACCTGATCTAGGCTAATGGGCCCTTTTCCTTAAGATGAGTCTTTGTCTTATAGTAGGTGAAGTGAAGGAAAATATAACACATACATCTACGTAAAAGACACTGCAAACGTGATTAATGCAGGGGACCCAGGCACTGTCATTGTCAGATAAAACCTTCATGTTTCTTTTGCTAAAATCTCACTATTAAGACGTCACATTGAGGGGCGCCTGGGTGGCTCAGTCAGTTAAGCATCCAACTTCGGGTCAGGTCATGATCTCGCAGTTTGTGAGTTCAAGCCCCGCATCGGGCTCTGTGCTGACAGCTCAAGGCCTGGAGCCTCCTTCAGATTCTGTGTCTCCCCGTTTCTCTGCCCCTCCCCTGCTCATGCTCTGTCTCTCTCTGTCTCTCAATAATAAATAAAAACGTTAAAAAAATTTTTGAATAAAGATGTCACATTGATCCTATTTTCTTGACTGTTTGAAAGAAAACAGGTTGTAAAAGGGTGGAGAAGTGTAACCGATTCTGATTAAATTATACAGAAGGTTAAAAGGAGTATGTTAGGAAGAGAAGAGAATATAATACTTTTGGTAAATATAGGATATATTATTTATAATACAGGACTCTGATTTATATAAATATTGATAAAGGACATAATTTAAACATGCTCATTTCCTTTTTTTTTCTTCTTCTTTTTTTTTTCTTTGGATGACAATCAAAAGATGATACCAGCCCCCCAAAAGACAAAGGCACATGGAGAAAAGGTATTCCGAGTATTATGAGAAAGACTTTTGAAAAAAAGCCTACAGCTACAGGAACGTTCGGTGTCAGATTGGATGACTGCCCGCCAGCGCATACCAACCGGGTAGGAGACCCCAGCCCCCCGCATTTCCTACTGTCGTTAGTTCAGTTGTAGTCGTGGTAGGACCCGCATACGCAGCTATTCAGGTAGCAGAGAGTGTCTGTTAATCTGCCCGGCATCTTCCCCTTCCTGGCAGACCCAGCTGCCCGAGCACTGCTGACCGTCGGGGTGTGTTCAGTAATTTTGTCTCTCACACGTTTTTTCTAGCATATTGACTCTGAAATCGAATCATGATTCATCCATTAGGAATGGATCTGAAATATATCTGAAATGGTTAAGAGTTCATTTTCAAATCATGTGTGTTTCTGCTTTTAGCATCTTAAAAGAAGGATGAGAACAAGAACCTGATAAGAAAGTAATAAAAAATGTGAATGTGCGCGTGTGTGCGTGCGTGTGTGTGTACCACGTCCAGGTTAGGGTTTGTGTCATGAGTTGACTGATGTTATTCTCTCCCCGCCTTCTCTTTTTGACTTCATTCCCCTTTATCCACCTGAGTTGTGCCCACATTCTCGTTACTGCAGGCTTTTCCTCGTTTCCTCTTCAGACCTTCGTCTCCCCGGGGCCCCTTCTCTCTGTCTTGACTTAGTTGTTCTCCCACGTTCCCAAATCTCTCGTGCTGCTTTGATCTGTCCCTGGCTCTCCAGTGTCTGCATTCTTCATTTCCTCTCTATCGAATAACAGCGATTTATGTGTTTTCCTCTTGGATGGAAAGGGCCGTTCAGCTACGATACACATCTCCTAACAAATATGAACATTTGTGCTGTATCAAATAAAATATTTATTTCTTGTTTTGCAGTATATTCCATTAATAGTTGACATATGTTGCAAATTAGTTGAAGAAAGAGGTCTTGAGTATACAGGTATTTATAGAGTTCCTGGAAACAATGCGGCCATCTCAAGTATGCAGGAGGAGCTCAACAAGGGAATGGCAGATATTGATATACAAGATGACGTAAGTGCGTTTATTTCTGTTCGAATACCTGATCTGTGGTTTTTTTCCTTTGGTAGTGCCGACTACAAAAATGCCATATTTCTATTTTTGCATCCCTAGAAATGGCGAGATTTGAACGTGATAAGCAGTCTACTAAAATCCTTCTTCAGAAAACTCCCCGAACCTCTCTTCACAAATGGTGAGTGAACTCCCACAGAAAAGATACCAGTTGAAGTAGTTTAAAATGACATTGTTGGACTGCCATAGAATATTAAGTTGAACCTGGAAAAAATATTTTGTTAACGGAAGCAGGAGATTTTATTTACTTGTTACCTCTATATAAAGCATAATTATGGCCATTTTTTAAAAAAAATTATACCTACTTTTTGTCATTTGGATTGGTTTCACCTCCTGATAAATTTCAATGAAAAATAGAGTTTATAAAATTATTTAGGTTCCATAAAATATATCTTATCCTGTTCATGCATGTTTGCTTGTCAAGTTAAAAATATCTTCCTCTGTCAAAATTTTCAGACATAATAAGATACATTAGTAGAAAAACATTTTTTCAGTCAAGCCAAATATTTGACTTATTAAGACACTGTTTTCAGTATTGTGGTTGGGGGAGAAAAAAGAATGGACAGACTGTAAATATAGGAGAGTACCCTCAGAGAACTCACATTTTAGGGAATTTTATTTGATGATAAAATTGGAGGATCATTAAAAACAGTAGCAGGTTTGGAGACTTATATTTCAAAGGCTATTCAGGGTCATCCCTACATTTAAATTTGTGTGTGCTGTTTTGAAGTTGAACCTCAAAGGAAATCTAGACTCACCTAAGCAATTTAAGATAAATTTGTTTTATTGTTCTTATCGTTGTTGTCAGATAAGTATGCCGACTTCATTGAGGCCAATCGCAAAGAAGATCCTCTAGACCGTCTGAAAACATTAAAAAGACTAGTAGGTATTATTTTATATTTTTGGAGATACGACTGGAATTCAGCCTTTAAATCCACCATGAAAATATTATGTTTCAGATTCACGACTTGCCCGAACATCATTATGAAACTCTTAAGTTCCTTTCTGCTCATCTGAAGACAGTGGCAGAAAATTCAGAAAAAAATAAGGTGCGTGCATAACGAAGAGGTACACTCTCAGTGGCGCGAGTTGAAAAGGTCTGCTTCATTGCTTCACGTCCGTCAAAACCGGGGTTATGATTCAGCGAAAGCTCTAAAATACACCCTGTTGGCCAATGAGCCCCTCTAAAGGTCACCTTAAGAGCAAAAGATCCCAAAATATCAGTTGTCACCATTGGAAAAAGACATTTCTTTTCACATTTATCCAGCAAGAAAAATGGAAAGTCAAAAATTTTACTTCTTTAAATTTTCAGCTCTGTATCAGGATTTTGAGTAGGCAACATTTGGGACACTTTTGCTGATGACCAAAATGTACCAAATGGTGTACAGTGAAAACCGACATGTTTTTGTTTTGTTTTGTTTTAGGCAGATAAGACCTTCCTGTTTGTTTGTTTAAACGGCACCATCGCATTCCCTTTACAAACACACCAAAATTAGTTACCCTTTAAAATGATCTGATACTCATTTTTTGTTCAGTTTTTCCTGATTGGTTTCAAGCAATGTCTTTTTACACCTGTTTGTTTAAATCCTTATCTAAAGTTCCACACATTGTGTTTGGTTGTTACCGTCGTAGTCTTAACTTTTCATCAGTTTTATCCGTCACTGGGAATTGTTGCCTAAACCTATTATATCATTAGAGGTTGCAAAATGATGATTTTCTGAAGCTCAGAATTACTAACAAATATTTAAACGAAGTCATTTTGGCTTCTGGAGAAGAAGAAACCAGAATGCCACAACTCAGGAATACTGCTGTCGCCTTTTTCTCTAAGAGTTATGCCTGCTTAAGGTAGAGAAGAATGCATTCATTCAGGTCAGTGTAGGGTCTGTGGTGTTCTGGAAGACAGTTGTCACAACTGTGGTGAGGCTGGAGTGTGAGAGCAGTGTCAATCCTGTGACCTGCAGATTGAGAAGTTTACAAGCAGTGGATAATATCCTTCAGTCCCTCAATTTCCTTAGTAGTGATAGGGCTACAAAAGGAAAAAGGAAAAAATGAGAGAGAGATTGACCGTACTGTTTTTCAGAAGTTCATCCAGTAGAATCCAAACAAATCCTCGATACAATTACAGCTGAAGTATTTTCTAATTATTTCAGCATTTCCCAAAGTGCATTACATCATTGATCAGTTCATCACTCTTGCTGGGTATTAGT
The DNA here is from genome assembly GCA_030068075.1 of Paguma larvata. Lineage (NCBI taxonomy): Eukaryota > Metazoa > Chordata > Mammalia > Carnivora > Viverridae > Paguma > Paguma larvata. The sequence goes on from CM057828.1 coordinate 115,504,460, forward strand.
AGCGCTGGAAAAGTAGCGGTTGATGGACTCATCAGTGTAGAAAGCTCTGAATTAACACTTAACAGGTTTCTTTACCTTAGAATTTTTTTAGTGGTCTTAATACATTAACTAACACTGTGACTCTTGAACAAGTGGCTAAGGCATTTCATTTCCCTGACTTATTTGACGACACTTCTGGAACATCTTTCAAAAAATACAGAATTTGCCTTAAATAATGAACGAATGACTAAATAAACTGTGAACTACTTATGTTACTACTTTTACGGAGGAGCCAGCTGGAAGTATATACCCACATAATAAATATGACTGCGTACATAGAAATCATAATGTATGTTATCATTAGTCTACAAACTTAAATGAATCTAGCAAAAATTTTGCATAAGACCTTTGAGATAGACTTTATTTTGTGAGCCACTTTCACCAGTCCAGATGTAGGAATAAGATAACAGCATCTTCCAGAGGGAAAATAAGAAACGGGCCAGCGCAGCTCAAGTCAGCCTTTCCCGTCGTCAGATTCTCTTTCCACGAAGTCAGCTTTCTATGAAAATAGTGACTTTGATCACAATTTCTACTTTATCTCTGCAGTATACACAGTGCAATAATGCATGTGTTACAGTGGTTAATGTATTTGATGCATAACAGTTGCTTCAGAACAGGAAGTCTGTGCGTTTTCCACTTTGCACCACATCTGAAACGTGTGTGTGTGCGCGCGCGCGTACGTGCGGGCTCTCCCACAATATTGCAGCAGTGTGGCCGCTGAACCAGTTTGACTTTTTGAGTTCGGCAGTGATTTTTTTTGAACTCCCTGGTATGTTTTCAGGGTTCGTTAAAGCTATTTGACATTTTGATCAAATCCTAAATTCAAAGTATGACACCAGACACTGTAAGATAAAACAGAGGGAAACAAAGGATCCACGCATTCGCTAATTGTGTCATTAAAGGAGGAACACAAAATATCGTGGAAATGAATGATCCAACCTATAAGCGTGTCCTCTCGAGGCGTTCCCATTAGCACAAGGAGAAGTAAAGAGCTTTGTTTTCATTGAAGTAAAAATTGGTCAGAAAAGAGTATTTCTGGACTTCAGGTTCTTAAATATTAGCACTTTTGATGAACTACGGGGACAAATTTGGAAAATGTTACGTATCTCTGAGCATCTTTTCCAGTTTTTTCGTTTTTGAGGGGAGAGGGTTGCCCTATTCTTTTGTGAATGTTTTCTTTTCCTTTGATTTTCATATTTTTGTCAGTTAATGTAGCTCTCGTAATACTAGTTTTGAACCAGATCAGTCGCTTGCAATCAAAGACATCATTGAAAAAATGAATGCCAATTAAGCATAGTACATTGTCATTAAAGCAGAAAAAAGAACTTAGGTGTAGATTAGCTTATGGAAAGCCTAACTAGGAAGTGGTTTTTTTTGTTGTTTTTTTACACACAATCAGTCCCCCATTCTTCTTTGAATTCTTTCTCCTCAAAAGAACCTTTCAGAAATAAAATGGCAAACACGCAATGGGAATTTAAACCTACTTTCTTAAGAGAAATTCTGATATCTTTCAATAACTTCCTTTGTTCCAGATGGAACCCAGAAACCTAGCAATAGTGTTTGGCCCAACTCTTGTGAGGACATCTGAAGATAACATGACACACATGGTCACTCACATGCCAGACCAGTACAAGATCGTAGAGACGCTTATCCAGCACGTAAGTCCAGGCTCCGTCTCCTCAAGAAAATCCTCTTTGTGAGCAGCTGATGTTTGGTAGGACAGAATTTAATTATATATATATATATATATATATATATATATATATATGTATGTATGTATGTATGTATTTTTTTTTTTTTTACTGAGAAAATTACCTTTTTCTTTTCCTATATTATCTGCCAAAATAGAGATCTGTGTAGGGGGTTATTTCGTTTCTCTTTTCACCTTTTCTATTTTAACTTTTAGCATGACTGGTTTTTCACAGAAGAAGGTGCTGAAGAGCCTCTTGTAAGTATTGTCCGTCAGCATTTGTACTGACTTGTTTTCATTTGGGACACCAGATCCTGATGCCACACAACAGTGTCACCTTCCTGCTTCGTATGCTATTGTCTGCTTTGCACCCTGGAAGCAGGTCTATAGCTCCTCAGTTTCTGGTCTAATGAAAAATACAAGTACGATGCTTACTTTTGTAGTTAACTAATTATGTGTAAACAGTGTAAAAAGTTAAGCACACGTGCTCCACTCAGTAATGTGTCTTTTGCTAAATGTTGTTTGAATTGTAAAGAAAGTGTCTTTGAAGAGATGATGAAGAGATGTTTGTTTATTAACCATAGACAACAGTGCAGGAGGAAAACACAGTAGACTCCCAGCCAGTGCCAAACATAGATCACTTACTCACCAACATTGGAAGGACAGGAGTCCCCCCTGGAGATGTATCAGGTAACTCTTGCCTGGGCAGTATTGACCTCTAGGCTAAAAGCTAAATTCTTATAACATGAAAGAACAAATCAGTCACAAGTAACAATTCACTGTGATTTTTTTTCCTTTTTCTTGTTGTTCTTCTTCTTTTTTCCTTTCTACTACTAATAAAAAAAAAAGTAATCTTCCTTTTCTGATTGATCTTAATTATCTTCCAGTGACTCTAATACCATTGGCAGTGCATGGAATTGTAATGCTTGTCAGAATGGAAATAGGAGAGAAATGAGCATGCAAACCACTGTTTTGTTCTTTTTTTTTTAATTCACAGTTTCCATGTAATAGTCATCACAAGGTAAAACAGATACATGCTACTGAATATGTGGTTGCTGTGATGGCAGAAAGTATGACCTGGACTGTGTATAAGTAGTTCTTACTCTGGGGCTAGACCTTCTGTTTGAGAGCAGCCGGTGAAATATGTTGACCTGCTGAGCGGGCACCATGTTCATAAATGCAGTATATTATTTGTCACTAGAGATGTCACAGTAAAAAAGTTCAATCTATTTGACATTTTCTTCTGTTTTTCCTCTTGCCGCCCTAACGTCTGGTTAAGTAGCGGTTTTCGTAGGCTCTTTTGCTGACAATTTTCGCCTGCCAAACTGTTGCACTAAAATCTAGCATGTTGTTTCACACGGTGTTCTCCCTTTGTCTCTAGTTCTTGTTTGAGTCCGAAAGGGTTTTTTCAGCACTTACTGACACAGGCAAATCTATACTGATGTTGACAGGCGAAGTGGGAGGAGTCTATCACACGGTAATGTCGCTAGTGGATTCTGTGGTGGCCCTGATGGACAGCTGGAGCTGTAGGAAGAAGGAGGACTGCTGTCCACACTGTAGCTGCCTTGTCTGCAGAAACCCCCGATTCTTGTAAATGCGAACCTGGTTGATCTGTGGTGTAAATTTTCGCTTCAAGATTATTGTAAACAGATCAATACTACTCTCTTAAAAGTTTTTCTGCTGTTTCTTGTTATTTCTGAAGCAGACCGTGAGGAGAAATAGCATGGTATGGTCCACCAGTTCTTAAAGTCATAAAGCATTTAGCCATGTGTTCAAAGGGGCGTGGCATGGGGCTCAGCTCATTAATTCTGAAAATCAATTTCCCTCAAGTTAAAAGACAAAAATTGCACAATTGGTACTCTCCTGAATAGCGCTAGCCCCTTCCTACCCTCTTTCTAATTGTATAATCTGAGTTTTTGCCAGACAGTGAAAATTATGGTCTCCATTTTTCCATTTCCATAATAGCATTCGTGATAGATAATTACAAAACTGGTAGCAATTTAACCAAACTAGTCAAAAGGATCCCTGACTGCACAGATGTGAACCTGGGGTCTAAAGCACAAAGATCAGCATTATTTAAAAACCAAAGTGACCTGGAAGCAGGGTTACCTAATGCATCCATATGCACGCAGCGCGTGCTTACAAAATTGAAGTCTGACGGTCTGACAAAAATCACCATAAGCACACCGAGTACGAGTGTCTCAATTCGCAGCGAGGCCAGCCGACAGTCTTGAAAGTTCTACATTGTGTATCAGTTTCAGATACAGGATGTGGTACATAGTACAATTCTTACACAGGTCTTCCAGCTTCTTTATTGCTAGATTTACTCTTTAGACATTTTATTAAACACTAGTGCTTCTGTTCTTGTCTAGCACAGGGCTCCTTTGCCATTCCTATCATCGAGCTGACTCTGCCTACAGTTCACAGCATCCTTTCATGGCGGTGGCTTTCTGTGGTGCAACTTGCATCTTTGTGAGCTCTGACTATCCACTGTGCTCTATCGTTCTGTTTGAGTTTTGCTTTCACATTTTGTTCTGTGCCTGTCTTTTCCATAAGTTTTGCATTGTCCGTTGAAAGCAGGAAACATTGACCGATACTGACCGTGTTTTATTTAACTTCTCACAGATTCAGCCACTAGTGACTCCACAAAATCTAAGGTAAATTGTTTCCTACGGTTTGGGGGAGGAGTTGCCTTGTGGCTGATTTTTGCCGGGGGCGGGGCGGGGGTGGGTGAGTTGCCTTTCGGCTGATCATTCTGGTTAGTATGCAAATGCATCCCTCTCTGCCTCTCATGAGGCGGACTAACAAAATCTTTTAAAGGGAAAAACTAATTCTTAGAATATGGTAGAATACTGGATTTTGAGTTGGAATGTTGGGTTTCTCTCAGCATAGTTTAGCCTAATACAGAGGAGTAGATAACTTTTTTTATTTTTAAACGTGACAGTTTTCTAACATACACAAAAGCAGAGAGGATGGTATAATGAGTCCCCATGCAACCATTATCCATTCTCCACAATTAACACGTGGCTGGCCATCTTGTTTCTTGTGCATTTCACCCACTTCCTTCCTCCTGGACTATTCTGGAGCAGATCCGAGCATCATATTTCATCTGTAAATATTTTTTTACTATTATACATTCTTGTGAATGATACAGATTTCATAAGAAAATATGTTCTTGCCATCCTTTCAGCAAAATCAGTATTTTTACATAATGCATATGCCATTGACAACACCACCAAATTATACGACATTTTGAGTAGTTTGGGGAAGTTTATTCTTAGAAAGATTTTTATTAATTCAATTTGTGCAAACTTTGCTCTGCTGAAACAGGAATTGTCAGTAAATTTCTTAAAAACATTGTTCTATTCAGAAATGAGACATGAGCTTTCCATATCATATTTAAATATCATAACGGGGCCGGATATGATTAAATTACAATTTTTGCCAGGAATCTTGCAAAATATTCCAGTCATCCCACATCGTTCACTGTAACTTACATTGTGATTTTTACTGGCTTTTGGCCCCAGCTTTTTATTTTGAGAAATTTTAAACCTAGAGAAAAGTTACTAGAAAAATAGCACCCAAACCTTTTGCCTTTGATTCATCATTTGGTATATCTTGACGTACATGCGGGGGTCGATCATTTGGGAGTTACATGTAGACATGATAACACTTTACCCCTAAACACTTCAGCTCGCGTCTCCAAACAACAGGGCATTCTCCTGTACAATCACAGGGTAATCGTCACACCCAGCTATTTAGCATGAGGACACATTATTATTTCTAGTGTAGAGTTTTTATACAACTTTCCCGTGTCGTCCCAATGATGGAAATTGTTTTTTATTTCCTTGTACAGGATGCAATTAAGGATCACTCCTTGCATTTTGTTGTCATGTTCCTCTAGGCTTCTTTAATCTAGGACAGTTTTCTTTCTTTCTTTCTTTTTTTTTTTTTTTTTTTTTGCCAGAGGATTTCAGATTTAGATTTGGATTTTAGATTTGAGATTCCAGACTTATTTGAAATCTCTCCTCCTCTTGCTAGATGCATATTTCTTAATCTGTTGTTATAACAGTTTCTCCATCGTAACAGTGGTGGTAGTTGTGTTCTGTCTGTAATTCGGTGGATATATAAATAGTATAATTCTTTGTAATAGTTTTTCAGTTGTAAAATGAGTACAGCGAATTTATTTGCTCCAACACGTATAGAGTCACAGAATTTTGAAGGGAGCCCTAGGAAATCTTAATGTGATCTAATTTCGTTTCGGTTAAATAAACAATGAAACTGAGATGTTGAAAAGTAAATCACTTGCTTGGTGTCATGCACACAGCAAGCCAGAGGAAGGTCAGGTCCGAATCAGAGTCCAGCCACAACCATTCTCCAATAAAGTCTTCAGCAGAAGGTGTTCAAATGTAGATAACCAATTAGAGGTGTACTGGATAACTGGGAGAGCCTTTCCAACTTATACAAAGTTCTGTTAATCTGTGATTTTATTGTGGTGAATGCTTTTTAATACAACAGCCTAAATGTTTACTTTTTTCTTTTTTTTTACGACTTTGATAGGTAGTTTTGTCTAAGATCTTTATGACAATACAGAAGTACACTTTCTGCTTCTATTACTCAGCATACTTCCTGCCTTCCTGTTTGTCTTACATGGTCTGTGGTTAACTGGCAAGTGTGTTTTGACCCCCTTTCCCCACCACCACCATTGACTTAGCAGATCAGCCTGATGAACAAGCTAATTAAATAGTTGTCATCAAGAACCTATTATGCATAGTAAGGAAACAGTAGCCTGTACCACAACCTTAACAATGACAGTGCTTCTGTGGTAAGGATTTAAGAGCTTTAACTGACCTTATGTTATTTGAATTGTCTGATTTTGTTGTTACCTTGAAATAAATGAGGCCATACCAACCTGATTTGCCTCAGGCAAGTGTGAAGACCCAGTCTGGCTGAACTAATGGAAGACCAAAGGGTTCCCTTAATGAGCTTGTCTGATACAAGATGTGGATCATATGGTGTCTGTAATTAGAAAACTGAAGTCAGTCATACGGTTTTAGTAATACGGTGTCAGAATATTAACTCCTGAACCCGTGTTCCAGATTAAGGAACATGAAGACTGGCCAGCGTTGCCGAAGCAGAGGGCAGCCAGCCGATGCGGGAAATTAACAAGAATAGGAGTGCTCAGTAGCTCTAAGCACAAACTAGTTCCCTGTGAAAGACGGGTGTATGTGAGCTGTGACTTGCCGGATAAATACCACCGGTTGCCAAGACACGGAGCTAGTAAAATAGAAACAAAAATTTCTCTGATGAGCAGGTCACAGGGAGATGCAAACCACTACACTCTGTTAGTGTGTCTGGAGCTTTCCTAGCGTTAACTCAGTAAGAAGTATTTGGGGGAAAACCTTTCCAGACGGTGAGCTCCGTAACGCCCTTGTGCTCAAAGTCTCATTTCTCTGATTGCCTCTCAGGGTTCCTGGGGATCTGGAAAAGACCAGTACAGCAGGGAGCTGCTCGTGTCCTCCATCTTTGCGGCCGCTAGTCGCAAGAGGAAAAAGCCCAAAGAGAAGGCGCAGCCCAGCAGCTCAGAAGACGAACTGGACAATGTGTTTTTTAAGAAAGAAAACACAGAACAGTGTCACAACGACCTTAAAGAAGAATCCAAAAAGGAGAGCGAGGCATTGTGCAGAAAGCAAAGGATCGGCATTTCCAAAGAAAATAACGCCAAGAAGGACACCGGGGCCCCAAAAGATGAAAAGACGCCCCCGCGGAAGGAGAGCGCGCCGTCGGAAGAACCCTCGCCCCCGTACAGCGCCAAGCCCGGCAAGTCCCCAACGCTGAGCTGCCGCTTCCCGGTGCTGAGAGAGAGCCCCAGGTCCCCGGCGGCACACAAGTCCTCCCCCCACTTCGAGGAGACGGGCTCCGACTCCGGCACTTTGCTCAGCACTTCCTCGCAGGCTTCTCTGGCGAGGCTTCCCAGCGCCAAGTCCAGCAGCCCGGAAACCAAACGCGGCGAGTTTCTGGCCACCGTGGGCACCGCCACCTCCGACTATTCCACCACGTCGTCCACCGCGTACCCGACCAGCCTGGACTGCAGCCGGCTGAGCCCCGACGTGCGCTCCGTGGCCGAGAGCAAGGGCGACGAGGCGGACGACGAGCGCAGCGAGCTGGTCAGCGAGGGCCGGCCGGTGGAGACGGACAGCGAGAGCGACTTCCCCGTGTTCCCCGCGGCGCTGGCGCCCGACAGGCTCTTCCGCGGCAGGCTCCCGGAGGCCGGCAAGGCGAGCCGGAGGAACTCCGAGGGCAGCGAGGTCAGCGGCCCGGAGGGGAGCCTGACGCCCAGCCTGGACAGCCGACGGCAGCTCTTCAGCTCCCACAAACTGATCGAGTGCGACACCCTGTCCAGGAAGAAGTCGGCGCGGTTCAAGTCCGACAGCGGCAGCCTCGGCGACGCCAAGGGCGAGAGGGAAGCACCGGCCATAACCCGGGTGTTCGACGTCATGAAGAAGGGAAAGTCGACGGGGAGTTTACTGACCCCGACGCGCAGCGAATCCGAGAAACAGGAGCCCACTTGGAAGACCAAGATAGCCGATCGGTTAAAACTGCGACCCCGGGCGCCGGCGGACGACATGTTCGGGGTGGGAAACCAGAAAGCGGGCGCCGAGGCGGCGAAGAGGAAAAACATCAAGCGGCGGCACACGCTAGGAGGGCACCGAGACGCCGCCGAGATGAGTGTTCTGAATTTTTGGAAGGCGCAGGAGCAGGGCGCGGAGCGGGAGTCCGAACTTTCAGCTGTGAACCGGTTGAAGCCCAAGTGCTCAGCCCAGGACCTCTCCATCTCAGACTGGCTGGCCAGGGAGCGCTTGCGCACCAGCGCCTCCGACCTCAGCAGAGGGGAGACCGGGGGCCCCCAGCCCGAGAGCGCGCGCACCTCAGAAAGAGCCGCGGCCCACGCACCTCTGTCCGCTCAGGCCGACGCGGGCAGCTCTCCCGGTACCTTGGCTTCGACCAACAGGCCCCTTCTTTCCAGCCCACCCCAGTCACCTGACCAAATAAATGGAGAAAGCTTCCAGAACATGAGCCAACACGCTAGTTCTGCGGCATTATAATGCCCAGCCTCCTCGACTGTCTGAAACCCCGGGCGATAAAGCACAGTTTCATCCCTGTCTTTAAACTGGGGTATGTCCACCATAGCAAATAAAAAAAAAAAAAGCTACTGTTACACGTTCCAGTAACTCTGTAAATATTTTCTTGTACCAGAATTGTTATTATGCAGCCTTCATTTGGGCTGGTTTCATCATTTTGCACTGTGGAATAGCTTTACAGTGCATGACTACAGCCAGAAGAACATATATATATATATACACACACACACACACACACATACACACACACACACACACACACACATATATATATATATGTTTAAAAATATATTGGATAGTTGTATACAAATGAACAAGGTATTTGTTGCAACTTACAGCATAGTGTATACCCCAGATTACTGAAGCAAATAGCTGGCATTACTAGTATGCAGCACATTTGTTCTTTTGGTTTCATCACTAACAAAAGTGCCTCATCATAAAAATCCATTTGGTTATTAGGGTGCCATATTGTTAAAATTAGATAACTTACATTGAATAAATGAGCGCATTTTATTGGTAACAAATTTCATTACATTTACCAGTTTTAACACAGGTGGATACGGAACTTCCATTCTTCAGTCATTCCAGGTGGATCTCTGAGTTTTATATCCAAACTTTTAATACAGTTTTTGAGTTTTGTGTGACTTGAATTTTTAATCTTTCTGTAAAATACGTAACTTAAATGAACATATTATATGTGTATCTTTTCTTCAGATACCAGATTTGATATAAATGTTGTAACATAGGTGTGTAGATAGTGACCTGGATGGAACTGGCTTCTTTATCGAGAAGAATATAATTCTGCATGAGGACTTAATGAATCCAAACCTGTGTCATGCCTGTGTGCATACCCAATTAAACACTGGAAATAAAAATTGTTTTGGTGAACTTTTGCATGGCTCAAAACTTCTTCTAATATAGTTTTAAATGTCATCCATTTTTAACTGCCTTAATCCGTCCTGACTTTAAGAAAATGACCTGTTCTCTTTATGTATGACTTCTCTCCTGTCTTTTGCTGTGCTGGGCAGGGATCTCTGACAAATGTATACATCGGCCTAACCTCGTTTCTGCACACAGATAATACTAGCTTTTCTCGCTCAAGTAGTATGTTTTCTTTACTTTTTGTTGGAGATAATGAGTGAAAAGGACATGCATTTGGGGATCGGACCAACTCTGCACTTCCTAGATATGTAAACTTGGACAAATTATTTCACTCCTCTGAATTTATTCCCTCAGATAAACAATGATAATAGCATCCACTGTAGGGTTATTAGGTGTAAATGCCGTACTGTTCCAGATACACCGCCTGCCACTCACAACTTGTAAACTATGTCAAGCCTATTCTAAGAAATAATGGGTACTTACAATCTCAGAGCGGTGAGACTGGAAGGGCCTTAAAAATCATCAAATCTAGTTGTTTTCAACCCTGCCAGACCCAGTATTCTCATTTTGTAAAGAATATTTTTATATTTCTCCTTTCCTCTTCTGAAGAGAAATTCACAGATGATATAACCTTCCTGTATAACAAATCTACATGTATAATATATATCTTATTCCATATTTTATGGAATGTCTGTAATTTTCTTATAGAAAAGAAAAAATGATTTACAATAAAGTAATAAATATTTCAATATGGGAAGTAGTCAGATATTTGCACCAATACACAGAGTAACAGTGCAATAACTTTATGTACCGTGAGCAGTTTTGCTGTGGGTGTTGTGATCTTTCTTAAATGATGGTAGGATTCTGAACAAAATATAAGTACACTCTTTTCTAGTTTGTGCCGTAGATGTATTACCGGAAAAGCCAATGTATTCTAAAAATCATCAAAAATACTTTTCGTATGTAAAAAAGAAGTTAGGTTCCGGGCTCAAGAAATGATATTCTATTCATTTCTATTCTTACATTATCTTCAGTTTGCTTTGGATCTTGAGATGTTTGTTATATCATTGATATTCAGCCTTTTTTGTTTTTTGATACATGCTTTTTAAAAGGCCATTTTATTTTTGCTTCAAAACATTTTCTAATTTCTATTATGATTTTTTATTGTGATTTCTGTTATGAGTTATTTAGATGTACATTGCTTAATTTCTAAACATTTGGAGGCTTTCTAGTTTATCTTATTTAAAAAATTATTTCTAGTATAATTCACATGATCATTAAACATATTCTGATAGTTTTAAGCTGTTTGAAGTTAATGGAGGTATCCATTACATAAACCAGCATGTAGCATGTTTCTATAAATGTTCCATGTCCACTTGAAAATAATATAACTGGACGCCTGGGTGGCTCAGTTGGTTAAGCGTCCGACTTTGGCTCAGGTCATGATCTTGCAGTTCATGAGTTCAAGCCCCGTCTTGGGCTCTGTGCTGACAGCTCAGAGCCTGGAGCCTGCTTCAGATCCTCTGCTTCCCTCTCTCTCTCCCCCTGCTCTGCTCACGCTCTGTCTCTCTCTCAAAAATGAATAAACATTTAAAAAAATTAAAATATAACTGGTGCTTTATTATGTTGACTGGGTCAGGATTCTTAATTTTAGTTTTTGAGATCTTTTATAGCCTTAACTGATATCTTACCTGGCTCTTCTCATTTCCGAGAGTGATGAAGTCTTATGTTTATAGATTTATATGTCTCTTATTTCTGTCAATATTTTCCTTATACACTTTGAAGGTAGTTTACTAGGTGGACATGAATTTAGAATTATCTTCATGGTGAATTGACCCTTTTATTATTATAGGATGCCCTTCATGGTCTCTACCAAAGCTGTTTGTGTTAAAGTTTAATTTTGTATGATATTGGTACGGCCGTATCAGTTACTTTTGGTTATTGTTTGCATAGTACATCTTTCTCATCCATTTACTTTAACCTTTTACTTTGTGTTTATATTTGATTTTTATCTCTTGTAGCAGCATATTCTTTTAAATGTCTGATCATTTTTGTCTTTTAACTGAAATATGTAATTCAGTTACATTTAGTGAAATTACTGATGTATTTGAATTCATATATGCCGTCTTATTTGTTTTCTACTTGTCTCTCAAGTTTTGTGTACCTTTTCCTCTTGTTTCTTGCCTCTTCTGAACTACTCAAATATTTTTATCATACCCTTTTCCCCTTTTATTAGCATGTTATTTATTCCTTTACTATTCTTTTAGAGACCTCCTTCATCTAATAGAACCTAATTTACATTAAACGTTTACTACTTTCCACATGCTGCTTATTATAGTTGATTATATCTATCTCCATGCCTTGTAATACATTATTTTTGTCTTATATACTTAAATATTCATCTACATTTACCCATGATTACCATTTCTTCTGCTCTTTATTCTTTCCTTATTTCCATTGTTTTATCTGCAGTCTTTTTCTTACTAAAGAACTCTAATTGTAGGGTTGCCTGGGTAGCTCAGTTGTTTAAGCGTCTAACTGGCTCAGGTCATGATCTCAGGTTCATGAGTTCGGGCCCCACATCAGGCTCTGTGCTGACGGCTCGGAGTCTGGAGCCTGCTTCGGATTCTGTGTCTGTCTCTCTCTCTGCCCCTCCCCACTCACACTCTGTCTCTCTCTGTTTCTCTCAGAAATAAACATTAAAAAAAGGTTAGAAACAGTGAATTCTCTAAAAGCACCCGGATAGCCAGGGAGCACCTCTTAAGTGGTATGATTTTATGTGCATAGTTCAGCAGTTTACCGTCCTTCAAACTGCCCACAGCCTAAGTTGTTTAGGTCTCATTTCGATAGAAATGTAATGGCTAGACTAGCTTATCCTACAGGTCTTGTATCTAAGTTTTGTTTTGTTTTGTGTCTACCTTTTAATGAAAATGTTTTAAGGAATTTTTTGGTCTCATTTTAAAAGTGGTTTTTACTGCTGCTTTAGTGAAAGAAGGGACCCAGCCTTTGTTTCCGGTTCCTTTATTAAGGTTTATAAAGTGCTTGCTGAAATGCAGTTTCTGCCCTCTGGAGGAGCTGATGGGGGGAAATATGTAATTACATGGAGATGTTGAAGATTCCTACTTCTTGGTTTTTAAATTGAAATCATTTTTTTTTTCCAGAAGTTTATTTATTTTGAGAGAGAGTGAGAGAGAGCATGAGTGAAGGAAGGGCAGAAAGAGAGGTAGAGAGAATCCCGAGCAGTCTTCACACCGTCAGCAGAGCAGTCTTCACACCGTCAGCACAGCACAGAGCACGACACAAGGCTTGAACTCAAAAACTGCAAGGTCAGACCTGAACCAAAATCGAGAGTTGGACACTTAACCGACTGAGCCACTCAGGAGCCCCTTGAGATCATACTCTTTAAGCCTTCCTGCAGAGCTACCTGGAATGCTGCTTTGGAAGTTCAAAGTACTGGGGTATAGTCATGACCTGCTGCTGACCAGCTGTGTGACTTTAGACGAAAAGTTAACTTTCCTTCTCTGGGCTTCAGTCTTCCCATCTGTAAAAACGAGTTGAAACCGAAGATCCTAAAGTAATTTCATGTCCACCATTCAATTCTTCAGTAGAGTATAATGATAGAACCTTCTACATATGGCAACATTGCTTTATTTTTTTTTTTAAGAAAAAGTAGAGAAAAATATTGAAAGCCCAGAGAAGAGTACTATGACACTGTTTACATTGCCCAGCATGAACAAATACTAACATTTCGTAATATTTGCATCAGCTCTTTTTCAACAGGATAAGTATTTCTGTTAAGTTTTTACTCCACTTTGTTACCCTTTCCACTCTTATTCCCTCTTCTCTCTTCACAGACAGCCATCATGAGTATATCCCTCCAGTCCCACTTTACTTTTATTATGTATATAACCGTAATTATCACATAGTGTTATATTTTTAATTTACATAAGTCGTAGCATAGTATCTGTCTTAATTGCTTTCGTTGCTTCATATGTTTTCAAGATGTGCCTGTATTGAACCATGTAGTTCTGTTCTATTTTCCAGTTTTTTCTGGGGGCGGGCACAGTGTTCAAAGGGATTTCTTTGTACTTGCCTCCTTGCGCAGACATACAGAGTGTCTTAAAGCTTCTGGGTCGATTATATGTACCTTTTTGACTTGACTAGGTTTCGTCAAGTGAATCTCCAACGTGGTGTCAACTTAAACACCATCGGCCGTGTATGAGTTTTCTCATTTCTTCACATCCTCTTGGATACTTGATATTTTGGGGTTCTTAATGTTTTGTTTGGAAAGTTGACCCGCGTGAGGTAATGTCTGAGTGTTGTGCATTTCCTGCATTACTAGTCAAGACAGCCTTTTCTGTTGTTGGCTGTTTCTCAGAGATCTTTATATAAGCTGGCTGCTAATCCTTTACCTATTGTGTAGATTTCAAATATCTTCTTTCGGTTTGTAGTTTTTAAGGTATGTAACTGTGTATTTTAAATTTGCCTTTTTAAAATCAGAGTTGCTAGCTGTTTCATGTACATGTTGAGTCCCATTTAAGAAATACTTCCAAGAGCGCCTGGGTGGCTCAGTCGGTTAGGCGTCCATCTCTTGCTCTCAACTCAGGTCTTGATGTCAGGGTCAGGAGTCCAAGCCCCACGTTGGGCTCCACACGGGCATGAAGCCTAAAGGAGAGGGAAAGGCAAGGAAAGGGATACTTCCATATCCATAGGTGTCAGCTGTGTGCGTTTCCTGATAGGCTTAACACAGTTTTCACTTTTAGGTGTTTAGGTATCTGGGACTTATTTTATAAATGATGTGAGGTAAGATGGCAACATTTTTTTTCTCCTATGGTAGTTCTTGCTGAGGTTTTTGCTACACAACTCCAGATCCAAGGATTCTTCTTCCTCTTCCCCCTCCTCCTCCTCCTCTCCCTCCTCCTCCTCCTCCTTTTTTAGTATAGTTGACACAGAAAGTTACATTAGTTTCAGACACAAAATGTTACATTAGATTGAGAAATTCTTAAAACAGGACAACAAAGTGTCCCTCCTTGCCACTTGAAGGTTGGAAGGTGGAGAAATTCTACCCCAGCAGCAGGGATGCTTTAGCGGACTGTTTTGTGCCGACAGAGAACGGTGGGAGCTGGTTGTAACACAGGCAAGGCAGCGGGCTGTTCAGAAAGGAAGTAGGGCTGCTCTGCAGGGGCGAGGGGCCACCTGCTGCCAGGGCCTCATGGCGTCCCTGCCGTGCAACCTAAAGTGAGAGCTGGAGCAGCAATGAAATACACCAACAGGAGAAAGCTTCGTTTTCTCCAGCCAAAGAGAGGATTGAGACTTCATATATATATCCCAACCTTCCAATCATAAAGCAGCTACAAAAGGAAAATATTAGGAAATGCAGATAGAGATTTATCAATTGTCCACTTGACCGTGGGGTTTCTTTCCTTTAAAAAAAAATTTTTTTAAGTTTACTTCTGAGAGAGAGCGAGCGAGCAGGGGAGGGGCAGAGAGAGACCCCAAGCAGTCTCTACACTGTCAGCATGGAGCTGGATGTGGGGCTTGAACTCAGAAACCGTGATTGTGACCCGAGCCAAAATCAAGAGTCAGACGCTTAATCGTCTGAGCCACCCAGGCGCCCAGGGGTTTCTAAAGATGCATAGGGGAAAAAAAAATGCCGTGAAGCCTTTACTTTTGAGAATAGGATAAAGATGATGGTTATGAAAACCTACCAGCAGAATTGAGCGTAACACCAGGGTGCTCACACACCATATGCTGAATTTCACATAGACTCGTCAGCATTAGATTTCAAGATACGGATACATTTTTCCAGTAGGTGGAATTACTATTTCTCCAGTTCTTGACTGCACTCCGTAAATACAGATGTTTGGGAAACCTTAACGATGTTCCTAGTTTCCCGGTGGGTTTTTAAGTACATATGTTGAAGTCGGTCTATATTTTCTACAGAACTACCCAACAAATGTTTGAAGATCTTTATCATGTCTCCCAAGTCTTATCTTTTTCCGTTTCAAGCATCCTACCTGCTTAACATGGAAGAGTGGTTAAAAGTTAAAAGGAGGTGGATATTATCTCTATATGACCAAGAGAATTCTAACGAGGTCCCACTGTTTAAAGGTGACCCCACTGTGCATTTGCTGCTGGCTTGCTCTTGATTGTGGCTCATTCAGTTCTGGTTGTTTGACAGAAAGCGGATTTTGGAAATAAGTCTTTTTTTTTAACTATTTAGTTATTTGTTTGTTCATTTTTTTGTTTATTTATTTTAGTTTTTGAAAGAGAGAGGGTGCGAGTAGCAAGGAGCAGAGAAGGGAGAGAGAGAGAGAGGGAGAGAGAGAACCCCACGCAGGCTCTGCACTGTCGGCTCAGAGCCTGGAGCGGGGGCTCGAGCTCACCTAATGAGAAGCTCGTGCTCACCCAACAGGGGGCTCAAACTCATGAACTCTGAGATCATGACCTGTGTAGAAATCACGAGTCAGACACTTAACTGACTGAGCCACCCAGCAGCCCCCAGTTTGAATTCTTATATGCTGCCCATTGTGTTAGGAAATAGAATATTCGCTACACCTTGCTTCTTGTAGGATATCTAAGTTTGCCCTGACTTGGCTATAGGCTTCCTAGTGTTCTGGCAATTCTTCAGATTTAAGCCTCTGAAGTTGTAGGCTCCCTCTACCAATATAGCACAAGGAAGAACCACATGTATATTCCAGTAATCTCTTGCTGAACGATTAACCACTCCGGGATGCCAAGGCTTTAAAAAATCACAATCTTTAAGCTGATCCTTTACGGTTGCGTGGACTGATTAGGTTTCAGCTAGGCTGTGCTCATGCCGCTGCAGTCAGGTGTCCGCAGGGCTGCTCCCACCTGAAGACTTGACTGGGCTCCACATCCAAGATGGCTCCCTCATGGCTGTCAGCTGGCTCTGGCTTTCAGCTCGGGGTTCACCAGTCCACACGTGGCCTTTCCAAGTGGCGTGGGCTTCACACAGCATAGAGGCTGGGTTCCCGGAGGGAACATCCCAACAAGCTGCTCTAAGGGCGATAGAAACCGCAAGACTACTCAGGACCTAGACTGGGAAAGCCAGAACATTGGTCAAGCAAGGCACCAAGTCCAGCCCAGATTCAAAGGGAGGCTGATCAGACTCTACCTCTGAAGGCAAAGGACGGCGCAGGATTTGTGGCTTTCTTTAACCCAGTGTGCACTTCCGTATGTTAATTCTTATCTCTGGCTTAGGGCATTGCCATTTGTTTGCCTTTATGTTTCACTTACCTACATCCTCGGTTTCCTCAAATATTGATTTTAGTATTAGTATTCGTATTTTTGCGCCCCCTCAAAAGGTATAATCTCTAAGCAGCAGGACCGACAGACACGGTTTCCAGAATCCTCCTTCCAGGCCTCTCCTCTCCCACTTACATTTTTATTATTCTTTTTAATTAAAAAAATTTTTTTAATGTTTGTTTATTTTTGAGAGAGAGACAGAGTGAGCAGGGGAGGGGCAGATAGAGAGGCAGACACACAGGATCCAAAGCAGGCTCCAGGCTCTGAGCTGTCAGCACAGAGCCCAACATAGGGCTCAAACCCACGAACCGTGAGATCATGACCTGAACCGAAGTCAGAGGCTTAACTGAGCCACCCAGGTGCCCCAACACTTTTAAAATCATAAACACCCTTGGCTCTGTTTTAGCCCATGCTTCCCAAACTGAAAGTCATGCAGGCACCCCTTCAGCAGCTTCCCTGTGATCCCATCTCCTGGCAGGTGCGCGGCTGTGCGGCCGGGCTAGAGTTTGCCCGCTGGGTCACGCAGGATGAGCTAGGTTGGGCTGCGGTGGCTCACGACCAGCAAGGTTTGTTTCTTACTTGTTTTTGGCGGCTGTGGGCCAACGGCAGCTCTGTTCCACGTCTTCTCCACTCTGGGCTGAGCATTGCCAGGCACTGTGTCCACAGAACAGAGAACGTGGCAAACTGTGCCCTGGCTGCAGACCCCCTCCCTCTCACTAGTCACAGCCACAAGTCTCTGGGGTTCCGCAGGCCAGCAGTGTTCCGTTTCCAAGGAGGGCACTGAACGAGAGCGCAGGGTAACACGCTCTCTGCGCTGGTCTCTGCGCTCATTCCATCCCAGTCTGTGGTGTTAATGCTACCCCCCCCCGCCCCCGCACCGTGAGAGCCAGTTTTCAAAAAGGGGGGTGCAGTCTTGAGCTTAACGTCATTTCAGTAGAAATAACTGCAGTATTCATTTCTTACCATTGCTGTAACAAACAAAGTTAGTGGCTTAGGACTGTTCGCACTTACTCTCTCGTATTTATTTCTGGAAGTCAGAAGTTCAAAATCACTTTCACTGGGTTGGAAATCAAGGTGGTGGCAATGAGGCTCTACGCCCTGAAGGCTCTAGGGGAGAGTCTCTCTTTGTCCTTCTCCAGCTGCTGGAGCTGTCGTCCTTGCATCTGGGGGCTCGTGGTCCCACCCTCTATCTTCCAAGCCCGTGGCATGGCACCTTACTTCAGTTCCCACACTGTCTTCTCCTGTTGTCCCTCTGACCCTCTCTCTTATAAAGCCCCTTGTTACTACATCTAAGAACCATCCAAAAAATCCAGGATACTCTCCTACAGATTGGTAACTTAAGGACATTGGCAAAAATCTCTTCTGCCCTGTAAGGTGACACTCATGGGTTCTAGGACCTGCGTGTCTTTGAAGGCCATTATTCAGCCTACCACAAGGGTGGTCTACCAGAAGGTTTTAAAGGACTGTGTTCTAATGACATACTTTTTTTTTTTTTTTAAGTATAGACTGACGTTAAATGTACTCAACATAAGGCGGCAGGGGCCAAGAACTAGACTCATGCTTATTGTCTCCATTATGCTTAAGAAGCTACATCTCTGTCAGCTGCTACAACATGGCGGCAAGGATTGCAATCCTTGAGGAAAGAACACAATGGGCAGCATCGGAGTGCCTCTCTTTAGCGCCTTCAGCTCGGTAGCACTTTTCTTCAGCACTCTCTCCTGGCCTGTAAGATCATCTTTGCAGCCTTTCTCAACCAGAAGTTCTCATCTGAACCACATAGAAAATGGTTTGAGTAGCAATTCTCTCAAGGTTGGATGGTACATGCCCAGCACTGTTCTAGATTCATAGAAAAGAAGCCAATTCATCCCACACAACAGATGTCTTAGGCTCATCGCATGTATATATTTAAGTAAAAACACTTCACAGCACACTCTTCACCAGGGCCACAGGGCTGAAGGGGCAGAAGTTAGGGCCTGGGATTCTGAGGGCTGCTGACTTATTTAAAATCCTACCTCTGCCGCTTACAAATAATGGCATCTACCAAGGATGACATGAGGTAACGTCAAGGCTTAGAAAGTGCCCGATACATCTAAAGCACCATATATGTTAGTTATCTACAAGACTAAACCCCACAGCATGGAGGTCTCTGTTTGGTTAACTGTTGTATTCCAGATGCCTGGAACAGCGGCTGGAACAGAGTGGGCACACTAAACATTTGTTGAATGAATGGAGGATCTTATGGAAAGCCTAGACTAGAGGGGAAAAATGTGGCTAGTAGGGATGTCCTGTAATTTATTATCCAATGCTGGACACTTTGCTGAGTAAAGGATCTTGATCCATGTGACACTGATTTTGTGTACGTCATGAAGTGAGGATCTACATTTTTTATCCTATGGTCTCGGTACAATGTAGTGAATAGAGCTCCATTTCCGCTCTGATGAGCAATACCAGTTCCACCATATATCACGTTCCTATGTATGTGAGGCTCACTGTCCCCAAACACTGGTCTACTCCAGTCCATAGGTCCTGACTACTACATACTTTATAAGCCTCGATAGGAAAATTTTGCTTCCCGATTCTTCTTCTTCAGGCTATTCGAGGTATTATGAGATTCTGCACGAGTTTTATAATTCAATGTGGTATTGTCTTTCATTTTTTCTTTCTTTTATTGGGGGGTATTTAATTCTACATTTAAATACTCAAGCTGAATACTTAGGCTAAGGAGTTTAGGTCTTTTATTTCCATCTTTCCTCTTTTGTAACATAATCATTTGAAGTTGTCCATTCCTCTCTAAGTGGTATAAGCTATAGCAAACAAGTTTTAATGCTAAGTATTTTAAAATTTTTTATTATAATTTCTCCTTGACACCTAGGTTGTTTAGAAGTATGTTTTAAATTTTCCAAAAAATACAGGGTTTTTCTAGCTTCTCTTTTTGTAATTATTTTTCTAAACCTAATTGCATTTGGTGGAGTATGTAGTTTATATGATCCTAGTTCTTTGCAATTTGTTGAAGCTAGTGCACAGTCAGGTTTGATTAATGTCCCGTGTGTGTTTGGAAAAGATGTGTACTCTCCAGTAGCAAGGCACACACTATTCTATGCAGGTGCATTGAGATTTTAAAATCTATACCCTTTCTGGCTTGGGGAGGTCAATTACTAAGATGGCTGCCCACTGTGGTGATGCATTTGTCACCTTCTCCTTCTAGGGTCTTTTGTTGGTTGGTTGGTTGGTTAGTTGGTTTTGCATGTGGAGTCTTTTTATGTGTCATCTTACAAGTTTCGAAGAGCTATAACTCCCTGCCTCTCTCTTAGAAGGACGCTGCTGATTCCACAATGATTTAACTCTATGTGATCTTTTCATCTCTGTTTTAACTTAAAGCCTGTTTTGTATTTTGTTTTATATTAATATAGCTACCCTACTTTAGTTCTTTTTAGAATTTGCTTGATATATTTTCCCCATCCTTTTGTCTTTAACCTTTCTATGCCTCTCTCCATTATATGAATTCAGGTGAATTCCTTTAAACAAACACATGGTACATTTCTTTCCCTTGTCTTGTTTTTAAATAGTCCGATGAGCTCTATCACTTCACTTCCATGATAATCTTTTACACTGCCAGTGCTTAATGATTTGTTTCTATCATCTGTTGGTTTTGATTGCTTATATCAGCTGTTGAATTCCTTGTTTTTTCTAATTTTTTGTTTGCTTTTTATCTTTATATCCTCACCTTAACTTGGGATGAATGGTATTTTCTTCTTTTTCCACTTTTCCCCCTACCTAATTTCTGTCCTCTTGGTGGCTACCCCAGAAACTTTCATATGCATACGAAGTAAATTTAATCAATAACTTACCTTCCACCCAAGCTATTCAAAGATCTAGGTATACTTGGTTTCCAGTTGGCCTATCCTTTTTTTTTTTTTTTAACTTTTAAGATGTTTATTCATTTTTCGAAAGAGAGAGACAGAATACGAGTCGGGGCAGGGGGGGGGGAGCAGAGAGAGAGAGGGAGACGCAGAATCCGAAGCAGGCTCCAGGCTCTGAGCTGTCAGCAAAGAGCCTGACGCAGGGCTCGAACTCATGAACCACAAGACCATGACGTGGCTGCAGGCAGACGCTTAACTGACTGAGCCACCCAGGGGCCCCTCCAGTTGTCCTATCCTAACTTTACTTAGGAAAAGATCGTTTTGCTGGATACACACCTATGGGCTGCCAGCAGTATTTCCCCTCAGTATCATGAGATGTTAATCCATTCTCTTTGGGCCTTGGTGTTGCCATTGTGACTCAGCAGTCCGTCTGGGTCTGTGTATATAATCTGTTATTTTTACTCTCTAACTTAAGATTGTCCCTTTGTGTTTGGTGTTCTGTCGCTTTGCTACACAGTGTGTCTAGGTACGGATTTCTTTTTATCTTCTTACTTAGAATTTAGTTTTCTGAAACAGAATTGATCTCTTTCATCCATTCTAGAAAATTTCTCCATCATTTCTTACTATTTGATCTCCCTGTTGGCTCTATTATCTCCTCCGAGAGCTCCTATTAAATGTGTGTTGAATGCACTCACTCGATCCTCCTCGTCCCTTGCCTTCTTGCGCATATTTTATGTCTCACTTTGTCTCTTTGTTGCAACCGGGTTGGTACTTCAGACCTACTTCCAGCTAATTATTTTACTTTTGGCAATGTCTAATCTATACATTAGTCTGTCCACGGAGTTTTTAATTTCACTTTTCTCTCATTTTTAGAAGTTCTGCCATTTGTTTGTTTTTTTTTTTCCAAAACAACCTAGACAATTTTGATTTTTGTTTGCATCACATTTCGTGCTTTCTTTTGTTTCTATAAAATATTAAGCGTATTTATTATAGCATGAATTCTAGAACCAGACTCCCTGGCTTCAAATCTGGATGAATTTGAACTAGCCATGTAACTAACTTCTCTGGAACTCAGTTTCCTCACATGTGGAATGAAGGAAATAATAATTCTCGTCTCACAGATGCTGTTCTATGTGTTTGCTGTTGTTATTATTATATTTGGATCCAATAATTGCCATACCTTCAGTTTCCTCAGGTCTGATCCTCCTCTTTCTCTTCCTCCCCTCCTCCCCCCTTCTTCTCCTCCTCCTCCTCTTTCTTCTTCCTCCTCCTTTTCTCCTCCTTCTCCTTCTCCCCCTCCCCTCCTCCTTTTCTCCTCCTTCTCCTTCTCCCCCTCCCCCTCCTCCTTTTCTCCTCCTTCTCCTTCTCCCCCCTCTTCTTCCTCCTCCCCCTTCTCCTCTCTCTTCTACTCTTCTCCCCCTCCTCCTCCTCCTTCTTGAAATATAATTGACATATAACATTAGCTTCAGATGGACAACATGATCTGATACTTGTTTATATTGTGAAATAACCACAGTAAGTCCAGCTGACATCTAACACACACATAGTTATAATTTCTTTTTCTTGTGATGAGAACTTTTAAGATCTGCTCTCAGCAACTTGAGGTCTGAATCTTAAGCCAATATTTCTAGGGACTCCTGCCTGTGGTGACTGTTTTTCCATACGATAAAGCAGTTTGTGGTTTCTATTCATCCAGATCAGAATAATAGATTTATAATTTTATCAGTATCATCTTCATGCCAAAAAGGTAAGCATTTGTCGAAGTGTGTACAGTTCAACATACGTAAGTGATAGTTTCCTATTTTTGAGAATACCCGAAGCCTACTTTCTAAGATGACTTAGATGCCCACTTACTCTGTGGCTTTGAAGGTCAATGTAAGATTCCTAGGAGCTCATAGAGCGACACGGGAACCTCTGGCAAGTTTTTTTTAGAGGAGCCCTTACCTTGAGAATCAAAGAATAAAAGTCTATCAACAACTAAAACCAACCAGAGCCCCTGCGAAGCCAAGTGACCTAGTATTTCACTTTTCCGTGGTTAATCTGAGACTCCAAGAGAGCAAAACCTTCAACCTGGGCAATGAACTTGACATTTTTAGACCGTATTGTTGACAAAAATAATCAGCCTCCCTCATTTCATTTTTCCAGCAGCCAGAGAGAGCTTTAAATGCGCAAAGTGTTCCTTATCTCTATTCCTTTTGGTCACAGTGATAGATTTGAAGAAACCTATTAAAGTTTCCCTTAGGCTGTGTTGACATTTTTAGGTGCTAACATTCCAAATTCTTCCTTCCCACGAATTCTTAGGAGAAATATCCAATTATTTTCTTCCCTTTTACCATGATGACCTGTTCCGGAAACCGAAATAAAACCCTGCAGGCCCCTCTCTCTCTCTCGCTGTGGAATAAGGAGAGAAGCCAAGGCTTTGATTCAAGACGCTAGTCGGCCGGTGTTTGACTAGGACTGAGAGCAGGATTTCCCATCCCCACCCTAGGAAAACATCATTCAGACAGAGAAGGATTCATCCCCCAAAGAAGGAACGGGCACAGTAATCTCTCATGCGTGTAGGGTTCTCACCCGGGGGCAACAGAGTAAAAACTCAAACCAGGTAGCTTCACAAAGACTCAAAACGCAAAAACAGAAATGTGACTGTTCTTTTTTTTTTTTTTTAACTGAATGCCCTATTGTGTTTCCAGGATAAAGAACATTTTTAATATTGGAAAACAGTAACCTTCTCATCCCTCCAGCCCACCCGAGCAGACATCATGCAAACAAAACTTAAACCCTGAGATTGTTGGGTAAGCGTCCAAACTTCCTTGGGTTCCTTACCCCGCTGGGAAGGGTCTGCAGACTGAGGGACCAGGCAACAGGCCAACTTTGCGAAGCTCCACCACCCCCCCCCCCCAGCCCTCCTCCCGTGCTGCCTTCCCTGCCAGCATTTGACAAGCTTGCCCTCCAGCCACGGCCCCTGCTTGTTTTCTCCAGCCTGCCCCTCACCTCATTATTTTCATCTCATGTGGTCTTAACGGACTGATTGCTTGCCTGTAGCCATAATAATGGCCAAGGTGAGCAAAAAGAGATCTAAAATCTAAAAATCCAGACTTTTTTGAAACCCGGAAGACCCCACTAGTCCTGCACTTTCAGCAGGGTCGGGGTAGTTGCACCCCGTACAGAAGGCACTCGCGATCTCCAGCCCACTGGGGCCCCACTGCTGCTCCCTGCCCCTGCCCCGGGGCCACAGTCGGGACTGAGGGATCTGCTTGGAGCCCGGGGAATCAGTGTCCCGAAGAAAGAAGCGACAGCCCTTTGGCCTCAGTCTCTCCAGTCCCAATCCCAGAGTCTTATGGGGGATAAGAGAGAATAGAAAAGGGCATTTGAAGAGGGAGCTCCTCTGATGTACATTTCCTAGATGCCAAAGCCCCCATCCCTACCCCTCCGGGTAGGAGGCCCGCGGCCCACGCGAGGACAGCCGAGCTGGGCCCGGGCAGCCGCGTTCTCCATGTTTGCGGTCCATGTTGTAGGTTAACAAACCTGAGTCAATAATGGAAACCATTAACCAGCTGTTTCGGCTTCTGTAAATTGCTTTGCGAATGCATCTCCCCATTCACTGTTCTGACTAACTGGTAACCGCTAAAACACTGAGATAAAAGCCTATGCAGTTCCCTGTTAGAGTGACCAGAAGGGGTTAACTGCCCGTCTCACTCCTGCAACTTCGCCTCCTTGCTACATAGCTAACTTATTGCAGTGGGCTCTCACCCTACTGTTTTGAGCTGATCAAAGGAAGGCCAACATGCGAGAAGTCACGTAACTGCTGGCCCGCGGTGTCTGAAGTGTCTAACTATAATTGGTCATTTCAAAGCTCACTTAAGACAAAGAACCTTGAAGCAACAGGCCCCCGCCAAAGGTAACATCTATGCAATTGGCTACCAAGGAATGTCATAAATCACAATTGGTTAACTAATTTATGATGCACCCTAACTTGCTAAAATCCATATAAGCCCACTGCTGCCTTTGTTCGGGGCCCATTCTCTGCACTTTCTCCTTAACATCAGGAGATCAGGTTTGGCCCGGCCGTAAATAAAATCTTGCCTCACTTCTGTTCGGCGTTTGGTGGTCTTTTCCGACAACACCGTGCAACATCCATCGGCTCGTTGATTCTCACAGTTGTGGCACAGTCCTGCTCATTTCCCTGCTGACATCTGTGTGCACGGACTCCACTTCCCGGCCTCTCTCCTGGCCGGGTGTGGCCTCATGACTCAGTGCTCACCCGCAGTCCAGAAAATTCTGTTTTTGCAACGTCTGGCAAGTGTCTCTAAAGGGAGGGACAGGCGCCTCTACAAGCTTTCCCCTTTCCACTGGCAGAGTCCGAGCCCCAGAAGGCCTCTTGCGCCCGGCGGTGACCCAGGCGAGCGCGCTTCGCGTGGTGGCGGCTGCCCACATGACTCCGTGGACTGCCACACCAGCCATGGACTCTACCTCTGGGCAGCGTGGACGTGAGAGGGATGGACTTCTCGGTGGTCGAAGCCATATTATTTGGCGCTTATATGCGCAGCTGAACCTACTCCTAGATGATACAGAAGTATTACATCCCTCTGGTACAGATGAGGAAACTGGGGCAGAGGCATTCCGTCATTTGTCTAAGATTATGGTGTTTCAGCCAGGTCAGAGTCCCCTGCAGAGTGCAGAATACCTAGCAACGGTATTTGAATCTATCACAATGACCCCAGTGGTTCTGGAGCGCGTGCGCTCGTGTGTGTATGTGTGTGTGTGTGTGTGTGTGTGTGTGTGTGTGTGTGTGTTTAGTAACGAAATTTTAGAATTTAGAAAACTTCGACACTTCTAACCCTGTATGTTTGCCAAGAACACAAAAGTAAATGATAACATCGGGTTAGTATCATGTGTCTGAATAAAATCTACTAGTCACTTGAAAATTTTAGATTATGATGTATCAGGATTTTTTTTTTTGAGGGGGGTGAGGGAGACAGAGAGAGAGAGATAGAGAGAGAGAGAGGGAGAAAGAATCTTAAGCAGGCTCCACACTTAGTGTGGAGCCCAACACAGGGCTCAATCCCTTGAGCCTGGGATTGACCTGGGATCATGACCTGAGCCAAAATAAAGAGTCAGATACTTAACCAACTGAGTCACCCCAGGTGCCCCTAGGATTTTCCAAAGCGAGAACATTTACTGGGTGAGCACGTCAAGAAAATATAGAGGACATACAGAGCACAACTTTCAATTATTTAAACCCTTTTAAACACACGTCATTGAAACATTAGTTATTTGCAACTTTAGTTACTACTATAGTTAGCTGCAAGTTTTCAAACTAAATGATCAAGCTATGCTCAAGCCCAGTGACAACCCTCTGGCTTTGAGGACGTTTGTCTGGATTCTTTCTCAGCCTCTCTTTCCTCTTCGGTACTTCTCAGCTTCTGGAAGCCACCACTGACCTTTCTGCCGCTCTTCCTGACTTCAGGGCCACACTGGCCACCATCACATCACTCCCAGTGTCTCTGTTCCCCTCACCCTCCCTCCCTCCTTCCTCTCCCACCTGATTCCTGGAATAATGGCCACTTCCCCTCAGGCGCCATTTTCCAGCCCTTTTCCCTCTGGGAAAGATAGGAGGAAAGGTCTTGTGGCAGGTGAGCTGATCGGGTCCCTCAGTAAAAGCAATGCCTGGTCGGTCCCAGTTCTGCGGCAGCAAGATGGCCTAGCAGAGAGCCACTGCTATTCCCCTGCGTCCGCGGCCGGCCGTCACCGAGAGGCAGGAGGGGCGGCCTGTGCTCCAGGTCCGCCGCAGCTTCCCTCACGTGCGCGCAAGCTCGCCGGCCAGCTGGGCTGCAGGCCACACGGGGCTGTACCTGACTCTGTGCTCTTCTTCCCAGCACCAGCTGTCACCCCTGCAGGGCTTCCCAGAAGTGGGGTGACATTCTCTCCGGAAACATGAAAGGCAGGATAGTTCTGGCTGTGACCGCAAGGGGGCAGCTAGACCTCAGGGGTGGTGGATGGTGTGGTTACTCCCAGAATGGCGGTCCCTTGAGATAGCTGGAAAAGTGTCAAGGCATTTGCTGTGTGTCTGTCTGTCCTCCCACAGCCATTGGTGTGAGACAGAACTTGAGAAAGTCATCGAGTTCATTTTTCAAATCCTTGATCTACAATTTAAAAAAATTAAAGGTTTCGTTTGTTGTTGTTGTTTTGTTTTGCTTTTTTTAATATTGTCAGTTTTTCTCAGGGCCACCATTTTGCCAGAAGCATCTGGTATTGCTATGGCAACAGAATGAGGGCCTGGTGCTTGATGCATAATGTGGATGGAATTTGGAGATTTTCCTCTTCTGAATATCATCCACAGGCAAGGAGGATATTTTAATTTTACAGAAGGCAGAGTGGGAACGAAGGGATAAGAGAAGTGAGACTCTGGGCCACGTGGAGACACATGGTCCCCACACATCGATTAGGCACTGATGGAATCGAATCCTTCTTCCCATTAATGTCTGCGATCTGTCCCCTTAGCTGCTGTCCAGCCTCAGTGCACACTTGCGAGCCCTGTCAATGCCGAGCCCCTACCCCCTCCTGTCAGTCTCCACACCATTTCCAGAATGTTTTCCAAGATGCAAATTGCGTCACTTTCTTATTTAAAATCCACTCACACTTCCCTTTGGCCTACAAGGAAAACTACTAATTTGTTGCTTAGTATGCAAGACCTTTCTTATTTTGGTTCCTACTTTTATGACATCGCCTCTGCTTCCTCCCTGAGACACCAGCCCAGCCAAATACAGGTTTTCCTCGAGTTGCTTCTCTGAGTGGAATGTCTTTTCTTTCCCTGCCCAGTAGGGAGAGTGAGGGCCATACCGTTCAGTGCTCCCACCCGCCCTCAGCACTGTCCCCGTGCCTCAGTGGTTTGTGTCTATTTGTTGCCCTGCCTTTCCTGTCAGATTTTGAGATCCTAGAGGGTTGAGTTTTCCCCCAGGGAACCTCATGCAATTGCCAAACAATGAGGTACACAACAGAATGGGAGACAAGGCAGATTTTGCGCCCTTGGGGCCGGGCTGGTCAGCACTGCGGGAGGCCACGCTCTCAAAGCCCCAGGGTGATTTATTTAAGGCGGCTACGGGCAGGGCCTCCTCAAGGGCAAAGGGCCAGAGTAATCGGAGGCCGGTCGAGATGGACTAATCATGAGGCAAAACCCCTGAGCACAGAGTCCAGGAGCCAGCCCCACAGGCTGCTCTCCGTACTCCCACATACCAGTCCTCCCAAGATGGCAGACGGCTCGGCGCCCTGCAGCCACACATGCAGGATGTGATGCTTTATCCACCTCTTTGCCTCATTACTCCTGCTCAGCCATCAAGACTCGGCTCAAATGACAGCTCCCCTGTGAGGTGTTCCTTACTGCCCCTCTCATGGAGCACAGCTTCTGGATCCTGGGGTTCCTACAGCGCCTCAAGACCCCAGGTCACCCTGAGAAGAGATGGTTCTCTTCTAGGTGACCCCTTACTTCTCAGGGAACACGGTCTCTGGAAGTCATGCATGTAACACGTGAGTAGCTCACACCTGGGGGAGGACTTCCTAGGGGCCTCAGAGCATGCTGGGATATAGCATGTTGTATTTAGAAACCAAAACCCCTTGATTATTCAAGAAAAAAGTTGATGAGGCCCAGAACTGGCACCGGGCCTCGAAAGCTGCCAGGAATGGCGACAGCGTCCAGGACACATCTCCGTCTCCATCTCTCCTTTCCTGGGGCCCCAATGACCCCTGGCTTCCCTGGGTACATCTGCTTCCTTCCTCTCTCCCCTCCCCCACCTCCCAAATGCGGCTGACTCCAGGCCAACGAGGAGGCTACCTGTCCCTCACTGCTCAGTGCTGCCTTCAGCCTCTGCCCTGCTGCTAAGGGAATATTCTCAGGCCAACTGCCCCTCAAATTCCAGTCACACGTGACTCAGAAGAGCAGGTCACAGAACACCCCAGGTTGGGGAGGGAGGTCAGGGTTTCCAAAGACTCTCTTTGGGAACATGTTATGATGAGGAATGGCTGTTGTATGTAGGCGATGAATCACTGCATTCTACTCTGAAACCAATATTGCACTGGATGTTAACTAAAGTTTAAATAAAAATTAAGTTTAAAAAATCCTGCAAAAAAAGCAAAAACAAAAACCCAACAACTCTCCTTTGTCCCTAGGTAGCTGCTTGTAGCCCCGCAGAGGGGCACAGCGCCACCTGGTGGACCTTCAAGGTAGAGCTGCCCCTTGTTACCTCGGCCGCAAGTGCTGGCCTCCTCAGGCCTGTGAGGCTTTCAAGGCTCAAGGTTAACCTTGCCTGGTGCTGCCCTGCTGAGCGGGACACGACACGCCCCTGTGGCATGGTGGAATTTTTTCCTCTTGCTTGCTCCCTTCAAACCCCTTCAGAACAGGAGAACTAAGGTTAAAACAAACAGGAAAGGGCAAGAGTTCGAAAAGGCTAAACTGTGAGGGCGAAAAAGAGGGAGCAGGGGTGTGAGAGCGAGAGGAAGGAGGGCAGGCACACATCGATAGTAGCAGGCACCTCTCCTTTCTTCCGCCACTGGAGGCCACCCAGAGTCCCAGTCAAGCTGCCCACGTAGGGGTTTCCCTCACAGGAAACGATACTGGGTATAAAACGTGATACGACCTACTCTCTCACTGGCATCTTCCCTGGGCCCAGACTCCGTCCTCGCGGGGCTCTCCGCTGTGAGACAGACATGGATACCCGACCAAGGCGAGTGCAGGGGCGAAGCCGGCCTTCTCAGCCTCGCCACTGCTGACAAGTGTCGGGCCAGCCTTCGCTGTGCGGGGCTGCCCTGCGCTCTGCGAGGTGTTTAGCAGTGCCCCTGCCCTCTACCAGACGCTAGCAGCATCCCGACTACCCCTAGTTGTGAGAACCCAAAGCGTCTCCAGACACCTCTGCCTGTCTCCTGGGGGCAAAATGGCCTCTCGTTGAGGACCCCTGAGGTAGACGTTTTGGTTGCCGGTAGAGGGAGGCCTGCGCTCTGGCCCGGAAGTAGATGGAGAGAACAGGGGACTGAGCACATCCCACACGAGAGCAGCCAGGGCTCTGAGTGGTCCTGGCTTCCACACAGTGCTGACATCTGAGGGCCGGGACGCCCAAAGTACGACAGCAGCACCTCAAAGTGCCGTCAAGGCAGAATGTCTCCACTGGTTTTGGTAGCACGTGACCCCTTGTTACAGATGGAGATTCCACGTCCCTCCTCCAGCGTCCTGTATGGCTTTGGGACACAGTAAAAGTTGCCAAGCTGAGAGTGACCGAAACACACCGGTTGTCTTCGCCTTCACGCACCAGGCAAAAAGGGTCTGGGGTAGCAGGAGGCCGAGCTGGAGACTTTGTCCGGAGCCACTAGACAGAGCCTGGCAGCCTCTCGTACAGAGTCTGGATTTTATTTCAATGTACCTGGAATGACCTGCCGACTAGAAAAGGTGGAAATGTAATAGGGATACGTTCTGGTGTACATTTGGGGCCCTCACCCTCTGACCTCATGTAACCATTATCTCTCACAGGCCCTGCCTGCAAACACACCATCACGTTGGGGGTTCTGGCTGCAACATCCGAATTGCGGCTGACGCCGACTTTCAGTCCATGAGTTCTGCCCTCTGACGCTTGGAAGTCCACCCCTGGATGCCGGAGCCTTGGCTTACATGTGGCCCTCTTCCTCTGGCCCCACAGTGCTTGGATGGGAAGGCTAATTTTCTCGTTGCTTAGTTTTTCATCACTTTCCCCCACAATAGGAGTAATGAGAGGTAGTGAGTGGTTCAGAAAGAGAGACCCTGAGGTGGAGACAAATGCCTTCTTCCTCACATTTTCATCCAGGGCCAAGGCTGCGTACTGCCGGTGGGCTGTGCATTTATACAGCTGTGGCCAAAACAGATGAAGGAAGTTGAGAGATTCAAGGAGCAGCAGAGC
The DNA here is from genome assembly GCA_030068075.1 of Paguma larvata. Taxonomy (NCBI): domain Eukaryota; kingdom Metazoa; phylum Chordata; class Mammalia; order Carnivora; family Viverridae; genus Paguma; species Paguma larvata. Next base: position 115,535,259 of record CM057828.1, read on the forward strand.
ACTTGGGTCTCTCCGAGGAAGTTCCAGACATGACCAGCAGGTGGCAGCAAGTGAACAGTAATTTCGTCAGACTAAATCCCAGCTCTGGGCGACCGGAGTGGCAGGAACAGCATGAGCCTCCCATCCACTCTCCACCAGCCCGCGTCTCCACAGAAGAACATGGTCCTTCGTGGGTTTCAGGAGGCTCCTCTGTGTGTACGTATCGACACTAATACCTGTACCTACTGATTTTCACTGACCACTCACACCACGGTATACTTCTGACCCCCCTAAATGCTCTGAAGGAGGGGGTGCTCATAGCAGGGGCCCTGATCCAGGCTTCCTGGAGAGAACATTCCAGGCAGACGAGAACTAGTGGCTTAGGCTTGTCTGAGCAGCAGAGCGGACAGCAGGGCAGCAGGAACAGGGGAGTGATGGGGGGATGGGTTGGAACTGACACAGAGGACTGGTAAGCAGCCAGGTCCTGTAGGGCAGAAAGGTCTCGCTTCACCTTGGAGTGTCTCCTTTAAGGAATTTTAGTCAGAAGTGGCAGAAGGGCAAAGGAGGGCACGACCTCTTTCTCTGGAGTCGCTCAGTGAAAGAACGTTCTTTCTCCAGGGTGTGGAAGGTGTGTGGGACCTGACAGAGGTCACTGTGTGATTCTGTTCCTCTATGGAAATGAAGAGCGTCTGATTGCAATCACTGTACAATGGTCTATTTACTCCTGAAAGTTCCTTTCCCTGACTCCATTTCCTGGTGAGGGAACTCCTTCTTGTGAGGGAAATATGCCCTCTTGGCTTGGTTTACCCTAGATGTCAGGGCACAAAACACTGCTCAAGGTCCCAGAGGTAGGCAGGGTCTTTGCTTCAGAAAGAGCAGAGATCGTGCCTGGGAGGCGCTTTCTGCCTTAGAAGAGACCCGACATGTGGAGGCAAGAGGTGCCGAGGCCCCAGACTCCAGCACTGGTGCGTGTGGCACAAAATCAGGTGGGGAAAGACACCCGAGAGAGGAGACTGAGGTCAAAGACGAGCCTTGCCTTCCTCACAGATCTAAGGAATCTTACATCGCTAATCTATCTAGAATCTTCGGTCTGATCAGCCTGAGGGGCTGCACGCACACCAGTTCTAGTGCTAGCTCAGAGTATGGTTAAGGAAATCCGCTACAGAGGAGCAGTTCATGCCTTCCCCAGACAGAACCCCAGGCCTGTCACTCACCAGTGTTCGTTACCACCTGTGTTCTTTCTGCCCTGCAGAGGTACGGCGGCTGGTCAGAGTGCGGGATTGGTCCCCACTGCCCTTTATCAAGAGAAAAGGGGACTTAATCTCTAAATCCTCTGAATAAAGCCAGAGATGGGGCTGAAAAACGTGCACTGGGTGACACAGTATGGAGGCGTTGTGCCACTAGAGGGAGCCATTTCAGGGCGCAGTGGGAGCGGAGGCCAGTGGGCGTGGTGGAGGGGTCCTCGTGGGGACCGAAGCCCAAGACAGGGCCCTGCAGAAGGTCTTCCGGGAGCTGGGGAAAGGCACCGGGTCACCCATCGGGCATGGACTCAGGGCTCTTGGAGGGGAGAAGGCCCTCGTGGTTTGGGCTCTGCCTACATTTCTAACCCAAATCTGGGAGCCTACATACCACCCTCTGACCTTCTTACTGGACACGGGTGAAGGCAGGGAGAGGTTTCTCCTGACTGGTCCCCCTCTGCTCACCGTGGGCTTCTAGATTCTCTGCCCCGACCTCAGATTCCATATCACCCGAATAGTTTTCATATCTACATGGGCTACCCTCCTCCCTGCTGCCACCCCCCCCCAAAAGGAGTGCTTCTATACTTTGCTTTTTTTGCTTTATACATTCGTAATATTTCATCCAGAGACTAGAAGCACCATTTGAAACAAACACATCGGTAACTTGGTATTCCCCAGCCAACAGGACCTCTGTAACAAGCGTAAAAGGGCACCAGAAAAGTCTCGTGTAACCGACTACTGGGAGCATTGTGAGGACTCACGGCTTCTCCAGACTGTGGGAGGAGTTACACCTGTACTTTCTTGGCGTCATATCCTTAAATTACTCCAACCCCAAAGGCGCTTGAATACTGTAATTGTTAGCTACCTGCAAACAAAACAAGCCCTAAGCGTAGCCAGTGTTGGGAGACCCCGGTAGCACTGGAAGGGTCAAAACACAAGGAAAGTTTCAGGCGCACCCAGGGACACTGTCAGCGGGGAGGGAGAAACGATGTCCTTCAGTTCCGACTATTTTTTTAAAAAGTTGGAACATTTGAAAAACAGTAAAATATTTTTTCAAGTCTGAATCTGCTATCGTGGGGTAATAGTCACCTTTTGTTTTTAAGATACACCATCTTCCGGGGCTCCTGGGTGGCTCAGTCAGTTAAGCTTCCGACTCTTGAACTTGGCTCAGGCCATGATCTCACAGTTAGTGACTGACAGCAGAGAGCCGGCTTGGGACTCTCTATCCCTCTCTCTGCTCCTCCTGTGCACTCTCTCCCTCTCTCTCTCAAAGTAAATAAATAAGAAAATAAATAAAAAGACACACCATCTTCTCATTACTTCTGGGGTCCCCTGCTTTCCTAGTGCGAGACTGTGGTTCCCAGCCCTGGCTTCTCTTAGAATCACCCAGAAAGTTCTGACGGTCCCCTGCACGGGTGAACCTCTGTCCCCCCCCCCTCATTTAGGATCTCTGAAGGTGCGACCCAGGCTTCTGCATTTTTCAAAGCTTCCCATGTGATCACAAGTGCAGCCAAGTTTGAGAACTTGCCTCAGGAATCCACGTTTATCCCAAATGCGAGATCCAGTTTCTTGAGTCTTTCTACCACTGGGGTGTATCCCCGCTGGCGGTCCCCGTCTCCCCACCCTTTCCCATTAGCCAGAGAGGAGACTGTGTCTGTGGCAAGGAGAGCCCTCTTTCTAAATGATTCAGCACCTTGCTAATCTCGGAGCTTCAACAATTAGAAAAGAAATCTGTTCCCACCCTCTGCTCAATATTTCCTGTCCCTTTCCTCCTTTTTTTTTCAAGTTTTTAAATTTTTTTTTATTTATTTATTTTTTTATTTTCAGAGATCGAGAGTGGACAGTTGGGGGAAGGGCAGAGAAAGGGAGAGAAAGAGAATACGAAGGAGATTCCGCACCGTCAGCACACAGTCCGACTCTGGGCTCAAACTCAAAAAGCAGGAGATCATGACCTGAGCAGAAATCTAGAGTCAGATGCTTAAGGACTGAGCCACAGAGGTGACCCTCTCTCCTCCTTAAACTAAATACTGTAGAGGTTGGGTTTCTTTTGTCCTTAATCACTTGCTTTACCAGGCAGAAACAGAGAGCGCATAAATGCTAATAGCGATAGCGGTGTCATGAAAAAGTTCCAGAAATGGCAGGCCCTTCAGGTGCACCGAGCTCTGGATTTGCCCTCTAAGCGGCGGCCGCCTCACGAGGCTGGATCTTCACTGCTGGATCCTGCCGCCATCCGGGTTCTTCCTGACTTTTTCAACAAGGAAGTGTGTGTTCGGTTTACTACGCCAGTGATTCCGAGCCGAAGCAGTTCTGCTCTTTAGACACAAGTGCAGGTGTTTGTGGAGAGCTCTGTAGCTGTCACAGGGATGAGGCAAAACTGGCATCGTGTGGGTGCGGGCCAGGGCTGCCAGGCGTCCTGAACGGCCTGCCAGGAACTGTCCCCTGCAGCAGGACCTGAAAATGTCCCACCCAACATTCATGTGAGCGAAAAACCTATTTACAATGATCTTCACCTGCAGCCAATTCCGCTTTAAAAATAAGCCTTTAGGGGCGCCTGGGTGGCTCCGTCGGTTAAGCGTCCGACTTCGGCTCAGGTCATGATCTCACTGTTACCAAGTTCGAGCCCCGTGTGGGGCTCTGTGCTGACGGCTCAGAGTCTGGAGCCTGTTTCAGATTCTGCGTCTCCCTGTCTGTCTGTGCCCCTCCCCTGCTCTTGCTCTCTCTCTCTCTCTCTCTCTCAAAAATAAATAAACATTAAAAAAATAAAAATAAAAAGAAGCCTTTAGGCATTCTTGGAAATATGCAAAAACTTTTCCAAGAAGGTGTAAAATGAGAGAGAATCGTACTTTGTTTGAAGCTTCAGACAGAGTCGTTCACTATTTGGGAGAAGTCACATCAACAAACAACGTTCATGGGGTTTGAGTCTCCAAACGAAGCGAGTGCTCTTGTCGCGGTGGTCTGCTCAGGGGGTGCAGGCCTGTGGCGGCTCCACTGTATTACCGTCAGGGCATATATTTGCTTACGTTTTGAAACTATGTGAGTAGTTTATCAATTAGAATTTTATTTCCCACATAACATTTGTAATTTAAAAGACAGCACAGGATCTGATAAGACTGAGGCCTTCGTCCTCGCATTTCAAACACTCTCTGAGGGGCTGAGCTGCCCACTCACAAGTCCCGAGCCTGGGAAGTGTCGGGAAGCAAGACCCTCAGAAATACCTTTGAGGAGCGGCTTGGGAGCCGTTCACCCCCAGGACTGAAGAAAATGCTGTGCAACCAGCCTCTGGATAGAGGATTTCTGGAGAGGGGGAGGCGTGGCCTAGTGGAGCGTAGGCGGGGTGGGGGGCGTGGTCGGGGCGGGGCCTTTCTGGCTGGCGTGTTGATTTCCCTCCCTTCTCGCCAGGCGGTTTTAGTCCACCTGCTTACAGAAAAAGGGGTCGGTGATTCCAGGTAACGACCCAGCTTCACCTGCCTTCCAACTGAGGCTGGATGAGAATATTACCCCCCTGAGCAGAGCGCTCCTCTGTCTATCCATTTTTGAAGGTGAGGCAGCCAAAACTGGTAATAATCTCTAAACGAACTAGCTATTTTGTGCTTCCGTTTGGTCCGGTGAGGAAAAACTGCCTGTCAACTCATTTCAGAGACAACCAGAGCGGGGCCTCCTGCATCCCAAGGAGAACGATCGAGGGCCTATACCTCTGCCTCATTCCAGACGTGTGTCGTGTACTTTTTATCTGTTACTCAGCCTGTGTTTTCTACGGCACGATGGGGAAGGGGTAATGACAGTAATTTTTTCACAAGGTTTTGGTGAGGATTGAAAGGAGATACATGCCGAACGCTTAGCGTGATACCTGGCCCATAGCTGGCAACAGACGGCAGTTATTGTTGATACGTTCACACACGCAAGGAGTAAAGACTTCCCCATCAATGCCAGGCACTGAAACAACTGGAACATTTTGTGTAAGGCTACCCCGTGCTCCTCTGCCTTCCAGGCGGAGTGCGTCGAGCATAACTTGACCTTCTTGCCTCCAGGTTATCAGGTCGAGCTTTTGTTTCCAGCTGGACACCCATGAGCCCTGGCAGATGTGGGATTCTCTCCTCAAAAGTACTCGCGTGATCACTTTATTATTTTTTTTGGACATGACCTCAGGAGGATAGATCACAGTGCACAGCTGCCTGCAGTTGGTCCACGGTGCGTTTCCCCTGCAAAGTCACGTGGTTGCTTCTGCGCTATCACCTTTTGAACTTTTGGTTGAAGCAGTCTTTCTTCCTCTGCTCCCTCCAAGTAAAGTTCTTGGTTGCTCTCAAAGGCTTTTGCATTTTCAGAGCCACGGAGAGGGGAAGAAGCTAGTCTCAACTGCAGAGGGGCGCACTTGGGACGCACTGTGGAGGAGGGGCATGGCCTCAGCTGCTCAGGAAGCCCGGTGGTTGTGTCTGCTTCTCTTCACCGGTCACGCCCGGGGTGCTCAGCTCAGGGGGGGACACCAACTGCTCCCGCCATTTGAGGAGACTGAGCGGGGTGAATTGGGGTGCACCTTCTCCCCATCCTGAAAATGCAAACTTGCAAAAGGACCACTCTTTAGTAGCCATGATTCTAGGGCCCTAACTTTGTTCCAAGACTGTGTAAATCTTTTTTTTTTTTTTACTTTGGGAGGAGTTGCAGTCACCGCACGGAAAGAAAAGCAGCCTCTTTAACGCTGAGGCACAATGAAAAGGTCTGTGTTAGACCGGAGAGGGCCACATCCCATCACCTCTGTGAAAGACCTCTCCTCTGGACCCCCGCAGCCAACCGGTAGGCTTGTCCCACTTCTTGTCCGCAACCACTTGGAAACCTTTGAAGAGCAGGACCAGTGTCCAGTTATCAGTGTAGCAGTGACAAGGACAGCAGCCCTAACCTTTATTCAGGATGCAATGTATGTCTGGCACGGCCTTAAGAACGTTCTATACATCGCATGTAATGTTCTCCACAACCCTCTGAGGCAGGTTCCGTTATGACTCTCCGTGCACGGAGGAGAACCCGAGACATGCCCACGCTCGCACATCCCGCGAGCGGCACTGACTGATGGACGGTCGCATGAATCTGAGAAGCCCTTAGGGTTTATTTCGAGGAATATTTTTTTCAGATGCTACAGTCTGTTAGTTGAGCGATGAGCCTCAAGGCTTACGTAGTGAGAGTCTAACAGTAGTTTCACAAAATCTGAGAGTCTCGCAGCTCATTCCAACATCGGCCACTTCAGACATGAAGGAACCAAGGTGCCTTTCTGTTAAGCGTGGTTAGAGGCGGCTCGTGCACACCTGGCTTCAGTGGACCGGTTCTGGCAGTTTCCCTGCAGTGTCCTGAGGAGGCAGGCGGCACTTTGCTGCATCTCAGGGTTATGCCTGGGCTGCGCCCGAGTCTTTCCTTCCCTGGGGGACGCGCTCGATCCTTCACTACATTGGCTGCAATTGACCATGACCTGTATATCCTCGCCAGCGCTCTGCAAAGTCTGAAGGAAAATTGGAGACGTGAGCCAACATCGGTTGTTTAGCTGCTTACGAAGAATTCGCAGCTCGTCCACACAGAGGAGCAAACAAATGGGCATGAGTCAGCTGCTTACCCTGTGTATTTTTTTTTAAGGTTTATTTATTTTTGAGAGACAGAGACAGAGTGCGAGTGGGGAAGGGGCAGAGAGAGAGGGAGACACACAATCCGAAGCAGGCTCCAGGCTCTGAGCCGTCAGCGCAGGGCCCAACGCGGAGCTCGAACCCACAAACCGTGAGATCGTGACCTGAGCCGAAGTTGGTCGTTTAACCGACTGAGCCACCCAGGCGCCCCAACGCTGTGTATTTTAAACATAATGTAGTTGTCGCGTTGTCGTGGGACATGATTGAAATGTCGGAACATTTTATACCTAAAAACTCTGAGAGGACGACTTTCCGGAGCCCTCCCTGAAATGCGTGATTCACATGTTAACACGTGATTACCACAATGGGTGGACCTATAACATACTAGATCTGTTGCAGGCATCCCAAATCTGGGAACTTGAAGCTTATGGACACTACCAACCAGGTGCTGTGGTAATAATAATTTGCCCTTTACATCAAACCAAGTTAACTATTTTGGAGGCAAAAAACTAATATTAAGCAGCTTCCTCAGACTGTTTTTCTTGTCGATCCACAATCCCGGTGTTATTTTCACTGACCGTTACACACAGTATCATGTTAGCCAGCATGTGTCTTTCTACACCAACACTGGTTTTTGACATTGAGACCTCAAAAATAAAAAATCAGTGATAAAGATGTTTTATTTCTACTTGACTTCTACTGGAAATGGAAAAAGAAAAAGTTGTAAGAGCCCCTCTCGTAAATGAGGGTGGAAACTCTGAAGCCAGGTTTGCTGTCTGTGAGCCAAACCCTGGGAAAGCCACAGAAGAGAGAGTCAGAAGGTCACATCGGAAGGCACCACGCCTGCAATGAATGTATCAGGAACTCATCGTGAATCGGAGAAGCAGAGCTTTCTGGAAACCAGTTCGCGTCTGGTTACGCGTTACTTATGACGTCCTCAAAACCCAAACCATTTCACTTGGCGACAGTGAGTGATCGTTTGTTCTTTGACCAGGAAGCAGTTCGAGTGACAAGGTACAAAAAATAATAAGCATGCAGCCCTTTATTTAGTTTTGCAAAGTCTCTGCTTATAGTTCTGTATATTACATGACTGGGTTATACAAATACATTTATTTACAAAAACACTCTAGCTGTGCAAACTTGTTGCTTTTTAAAAAATGTACTAGTATCCCCACTTTCTGCCCATCCCGAGATCTATTTTTAAAGCATGCATAAAAATTAACTTTGGTGTGGGAAAACTACTCTGTGCTGCCACATACAGTATTTTTTCTGTCTATTTATATATGTACAAAAGTTGATCAGTTTACAGAACCGTACAGAGGGGTTACACGTTAAAATCCACAATGCAGTAGTGCGGGTTGCCAGGTCTCAGGAAACAAAGGAAGGGTTCCGATACTGGAAAGGAAATACCTAGAGAATCCCGAGATGTTCAAAGAAAGAACCAAGAGAAAGAAAGAAAAGCAAAGAAAACCAACTTGCTTGGGCTGCAAATTATTATACAGAATGTTCACGCGACAGGTTTGATAAACTGCCTTCTGCGCGTGCCTCGCGCCGGCCCGCGTAGAAGTCCACTGGCTTTCTGTCTAGCACGCTACTTTCAAATGTACAATGCTACAGTATCAAAATGTTTTTGGCAAAAAAGATCTTGAAAGGAACCATGACGTTCTGACAAAAATAGAAATCTGTAATAAAGCTAAATAACACCAAAATAAAAGGAAATATTATAGCTATCTGTTTTACAATTTGTATAGTCACGCTTCTGTATTTCTCTATTTCATGTCTAGTCTCCGTAATGAAAAATATTTTTGTACAAAACATACTAAAATTCTGGAATCATACATGTTTTACATGCTGAATACATTTTTCTCCCCGTCTCTCACACAGCCTTCTCTCCTGCCAGCCGCTCTTTCCGTAACAAATGCTTACTTCGTCTGACACGTATTGGATACAGACGGTAGACACTATGTAATTACAATAGCGACAAAGAAAACAAACAAACTTTACTGACATCTATTAATCCCGTACTTAGCACATACTTAGCGTTAAGCCTCAAACAGTACGGCAATATGTTACATTCGCTTGGGAAAACAGTTGTTGAAGATTGTTGAAAAAAATTTTTTTTGTGTTTTTTCAAGGTCACTCCGACTTGTACCTAACAGGATTTGGCCTTTAAGAGGTTTCCTTTGCTGTGGATGGGGTGGCTTTGCTTGAACTTCCGTTCTGTGCCTTGTAGCTGGTGAGGCCGGGAGTGTGGATGGTCCTGATGCTCTTGGCACCTTGATTCAGTGGAGTGGGGGAGGCGGGGGAGGGCGGGGAGGAGGAGGAGGAGGAGGGGGAAGGGGCTGCTCGGCCGTTTTGAGTCTGCAGTGAGAATGAGAGATGGTGGCCTTTACCTGTATGAGTGGGGCTCTGAAACTTTAAGGAGCCATTAGAGACAGAGGGGATGAGGGAGGCAGAGGGAGCAGATCGTCCTGTTTGGGGGCTGAGAGGGTTAGAAGTAACCGGTGGTTTAGTAGCAGGTGGAATAGGCAAGTTAGAGCTGTCACCACTAGAAGAGGGCAGAGAACTGCTTTTCCCAGAGCTGGGAGAAAGGGCTGGAATCTTAGAAGCAGGTAAGGAGGGGAAAGTAGGCTTACAGTCCCCACCAGCTTTCTTAGCACTTCCATTAGCCTGCAAACAAAGATGGCGGGAGACAGTTTGTCAGAAAGCTGGTAACACGATCGAACCACAGGGTCTGGCAACACAGCCCTTCTGAGAACGACTAAATAAAAGAGACCAAACCAAACCAAACCAAACCAGTTTAAGGCCTGAGCTAAGTCTCGTTGTGCTTTACTGGACCTGGTAGAGACCCCCGAAGTACAAGAGCGGAGGATGTACAGAACGGGAGGAAAGGAAGAACAGCATCGGTGAGAACAGGCACCTCATCCCGCTGCCGTCCCCGGGTGCTAGGTCGGCCATGCGCCTGGCTGATTGCTGGGGCGGGGCGGGGGCGGGGGCATGGTGCTGGACAGTTAATGTGCCTCAATGCAATGCAGTCAGCATATACGTTAGTACTGGTGACTTTCAGGGCAGCTCGAGGACAGGTGTGTCTCGGTTTCCCGAGGTGTTCTGATGAACCACTACATTCACCAAAGAAAAGCCGACGGGCCCGGCACCTTGTGTTAACAGTTAAACTTTGGAGTCACAAAGTAAAAGATGTTTTATTGCAAGCATGCAAAAGCGTGGTGAAAAGTTTAACGAAGGCTTTTAGACTTTCTTCATGCCCCAGATCCAGGATGTCTACGTAAACCGTTATCTTACAAAGAAAACACGATATTTGGTATAAACTAAGTCAGTGACTTGCTTCTGAACCGCAAGAGTGTCCATCCAAAATTGGGTTTAAGGTAAAACTACCTGACGGTATTGGCGGGGGTCCTGCAGTTTGGACTGCTTGCCAGGCTTGTCCAGGCTTCCGGGTCTGTTCTTGGAACTCATGGGGACCGGCATCCGGCTCGTCTGCGGGGTCCCGGCGGCGCCCTGTGGCAAGGAGCGGCGGGAGGGGAGGAGAAGGAGAGGCACGTGAGCGCATTATCACCGAGGCCCTCCCGCTCTGTGCAGAGAAGCTCAACGTGAGAAGCCACAGCCCTACATGCAGCACAGGTCTAGGAGACGGACATCAGGAGACACCACTGGGGTTAATTCGAAGAATCAAACAGAATGAACCTGCCCCACTACTGATCGGACGGATTTTAATGTGAGTATCAGAGCAATCATTTCAACAGCAAATGACTGACCCAGCATCCTCTGCGTTTGCCCAACACCAATCAGCAACAGAGGTAAAAAGAGAATCGATTAGCTGTTAGACACCTAGTTGTTGTTGTTTTGAAGGTGAGGGAGACAGTGTGAGAGAAAGGGATCCTGGCGAACAGACAAAAAAAACCCACAATGAGCCACCTGAAAGGAAGCAATCACAAGACACCTGTTGCTAATGGTGATTATGGCAGGTGTGAGAAAGCAGCTGGGTCTTTTCATTTCTCCGTCAGACCAAGATACCTTACGTGACGCTGGAGGTACGGACGAGGGGGGCTCTAGGGCAGTGGGAGCTTCGTCCAGAACTAGCAGGGAGCGGGGGGAGGCCTCTTGGGCCATGTGGGGCGAGCTTGCAACAGAATCTCTGTTGGAAGAGCACGAAGTGTCAGCTAGGGCTTTGGGACTCATTTCGCTGATGGTGGTTTCAAGCTGCTTGATGGTCTGCTCCAGGCTGTCCAGCGTCCTGTAGGTGTTCTTCCTGATTTCATCAGTTCTGGAAATCAGAGACGCGTTCTCTGGACTGGGCGGCTCGGGTCTCCTAAGCATGGTTTTGGGGGCGTCCTCGGGTTGGGACCTAGTGATCTCGAATCGCTTGGCCTCCTTGTGCTGCTTCAGGGTGCCGTCCTCCTCCTCCTCCTCGTACACCACCACCTGCAGCGTCTTCTTCCCCGTTTTGGTGCCCGTGCGGATTGCCTGAGTGAGGGCGGCCAGTTGCTTCTTGGGGAATTTGAACTTAAACTTTTTCTTGGGGCTTTCAAACTGGTCATCCGTCACGTCGCCCTTGCTTTCTGCACTTGGAGAATCTGCGTGGCTGAACTTGCTCGGCTCGTTCTTGCTCATTTCCTGTCCCGGCGGCTCAGCCTCTGGCGGAAGGCGGTGCGGCTGTAATTTGCCATCAGCCTGCGGCCCCGATCCAGACGCAAGCTTCTTAGGAAACTGCTGGGAAGTGTTATTCTGGAGGACAGCGTCTCCGTTCTCCTCCTCTTCCTCCTCCTCTATCTTTTCCTCGGTCATCATCCTCTCCAATTCCTCATCGCACTCCTCGAATATGGTCGAAAGTCTCTTATATGCAGACCGGATGTCCATGGGCTCGTCAAAAATGATGATAACTGGTTTCTTGTCTAGGCACACGACTGGCTCTTCGTTTTCAGCTCCTTCTTGTTGGGACGTTGCGTCTTTTTTGGCATCAATGTTAACCGTCTGTACGTCCTCCCCCTTTTTGCTCACTATGTCGCGGACCTCCCCGCTGGAGAGCACCTGGACGGCGGTTTTGGTAATCATGAAGGCGATGTTGTCGCTGGGCGCAGTTTCTTCAGTGGGAGAACTTGGGGTTGAGCCTCCGTCCTCGCTGGGGTTCAGGCTAGCATGCCGCGTCCCCTTGGGTCTTAGAACAACCTGGCCGAACTCTGTCATGTGAACCTCTTGATCTTGGGTTCTGGCATCACGCACGCTCAGTTCAGCTGACCTAGTGGGAGAGGGAAGGTCGCACCTGTCTGTGTTTTCCTGTCTTTCTAGTCTCATCTCCTTCGTCTTTCCGTAATTCATCTTCTGATTCTCAGTGCCAGATACAGGGTACTGCGGGCCTGAGCTCTTAGGTCCTTTGTTTATTTCATCTAATGAACAAAAGCCAGAGTAACTGGAACTGACCTTAGACACGTTTTTCTGGGTATAGTTTCTACTGTCTCTAAATAAACGTGTGTTGGATACGGAATTTTCCTTCCTTAGGATGTCTGTCTTATACTCTGATGTTCTTGATGCATCAGAAACACTGTTCTCCATTGCTATTTCCCACTTAGGATGGTCAAGAGGTGTGAGAGCCCCTGCGGGAACCTGAGAGGGAAGCGGAGGAGGGAAACCACACACATTAATCAGAACGGGACGCGCAAAAGGAGTTAGCGAATCTGCACGGTATCAGTCGGAACACAGATTTGCTACACTCACCTTTCGGGATTCCGTTTGGGGGCCGTTTTCATATTCGACATCAGATTTCCGAACGTCTTCATGGAAAAATTCCAAATTCTGGTAGAATAGTGTAGGACATGTTACTGCACAAAACCACACCCCTCCCCAAAGTGGACTACAACTACACCGTTCTTTCCTCACACTTCCAGAACCTGCGGGCCAAGCGCGTCTGCCACACCCCAGTCCACAGCCTAGACAGCTCTGCCTTGGCTCGCTTGGTTGTTTTCCAACTTCCAAACACGCCCTGTGTTCGCACAAGACGAAACTCTCAATCAGCAAAATATGTTAGGGATTTGCAAAACTTGTGAGGGAGCAGTGAAGAGAATAAAGGGACCGATTCTGTATCAACACGTTCTCTCGCCAGCATCTGACTGTGAGCTTAGCAGAATCGAAAACGGGAAGGGAGGTGTAGCGCGGTAGAAAGCACGGCGTCTCAGCAGGCAGAAGAGTTTTGATTCTAATCCAGATCTGCCCCTTAACTGTGTTACCTTCACTTTTCTGGGCTTCCGGTTTCTTGTGTAGAGACTGGGGACCTAGACCAGGAGAGTTTTCACATCCCTTCCAGCTAGTTATTTCAGTACTATCTCTGCCGCCTTTCTGGAAATTGTCCTATAAGGACTCTGCCTTACTTGGGTGTAGTACTTGGAGATGAAACAAAAACATTATATTTCCCTGGTCAAATGACAGACTGACAATGTACTTGCAGTTTGCACTTGGACTTGGCCAAGCGTCACAATAACCTTCACGCTAGTAAGTACCCAAGGCGGTCAAATCCAAATTCAGAATGATAATGCTGCCGAAATATCCTCTAAACACCTCCAAGGCAGATACTGGGAGACTACAGTGGTGACTTCGACATCATAAGTCAGTTTCTAGTCTCTGTATTCTCGGATATGGAGTGAAGGTCCATTTCTGAGGCTGTCACCAAGATTCAGGACGTAAGGACCCAGCAGTGAGGCTCAGGTATGGACAGTGCTTCACCGGGAAGTGTGGCCTTTTCTGGCACGTGTGTATCTGCTCCCTCGGACTCTGCCCCCACGCTAACACTAGCTGTGCCTTGTCACTTCCAAGGCACTGCTGCCCTTTCTTCTTGCTGCCAAAGCCCAACAGGTGGTTATAGGGGGATGGGACACAATCCCAAGAAGCCTGTTTGGTTAAAGCAACGACAATGTAACAAAGCACAATAACCAGGCCCCGCCAAAGTCAACCCACAGCAACCCCACTGCCCTGTTACAAATGGAAACGATGTCCAACCACGTTCAAGGAATAACACACAAACACAAGGTCAGTATTAATCACATGGAAATATCGTACAGGTTACAAGGTGCATTAGCCACCGAACACCTCCTGTTTAACTTCCCCTCCTCCCTGTAAGGCCCCCAAACGAGTGCAACAATTCGGCCGGTGCGGACAAACAACGTGAGGTCTTTTGTGGGATTTTAAATGTGGATTATTAAACAACTCACACATCCAATAAAAAGCTTTTAAGAAAAGTAAGTGAGGTTTCAGACTAAGGTTTCAACCCCAAACATGGAGTCAGCATAGCATGCTAGGACTTGAGTGAGAATTGACCCCCGAATCGGAGAAGGAGTTGACATGTAATCTAGACACGACATGTGTGCAGCTGACGTTCTGCCGGCCCGGCGCCTGGGGTCGGCACTGGTATCTGTTCTGACTGGTCAGGGCCCATGCCACACCCCTGCTAAGTATTTCAAATGTCACATATTTTAAAACAGATGTGTTTGCAGGAATGCTCCGATGAAAGCCACTAAGGTAAAGATGTCGAGGGTGGTTTCGCGTGACCTGTTACTTTTGTCACTGGGCTAGAAAAAAGAACGAATGTATCACAGCAAGTGCATTAACTTGACCCAGGGCACCTTGGTCACGACTGTCATGTAATCTCACAATGATATCTCAGAGGTAATCTTAGAGGGTCAAGACTCTGGTTCAAAGGCAGTTAAGCCTCTTAATGTCTGTTTGTAGGTCCCGAGATTTGGACTGTTCAACAACTGGGTAGCAGGCTCAAAATGCATATGGCAATCACCCAAAATCGGAGACGGAGTTATAGGAAAATTGCACACGAGCGAAGCACTACGCTAGCACTTCACGATGAGAAGGAGAAAATTTTAAAGAAATACTTGATTTATAGAAGAGTAGATGAATAGCCCAGGCAGAAGTTAATGAAGACAAAAATGTGGGGAGAAGCCGGATACTCATGTTTATTATGAGACAGGTCAATCTGCTGAGTACAGTGATCTAGAATCAGCACTGAAGGCTCTCACTACAGACTTGCTCATTCTCTGATGGACTCCTGGTTAAGGCGAAGGATATCAAAAGGCTATGGCTTTCTAACTGCAGGGGAAGAAATCTCACGCAACTTTTTAGCTACAATTAGCAAATTTCTATGAGACAATGATGATCTCTACAGGGATGTTCAAGAAGTCCCCAGTTCCCAGTGTTTTGACAGAAACAGTCCCGTTGGCCCAGGTATGCCATGTGACTCAGGATATGCCGGGGCCTTCCATGAGTTGGTTTTAATAAGGCCACGTAGGGCAATCCCATAGACGGAAAGAGTGATATATTTCAAATACGACGTCATGGGTTCAATTCAAATTAATGGGACATTCTCTTCATGAGAAACATTTATCGACGATAATCTCATAACCCTCCCACCGGTGCACAGAGATCTCCCCCGCCTTGGTCTGTAACAGTTTGATATGCCAGTTACGAGGCAGATGTAGTTTGCAGGAGGCCTCTGTGATGGCAAGGAGGCAGGGAGGAGGAGGCCGGCCTCCTAGGCAGGGCCTCACGGCTGGGGGCCGTAAGCCCCAGGACGGCATCCCTTGAAGGGTCCTGTTAGAGTAGCCCTTTGATCCTCTATCTCCCTCGCTGAGTCTTCTTTTCTAAGGACTGGGGTACCTACCCCGAGTAGCTATTAGGCTACACTCTGGCTGATTTGTTTGACTTTATTTAGGGGAAGCTGGACCCTTCCATCTCTGAAACAGGAGCTCCTGGCGAAAAATGCTAGGACTCGAGTTGGTCACGATAAGCTTTTAATCCTGAAATTCAGACAGAGGCTTCATTTAGATAAGATGGCTTATCCAAGAATCCGAAAAGCTCTAGATCCAACTTAGAAAGTTGAAGTTCACACGTTCAGGCTAATGTCCTTTCCCAAAAGTACTTGTGTAATGACACCGAACTTTGTTTGAGAAAGCCTAGACATCTGTCCCGAAGCCGTGTGGATGCCGCAATGTGTATCAGCATTGGGCCCATACTGAATGTGCTGTCTGGCAAGGTACAGTTTGAGAATTTGTCACACTTAACACAAATTCTGTCTGGCATCCTTGAACGTGTGTGCAAATACACATGCGTCATTTCCACGAGGACACGCCTGTGGATGGTGGGCACAGAGCTCAGCCGTGTGCTTTCTTCCTTTCTACCCTAAGGCTTGCAGCTACTTCTAACACAGGCATGTTGGATCTAGAAGACTCGTTAAAAATGAGAAAAAGTGCTACAACTTGACCGATGTTTCCATTTGTTTCTAGGGTTCTGGAAAATCTTGCAAGGGGTATACTCTTTAGTTTGGGAAGATAATGCCTGAGTTCTACACAGACTATTGTACGCTGCACACAGGAACACAGTGTGCGCTGGAAACTGGGGTCAGGTATCTCTGATTAAACCTAAGGCTGCGTCTCCATTAGGTTAAAAAAAAAACAACAGGTGAGAGAAGAGAGAGGGCGCAGAAGGACAAACGCAGGAGCGGTGTTAGTGTCAGAGCCAGGAAAGAAGGACCATTCGACTGTGTGGCAAACGTGTAACTGCCACGTTACCTTCTTCTCCTTGGGTGGGACTGTGGCCCCCGGCCTAGTGTCTTTAACGTGACTGTCAGCCCGGGACTGCTCAGCGTGACTGTTTGAATTTACATCCATAAAGGAACACTTCTGGAATGCCTACGGGATTAAAATACTGAGGTTAACAGGGATCCCAGTGTGGTGAGGAGGAAGGAGGGAACAGGCAGGGAGTCTGGAGGCGTGGAGACCGCGGCCTAGTCCTGCCGGCAGGTCACACCAGGGACAGGGAGGCGGCGCCATGGAAACCGGTTTCGCACTTGGCCGCAGACCAGCAAAGCTGAGCCCTGAGCCAGAGGCAAGGCCTTACTGTCTGTGCCACAGCGTGACAGACGGACAGAACCCTTGAAATGAGTGCCCTTTTAGGGGCACCTGGGTGGCTCAGTAGCTTAAGAGATTGACTCTTGATTTCAGCTCGGGTTGTGATCTCACAGTCTGTGGGATCGAGTCCCACACTGGCCTCTGTGCTGCGGAATGGAGCCTGCTTGGGATCCTCTTTCCCTCCCCCTCTCTCTCTCCCTCCCCTGCCTGCGCTCTTGTTCTCTCTCAAAATAAATACATAAACATTTAAAAAACATATTAAAAAAAAGAAAAGAATGCCCTTTCTATATGGGGAGAACCCGATTCATATCTAGTAGGGCTTCTCGCTTTGACCTTTTAAAAAAGTTGAATGTGTAAATAAATTAAAACAAAAAAAAGAAGCTATTTTCCTTTTCTCTGGGTAATTTTTTCTTCACCCTCTTTGCTGGGGTCATAGAAAAAAGGGCACAAGATATTGCAAACTTTTACACCTAAAAATAAAAGTAATCTTTACCAGTTCAGTGTATAGTAGTAACATAGGAGCAGGTACGGCCAAGCTCTTAGGTGTTGTAGGTGCATTTAGAATTGGGTAGTCGTAATGTATGGGGCTCCTGGGTGACTCAGTTCGTTAAGTGTCCAACTCTCGATTTGGGCTCCTCTCATGATCTGATGGTTTGTGGGTTTGAGCCCCATGTTGGGCTCTGCGCTGAGTGTGCAGAGCCTGCTTGGGATTCTCCCCTCTCCCCTCCCCCCCCCCCGCCCCGCCCCGCCCTCTCTGCTGCTTGCACTACTCTCTGTCTCAAAATAAACATTAAAAGAAAGAATAAAGCAGTAACATAGTAACGGGTACTCCCACGCTCTGAGGTGTTCTGAGTGCGCTTAGAATAAAGTGATGATCTTAGATACCCATGGGGTTCTAAGCGGCCTCCTTTCTGCCTGAGCCTCTAGACCTGTCCTTGCAAACTATCAATTTTAGTTCTAGAAGCCCACGCCAGTTTGGGTGAACACTGGGTGAGGGAGGCCAGTTCTCAGACAGACGGAAAGCACAGGCTGTGTCTGCGGGACGGAGAGGGAGCGACAACACGATCGTGACAGCAGGGAAGATGAAGGTCCCCACTTCATGATGAAGTCCTTCATGAAGGACCCGCGCTTCTTGAAGTCAGTGGTTCTCAACTTGACTCCACGTCACCGAGTTAAAAAATTTTTGTTACCCGGGCCTCACAGAGAGAATAATTACTTCAGAATTAATTCACAAGACTTTTTCTTTTTTTCTTTTAAACTCACCCAACTAATTCAAATGTGTAGCCAGGATTAAAGACCAGTTATTTAGATGAAAAATGCAAATAATTGCCTCAATATTTTCCTAATGTCAAGTATGGTCCTTGGGAAATAACGCTGTAGGCAGAAAGACTAACTCAGGCCCATGCCAAGTTGATGGTTGCAGCACGGGTCCTAAAACATGCCTTGAGCCGATGCCTGGGACCTTCCCCGGCCTGCTCTTCTGTTACTCTGCTTGTCCCCTCGTCCTGAAGCCAGTCTGCTGGCTCCCTCCTTGTGGTCTCTCAGACGCCCCAGTCCTAGCTGGCCCTGGAGATGCCCACTGAGGCCACTCGCCATTTCTGCTGGGCTGTCAGACTCTGGACTTTGGAGCTTTCTGGTTGCTTCTGACGCCTGGTAACACAAGGCAGGAAAGTTGTTCCAAGGTCACATTCAGGGGGCCACACCTGCTCCGTGTCCTGCCTTGGGGGCATCTAAATCCAGAGCCCACGTGCACGCGTGGGTGACCTTCTGATGCAGCAGGTAGGACCCCTACCCCAGAAGGAGGCCTCCTGGCTTTGGTTACGTTAGGCTTAGAGCGCCTGATTCACCAGTGTTGCCTAACCACCAATAATACAACAAGAAGTTAAATACTCCAGGCTGTGAAAACTTTCAAAGAAAGCATCAGAGATATTTAGACCTCAGCGGAGGGAAATATTCTCAAGCGATGAGCTCCAAGCAGCTGGAACAAATAAATGACTCCTCTTAGGGCAGGATTGTTCACGGGCCTAAAAGTTTCTACCTCTTGGATTCGGTGTGACCGTTCACCTAGGACAGATGCGCAATTACCTACTGTGCATCTGAACCAAACTGGGCCATGATCAATATACACCACACTTTGGGGCAGATGCTATGATGAACGGTCCCAGAATCTGCCTACGCATCTCAAAATGAGTCCGGATCTCCCAACAACAAGCAGCCATGTCATGCCAGTGTCATCAGCCAGAGGGTCCTCACTGGATCACTGGGATTACACCTCCACCCTCCCAACTGTTTTAAGCTGTAAATCTACGATTCCTATGAATGACATTCTTTAAACGTTCTAAAAATCTGTCAGCGATCTGATGGGTGGAGGGGATGTCCCAGGCCAGCCTGGGAGAGGCTCAGAAGGGCTCACCATGAGACGAATCAACAAGCAGCCCCGTAAATCCAAACAGCCCAATCCTGGCAGTTACCACCACGGAAAGCAGAGTGCAACAGCCATGGTAGAAACGACATGGCTTAAAAGTTCTCCCTACTCCCCGTGAAGAACCAAGGCGTGTGCACAAAACCATCGGTACGCTGGTGGAGAGTGACATATTTCGGAGCCCTAAGTGGTGTGATCTGACCATGTGATCTGACCATCCAGAGGGGGGACAATCCTACAATAAGTATGGGCCAAAATGGAATATTCTATGAACAGACTTTGATCTGGGAACTGTGCATGGCTCTGGTTGGAAAAGTTCTTGGAACGTATACCCAGAGTAGACTCATATCCATGATTTGAATGTGGGGTAAACTTTGTACAGTTTCTGGACCCCATCCTTAATCCTATGAATGGACCGTGTCAATTAGTTAAAAAATAAAAATCTAAAACTAATAAATCATCATTTCTCAAACAGGCCGAAGAAAATGGGAAGTGAAATCGTTCCATTTTTCAGAAAATCTGAAAAGATGATGCCGACTACTGAGTGGGAACCTGGTACGGAGGACAGAAGACCTAAGGGCAGCCGTTCTAAGTATTAAAACCAAAGGACGGGACCCACGTGAAGGAGGCCTTAATCAGTCCATATGAAGACAAGACAATGGCTGATGTTTCTGACCCCTGTCTTAATTGCTTTCGAAATGAACAGACTATTTAAAAGCAAGATAAGTAAATCCTCTTGGCTAGAGCTAGGAAAACGTGTAACTGATTTCCTGTACACACGTCCTGAGCTGTTTCGTGAAACAGTCGTTCCTTACACACGACATAAAGTACGCTGAGAGCCTACTTCAGCGCCATCTTGGAAGACTGGAGGCCCAGGCCAGAAGATGCGGCTTACGGGGCCTAGGTCCAAAGGCTCGTTGCCAGCCCTCTCTAGCTAATGAATCTGTGAGAGACAGGGCCAGAGCGTCCTAGACAGGAAGGCAAGGAGCCACAATCAGTTACCTCATCCACATACCTGGAGTTCTGCCATTATTTTGTCTCCTTCTTCTTCTTCCTCCTCATCCTTTGAGGAGGAGGCAGTGACTGGAGGTGGGGACGGGGTCCAGGTGGAAGCCGGCTCCTCTGTCGGACATTTAGCGGCTCTAGCGTGGAGGCTGGGTCCAGCATCTTCACTGCTCGCCTGCGGAAGATGCAAATCACAGATACTGGCTTAACACCTCCAGGGGCTGGCAAAAAGAGGGGCAGATTACAAGAACACACGTTCCCTTACTGTCAGGTGCGTGGGCTTCCTACCTCTTCAAATCGAGACTAAAGACTATTAATATCCCTTGCATTTAGTTTGGGTTTTTGTTTGTACAAGCCGTCATTCTGGTGAATGGGTTGAAGAGTTTTAATAAAATTACAACTACTCAACATTCGGTGCCTTTAAGAAAGGCCTGCCCGTACTACATCTCCTTGGAAATTGTCTTTTACGTTTAACACAAAAGACCAAACTTGCCAAGTTAAGTGGAAGTGGAAGCCCACTGAACATCTTTCTGTCCAGACTCTCACAACCGGGGTCAACTAATCTCACTTAGCTTCGTAAGACGGACTTTCTTTTGCGTCCCCCCCACCCCCATTTTCAATCTTATGATGGCTTGCTGGGAAGTAGCTTATGATTTGCATCTTACATTGTTGCAGCTAAAAGTCAAGTAAGGCGAAAGCTGGTGGTGCTGGGTCTAGTCCAGTAACACTGGCTGACATTTTCCCATCTGTGGGGCCTCCTGTGATTTAGCCTCATCAATTCTCTCCTCTGCCTTACTACTTTCTGCGCTCTGTGTGAGAACACAGACAGCCTCGTCTAAGGGTATCACTTGAACTCGGAGACCAGTTCACCGGAGCTGAACCCATCAGACCTTAGCGGTGGTGTTCTCCTTCCTGCTGGTGTAGACCACATCGCCGGACCTCGTGGTGGTGAGCCCTGATCCTGGCAGGTAGCTCCGCCGAGGGGGTGGGGGAGGAGGAGGCGGGGACTTACCCCCCAGCTTGTCCAAGTCTTGTTCTGAGTTTGGAGAGTCTTCTGGAAAACAGTGTGTCATTGCAAAATAACCCCTTTGCAAGATAGAGCCCAGAACAGCGTATTTCTGTAAACTCCGTGCGATCTGACGTTAACATCTCTCTGTTCTCTCCACAGTGCCAGGATTAAAGGCATAGATCCTGTAGACCGACTGCCTTGAAATCCCAAAAAGACCCTGACAAGTTACTTAAATTCCCTCTGCCTCTGTTGTGTTGTCTATTAAATGGGTATCATAATAATCCTCTCCACTGGGGTACCGTGAGGATTAAATACCTTAATATACATAAAGCATTTAGAACAGTGCTTAGTGGCTTATTGTAAATGCAATACAAATATGAGGTATCATTATTTAAAAAATGTGTGTATACATACATATATACATATATATACACACACTGTTTTTCTTGGTTTGTTTTTTTTTTTCTTTTTAAGCAGGCTTCATGCCCAGTGTGGAGCCCAATGTAGGTCTTGAACTCAGGGCCCTGAGATCAAGTCCTGAGCTGAGATTAAGAGTCAGATGCTCAGGGCGCCTGGGTGGCTCAGTTGGCTAAGCGTCCAACGGTGGCTCAGGCTCACGATCACACGGTTTGTGAGGTCAAGCCCCGCGTCAGGCTCTCTGCTGTCAGTACAGAGCCTGCTTTGGATCCTCTGCCTCCCTCTCTCTCTGCCCCTCCCCTGCTCACTCTCTCATTCTCTCAAAAATAAACATTACAAAAAAAAAGAGTCAGATGCTCAACCGACTGAGCCATCCAGGTGCCCCAAGAACTGTCATCATTAAATAAAACTTCTGGGTATTACTTGGAGAGATAAAATATTAGAGCTTAAAGACAAATCCAGAGCCCCCTGCCCGGCCTCTAAAGGGAGGACAAGAGAGACAGTGTTAGCAGGAGGAGTTCGTGCAGGGGATGTTAGAATAGAATCTGGCCGAAGAAGGGCCGGAAGGGAAAGGCAAGGCAGATGGAACAGAAAACAAAGTCAGGGACAGAGTGGATTTTTGGTCCTGGTTATGCGGCTGGAAAGGGTTCTTTGCTAATGAGAGGAGGCAGCAAACACAGAAATGCAGAAGTAGAAGTTAGTATTGACACCAAAGGTTAAGAAATACAGATATCTGCTTAGCTTTCTCCAGAAAAACGTTCAGAAAAGGCACTTAATAAAATTCAAACAAACAGCCTCATTTCTGCCCTTTATCATCACTCCCCACCTCTGCCTTTTACCAGCCCTGAACCCGAGCGCGCACTACACGGGCAGAAGCGGAGATTCGGGGTTGGAGCTCCAACGGGGCTTTGCCCCAGCTCTCTCTAGGAACCCGGCCTGCCCTCCCAGGAATGTGCTTGTCCTTTCTGAGCAACCTAGTCAGATTGTTTGCCTGAGAAATTTCTACTTCAAACTGCAGTAAGGGTGTGGGTGATGATCAGGGTGAAATGCCGGCGCTTACGTGTCGTGGACGCTCCTCGTCTCCTGCGTGACAGTGTTGGGTTACAAGGCCCCGGCAGCCATGGGCCACCTGGCTGGCTCCGAAGCTAGCGGCCTGGCCGGGGGGCAGCCTCATCAGCATTGTGGGCCCCCCCAGGGACTGGCACAGGCCGATGGGACCCGGAAGGGGGCCCGGGTCTTCTCTCCTGTGTAATGACCAAGACTGCCGCTTTGCCCGGCTTTGTCAGGCTCCTCAGAGCCCTCCTCTCCACTAGGCTTTGCCCTTGGTCTGCTCAGCCCAGGTTTAGCCGAGAATTCCACCAAGTCTGCTTAGCAAGGATCCCCCATTCTGAACACCCGATCTGAGTCTTCGTTCCTCCCTCTGGACATCCGAGTTCTTGGCCTGCCCTTTAGCAAGACTCCCCCTACCCTTGAGATGTTGTATTCAGAGCTGGGTTCGACTTCTCTCCCCCGCTGCCGGGGTCTTGAACGAAGTCTTCCTTGCTCTTTTTAACACAGATCTCTGTGAATGACTTTTCTTTAACATTGAACGAGGCTACCATCTCTACAATTTTCCATTGATTTTTTTGGGAGCTACCATCCATTCCCATTTTCTAAGTAGTCAGATGATTCATATAAGAGGAAATACAAATAGCTTTTAAAAATCCTAAGGGTAGAATTTTACCTCATTAGGAAACAAAAATAAAGAAAAGCAATAACATCCATGCCAAATAAGTAAAAATGATAGAAACCGAGGTTTGTAGGTAACGGACGATACCCTTATGCGTTTCTGGTAGCCTGTGCATTAGCAGATTCTTACTGAGAAGAAATCAGGCCATGTATTACAAAACAAAAAAAAACAACAAAAAACCCCACTATTTCAGTTGGTGGAGCACGTGACTCTTGACCTGAGGGTCGCAAGTTCAAGTTCTATGCTGGGTGTAGAGTTTACTTCAAAATAAAATAAAGTAAAATAAAATAAAATAACAGTTTAACTGAGCAAAAATACTTTGGCAAGTAATTTTCAAAATACTTTATGCGAATTATTCATTTATTTATTTATAAATGTTTGTTTATTTTTGAGAGAGAGGGAGATAGAGTGCGAGTGGGGGAGGGGCAGAGAGAGAAGGAGACAGAGAATCTGAAGCAGGCTCCAGGCGCTGAGCTGTCAGCACAGAGCCCGATGCGGGGCTTGAACTCATGAACTGCAAGATCATGACCTGAGCCGAAGTCAGGCCCTTAACCCTCTGAGCCACCCAGGTGCCCCACTTGATGCAAATGTTTTTAATCTGAAGGAATAAAAAACCCAAACGTGGGGAGATAAAAAAATATAGTGTTATTATTTTTGTGGTACAATCATGAGAAGGAACAATTATAATTTATAACAGTTTTTCGTAACTTATTTGTGATTATAAATCATCAAAGGACTCTCTGAAAAAAGGAATAATGAGGAGAGCCAAATTCGGCTGGCTAGAAACGGAATGGTGTAGATGCTTCCCCAGGAGAAATTCCCCACGGGGACGTTGGGAGCAAAGCCATCTTTGTGAGATCAGGGCTGCCCCTCTGAACCCCTTCCTTCTCGGGTACTTGCTGCCTGACCCTTCTGGGTCCCCAAACAGGTCTCACACAGCTGGCACGTGGGGAAAGGAGGTGAAGAGCTTAGCAAAGCTGACAGGGACAATTTCGGCAAGTGGAATTTTAGAGCAGCTTTGGGGCAGGAGACCGTGAGACAGGCTTACGGTGGCTACAAACTGGATCCACGTGCACGTTCAGGGCACGCGAATCGGGATGGCGATTCCTTTCCAAATGAATTTCAGTTACTGGAGGAGGCATCACTGACTGTGGCTCGGAGACACTGGGCTGCAGGTAGAATGGGGTCTCCGTGCACAACTTTACAGAGTAAGGCGTGAGACTCGTTGGTGGGGGATTTAGGAGATTGAGTTTTCTAACGGTTATTTTATGTTCTTAAGGACACATCGATGCTTAACTTCCATAGTTTAGTTAGTTCAATATACAATCTAATAATTTTGATTTAAAAAATGCAATTTCGCCTTATGATCTAATGTCTCCTCGGGAGCTCGTAAAGGCTGGCATTTTCTTCCTGCGGCATATGAAAAGCTCTAATGTTAAATGCGGCCCTCTTACTCTCCCAGCTGGTGCTGCGAAGTGTCATAAATTCACAGGAAATGTGGAAGCCGGGAATCTAAATTTCGCCTTACCGGGCATTGTTCTAGTACCCTCATGCAGAACACCGTTTCCAGGCTATGGTTATAGTTAAGAGGCAGCAGTGAGAATCCAGCGATACCTGAGGATTCGCTCCAATGTTATAAGATTCTTAAGAAGTGAGAGACTGGACCTGCCGGCCAGCCCGTGCTCACGTGGGCACCATTGCACTGACCCGGGGCCGCCGGCCCGCGCAGCCCTGCGAGCGCCTCACCTGAAAGTTCCAGCTTGTCCACCGGACCATCGCCCTTTGGCTGTGGGCCCGCGGCTGGTGGCATCTCCAGGTTTGGAATTGACTTCATGATGTTGGCTTGGGCTTCTTCTAGGAGCTTCTCAAACTCTTTCCCGTTATAGTGGTCCAGATTTTGCCTCTTCTCTTCCCATTTCCTCTCTGCTTTCTGAAGGAAAAGAGAAAGTGGAGAAAGTTTAACAACCAGAGGGAAAGCTACTTAGAGATTCCATGTCGGGCGGTGGAGAATGTGACACAGGTTAGATGCGGATAAAATAAGGCTGCAGCTTCCGCACTGAGGGACATCTCGGCACGTCAGACAGACCTGCCCCCGTGCGCTCTGCCGCGTAGGCCCAGGCGATCTTCGTTCACACAGAAGCGAGCTCAGAAACCCAACGCGCTCCTTACGTTACTACTGAGCACTTATTGCTGCTTCTGACCAATACTAATAAAGAGGACACAGGAATGTGCTTTCAAAAGTTTGTATCCCATCACCAAGCTTTTGTTCTCAGAACTGAGTTTTCGTTGCAGAGGAGATGTGCAAATAAACAGACGCTAACCCCCCAGAAACTCACCAGGAACAAAGGAGCCTATATCACAGTCCTGTGTCTGTCTATGAATTGCTATGTGGTCTCTGGGTCAAACTTCCTTACATGTACAATGGAGGTTATTTAGATAGCCTCTAAGTTCCATCAAGTTCTCCCCATAGGGAGAAATGCACGAAATGCGTTTTTAAATACCTGTGCACTTTTTAAAGGAACACTTTCCTGTGGTTTCGAGGTGGCACAGCCATCACTCCAGGAGGGGAGAGGGGAATGGCACCGGGATTACTAGAACCCCATAACGAAAGAATTGGAGAAGACCGAGGGGACCACTTCATCAGCACATTTCACACGTGAGAACGCTGAGGCCCAGCGAGGCGGAGGACGCACCTGATTCACGCTACGTGAACACGAGCCTCCACCGTCCCCGCCCTTACCGCCCCCCACCCTTTATTTTTTCTTCCTAGCATTTATTACCAGCAGGCACATACTGGTTCTCGCCCTCCCCTTACAAGCGGGCATGTTTCCTGAAGGCACGGCCTTCGTCCCTTCTGTTCCCTGCCTGCCTCAGAGCCTCTGGGGGCTGGCGCCCAGCAGGGCTCGGGGATCCAGGCTGGGAAGGAAGCTCACCTTGCTCGGCAGCAGCGGAGCGGGCAGAGAGGCCCGGGCCTCCTTACCGCAGATCGGGGCATTTTCCGAGATGACTCGTAAGTTGAAACTTAAAATACACACACGACGATGATAACTATGCCCGGTGGGTTCTCAATAGACATCTGTTAAATAAATGAGTCGTCCTACTGACATGGTTTCCGTACAGAGATGCAGGAAGTGGCAGATCCCGCTCGCTCTCAGGAGAAAATGTGTTTCTCAGCTTTTGCCCCTGCCCTGCTAGGCAGGATGGGACAGAATCACTGTCCGGCAGTCACATTTCAGCCCTCCCGGGAGTTGCGTTTTGTAAACGGCTGGCTTGGATTAGAGGCACAGCCGCTGACTCGGGAGCAGGGGCGGAAGCTACCTAGGGTCCAGAGGCCAGGTTGCCCTGACCGTGGCCTTGGCAATGTGAAGAGGTTATTTTTTCTTGAAACCTGAATTATCCACTGCGGACATGCAAGAGAGGCAGGCACGGTTAGGACCGGGTTCTGGGATAAAGACTCGAGGGAGACCAAATGTGACACTCGGGCTCTCGATAGAAAGAATCTTCAAAAACATAGTGGGTTTTCTATGTTGTGTGACTTGAAGACTGAGTTTTCTCTGTCCATTTTGACTGCCTCCCCCTTTCATCCTGAGACTAATTACTTCCCATCCAGCACCCTTAATTCGAGACCCACCTTAACCGATCCTGTACACTGTTTCGGAGCAATTTTCTGAAGACGCTGATTTTTTATCACTGCTCTGAGCTGCCGCATTTTTCAGAAACCCACCCCACGACCCTGAGACATCGGGGACTGGTTTGCAAGCTCCCACACATCCGGTTCCAGCCTGTTTCGCCAGCCTCATCTCCTCTTTCTTGTTCCCATGAAACGGGTTTACTGGGGTCTCCCTTCGCTCCAGCAACCCCTCTGTGCTGGCACACCCTCACCACCTTGCTCTGCTTCCCCACATTCTACCGATCTTTGCAGGCCAGCAGCAAACCCCCCGCAGGCCCGCATTCACCAGTGAGGTGCTTGAGCAGGGAGGGCGGACTCACGTCTCTCCCCAGCAGCATGCTCACTGAAACTCAAAATCGGCGACAGTGGAAGAATACGCCACAGAAACTGGCAAATTCAGCGATGGTGGAAGAATACGCCACAGAAACCGGCAAATTCTGTGAGTCAGGGCTTCCCCGCCCCCCACCAGACAACTGGTTGGTAAACACTTCCCAGCACAGGGTGGAGTATCTCATCCTTCTCTGAAATCCAGTGACCTTTCTGTTAATCTGGCCATTGAAACCCACTTACAGTTCTAAAAATCTATCTTTGAGATAAATATATACATGTGATCTAAATAGATCTTTGATGCATATATGTGTTCTTTTTACAACCAGACTATAAACTCTCTGAGGGAAAGGACCAGGCGTTATTCCTTCATAGGGCTACGGGAAATGGGCACAGGACCCTACCTCAATGGACACTGCCCTGTTCTTGGCGCTCGCACTGTGGATTTCCTCGATGAGCAAGCTCTGCATGGCGGAACCGTTCATGGGCGTCTGTGGGGACTGCGGAGCCTGTGCCGACTGCAGAGCTGAGGCCACTTCCTGTGTGGCGGCCGAAGGGCTGGCGGGGTGAGGGCCAGAGCTCCCCGGAAAGTGCTGGGCGGGGTTGAGCAGGGCGGCGGAGAGCTGGGAGGGCTGGATGACCACCGGGGAGCTCTGCGCGTGGTGAACCGTCAAGGGCACCACTTCTGACTTCACGTCGCCGGGGACTCCTGCGCCATGGAGGGGCTGGCCTGAGGTGTGGGGTGCCTCCTCCTGGCTCTTCAGGACTTCCGCGGCCGTGGCCTTTTCCATAGCGACGTACTGTGCAGCCTGGGCTGCATCGGTGCCTTTCAAGAGCCCATCGGTGACGTGTCTGGGAGAAACCAGGCATGAACTGTTAGAATAGGTAACTTGCGTTTTATTCATATGGCGCACTTGAATGCTGTGTCATCCCAAAGCCAGGCAAGATGTTGCAAAATTAAGACATCCGAAAACCCGGAGTAGCAGCTCGGGGTTGAGGGTTTCCATAGCAACTTCCTAATGCCCTCCAATTGCCTCCTAGCTGTCTCTGCTAGCTGCTTGCTCAGTCCTTCCCCCAGGAGACGGTCTGTCTTTCCCTTTCCGCTAGCACCGTTGTGCCCAGCCAGGCACGGGTCCATCACTGTTGGCGTGGGGGTGGCCGGGAGCGAGCAGATGATGCTAACATTAACCCCTCCACCCAGGCCCTGCTGGACACCCCTCAGAGATGCTCAGTTCTAACCCCGAAATCTTCCTGAGGCCTCCCTACCCTCCCCCCTTCACTGCCAAACATCCTGGGAGGGCAGTTCAGACAGCGGACCGTTGAACACCACAGGGGTCAGGGGTGCTGACCCCCCCAGAGTTGAAAATCCACATGGAACTCTTGCTCCCCTCTAAACCTAACTACAGTGGACCCGAAGCATCACCTATCTCATAAACAGCTGATTAACATACTATAACTGTATTCTTCCGATAACATAAGCTAGAGAAAGGAAAATGTTATCAGGAAGATGACAAGGAAAGGAAAATACACTTACAGCACTATCTTGTATTTATAAAAAAAAAAAAATCCTCACATAAGTGGACCCGCGCAGTTGAAACCCGAGTCGTTCAAGAGTCAACTCTATTTTAATTCCTTGCGCTCGCTCTACCTGTCACTTGGATCAGGCTTCCTTTCCCACCTGGACTCCACCAAGCCTTTCTGTAGGGTCAACAGTGACTCCAAATCTCACAGTCGGGTGAGTCCTCACCCTCCTCTGCTTTTTGGGGTCGCCTGAAGCTATCTGTCCGTTTCCACCCACGGTGCAGTGGAAAGAACACGGCTCTGGGGTCAGACAGACCTGTGTTTGCGTATCATCAGTTCCTGCCACGTTCTAGCTCGAGGATGCTGGAAACTTTACCTTTTTGAGCCTCCGATATTTATCTATAGGAGTTATGATGATGATAATGAGGAGGCAGGATGAGACCGCCTTCCGGTGCCTTCCTCGGGGACTGTCGTTATGATCGACGAACGTAGTGTATGTCCGATGGCAGGACACGTGGTACTTGACCTACAATCTTTAATCGGTCCCTTACTTTATCCTTATTGAAATGTCTGTTTTTGTTTTAAAAAAAGACATCGTGTTCAATGACTCTCCTCTGCTATTCACTGGTTTCTTCTGCTGCTTACCTACCCTGTTCCTTCAATACTGAAGCGTCCCCGAGGATCTGTCCCCCCCTTTCCCTCTCATGCCACCGTGCCCTCTCTTCCACTGTCGCTAGTCATCTTCATGAAGGAGACTTTCATCTCGAAGTGAAGGAGGCTAATACAATATTTTGACCCATTCTTTAATTTTAAAATGTTGGGGCGCCTGGGTGGCTCAGTTGGTTAAGCAGGCCGACTTCAGCTCAGGTCACGATCTCACGGTCTGTGAGTTCGAGCCCCATATCGGGCTCTGTGCTGATGGCTCATCAGAGCCTAGAGGCTGCTTCTATACAGAGGGATTCTGTATCTCCCTCTCTCTCTGCCCTCCTCCTGCTCACACTCTGTCTCTGTATCTCTTAAGAATAAATAAAAAACGTTAAAAAAATAAAAAATAAAATAAAATGTTATTCAAAAGGACCACCTTCCAATGACTTTTTTTTTTAAATGTTTACTAGGTTTCCTAAGGAGAAGCTCTAGGATGTGCCAGCAGCCAGCCTGTGCTGAAGGATCCGGACCTTATTCCCACAGTAAGGGAACTCTGCGGTGGGAGGGAGTTGTTGGCCGTCCTCACGAGTTTCCCCGCCCCTGGGGAGGCCCGGTTACCTCCGCAACATGGTCAGGGTGTCAGGTCATGCTCCGGACTCTCTGCAGGAGGCTGTCCAGCCTGTGGGGCTCCTCCTTCAGAAACCGCACAGCCTCGACTTCGATGCGCAAGATGGCTCGCATCTTGTTCTGTAGGGTGGGGAATTCTCCTGCAGGCCAAGGGCAGAGAGTGAGTTGGAGAAAAGGCGGAACAAGTCCCCATGCCGCACGCACACCGGGTAGGGCTGGGAGCGTGGGGTTCATCGGCCACGACGCTCCGCACGCATCTCCAGGAGGCAGACGCCTGCCAGACAGAGCCGGCTTCCAAGTGACCTCCGGCTAGGGCGGAGGTCCTCTGCGCCTCATTTCCTGTTTATTTGGGATAAAGGCAAGTGTCCCTTAGGACCACTTTAAATGAATCTGGCACAGGTGCCCTGGGACACAGGAAGACCCAGTGGAGAGACGCTGTCATTGGTATCATTTAATTCTAAATCTCACGGCACCCAAAAAATAGAAGCTCCAAGAAGACAGGGACATTTGCCCACTTTGTTCAGGGATGCATCCCAAGTGCCTAGAA
The DNA here is from genome assembly GCA_030068075.1 of Paguma larvata. Taxonomy (NCBI): domain Eukaryota; kingdom Metazoa; phylum Chordata; class Mammalia; order Carnivora; family Viverridae; genus Paguma; species Paguma larvata. The sequence continues at coordinate 115,565,915 of CM057828.1, forward strand.
CAGCACCCGGCCCACAGCGTGTTCCATGAATACCTGCACACATGCACGAATGAATGAATCCGACACTATCGGACAGAATTTTAAACACCCCCCGAAGACCCACTTCGGACTTCTCCCTTCAAGGAGGAGGCTCACCTTTCAGGGTGGCTACAGCTTCTCCCACTTGTCGCAGGAGGAAAGCCCCATCTTCCACGTCTTTTAGAGTCACCACTCGGGCAGCCGATGTAGAGTCCTTCTTCAAGTCTTCCACAAAGTCTTCCAGCTCACTGTGGGGGAGTGGGGGCAAGCAGACCAGTAGGTGAGCGTGAACACCGAGGCCCTCGAAAATGACGGCTATAGTAGCAGAGGGTACGTCCGAGTCTCCCCTTGCACACCACGTCCCAGCCTCCCCTGGCCTTCTGCTAAGATGGCGCCAGTATCTCGCGAGAGTAGCTTAGTGTGCCTTAAATATTCTGCTGAGGTGTCAGGTGGAGGCAAGGAAGTTTTCCCGAGGCCTGTTCACGGGGTTGGCCAGAGGGGAGATGGTGGCAGGCTGATAAAGGGCCCATTTTTTATTTTCGGTGGTGCTGATGCCGACTACGGGAGGGGAGTGTGCACTTTGTAACGTGAAGGGGGTAGCAGAGTGCACGGCATAGTGGGGCAAAAGGAGAGGTCCCGATGGGCTTCTATTAGCCTTCTAAGCCTGGAACTTGATATTTTGGGCTGGATAATTCTTTCCTTTAGGGGCTTGACCTGCACATTGTAGGGTGTTTAGCAGCATCCCTGCCCTCTACCCACTAGATGCTAGTAGCACCCGCCTCCCAGCGTGTGACAAACAAGGATGTCTCCAGACACTGGTAAATGTCCTTGGGGGAAGTGAGGGACGGGGGAGGGGTGCAAACTTGCCCCTGATTGAGAACCTCTGGTTTATACTGATGGCTTCATCAATAAGGATTAACTTTCCTCTCTAAGCTCCAAAGAGGAAAAATGATCACAGATCTGATTTCTGGTGTGTATGTGTGTGTGTGTGTGTAAGAGAGAGAGGGAGAGAGAAAGACACACACAGGTGCACGCAGACACGTGCACACACACAGGTACTGCTAGTTGCAGTAGAACTACACTGACATTCTTCTGCTTCAAAATGTAAAACAACCAACCAAACCAACAACATCCTGCCTCCTGGGCACATTAATAACCCATGGTAAACACATGTTTGTATCATTTGAGTTTGCCTGTAAATCTGACAACAGAAAACCTCTCTTAAAGTGGAGGAAAAGAGTGTTGGGAAATGAAGAACCACTAGGTGGCGGTATGCGAACAGCATTCACCTGCTGGAGCAGCGCTGGCAGCAGGCAGGGAACAAGGAAAGACACAGCATATCTGCAAAAGATGGCCTGCCAAGACCCTTTCTACTAAGTAGGGATACAGATGGGGGTTATGGATGGCACAGCCACTGCAGGATGGATTCGGGCAGGATGTCATGGACCTGACAAGGTCCTTAACAAAGACAAATGGGGCAAACAACAAATCCATCCACCATAGAGAAGAGGGATGGAGTTTTCGTGATGTCTTTCATTCTGTTATGGAAAATGGACCCCAAATGCCTGTGATCCCTTCAGATGAAACGATGCAACTTCAGAACCCAAAGGGAAAGCCCCATCTGCTCAGTGTCATTTGCAAACTGTGGAGAGGTACCCGGTGTTATGTGAACCCACACTCCCCCGAGGATGCATGCCATCCTTCCTAGAGCTCTAAATATGGCACCTATGTGTGCAAAAGTTACTTTCCACTTCATCACCAAGCTGAAATATTTTACTGTGCAGACTGGACACACTGTCCAGTCCTTCCAAGTTCGGAGGGAAGAGCTAAGACCCAAATGTTATCATGGTTCCATTTACAACCCACAAGCCTGCCAAGTTGCAATTAATACTCGTAGGAGCTATCATCTGACCCGAAGTCAGTCTGCCTAAAATTCTATTTTAATCTCTTCTACATGGTGTGCCTCTTGGATTTCGTAACTCTGCACAAAGGAGACCCGTAAATGTCACAGCTTTTCCTGTGTTGATCAAGGAACATACATAAAAGTGTATTCATATTATCGTATACAACAATGTCATCTCTGTTCATGTGTTTATGATATCTATCATGAAGCAGTCAGATAAAATTTGTTCATTCAAAATGTAACAGAGATCATGGAGCTAAAACGAATGTGAAAACCAACTTTCAATATTATGTAATCAGTATGACTTCTGAGACGTGAACTCTGCTCACAGGAAAGCAGAAGTTCACAGATGCTGTGGTTTTGCTGTAAATCCATCCTATTTGTGTAAGTTGCTCTTCACACTACCTTAGTTAAAACGAAGCATTAATTGGCTGAAATATATTTGATCTGCTTATTGTTAGAAGCCTAATTATTGTTTCCAAGTAGAAACCCACCAAAGAGAAATGGTCTCGACTCCATTTCTCTCCATAGTTCTAGATCCAGATTTTACTTCTCTGCCATTTTAATGGCTCACCAGCAACTTACTCCAACATGACGACCAAGAGAACTTATTTTCCAGTGTGTGTGTGTGTGTGTGTGTGTGTGTGTGTGTGTATGTGTGTCTGTGTAAGGTGAAGGGCAGGGGAGGGGAGAGAGGCAGAGGAGATATAATTGTTTTCCTGATGTTCCCAAGTTGAAATTTCTGGCTGCTTTTGTAACAGTCCATTTTCATTTGACTTTTCTTCCCACTCCTATTTCTACTCCTTGGTTCCGGCCTTACTGACATTTTTTAAAAAGGTTTATTTATCTTGAGAGAGAGCGAGAGTGCATGCATGAAGTGAGGGAGGACCAGCAAGAGAGAGAGAAAGAGAGAGAGAGAGAGAGAGAGAGAGAATCCCAAGCAGGCTCCATGCTGTCAGCACACAGCCCAATGTGGGGCTCGATCCCACAAACTTTGAGATCATGATCTGAGCTGAAATCAAGACGCAGACTCTTAACTGATGAAGCTACTCTTGTGCCCTAGGCCTTGCTGGGTTTTGACTGGACTGTTCTAGCTGCTTCCAACATGGTTTCCCTGACACCGAAGTTTCCCCCTCCATCAGTTCTGCACGTGATCACCAGAGCGACCTTTCTGAAACGCAGCTCTGACTTTGCTGCATCCTTGATCAAAAACCTTGAGTGACCTCGCCGCGAGGCCGGCAGGAACTGTCAACTGGGACGACGCCTCAGCATCTCCCCCGCAGCTTTGTAAAATGCACATTCTGATGCTCCAGCCAGAGAAGTTGGATCTGGGGTTGGACCCAGGAGCTTTCACGAAAAGCCAGGAATCCAGGCTTCTGTCACACGATCCTCCAATCTCGGAACACAAACACAGGCCCCGCACACAGGGCGCAGGCGTACAGGGCGCGAGCGTGGTCTAAGATACGGGCAGGCATCGTGCGAACGGGAATGGCATTGCCCAGACACGAGACATGATCTAGTATCTTGCATACTCTCCTGCCAACGTGGATGACCCCCGGTTCCCCAAGGACACCTTGCACCTTCCTGGTCCTGAGACTTGCTGCTTCACGGGGTTCTACTGCCTGGGAACCCTCCACCCCGCTCCCAGTTTCCACTGATAGAACCCTACCTGTCCTCCAGGCCATCCTGGCTCGGGTTAACAAACCGTTTGTGAGATCCCACTATACACACGGCACTGCCGTGGGTCTGGGGGCACATGACAACTTATTTCAGGTTAAGTCTTCTTGATCCCTGGGGCCGGAAGCAATCTCTCCCTTTGCGTGGGGTCACCTGGCACCTGGGAGTCACCTGTTTCGTGCTATACACACACTCATACGTTCTGCTTTGCCGGACTGGAGTTTCTCAAGTGCTCCGTGCACGTCTTCTCCTGGGTGGCCAGCCCGCAGATGAAGTACTGTCCTGACACACTCCCCATGCCCTTCCTAGCTCACTCCCGTGCTGGGCTGCTCGTCTCGGGGCAGTACTGAGATTAAAGATGCTTTTTCTAGGGCAGAAGCAAGACTTAGCTGACCGATAAACACACTTTTTAAATGAAGGAGATTTACTTGGTTGTCATTTAATTGGAAAACATAAAATATTCTTAAAAGGCTATATATTTTTAAAGAAGTTTTCCGCAAGAATCTTTTAACACCTAGATATAGACAACCGGGCTGTCACAAAAACATCTCAGACAAATAAGAGCCTTATCGCCTCATGGTGGGTGATTAATGGTCTACAAATGCATGAACTACATAAAATTTTGGAAGCAATTTTGAGTTGTCGGTGAACAGTGGTCAAATTCCTTTTTTTTTTTTTTTTTGCAAAATGATAACTCTAATTGATTTCTCCCCCTCCTCTGGACTGCTACTGAGAGGGACATTCTAATTTTAATTAGACACTCTGGGTTGGCATCTGAGGTGATACAGGCTCAAATATCAAATAGCTGATGGAAAATAACACTTTCTATCACGGAGACTTCCGGTCCTTCTGCCCATGAGAAGAACTTGAAAGTTGCTTCTTTCTAGTCCCAATTTGGGAGATTTAAGAGAATTACCGATGCTAGGAGAACCCAGAAAAATTACTATTCATTATACTAGAAGGTGAAATCATTCTATGATCAATCTTCATTGCATAACAAAACATATATTACCATAAAAATGTGCCTGCCCCAGTGACAGGGGAGTGCTAAAACTGCTCATTGCAACCGTGGGACTTGATAGATGCTTTCAATAAGAACCTCAGAGAAGATGGATAACATTCAAGGAGGCATCTTTCATTCCTAGATCAGACATACTTTACATTTAAATTCTTCTTTTGTGCTTTTAACTACAGTTGAATAATAGGAAGATAATTTTAACACTGTTATTTTGGCTATTAGTTTTCATTTATTGAGATTAAATGCAGACTTTCCATTTATCATTGGGTTTGCCATTTGCTTCCTCTCACTTTATGTGTTGCTGAGCCCTACAAAGGAGCTCGGTGCTGCAGCTTTTCATGAGCACCATTGAACTTCCCGGGGCTGGACGGAGGGGCGCTAAGTGTCCAAGGACGCCCAGAAGCAGGAGAACTCTAACTTGTACACAGTAGGTGCTCAATAAAGAAAGAGAGGGGTGCCTGGGTGGCTCAGTAGGTTAAGCGTTCGACTCTAGGTTTCGGCCCCAGGTCATGATCTCATGCTTTGTGAGTTCGAGCCCCGCTTCGGGGTCAGTGCTGCTGGTGCGGAGCCTGCTTGGGATTCTCTTTCTCTCCCTGCCTCGCTCTCTCCTTCTCTCTCTCTCAAAATACATAACCTTTTTAAAAAATTAAAAAAAAAGAGAGAGGGAGAGAGCATCGTCTAGGAAGTGGGTCTTCGTGGGCAAGGACAGTGTCTTTTTCGGGTCAAACGGGTGACGGGCACTCACCACAGCTTTTTGACGATCTTCTCCTCTTCGTGCAGGTATTTTTGTCGCTCCTGTTCCACCAGGACCCGCTGTCGCTGCACGGGGTCCTCCAGCCTCTTCATGGTTTCAATCACTTTGCTGCTGATTTCCAGCTCAGCCTTCTTCATCATCGCCCTCAGCAGCTCCTGGTTCTGCAGCTGTCGAACAAAAGAAATCTACGTTGATTGGCGCTGCCTGACTGACAGTGTGGTGACCGACTGCCCGACAGTCTTCAGAAGCGGGCTTGGGTAAACAGCCTTGCAGCTGAATATTTATTTCAGTGAGAAATGAAGGAAGCAGAGACTGGCTATGATATTGCTACTTCAACCAACATCTGAGGTTTACTGCCAACTGACAACCAGACTTTCATGTCTGTGTCTGAAATAAAAAGAGGATGCTCACTCTGGTCAGTGCATCATGGACGACGGGGGTAACTCTCACTGACATGGTTTTAGAGGGAGCAACTGAGAGCACTAGCTTTGGAGCCAAGCCCCCCCCCCCCCCCCCCCGCCTTTTACTGGTTTTGTAGATCTGTAGTGTGCCTAGGAATCATTTGCAAGCCCCAAATTGAAACACGGAACCGAGTGTGTGATGATGCAGAACCCAGTGGCCCAACCCACTCTCCTTCCTTGAACTCAAGCGACCTTGGAAACATCACTTTCTCCTTCTCTGTGCAAGACTTCAGCTGCAAGAGTGGGACAGTTAGGAATATAGCTTATGGTGTTAGGAGAATATCTGTAAAGTTAGGAGAATTAGTCTCCTTTCCGCCTACTGCCGCCTCCTCCCATCGTGGTGCCCAAAATACCCTTATTACTTGGCCTTGTATATCTCAAAGGCTTTTTTGTTTTAAACTTTGACCACCTTCACCCATTTCTCCTACCCTCTCCTCTGATAACCACCAATCTGTTCTCTGAATCTACAAGGCTTTTTTTTTTTTATTCCACATATAAGAGAGATTCTATGATATTTGTCTTTATCTGACTCATTTCACTTAGCATTATGCCCTCAAGGTCTATCCACGTTGTCACAAATGGCAAGATTTCATTCTTTTCTATGACTGAGAAATAGTCCATTGTGCATATACACCTAATTTTTAAATTTTCATGTTTTTTATTATCAAAATATAGTTGGCATACAATGTTATATTAGTTTCAGGTGTACAACACAGTGGTTCGACAATTCTATACACAACTCAGTGCTCAATAAGTGTAGTCACCATATAATAGTATTACAATATTATTGGCCATCCATCGATGGACACTTTTGTTTCTAAATTTTGGCTATTGTCAATAGTGCAGGAATAAACATGGAAGTGCAAATATCTTTTTGAGTTACTGTTTTTGTTCCCTTTAGAAAAAATACCCAGAAGTGGAATTGCTGGATTATATGGCAGTTCTGTTTTTACTTTCTTGAGGAGCCTCCATATTGTTTTCCAGAGTGGCTGTACCAATTTACATTCCCACCAAAATTACATAAGGGCTCCCTTTTTCTCCACATCCTCGCCAACACCTGCAACTTCTCATCTCTTTGCTCCTAGCCATTCTGATGGCTGTGAGGTGATATGTCACTGTGGTTTTCGTTTGCATTTCCCTGATGATTCATAAAGTTGAATATCTTTCATGTACCTGTGGGTCATCTGTATATCTTCTTTGGAAAATTATCTATTTTCAAATGTGCCCATTTTTAAAAGTTGGATTCTTTGGTGTTTGTTTGATTTTTTTTGGGGGGGGTATCGAGGTATACATACGCTGGATATTAACCTCTTATCAAATATATGATTTGCAAATATTTCGTTCCATTCAGTAGGTTGCCTTTTCATTTTGTCCATGGTTTCCTCTGCTGTGCAGGAACTGTTTGCTTTGATATAGTCCTATTTGTTTATTTTCTCTTTTGTTGCTTTTACTTTTGGTGTTAGATTAAAAAATTCATTGCCAAGACCTATGTCAAAGAGCTTACCGCCTATGTTTTTTTTTTTTTTTTTTTCTAGGACTTTCGTGGTTTCAGGTCTTACATTCCAGTCTTAAATCCATTTTAGGGTTAGCTTTTGTGCTTGGTGGAAGACGGTGGTCCAGTATCATTCTTTTGCATGAGGCATCCGGTGTTCCCACCACCATTTATTGAAGAGACTTTTCTTTCCTCATTGGGTATTCTTGGCTCCTTTCTCATAAATTAATTGACCATCTATGCATGGGATCCTACTTCTGGGCTTTCTATTCTGTTCTATTGATCTTTGTGTCTGTTTTCATGTCAGTACCATAGTATGTTGATTATATACCTTTGCAATATATTTTGAAATCAGGGAGTGTGTTGCCTCTAGATTTATTTTATCTTGAGACTGCTCTGGGCTCTTCAGGGTCTTTTGTGGTTCCACTTTGGACCAAACCCCAAACCCCTGGCTACTGTGAGACTCCCTTCATCTCCATTTCCTTATCTTTAAGGATGAGGATTCACTTCCTTTAAGCAGGGCTAGTCTGAGGATTATGTGAGCTACTGCTTGGTATCAAATAGGTATTCAACAAATGTTGATTTGACCGTGGACTATTTCAGAGTATTAGTCAAAAGAGAACCTGTGTTTGGGGCACCCGGGTGCCTCAGTGGGTTGGGTGTCTGATTCTTGATTTTGGCTCAGGTCATGATCTCACAGCTTGTGGGTTCGTGCCCCATGTTGGGTTCTATGCTGATAGTGCAGAGCCTGCTTGGGATTCTCCCTTCCCTGCTCTCTCTCTTAAGATAAATAAATAAACTTAAAAAAAGAGAGAATCTGTGTCCCTCTTGTTTATATAGGTCCATGTACCAAATACCATGTAATCACAGACCATTAAAACACAGTATTTGATGTTGATGGTTGCAATGACAATGATTCCAGATGAGCTCAAAGGTCTTGGTAATTTGTTATTTTCCCTGGATTTTATGTAGGCTGCTTGCATACATAATACCACAACATCCACATAACTTTCCACATAGGTTTCAGAGCACTCTTGTTCCTTACCCCGGAGAGTAGATGTGTGGTTTGCATCTGGCTTCAGAAGAATCTAGTCAAATGCTTGAGTCCTGCTTCCAAGTCTTGTATTAAGTGTTTCTCTGGGATGGGAGAGTTTTCTAATACACATCCATCAGTGAATTCATCCAATCAGCATCAAAGACAGAAGTTACATTATACCTATTGTATTATACCTAAAGTTTCCCTGAAATTTCAGTGAGCTCTTATTGGGGTTTTGCTTTGTTTTCTGGCTTCATGGGACTGTAGTGCAACTCATGAAAATGAGTTGATGTCTCATGAGAATGATGTCTGTTATTTGTCCACTATTTGTGCAAATGCCATTTGACCATGTGACCCTCACCTCAAAACCTCACCGTGTCTTCTCTTTTTGTTGAATAAAGATACAACATTTCAACACGAGCAACAAGCAGAGCCACCGTCACGTTCCAACATCAGCTCTGTACTGATTACCTGGCCGTCCAGAAAGAGACTGCCTGGATTCAATTTCTAGCTTTACCACCAGTAGCTGCGTGACTGTGGGCAAATTATTCATTGGTGTCTATCCATAAAAAGGGGCAATAATTGTTCCTGTCTTATAGGCTGGTAACAGAGATTCAGTGAGGGAATAAAGTGCTTGCACCAGTGTTGGGCACAAACCAGGCCCTGCGGGTGGGGCCTGCAGTTTGGTCTGGAAGGGAACCAAAAAAAATGTACCGCTCCTGGGTTACCTCCCCTATATGACACATAGTTATGCTCTCATGGCTTTTGCTAATAAAGGCTTTTTATTGTGTTCTTAAAACCAGTCAGTGTATTGCTAAAAGTCATCACATATGGAAACAATGCATAGAGGGCAACTTCCTCCCATGGTCTCTGCAGCAACAGCTTTGCCCACAAGGCACAGGGAAGTCTCGCCCTTTCTCACACTGCCACCTTCCTCACGTGACAAGCAGCCAGCAATCCCTGCTCCAGCCACACAAGCATCCTTCCTTTCTGTTCTTTGACTGGCTGGGCTCCTTTCTGCCACGGGGACTTTGCACCTGCTATTCCCTTCATGTGGTTAATTTCTGCTCTCCACAGTCTCCAGGATACAGGGCCACTCACAGAAGGTACTCAATAAATACTGATAAATGCCTGGACTAAGCAGTAATGCTGATAAGAACGAACAAAGGAGAATCCGAAATTCCTTCCTAGATGGTAGATGCAGGGGCTGACCCATGGGCTCAGCTTGGGCTCAGCTCTCATGGCCTGCCTTGCTCTGACTGCAGCGGTGGTCAAATATACACAGCAAGACTGCCAGCTATCAAAATGGTATGTCAAATCCCACAGAGCTGTTTCCTTTGAAGGGGCGGGGAGATGAGGGGTCACAGGTATGCAAGGGACAAATAAGTACATGACTAAATGTGGTGAAAAGTGACCCCTGGGTCCTCTCTCCTGAGAGATTCTGATTTCATTGGTCTACTGGGAAACCTGGGAATTCTTTCAACTCCTTAGATGATTCTGATGAGTCACCTAGGATAAACATTATGGTCTAAGAGAAGGGCTCTTGTATGAATGGATGACGTCACAGCCCTCTGTACCTATCCCTCTCACCAAATCTCATGGACAAGTTCCAAAAAAGTCAAGGTCCTCTTAGCAGTAGATATTAACAGTGGCTATTGAGCTAGAAATTACTACTGGAATGTTTAAAATTCTGAAAATTGAAATCTGGACGATGGGAAAAGCAGAGTTCTGAGAGGTTAAGTGACTTGTGCAGGGTCACTCAGTAATGAAGGGCAGAATCAGGGTGGAAACCAAGTCTTCCGGATTCCAGTCAGTCATTTTTCAACCACCCTAAGTTGCTCCTCTAACAAGCCAGGGACATGTCTGTTTTATTTCCAGCCACCAAGCACAGTTGCTGGCACGCGGTAGGTACCCCACACACATTCGCTGTACAAATGAATTTCAAGAGAACGTTACTCAGAAGTGCCGACTTATCAGAAGAACATGACTCTACATAATATTCAAGTTATTCAACCGGTAACGTGGTCAGATTGCATTAAAATCATTCCACTTGGAGAGGAGGTTTGCCTGGAGCGCCAGGTTGTACGATCCTCCTTCCAGAAAGAGGGGGGTACCGGAGCCAGCTGGAGGGAACAGAGAGGGAATTTTCCACGGCCCAGTGCTGGCACTGGGCAATGACGAGTCGATCACGAAGGAATAAGCATGTGCCCACGTTCTCCTTCCCCTTTCCTCTAGTCCCCCTGCCCTCCTGGACGGTGTTCTGGCCAATGACCCTAGGACACAGGACTCTCCTGTTCCTCCCGGCAGCGCGTGAAGGGACGAGCTGAGGGCAGGATGTAGATCAGCAACCCTCTCTAAGTGCTTCAAATAAGTTAGTCATCAGCAGTTCAAATCGTCATACTTAATTTTGCTTAGCAGTGATACCTACCTTTCAATTAACTTAAAAAACCCCTCTATTATAGGGTGCAAGCAATAAAATATATCCATTTTAAGTGCACAGGTAAGTGAATTTTGACAAATGCATACACCACTGTAACCACCGCTGAAAAGATAGACGGCATTTTTTATTACGCTGGAAAAATTCCTTCATGACCTTTTGGAATCAGTCCCCAAACCCCAGCCCAGAGAAACCACCAATCTGCTTTCTGTCCCTATGGATTAGTTCTGTTCTGCAAGGACATATCCATGAAATTACACAGTATGGAATCTTCTGGGTGTGGCTTCTTCCCTTCCAGTGTGTTGTTGAGTGTTTTAGTAGTTCATGTTTGTTAACGCTGACTGGTATGCCACTGCGTGGTTAAATCAATTGAATGGATTTATATTGTATATACAAACATTTTTATATGTTTGCATATTGACTTGATTCTGGTGATCTTGCTTTAATTTACTTATTTCTGGTAGTAATTTTTGTAGTCTTTCTGATTCTGTATATACGCAGTCATGTCATTTGTGAATAAAGCCAATTTTATTTTCCTATATGTATGTCTTTTCTTTCTTTTTCTAGTCTTATTGCACTGGCTGGGATCTTCAGTCCAGTACTCAGTAGAAGTGAGCGCAGACTTCTTTGCTCTTGTTTCTGATTTTATGGGAAATGTGTGTAGTGTTTCACCATTAACTATGTTTTCAGTAGGTTTTTAGGACATCCCTTACCGGGTTAAGGAAGTGTCCTTTTACTAGAGTGCTGAACGTTTTTGTCATCAGCATTGAATTTTATCACATGGTTTTTCTGTACTTATTGAAATGATATGATTTTTCTCTTTTATTTCATCAATAAGGTCAAATACATTGATCCTTTCAAATACATTGATCCTTTTTTTTCATATTAAAACAATCTTGCATTCCTGGGATGAAAACCAGGATAATATATTATTCTCTTTATATACTGCTAGATTCAGTTGCTAATATTTTGTTTTGGATTTGTTACATACACTTTTATGAGGGATATTGGATTATATTTTCTTTCTTAAAATATCTTTGACTGGTTTTGCTTGTAATGCTGGCTTCATAAAACCACTTGGGAAGTGTCCTCTATTTTATGAAGGAGTTTTTTTTTTTCTTTTTCCTTTCAATACTATAAGGATGTCTTTGCATTGTTTCCAGACTTAAGTTGTATCTCTAATGAGAAGTAGGTGTTAATTCTTATTTATATTCCCCTGTATGTAAGGTGTCTTTTCCCCCACTCTGGCTGCCTTTAAGATATTTCTATTTATTCCTTTTTTTGGGTCTAGGGGTTTGTTGAACACTTTTGGTCTGTGAGTTTACAGGTTTCATCACATTTACAAAAATTCTGGCCATTATTTCTTCTACTATTTTTCTCTTTTTCCTGGACCACTTAATATAGTTCCACGAATCATTACATTTCAGTTCATTTTCTTCAGTCTTTTTCTCTTTATACTTCAGTTTGAACAGTTTCTATTGCTGTGCTTTCAAGTTGACTAATATTTTGTTTTGACACTAATACATCTTCTGTTAAGTCCATTCATAGATATTGTGTTTTTTAGCCCTTGAAAGTTACACTTAGATTTTTTTTTTATATCTTTCTCTTTCTTCTCTCATTGTGTTCATGTTTTTCTTTAAATCCTTGAGAATAATTATTATAGGTGTTTTAAAGTCCATGCTGCTGTTTTTGTTATCCTTGCCATTAGTGGTTGCCTTCTATCAACTGAATTTTCTTAAGGTTACGGATCACATGTCTAGTAATTTTTGGTTGAGGGTTAGGCAGGCAGTTTTGGATTTTGTTTTCTTTTACAGATGGAGTTTTCCTGGCAGATGGTTCAGTTACTTGTGGATCATTTTTGTTCATTAGAGGCTTGGTTTTAAGCTTTGTTAGGGTGAATCTAGGGTAGCCTTTACTCTGGGACTAGTTTAGTCCTAAAACTGGAACATAGTTCTTCTCTGATCTCTACTGAATGCTGCAGGTGACCAATGAAACCTCTTTATCCTTGTCAAAGGATGAACATCCCCCAGCCCTGTGTGAGCTCTGGGGATTTTTTTTTTTTTTAATCTTAGAGCCTCCCACTTTGTTTTTGCCTGGCTTGGTGGTCTTTCCCACTACACATGCTTGACTTATTATTCAATAACAAAGCACAGATTTATATAGTCTTTTCTCTGCAGAGCTTTCTCTTATTGGGTACTCAACTCCACAAATTCTAGCTGTTTCAGTTCTCTAAATTTTGGTCTTATCTCCTCCATTAGACCGTCAGTGCTCTGCTTGGGTTATTACTTTCCACGCAATGATCCAGAAAGTGTCCCCAGGCAGAAAGCTGACTCAGTGCAGATTTCACTTCTTTGCTTCCATACCCCTATGGATTACAATCTGTTGTCTGTTATCCAATGCCTGGAAATAGCTGTTTCCCTTTTTTTTTTTTTTCAGTTTTCTAGTAGTCAACAATGGGAAGGCAAGTACAGTTACAGTTACCCCTCATTCTGGAAACATAAATTTATTATAAATGCTATGCCTCAGAAATAACTGTTCTTGGTCATTAAATATTTAATTAAACCAATAAGTTGTCTCTATCAACATCAAGAAACTAGGAAACTGCCTAAAACTAATTTCACCCACCTCCAATTGGACAATGTGCCTCACATACTCAACCTTGATTTCTTAGGTAAAACCTAAGGCTATCCGTCTCGCCCACACTGTCATCTAGCGGAACTGATTTCCTGTCCCGCAGTGGCACTGAATAGTGGTTGTGCCACAAATCAGGAAGTTTCATGATGACAGCCAGATTCCAGAATGACTCCTGACTACCTAGTTAATTAAGTTCCTCAGGCTCTAGGGAACACCACATAAGAGGCCTGGTCACAACCTCATGTCATCTGGGAGACTCCCCATCTTAGACAGCCTCCACGTGACGGTCTACTGAGGGCTTGGTGCATTGCCCCACAGCCAAATCATCAAACCCTGAATGAATTCCATTTATTATTTCTGCCCAGTGGGGAAAAAGAGATCTGCTCAGCATGGCCCAAACTCTAGTGTGCTTTTCTCAGGGATACACATTCCCATGATTATTTTTTTTGGGATGTCAGAAGACAAATGAGACTCTGGAACATTTCTGCGAGGCACTGTCTTATTTAAAAAGACACCTTAAGGTAACACGCTATTGAATTATATCATTTCAAATACAAGGTCTCTGTGTACTACCATGTTTCTTTTTTACGTTGGTATTTTACCTCCTTCCTCTCTTAGGAGAGCACAGTTCTCAGTAGTCTTAAAAATGGAAGACAAAGTTCAGAATAACCTTATTAAAAAAAATTTATCAGGAGGCAGAATAAGGAAATAGGAAGCAAGGGAAAAAAACCTGTGGAAATTAGAGAAGTAAGATGTATCTATTCTCTCTTTAGGCCAAGTCTCATCTCCCTACAGAACTTGTACCATATCTTCCAGAAGCTTCTCTCTCCCCTCAGCCCACAGAGAGGGACAGAACTATAGTCACTTCCGTGGATATGGGATTGCTTTGCGAAAATCCAAGTACTGTGGCATTTTTGAAAAAACATGTAGTTCATCATTTAGGCAAAGAAAGCTTTTTCTAAATCACTCCAGAAAAGGTAATGGAGAAAAGTCATCTTTTGAAGGAAACATTTGTTAGGTATAAAACCTTCATCCATCCTGTTTCCATTATTGCCAGCTAATGGGTGACCCTACTATTACCCTAGATAATTCCTTATGGCTCTTGCATCAATTATAACTAAGAGGAGAACACATTCTATTAGCCACTGGAAATGAGGTGCATTGTTTGAAGTCAGGGCTGTGGAGTCATTGGGTGTGTCCTTCACACATACAGGGTGGTGGGTACTCCACGGGTTTCTGCTTCACTCCTGTGGTCGCTGACTGAGATTACGACATTTCCAAGAAGCATCTCAATGGACTGTGCATTCATAATACCCAAGAGCAATAGTTCTTACCTTGGAGTATTCTAGAATCACCAGTGCCTGGCCCCTGGTTCACATCAATGAAGTCAGACTCTGGCAGTGGTCCTTGGGTAGTGATGTTTTTCGTGAAAGGCCTCAGGTGATTCTAATAAGTAGCCAGGATTAAGAGCCATTCTCTTAGACCAATAATTCATGTGAAATTGGAGAGCGGAGAATTATATGAATAGAGCTTTAGTGGTTTTCTTCATCTTCTGCTTAGGCTCCTTTTGCCTCCCTTGACATTCTTTTTGCCCTATTTAAATCTACCCATCCCACTGTGTCCTCATCAAATGTCTATTCCTGAGAATAATCCATCAATTCTGAAAATAAAATGCTCAAATAGGATATGCTCTACCGTCTAGGATTTTCCAGTGATTTAATTATCTAATTACTGGAGCCGGCTGCCAAGCACAAAAGATTTCATTCAGTTCCACTATTTTATAACACAGTTCAAAGAACATTTGAATTTCTAATTTAATTTTTGTTCTTTCGAGACTCTTTGGCGGAGTTTCGTATATCTCTAATGATAGTTCCATTATTGGACTTATAATCACTTTGGGGTTACACTTCTCTTTTAGTGTATAATACATGTGCCGAAGGAGAATTGGGGCTGAGATAGCTTAATTATTCTAAGCTGTTTTTGTCTTAAAGAGACTTCCCTGGCTGAAAAGACAGAGAGGCTTGACAGGGAGGAAAGCTGATGGGGGCACAGGAAACACGAAGATGAGGTAGGAACAACAGCCGTCAGGTTAGCTAACGAAGTGTTTAGCCTTCCCTATGCGTCTGCTCCTCAGAACCGCACAAACTTCAAAGCTCAAGGGCACGTCAGCTCATTGTTCTTTATACCCCCGAAGACAGAAAAGCTGAACAACTCTGGGGCAATAAAGGAGCTTGCATGGTTAAGATAGCATTCCCAGACCTTGACCGATGAGCTGCATTGTTTGAGGAGCTATGATTCCAAAACTGAGCAGCCACAGTTCAAGGTCTGAAAGGAGGGGTGGGTTGGGGGGAACTCCTCCAACCCTCACGGCCAGCCAGGAAACCAATAATGCCGCCACGGGGTGACGCCACAGGCACACGCATCAGCCTCCGGATCAAATGTGCCACACTTCCGAGGAACTTATGCTAAAGCAATTCCACCTCTTCCCCCGTACCAACAAATGCTCGCTTCGGAAAGCAGTAGGTACTACCATACAAACGATATTTAGGATTTTTTTTCTCCTGAGGATCTAGGGAGGAGCGGTAATTTCCAAATGGCCAGCAGGTGGCGCTCACAGGCAGAAGCAGTATGAGAAGGGGCTTTTACCCTCCTAAAATCCCAGGTAAGGAAGGACCTGGGACACAGCCGACCCAGTGTGGCCTGCACGTGTGTCACTAGACCTGCAGGGCACTAAATAACTGGTTTTTAATGACTTCCCAACAGTTCTAGAATGAATACAATATGTCATACAAAATCCGTATTTCCAGAAAAAAACACTGTACTCTAATTCTGTCAGGTTAAGAACTGGCTGGAGCGGAGTGGGGACTGTCCTTGAGAAGGGCCGACTTGCCATTGTCCCTCCTCCATGTCACTTGTTAAGTTACTGCTTGGACACCGTGGGCATGGACTTTGTCACCCTGGCACACACCCTCAGACCAACCCATACACTTCGCTTCACCGCAAAGTGTATTTAAAATCGCGAAGCGAGGAGAAGGAAACGCAGAGCATGGGGAACGTCACAGATGACATGCCTCACAGAAGAGCCCTGAAATGACTTCGCCTGGGATGTCTGAAGTATCTGGGACACTGCCTGGGAGACAGAGTAGCCTCTGGAGACCTGAGCACCGAGCAGCATCGTCCGTTCTGACAGCCCTCGCGGTCCAAGGTGGGGCCCCAGGGCAGGGCTCTCAAGCCAGCTGCCTCTCTGTTTGTTCCCTCGGAGGCAGAGGGCAAGAGGAAATCACCCCCTTAGCTTTAATTAGGTGGTGAAAAATGTAGGGCTCAGGCCACGAGTGAGCTGAAGAGAGACACAATCTGGGGCGTGAAGCCCTTTCCGCGTTGCGACTCCCTTGCCGGCCCCGGGGGTTGCGTCCCGCTGGCTACTGGGGACGCCACGCCCCTGTGGCCGCTCCAGGTTTCCCAGTGGGTTGACGTCTACCAACGTTTAAATGAGCTTCTTGAAGTCAGAGAGGATGCCTGGGTACTAAGCCAGCACTACACCTGCGGTGATCAACCCGCCACAAAGATAGGGACATGAGGCTGACGCCCGAACCCTCTCCCAGAGATCTCCCAGAGATCTCATAAACTGATCTCATAAAGAAACGCACAGCCCCAGCTCCTGATACCCGGAACCACCAGATACGCTCTTCTGCTTCCACAGACTGAAGGCATCGATTCACCGCGATTCGTGACACAAAGGGTCATTTTCCCTCCCTGCTGATTCCCATGCAGTTCATAAATTCCCGAACAATGGAAAAAGGTTAAGGAAAGTATCTGGAACGCACAATCCAAATAAAATGCAAATGTTTTCCTCAACAAATCTTCCAAGGCTTCTTTTCCTTGCGAATTCATCTTCTAGTCTAAACTCATATTTCTAAATACATCATGGTTCTTGCAAATAAAAAAAAAAAAAAGCTTAGCTTTGTGCACACTCACTGAAGAGGAGCCAGGAGCCGAAACCCTGCAAGCAGTAAGTCTTAACTGGCTATTAGACTGCTCCACGGGCCCCTCTCTTTCTAGCTCTCCTCCAAAAAACAGATGTTTAATGGTTTTTTCATGTGTACAAGCATGCGTAGCTTCGAGAAGCGGGGATAGATGAACTCGAGTTGTGATGGAAGGCTCTAGACCAAAAGTGTTCGCGAGAGGAAACCGTGCCTTTAGGGTGCTACGCTTTATGCTTCCAGTTAGTCCTGAGGAAGGAAGGGTAGAGAGAGCCCTGGGAAGGTGCTGAGCGGCTAGGGTTGGAGGAGGCGAACAGGGAGGAGAAAGTGGATTCCGGGGAACTCAGACAGAGGACACTGTCCACAAGGAACTCATTCGGTACCTGGAGCTGTCGCATCTGTTGGAGCTGGAGCTTGAGTTCGGCCACACTCCGTCTCATGTCAAGCAGGCTCATGTGCATGGCCGAGGTGCCGGCGGGCAGGGGCTGGCTGGGCGGCCCTGAGGACTCCGGCGCGCCGACAGTCTTTCCTCCAGAAACATGGAGCGTTCCTAGGAGAAAAGAGTAGCCAAGAACCTAAGCATCCCAGAAAGGGAGGTCTAAGTCCAATCCTAGTACAGATTACTCCTTCGTTATGAACAATAGTTTTTTGAATTATGTTGGTCCTCAAAATGGGGAAAAAGGAATTGGGCTTAAAATGATGAAACATTCATGCAGTGTTACAGTATGCGGTGTGTAAATGTCATATCCTAGAAGGCAGATCATAGGATAGCAGGTATAACATGATGCCACATTAAGTAAGCTAGCTGCCTGCCTGTCTGTCTGTCTATCTATCTTCTTTAAATATACAGGTTTGCGCAGAGAAAAGATTAGATGTATACATAACAAAGTGTTAACATTCTCTCCAGTTGGTGGTATTCCATATATTTTTATATTACTATTTTTTGTAAAATAATAGTGTCCACATAGCATGTGGATTTTACAACAAAAATATAAATTTTTAGAAATTTTCGAAGTTTTTAAATACTTATTCATTTTTGAGAGACAGAGAGAGAGCATGAGTGAGGGAGGGGCAGAGAGAGAGACACACACACACACACACACACACACATATATAGAATCTGAAGCAGGCTCCAGGTTCTGAGCTGTTCAGTACAGAGCCGAACGTGGAGCTTGAAACCCATGAACCATGAGATCATGACCTGAGCCGAAGTTGGATGCTTAACCGACTGAGCCACCCAGGTGCCTCCAGAAAAATACATATTTAAATTCTGGGACCGAACCTAGGGTGCTTACGTGTCTACTTGCTGCCAGCAGATGTATCCTGAGAACATGACTCAGTTTGGGGAAGGTTCAGCCAGTCACCAAGAGGAAAGTGAAAAGAACGGGATACTCTCATGGGTCTCTTTAAGTTTTCAGATCAAAAGAAGCAGGACTCCTGCTCGCATCTCCTTTAGTGAGAAGATCAGGTAGGTACGAAAATTCTCCATGAACAAGCCTCACGGATATCATAAGTGCATCAGGGAAGGGCCTGATTTCGACAAAGTGTGCTTTAGAAAATGCCGCAGAAAGGATCCCAAGTAGCACTCACAGGATCAGCACTCACGGGAATCAAAAGAAAGTTCTATTGTATCTATAGGACGATCCAATTCTCTGGAACAGGCCTCCAGCGTAGACTCTGAATTCACATTAGGCACGCACACATATGCACATGTGCGCACGACCTCTTATGAGTAGCTCTTTTCCGTAAAGGACAACGTGGAAGGTTTGCAACTCGAGGGCAGGCCTTCCAGGACCGAGTCCTGTTGCACCTCTGCATTCTCGGATGTGCACCCAGCACAGTGGCCTCTCTTTCCGTCTGGGTTCAGCAACCACGGAGCCCTTCCTTCCCTGGCGTCCCCGCAAGCCTCAGCAGGGCTGCTCCAGGGTCTAGACGGCGTGCCAGTGAGCGAGGGAGGGCGCAGCGGTCCCCTTGCTGGGTCTCGGCAACGCCAGGGAGAGCTGACGGCACACCAAGTTCCTCACCCTGAGAGGACCGCTTTCCCAGCCCTCTCGTGGCCCCCTTGGGGAAGTCAGGAGCACAGAACAGAAATAAGGATTTTCAAAGGAACCCCAGCAAAGCAGACAACGAGCCAGCTCCTCTCATCACTGGTCGTGGCTCTGACCAACTTTTGTCTGTTCTTCCTCAGATCAAAATCACCCCCAGAAGAGCAAGATGCGTCATCTCTACAAATTGTTCCAAAGAATATTCTCCAGGGGCGCCTGGGTGGCTCAGTCCGTTGAGTGTCCAGCTCTTGTTGTTGGCTTAGGTCACGATCTCACGGTTTCATGAGTTCCAGCCCCTCGTCGGGCTCTGCGCGCTGACAGACTGGGGCCTGCTTGGGATTCTCTCTCTCTCCTCCTCTCCCTCTCTCTGCCCTTCCCCCGCCTGCACTGTCACTGCCTCTCTCAGATAAATAAACTTAAAAAAAAAAAAAGGTCTTCAGTAAAAGAACGAGCAGTAACGTTTCCAAGAACAGCAACATGTCAAAATTAACAAGTGCCTTCGAGATCGAGTGTTCTGAGATCACAATGAATTGCAAGCTCTCCTTTTGGAATCAGTCAGGTTACTTTATCATCACTCCAGTCCACAGGCACACCTGTATGTGCACGCCACACACATACACGTGCACACACACACTGACACCGTACATCATGATGTGTGCAACGAATGATACCGTCGAGGTATTTCTCCAGTGAAAACGACACAGTGCCAGCTAGCTACCTCCCCTGCGGTATTCACAAGTGCCTGGCTGTTCTTCAGCCTGGGAAGGCACACCTTCCTTCTAGGTCCCCCTCTTCTCCCCACACACTGTGAGGACACCACAGTGCTCACCGACCTCCTGCACAGAGAGAAGGCTGGAGTCTACACACCAACTGTGAGAGTTGAATGCTGAAAACTGGTTTTAAGAAGTACCTTTCACCACCAAATTTCTATTGGGAATCAACACTCATTTGTAAAGTTTCTTCACCTCTAACCTAACCCGCTAAATCTGGTTTCTAACGCCCTCATTCACCGAAATGGCCGGGGGTCAGGTGTCAACCCAACAGATGCTGGGCCGACATGGGATCTCCTTGGCGTGATGCTGGGCTTTCTCACTCATTTCCTTCTTTCTCCAATTTTAACCGTTCCTCTCCCCTTTCTCCTTACCCCTCTGCTGCTCCGTCTTGGTCACTGTCTTTTCTGATTTTTTCCTCAGCCAACCCTTTAAATCCTGGTATGTTTTCCTGGGCCTGCTTCGCCTCTCACTGGATATATTTCCACCTGCAAACGTCTCCCACATCCTTGTCTCCAGCATCCAGTTATCTTCAGACGCACACACCAATGCCTTCACGTTGCTACGGACTTCCACGAGCGAGTCAAATTCATTGCTTCTCTTCGTCTTCTCTAAACCTCTTTCTGTCTCTGCAGGCCTAATTTTAGCCAGTGGCACTATTCTCCACTCAATTATTTTAACCGGAACCCTGGAACTCATTCTCAGTATCCACTTCCCAGTTGTGTGACCTCAGGTAGGTAACATGACCTCTCTCTCAGCTTCCCCATCTGTACAATGGGTAAATGGGTAAATTGTGTAGGATAATGGAACTGACGTGAAAACTGCTTATCCCAGTGTTGGGGAGACAGAACCCCCAGTGCGGTTAGCTGTGATTATTATTTCTCCGAGACGAGTGGGCAGGAGGAGTCTGCCAGTCTCCCCTCTTCACTTAGAGGGTCAGCGAGTAGAAAGGCAGGGGGAGCAGGTGCCCTGAAATCTACGATGGAGCTGGGATTGGCCGGCGGGAACCCCGAGTCTTACAGGAGTCCCCTATTGGATGAGACACGCCCAGGACCTGGGACGTGCTCTCCACACCCACACGGGCGGTGCTCTCGCACTCTGCTCCCGACAGGCCCGGACTAGTCAGGAGAATCGGCGTGCAG
Organism: Paguma larvata; assembly: GCA_030068075.1. Classification (NCBI taxonomy): domain Eukaryota; kingdom Metazoa; phylum Chordata; class Mammalia; order Carnivora; family Viverridae; genus Paguma; species Paguma larvata. The sequence goes on from CM057828.1 coordinate 115,587,282, forward strand.
TCTGCAGATCTCACTCCTTTCCGTGCACTTCGCCCTTTCCAGACAACGCCCCCCACCCCTTTCCCCTACCCAACCCGCCCTTAGGTCATTCGCTTCAGTCAAGTATATTGCAACGTGAATCTCATTAATGCCGATTTGATGTGAATTTAATGTATCCTGTTGTGACAGAAAGAACATGGGTTTGGGAACTGGCAAGACCGGCCATGACTTCTAGGAGCGAGCGGTGTGCCTCACATCTTCCTTACAGGATGAGATGTGTTAAATGATATAATATACAATACAAAACACATGGTACGTCTTCGAGATGGGAGGTTTCTTCTGGTCTATCTACAGTAAACCAAATATGCCTAAAGTAACGGGAGATCTGGGTTTCCCTTTTATATTTACCTTTGGCCACATGAGCTCCTCGACTTCTCTACACTTCCCTGTACTTGTCTGCAGAAGAGGGATAATACTTTTTGTCTTGTAGCTTACTTCCCAGGATTCCGGAAGAATTAATATATTTTGCGCCCCGTACAAGGCTGCTATGGCAACGAAAGCTCTGTGGACCGCATCTAGCTCTGACACACTAGAAACAAGAGGGACCAAGCCCAGCAGAGACTCGGGGAACAGCGCACGTGCGGTTTCCAGTGGATTCATGGGCCGGCTCAGCCTTTCAGAGGAGAAAACTGGCAGCATGTCCCCAGTGCTACTAAAGCTTGTCCCTCTGGACTTATTGATTCCGCTTTGGGAAATACATCTCAAGGAAATCACACCTGTTCCTTTCCCCTGGCTCCAAAAGGGACAGGGACAAAAATGTTTCGAAAGTAAGAAATGAAACAGCCTACTTATCTTTAAAGAGATTGGGGCACCTTCACACCAAAGAATGAGGTCAAATGACAGGGGGCTGGACCATGAGGGTGTGTGTCATACGTGTGGGCATGCACTCAGTCTTCTCATCTGGAACCTCGGAATAACCACTGTATCTATCTTGTGAAGACGCGTCAGGAGCTGATGGGTTCATGCACGAAAAGCACTCAGAACAGTGCCTGGCATACAGGAAACGCTCACTAAATGTTTCCCGTGATTAGGGTGATGATGTCACCGAGAGTGAAAGGGATAAAAGGAGAATGTAAAAGAGCATGGGCACGTTGATCAGAACAATGGTGTCGGGTCCTCATCGTTTCTAGCAAGGACTCCAGAGGAACGGGAGGTTGCAGCGTCTGGTAGGCAACCTTTGTTCTCCCCAGCTTCGCTGAGACATAATTGACACCCAACACTGTGTACCTTTCGGATGTGTTGACTTGATATACTTACATATGACAATATGATCACTGCCACAGTGTTAGCTGACACACCCATCAAGTCATATGATCACCGTTTCCTTCTTGTGGCGAGAACACTTAAGATCTATTCTCTTGGCCACTTTCAAGTATATAGTTGAGTACTGTGATCTATAGTCACAAGGCTGGGCATTAGACCCCCAGAACGTGTTCATCTTCTAATTGGAAGTCTGTACCCTAGACCAACACCCCCCCAGGTCCCCCATCCTTCAGCCCCTGGTAACCACCGTTCCAGTCTCTGTTTCCATGCATTCAATAGGTTCCTTCCCCTCCCCCTTATGTTCATCATAGATGAGAAAATAAACGAAGGAATGAATATCTCCCAAACTGGCAACCGTTCTGCAGACAGGTTTAGCAATTTCTGCTAAATAACTGCTATAGCCAAGGTCGCTGATGGATTTCTGAGTAAACCAACAAACCCCAAGAGGACCGGAAATGCTGGACACCCAGCCCTGCTGGCTTTACGGCTGAATTGCCTGTAGTCGGCTAGGGCGGAACCAGGTCTAACAGAGGACTCAGCGGCAGTCCTGAGGTCTGCCCATCCTACCATGCTGCACCAACACTCTGTGGCTTCCCCAGATTAAGGGTTTCATCCAACTTGCCACATGCTTCCTGTGTAATTCAGTAGCCAAACATGTCCCTGGTAATGATTTCTATTTCTAATCTAACACAAGGGAAGATCTCTTATTCTTGAGAGAAGGCTCGCTTTGAGCCTGTGGTACATTAAATGTACATTAAATATACATTAAATATACCTGGATAGGAGGGGACTCCACTGGGCATATAACTGTGGCTTCTTTGGGGGGGAATGGTGGCATTGAAAAAGCTGGCCGTGGTCCAAGCATACCTTCTCTTCTCACCTCTCCCTTCTTGTCCGTTCCCATTCTACAGCTGGGCTGAGCTCCTTACCCATCGTAGAACCTTCCGATGGCTTCACTTTGCACTTAGAGTAAAATCCAAATTCCTCACCACAGCATCTACTCATGCCTCCCCTCCCCGTGATGGCTCTTCTCTCCCTACTCACTCACCTAAGTCCCATTCATCCTTGGGGCCTCAGGCTATGTCACTTCCTCGTGGAAATGTCTTAGTCTAGGCTAGATCTGTTGATGAAATATTCACCCTGCACTTCTTCTTACCACTCATAATTACTCATCCTATATCTGTTTTCCCCCTAGGCTTAGGAATTCCAGGCAGGCAGCCCTGTCCAAATGACGCCCACTGTCCTTACCCAGTGCCAGGCACATATATATTTGTTGGATGGATGGCCATCTACAGCAAGTAAATGAAAGAAGAGTGAAAGAATGAATGAAGACCGAAGGGAGAGCACTGAAGGGCTTAGGCCACTTCCCTTCCCCCGAACGAATGACTAATCTGGAATTTCAGCATTAAGCAGGGAAGGCGTGGTAGGGCAGGCGTCATTCGGAAAGCCTCTGAAATCACACCAATTAGGTGACTTAGGGAAATGTTAAATGTTCTGAAACAAGCCAGAGCTAACCAAAGGCAGCCCGCAGAGGCTCCGAAGAATACTTACCTGCACTATCTGCGTGGCTCTTATTTGCTGTGGATTTCATCATTTTCTCACTGAATAAAAGAAAAAGAGAGTCAGCTATACAGTTTCCAAAACGCCTTTTCCCCCGCTTCCATTTACTGTTCTAAGCAATTAGCAGCAGCTAGCGATGGGATTAAGCAATGTGTTTTAGCATCAGCGTCACTATTGGCCGAGATGGAAGAGGCTTCCCAGGTGTGCGTCTGACACTGCCGGTGGAATGTGGCTGAGGAGCGCTCATGACTTTCGGATGAGGCGGATGTGGAGACGTGGGGATGGCGCTTGCAGGCACTGCGCAGTGGTCCATGAAGCCACATGCACTGGGAAGCCCATCTACCCTTCTTGGGCCAAAGTGTTACCTTCGACCAAGAATTACCAGAAGGAAAAACAAACAAACAAACCACGATTCATAGAGATGTGAATATTTTCAGCCTTGAAATGATTACAAGGAAACGGATTTGAATGAATGAATGGTCTTAATGATTAAAGAGAAACAGATCGAATTATCGGTAATTGGTTTGCTTTCTTCTTTTTACCTAGATGCGTCTTTGCTATTACTCGTAATGGGCCCTTTAAAAAGCACAGACTGAACAAGACCAGTTAAACTGGCAATCTGTTTCTCCATGGCTTGCATCCTCTCTCTGGAAAACAAGAGAATGGTTTGTTAAAGCTATATTGGCTTTCGGACTGGTTTGTCTGGGTGAATGATCACCTGAGGGTTATAAAATGTACCACCTAGGAGGCTGCCAAAGTTCACCCCATCCTGGCTTGGGGAACGTACAGAGGCAACAGAGCCCTGCTGAGTTCAAGAGTCGACGATCAGAGTTGAATATTAACCCAATGATCTCCCTGAGAAAACACCGGTCAGACGAGAACAAGCCTCCTGGAAAACTGAACAGCACCTCCTTCGGAAATGATTGTTTGTGTGTCGCGTTTTTGAGGTTTTCTGCCCTGCTTTTGCTATTTTCTCTCTGGCACCGGCGGTGTCCTAGGCCAGCTGTGGCCTGGTGGCACAGACTGCCAAGCTGTCCTCGTCGGCTGGAAGGCTGCTGCCTGATTTTGGGTCAATGATGGAGACGTTTGCGGAGTGCGGAGTAATACTTGTCTCATAGCCCAAGAGCGACAAAAACGAATGTCTTTTAAGGAAAAATATGATTGGAATCAATCTCTGACTTGGGGGGAGGGAATGCTCAATATAATGTCATAGGAACCTTAACCTGGGGACTTTTACAGGATCAAGCAGGAAGACAAATATCCCTAACAGCTTTGGTTATCTTAAGACACAAATGAAGAATCCCTCCAGTTATGTCCCCTACGCAGACCCTGCACCTTTGTGTTCAGGGCCCTCTCCTACTATATCACAATTCATTGGGCCTTTGAAATAGGCTCACATTTCTGTACCTTGGACAACGACAGTTTTACAGAACTATTAGCATTATTTTCAACACATTATAAACATGTCACCACCACAAAGTGACCTCTACTGACTAAGGATGATGGGCAGCACAGATGTGAATTGAATTACACTTATGTGGTCGCTTAAAACAATACAGGGAAGAGAGCTGAGAACAGTTGGAATAGCGTGGGCACCTCGCCTGCCAACGTACCCATCAGCAGATGTCAACTCGAGACAGAGAAGGGACCCCACTCTTCATTGTGGGTCTCCACACCCACAGACCTCTGGTAGTGTTAGCAGTGGTGATTCCTGTACTACAAACAGTTTATGCATACATCGTGGCTTTTAAACACAAGCCGACACCTTTATTTGGTACCCAATGGAAAAAATCACGGTGCTCTGTTCTTCCACTAGAAAAAGTAACTGGTTACGTTGGACGAATTGAGAGATGATGGTCTGAACCTCAAACTTCATGGCAATCAAGAGGATTTTAAGGGTCATTTTGTCCATACACAACCTTTGGCCTTGTGTTTTGCCTTGGGAGTATCACCCTTAGTACAATACGAAACACCGAAGTTACTTTCCCAATTACGAGTTTCTGACTTCACAATTTCATGCATTTTCTTTAGTTTAAAATGGATCGTTCTGTCGTAAGAATGAGTTTCTTGGACATAAGTCATGCAGTCTGAATAGCTATCGGTTCTGAACATGATAAGAAAAAACCCAACTGACGTATTAATAGTATGATATTTTTGTCCTAATGGTATGGAGAGGAGGAATCTCAAAGAGTCTGAGTTGAAATTCCATGGAGTGGCTTTCCAGGTGTTTCCACGCAGAGTGGTGAAAGCTAAACTTCGAAGCTGCAGGGCATTTTGAGTCTTAATGTGTGCTCTTGGCCTTGTCTCTGCCATAAGACAGAACATGTGCCAAAGAGACAAGTTAGTAAGAAATTCTGATCAAGATATCAGCTTAGTAAATATCTAATGGAAATCCCAAGCTTATCAGACCCACATGGCAACGAAAATATGGGGTGGGTGTCGACCAAGCTGCCTGCATGTGGGAGACACGGACTTAGTCAAACGGGCTCTTGGGAAATGAATGACTCCCAGCAGACCTGCTGAGCACTGGATGAAAGTCGTCCAGTGCCTCCATTCTTCCCATGGTAACACTAGAGTCAAGCCCGTGGTACTAAGAGTGCAGGTGCATTCAGAACCACCTTGAGACGTACTAGTTCACTGCTCTTACTCAATCCTAGGAAAATGCAAAGGAATTTCTCCTTCTTTCCTTCCTTCCTTCCTTCCTTTTCTTTCTTCCTTCTTTCCTTCCTTCCTTCCTTTTCTTTCTTCTTTCTTTCTTTCTTTCTTTCTTCCTTCCTTCCTTCCTTCCTTCCTTCCTTCCTTCCTTCCTTCCTTCCTTCCTTCTTTCTTTCTTTCTTTCCTCTCTCTCTTTTTTTTAAGTGGCATGGCACTTTTAGAATCTAGGCAGCTTTGGTTAGGAAGTGGCTTCAAACAGTCCATGAAGCTGGAATGTGGGATATGAAGGCGCGGTGACAACCTAACCAGACACGGGCAACAGCAATGTTAATAAGAAAGAGAAGAAAAAGGGGCTCCATGGTGGCTCAGTCGGTTGGTTAAGTGTCCGACTTCAGCTCAGGTCATGATCTTGTGGTTTGTGAGTTCGAGGCCCGCATCAGGCTCTGTGCTGACAGCTCGGAGACTGGAGCCTGCTTCGGATTCTGTGTCTCCCTCGCTCTCTGCCCCTCCCCCCACTCATGCTCTGTCTCTCTCTCTCTCTTTCTCTCAAAAATAAATAAACACTTAAAAAAAAGAAAGAAGAGAAATGGGTAAGCCTATGAGTGTAGAGAATAAATGAGAATCTGGCAGGAGGAAACAGCATATCAACTCTAGGCACAACCTGATTAGGGCTCAATCAGGGTTCCTTCTGAGCACTGCTGTCTGGTCGCTGCTTTCATCACCCGGTTGAACAAAGGAGGGCAGCAGCAGGAAACAGCAAGCAAAGCACCTGAATCATTTCAGGTTCAGAACACTGCTCCTCGACTGAGTCACCTCTACGGTTAGAAGTGCCGAATGTCACAGCACAGGTTGGTCCTCTCCACACGGGTGTCCGTGGGGCTTGCTTCGTACACACCTTTGCCTTTTTCCTTGGTTCAGTGGGTACCTGGCTTCTCACCAGGCTCCCCGCTGACAATGGTTTCAGGATACAGAGAAAGTCAACACCTACACAGCACTCCACCCTTCTCTCCCCATGGAGACATGATGTGATGAAGTCAAAATCGCAGAACTGCCTGGGGTAAGAGTTTAGATGCTTTGGAGCCAAGCCCTATCCTCAGTCCTGGCACACACGCACTCGGTTCTCCCTTTCTAGCCGTGAGGAGGGTTGTGAACGCTCCCTGCGTGGCCTCCTCTGGGCTATGTCACGGGTGGGGCCACCAGGAGGGAGACATGATCTGTTAGAGCCTTGAGCCTGATGGCCGAGAGAGAGCACTTCTCTCCCACTGTCCAGGAAACAATGGGGCGTGCATACGGCCAAGACATCGCACGCGCTGATGGCACATGCGTGTTCTGCCGCTGTGGACAAACCCGCTTTACAAAAATACAATTCTTTTGACACGTGGTAATGAGAAAACTTTTCCCCTCCTGTTTAATCATCAAAGTGTTTCTGGTTTCAGGATTCATTTGAGGGAGATTATCTGATTTATAAATTCGTAAATAAGATTGTCTTTCCATTTCATGGTTGGTAATCTGGAAACAATTTTATGGTTTAACTAAATTACAGCAACTGGAAACTTATGCAGCCTTCTCCCATGATGAAATGTTATGAAGGATGTTTTAATGTGAAAAGGAAAAAAGAGAAATGCAGTGGAAGAGAAGGAATTAAATACGACCCCGTCATTTTATTGCAGTGACAATTTTGTATGATAATCATCAGAATATTAAAGATGCTTAAGCTAATGCTTGCCAATATTGCTTGGTTTAAGGTATTATGGAACTGGTATAATTACTGTTGAAAAGATGGTTTAAGAGTGATTTCATAAACCATTTTGTATCATTCCATAAACCATATTTATGTGATTAGGATGTATGGTTAACTAGTCATTTAGTGCCATAAGTCAGCCTGGCTGAATGCAGCTTCTTGGGACCCAAGCATAATATTAATAAAAAATTCAAGTCCAATCCCGGGAAAGTGCTGATCCCAGTATTTAAATTCCTTCTGCTACAACCAGCTTTCCTTGCAAGCCCGTGTCTGCCTGTGATGAAGCAAAGCCCTGACTGGGCACAGTCTGCTCTCTGTCTTCAGAGTATGAGGAAGGAAGGAGTCTGCATTTGAGGGAATATTTTAGCCAGTAACTCCATTTATAGAATTTAAAATTTTTTTTAAATGTTTTTTATTTTTGAGAGAGAGAGAGAGAGAGAGAGAGAGAGACAGAGCCATGAGCGGGGAGATAGAGAGAGAGGGAAACACAGAATCCAAAGCAGGCTCCAGGCTCTGAACTGTCAGCACAAAGCCCAATGCAGGACTTGAACCCAAAAACTGTGAGATCATGACCTGAGCCGAAGTCAGTTGCTTAACCGACTGAACCACCCAGGCGCCCCCACTTATACAACTTCTTGATTTAAGTTTTCACCTTCAACATTTTTTGCCTACAGACTTGTCTTTATCCTGACGGAGGCCTCATTAAACCTGAATTAAGTCCTTATCATTGTATATCTAAGTAAATTAATGGCTATTAAAAAACAAGTCAGTGCCACAACAACTATGAGACTGGTAATTCCTCTGTAAGGAATCCCTAAGGATATGCCTTTAAATATCCAGAAGAAGTGTCAGGGAGCTGACGGAAACCAGTCAGCCGAGCTAATGGGATCAGCCTCCGTCAGAGGCACTCACCTTCCAAACCAGTTACCAACGTTGAAACCCACTGGTGCAGGACAGTCAGTAACAATGACATTAACCAGGGCTGGCCTTCTGGGAGTACCTACCAGGTGGCCCGACAACTCATTCCTAGTTCTAACATTTTGTGATTATTTTTGTGTTTGGTTCCTGCTCATTCCCTGTTATCTCTCTCTCCCCAGAAGGTCAGAAACAGACAACAAGTCAGCAACAGATGTTTTTGAGTGCTTAATATGTGCTAGGCACAGAGCAATCTGCCGTGAACAAAGTACCACCATTCCTTCACAAAGTCACTTTTTTTTTTTTTCTGAGAGAAATCTAAGTGAACTAAAACCCTTTAGTCTTGGCAATGCCCAAGGCATTTTCCAGAACTGAACAGTGAACAGGCTTAAAGCTAGGCGATGGCCTTGTTTGCTCATGCCCTGGTTCTCTGGTATGAGGGGGAAAGAAACCCAAAGTAATTAAAGACACTGTTTTCAGAAGAGTTCAACAGAACACTGGAATTCAAATTATCTGAATTTGTGGTAAAGCTTCAAATAGGACTCCGAGCAGTGAACTTTCTATTTCTGCCCGATGTTAACCTATTGGTGAAAAAACTGTAGAACTAAAAACATTCCTCCAAAAACTCCCAATAAATTTAACTTCTCCTGGAAACATCTAGATTTATGAGGGAGACACTGAAGGAGTTGGTAGTAACTGCAATGGGGTTGCAACGTTTTCTATGCTTTAATATCGTACCCCCACCCCCACCCCGCCACCACATGCCTCTCAGGGGAACGGCCATGTCTGGCACTTTTTCTTGTGTTCTCAGTCCTTAGATGAAAACTGGATATACAGAGGGTCATGAAGAAGTATCGTGTACAACACTGGCCCTGAAGGCTGCTATTTCTCTCCTTTGTCTTCTGCTCATGGAGAAGGAAGACCTGGTATGTTGTCTGTTTCCTATTAGCGCTTCAATTCATTGTTCTGTCTGACCTCCCAACAGTCTCCCATGCTTCTGTATTCTGAGTTGCTCATCTGTCAATGCCCTACGAGCACCTAGGCAATTCCTTCACATTCTTGGAGTACTTCAGCATGGGAAGCTGGCCTCCCGTCTGTCACAATCCAATCCATTATCTCTTGTGGCTTCCATATCTGCTCGGATAACCCTTCAAAAGTTGGCGAGTACAGACCTTCAACGCTTCTTCACAGACGGACTCTGACCTTACATTCTTACTCCATATGGTTTTACTGTCTAGATCTGGAAGTCCAAGTTCTCCCCAAGGCAAGAAAGAAACAGTGACCGAAGCAGAGGTGTTCACCTTGAATGCTCTGTATTTTGTTTATGGCCACGAAGATATAAGCATTTAATGGTACCTGTAAAGAAACAGGTAAAAATGGAGCCCCGTTTACAAGGCTCCCGGGAAAAAAGCTATTTCTAATCTTTCTTCATAAATTTACTGAGGCACTGAGAAAATGGAAGTTTATAATACGGATGTTAAGAGAGAATGCTGTGAGTATTCCTTGGAATCAACAGTTCTTCACATATTAGCCAGTAACCAAGGCTGTTTCCCCTAAAGGACTCAGGTGACATTCGATTGCCAGCAACTGCAACAATCTTTGAGTGTAAGGGTTGGGACAGACATCGAGGGGGTAAATGATGCCAGTCTTTCTTGCCGACCCCAGGCTTCAGAGGACCCTGCTGGAGTGGCACAGCTGGCCAGGTTCTAAGAGGTGGGTGTGCTCTGAGCAAGAAGGTGTCCCTGGATGACGGACACAGAGCAGTCCACTAGGGGAAGAGCAACCCCTCTGAGAAGGAGGCATGCGAACGAAGTCCAAGAGAGTAAGATTTAGCAGAGGGAGGAGGGAAAGGAGAAGAGAGTAGAAGAGTGTTCTAAGGGGAGTCCCAGGGCAAGGGCAGAAGCATGAGACTAATACAATTTAATGGAAGCAAACTCTGTGGATCAGGAGTTCATCTAGATCTGTGCTCTGACTCCAGAGGAGGGCAGGGGAAGGGGCAGGGTATGGAGACTGGCAAGGAGGCCACGAACTACGGCTGGAGTCAAGGAACCTTTGGTACTGAACCAACAGCGTTCTCTGGTCGTCCAAATGGGGAGTGCAAGACACAGCAATCAAGATGGGACCCAAGGCTTTCCACCTCACTAAGCAATGAATGAAGCTGCTGTGCCTGAGATGAGAAGACAGGAGCTCATTTTCGGACATGCCGGGTTCAAGCCAACCAACAGACAGCCAAGGGGTGGACCCAAAATCTGCACTCACACGTCACTTAATGCCTCCAAATCTCAGCTTCTTCAACTGTCAAACTAGGCTAACAACAGCCTTCCCTGTCCCACAGGGCTGTCATCCTACAGAGGCCCGGGAAACGAGGGCGAAGGAGAGAGTGCATGTGCAACCTTACAACTCACAGAACACTAGGGGTGCACATGGCTTCCTTTTATCCCTTTGACTTCCTTCACCCAACAGATATTTTTCCTGGCGTCAACTGTGCCAGGCACAGTTCCTGGGGCTGGGGGGATAACAGTGAATGAAACAAAGGGCTTGCTCTCATGGAACTTACATTCTAGCGGATGAGGGTAATGGTACAACAATGATAGATGTGTGTGTACAAATATATGTATATGCTCTTATATAGAAATATGTATTTGATTTATTTAATTATACCAGTGTGGATGTGCACGCATGCATGCGTGTGTGTGTGTGTGTGTGTGTGTAGATGTTGCAACTTTAATTACAATGGCTGGTAAGGGCCTTGCTGAGCTGACAGTGTTGGAGTAAAAACCCTAACATTGGTGAGGGGCCAGGCAGGTAGACATCTGGTAAAAGAGGGCACGAGGCAGAGGAAGAGCACATGCAAAGTCCCTGAGGTAGGGAAGACCTGACAAGTTCAAACACAGGAAGCTGGTGATGGAGGAGCTCGTGGCAGGTTATGTAAAAGGCTGAATGCACTTTCAGCACGCGGGGAAAACAGGGCCTGCAAAGGCTCCCGCCCCTTGTTAAATAGAGGTGCCAATCTTCTTATGCCCAACACTCAAATACCACGTCTGAAATGCTGCCAGACTTAGAATTCTAGAATTACAGAATTTTCCGGTTGGAAGGAACTTATTTAGGCCCCACAGATACACAGATTTCCTTCCATTCTGGTTCAGTGATCTTGACCAGCAAAAAAAAAAAACAAAAACAAAAAAAAAACAAAGAAGGCGTGGCAGGGCCAGCCAATCAGGCAAAGCGCAACCGCACCCAGGTCTGTGCTCCCAAGAGCACAATCACCCCTTGCAAATGATGTTCCACCCGTGTTCTGCCCAGCACAGCAAATGCGCCTGGGAATTCTCCAGGTGGTTTTTAATCTATTTCACAACTTGTTTTCTGGGCATGCTGTTCTGGCTGGCTGGGACCAGAACACAGTCCCAAGTCAGGCATGAGGATACCCAGATCCAAATGGCCAGATCCAAATGGCCCTGCAGAAAGAAGTCGGTATGGCTCTTATTTATAGAGAATTTTCCAGGTCACTGTCCAGTTTCTACCCATGTTGATTTTAGCTGCGCAGAACCACTGAGAGGTCATGGCTACCACCTCCCTGTTCCGGTGAAGGGCATGGAGGTTTAGTAAGGCAGGAGCTCTCCTAAACACATCCGGCTAGTTCACCTGCGAACCCCATAGTCTGGTGCTCCCCGCATAGGCTCTGAGTTGCCTCACATTGTGACTCATCACCTGGGGCGAGGCACTCCATTTCCACGGGGGCCGAGAACCTTCACTCTCTGGGACAAGCCTACACCCTGGCGTATGAAATCACCTACTTTGCATTTTCTTTCTCTTCCCTGAGGGCAAGTTTTCATATTCATGCTCTGGAAGGGACCCGTCACATCTTGTACAGGTACAAGCCGGTAAGAGCAGCCGTTCATTCATGCCCCGGCTACCTGAACAGGGGCCTGTAATTCACCTTCCGAGGAGAGAGAGAGTCGGAGGTGATGGATAGACGGTCCCTTGACTGGTCCTAAGGGAGCTATGACAATAAGTTCCCCACTCCCAACTGCTTTTCATCTCTAAAATCTTAGCGTGAACTCAAAAGATAATGACTCAGGAAAAGGAAGGAAGACATTTCCTATCGCTGGCTTCCATCTTGTCATTTTGTATTTTGTCTTCTTAGACACTTGTGTTTACTGGAGTTAGGGACATACTGCCTTTATTACAGAGACAACAAACATACCGAGACAGTTTGATGGTGAAAACATCATTTGGCTGGAGTGACTCCAGACATGGGGCTTATGGAAGAGTCTCCTGCCTGTTTCTCCTGCAAAGCTGGCGATTACCACGGTGGTCTCTAAGACCCCGTCAGCTCTGAAGATGGACAGGGAGGGACAGGAGGTATTTAACAGTAATACCAATTGGCTCTACATGAGTGTATACGGGGCAATGCAGACTCTTTAAGACCTGCAGTTTTTGAAAGTCTGAATTAATGCTTAGACCTGGTGATAGTTTTCAAACACTTCGTTCATGAAAAATAAACTCCAAAAATTCAAAAAGGACTAGTGTAAATCTCCATGACCTCTACCAGACGGAAGGACAACAAATCACCTACAAGGTTAACACGTGGCCTGGACATCATGAGGACCCGGGATTATCCAGCTCCCCAGCCTGCGGGTTCCTTAGAGAAATCCTATCTTCAGGCTGGGTCGCAGCCATACTGACTCTGCATCGAGCTGGTCTTGCCATAGTTCAAGGAGGCGGAACCTGTACGTAAACATTTATCCCTCTTCTCTTTGAGGAAGGCAAGGAGAGGGGATTATCTGAATCATGCAGTAGTTAGGTTACTCTGGCTTTGCTTCCGGTTCCAGACCTCAGGCATCTGACTGACAGCACCTCGTGAATATTCAAAGGAGATACAGGGATGCATTTTAATTTCATCTAATTAGTGACAGATGATGGCTTTCCCTTTTGAGAAACTGGTTTGCTTAAAGTAACACAGACCTCGTGACATTCATTCCCCTGGTCTTTTTGATAGAAGATCCCTTGTGTCAGAGCAAAGCTACCTCCATAAATTTGTCAGCTCGGTAAGTATTGCGTTTATCAGTCTGTTCTTGCCTGCGTCTAGCAGCCTAAGGAATGACAAGCAAAGATTACTTAACCACGAAGTTCTATTCCTATGAATTAAGTAATAATTCAATTTATTGCCACTCATTTGACCTCTGAGGCTGGCAAAACGTCATATCCAGACGCCATTTTTTATAGGGCCATAATGGCAGAAAAAAGACGGCAAATTTTGGATTGAGATCAGTCTGTCCTTCCAAATGTTATCTTTTCACTTCATTGTGTATATCCCTTAAATTGGAGTCCACTCTGACATTCTGGCGAAAGTTCCCAGACCAGTGTTAAGTTCAGGAAAGTGCTGTTTTTTTCTGAATTCACAGCAACTACTCTCTGTATCACTTCTTTTGAATTAATTATGTACCAGCAGTCCCCAGATGATGACAGCTTTGGAACTGAAAAGTTTACTTGTACTTTCATTGTTTAGAACTTGGAATTGGTGGTTGGATTTCCAGCTGGCCCACAGAAGCCTCTTTAACCTACAATGTATTATTAGCGCCATCATTGTTCCTCATTGTTTTCAAGAAAAACGTGTCCTGACTTTGCAGCTGGACGGGGAGATGTCGAGAATAGATCTCCCCCTGCAGTCCCAGCCTCAGGGAGAGACACTCTTTCCCCCTGAGGGGCCTGGTATGGCCTCCTCCCTTCTTCTTCACTAGGAAATGGTGTCGCTCTGAGGTGACAAGAAGGAGATCCCTGGGCACCACCCGTGAATGAACCCCTACTGTTGTGGTGGTTCCTGCACAGCTATTTAGTCTGCAATTGCAGCTCAGAGCATCCCGTACTTAACCAAGGCACGGCTGATATGTTTCTATCACGCTTTTAACGTTTTATGCTGTCTTCCCGGTTTCTATTCCTTACGCATGAGTACCACATCTATGTTTCTTTGTAGGCTGTAAAGCATCCAGTCCCCAGCTCAGCACTGAAGAGGGGCTCAATAAACATTTATTGATCCATAATTACAGCTACATGGGAAAGCAGTTCAGACAAGGGCCGAATCAGTCAGGCACTGTTAGGCATCAAAACAGATAACCTAATAATGTCAGCTCTACCTGGTAGGTACCTTTGTCACCGATTAGATAGCTCAGGCGCATTTAAAAGGATGCCCAGATCCTGCCTTGTCTGTTTGCTCCTGGACCCAAGAAGAGATGTAACCTTGACTACTCGCCTGAAATGGACTGTAAAGTGGCTTTGATATTCGAAACATTCTAATTTGGATCTTTAAGCCCAGTTAATTCTGTTCTCTGTTCACACTTACGTTTTATTCTCTCCACGCCCCCCACCTGCTTTATGTTCTTGCTGGTGACACACTGGACACTTTGTCTCCTTGCTTCTTTCGGTACAGTCCTGTGTCCTGGCCAGCTCTGTGTACTGATCTCTGTAAACAGAGGCCACGCTACTCTGTAGCATGTAGTAGAGCGCTTTGCTCAAAGTGGGGACACTCGAGCACTTGCTATGTGGCAGGCAGGGTACATGGCACCTAACTGTCATGAGCTGTTCCACCCCGTGAGGTAGGTTCGTTATTAGCATCTCTGTTTTACAGCTAAGCAAACTGAGATGGAGATTCAGTAACTTGTCCGAAGTCTCTACTGCTAGCAAGTGTTAGAACTGGGAATTGAACGCAGGCAGTCTGGTTCTGGAGTTCACGGTCATCAACAGGGCACGTTGTTGCCTCTCAATAAATGGCTGGTCACAGATTGATCGAATCAAAGGTAATAGCAAGTCCTCACGATAATGAAGTTGCTTTCCCAAGAGGGGAAGGGCAGAATCGGAGCCATGATTGTTAAGGTCCATGCTTTAGGAAGATCACAATTTACATTATTTGAGAGTGGGGCTCTCCTTCATTTCTCCACTTCACTGAGTAGAAAAAGTCCAAATTTCCCTTAGAGGGGTGCTTCTCAAGCAGGGGCATTTTGCACCCAGCCCCCACCTCAGGGGGTGCATTTGGCAACGTCTGGAGACATTTCGATTGTCATGACTAGGCTGGGGTAGAGGGGAGTTTTGCTACTGACATCTAGTTGGAGATGCCACTAAATATCCTTCGAAGCTCAGGGGAACCCCTCCGTCCCCACAAACAACAAATTATCTGGCCCCAAATATCAATTAGTGCAGAAGTTAAGAAATCTTGTTCTAGAAAGATCCCGAGCATAAGTACTTAGGAGGTCTCTGATGTGGCTCACTTTGGACTACACATTCAGGAAAAGGAAAAGTTATTATTTTTCAGTCATTCAGACTCGCCTCTCCAGTAAAATAAAGCATAGTTTAGAAAACCTTCAAAGGTCTACCAGTCACTGTGAACATTAAAAAAAATTTTTTTTAAGTTTAATTTTGAGAGAGAGAGAGAGGGAGAGAGAGACAGAGCACAAGCAGGGGAGGGGCAGAGACAGAGGGAGACACAGAATCTAAAGCAGGCTCAGGCTCTGAGCTATCAGCACAGAGCCCGATGCAGGGTTCAAACCTACGGACCGTGAGATCATGACTTGAGCTGGAGCTGGAGGCTTAACCGAGTGAGCCACCCAGGCGCCGTTACTGCGAACATTTTTAAATGACATAAATCTAAATTTAGACTTCCACTCAATCAGTTGTTCAAACAAGGATGCATCGCACCCCTCAAAGCTACCAACACAGTAACACGTAGTCCTCAGAAAGTAAGAAAGTGAGGTGAGGTGAGTACGAACAGACACGAGCTAGCAGCGAGCATGCAAGCTGCCTCCTGTAGCTCCCCGTCCTCTTCTAACTGGCCCAGGGGAGGGACTCTGCTTCTCTCTATCTGAGAATTCTTAGAAATCACGAAGGGGTCTCACGTGGCTTTTCCTTCTCCGGATACAGGTGCCTAGGCAGGGTGGGAATTTATTCTTCACTCATTTGTTGAATTTAGCCGCAGTAGGTGTGGAATGGTACAAAAATAAGAATTTACCATGTCTTGAAAAATAGTACATTAGGAGGAATCTGTTATACATTTGGAAAGAGAGCTATTAGTCACTTTGCAATGAGCGCTCTGGAATTCTGAGTGTTCTTTCGATAAAGATATTTTACATTATAGGATCCAAACTATAAATAGGAAGTAGCAAAACATAAATGTCCTAGATTTTTACAGTTCTTAAGGGCTGTTTTATGTGCCGTGAATAGAAATAACGATGCTGTTTAATGAAGGGATTTTATAACCTAGGGAAGACAGAGCCTCACGCACGGAGTCATCTGTCACACACTGTCCCCCACACCGGGCACTCCCCCACAGCCACATGGACCCTTCTCTTCCTGGGGGTCCCAGCTGAAGGGAAATCAGCTGGGCAAAGCTGCCTTATCACTTGAGGTCATTTTCTTTCTAAAAGCTCAGATATGAGAATTGCTATCTGGAAAGTCAAAGTGGCTGGAATGCGCTCCCCTACCCCAAAGACCCATGGCCACCTGGGGAGGAGAACCCTACCGTCATCTATGTTCTACTATATACCTATTTTTTCCCTCAGACCTTCTATATATAACTTGTCATCACGGGATGCCTTGTGGAAAGGTCTTTATAAGAAAGGAGAAGCCAAATTCTTTAGATCAAGGCACATGAGTAAATATAAGGACCAAGATGACAAATTACTTTATCTTTAACTCTTCATTTTCACGTCAATAGAGGGATTACAAAATCATGTTTCCTGCACCCCTCCCCCACTCTCTGACAGAAAAAAAGCTACTGTTGGAGGTTTCCTGAGTACAGATGGGAAAAAAAAATCTTCTCTCTGATTTCAAACATCCTGCAGTTATTTGGGCCATTTCGTATGTGATGCTCTTCCGAACAGCCCCTGGATTCAGCAGTGCCCCAAAGAAAGCATCGCTACTGCGTTCTTAGTCCCCGTCCTGTGTTTTTGTAGCTTTACGTCTTAGATGTAAAATTTCGCTTGAGAGTTTCATATCAAAAGCACTCTCAAGATTTATTTGCTTTTTAATATTTTGAAATGGCAACAGAAATTGATTGGCACTTTACAGGAGCCTGCATTCATGGAGGCAGAATTTTTAAGGCGTGAACTCGTAAAAATGCACAGATCACATGCCTCCAAGGTGACAGCACAGGATAGGGGGAAACAATGGGCTCTCATTTTGTGTGACTTCAGTCATCGTTTCTGGGGCTCTTGTTTTTAAACTTTTACTTTCACAGAGTACTCACGATTCATTTTTTGGAAATAAAATCTATCAAAAATGTTCTCTTCTTTCTTTCCCTATTGCTGCATAATTGTGCTAATATACTAGCTAGGGCAGTTACATTTTAAATGGCCCATATATATATACAGCAGCCTAATTATGCAAATGCTACCAAGTTTATGACTGCAAATATCCTTCAGGAGCAGATACTTAGCATCTAGTCCTGAAACCATTTTTGAAGAATTCTGGTTGAAATGCTCAGAACGGACACCTCAGTCTACCCCTCTGCTGGGCGAAGGCGTAGCTCAGAATGCTCACCCATCGGGCAGAGGACTGCATGGTGGTAAAAAAGCATGGCGTCTTTACTAGATGTGGACATTCTATGCCTCCTACTGGCTTTGCGACCTTGAGGAAGTACTTAACCTCTCTGAGCCTCCAGTTTCCGCATCTATAAAACAGGGATGATGATAGTATGTATGTGAGACTACCCTTTTGGTGAGGAACAGGCAAGAGCTGTTCTAATAAAGTGCTGAGTAACCGAAATCATATGTGACAACAGGTAAAATGCTTAACCTCTTTCAGCCTCCATTTCCTTGACCAGATTTTTAGGATTGTAATTATTATGTTGGCTTCCTTCAACCAATTCAGGCTCCAGAAATTCCCTCTATCAAAATTAGCATTTCTGGGGCGCCTGGGTGGCTCAGTCGGTTAAGCATCCGACTTCAGCTCAGGTCATGATTTCATGGTTCGTGAATTCAAGCCCCGCATCTGGCTCTGTGCTGGCAGCTCAGAGCCTGGAGTCTGCTGTGGACTCGGTGTCTCCCTCTCTCTCTGCTCCTTCCCTGCTCATGCTCTGTCTCTCTCTGGCTCTCTCAAAAACAAATAAACACTAAAAAAAAATTTAAAAAATTTAGCATTTCTATTATTATATGAACTTTAGAGGGTTTTAAAAATGGACTGGGCTGGTAAGTTATAAAAATACATATATTAAAAAAGAAATTTTGATACTCAGAGGGTCTCCTCCACTAGACAAATTGTGCTGATCTCGGTACCACTTCTGAATGAGTATTAAATCCAAGCCACTCTATTTTTATGCAAATTCATGCTTTATCAGTCTAGATGACAGACGGTGACACATTCTCTCCATTTCCGAAGACCAGATGAGAAAGCAAAATTGCACTCCGTAAGGAAAAACACAAAAGGTCATTTCAAACCTTTAAAACTTGAAACACTCTCTCCTTTTTTTTCACTCGCAGATTGATTATCATGAGCTCCCCATCTATTAGTCCAAATGGTTTCTGCTGATCACAATTTTTTTTCCGTTTATTCAGATTTACGTTGACAATGACGCTGTTAGACCCATGCCCCGCAGGCTCGCGTGGACGGCGTGTGTCACCGCGCGGTGTGTCTGCCCCCGCTTTAGCATGGTTATTGGCCTGCTTCATTTGAAGCCCCCCCGCCCCCCATTCAGAAACTCTTTACAGACTAGGATGGCCTGTGATCCGACTCTGTGGCTTCTGCAGCGTCCACAGGGCACACTGCACAGGGCCAGTGCTCAGCCGACATCCGTTCCCTCGGCTTGACTCCGTAGAGCAGCCCTCAATAACTCCCAGGCGCAGACCACCCGCGGCCCCCCTCACCACCTTACCTGGTCTCTCTATCTTTGGGTATTGTAGCAGTGCTGTAAGCAAACACTTGCTTCTCGACTAGAGGTGGGCCGAAGTCCACCACGCTGGATAAACCTGGAGTGGTCCGTGGCTTTTCAATATACACCAAGGTGCCGGGCTCCTTTTTGAAGGTCTGGCGGCTTGGAGAGGCCCGATCTGGCTGCAGGGTGTGAGGGGGCCCATGGGCGTTATGGTGGGCATGCATGTCGACCATTCTCAGGTCGCCGACTCGGTGAGGAGAGGTGGGGGGTGTTTTGGAGCCCAGAGTAGGCAAGTGGCTCTCTGGATATTTCCTTGATTTCTGTCTGTACAGTGAGTGCTCCATGTGCATTTCTGCTTGCAAAGAAGGGTTACAGTAGGCGCTCGCTGAGCGAATCGCCGTGCGGTGGTACGCGATGATGTGGTCAGGGACATCCAGTGGGTGCCCACCGTGGGAAGAGGCTATGCTCATCCGGCCCTCGTGATAAAGGTAGGGGTCGGCATAGAAGCCCTCGTTTCGGTACATGGCGAGGTTCTTGCCACTCATGTCTTCGTCTGGCTTCACGTCTCTTCTTTCCAAAATGGCACTGGGGCTGGGCGAGATGGATCTGGAGACCGGCAGGCTGGAGAGTCTGTCTCTGGGGATGGTGGCGTTGCCAGGAACGACCATCGGGCGGGTGCCCCCGTAAGGAATTCTAGATGGGGAAGGAGGCATGGAATGGGGCACAGGAGTGGATGGTGGAGAGTTTGGAATGGCATGGGGCGGGTGAGCGGTGGATCCAGGTCGAGAGGCACCAGGGCCATCTCCTCTTGCATAAACAATTTCTCTCTGCATCTGAAAATAAAACAAGAAGTTAGAGAATCCACTTTGGTATGCATGTGTGTAGAGACGTCTCGGGGTGACAGTGTGGCTGTCCTGAGGCTGCAGGCTGAATCACGGCCCCTCCTTCAGCAGGGTGTCCATACTCTAATCCCAGGAACCCAGAATTATGTTACCTTTGGTGGCAAAAGGGATTTTACAGATGTTCCTTTTTAAGAATATTGAGATGGGAAGATTAGCCGGGAGTATCCAGACGGGCCCGGTGCTATCCCACTATTTGTGAAAGACGGAGGAGGGGGTCAGAGTCAGGGAAGGAGATGAGAGGACAGAGGCAGGGTCAGAGAGAGAGACTAAAAGATGCTCTGCTGATAACTGTAAAGCTGGAGGAAGGGGCCAGGCATCAAGAGATGCAGATGGCCTCTAGAAGCTGAAAAAGGCAAGGAAATGGGTTCTCCCCTAGAGCCCCCGGAGGGAGTGCAGCACTGCCGATACCTTGATATTGGCCTGTAAAATCCATTCTGCACTTCTGATCTCCACAACTGTAAGATAATGTGTTTTTGGTGTTTGAAGCCACTAAGTTTGTGATAGTTAGTTACGGCAACCAGCAGAAACAAATACGCCCAATAAAGAGCTCAACATTGTGAGGTTTTGGGGGAAAAAAGTGCAGTGGTTTACTTTTTCAGGTCAGAGCTTCTTAGAGACATTTCATATATGTGGATCTAATGTATCAAAAGTGTTAAAATTTTATTTTCTAAAACTTGTCCGGGGCACATTTTCTAGGATTAGCCCTGGAAAATAGTTATGAAGCATCTTTCCTATCTCTCAAGCAGATATGATATAGGGGCGTGGCCAGAGAGGGTAATGAGATGCATAGGGAAAACTTGGAAGTGAGTTTCATTAATTGGCCAGCCCTCTACTTGAGCCTTGGAGAAACCAGCTCCAAGAGGTTGGGAGAAAATAACGATCTGAGAGATAAGAATGCAACTGGAGGCAAAACTCAAGGGAGAGAAGAGGGCAAGGAATCTCAGGGATGGTGAAGAGAGGGAATCCTAAGAAAGCCCCTCTGGGGTTGCCAAGTGATAAAGAGTCTGATGGAGCTGGCCATCGTAAGCCAAGTACTTCTTGCCCAGGCAGCAGTGACTTCTGGGTGGTATCGTTACATCCAGTTCAGGAGAGTGAGGACTCCCACTTGGTCTTCTATTAGCTCTCCTTTGGAAGAAGCAATGAGTAAAGAATCAGTGACTTGAGAATCATAGACACAGAGAACAGACTGGTGGTTACCAGAAGCAGGATGTTGGGGTTGGGTGAAATGGGTAAAGGGAGTCAAAAGGTATAAACACGCGGTTGTAAAATAAATGTCATGGGGATATAATGTATAGCATGGTGACTATAATTAATAACACTTGTACTGCATATTTGAAAGTTGGTAGGGGAGTAGATTTTAAAGGTTCTTCTCCCAAGAAAAAATTTTGTAAATATGTATGGTGATGGATGTTAACTAGACTTATTGTTGGTCATCATTTGCAATATATACAAATAACTCATTATGTTGTACATCTGAAACTAATATAATGTTGCATGTCAATTATATCTCAATTAAAAAGAATCAAGGTAAGGGGGCAAAGGGAAAACTAATTTGCAATTACACTACTGTGTGCAGCAAGGGGCAGAATAAAAAATACAAAAATTAATTCAAAACATGAATATTTGATACTTTTTGTTTTGGTCAAAGCCAAAGAGAGTAATAATGAACTCACTGGGATTCTCCAAATGGTTATAAGGAAAGGATGGACAGCTTTGGTACCTCCCAAGCCCAAGTCCATACATTCCTATCCAGACTTTTGGCAGATGTGACAGACAAGGGGAGCCTGAATGGTGGTGGGGGGTGGGTGAGGTAGTGGCATGAGGAGAGAGAAGGGGGGCTCAAATGGACCAGAACCAAAGCGAGCAGTCAAGAGGCCCACAGCGGGAGTGATGGGGAGAGATAAAAGAAAAAACAGAGGCAACAGAAGAAGGTTGAATGAAGATGAAACAGAGACCAATGTTCTGAATACATACCGATTTCTTGTCTTATAAATTCATTCACTTAGTAAGCAATATTTGCCAAACACTTGCTAAGAACCCAGGCATTGTTCTAAATAAGCCCCCAAGTTCCTAAGCTTGAGAAGGTACATTCCTCTGTATATCTCTTAGATGAGCACCTGGAGGAAGAAGCCTTGGGAACCCCACAGCTTCCTTATCTTATCTCTGGAAGAATCCAGCAATGCAGAATCCCTGCATTTGAGTTTTACAAATTATGGTGGATTTTCTAATGGAAATGACCAATAAAAAAAATAAAGCAAGCAAGATGCATATATGTGGCAACCAAAAGAACCTTCCGAGGGTGTGTTACCTGCGCATCACTGATTTGCCTCCTCAATCCCCTGGAGGGGCCAACTGTTTCCGGGGGCCCCAGAGTATGCAGGCTCCTCATGTGCGCTTAGAATTTTATCTCCATTAGCCCCACACACACTCCTACCACAGGCTAGTCTGTTCTCCTCCTCTAAACCAAACCTGGGACACCCTCAGGCTGTCCTCACCCCTGGGACTCTCTCCCCAGTTCCTGGCCCTGTGGATCCAAACCAAGGCTGAGGGTCAAGGTCTGGCTCCAGGTGTACCTGCTCCACATGGCCCAGCCCTGACGCTCCAGCCCACATGGTCCTCTCTCTGCTCACTCACTTGACACCCTCATGACACAGGTGCTCAGGGCCTTAGACCAGGAGGGCATTCCCAGGGTCAACGTATGATGATATACATGATTTTCCTCCCATGATGGCTGAGTCACCATATGTCAGAAGTTTTGGAGCAGATCTACACAGATCCTTTATAAATATCTCTACCATCCCATCTTCCACAAGGCAAGGCTCAGTGAAAAGAAAAGTGGTAAGTAAGACAGGACTTCATAGATCATTAAATACAAGAGGTACTGGCTTAGGCAGGAGCACATATCTGGGCCAAACTCCCCAGGCAATCAGACCACACAACGCAAAATTAAATCCAAACGAAGGTAAAGATAAATTCATACAGATTCAAACATGCCACTATGTATAAAACATAACACAGTGAGTGCTCAAGGCAAACCAAGTGCAATAAAATGTAGGTAATTATTATCACTATTGATACCATTTTTTAAAAATGGTTTCAAATGTCTAGAACCCACTTTGGATAAACAATAATCCAAACTGTTAGTCCTCTTTATCTGGCCTCAGATTACATCAGAATTTGGGGGATCCTGACCCCAGTTAACACAGAGTGAATGCCCCCTCCCCTTTTCTGGCAAGAGAGTAGGAACACACATTAATAATTCAAATAGTTCAGAACTGTCTAGAAGGATAAGGAATATTAACAAAAGGAAAATATAAAATTAATTTTAATGAATGAAAAGTTGAGTAAATTTCTTTTAAAACAACAGAGATAGCAGGGCACCTGGGTGGCTCAGTTGGTTAAGCAGCCAACTTCGGCTCAGGTCATGATCTCACTGTTCATGAGTTTGAGCCCTGTGTCGGGCTATGTGCTGACGGCTCAGAGCCTGGAGCCTGCTTCAGATTCTGTTTCTTTCCCTCTCTCTCTGCTCTTCCCCCACCTGCGCTGTCTTTGTCTCTGTCCCTCTCTCAAAAATAAATAAACCTTAAAAAATTAAAAAAAAACCAGATACCTGCATAGATACTAAAAAAAGAACCAAGTTTGGTGATATGAAAAGAAATGGTTAGTAGGTATATTATATAACTAGCTTTTAACATAAAACATACAAAAATCTCCTTAGACTTTCCTGATGTCACATGTAGATGAATTCAAAAAGAAAGGTAACAACAATAATTCTGATATGCTGTGCACTCTTAATGGAAATGTGGGTGATAAAATATTTAACATCCGGTAGCTAATATTACATGGGTACCAACCAACCAGAATGGGACTTCGGCCAACAAGGATGGATCCTAGCTGTATGCGATCAGCATCCTGTACCCGATGGTAATGCTGCATTTCAGCCTTGTTTTGTCCACTTCAAACTGACCTTGCCGTCACCCAACAGGTCACTGAAAAGAATCACTGTCCACCTGAGTCCTCCACAGTGGTGGTGAATACAGGGACTCAGCCGTGACAGAACAGGTGACCTACGATTGAATGCCTCCATCCATCCGGGTGACATGAAGGTTGGAAGTCTTTGGCAGAATTCCTATCTTGCTTTGCCAAGCCTTGATTGACTTTACAAGACCCATGGAAAAAGAACCCATGATAATTTCACCCTCAGCTCTACAGAGAGCCCAGGAAGAGAATGACACGCCGTTTCCATAGACGGTGGGAACATGCTTGAAACCTACGACTAGGGTGAACCTTTAGAATTCGAAAACTGAGGTTCATACAAGAAAGGATATGGATCAACCAAAGGCAATCACTCAGAAAATGAGGCGGAAGCCACGGGGACATGAAAAGAAAGATCTTTTTCAAGTCTTCACTATGATCTCCCGAGAAGACCACTTGCTATTCCAGTAAAAAGTGGACTTTGTATACTCCAGGACTATTCACTCCCTGGTTGACGATCAGCAGGATGATTAAGATTCTGTAATTCATAATCTTAAGAAGTCCCAGCCTTATATGTTAGCGTTCTTTCGTGGAGAGATCTTCCTAGAATCAGGCACCTACATGGTTTTGTTCTGTTTGGTTGTTTAACTGGTCCTTTTTGGCTAACGAGTACAGAAATGGCATTAAATGCATATTGAGTTCTTCCTACAGTAGGCCTCCAAGTCAGACCTCTTAGGAGAAAATTATATCAAACTTTAAAAGCAAAATAAATTAGCGGCACACGCACACACCGCACACCGTTGGGACTTACCTTAGTAGATCTGACTTGCTTCTTCTCCCACCAGTCTCTATGCCACTAATCCTAGCATGTTATTTCTCTCAAAATGTCTGGATACATTGTGTCACTGATACTTCTGTCCCAGAAACTTTCAACACTAACGGTCTTTATGTGGGCTTTGAAGAATTTCACTGTACAGCAAGAAAGAGCTAACGTAAACCCAGGAATAAAGGTTCTTTGCCTACCTTGCAGGCACAACTCAGACCTCTCGGCCCAGACAAAGAAAATATTCGTTTATCTTCACCAGAATGACTGGCAATGTATGAACCAGACAATTCTCCTTACTTTGTTGAGCATCACCGCCTGCCCCCTTGCCATTGCTGTCCAAACCCCCGCTTTCTCTTGGCTGAGTGCTTCCAGTTCTTGTAAACTGCGGAGTTTCCTCCGGAGCTCAGCACCGTGGCCCTGGCTGAGCGGCTGCTCGTCCCTGCCCACAGCGCAGACCTCCGTGAGCTGTTTGGGTCATACTTCCTAGAGACTAGAAAGAATCTAGGGGCAGTTTCCAATTAATGACCTGAAATTCGAGTTAGGAATCCTAACATATATCCATATTTCATTTCCCCGAAACACAGCAAGTTAAATCAAATGTTGCTCATTTAGAAATTTCCTGCACATAAGGTAAGAAGGGGCAAAAATCTTAAAATTGTTTCTGGAAAAAAAATCTAGCATGCAAAATGTTTATTTCAAATCATTTTGGGAAACTGTCTCGTCTAATCATGTCTCTTTGTGGAGTATTTAAAATATATATACTCTTTGCGGAAAGGGAGTATTCTGTACAGTTTATTGTATTTCAAACCCCACCCTTCCAAGTCTAGAATTTGTAAACAGACCACTCAATCAGACCACACAATGAAGTAACCGGACAAAAGAGTAAAAGGACTCTTACGAGACTCTTTCATCCTCAAAGAATTAAAGCCACTTACTTTTTCTTAAGGAAATCACCTGTATTAGAAACGCCGAGAAAAAAAAAAGTACAATTGGCTCAGCTCCCAAATACACGATTCCTTTGTCTGCTGGCTTCATTTAAATCCTCAGTTCCACATTCGGATGTTTTGGACAGCTTTCTCTTCAGGGAAGACATCTCAAAGGCCACAGATCCTAAAATGTTCCCAGTTTGAATGTTTACAACCAGCAAAAACCATTTGGGTTCACCCAGTCCTCTGAGGCGAGGCTGTCACGGGCACGGATGAAAAGTAGTCCTCCCCACGATAAGCCGATCTCTCCTCCCCTTGGAAATTAGTCACTGAGTAACCTCAGCTCACATCCAACCACAGGCTACCTCACGGGTGACTCAGGCCTTTAACAATCGCTTACACGGAAAACACACACCAACAACCGGACTCTGAGAGGCCTAGGTAAATGGGTTAACACTGAAGGCAGCAGTACAAACTAGACCGGACGGAGAGGCAAACAGGATCACTAAGACAGACAACCAGCCACCGCAAGACCATCGGAAACCCCGCTACGCTAATTACCATATTGGACCAACTCTCAGAGAGTGGGATCTGCTGAGAAAAATCTAGATAGACCAGCACCCAGCACTCATTCTGCTGCCAGACTTCTGAAGTCGGTGGATTGGCAAGGGAA